>BSBN01000387.1:2681614-4022422 GCA_027924645.1 Cunninghamia lanceolata
CAAGGTGTTGGCAAATGGTGAATTTTTTTAATTGCTTCTCTATGTTGATGACATGCTCATAACCGACACCAACATGAGAGTTATTGGTGATTTGAAGCAACTTTTGGCTAACAAATTTGCAATGAAGGACTTAGGGGCAACAAAGAGAATTCTTGGTATGACAATAATCTAAGATAGAAAGGAGAAAGAAATCAGACTGTCTCAACAAAAGTTTATTGACAAAGTTTTGGACAAATTCAATATGAGAGGTGCTAAGCCAGTTAGCACTCCACTTGGTGATCACTTTCGCTTGTCTTCCTCATTGTGTCCCAAAACACAAGAAGATCAAGACTATGTGAAGGACATTCAATATTCGTCAGCTGTTGGAAGTCTCATGTATGCTATGGTATGTACACGTCTTGACATTTCCCACGTAGTGGGAGTAGTGAGTAGGTTCTTGAGCAATCTGGGAAAACCTCATTGTGAAGTAGTGAAGTGGATATTGAGGTACCTAAAAGGCACTTCTGATTATGCCTTATGTTTTGGTGGGAAAGTTGCATAACAACATGGTTTTGTTGACGCTGATATGGCAGGAGACTTGGACAAATGAAGGTCCACAATAGGTTATGTTTTCACATTTGTCAGAGCAGCAATCAGCTGGATCTCAAGGTTGCAACAAGTGGTTTCTCTTTCCACTACTAAGGAGCTAAGTACATTGCCCTCACCGAATGTGTGAAAGAAATGTTTTGTTTGCAGCGTTTGTTAACTGAGTTGGGACCCAAACAACAAGGCTTCACACTCTTTTGTGAAAGCAACATCGCTATACATTTGGCCAAGAATGCAACATTTCATAATAGAACCAAACACATTGAGTTGAGGTATCACTTCATCCATAGCATGATTGAAGAAGGGAAGTTGCAAGTTGAAAAGATCGATACAAAGATGAATCCAACTCATGCATTGACCAAGGTTGTACCAAGAGAGAAGTTCAAATTTTGTAGGACTTCTCTCAGCATTGTCAAGATGTGACATTGAGACTAGAGTAGGGGAACATCTCTGAGCAGCAATCATTGGACTTCAAGTGGGAGATTGTTGGATTATGAAGTCTAAAGATCATCGAAGACTCTCCTGCCAAAACATTTGTCTCTTGGTCTTCCTTATCCAATATGGATATTGTATTGATGAATAAGTGTATTGCTGCTGATACACATTGTATTGTAACTTCATACAGAGATAATATAATTTTTACCCTGCTCCCATGGATGTAGCCAATTTATGGTGAACCATGTAAATTGACTTGTCTTGTGTGATTGCATATAGTTGGCTTTTCTCTCTTTCTTTTGCTTCTGCTGTTCCATAGTTTTAACATGAATATCGATATTGTCTGTCTGACTAGTACAGACTAATTTAAAGATGTGGATGCTACTGTTTGGTGACAATGATCACTGTGGTAGGATTGAGGTAAAGGATGACTTCGACCTCTACGCTATGTAGATCATAAGCGTATGTGAAATGTTATAGGGGTAACGGTGATGCATCGCAGTGGTCATGTTGTATGCTTGGATTCTCTGTTTGAGTATGATTGTGAAGGAGGGATTTACACAGGGCTTCAAACATCTGTAGACAGATATGGGTTTGGAAAGTGACAAGGTTCAATGTTTAATGAATCGGTTTGAGGTGTTTAGCTAAAGATAAACCTTGTGATTGTTGAGTGTTATTCTTTAGACTTCTTTCCTCAAAAAAATTGAGTGGTACTGTGAAACTGGATTAATGAACGTAAAGATGTCAAATTTTGGTGAAATAGTATCTTAGTAGATTGATCACTAGACCTTCTCACATAGATGAATAATTGTTGAAAAAAAATTTGTTTGAAGAATGTGAATTGTGGGTTAGTGACTTGTCTTCTGGAAAATTCTATTTCTGGTTTGATATCAGAATCTGATTAGAGTATTAATGAATGCATCTTTGGATATGGATATACAGTTCACTTAAAAATTATAGAAGTTGTTTTAATTTTTTTTAATTTTTTTTACTTTATTTAAATATCATCTATTTTAATGGTCAAATAGTTAATAGCAATTTTACCACTCTACTTAAATATCATCCATTTCAATAGTCAAACAGCCAATAGTAATTTTACACCTCATTCACAACAAAAAGTGGTAAATATTTGTTCTATTTTTATCAGCCAAAATTGACCTTTGACTGCTGAAGTGGATGATATTTAAGAACAGCCAATTTATTAGGTCATTTACAACAAAAAGTAGTAAATATTTATTCTATTTTTATTGATTAAATTGAAGTGGATGATATTTAAGAATACACTTTTATTCCTTATGTCTTACACATGAAAATTATAAACTCAATGAAGAGATATACAGCCCACCAATTAAAAAATTGAATTGCAAATAATGCAAGAAATTTCTGTGTTTATAGTCTTTTCAGAAAACTAATGAAAACACTAGTTTTTCTGCGGCAGGCACTATAAATTAACAAAATCTTAGAAAAATATTTTATTGATTAAATGCCGAAATCTCATCTCCTGCACCGCCAGATTTCAGTGAAAACACTGAAGTGTTAAAATTATTCGATATCACTCACAAGTCCTATAAGAAAACAAAACTAAATTATTAGAGGAGAAGCTGACTAGCACATTTTAAAGTGTCACTGATCTTTTGGACAAGAACATCAATCTTTTCTTGCATAACTGGAATCAGAGAATCTTTCGCCCATTTCGGTGCCAATTGCAATTTATCAATGCACTTCTGTGCCGTACTCGACGAATCCGATAGAAGCGTGAATGCGTCTCGCGCACGTTCCTTGTTTCCAGATAAATCCTCCAACTTCCTAAATGCCATCAACGACCGGACAGCTATATAATTGAAAGTAAACCGGCAAACATCTAGAGGGGCCCCTCTCGATTTTAACCTTTCCGTTTTAACGTAATCGAAGACTTTGTTGCTTTCCTGGACCAATGATTGGGCTGCATTGTAGGCGAGCTCGGACTTATTTGCTGCTGCAAGCACAGTTCCAGGTACATTCATCACTAAAACCAGGGCTATTGCAACGTTAAACAGTAGATAACCCATCACTTCTTCACACACAATCGCTACTTTCTTTCCTTCGCTGTTTTATACTCGGTATTATTTTGGCCCATAATTTGAGTATTATATAGTTAACTTTCTTTGTAATCGACAATGTTATAGTGGTACAAAATTATTAAATATAATATTTTCCAATTTTTATTTGCTAATAACTCACAAACATTTATTATCAAATAAATAATTGCTGCTAGGTGGCAATCTTTCATTTTTCAAATTTCTTATGGTTTATCTTCATATGCTATCTTAAGAATTTCAATTCCCTATTAAAAATACATTTATAGCTATTTTGTTGAATAAATATATAAATATATTGAAAATAATTTAAATATTAGTATACATATTTTAAATACATTTATTTAAAGAAAAATTTGAAATAAATTATTTTATTAGGTAGAAAAAAGGACCGTCTTTTTACTTTTTTGTACATACATATATTAAATTTAAATTAAAACTTAAATTCTTATCTATTTTAATATCAACAATTAATGAGTAACTTAATGTGGTATTTGCTTCAATAGTGTGTTATCACAATGGCGACTATTAAGTCATAGGGTTCAATCTTAATTTACTTTTGGCTAACTCATTACACCCTAACAAATTATTGGCTTACTTATATAGAAGGCTTTAATTGTTGAAACTCTCATATTAATTAACAAAAGAAGATCATATATAGCTTCACAAAAGCACAACAAATTGTTATAAGCATGGAACTAAACTAGCATACCTATATTTAAAATATATATCTAAAGTAGGTCGAGAGATATATCCTTTTCTTGGTGCCTAATGTTTTTAGTGATTACAAAATAGGCGCGTGAGAAGGATATCTAAACATACTTTAGATATATTTTTTTAAATATAGGTATGCTAGTACCATCTCCAGTGGCAAGCTTAATTCTAACTCTATTATATAATTATAAGAATAATATAATATTATATTATAGATTAGATATATCATTATTATATATTATATAATAATTATAATTATATTATATTATAGAAAAATATATAATATACCTATATATATTATAATATACCTATATTATATTAATTATATAATATAATATATAATTATAATTATATATTTAACCTATATTATAATCTTAGGGTTATGGTTTTAATGGGTTATGGTTATGTTCATAGAAATAAATGTTAATTGTAATGTTAGGACAACTTGTCATTATTAGAGTTAGAGTTAGGGTTTCAATGAAGATTACATTTAGAATTAGTATTTTGTTTAGGGATTGGGTTAGGATTAGACTTATAAATAGGGTTAGATATAAAATTAGACTTATAAATCAATGTTGTGTAATCTTAAGATTAAGGTTAGAATAAGAGTTAGATATAGAATTAGGGTTAGATATAGAATTATGATTACAATAACTCTAATTATATCCCTAACCATGACTTTAGTATTTTAACCCTAACCCCAACCTTAATTCTAACCCTAATCCTAAACCTAAACCTAACCCTAACCCTAATTCTATCCCTAACTTAAATCTAATTCTAATCATAATTTTAACCCTAATTCTTTCTCTAACTATAATACTAACCATAACCCTAATTCCAACCCTAATCCAAACACTAATTCAAATCATAATTATAATTGTAACCATAACCCTAACCTTAATCCTAACACTAATGCTAACCATAACTATAATTGTAACCCTAATTCTATCATAAATTTGAATTGTACTAACCCTAAACCTAATTCTATCATAAATTTGAACTGTACTAAACCTAAACCTAATTCTATCCTAAATGTGAACTGTAATCCTAATCATAATTGTATCGCTAACCTTAGTTCTATACTTAACCCTAACCATAATTTAACTCTAACCCTAGTTCTAATTCTAATTTTTTTTCTTATATATTTTCCCTAATTATAACAAAACCCATAACCCTAGGTAATTCTATCCCTAAACCTAAATCTAAACTATGTAATTCTATCCTAAGCCTAATTGTAAACCCAACCCTTTGGTTATATACATACCCTAATTGTAACCCTAATTTGAATTGTAACCCTAAACCTCATCCTAATGGTAACCTTAATTTTATCCTTAACTCTAACGCTAATTTAACTCTAACCCTAGTGTTGAGGGGTGTCAAAACAACCATCAAACACCTAGTTCTAGTTCTATTGTTTTTTACTTATATATTTTCCCTAATTATAACTAAACCCATAACCCTAATTATATCCCTAAGCCTAACCCTAACCCTAATTTTATCCCTAACTCTAATTCTAACCCTAAACATAATTCTAACCCTAAGTCTAACCCCAACCCTAATCCTAATTCTAACCCCAACCCTAACTAAATTTCTAGCCCCTACCCTAATTATATTCATAACCATAATTTTGAACCTAGTCATAATTCTATCCCTAACCCTAACCCTAATTCTAACTCTAACCCTAACCCTAATTCTAACTATAACCCTACTAATTTTTTTTGTTATAAATATTTCCCTAACTTTGTAAACCTAATTCTAATCATAACCCTAACTCTAATTCTATCCCTAACCCTAACCCTAACTCTAACTATAACCCTAAATTTTTATTTTATATATTTTCTCTAATTGTACCACTAATTCTAATCATTGTTAGGATTAAGGTTCCATCAACCATATAAATCCTATGTAATTAATTACTACTAATATTGTTTGTAAATCACCCATAAGGGATGAAATCTTTCATCACCAATGATCTTGTTTCAACCGTATGTTTATATCCGGTACATAACACTCATTCATCCGCAACTGGGGGTCACAGAGGAGTTTATGTTTTAATGTAATCGAAGACTTTGTTGCTTTCCTAGACCAATGACAGGGCTGCATTGTAGGCAAGCTCAGATTTATTTGCTACTACAAACACAGTTCTAGGCCCATTCATCACTAAAACCAGGGCTATTGCAACATTAAATAGTAGATAACCCATCATTTCTTCACATACAATTGCGAGTTTCTTTCCTTCGCTCTTCTATACACGATATTATTTTGGCCCATAATTTGAGTATTATATAGGTAACATTCTTTGTAATTGACAATGTTATAGTTGAGCAAAATTATAAAATATAATATTTTTCAATTTTTATTTGCTAATAACTCACAAACATTTATTATCAAATAAATAATTGTTGCACGGTGCCAATATTTCATTTTTCAAATTTCCTATGGTTTATCTTGATATGATGTCTTAAGAATTTCAATTCCCTATTAAATATATTAAAAATACATTTATAGTTAATATTAGTACACATTTTAAATACATTTATTTAAAGGAAATTTTGAAATAAATTATTTTAGTAAGTAGAAAAATGGCCTCCCTTTAACTCTTTCTACATACATATATTAAATTTAAAATAAAACTTAAATTATTATCTATTTTAATATAAAAAATTAGTAACTTTATGTGGGATTTGCTTCAATAGTATGCTATTACAATGGTGACCATTAAGTCATAGGGTTTAATCTTAATTTACACCCTAACAAATTATTGGCTCATGTTATGTAGCAGGGCTTTAATTGTTGAAACTCTCATATTAATCAACAAAAAATCATATATATCTTCATGAAAGAACCAAAAATTGTTATAACCATGGAACTAAATGACATCAATGTAAAGTTAGTTTGATAACTAATTATTTAATTATGGCACATTATTATTTAATTGGGACACCTCTAGGAGTCCACTTATTTAGCACATGTGTAATTCATTGTCTTCATTTATTCTAACACTTTCCCTTAACAAAGAGTTGAATTCTCTATGCCAACTATCATATCCCTAGATGATATAAAATTTATCTTTCCCAAAGGCTTAGTAAATACATCTTCCATGTTCTCATTAATGTTATTGTACATCAAATAACTCTCTCCTCATTGATTCTTTTTTCTTACAAAATGGGGCTGAGTTTGAATGTGTTATGATCTAGTATGATAAATTAGTTTCTTCGCCAATTTTATCGAACCATAATTGTCACACATAATAGGTGTTGGTCCTTCCTTTTGTTCTCCAATGTCATCAAGAATGCACCTAAAACAAACAGCTTCACAAGTAGTATTGCACATTGCTCTACAGTGAGTTTCAATAGATGATAATAAATAGTTGGTTTCTTGTTATTGCTCTATTATACAATGCTTGATCCTATGTTGAATGCATATCCAATGGTGGATTTTGTATTGTCTACCTGACAAATCAAAATACAAATAGCCTATGAACTCCACATTCAAATAATTTCTTCCTTTTGTTCTCCCATGTCATTAAGAATGCACCTTAAAGAAATAAATTTACACGTAGTATTGCACATTGCTCTATATTCAACTTCAATTGAGAAGACAAAAATATAGTTGGTTTCTTCTTGTTTTTATATTATAGAATGGTTGATCCTATATTGAATGCATATCTAATGGTAGATTTTCTATCATCTACTTGCCAAATCAAAATAGGAATAGCCTATTAATCCTTCTAGGGCAATAATTTTGATTCAAAACGACTTCAATACCTTCGCATGCTTCAACACCTCCTCTCCATACTACAATAGATCTTTTATGTTTCCCAGTGCCACTAGCATTCACAAATAGTTGAAATGCTTCAATGATGCCCCTAGAAAAATGCTTTGAAATATGTCACAAATGGCTCCAATGGTTCCAAAAAATCCCTAACTACTCTTGTTTGGTGGAATTCAACAATCCTCAAGCGACCATTTGAATATCTGAAAGAAGATTCCTTTTCCATTATCATGTTGGGAAATTGGGTGTCTCAACCTTGCATGTTTCCCGTAATTATTTATTTTGTATTTAATATTTTCTCATAGTTATTACATATTATTGGTGCTCTAAAAATTGGTTTATTAGGTGTCAAATGATGGCCACATAGTGGTATGTTATGGAAGGCCTATTTTTAGACATATTATGATAGATTTTATGACATCTACAAGGGTCAAAAATAGAGGAGAATAATTTGGATGTGAGAGCTTATTTTTAGACTAAAATGTTGACTCAGAAGTTGTTAAGAACATGGTTTTGTAAACCACAGATGGTTTCTTGTGTAGCCAGAAGTTTATAAATTGAAGGCTTGAAGAGTAGTTTGTAGTGTTGAGTTTACAGGTACTATTATGCTACTAGAATATTGTTAGAATTCTTCTAAAATTCTTTATTGGTGATACTCCTATAATAAACTTGCTTTGCAAGTTTATGTAATCTTGTTATTAGATTCACAATATATTGAGTAGGCTTTTGGAGTGGCATTTTTTACCCAGAAGGGTTTTCCCCATGTGTATCTGGTGTTATGTGTTTCATTTCTTATTTTCTATTTTTTAATTTGTTTCTGGAATTTTTGTAATTGTTAGATCCATTTTTAAAGGTTTTGCATAATATCTCTCCTCAAGATTGGTGTAGGAAGTTGTTTCCACTACTTTAGCTTCCTTACAAGTGGTGTCACAGCCTGATCACCTTTGGTTTCAGTTGTGGGTTGTTAAGTTTTTTATGCTAATCAAGGTTTGAGTGGGAGCTTGTGCAAGGGATACTTTGTGATCTTGTTGCAGATATTTTTTTAGATGGTGAGCACATCTAGGAGGATTGAGGTAGAGAATGTTTCTTGCATGAACTATGAAATGTGGAAGCTAAAGATGGAAGATCCGTTGATTGATTGAGATATATGGGATGCAGTGGATGAAAATCCTTAGAGGCCTATGGATCCAACATTAGATACACAATATGATGTAATGGATGGAAAATCTAAAGGTCTCATTAGAGTATGTCTTATAGATTCAATTCTAATGAATGTCCATGAAGAACCCACTTCGAAGAATCTTTGCAAGAAGTTGGGTGAGATATACCAAGCCAAATCTCTTGGAAATAAGATTTTCTTGAGGAAGAAGTTGCATTCCTTGAGAATGGAAGAAGGTGAATGAATTTTTGAGCATCTAGAAACATTCAACATGGTGAATTAGTTGACTTGGGGTTAAGATGGATGAAGAATAAAGATGCCAAACTTTGTTGTGTTTGCTACCAGACTCATGAGATAGCCTAGTCATGGCCATTAGGAGCACTTCAGTAATTTGGAAGATGGAGGATGTTGTTGATTCTCTACTCTCTGAAGAGATGAGAAAGAAGGTATCTTTGAATGCCAAAGAGGCTTTCACTTTTTGAGGAAGACCAAAAGAATGAGGCAAAGATGACAAGTAGCGTGGCCATTGAAAGTCCAAGAATAAGGGGAGATCAAAATATCCTGGTAAGTCCAAAGCAATATGTTGGAACTATAGAAAATCTAGACACTTCCAAAAGGATTATAAATAAGAGAAGAAAAAGAAGATGAAGAAGAAGCAAGATTTTGATTATGAGTCTAAAAAAGAAGATGAAGATACCTTTATTACAGCCTTGGCCATTTGTGGAGGTGATAATGCATGGTTGATAGACTCGAGAACATCTTTCAACATGACTCCTAATAGAAACTAGTTTAGTTAGTATGAAAACTATGATGGTGGTAAAGTGTATTTGGGTGATAATTCTTTCCTTGACATTGTTGTCCGTGTTAGTATTCATGTGAAATTATCTAATGCTAGAGTTAGATGATTTAATGGTGTCTTGAATATTCCAGGACTAGCAAGAATTTTATTATTTGTTAGAAAGATAATAGACGTGGGTGTGCATGTACAGTTTTCTCAAGTAGGTGTGAAAATTGTGTGAGGTGCTATGATAATAGCAAGAGGAATCATATTGGGTACATTTTACCATCTTGATGCATGCATGGTTGAGTGCAATAGCACTTCTGATAAAATTAAGCTAGAAACTACTTCATTAAAAAAAGAGATTGTTTCCTCTTCTGCGAATGGTTGTGGCTTCTGGGTACCCAAGGGTGCCCTATCTACCAAATCCAAGTTACCTATAGAGAAGATCATGTTCTGGAAGCAAAGGCTTGGCCAAATTGGAGAGAAGGGTTTAAAATCCCTAAAAAATAAGAACATTGTTGAGGGGTTAAATGATTGCAATCTAGAGTTTGATTTATGTGAACATTGTATTAATGGAAAACAAAACCATGTTTAGTTTTACTTGTTTTCTCATAAGTCTTCATGTATCCTAGATCTAATCCATTCAAATGTATATGGTCCTATTGATGTTGCTTCTATTGGTCAATTAGTTTATTATGTTACTTCCATTGATCATTTTAGTAGGAGAACATGGGTATATTTTTTAAAGAGTAAATCTGATGTTTTCAGTCATTTTAAGGAGTTCAAGGCTATGGTAGAAACTTAGACTAGAAAGAAAATTAAATGTTTGAGGACTAACAATGGCAGTGAGTACTCTTCTACATATTTTGATAGATCCTGTATAGATTGTGAGATTAAAAGACAAAGGACAACTCTGTATTCTCCTCAGTAGAATGGAGTTGCAGAAAGAATGAACAAAATGTTGATGGAAAAGGCTAGGATCATATTGAGTGGAGCTACTCTAGAACAAAAGTCTTGGGTTGAAGCTGTTGCCACTACTTGTTATTTGATCAATAGATCTCCTACATCAATGCTTATTGATAAAATGCCAATGGAGGTGTGGTCAAGGAAAAATTCTTCACTTAGACATCCGAGAGTTTTTGGTTGTGAGGCATATGCACATGTGCCTAAGGAGAAGAGAACAAAATTGGATTCTAAGGTTGTCAAATGTATCTTCATCAGCTACAACTATGATGTGAAAGGATACAAACATTGGGACCCTATTGCACAGAAGGTAATTTATTCTAGAAGTGTTATTTTTAGAGAGACTAAATCTTCTCTTGTTAATTTTTAGTTAGAACAAATTAAAGTAACTGAACAGAAAAAGGATGTGATCCACCTTCCTATTATGCCTGAGAAAGTTGAATCAATGCCTTAAGATAGGCAAGAAGTTGAGGAGAGCTCATGAAGATTTGAATCTTTAGAAGAGGAAGAAGAGGAGAAAGAAGTGGAAGAACCTCCAACTCAACTTGTTCGAAGGTCTACAAGGCATAGGAAACAACCAAAAAGGTATGGGTATTCACCTGATGATTGGAAATGTATATTTTATTTAAATACTAACATTGATGAACTAAAATCTATGCAAGAGGCTTTGGGTATGAATGATGCAAAGTCTTGGAAACTTGCCATTGATGAAAAGATGGAGGCCCTTGAAAGAAATGATATGTGGAACTTAGTACCATTGCCTAAAGGATGGAAAGTTGTTGGATGTAAATGGGTGTTTAAAAAAAGGATTTGTTCAAATGGAAATCTTGAAAAGTATAAGACATAATTGGTTGCAAAGGGATATTCTCAAGTTGAGGATGGTGAGATTTTTTGTCATATTGCTAAAATGACATCCATTTGTTTTTTATTATCTATTGTAGCATATTATGACCTAGAGGTTGAACAAATGGATGTGAAAATTGCCTGCCTTCATGGTTACTTGGAGGGAAAAATCTATATGACACACCCAGAGAACTACGTGGTGAAAGGTAAAAGCAAGTTGCTTTGCAAGTTAAAGAAATCTCGGTATGGCCTTAAACAAAGTCCTAGGATGTCGTACTAGAAGTTTGATACATATGTGTTGAGTTAGGGATTTGTGCGGTTTAAATTTGATCACTGTGTATATTTTAAATCTGATGGTGATTGTTTCCTAGTAATTTATTTATATGTTGATGACATGTTTATTGGGAAAAGCAAAGGTTTAATTGCAGAATTGAAATCTCATCTCTCTACAAAATTTGAAATGAAAGATCTTTGTGTAGCAAAACACATACTTAGGATGGAGATCAGTTCTACTATGGCTAGGCTAGACTAAGTATGTTTGTTTAGTTTTGCAAAGGTTTGACATGCAGGATTGTAAACCGCTTTGTGTTCTTGTTACTTTTAGAACAAATATCTCTATTTCACAATGTCCTACATCCCCAATGGAGATGGAAGACATGAGCAGAGTGCCTTACCAGAGTGTAGTTGGAAGCTTAATGTATGCTATGCATTGTACAAGACCAGACATTGCCCAAGCAATGGGAGTTCTTTATGTTGGGAATTAAGGTGTCTCAACCTTGATAATTCCTTCCATTATTTATGTTTGTTGACCAAGTGTCCTTAGGCGTGGGTTTTGGGACATGAGGCCAAGTTGGACACCCATTCCAAGTTTGGACCAATATTGCCTTTTATATTCTATATAAATAGGTGCTTGGAGGAGGAGATGTATTACAGGATTGACAGGTACTATTATATTGCTATATTGACACCAGATATGAGTGTCAAAGACCATTGAAGCTTGCATTGCAAGTGTATTATAAACAACATTCAGTTTTGATAATACATTGGGCAGGTTTCTAAGTGGGGTTTTTCACCTGATAAGGGTTTTCCCCACGTTATATCTTTGTCTCTCTTCTTATGTCTTCTTTCTGGTTCATATGTATTGCTGCAATAGCTCTGTTAGATGTTCTATGTTGTGAATTTACATAGTCCTCTCCTCATTAGATTAGTACAGGAAGTGATTTCTGCACACCTAGTTTCCTTTTAGTTGGTATCAGAGCCTGGCCAGTTTTGGTCTTAGCTATTGGGTAGGGGTTTTTTGAGTTTATCTTAAGTTGAGTGAGAGTCTGTGTAGAGTATTCTGAATTATATTGCAGCAAGGAGATGTCAAGCACATCTAGAAGAATAGAAGTGGAGAAATTCAATGGCACTAATTTTGAACTGTGGAAGCTTAAGATGGAAGACATGCTTGTTGATCGAGACCTTTGGGGAAGTGTTACTGGAACTAAACCAGCTACAATTCAACAAGCTGATTGGGATCTCAAGGATCAGAAGGCTAAGGGTCTCATAAGACTTAGTTTTACTGATGTTGTCCTATTAAATGTCTATGAGGAGAAAACTGCAAACTTGATTTGGAAGAAGTTGGGAGATGTGTATCAAACCAAATCCTTGGTTAACAAACTTTTTGCTAACAAAGAAGTTGTATTCCCTTCAAATGGAGGATGGAGGATCTATTGATGAACATATGAATGCTTTTAACATGTTGGTTACACAATTGACATCTATTGGTGTGAAGATGGAGGAGGAGGATTGGTGTATGTCCTTGCTTTGTTCTTTGTCAGACTTGTGGCATCACCTTGTCATGGCTATTGGAAGCACCACATCCAAATTTAAAATGGATGAAGTGGTTTCTTCACTGTTGTTTGAAGAGATGGGGAGAAAGTCTTCTAAGGCAGCTAAAGAGGCTCTTACTATTCATGGAAGACCCAAGGAAAAAGGGAAAAAGAAGGACAAGAAATATGAGAAGGGTAGATCCAAATCCTGTGGGAGATCCAAATCTCTTGGAAAGTCCAAGGCTATCTGTTGGAACTGTGGTAAATCTGGGCATTTTTGAAAGGAATGCAAAGAAGAAAAGAAAGACGAAGAAGACCCCAAATTTAGATTCTGACAAGTCACAAGATGATGGTGATGCTTTCATCATAGCCCTGGCAACCCATGCATATAATGATGCGTGGCTGATGGATTCTAGTGCATCATTACACATGGCCTCGTATCAAGACTAGTTCACTAAGTATGAAGAGTTCGATGGTGGAAAGGTGTACTTGGGTGATGACTCTCATTTGAAGATTGTTGGTCATGGAAGAGTCTCTATCTAATTCCCTAATGGATGAGTGAAGGGGATCTCTGGGGTTATGTACAACCCAGGCTTAGCATGAAACCTTCTTTCTGTAAGTATGTTGAATGATGTAGGTGTGTAGGTTGTCTTTTCAAAAGAAGGATGCAAGATGACTAGAGGAACTATGGTGCTTGCTAAGGGTACTAGGAGAGGTACTTTGTTTCATCTAGAGGCATGCATTTCACAATGCAATAGTTCTTTTGATTCAAGGAAGAGGACAATAGTCACTTCATCCCTACCATCTGAATGAGCAGTTAAGAAATCTATTTTTTCTAGTTCTGATGTTTGTAATCATGCCTTGGAAGTTAACCTTCTTGCTGAAAAGACAATGTTATGGCATAAGAAATTTGGCAACATTGGTGAGAAGGGTCTGCGTACCCTAAAAATAAAAACCTCATTGAGGGGTTAGATGATTGTAATCTTGAGTTTGACTTTTATGAACATTGCATATATGGGAAACAAAATCATGTTCAGTTTTATTTGAGTTCTCATAAGTCTTCTAGTGTGTTGGACCTTGTTCATTCTGATGTATTTGGTCCTATTAATGTTCCTTCATTATCAAAATCTGTATATTTTGTATCTTTCATAGATGACTATAGTAGAAGGACATGGATTTATTTTCTCAGAAGCAAATCTAAAGTCTATAGTAAGTTTAAGGAGTTTAAGGCATTTGCTAAAAATTAGACTGGTAAAAAGATTAAGTGTTTGAGAACTGACAACAATGGTGAGTTCTATTGTATAGAATTCAATAAATATTGCAAGGAACTTGGGATTGAAAGACATAAGACAACTCCATACACCCCTCAGCAAAATGGAGTTGTAGAAATGATGAACAGAACACTAATGGAGAAGGCTAGGAGTATGCTTAGTGGAGTTGGCCTAGAACAAAAGTTTTGGGCTGAAGCTGTTGCCACTGCTCGCTATATTGTAAATAGATCTCCTACATCAGCTCTTGTTGGAAAGACACCCATGGAGGTGTGGTTTGGTAGAAAGCCATCAATAAGGCATCTTTGTGTGTTTGGTTGCGAAGCATATGCACATGTGCCTAGGGAGAAGCGGTCAAAATTAGAGAACAAGGATGTTAAGTGCATCTTTATTGGCTATGGTGTCAGTGTGAAAGGATACAAGCTTTGGGACCCTATGGCTGAAAAAGTGTTCTATAACAAAAGTGTCATCTTCAGAGATCTTACACCTTCTTCCACTGTTTTACAACTAGAAGAAAAAGAAAAGAAAGTGGATGTTGTTTAGTTTCCTTCTACCCTTGAGAAGACTAAACATAAAGATAATGTTGGACCTGATGATGAGGAGAGCTGTTGCAGCTTTGAAAGCTCAAATGAAGAAGTTGAACCTCAACCTCAGCTCTTGAGAAGGTCTACACAGATAAGAAAGCAACCTGAAGGTTTGGTTTTACATTGCTTGATTCTCGTTGTGCTTTTTCTTTGCTTACTAATAGTGATGAACCTAGAACTATATTAGAGGCTATAGACATGAAAGATGCAGGTTCCTGGAAGGAGGCCATGAAGGATGAGATGGCTTCTTTGGAAAAGAATCAAACTTGGGACTTGGTGCCTTTGCCTCCTGGACAGAAACCCGTTCGATGCAAATGGGTGTTCAAGAAGAAATTTGGTGCAGATGGCAATATTGAGAAGTATAAGGCCAGATTGGTTGTGAAGGGGTATTCACAAGTTGAGGGTATAGATTATGGTGAGATATTCTCTCCGATTGCAAAGATAACATCCATTCAATTTGAAATAGCTTATGAATTAGAGGTAGAATAGATGGATGTGAAGATAACTTTCCTTCATGGTGATTTGGAGGAAGAAATCTACATGTCACAGCCAGAGCATTACATGGTGAAAGGTAAAAAAAAAATTTGGTTTGCAAGCTTAAGAGGTCTTTGTATAGTTTGAAGCAGTCCCTTAGGAGATGGTACTTGAAGTTTTATACCTTTGTGTTGTCAATTATATTTGTGAGATCAAAATCATATCATTGTGTGTATTATAAGTTTGATGGTGATCATATTCTCATTGTTGCACTATATGTTGATGATATGTTTCTCATTGGGAAGGGTAACAATATGATTTCTATATTTAAATCTCAATTGTCAGCATAGTTTGAAATGATAGATTTAGGGGCAGCCAAGTACATTCTAGGAATGGAAATAAGAAGAGACAAAACCAACAGAAAATTTTGGTTAAGCTAGAGTAAGTATGTGACGACCGTGTTGGACAGGTTTAGCATGGCAGATTGTAGACCATTGTGTGTTCCTATTTCTTTGGAGACAAAGTTGTCTATTGAGGATTGTCCAAAATCTCCTAGTGAGGTGGAGGACATGAGCAGAGTACCCTATGCTAGTGTTGTTGGCAGTTTGATGTATGCTATGGTCCACAGAAGACCAGACATTGCCCAACCAGTGGAAGTCCTTAGTTGATTTATGGCTAATCCTAGATGAGTTCATTGAGATATAGTTAGGCGAGTGTTTAGATATTTGAGGGGTACTTCCAGGTATTCCATATCCTATCATGGTATTGCTATAGGACCTCTACATTCTATTGATATTCATGGATTTGTGGATTCAGATTGGGCAGGTGACATTGACAGCAGGAGATCCACCAGTGCTTATGTGTTTACACTGTTCGGTGGTGCTATTAGTTGGATGAGTAAGTGACAACCTATGGTTACTTTGTCCACAGTAGAAGCTAAGTATATGGAGGCAACTCATGCTTGTTAGGAAGCCATTTGGCTTAAGAGATTGTGTTCAGATATTGGTGTTGATGTAGGTTAGATCATGATCAGTTGAGCCAATCAAAGTGTAATTTGCCTTGTGAAGAATTTAAGTTTCCATGCCAAAACAAAGCATATTGATGTTCAGTTCACTTCATGTGAGAGATGGTTGAGGATGGAAAGGTAAATTTGGAGAAGGTAGATACTTTGAAGAATGTTGCAGATGCATTGATGAAACCAGTGGACACAAAGAATTTCAGATGGTGTTTACAGTCTATGGATCTCTCGGCCTATAGCAGTTAAATCCTGTTAGTCTATTGGCTCTTACAAGGTGTTCAAAAAGTGGGAGAATGTTGGGAATTAAGGTGTCTCAACCTTGGTAATTCCTTGCATTATTTATGTTTGTATTTATTAATTCATTGCCTATGTTGTAAATAAATTGTAAATTCCATATTGTCATATTGTGGGATGTGACACGGTGATGTGTCATCCTACTTGGAAGATGACAACTTGTAATTTTGTCCTCACATGAGGAGATAGGCATCCCACTTTGTGGCAGGAGCATTTTTCCATGTGTCAGCATCTTGGATGTTCTATAAGGGAATATTGACCGAAACGGTTATGATGGATTCCTATGATAGAATCTAAGACATGTAAGAGTCAGAAATACAAGCTTATAAGATAGGTGAAGACATGTGTCATGAAGCATCTTTGAAAAAGGCATATTTTGGTGCCCCAAGGTGGACTATGACATCTTGTAAGAGAATATGTTATTTAGAGCCTATGTATGATAGATTCTCTTACAGTTGTAAGTTGTAACCACTATGACAGATTCTATGACAGTCATAAGTGTTGTAAGAGCACCTGTCATAGTCTATTTTGGAAATAGGCTACCTCTTTGGGATGGGAGCTATGGAAAAGTGTTAGGCACATTCTACAATGTTCACCAAGTGTCCTTAGGCATGGGTTTTGGGCCACGAGGCCAAGTTAGACGCCCATTCCAAGTTTGGACCAATATTACCTTGTATATTCTATATTTATAAACAGATGCTTGGAGGAGGAGATGCATTACATGATTGACAGGGTACTGTTATGCTGTTGGATTGACTCTAGATATGAGTGTTGAAGACCATTGAAGCTGGCATTTCAAGTGTATTGTAAACAACATTTAGTTTTGATAATACATTGTTTAGGTTTCTAAGTGTGGGGTTTTTCACCCAATAAGGGTTTTCCCCACATTATATCTTTGTCTCTCTTCTTCTGTCTTCTTTCTAGTTCATGTGTATTTCTGCAATATATCTATTAGATGTTTTATGTTGCTGTAGTTGTAAGGATTAAATTAAATTTGCATAGTCCTCTCCTCATTAGATTAGTGTAGGAAGCAATTTTTGCACACCTAGCTTCCTTTCACTTTATCATTTTATGTCTAATCCTGGAAGAGTGGATTGTGATGTAATTAAGAGGGTCTTTAGATATTTTTAGGGTATAATAGAGTTCTCTCTATGTTTTCATGGCATAGTAGATCAACATTCCCTAAGTATTCATGATTTTGTGGATTCAGACTGGTTTGGTGATGTCGATAGTAGAAGGTACACTAGTCCATATGTGTTTACTCTTAATGATGGTGTAATCAGTTGGATCAGAAAGTGACAGGTTGTGGTCACCTTATCCACTATGGAGGAAGAGTATATGGTAGTTACTCATTCCTATAAAGAAGACATTTGGGTGAAGCATCTAAGTTCTGATATTGGATTGAAATAGAGTGTAGTTATAATTTATTGGGATGGTCAAAGTGCAATCTGCCTTGCGAGGATCCCAACTTTTCATGCCAGGACCAAACACATTGATGTTCAGTATCACTTAGTGAGAGATATGGTCGAGGATGTTAGGGTGAATTTGGAAAAGGTAGAGACAGTGGTGAATGTTGAAGATGCATTAACTAAGCTCATGAGCACAACAAAATTCAAGTGGTGTTTTGAGTCTATGGGCCTTTTGTCCCTTAACAGTTGATCCATGATGGTATGTTTCCCCTATCTCTTACAAGTTATTTGACAAGTGGGAGAATATTGGGAAATTGGGTGTTTCAACCTTACACATTTCCCATAATTATTTATTTTGTATTTAGTATTTTCTCATAGATATTACATATTATAAGTGATTTGAAAATTGGTTTATTAGGTGTCAAAAGATTCCCACATAGTCGTATGTTATAGAAGGCCTCTTTTTAGGCATATTATGATAGATTTTATGACATCTGTAAGGGTCAAACATAGGGGAGAATAATTTGGATCTGAGAGCCTTTTTCTAGACTAGAATCTTGATTGCGAAGTTAAGCACATTTTGTAAATGACAGATGGTTTCTTGTGTAGCCAGAAGTCTATAAATTGAAGGCTTACAGACTAGTTTATAGTGTTGAGTTTCCAAGTACTATTATGCTACCAAAATACTATTAAAATTCTTCCAAAATTCTTTACTGGTGATACTCCTATAATAAACTTGCTCTACAAGTGTATGTAATCTTCTTATTGGATTCGTAATACATTGAACAGGCTTTTGTAGTGTGAGATTTTCTGCCCGAAAGGGTTTACCCCACGTATATCTAGTGTTATATGTTTCATTTACTATTTTATATTTTTGAAAATATTTCTAGAACTTTTGTAACTATTAGATCAGTTTTTAAAATTTTTGCATAATATATCTCCTCAAGACTAGCGTAGGAAGTTGTTTCTACTACTTTAAATTCCTTACATATCATAGGGTTAATCTCCCCCAATGATGTTCTTGCAAAATGGGATAATGCAGGTTACTTTTTATATGCCCATTTCCCAACATTACTAGGGTTTTCTGAACCACTTAAGTTCAATGCAGAACTTGTGATTCCTCTTGCAACATAAAAACTAAATGGAAATGATCGATCTTCACTCAAAGTGGGAATGAAATGTGTTATATATCTATTATGTAAAATGAGAAATTTAGAAAAATGAGGGTATCAATGTTCCAAATAACATGTCTACAACCATGCCTTCATCCATGAAATGCCCAAAGATAAGTGTAAAAACTTCTAATTTTTAAAATTTCTCTATGATTTCTTATGGTTTGTCTAGGAATTTTGATAGATATGCTCTAGATAATAGGCCTATTATGAGACTTTTTCCCAAGAAATGAATTAAATAAATAAAGTTTATGAAAACCTTAGAGAGTAAAAAAATATATATAGATGAAAAAGGAAATAGAAGAAATGTAAAAATAAAAGAAAGAAAGAAGTTACTTTTGAGTTAAAATAAAGGTTAAATAACCTTATTTATAAAGTACACTCATATTGGAGTGTGTTTCATGGGAAGTTGCAATTAAAAGGTGATTTGTAATATAATTTATGTATAGGTGTGATGGTTGCAACCACCCATTGGGTTATTACTTAAACCCATGAAAAATGATGCTAAAGAAACACAGAGGAAAATACAAAGGAAAAAGCAATATGAAAATTTAGAGAGCACACAAGATGAAGGTTTTGGTTTAGGCTGGCATTTAAACATTTGGAGAAGGGGCACATACCGTGTGTCCAATTCGATGTACAACGTACACCCTAGAGTGTCCTGGCTAGGGTTGTGTTTATGTCATAAAGACAGGTTGGTTATGTACAAGAACTGGTTCCTCTGGGGGTGTTTATGCCGGGAAAAGCAAGGGCCGATAACCCTATCTTTGTGTGCAGGATAGTTGCTTCCATCAACTATTAAAGATTAGTATTATTTCAATTGCCCTATAATTTAGCTGTTCTCATGTTAATTTATCATCTCTTGTCAATGATATAAATTTCATATTCATATTATATTGCTTAAGTGATTAATTATTGCTGCTAATTTTATTTATTAAAGCTCTAATTAATATGTACGCCTTACTTACTAAGTAAATTGAAATATCTTTCATTTGTGTATTGCTAGAGAATAGTTAGGTTACAAGGCTTGAGAGGAGTTCCAAGGGACTATAGACCTCCAAAAGAAACCAATCCTCTCAAATGTGTTAGGTAATCTATTGTCTTGGAATTTGGAAATGAAGTGATAGAAATAGAGAATTAAGTTGTTGCAAATTCTTTGATTTGTTACTTCACCACCTCTAGCCAAACCTTCTAGAGATAAATAAATGGACAACAAACCACTAGCAACCAATATTGAAAGTTGACATGGAGATTTATCGATGTGCTCAAGGGTTTTTATTGCAACTTTTGACTCCATCAATGTTTGAGACTCTATTTTTTTAGACCACTTCTGGATCTAGGATTATAAATCCATCATGTTAAATATTTGGCATTTGACATTCAATCCCTCCATTGAATTTGTTAACATCATGTTGATCTGGGTTCACCTCGCTAAAATCTTCCACTTCATTTTTGGATGAAATCCTACTTTGAAGCTATTGGCAACTCCTTAGGATCCTTTTTGGGTATTGATAATGAGACTTTATATTTTTCTCATACAACTTATGTTCAAAATTTAGTTAATTATACATTACAAGAGTCTCTCTATAGAGATCATCTTTAAAGTTGTTGACTGATCTTGGACCCAACTCTTTGATTATGAATGACTTCCATTCCATTGTAGGAAATGTTTTGAAATAGGACATGTTGTAACATGCCCCTATTTTAGACTTGGAAATTTACCAAACTTCACGGTCATAAGATGCTCACCTAGATCGTCGTAAAGTACAAGCTACAAATGTTAATACTTTCCCAATTCAGGATTAGTAAGAGACACCTGCTTCAACTCTTTAGGAGAGTACTCGCCATAAGGCTTTGGATCAAGAAGAGAAAAATTGTATAACATCTTCAATGGAAACATCCTATACAAAAAAAATTCATAAGAAGAATGACACTCCTCAAAATAAAGGATAAAATATCTACATCTCCATTGGAGGATTCAGACATCAATACCAAATCTCCTAAGAAGACCAACAACACATAACATCTCGATGCCTCTTCTTGTGAGGTAGGAAACACAAGAGAGCTCCAACCAATGTGGATACAAGCCCACACCAAATGCTTCTTCTCTCTCAAACACCATTAGGTATTGGAATATGATTTTTTGTTTTTGATGATATTAACTTGCTACCAGTTTCCTATCTCTAGCTCTTCTCTTTGTATCAACTTGTTATTTTATAAATAAGTTTTATAGGTTTATTACCTTTTACCTAAAAAAAGCATTTGAATAATAATTAGTACATGTTTCTTTTCCTTCCTATTTATTTTCCTTCCTAGAGAATTCTATGAAAGAATGTAAAAAATCTTCTAGTGCCTCTTTATGCTAGGGCCTTATCCTCCTTGCTAATAAAATTAGGCTTAACAATCATATCCCCCAAAATCTTCAAGAAAAAACTACTAGAAAAGGAAGAGTTTGGGAGGTTCCCTTATTTTAGAATCGAAGCTTACAAGTGATAATTTAGAGTCATCAAGGAAGCAATAGGAGGGTTTTGGCAGTGATAGATAGTCTAGCCCAAAGTATGATCTCTCTAGGTACCATGATGGTGATTCTCTCGATAAGTGAAGAGTTAAGAGTGAGATGAAGAGAATGAGTAAGGTTTTAAAGGATTATTTGGACCCCTAAAGATAAATTACAGTTGGTGTTCAAATCTCTATGGAGTTGGGGAGCTTCCATGCTAGGGTTCTTGGGAAAGAGATTGTTTTAAACTTGCTTAAAGAAAAAGGTAAAGCTAAGATATTCTCAAATCAAAGTATGGGAACATATTTGCTTCATTTTCGTGACCCTTTCCATCCTCCATCTATGGCTTGTATTTAGTCCTTAGGTGACCTTGAAACTTTGGAGGTGTTAGGAAATTATGTTTAACCCTTCTCTTTACTTTGCTAGTATATTGTTTTTGGACGCATATGCTTTGTAAGTTGTCCCATGAGTATATTGTATTATCCCACATTCATGGGGAGTAATAGTTGTTTAGATTAGACTTAGTATATAAGTACGTGTTGAGGCCAATGAAGGCATCCACAAATTTATTGTATTGAGCTCACTCAAAGGAGGTTACCCCCTCGAAGTGTCCTGCGATCAATACATTATTTCTGTGTTTTTACTATTCTTATTATTTCATGCATTTTTCATTATATTGTTGCAAGAGGTTCCTCTCATATGATATCAGAGTGCTTTCTTGGGCTCACTGGGTGGAATTTTTGCCAAATTTTTTTCGTAGTGGTCTCTAGGCACCGTGATTATTACAGTAGTTCTTTTTTCTTTGTATCTGTATTATTCATTTCAATTGCAGGTTCAGATCAGGGAATAATCCCTATCCACTTAACTGTAGAAAGTGCCTAGGCATAGCCCTAAAACTCATTGTGAGGAGTACCACAGGAACCCCAAAGTAGCTAGCCCATTGAGAGGACTCGCCAGCAAAAAGGGCAACGACCCCTATCTGATTAACTAGTTCCCATCAAACCTTTAGGACTTGGTAGCTGAGTGAATCCCCTAAACCTTTAGGAAGCTCAATATACCTGAGGTACATATCTATTGCTAGCTGACAAATCGTAGATTGAATCTATCTAGAGCCATTTACAGATCCCATTGTAGATTATTTCTAGAAAAAAATTCTTTTTTTTGCAATATCTTCCTTGCTTTAGCTCTGTTTCTTCTGAAAATTCATAGGAACCCCTAAAATTCTATTTTTCATATTTTCTTCCTTGAGGACCCTATCCCAAATTCCACTTATCGAAGCCAAAAATCCCACATTTATCTATTTTTAGGGTTTTCCATAACTTCTTTGATTCTCACCTAATTGCCTTCCAATTTTGCCATAGTGTTCATTTCCTATTTCTTCTCCTTTGTCCCTCTTGGACAAATTTTCCCATTCTTTCACCCCGCTTCTGAAATCCCCATTTTTTGCTTCCCTATCCCTCAGAAAGTGTCCAAAACCTAGTTAAACCCCATTTACCCATCAGAGTTTTTCCCAAATCTAAATTTTCTTTTACTAAAAAGTATCTATTTTTGTTTTTCTACCCATTCCCCCCCCAAACAAAAACTCCTGGCTATGGTTGTCACCCGCATAGGAGAAAAAAACATGGAGGATAAACTTGCAACCCTCAAGACCAAACTCCAAGATCTGGATAAAAATATTCTTGGCCTCAATCTTCAGTATTCAGCCAGGAACAATAGACGGTAGCCAGAGTCTTCTTCAGACACTGGGTTCTATTCTTCTAGCAATTTTCATGGGCCAAAGCTTGATTTTCCTTGCTTCAATTGTGATGATCTGAATCGATGGATATACCGGGTAGAACAATATTTCAGTTTGCATAATACTTTTGATGTCAACAAATTCCCACTTGCATCCTTTTATTTGGGACATGAAGCCCTTCAATGGTTCTGTTGGTACATAAAGGCTCATGAAGAGCCAAAATGGATAGATTTTTGCAAACTCATTTTGCAACGATTTGGCCCTAGTGCTTTTGAAGGCTTCACAGGAGCACTCACTAAACTTCACCAAACTGGCACTGTGAGAAAATAGAAAATAGAATTTGAGAAATTGGTCAATCACATAGAGGGATTGTCTGATGAATTCTTTAGGAGTTGTTTTGTCAGTGGTCTGAAGGGTGCAATCTGATTTGAGGTTAAAATGTTCCGTCCCAGTACAATGATGGAAGCCCTAGGGTTGGCTAAGTTGGTGGATGACAAGATCACATCTCAAGAATGGTCCAAATCCACTTTTGTTCCATTCATAAATATGGTTTCCCAAAGACCTCCAATCACACTAGCCCCTACAACAACTCCTATCAAGCATTTGTCTGAAGCAGAGGTGTGGGCATGTAGAGAAGAAGGGATTTTTTATAATTGTGATGAGAAATTCACTTGACGACATAGATGTGTTGAGCAAAATTTCTATCTCTTGGATGTGAATTCTCCACCTACAACTGAAGTTTATGAAGATGCTTAGGATATAGTAGATGATTAGGTTGACATTCAGCAACCACTTGTTGACCCTCCTTCTTAGGAAGACCACCCAGAGATCTCTCTCTATACTTTAGTAGGAGTCACCACCCCACAAACCATGCAGGTCAAGGGTTACTTGAAGAAGCTCCCTCTTACAATACTCATTGATTCTAGTAGCACTCATAACATCATTGATCCTTGGATCACCAAACATGCTGATTGTTTTGTCCATCCTTGCTCTAGCTTTGAAGTCATGATTGTTAATGGGGGCACATTACCTTGCAAATGGAAGTGTCATAATGTGTGTATCTCTATTGGAGATTATAAGCTACGCTCCAACATGTTTTCCTTTCCCTTATGTGGATGTGATGTGGTTTTGGGTGCTCAATGGTTATGCACACTTGGACCCATCTTATGGGATTTTACTAAACTTTGGATGCAGTTTTCAAACAATGGGCAAAAACACACATTGAAGGGCTTACAACTAGGGTCTCTTAGCATCATCAGTTCACATCACATGGAAAATATCCTTAAAAGGAATTCACATGGTGTCATATCTTAGCTCCATTCCATTCAGATGCAACCATCAGTGGTTCCACTACTCCTTTGGATCTACAATGAATTTTGGATGGATATGCCTGTGTCTTTGCTGAACTAGTGGGATTGCCACCTTCATGACTAGAGGACCATCACATTTAGCTCCTTCCTAGAAGTATTCCTCACAACATTAGGCCCTACCACTGGCCATTTCACCAAAAGGCAGAGATTGAGATGCTCATTTGGGACTTACTGAGGCAAGGTATTATTCGCCCTAGTACTAGTTCCTTTTCTTCACTAGTTCTTCTTGTCTAGAAAAAAGATGGGTCATGGCACCTCAATATTGACTTCCAAGCACTTAATCACATCACAATCAAGGATAAGTTTCTGATTCCTATTGTTGATGACCTTCTTGATGAGCTTCATGGCACTCATTTTTTCTCCAAGTTGGATCATTGTTTTGGGTATCACCAAATTCAGGTTCATGAGGATGATATCCCTAAAATGGATTTTTGCATGCATGATGGCCACTATGAGTTTTTGGTCATGCCCTTTGGCCTCACTAATGCTCCTTCCACATTCCAGGCATTGATGAATAAAATATTCCAGCCCTACTTGCTGAAATTCATTCTGGTCTTCTTTGATGATATCCTTATCTATAGTAAAACATGGGATGAGCATCTCCAACATCTGGATCTTGTAATGCAACTTCTCTCTGATCATCATCTCTATGAAAAATAGTCTAAATGTATTTTTGGATAGGAGGAAGTGGAGCATCTTGGGCATATTGTTTCAGCCCAAGGCGTTTGAGTAGATCTTGCCAAAATAGATGCCATGAAAAATTGGCTGCATATTAGACAATCAAGAGCCTCCATGGATTTTTGGGACTAACTGGTTACTACCGCAAGTTTCTTCAAGATTATGGGAAGATTGTAACTCCATTAATAGCTTTGTTGAAAAAGGATGCTTTTACATGGACACATGTTGCTAAGCATGCATTTGAAAAACTAAATCAAGCTATGTGTACTACACCTGTTCTAGCTATGCCAGATTTTTTGAAGACCTTCACTATTAAGAGTGATACTTGCGGCAATGGACTTGGTGTTGTTCTCCTTCAAGATGAACATCCCATTGTGTTCACCAGCAAAGCCATTTCAGGTAAGAATTTAGTACTCTCTACATATGAGAAGGAAATGATGGTTATTTTGCATGCAGTACAAAAGTGGTGGCCATACCTATTAGGGAATCATTTCTGCATCAAGACTGATCACCAGAGTCTGAAATATTTCCTAGAACAATGGGTCTCCTCTCCAGCACAATAGAAATGGGTTAGCAAACTCATGGGTTATGACTATGAGATCACTTACAAGAACCGTAAGGACAATATTGTGGTGGATGCTCTTTCTCGCACATTTGATGACAAAGCTTCTCTTTTAGCTATTTCTATGCCTATTCCAAATTGGTTGGAATCTATCCAGCATGGCTATGTCAATGACTCTTCATTATCTCAAGTCATCCAACAGTTGGCCAATAACCCTTCTATTGTACCACATTACTCTTGGGATGGTGCTTCTCTAAGATACAAGGGTCGTCTGGTGCTTCCCCAGAGCACAAATCTTCAATAGGTTGTCCTCTATGAACTCTATGCTTCTCCATCGATAGGACACTCTAGGTTCCTCAAAACGTATGAGCAGGCACGACGTAACTTCTTTTGGAAGGGAATGAAGAGGGTAATTCAATAGATGGTGGCTGAATATGATACCTGCCAGTACAACAAGGGTGAAACGACACTCCTTCCTAGATTGTTTGAACCCTTGCCCATCCCTACACAGATTTGGACAGATATTTCTATGGATTTCATTGAGAGGCTCCCTAAATCTAGAGGGAAGACAATGATCTTGGTTGTGGTTAATCACCTCTCCAAATATAGTTATTTTCATTCCCTTAGCCATCCCTATGCCACCTCCTTAGTCACACAAATTTTCATGGACCAGATCTTCCATCTTCATGGAATCCCTTCTTCCATTGTCTCAAATCGTGATGCAACTTTCACTAGCCATTTTTGGACAGAACTATTTTGACATACTGACACCAAACTAAAGATGAGTTCAGGATATCACCTAGAAACATATGGTCAGACTGAAATTATCAACAAATGTTTGGAAACTTATCTTCGTTGCTTAACCTTAGATTAATAGCATCAATGGGCAACATGGCTCCCTCTCACTGAATGGTGGTACAATACCTTCTACCACACTACATCTAAAATGACTCCATATGAAGCAGTCTATGGTCAGGCACCGCCAGTGCTCCTTCCATACACCCCCAGCAATTCACTAGTTCAAGCAGTTGACACAATTCTTCAAACCTGAGATCAGATTCTTCACATTTTGCAGGACAGTCTTCACATGACAAGAAATCAAATGAAACAACAAGCCGATCAGCACCATTCTGAGTGTACTTTTCAAGTAGGTGATATGGTTTTTCTTCATCTATAGCCATACAAGCAATCCTCCTTGAAACTCAAAGGGTGTCATAAGTTGGCTCGAAAGTTCTATGGGCCATATAAGGTTCTTCAGAAGATTGGGTCAGTTGCTTATAAATTGAAGCTTCCTCCTTCTTCTCGCATTGATCCAGTATTTCATGTCTCTTGTCTAAAGAAAGTTTTTGGCACCAACATCAGAGCACAAACTATTTTACCAGAATTGGATAATGAAGGATCCATCATTTTGGAGCTGGAGGCAATTCTCGATAGGTGCACTCATTGGCTTCACTCTTGATCCATCACATAGGTATTAATTCAGTGGCACAGAATGCAACTAGAGGATGCTACATGAGAACAACTCCTTCAAATTTAGCAACAATTTCCACATCTTAAGCTTTGAGGACAAATCTTTTCTAAGAGGGAGGGGATGTTAGGAACTTGTGTTTAACCTTTCTCTCTACTTTGTTAGTATATTGTTGTCAGACGCATATGCTTTGTATGTTGTCCCATGAGTATATTGTATTATCCCACATTCATGGGGAGTAATAGTTATTTAGATTAGACTTAGTATATAAGTACATGTTGAGGCCAATGAAGGCAATCACAAATTTATTGTATTAAGCTTTCTCAAAGGAGGTTGCCCCCTCGAAGTGGCCTGTGATCAATAAATTCCTTCTGTGTTTTTGCTATTTCTATTATTTCATGCATTTTTCATTATATTGTTGCAGGAGGTTCCTCTCAGGAGGATCTTGTTGTCTTTGTTAAACTCACTCACAACAATATGGATACCTTAGTTGAATCTACAAAGGTTCAATAGAAATTGATGCAATGGTATTTTATACAAATCAATAGGATAAATGTTCAATTATCTATGCTTTGTAACTAGCCCCGTGGTGATGTACAAACCACCAAAGATGTAATGAATGTATCTTTCATCTTTTGGAAGCTTTTCCTGATGCAAATGAGATGATTTTAGAAAGGAATGATTCTAAATGAAAGATAAGTGGGATTGAGTCATCCTTCTAGTAGGGAGTGGTGAAATAAAGGGATAGAATTGATAAATATGAATTGGAGCTCAAAGATATTAAGGGATCCCTAAACGAAGTTATATGGGTTAGTAATATACTACCACTGACAATAGTTCCTTGGGTCTGAAGGTCTTTAGATAGGAGTTGAAAGAGTCTATTGAGGAAGGGAGAACTACTATTATGGTTGGAAAGGAAACCTTAAGGATCCAAATTCTGGGACAAGAAATAGTAAAAGAAAAATGAGAGATAAAGAAAATTAGAAGCTTAATAAGTTCATTGAGATGCATAAGAGATTCATCTAGGAAGAGATTGAGGCAACAATTACCTTGAACAACTTGTAGCTTCTTTTTTTCTTAATGTTTTTTTGGGTGTTCTATTTTCTTATTGTGTGGCTTTTTCATTATTGATTAGTTTATATTTAGTTGATGTTTCAACTATTGTAAAGGGTTTTAGGTCCCTTAAGAACCTATTATTGTCTCTACTTCACAAAAGGTTCTACTTGAATGAGATATATTTCTTCTTTTATGTCACCATTCAAATATGTTGATTTAACATCCATACGAGATAAGTCCCAATTCTACTTAGTAGCAAGTTTTATCATAGGTCTAGTGGTACTCATTTTAGCTACAAGTGTAGATGTGTCTTCATAACCTACTCCTTACACTTTTAAATAGCCTTTTCCAACTAATCTTTCTCTAAATTTGTTCCTACTACCATCAACATTGGACTTAATCTTAAAAAACCATTTTGAGCCTATATGAACTTTCCTTCATTGTAATTTAGTTAGTTCCAAAGTTTCATTTTTCATGATAGAATCATATTATTTTTACATCACAATCATCATTTCATTATGATCCCTAGTTTCTTGAAAATGTGTAGATTCATCTGTGCTCATTACCAAACACATTAAAGCATATTTATTATAACTAATTATTGTCTTGGTTTTCCTTGTTGATCTTCTTAGTGCCTGAATACTTGGTGTAGTATATTCATTCTTACTTGGTGTACTCATATTTCTTGTAGCTTCAATGATACTTCTATACTTTCAATTTATTCCAATTATATACTTTCAATGCCTTCTTTAGGAAGTTTTCATGAATCTAGACTATCTTCTTCCTAAATATCATCTATATATTTATGAAATATAACATCCCTACTTGCAAAGCACTAATGAGTAATAGGTTGTACATATTCTATTCCTTATAATTAGAATAGTAACTAATGAAATTGTATTTGATTAATTTTTCATTGAGTTTTCTTCTTTTTTCTTTCACAATGTTGGAAAATCTTTTACTTAAAAGAAATACATAAATAATTAATGATTTTTTTACGATCACTGAAATCTTTATAATAAGTTTTATGCTTTAAGAATTTGGGTTGGACTTCTATTTTACAAATACATGGTTCTATTTATAGCTTCAACTCATAAAATATTTGAGAGATCTCTACCTCTAAGCATGCTTTTAGCACACTCAAATATGGTTTTGTTCTTCCTCAACCATTCCATTTGGTAAAGGATTATGTGGAACTATATACTAAAATTTCATTTTAATTAAAATTGTTTAAAAATTCTTCTCAAGAGTATTCCCGTTCTTGATATAACCTAACAACCTTCATACTATGACTTCTCTATTTTTCAATCATCATTCTAAACTCTTTGAATCACTCAAAAACATCGCTCTTATTTGTTAAAAAATAAACCTATGTAAACCTAGTTCTATCATCAACAAATATGAGAAAATATCACTCAAAAACATTGCTCTTATTTGTTAAAAAATAAACCTATGTAAATCTAGTTCTATCATCAACAAATATGAGAAAATAAGAAGCTCCCCTGATTGATCAAGTTTGCATTGTCCCACACACATCATTCTGTATTAATTTAGGAATTTTTTTAAAAAAATTGTTCTTATTATAAAAGCATTCCTATGGTGTTTTCCTAGTGAACACCAATCACATTCAACATGCTCACTCTAATAATATTTTAAAACTATTATTAATATTTTATTGATTAAATGCAGAAATCTCATCTCCTGTACCGCCAGATTTCAGTCAAAACACGGAGGTGTTAATTTATTCCATATCACTCACAAGTCAGTTAAGAAAACAAAGCTAATGAAACGAAGCGTCATCATCTAAATTATTAGAGGAGAAGCTGATAAGTAAACTGTAAAGTGTCACTGATCTTTTGTACAAGAACATCAATCTTTGTTTGCATATCTGGAATCAGAGAACCTTTCGCCCATTTCGGTGCGGCTTGCAATTTATCAATGCACCTGTGTGCCGTACTCGAGGAATCCGATAGAAGCATGAATGCGCCTTGCGCACTGGCCTTGTTTCCAGATAAATCCTCCAACTTCCTCAATGCCATCATCGCCCGGACAGCTATATAATTGAATGTAAACCGGCACACCTTTAGAGGAGCCCCGATGGGTTTTAAGCTTTCCCTTTCAACATAATCGAACACTGTGTTGCTTTCCTCGACCAATAATTTTGCTGCATTGTAGGCGAGCTCGGACTTATTTGCTGCTGCAAACACAGTTCCAGGCACATTCATTACTAAAACCAGAGCTATTGCAACGTTAAACAGTAGATAACCCATCACTTTTTCACATACAATCGCGACTTTCTTTCCTCCGCTGTTCTATACACGGTATTAGTTTGGCCCATAATTTGAGTATCATATGTAGTTAACTTTCTTTGTAACCGACAATGTTTTAGTGGTGGACAATTATAAAAAAATATAATATTTTTTTAATTTTTATTTGCTGGTAACTCACAAACATTTATTATCAAATAAATAATTGCTGCAGGGTGGCACTGGCAATCTTTCATTTTTCAGATTTCCTATGGTTGATCTTCATATCCTGTCTTAAGAATTTCAATTGGCTATTAGAAATATATTAGAAATAGATTTATAGTTATTTAGTTGAATAAATATATTAAATACATTTATAGTTATTTAGTTGAATACATATATTAATATATTGAAAATAATTTAAATATTAGTACACATATATTAAATATATTTATTTAAATAAAATTTAGAGATAAATTGTTTTATTAAGTAGAAAAAATGTCTCCTTTTTATTTTTTTACATACATATATTAAATTTAAATAAAACTTAAATTATCTATTTTAATATCAATAATTACTTAGTAACTTTATGTGGGATTTGCTTCAATAGTGTGTTATTACAATTGTGACCATTAAGTCATAGGGTTTAATATTAATTTACCTTTGGCTAACTCATATTGTACCCTAATAAATTATTGGCTCACATTATGTAGTAGGGTTTTAATTGAATTGGGGAGCTTCTAGTTAAAATTTGTGTATAGATTTTTTTCATCAAAAGTCTTATCCTCGTCTTCTCCAAAAGCTTAGCCTTGAAACAAATCTCCTTCCCATGAAGGGTTTTAATTGTTGAAGCTCTCATATTAATTAACAAAAGAAGATCATATATAACTCCACAATAGCACAACAAATTGTTAAAAGTATGGAACTAAATGACATCAATGTAAAGTTAGTTTGATACCTAACTAGATTTAATTATGGCATTTATTTAAAGGAAATTTACAAATAAATTATTTTATTAAGTAGAAAAAATGACCTCCTTTTAACCTTTTTTACTTACATATATTAAATATAAAGTAAAACTTAAATTGTTATCCTTTTTAATATAAAAAATTAATAAGTAATTTTATGTGGGATTTGCTTCAATAGTGTGCTATTACAATGGTGACCATTAAGTCATAGCGTTTAATCCTAATTTACCTTTCTCTAACTCATACTACCCTAACAAATTATTGCCTCACTTTATGTAACATGGTTTTAATTTAACTGTTGAAACTTTCATATTAATTAACAAAAAATTATATATATCTAGCTTCACATAAGCAAAAAAAATATTAAAGCATGGAACTAAATAACATCAATGTAAAATTAGTTTGATACCTAATTATTTAATTATGACACTTAATTATTTAATTGGGACACCTCTAGGACTCCACTTATTTAGGACATGTCTAATTCAAATTTTTCATTTATTCTAACACTTTCCCTTAACAAAGAGTTGAATTCTCTATGGCAACTATCATATCCCTAGATAATAAACACTTTATCTTTTCCAAAGGCTTAGTAAATACATGTGTCATGTTCTCACTAATGTTATACTACATCAAATCAATCTCTCTTGATTGAATTTCTTCTCTTACAAAATGGGGCTGAGTTTGAATGTGCTACGATCTAGTATGATAAATTAGCTTCTTTGTTAATTATATTGAACTTTAACTGTCACACATATAATAGGTGTTGGTCCTTTCTTTTGTTCTCCCATGTCATCAAGAATACACCTCAAACAAACAACTTCACAAGTACTATTGCACATTGCTTTATAGTGAATTTCAGTTGCTTTGTAGTGAGTTTCAATAGAAGACAAAAAAAAAATAAAATAATAATAATTGATTTCTTCTTATTGCTCTATTATACAATGCTTGATCCTATATTGAATGCATATCCAATGGTGAACTTTATATCATCTACATGACAAATCAAATTACAAATAACCTATGAAGTCCACATTCAAATAATTTCTTCCTTATCTTCTCCCATGTCATTAAGAATGCACCTTAAAAGAAATAACTTCACATGTAGTATTGCACATTGCTCTATATTCTGAAGAGGACAAAAAATATAGTTGGTTTCTTCTTATTTCCATATTATAGAATGCTTAATCCTATATTGAATGGATATCTAATGGTGGATTTTCCATCATCTACTTGCGAAATCAAAATAGGAATAGCCTATCAATCCTTGTAGAACTATAATTTTGAGAGATAACAGCTTCAACACCTTTGCGTGCTTCAAGATGTCCTCTGCATCCTACAATAGATCTTCTATGTTACCCAGTGACACTAGCATTCACAAACAGTCGAGATGCTTCAACGATGCCCCTGGCAAAGTGATTTGAAAGATGTCACAAATGGCTCCAACTGTTCCAAAGAATCCCTAACTACTACTGTTGGGTGGAATCCTACAATCCTCAAGCCGCCATTTGAAGATCTGTAAGAAGATTCCTTTGCCATTATCAAAGGGCCGATCTCACTTAATGGTTTTCTTGCAAAATGGCATCATGAAGCTTATTTTGTACATGCCCATTTCCCAGCATTCTTGCGGTCTTCCAAACCACTTAAGTTCAACCCACAACATGTGATTCCTCTCGCATCATAAAAATAAAGGGAAATGTTCGATCTTCGCTCAAAATTGGGAATGGACCGGGTTATATCTCTATTGTGCGAAACGAGAAAATCCAGGCAAATGAGGGTATCAATGTTCCAAATAACATGTCTGCAACGTCTGCAACCATGCCTTTAACCATGAAATGCCCAATGATAAGTGTAAAAACTTCTAAAAATTTTAATTTCTCTATGATTTATTATGGTTTATCTAGGAATTCCCATGGATCTGCTCTAGATAACAGGCCTGAGCAGAGTTCCAAGGGACTACAGACCTCCAAAGGAACCAAACCCCTCAAATGTGCGAGGTAATCTATTGTCATGGAATTTTGAAATGAAGTGATAGAAATAGAGAAATACATTGTTGTACATTATTGGCTACTTCAACCACCTCTGGCCAAGCCTTCTAGAGAAAAATAAATGGACAACAGACCACTAGCAACCGATATTGAAAGCTGACATGGAGATTTATCCATGTGCTCAAGGGTTTTTTTATTGTAGCTTTTGACTCCATCAAAGATTGAGACTTTATTTTTCTAAACCACTTCTAGATCTAGGGTTAGAACTCCCTCATGTGAAAGCTTTGGCATGTGACATTTAATCCCTCCATTGAATATTTTAACATTGTGCTGATCTGGGTTCACCTCCCCAATCTTCTACTTCAATTTTTGATGAAATCCTACTTTAAAGTTGTTTTGCAACTCCTTAGGAGCCTTTTAGGTATCGATAATGAGACTTGATTTTTCTCATACAAATTATGCTCAAATTCTAGTCAATTTAGACATCTATAAGGATCTCTCTATAGACATCATCTTTGGAGTTGTTAACTAATCTTGGACCCAACTCTTGGACTATGAAGGACTTCGATTCTGTTGTAGGAAATGTTTTGAAACAAGACATGTTGCTACAACATTTCCCCATTTTAGACTCAAAGAAATTTACTAAGCTTCATGTTGAAAAGATGCTCACCCAGATCATCTTATAGTACAAGCTACAAATATTAACTCTTGCCCAATTCAAGATTAACAAGAGACGCCTACTTCAAATCTTTTGGAGAATACTCCCCATAAGGCTTTGGATCAAAAAGACAAAAATTCTAAAACACATTCAATGACAACATCTTGTGTAGAAAAACTTACTAAGAAGAATGACACTCTTCCTCGGGATCAAAAGGGGAAAATATCTACAACTCCATTGGAGGATTCACACCTCAATACCAAATCTCCTAAGAAGACCAACAACACATCACATCTTGATGCCTCTTCTTGTGAGTTAGGAAATGAAGGAGTATGGACTCTAGTCTAGAAACACAAGAGAGATCCAAAAAAAATGGATACAAGACTAGACCAAATGCTTCTTCACTCTCAAACATCATTTAGGGACAGGAAGATGATTTTATCCTTTTTATGATCATGAACTTGCTACCAATTTCCTATGTCCGTCTCTTCTATTTATATCAACTTTTTATTTTATAATTTTTTTTGTATAGGTTTATTACCTTTTACCTAACAAAAACATTCAAATTATTAGTGCATGTTTCCTTTCCTTCCTACTTGTTGTCCTTGTTAGAGAATTCTATGGAAGAATTCAACAAATCTCGTAACAACCCCTATTGACCTACGAATGACAAAGAGTGGACCATGGCATTGTGAGGTGGTAGAGTATTAAGTGCATAAAATATCTATTTTGGTGGAGAATTGAAGGCCTTGCAGGGAACGACTGCAAAGAGGCAGTTAATGTGAGAGGAAGAAATGTCTGTAGAGTGGGTGAGTGATGGAGAGAGGATAAGGTCAGAGAAAATATCTGATCGGGAGATAAGAGAGGACGGAGGTAGAAAAAATTGAGAAGGAAGAAAAGACAGAGAGAGGGGAAACAAGAGAAAAAGAGGGGAAGGACTTAATCAAGCATCAATTAGATTATCAGAAATGAGGTGAGCAGAGGAGAAAGACAAATAACTCAGGCAAGCATATCAATTTGCAAGAAGTGGGGTATGACTGGTTCAGAGGTATTTACCTCAGATCCTCTATTTTTCCAGTACAACCTTTTAGAGGTTAGAGGTTACCTAGTTGTTTGGTAAACCTCATGTTCATACCTTTTGAGGTTGGAAGACTTGAACCATCTCACCTCAAAAGATACTTTACAATCATCCAACACTTGTCACAAAAGGTTGTTGGTTTGCACATTCCAAGTGATCCAAAGGTTGACACCTTATAGGACACTTGTCTACTTGTTTGTGCCACACCACAGGGAACTTGCCAATTCATGTGCAAGGTGGATTACCTCTTCCATGCCTATATAATGATGCATTCTCATGTAAATTTGTAAGTGAGATTAATATATGTTTATTCTCAAATTATGTTCATCAATATCATTGATTTCTTATCTCTATTTGTCGATTTCCATATTGTGAGAGTGAATATCAAGTGTTGCAGAGAATCATTGGCTATTCCAATAGTATCTTCATTCTTACTTGGTGTACTTACATATTACTTGTAGATTTAATGATACTTTAAATTTCAACATCATCTTCTTGATCATCAATTTATTCCACTTATATACTTTCAAAGCCTTCTTTAGGAAGTTTTCATGAATCTAGACCATCTTCTTCCTAAATATCATCTATATATTTATTAAATATTAAATCCCTACTTGCAAAGAATTAATGAATAATAGGTTGTACATATTCTAATCCTTATAATTAGCATAGTAACTAATGAAATTGTATTTGATTAATTTTTCATTGAGTTTTCTTCTTTTTTGTTTCACAATGTTGGAAAATGTTTTACTTCAAAAACACCTCATTAATGGTTCTTTTATGACCAATGAAAGATTTATAATCAGTTTTATGATTTAAGAACTTGGTTGGACTTCTATAAATTACAAATATGTGGTTGTATTTATAGTTTCAACTCATAAAATATTAAAGAGATCCTTACCTCTAAGCATGCTTTTAGAAAACTCAAGTATGGTTCTATACTTCGTCAACCATTCCATTTGGCAAAGAAATATGTTGTGTTAGGATTAAGCTTCCATCAACCTTGTAAATCCTATGTAATTTATTAATCCTATTATTCCTTGTAAATCACCCATATGGGATGAGAGGTTTCACCAACAATGATCTTGTTTTAGCCATATGTTTATATCTAGTACCTAATGCTAATTCATCTGCGATGTGTGCCTCAGTGGGGGTTCGGGGGCAACACCCTTGAAACCACATTTTATTTATATTTTATCATTGTAAATATGGACCATTCGTCATTAGGTCACAGAAATAACGGTCGATATTTGTTGGTTTTCTTGCCCTAAAAGGAAACTCCCTTTTATAAGGATATTTGTACTACATTTTTAGTAGAGTTGAAGAAAAAAGCTAGATTGAAGACTGAAGAAGAAGAGGAAGTGCATGTATTTTAATCTCATATTTGAAGATAATACAACTTGGAACCTCTTTTTGTGGTGGGGTTTTTTACCCAAAAGGGGTTTATCCACGTTACACATTGTGTTATGTGTTCAATTCTTAATGCATGTTATTTCTGTGTAGTGGGTTTTATTTCTATTGAAATCTCCATTGATTCTCCCTTATCTAAAGGTCATTAATAAGGTTTGAATCATATTTTGTTGTGTGGTTTGCACCTTCATTTTTAACATTTGGTATCAGAGCCTACCCAATTTTGATTCTTGGGTGGTAGTGTGAAGGTTTTTTAGCTTTAGTGGGAGATTTGGTTGTTTTTGTTTATAGATCTTGTGTAGATATCATAGTTGCATCCACTGTTTCTTCTACCTCTCAGTTGGAGATTGAAAATTTTAATGGAATGGGTTATGAATTGTTGAAGCTAAAGATGGAGGATTTTCTTGAGGAAATAAATAATTGGTTGGCTATTATGAAAGAGAAGCAACCCGATGATGTTGCTCAAGATGAGTGGGATAGGTTGGATGAAAAGGTACAAGGTACAATCTGGCTATGTCTTGCAGATTTTGTTCTACTGAATGTTGCGAGTGAGAAGTCTGCACATAACTTATTGAAGCATCTGGGTGAGATCTACCAATCTGAGAGTATGGTAAACAAGCTTTATTTAAAGTATAAATTATTTTCCATGAAAATGAAAGAGGTTGAATCAATTGCAGAGAATTTGAATTCATTTAATTTGTTATTAAGTCAACTACCATCTGTAGACGCTGATGTGAATAAGGAAGATAAATGTATATTGCTTCTCTGTTCTTTACTCAAGTCATGGGAGAATGTTATTTTGGCTATCACTGCTAACCTTACAGATGCAAAGGTGGATGCTATTGTTTTAGTTCTGTTGTCATAGTAATTAAGGAAGAAAAGTTTAGATAGTTTAGGGGATGCTCTTAGTGTCAAGGGGAGGTCTATGGAAATAGGACCAAAAGGAGATCAGAAGGTGTCTAAAGGTAAGTCTAAGGGCCATTCTAAGACTCTGGGAAGGAAGAAAAAAGTCAAGTGTTGGAACTATGGAAAGAGAGGACATGTGAAAAAGGAATGTAGAAACCTGAAGAAACAATGGGATTCTGCTACTAAGTCTTCCAATGTAGGTGACGAGGTTTAACTTTCTGCATTTAATATTGTTTCTCATGATCATTGGTTGGTTGAATCAGGATGCTCATACCACATGACTCCACATAAAGAATGGTTTTCCACATACGAAGAGTATGATGGAGGAAATGTGTACCTCGAGGACAACTCTACATATCCTATTGTTGGACGAAGGAAGGTAATGTTGTGTTTCAGTGATGGGAGAGTTAAAACCCTCCCTGGTGTTTTGCGTGTTCCTAGATTGGCTAGAAATTTGATATATGTTCCAAAGTTGAATGATTTGAAAAATCCATGTGACATTTGATAAGCATGGCTACAAATTGGTGAGAGGAAACTTGGTGGTAGAGAAGGGGAAAAGATTGGGAAATCTATTTAAGCTAGAAGCCACTACTATTTGTAATGCCTCTTATGCATATGAGGCTAATAATAAAAATACATGTATGTTGTGGCACCATAGATTAGGTCACATAAGTTAGTCTAGTTTAAAGACTAACTGAAATAAAAAAATTGTTAAATAGTTTATCCTAGTCTCATGAGAGTTTCAAATTTTGTGAACATTGTGTGTTTAGAAAATAGAATAGACCTCCGTTTCCTTTAGCCAGTAATAAATTTAATGATAAATTAGAACTTATTCATTTGAATGAACATTTTTGGTCTAGTGGATGTTGAATCAATTGGAAAATCTAGATATTTTGTTTCCTTCATTGATGATATCTCAAGGTTTACCTAGATTTATTTTATGCATCACAAATATGAAGTTTTCACTAAATTTAAGGAATTTAAATTTTTAGTTGAAAAGAAATCAGACCATAAGATAAAGGTTTTGAGATCTAACAAAGGAAGGGAATACTGTTCTAAGGAATTTGATGAATTCTGTAAGCAAGTAGGTATTGTTAGATAAAAGACAACTCCATATACACCACAACAAAATGGAGTGGTAGAAAGGATGAATTAGATAATAATGGAAAGAGCCAGAAGTATGTTGACTAAGTCATAATTGAACAAATGCTTTTGGGAAGAAGTTGTGTGTACTACAAACTACTTAGTTAACAAATCTCCGTGTAAGGCTCTTGTTTCAACTCCTTATGAAATGTGGATAGGTAAGAAATCTTATGTTTCACATTTAAGTGTATCTGACTGTGAGGCTTATGTTCATGTTCTTAAAGAAAAAAGAACTAAATTGGATCCAAAAGTTGAAAAGTGTACTTTAATTAGATATGGTAATAATGTAAAAGGTTATAAGCTTTGGAATGCACTAACCCAAAAAATTATCTATTCTAGAGATGTTCTTTTTTATGAGTATCTATTCTAGAGATGTATTTGTAGGGAACTTAGTGTTATTTCAGAACTTGAACAATCAAAGGAAAAAGAAGAAAAGGTGAAGAGAGTGCACTTTAATTAGAGCATGAAGATGCACCTCAAAAAGAACATAATGATGGATTGGGGGTGAAGAAGTAGAAGAAGACTCAAGTGAATGTTCTGATGAGGAAGAATTTATTGTGACAAATGAAGTTGGTATAGATGAGCATGTAGAAGAATTTGAAGAGTCTATTACTCCACCTCTGAGAAGATCCACAAGACAACGGAACCCAGTTGATAGGTATAGCCCACCAGATTTCTATTGTGTATTTGCTTTATTAAGTACTAAGGATGAGCCTAGATCCTATAGGGAAGCTATTCATGCAGATGATAGTGATTCTTGGTAGTTATCCATGTAGGAGAAGATGATGGATTTAGACTCTTGCAAAGCTTGGGATCTTGTTTGTTTGCTCAAATATTGAAAAAAGGACATAGGATGCAAGTGGATCTTCAAGAAGAACTTTGGAATAGACAATTCATTGGAGAAGTACAAGGGTAGACTGGTAGGCAAGGGCTACTCCCAGAGAGGGAGTTGATTTTAGTGAAATATTCTCTCCTATTACTCAATTGACTTCTATTCTATTTCTCTTATCCATTGTTGCAACTTTTGATTGGGAAATAGATAAAATAGATGTTAAGACTACATTTCTACATGAAGATCTTGAGGAAGAAATTTACATGCAATCACCTATAGGTTTTGAGGTAAAAGGGAAAGAACATTAGGTTTGCAGATTAAAGAGGTCTCTATATGGTTTGAAATTGTTAGGGTTAGCTAGCAGAAGATATCAATTAAATGCAAATAAACATTAAATAGAGGAATGGAAATACACAGAAATAATAACAGCGAGAGATAAGTTTTAACGTGGTTCACCCAAACTCAAGCTACATCTACCAAACAGAGAGTCCAATATTATTATCCAGTAAATCAAACAGATTACAATTAGCAATCCCTGCAACTCAATACCACTGCAAATGCTACAATACAATATATCAAAACCCTAACCCTTAGCCGCTTTTATCAAGCCCTTTTGTCAGCTACAAAAATTAGGGTTTTCTTATGTCGGTCATAAAAATAGGATTTTTTATGTCGGCCCCAAAAAAATTTCTCGAGGGCTTCCGCCCCCGAACCCCTGCTCGGGGCCTGGCCTAGCCCCGAACCCCGGCGAGGATACATGGCTAGTGTACAGTACTTTCCTAATCAGTTGCCACCTACCAACAATCTCCCACTTGGAGACTGAGCCTGGATGACACCGCTGTGCATGCAGCTCCCACTGGAAATAAGCACCCTAGACTCTACTGTTCTGTTTTTATTGTTTTCAGTCTAGAAGACCAATCGAACTTGAAGAGGAGCTCAGCTTCTCCCTTGTCACTGCCTTTGTAAACATATCCGCTGGATTTTCATCTGTATGTATCTTTTTCAGCCTTAACTGTCCATTATCCAACACCGACCGAATAAAGTGATACCTCAACTGTATGTGTTTGGTCTTTGAATGCAAGGTAAAATTCTTTGCAAGATGTATGGCACTCTGACTGTCTGTATACAAAGAACTGTTAGCCTGTTGTTTACCCAATTCTTCCATGAAAGATTGCAGCCATATCAACTCCTTGCTTGCCTCTGTTGTGGATAAAGAAACCACCTTTTGCAACCTAGAAATCCAACTCACCGATGTTCCACCTACAGTATAGACATAACCTGTAGTACTCTGCCTGGTATCAATATCCCCTGCCAAATCTGAGTCTACATAACTTGCTTAATCAGTATTAAAGCCCCCAAAACATAAGTGTTTATTAGATGTACCTCTCAAATATCTGAGAATCTATTTTATCGCATTCCAATGCTTAAATCCGGGATGACTCATACACCTACTAACGACTCCAACAACATGTGCAATATCCGGTCTCTTGCATACCATGGCATACATTAAACTTCCTACAGCTGAGGCATATGGTACCTTGGACATTTTTTCTTCCTCCTCTTGTGTCTTTGGACACATCTCCTTAGTCAATTTCAAATGACTAGGCAAAGGTGTGCTGATAGCTTTTGCATTCTCCATATGGAATCTCTGCAACACCTTTTCAACATAAGCAGCTTGAGATAGAGTCAATTTTCTATTCTTCCTATCTTTGCAAATTTCATACCAAGGATTTGTTTTGCTGCCCCTAAATCCTTCATATCAAATGACTATGATAACTGATGTTTTAAATCTCTGATGTGATCCATGTTAGACCCAGCTACAAGCATGTCATCAACATATAAACATAAAATAATGTAGCTGTCATTGTCCAATCTCTTAAAATAAACACAATGGTCAGAATTACACCTGCTGTAGCCTTGCTCAGCCATAAACTATCAAATTTCAAATACCATTGTTGAGGTACTTGTTTCAGGCCATACAAACTCTTCTTCAATCTGCACACTTGTTTCTCCTAACCTTTGACCTCAAATCCCTGTGGTTGTGCCATGTATATCTTCTCCTCCAAATCACCATGGAGAAAGGCAGTTTTCACATCTAACTGTTCCAAATGCAAATCTTCAGCAGCCACAATACTTAAAACAGTACAAATAGAAGTCATCTTGACAACCAGAGAAAATATCTCATCAAAATCAATGCCCTATTTCTATGAAAATCCTTTTACAACTAACCTGGCCTTAAATCTTTTCTTACCTCCATCTTCCTCTTTCAGCCTATAAACCCATTTGTTTGGTAAAGCCTTTTTGCCTGCAGGTAACTTACATAATTCCCAAGTCTGATTTTTCAGCAAGGAGTCCATTTCTTCTTTCATGGAAAGCTCCCACTAAACCTGTGTATTCACCTTCATAGCTTCATCATACCCTTTTGGTTCACCAGTATCTATTAAAATAATACAATACAAATAGCGAGAAAACATTTCAGGAGATCTACTTAGCCTTGTTGACCATCTAACATTCACTGGAGTTTTTGGTATTTCTAGTTGCTGTTGCGGAGCATGAGGAACCACTGGAACATCACTATTTGGAGTATCATTCAGCACCACATAATCTTTTGCTTTCTTCTTATGCTACTGCAACTGATCTTTGTACAACACCTTCTCATTGAATATGACATCCCTATTTCTCACAATTTTCTAATTTTCAAAATCCCAAAGCCTATAACCAAATTCATCAATGCCATATCCAACAAAGGTAATATTTTTGATTTTGCATCTATCTTAGTTCTATTTTCAAAATCTACATGTGCAAATGCTTCACATCCAAAGGTTTTGAGAAAAGAATAACTCACCTTCTTACCTATCCATGCTTCCTCTGGAATACCACAACCCAAAGGAACTGAAGGATCTCTATTAATTAAATATATAGTAGTGTTGACAACCTCTGCCCACATGTTTAAAGGCAGCCCAGCATGCAATCTCATGGTCCTTGCATGCTCCATTATTGTTCTATTCATGCATTCAGCCACTCCATTTTCTTGTGGAGTCCCTGGAACCATTTTCTACCTACGAATTCCATTAAAGGAACAATAATCCTCAAATTCTTTGCTGCAATACTCACCACCATTATCAGATCTGAGACATTTTAATCTTCTACCTAAGGAAATAAATCTAGACCTTCCTAGTTGCATCATCTATGAATGTAACATGATACCGAGAGCCACCGAGAGAAGATACCTGAGCTGGTCCCCATACATCTGTATGCACAAGCTCTAACTTTTCATTTTTCTTTTGCTTCCCATCCTTGAGAAAACTGACTCTCTTTTGTTTGCCATACACACAACTTTCACAGAAATCCATATTAATACATTTTAGACCTGGTAAAACTTTCTTAGAATAAAGTACCTTCATACCTTTTTCACTCATATGCCCAAGTCTGTTATACCACAGCGTTGTCTCAGAACCTGCAGCAACTATTTTTGTCTCTTCCTGCGAACCTGCAGCAACTATTCTTGAACCTATTTGTTTTTCCTTTGTAGCATCTAAAGTAGAAGGAACAGTATGACTTGTACAAAGATATAAGGTGCCTACTTTCACACCTTTTGCTACTATTAAGGCACCTTTTGAAACCTTCCAATTTTTATCAGTAAATGTAACAGTGCAACCTTGTTCAGTTAGCTGCCCTGCTGAAATTAAATTCCTACTGAGCCTTGGAACATGCCTTACCTCTTGTAGTAGCCAATGATTCCCATTCTACAACTTAATCTTGATTCTTCCCTTTCCAACAATTTGATAGGGTTCGTTATCTCCCAAATGAACCAGCCCAAAATCCCCTTGGACATAATCAAGAAAATAACTTCTATGGGCCATAGCATGAAATGAGGCCCCTAAATCTAAAACCCATGAATCATCAGGATTATCTAGGGAAAGAATCAAAGCATCATCTTTAGATTTATTACTTACCACATTTGCTTCCTTATTGCCTTCTTGTTTGTCTCCTTCTTTATTTTTCTAAGACCAACAATCTTCCTTTAGATGACCTAGTTTCCCATAGTACCAGCAATCCTTTTGTCCTCTAGTTTAGGATCTTTTGTCCCTTGATTTTCCTCGTGACTTCCCATGACCTCCAGAGCCTTTTCCTCTCTCCTTTGATCTGCCCCTGCTTTCTGCATTCAAAACACTGCCTGATGTGGATCCACCTGAGCTTTTCTTATGAATTTTCTCACTCAGAATAACACCAATAACATCATCAAATTTTAGGGTATTTGAACTAGAAATAGAGTTACTAATTGCCATTACCAAACTATCCCAGCTTTCAGGTAATGAACATAATATCAAGAGAGCTCTAACTTCTTCATCGAATTTTACATTTAAAGAAGTCAATTGACTGACAATCATATTAAATTTATTTAAATGACCTGTCACAGATCCACCTTCAACTATTTTCAAATTAAACAAACACTTCATGAGAAATACCTTATTTGAGGTTGAGGGTTTTTCATACAATTTTGCCAAAGCTTTCATTAGACCATCTATTGTCTTCGCTTTCGTTATATTGAATGCCATCGATGGTGCCAGGCACAACCAAATGGTTCCCAGTGCCTTTCTGTCAAGAAGATTCCAATCCTCATCAGACATTGTTGCCGGTTTCTTGGCTACTCCTTCCAATGGCATCCATAAATCCTTTTGATAGAGGTAATCCTCCATCTCCATCTTCCATAACTGATAGTTCTGCCCATTGAATTTATCAACCTTCAATTTACCCTCGTCCACCATTGCTCCCACTCAACTATGAGACCTTCCTGCAGATGATAATCGAACACAACCCGCTCTGATACCAATTGTTAGGGTAAGCCAGTAGAAGATATCAATTAAATGCAAATAAAGATTAAACAGAGGAATGAAAATACACAAAAATAATAACAGCGAGAGACAAGTTTTAATGTGGTTCACCCAAACTCAGGCTACATCCACCAAATAGAGAGTCTAATATTATTATCTAGTAAATCAAACAGATTACAATCAGCAATCCCTGCAACTCAATACCATTGCAAATGCTACAATACAATATATCAAAACCCTAACCCTTAGCCGCTTTTATCAAGCCCTTTTGTCAGTTACAAAAATTAGGGTTTTCTTATGTCGATCATAAAAATAGAATTTTTTATGTCGGCCCTAAACCCCGGCGAGGATACATGGCTAGTGTATAGTACTTTCCTGATTAGTCGCCACCTACCAACAAAAATAGTGCCCTATAATGTGGTACCAAAAATTTGATTTATTTTGTTAAATTTGGGTTTTGTTAGAAGTGAGGAGGATCACTGTGTTTACATTCATTACATATTGATGATTCTATTATGATCATTGCATTGCATGTTGACGACATGTTTTATTTATCAATACTAAGGGTACGATCAGTGAGTTGAAAGCCCAACTTTTAGGTGCATTCAAAATGAAGGATCTTGGAGCTACTAGGTATATTTTGGAGATGGAGATCAAAAGGGATAGAGGTAATGGAAATCTTTGGTTATTATAAAGTAAGTATGTGAATACCATTTTGTAGAAATTTAGTATGCAAGACTGTAACCCAGTTAGAGTTCATTTACCCATTGGTACTAATATTTCATTAGATATGTGTTGAAAGAATCGGGATGATTTAAAGGATATGTCTACTATGCTAGATGCTAGTACTATAGGGAGTATGATGTATGCAATGGTTTGCACTAGATGAGATATTGCCCAAGCAGTGGGAGTTTTAAGAAGATTTATGTCTAACCTTGGTAGACAACATTGGAATTATGCAAAGAGGGTATTTATATATGTAGCAGGTGCTCTTGATTATTGTTTGGTTTATTTTGGTACTAACAGTGCTGACAAAACTTTGGACATACAAGGATTTTTTGATGCATATTGGGCAGGTGACTTGGATAATCGAAGGTCCACTAGTGGCTATGTGTTCACTTTGTTTGGTAGAGAAGTGAGTTGGATGAGCAAAAGACAGCCCATGGTTGTTTTGTCCACCACTGAAGTAGAGTATATGGCTGCTACCCATGTCTCTAAGGAGGTAGTTTGGTTGAGGAGATTGTGTATAGGTATTGGTTTCAATTGCAAGATCATTCAGATTGGTTGTGATAGCCAGAATGCTATTTTTTGCCAAGAATCCTATGTATCGTGCTTGGACTAAGCATGTTGATGTACATTATCACTTTGTTAGAAAAATGGTTGGAAGTAGATAGATTGAGCTAAAGAAGGTACAAACTCAGGAGAATGTTGCAGATGCTTTGATCAGGCCCGTGAGCATAGAGAAATTTGTTTGGTGTAAATATGCCATGGGCCTTGTTTCTAGTGCTTGATTATTTTATTGTTTTCCTATGAGTATTTACAATAAATGATGTCAAGTTGAAGAATGATAGGATTAAGGTGCCATCAAGCATGTAAATCCTATGTAATTTATTATTCCTATTATTACTTGTAAATCACCCATAAGGGATGAGAGGTTTCACTAGCAGTGATCTTGTTTTAGCCACATGTTTATATCTGGTACCTAATGCTAATTCATTTGTGATGGGGAGTCACAAGGTGGTTTCCCCTCTACAAGGGATTTGGAGGGATCATCCCCCTGGCAGGGGTTCCAAAGGGCATCCCTGAAACAACATTTTATTTATATTTTATCATTCTAAATCTGGACTGTTAGTCATTAGGTCATAGATTTGATGGTTGATATTTGTTAGTTTTCTTTCCCTAGAAGGAAACCCCCTTTTATAAGATGTTTGTGCTACATTTTTAGCAGAGTTGAGAGTAATAGACACTGCTGGATTGAAGACTTAAGAAGAAGAAGAAGAAGAAGAAGAAGAAGAAGAAGAAGAAGAAGAAGTGCATTGTCATCTCATACTTGAAGATAATACAACTTGGAGCCTTTTTTCTTGGTGGATTTTTTTACTCGAAAGGGTTTTCTCCATGTTACATATTGTGTTATGTGTTCAATTCTTAATCCATGTTATTTATGTGTAGTGGGTCCTATTTTTGTTGGAATCTCCATTGATTCTACATTATTTAGAGGAAATTAATAAGGTTTGAATTATATTTTTATTGTGTGGTTTGCACCTCCATTTCTAACATGTGGAACTATGTACTAAAATTTCATTTAAATTAAAATTGTTTAAACATTCTTCTCAAGAGTATTCCTCCTCTTGATCTAACCTTAAGAAACTTGATACTATGACTTGTCTATTTTTCAATCATCATTCTAGACTCTTTGAATCACTCAAAAACATCACTCTTATTTGTTAAAAAATATACCTATGTAAACCTAGTTCTATCATCAACAAATATGCAAAAATGAGAATCTCCCCATAGTTATCTAGTTTGCATTGTACCACACACATCAATTTAAGTATTAATTTAGGAAAACATATTTTTTTATTTGTTCTCATTATAAACACATTCCTATGTTGTTTTCTTAGTGAACACTAATCACATTCAACATGCTGACTCTAAAAAACTAGAAGACATTTCACCATGTATTTATTCTATAGTGAAACATGGTATTTAAAATTTAAATGACTATATGTTAATCATCACAAATCTTCTAGGAACACACTATATGCTTCAAATGCTTGACGAATTTCAATAATCACATAAGTATTTTATAGGTATCCAATTTCAATTCTTCTTACTATCACATTATAGTGATATTGCATGTCTTTCACATGACAACCCAATTTCATAAGTTTAATTTTTTAACTTAAATATATAATTGTTTAAATTAAGATTAGATTGTTCTTAATTCTTGTTAAATACATTGTGAGAATCGAGATCTATTAGCAAAGTGTCAACACTAGTTGAACTGCAAAAGACAAGCTAGAATGAACCCTCTTGCAAGAGTTAGAGAATGAGAGTATGCAATACAAAACAAGAGAATGGAATAATCCACCAAAATACATTTCACCATGAATTTGATGTACATTTATTGTAGAGACGTGAAGAAAATGATGAAGTAACTCTGAAACACAAAAATATTCCACCAATGCACTCTTCTTTACAATAATAAATTACAAATCACAAATAATGTTTTGAAATTAATTATGCATATTACTAGACTAGCTCTTGAACCAAAACAAGTTTTGATACAATGTGAGAATCGATATCTACTAGCACAATGTTGGCATTGGTCAAGTCATCAAAGACAACCTAACAAACACTCTTGCAAGAGTTAGAAAATGAGAGTATGTAGTACAAAACAAGAGAATGGAATAATCTGCCACAATACATTTACGCACAAACATGATGTACATTTATAGGAGAGAGGTGAAGAAAAATATGGAGAAGATAATTGCACATAATTGCCATTGACTGAGAGTAGGGGCAAGTTAACCTCCTCAAGACTTGCATGCAATGTTGAGTGAACACTAACTAACTAGGACACTTAAGTATGCTTAATGCCATGTGGAATTATCTCATGTGCATGTAATTAATGCATGAGATAATGTATGAAATTTAATATATACACTAACAACCCCCCTTAAGCATAGCTTTGGTAGGCACAAAGTAAAAATTGGGTCCTAACAACTAGGCCTAATGAAGTACCCAAGTATAATGCAATATTTCATAAAGTGGAGAAAGGAAGAAAACCCAGTGGTAAACGTTTCCCTCCAAAAGAGAGAAAATAAAGTGAAACGAAGAGGACTAGAAATGCCTCCCCATAAGTGATGGTCCTAAAATCCTTGTAAGATAGCACCCATGTGTACCTCCACAAAGAAGAGAAAGAAAGTCATCACAGATTGTCACATGGTGAATGTTGTATTATGTCCCTCTATAAAAATGATGTCTCTTCCTTTCAGAAGATAGAAACACCAAGCTATCAAACTACTGAATTCCTACTCAATTGAATGTATGAAGGAATCATGATGTATGGTTATGGAAAGTGATCATGTTTCTCAAAGATGGTGCTAAAATATGACTGTACCATGCAAGATTTGAGAATAGTGACCACTAAAGTGTGAGTTATGAACTAGTGTGAATCATGATCTATTAAGATGGTAGCATGAAGTGGCAGAGAGAGAACAAGAGGATCCAAACCAAGAGATGATGCAACTAGATGGAAGCCATCATCAAAGAGAAGATATATGTCCTCAATATTTTTTTCAAGATCAAGAATGAGAGATTCTACAAAAAATGATGGATGACTAATAAGATGATAGCGCAATGATCAAGACAACAAGTGTGAACCTGCTAGACAAAATCTAAAGTAGCCTACAAAGTAGCCAAGATCTCTATTAAGGTGGTAGACCTAGAGGTGGCAAAATAGTTGCCAATGCTAGAGGAGTAGAAAGAGGAGAAGCAAGAGGAGATATCTTTGTGTCACTATCACATTCAAGACTTTCCTAATAAGCAAGTTCCTCTTTAGTATCATTTTCATAAAAATTATTAGATCAACATCATCAAGGGAAAGAAGTATCTTCATAATGAGATCATCTGGGAAGAGACATTCATTGGGATCTTCATACATTTCCAAGTATGTTCATAATGAGATCATCTGGGAATAGATGTTCATTGGGATCTTCATACATTTCCCATAGTGTGGTCCAAAGAGTGTGAAGGCACTCAATAATAGAACCCCCAATGTGTGGTCCCCAACAATTAAACCAATTTATCCTAAGACATTATTATTTCTATTGCCCCATGGATTTTTCTACCAATATGTACTTGGTTTAAGAATAAGTCCATATAAATGTGGCAATAGATGAATCCATCGGTAGTGCTTTAGGATGCCATCGTACCAAGACTTGTAGCTTTTAGTTTTCTTTTTTCAAATTAATTATAGAGGTATGATTTTTATCTCTCGTATTGACTAAGATAGCTGACCCCTTAGTAAATTTGGAACTTTATGTGAGTTCATTGATAAAACAATTCCCATATAATACCTCAAAGAATGATACATAAAAGGGCAGTTTATAAGTTGAGTGCATTTGCATGAACAAACCCCCCAAATTACTCAATTACACCTAGCCTAAATTTGGCACTTTATATTTTGAGTGCATAGGCATGTCCAATTGGAATGAAAAAGGGAACTTTAGAATTTTAGTGCAATAAAATTTCCAATTAATTAGGCACAAAAAATTAATTTCTTTAAAAGAATGGCACCCAATTTCAAGTTGCCAATAAAAAATAAGATCAATTTTAGTATTTCCCTATCTTTGCTAAATTTGTACTCAAAAATTAAAAAGAAATGCCTTTCAAATGGAAAGTAGAAGGGATGCCTTTCACCCTCCAATTGACACATGAATTAAGAATGATAGATCTTCCCTACGAATTGGGAGATGAAGACAAGACACATGATTCAAGGGATGAATTTTCCCTATGGCTTGGAGAAAGAGTCAAGCCTAGCACAAATCAATATAGCTCATAAATCCATTCCAAACACTTAAACTAGTTCACCATGGATTAGCCTCACAAAACCCTTCCAACCTATGGTAATGAGTCAGGACTACAACCACCCATAGATCCACCTTTGGAAATGAATTGGTCCTATAGAGGATAAATTGAGCCTCTGCACACTGGATCCACCTTTGTGTATGGATCAAATTGCTTGGGTCAATCTCCACACATAGCTATTCAACCAATGTGCTCTTCTCTGCAATAATAAATTGCAGATCACAAACAATATTTTCAAACTAACTATGCATATTATTAGAACACAAATTGAACCCAAACAAGCTATGATACCATGTGAAAACTGAGATCACCTAGTAGATTATTGGTACTAGTGAAGCCATGAAAGACAAGCTAACAAATGCTCCTACAAGAATTAGAAAATGAGACTACGCAATACAAAACAAGAGAATGGAATAATCTTCCAAAATACATTTTCCCACAAATGTGATGTACATTTATAGGAGAGAGGTGAAGAATATGATGGAGAAGATAACTCCATGTAAGTACCATTGACACAGAGTAATGGTGAGTTAACTTCCACAAGACTTGCATGCAATGGCGAGTGAAGTCTCACTAACTAGAACACTTAAGTATGCTTAACGCCATGTGGAATTATCTCATGTTCATGAAAATAATGCATGTGAAAATATATGAATTATCCATGTGCATGTGAATAATGAATGAGATAATGTATACACTAACACCCACCCTTAAGCATAGCTTAGGTAGGGACAAATAAAAATTGGGTCTTGGCAACAAGGCCTAATGAGGTACCAAAGTATAATGTAAGCTCTCATGAAGTGGAGAAAGGAAGAAAACCTGGTGGGAAAAAACTTCCCTCTAAAAGAGAGAAAATAAAGTGAAATGAAGAGGACTAGAAATGCCTTATTTAAAGGGATAGCCATAGGGGCATTCTTGTAGTCCTTCATGGACCCTTCCATGGACAAATGAAAAATAATACGAAAAAGAAATAGGTCTCTCTCTCTCCTAAAATAATTTAATGGCACAACGTGGTAAGAATAGATAGATTCTAATATACCTTCCAAGGTAACATACCGCATCAAACACATAGCAATATCATCCAATGGATACTTGAGCATGCTCACAGCATGTCTGGAATGAAATTTGTCAAGTTCCTTGCCTCTGCTCAAAACTATAGCCATGGACTCATCTACCATTCATCTTTCATTGAAAACCTTGGCCACTCCATCCGTGGAGAGGCCCATAATAGTGACTATTAAATCTTCAATGACCTCAAACTTTAAACCACTAATCTCAACTCTCCTAATGTTCCAACTATTGAGAACCTCTATTTTTAGTGTCAAGTCATGACCCATGAGTCTCTCCATAAACATTGAGATCTTGCATTTCTATAGACTATCCCAAACCCTAGCATCTCTCTGCCATTTAGTGTAAGTCACTAGCTTGATTCTATTTCTATCACAACCCATTGCACTTAGTTCCTATAATTGATGTTGAAGTATAGCTTTTTTCCACATTTCTTAAGAACATTGATGAGAGAATCTTAGAACAAATAAAGAATGCTTAGTTCCAATAATAAGATGTTGATAAGGATATTTTGAATCTATGTGATTTGTTTAAATATATTAGATAAAATCAAATGTTAAATTAAAAAATGATTTGGTTAAGTATATATTCTTTGGTACTATGGTTTCTAATTTGAAAAAAACAATTCTAAGAAAGTGGAATATGTTGCCTAGAAAATTTGAATAACCAATATGAAGTTTATGTTATAGATTGGAATAAATTTATAAAGGATGTACAATATGGTACTTGTTTTCTAGGAAGAACTCAAATGTGTCACTACTTCCAAGAAAGAAGAGTTAAAAAGAAACTTTTAGATAAGAGTGATTAATGGAGATGTGGATTTGACTAATTTATAAACTTTTAATATTTACATTGGGATGGGTCAAGATAACTTGTGTTGATGGTGCATGCTAGCAGGGATATTTTCTACTATGTTTAATTGTGGTTATTATTAGAAATGAAAGCAACAACTACCCAAATGGAAATTTGATTACACTATGTTTATGATCTTAAAGTAGTGTAATAATAATAAACATTGCATATAGAAATGAAATTACAACACAATAACAAACACCATAGAAGAATAAACTATATCAATACTAGATATAATGTGGAGAAAACCCTTTTAGGTAAAAAACTCCACCAAGAAAAGAGGCTGAAGTTGTATTATCTTCAAAATCTAAAATATATCATACATGCACTTCCTCTATCTCTCCAACCTTCAATCTGGCACAACCTGTGTACAAAAAATTATGATATGCAACACATATAGGGCACTATACTTATATAAGTATTTCACTCTCAAAACTAGGCGTCCACTTTCTCTCTCCTTGGATACTCCAACATGCAACATTAAATGACCTCATACAAGCTCATGACTCCTGTCAATAGTCAACCATGCAAAATTGGGTGCCCATGGACAAGAATAGGCACTTATAGGATAATAAATGATGTCATAACCGTCATATATTTCATCATAACAACCCTCGAATAACATCTTCCTAATAGCAACTTACAACTCATAAATATTTGTCATTGTTGTAGAATCTTATGAGAACTCATAGTTGTCATAGATTCTTTTACAACCACTTACCAAATTTATGACGTGTGTCATACATGCCAAAAATAGTTGATTCCTCCAAGGTGGTGCCTTTCCTCAATTACTCTTGATGTTTACAATTACCATCAGTAAATGTTACTCCATAATTACTGTCAATGACTCTGGAACTTACCGATGTAGTAACTTTGTAATTATTGTCCCTGGTAATTAATTTTTACCACTACCGGTGAAAATTATACATCCCTTGTGGGAGATTTACAAAGAATATTAGGAATAATAATTAGAATGATTTACAAGGTTACTAGCACCTAAATCCCAACATTCTCCCACTTGACATTATACATTCTAAATACCCATAGGAAAACATAAAACAACTAAGTGCAAGAAGCATGGCCCATGGCCTCCCTGCACCAAGTAAACTTCTATGTGCTCATAGGTTTGGTCAAAGCATCTACAACATTCTCTTGAGTGTCTACCTTCTTCAGCTTAATTTATCCACTTGCAACTATTTCTTGAAAAAAGTGATACTATACATCAACATGCTTAGTCCAAGCATGATGCATAGGATTCTTGGCCAAACAAATGGCACTCGAGCTATCACAACCAATCTAAATGACCATATAGTCAAAACCAATACCTGTACACAATCTCCTCAAACAACCTATCTCCTTAGAGACATGGGTAGCAGCCATATACTTTGCTTTAGTGGTGGACAAAGAAACCATGGGCTACCTTTAGCTCATCCAACTCACTGCTCCTCCAAACAAAGTAAACACATAACCACTACTAGACCTCTGACTATCCAAGTCACCTACCCAATCTACATAATCAAAACCATGTATGTCCAATGTCTTTTCTACACTGTTAGTACCAAAATAAACCAAATGGTAATCAGAAGTACCAACTAAATATCTAAATACCCTCTTCACATAATTCCAATGCTATCTACTACGGTTAGACATAAAACTACTCAAAACTCCCACTATTTGAGCAATATCTTTCCTTGTACAAACCATTGCATACATTAAACTCCCTATAACACTTGCATATGGCACATTAGTCATATCCTCAAAATTATCCTCATTCTTTGGACACATGTCTAATGAAATCTTAGTACCAATGGGTAAAGGAATTCTAATGGGGTTACAGTCCCGCATACAAAATCTTTACAAAATGGTATTCACATACTGATTCTGAGATAACCAAAGATTTCTATTACCTCTATCCCTCATGATCTCCATACCCAGAATATACTTGGCTACTCCAAGATCCTTCATGTCAAATGCACCTAAAAGTTGGGCTTTCAATTCACTAACCATGCCCTTAGTATTTCGTAAAAATAACATGTCATCAACATACAATGCTATGATCAATATAGAATCATCAATACAATGAACGTAAACATAGTGATCCTCCTCACTTCTAGAAAAGCCCAATTTTTAAAAAATTAATCAAACTTCTGGTACCACATTCTATGGGACTATTTTAGACCATAAAGAGACCTCTTCAATATGCAAACCTAATATTCTTTCCCTTTTACCTCAAATCTTGTAGGCTATTGCATGTAAATTTCTTCCTCAAGATCTCCATGCAAGAACATAGTCTTAACATCTATTTGCTCTATTTCTCAATCAAAACATGCAACAATGGATAAGAGAAATCTAATAGAAGGTAATTTGGCAACAGGAGAGAATATTCCACCAAAATCAACTCCCTCTCTCTAGGAGTAGCCCTTGTATACTAGTCTAGCCTTGTATTTCTCCAATGAATCATCTACTCCAAACTTCTTCTTGATGAGCCACTTGCAACCAATGACCTTTCTTCCTTTGGGAAAATGAACAAGATCCTAGGTGTTACGAGAGTCTAAATCTGCCATCTCCTCCTGCATGGCTAACTACCAAGACTCACTATCATCTACATGAATAGATTCCGTATAGGATCTAGGCTCATCGTTAGTGCTCAATAAAGCAAATACACAATAAAAATTTGGTGGGCTATACCTGTCAGCTGGGTTCCACTGTCTTGTGGATCTTCTTAATAATGGAGTAAGAGACTCTTCAGGTTCTTCTACATGCTCATTTGTACCAACTTCTTCTATTACAACAGATTCTTCCTTATCAAAGCTTTCACTAGAGTCTTCTTCATCATTTTGTTCTTCTCAAGAGGCATCTTCATGCTCTAATTCAAAAAGCACTTTATTCACCTTTTCTTTTTCTTCCTTTGGTTGTTCAGGTTATGAAATAACACTAAGTTCCCTGAAAATAACATCTCTAGAATAGATAATCTTTTGGGTTAGTGGATTCCAAAGCTTATAACCTCTTACATTATCACCATATCCAATGAAAGTACACTTTATAGCTTTTAGATCCAACTTAGAACTTCATTTTTCTTTAGGCACATGAACATAAGCCTCACAACCAAATACCCTTAAATGTGAAACAAAAGGTTTCTTACATGTCAACATTTCATAAGGAGTTGAAAGAAGAGCCTTACACGGAGATCTGTTAACCAAGTAGTTTGTAGTATAGACAGCTTCTACCCAAAAGCATTTATTCAACTGTAATTCACTCAGTATACTTTTGGCTCTTTCCATTATTATCTGATTCATTCTTTCTGCCACTCCATTCTGTTGTGGAGTATATAGAGTAGTCTTCTATCTAACAATACCTGCATGCTTACAGAATTCATCTAATTCCTTAGAACAATATTCTCATCCATTGTCATATCTTGAAACCTTTATCTTATGATCTGACTGCTTTTCAACTAAAGCTTTAAATTCCTTAAACTTAGTGAAAAATTCATATTTTTGACACGAAATAAATCTAGGTAAACCTTGAGACACCCATCAATGAAGGAAACAAAATATCTTGATTTTCTAATTGATTCAACATCCACTGGTCCAAACACATCTGAATGGATAAGTTTCAATTTATCATTAGATTTATTACTACCAGAAGGAAAGTGAGATCTATTCTACTTTCCAAACACACAATGTTCACAAAATTCAAAACTCTTATCAGAATAGGATAATTTGTGTAACAATTGTTTGTTTAAAATAGTCTTTAAGCCAGACTGACTTATGTGGCCCAATCTATGGTGCTACAACATAAATGTATTTTTAGTATTATCCTTAGATGCATAAGAGGCATCATAAATAGTAGTGGGTTCTGGCTTAAATAGAGTTCCCAATCTTTTTCCCTTCACTACCACAAAGTTTCCTCTCACCAATCTACAACTATGCTTATGAAATGTCACATGCATTCTCAAATAATTCAACTTTGAAACAAAAATCAAATTTCTAGCCAATCCAGGAACATGCAAAACACTAAAGATGGTTTTAATTCTCCCATCATTGAAACACAACATTACCTTGCCTTTTCCAATTATTAGGTATATAGAGTTGTCGCCAATGTACACTTTACGTCCATCATACTCTTCGTATGTGGAAAACCATTCTTTTTGTGGGGTTATATGATACAATCATATTGAGTCAACCAACCAATGATCATCAAAAACAACATTGCATGTAGAAAGTAAAACATCTTCAACTGCATTCGAGGACTTATCAGTAAAAAATCCCACTATTTCTTTAGGTTTCTACATTTCTTTTTCACGGCCCTCTTTTTCCGTAATTCCAACACTTAACTTTGTTCTTATTTTCAAGCATCTTAGAATGGTCCTTAGACTTTTCTTTAGACCCCTTCTGATCTCCTTTTGGTCCTCTTCCTTAGACCTTCCCTTGACACTAAGAGCGTCCCTTGAACTATCTGAACCTTTCTTCCTCAATTCCTATGATAACAAAATAGAAACAAGAGCATCCAACTTCAAATATATGAGGTTAGCAATGAGAACCAAAATAATATTCCCCCATGACTTAGATAAAGAATAGAGAAGTAATATGAATTTATCTTCCTCATCCACATCAACATCTACAGATGCTAGTTGACTCAAAAACAAATTAAACAAATTCAAATGCTCAGTAATTGAATCACCCTCTTCATTTTCATGGAAAATAATTTATGCTTTAAATAAATCTTGTTTGCCATACTCTTGTCTTGGTAGATCTCACCCAATATCTTCCAAAGTTTGTAAGCAGTCTCTTCTCTCAAGACATTCAAAAAGAGGGAATGTGTAAGACACATATGGATGGTTCCCTATGTCTTCTTATCCAACCTTTCCCATTCTTCCATACTCACATTATTAGGCTTCTTCTCTTTCATAACAGCCAACCAGTGGTTTCTTTCCTCAAGCAAATCCTCCATCTTCAGTTTCCACAATTCATACCCCATACCATTAAACTTCTCAATGTCCAAATGAGAGATTGTAGGAGTGGATTGAACCATGAATACTACACAAGATCTGCAAAACAAAAAAACCAAATCTCCCACTACAACTTTAAACAACCTTCACACTACTACTCAAGAATCAAAACTTGCTAGGCTCTAATACCAAATGGAAATATGATTACACTATTCTTATTATCTTAAATTAGTGTAATATTAACAAAGATTGCATATGAAAATGGAATTACAACACAAGAACAAACACCATAGAGTTATAAATCGTATCAACGCCAGATATAATGTGGAGAAAACCCTTTCAGGTAAAAAATTCAACCAAGAAAATAGGCTCAAGTTGTATTATCTTTAAAATCTGAAATATGCAATACATGCAGTTCCTCTATTTCTCCAACCTTCAATCTGATAGTACTTGTGTACAAAAAATTGTGATATGCAACACATACAAGGAACTATACTTATAGAAGTATTTTATTCCCAAGACTAGGCATCCACTTTCTCACTCCTTGGATACTCCAACATGAAACAATAAATGACCTCGTACAAGGTCATGACACTTGTCAATAGTCAATCATGCAAACTTGGGTCCCCATGGACAAGAATAAGCACTTACAAGATAATAAATGTTTTCATAAATGTCATAGATTCTATCATAACACCCATCAAATAGAATATTCCCAATATGGGCACCTAAAGTCAAGAATAGCAACTTACAACTCATAAATATCCGTCATAAGTTGTCATATTGTCATAGAATCTTCTGACAACTCATAGCTGTCATATATTCTCTTACAATTACATATCAACTTTATGACATGTGTCATACATGCCAAAAATAGTTGATTCCTTCAAGGTGTCACCTATCCTAAATTACTCTTGATATTTACAATTAACTTTAGTAAATGTTAATCTTTAACTACCATTGGTAACTTTGGAACTTACCGATACAGTAAATCCATAATTACTATCCCTAGTAACTAAATTTTACCACTTCCAATGAAACTTATAGATCCATTATGGGTGATTTACAAATAATATTAGGAATAATAATTACAAGAATATACAAGGTCAATGCCACCTAAATCCCAATTTATTTCCTTGACATTATGGGGTTTTAATGACCATATTTAAACAAATAGTTTCCTAGGAATTTGCAATACGAGCCCTAGAGATTGAAATATTAAATAGGTATAATGTTTGGGAGTTTAATATAATGGGTTGATGCTTCTACCTTATTTTTTTATATACATACTCAAAAGTCATTATAGCTTTTTATTTTTATTAATTTTCATTGTGAGATGTGCAACATATTAGTAAGGACAATTAAGCATCATTCCTTCAATTCAAGTATTTGTATTGGTGGGTGGACAAATCATATGAGTTACATGGGGTTTCTTGATGTAATTATGTACATAATTAGGGTGTTTTAGACTAAAATGATGTTATATGTCATTATCCTTAGAGGATACACCTTGATAATTAGTGGTTGCATTAATATTAGTGTTGTTATTATAGGTTATGTGATTAATTGGTCCATGGTGAAAATCTAGAATTATGCTTTGAAAAGAACATGTTTTATTTCGTAAACCTTGTCTTAATTTGTATTATTTTAACTTTATGAAATTGACCAAATAAATTAGCTCAAGGATATATGTGTTTTTATAGTTATTTCATTCAAGTTACAACTCAAATGAACCTAGAAAATAGTTCTATATTTGTTTGAACTAATCCATTTTAATTTTATACATTAAAAAATACATAAAGAAAGGAAAAACAAACTTAATTCTATCCATGACTTTAGTAAAGATTTATAATACAATTCTAAACTATAACAAACCCTAATATTGAAATAATATATAGAACCTTTGAGTTACTTGAGTAAGACAAGACATAACTAAATAGGCCTTAGAGAGTTATTTCCTAGTAATTATTAAACATTATATCTTTTTAGGTGAGGTAGGGGAAGTTCTAAGTGAGCTCATTGTTCCTAGATTGACCATGATAGGAGATCCCATCAATATATTGGAACTTGGAGGGAGTTCCAAAAACTACAACCTATAAAAATGATCACAAGGTCTAATTCAAATTAAATAAACTTCGAACTACTAAGCCTTTCTAAAAATTATGAAACAAAATCCAATAGATTATTTGTTGAGGGCAAAATGTTTAATCCACTACTACTTATATAAGATAGGTTGATGATCCTTTTGACCCATTAAACATTTATGTCCATCTCACAATAGATTAATCTACATAATTTGTTAATCTATTTTCTTAACCTGAGTTTGTAAACCCATTTATAGTACCTAAAAAATCCTATACTGTGTTTTTTGGGATAACCACTCATTGTTTCTCATTAACACCCTTAATTTGTATTGCATATTTCATCAATATAATAAAGCCTACACATCCCTTACAAAAAATGTAGAGAACTTTCTTCTTAAGTATCATCACAATAGAGTCAAACATGTAGAAGAACATATTCAAGAATATAAAAATTCCTTATGGCATATCAAAGTGTGACACAAGTATGTTTCTTGTAGAATTTTTCCTACTACCTTGGATCACTTTGAATATGATTGGTATATTAGCCTATGTGATGGGTTAATTAGTAACTTGCAATAGCTTGAGACTATTTTTATAAATCATTTCAAGTTGTATAGTGACCCAACCTTAGTTTACCATCAATTTAAACATTCTAAATGAGAACTAGGGACTAGTTGAGATTGTTTAATACTTCTTTCCATAATATATAGTCAAGAATAGAGTAAGCTTACAAACCAAACCACTTTGTTTCCATATAAATGCATTTGAAGAACTAAATATTTTATGTTTAATGTTCATAAGATGTAGTTTTGTGACTGACACATTAGAAAATGCTTATAGTCAAGGTTTGGCCATGGAACAAAAGATGTCACCTCAAGGTTTTCCTCTAGGAGGATTACAACCTCTAAGACAACTTAGCTCTTACAACCAAATACCTTTGGTTGATAAAGGTTTGATCAATTAGACATCTATGTAAAACCTAATACAAGGTAGTACTTTTTTAAATTAGAAATGTCCTAATCTTCTTAACTAGTACATCCTACCCATAACCAACAAAATTCTACTTCCTTTCTTCAGTAGCTCAACTCCTAATAATCAACAAGTAGTTCCTTCCTTCTTGAATACTTAGTCATCTTATAGTGTTGATATTCCTCACATTACTCATAATTAATTAAAACAAAATATCCCAAATATCAATAATTATTTTCTATGGTTCAAAATCTAAACAATGATATCCTAAATATTTAAAGGTGAGTTCTTGAAAATTTAAATATTAATCTATCACCAACAAGTCCCAATTAGATACAAAATTATAACTTAAAATGAGGCAATAAATAGTAGAACACATGGCCAAACAATGGAAATTATACCCATGCTTGTAGATAATGTAAAATAGCTACACCATACTAGAATTATAATGTTAATCTCATCTTTCTCTCCCAAACTATGCTTAATACATTCCATAGCCCTACAAGGAGAAAGAAGTTTCCTAAATTTAGCATGGCTTTAGATATTCTTAAAAAATAGATGGAAAACCTTGAGTTAAAACCAAAAGAATAGAATCATATGAATCATTGTGATATCAAGAATAGAACCACAATGATCTTTGAAACATAAGAAGTCCTTGATGAAGAGGATAAGAAACTAGATTTGGAACAAGAATAACTTGATAAGGAAGATAGATCTAATTGGCCAACCTATCTCTATTGGGGCACAACATGTCTCTCCAAAGTGAGAGCATTCTCTTGGTTGGGCCTTCAAAATAAAATTTTGATGAGAAAAGACTAAATACTTGATGGGCATTTCATCCACTTTCAATTGTATTCTTCGTGGAGAGGAAGAAGAAGATGTGGACCACCTCCTAGTTAATTGCAAGCTCAACCATGAATTCTAGAAATGGGTTTGTAGCAGACTAGATTAAAATTATCATTTTCTTGAGTCTCTTCTAAATATTTTTATGACCTGGCCACATCTTTTTAGGGACTTTACATTTGCAAGCCTTTGGAATGTTTGCTCATTCTTGATTATTTAGAACATTTGGAAAGAAAGGAACTTCATAATTTTTAGAAATCAATCCTCTACAGCTGATAAAGTGGTCATGAGGATAGAAGAAGCCATCTTTGAAGTAGTAACATGTCACATGTTGAAAGAATTCTAGTTCAAACAATAAGTTCACCAATTGAGATAGTATAATTCTCAAAACATGGCCCCTTCTCGACCCTCCTCCATCACACGACTCAACTAACTCCAAGGTAAATAAAGTTCATTGTAACTTGGTTAGTTGGGCACCACCAACCTTTCCTTTCTTCATATTAAAATTTGATGGCGCATCTCGAGGTAACCCTGACCTCTACAAGATAGGCTACATTTTAAGGGATTACTTTGGTAACCTCATTAGGGTGAAAGCAATTAAACTACCCTCAAGCACTAACAATGAAGCTGAAGCCTCAGCACTTGTCAGTGGATCAGAAATGGATTTATAATTGAAGATAAACCAACTATGGATAGAGGGTGATTCCATAATAATCATAAGTGCATTGAAGTCAAAGAGGGCCATGAATTGGCACCTAGACTGTCATATACAAGCTTCTAGTGAAAGATTAAAGTAATTTTTATCTTTTAGTATTTTCTATTTCTACAAGGAGGCAAATAGCGCTGCAAATTGGTTGGCTAAATGTAGTATAGATCAAGATCTAAGAAGTAAGGTATTTGATCTAGGTTCGACCCCTCCAAAATTGGGGTTTTCCATTTATAGGGATAAAGGTATTTGTAGGGGTTAATCTCTATTTGTTTCATTGGGGATTAGAAGGACTATAATTGTTAGGATGTGCAAGGGTGAGAGCCTTGTGGTAATGGTAGGATCAAGGTACTCCAAGTATTTTTTATTAAGTATGTGAACTTTGTTATATTTATCCCTACCAACTTGGGTGATAATGGTGCTTCTAAATCATCCCTTGTCACGTCATGTCCAATGTCTCCCCTTTGGGTCATTTAGACATTTATGCTAAAAGATTGGAGCTGGAATCACCATGATTTGCTAAGAAAAACTAGCTAGATTGATACCTGATCTAAGGCTACCTCGATATTGTGGAGCATGACCACATCATGATGCCGTTATTTCATGGCATTTTCATATCTAGTTTGTAATAAGCATATCTATTCATCTATATACGAGAAAGTGATGGGAGCTTCAAATTCATTCATTTCAATTATTCTTGGCTATGGTTATAAAGTGGCTTGGGAGGTTGATATAATATGGAGTTACTCCTTTGATAGGAGAGTTGTCTATTTATCCCCAACTCCTTCCATTTTTGGCACTTACGTCTTTTAGTCATCCCTTTTCTCTACTACTCTCTTTCAACTTATTTGTAGGTTCTTGGAGCTTCATTCATGGAGAATGATCGCATTAACCAACAAATTTTCTTCGTATTGCTTAGATGGGAGCCAAAAATAGAGGAAAGGTGACCATGACACATATTCAAAAGGTGTTTGATATGGACTGTCCCCCATTTCACTTCATCATTCGAAATATCCTTGGGCAGAAAATGTTATTAGATTATACAGAGAGAGTTATCAGATGATAAAAAATTGCATTCACCTTCCTATTAAACATAATGGATATTCTGTAAGATGCTAATTTTATCCAAGAAACCACCTTTGATTTAATCTTTGATTACATGTATAATGTAGAAAAGAGATCTCTAGCCCAAAGAGTTAAACTAGTTCATCCCTCTTCTACAAAACATTGGCACACAAAATGCCATGGAAGAGAGCCAAACTATAGGGGTTCTGTCCTTTTGTTGTATATATAAGGACCAATAAAGTTCAACCACAACCAAATAAGCAAGCCAAGACTATGATTAAACCACAAAATGATGAATAATAGACTATAACAGACTACGAGAAATGAACTTTAGGTATCAACAAGTATAACAAAGGAAAGAGTAATTCAGAACTTGGAAAATGTAGTAGAAGTGCCCAAGACAGGGGGACTCGGATGCCCTAGTCTTCTTTCAGGGTTAGGTAGAATTTTAGGTATTATCAAATTTCTATCCATCTGCACTACCTCGTCCCCAAAAACTAGCCTATGAAACTTGTTCTTCTTACTAACATACATGAAAAGAGGGAAAATGTTATGTTGTGTTTAAGGGTTTGTCTTGGCCAAACCATGTGTTGGTGTTCCCACCTCCACTACAGAAAATGATAAGATCCAACAATGTGTTCCCTAGGAGGCCAAAGGCTAGATCTGTAATAATATGATAGACAATGATTAAAGATGATGACAATAACCACAATATATCCAACCTTAGTTGATGAAGACTTAACACCAACAAAGGAAAGTGATGAAGAGGACTTCAAACTTCATTCAAAGCCTATAAACAACTTCAATAGAATTCACAAGTAGATGACAATCCAAACATGAAGAATCCTTTAGCATAGAACATCACATGAGAGCAATTTTGCATTCATCCAGTTAGATGTAAAATGAATTATAACACATATTTAAATATGAATTCTCGCTCACCTTTGACAAATAAAATAACTTTAGGATGACAAATACTGACTAAAAGAGTGTCCTATGTTGACACCACAAAGTGGGAGCAAAGTACCCAAGTGGGACCAGGGTTCTTGGGCACCTTGGACCTTTGGCCCACAGACTCTAAAAAGTGTCTTTTAAAGAAGGCTTAGTCCAATACTAAGTTGATTATATTGGGTTTACTTGTCAAGATCAAGATATTCATTGTTTAGAGCTCAAAGATGTGGTAGAATAGGTCCTGATTAACAAATCCAAAAAAATAGGTCCAACTGGGAGCTAAACTAAGTGTAAAATTCTAGTGTACACATTTTATGACTCAACAACATCTTCACACCTAATTGTTGAAAGGAAATACTATTGGGATATGAATTCATGATCAGTGATGTGATAATGGGAGGAATCTTGCCCATGGATCTTCTCCACACATCGTAGGCTATGGAGTGTGTTTATAATTTTGTGTAGAATGGCCTCAAATGTGGTTGTATTAAAATGGTTGAGAACATCCTAGAGAGTCATCATTATCAACTCTCATGAGAGATGGTTTACAATTCATGGGAGGTATTTAAGGCCATAAGATTTCTATGTATTCATGCCCTAGATATGGTGCCATGAACCCCAAGGGTCATCAGCCTTAATGTCCCTGCTCTGCCCATGCTTGGGGAGACTACCTCAGACACCATTGTACCTCTTTCTGACTCTCCTGGAGATGAGCGTGTGGATTGACCTTGCTGTGGTTTCTTGTTGTTTGTTCTTCCCCCTTTTGTTTGTCTTTTGGACATGCACTCCTTCGCTGCCACATTGGGACAAGTATTTGGCTTCTCCCTCTATACTCTTTACTTTTGTTTGGTACTCTTGGTTCTTTGGTACCCCATCTTTGTAATATCTCTGTATTATTATTAATAAAAGTATGGGTACTCTTGGCACGCTTTTAGTTTAAAAACTTAATGCATATGAATAGTATTATAAAGGAAATCCTTACATGCTTAAGACTAAAGGAATAGATCCATTCAACACCTATACACCTAATAATCTATAAATTGTCCTTGAAAATACTAACAACAATAATCCTCCTTTTTCTAAAGGATCTAGTCCATCCACTCAACCTAAAGTCCAAACTCCTACTCAGTCAACTCAGAGTTAAATTTTGGAACACAATGAGATAGGATATAACTTAGTAAAATAAATCAAAAGGACTGAAGATAATATTTCCTTTTTGAATTAGCCCAATTGACCAAGTAAAAAAATATTTTATTAGATTCCTTATTTCCTAAACATAAGATTTTTATTTCTAATGTTTCCTTGTATAAAGATAAATTGAAACACCTCCCCTTTTTCTCATAATTTGAATTTTTCATAAAAACTTACACAATTCTTTTATTGATTTAGGTGAATCAAGAAATGCAATAATACCTTTTACACATATGCAAGAAGTTACGATTAACCTTGGTCAAGTCAAATAGGAAGGTGGTACAACTAGATAAAATTGAAGTAAATGTGGTTGGTGAATTAAATCATATACACATTCAAGTCTATGTCTAAGATCACATTTGTTAATGTGGTTCCATGTTGGTTAGTTAACATATTTTGGGGTTGTAACATAGTTGAGAGTGTATCTAAGCACATATTTGCAATGTGTCATGTGGATGTGTCTTATTTAGCCATGGATTATGAAATGATTGCTCTTTTATAATCATTGCTTAGTTAATGGCCTACAAGTTTCATCTATAAAGAAAAATAATTGCATGATTGGTTTTCATCATGATTTGCACAAGTGAAGGTGTTTAGGGAAAAATACTAACTTAATTTCCCATTAGCTCAAGAATTTAAATAGCAATGGTTTCCATGGCACCATATCATTGTCAATTTATTTATGAAATACTTTTCTAATTATTTATAGTTTATCTTACTCTACCTACATGGTAAATCCTTTTCTACAAACCTTGTTAAATCCTACGAGTTATCCCTGAAGCCATACTATCAAAGGGTTAAGCATGTAGGAGTCTTAATCATATTTAACTCCCATTTGTTTAGCATTAAATATCATTTGGAAGCCTACGATTGAGGCCAAAAGAAGTATGTGTAAAAAATATTAAGGGATTCACAATTGCGTGATGTAAAATTGGTTGTATCTTAAATCACACATGCATGCTTCTTTAGATCATCTTATAGTGAGGTCTAGTAGGATTTTCTATGGTTTACATTAGGGAGTGGTATTTTATTTCTTATTGTATTGTTTACACTTCTCTTTGATTGTCCTAACAAGAGAACCTCAAGGATCACCCTCCTAGGAATTGTAAAGCTTGAAAAAGAAGAAGGGCTACTAAAACCTATTACTTGGTCCATTTGAATCAAGTACTTCTTTTTGATGTGTCTTGCCTCACCTCCAATCCCTCTCTCTTGCTTTGGCATTGAATATCTACACTAAAGGAATGGAACTACTAATTTTGGAGAAATATAATAGAAGACTTATTCAATACTATAGCGTACTCCAAGCTCCCATGCCAAGCATAAGATAGGCAATGGTAATGTTAAGCTTTCATAAAAATATAGCGAACTAAATTATTTTTAAGATGGACAAATGGTATTTCTATTACCTATGGAAAGTGAAATGATTTAGGAGAGATAATGTATCAAAATATAAAAACAATCCCTAGTTGTTAAGATGGAAAGGCTATATGTTATTTGGTTCATGTCATTCCCTTATATGAATAACTCATATGTCGTAAGATGTGAAAAAACTATAAACATAGATTGAAAGTTACTTTAGTACTCTACCCCACACATGTACATGTCTTCCAAAGTGAAAAATAAAACAAGCTACCTTGGTCATTATTTTTTAACCTAAATGAACCCAAACATGGCCTATTGACATGACCAAAATCTCATCTCAGACACTCACAAGTCACATAAGAAAAAAAAGATAATGAAACAAAGAGTCATCATCTAGATTATTGATGTTTTGTACAAGAACTTCAGTGTTTGTTTACATATCTAGAATCAAAGAATTTTTTGCCCATTCCGGTGCAACTTGCAATTTACCAATGTACCCGTACAAGCCTAGAATTCGATAGTCACCCCTATCTGTCATATACAATTTTTATGACGGTTTAGTCATTTGACTACCTTTCAATTGAAATTTAAAGAAAATTATAAGTTGTCCAAAACAATGTTGAGTGAACTTGTTTATATTGAAAGAATTCAGGTTACAAAAAAGTAGTATAAAAACTGCGAAAAAAGAGCAGTAATCAACAATAGAGTCACAAAGAAAACTACGAATAGCAAGACCAACAACTCCCTACCATTTCAACAATTGAAAAGACTAAAGTGTCATAAAAAATTACAGCCACCTATTGTCATTTCAAGGTAGAATGTCTATTTTTTTGGACATTGAATGCTATCAAAAGGCACATAAATGCATATAAATTCATTTCTATTGTGTAAATTGAAATCCTAAAAAAGTTAGTAATTATAAATTGAAAAGAAACACAAAAAAAAGAATCCTTGAACCAAATGCTCCAATACAATTCCTACTTGCAAATTGCAATCATTTAAACAGAATTTCAAAAAGATAGAAAGCAATAAGTTTCATAAAATATTGGTTGTACCTTAAGAGCGGTCCATCTACTCCACAAACCAACTTTCCCTCCTTTTGACTTGTCTAGTTGTATCATTGTTGAGAACATTTCCAATTCAACTTGAACGTAGACATCTTGGTGCGCTGATAGAAACATGACCTTGGCAAATTAAATGACAATGGAGGAAGTAGCAACAATTCTTTCTTATCCTTGTAATTGTAAATCAACACTTAATTACAGCTATAATTGTAATTTGCAAAGTAGTACTTATTCCATATATAATAAACAATGATTAACATATTAACAAGTATAGAAAAAGCAAAGATTTGTCTCTAAATTAATTTTTAAAAACAAAAAACAATAAATAACAAGTATAGAAAAAATATTTATTTCTAAATTAATTTTTAAAATTTATTGAAGATATTCTTTGAAAATATTTTAATTTAGTATATATATCTCTATCAATTTAAAAAAAAGTTGAAGATAAACTTTGTAAAATAAAACATCATTTATATTTATATAACAAATTATTATAAAATAATATATTATAAATAAAAATATTATATTATATTAGCTTGTAATAAAATTTTACGGTTTAAGAATAATTTAAAGTATCATATATATACAGTTATATAAAAATTTAACAAGTCAAGTTATACGGTCAAATAAATTTTAATAAATTTTAATGTTGTAAAATACAATTCATATTTTCCTTCTGTGAAACGTCTTTTGTGAAAAGTCCGAGCAAGGATCAGGTTGGAGGATTGCAGGAACTATATGCACCATTCCTGAAACGTGTTTTTTAAGAATTTCTGTTTAAATTGTTTTTCTATTGACCTCAAATTTGATTGAACTCGTTACTTTACACCAGTTGCAAAGATGGTGTCTGATATATTTTTTTGTCATGCCATTTAGTTGTCTTGTTTTTCTTTATCTTTGTTCAGATATGATTATGCAAATATTTGTTTAGAAATATTTCATAAACATGTGCAGATTTCCTGTGAGAAATATTGTAGGGACCGTGTACATGCACTCCGCTCCGAGTTGTATCTAAATCTGCATCTGAATTTGTAGCCTGCCTATTGCCAAGATTACCGATACCATGAAATCAGATTCAAGTTTTAGAGAGCGATATCTTATGAATCTTGTTGGGGCTCTCAATTCCCTCAACAACCCCACCATCAACAACATAAAGTTGGCAGTGGATGTATCTCTTGCTCTTACTGTAAACCCTGCACTTTGGAGAAGCCCCCGTTTCAACAGAATCTACAGTAAGAGGAAAATAGAACTCTACTCACAAAAATCCTGGGGCCTAAAAAATTGGGAGCAATAATTGCCATTCCTCTTTCTCCTCTAAGAGAATGGTTGTTATGTTAATGGAAACGTAAAACCTACAAACTCTAATAATTGTAGCACAAGTTAGATACAAAAAAAATACAGAAGAATAAAATGGAAAACAAAAGAATAAACAAGACATGGAATTTACATCGTAAAACCTTGACAATATGCCAATGAAACATCCACGGGGCAAAGTATCAGTATTCTTATTTCTCAGAGAAACTGATTACAACATTCACACAGTTGCTGCTCTTAAATTACAATTCATTACAATTATATAATTAACCTTCAAGGCAGAAAGATATATAATATCTTCATTATGTGTTAAACATAGAAAAAGCAAGCTTTGTTTTATTGTTTTATCTTTTGTTTTAAATCTTTATTTTTTCGAAAAGATTTCAAAGATAAGATTTTCCAAAAGATTTTCAAAGATAAGATTTGCTTTTATTCCTTATCTTTCCAAAAATATATAATCTATTTTCTTTCTAATTTTGTTGTTGTCACAATCCAACAATCTCCACCATGACAACAGTTTACCTGATGCTTGTCCATGCCCATTCATCACCTTTTCTGCAAACCAAGAGAAGTCAAACACCACTTCAACTTCTCTAACTGTACTGGTTTTGTAAACATGTCTACACAATTTTCTAGTGTATGAACTTTCTCAAGAGCTACTCCACCTTCATCAATAACCTATCTTACAAAACAGTATTTAATTGCAATAAGCTTAGTCCTACTATGATAAGCTAGATTTTTAGTTAGATGTATAGCACTTTGACTATCACAAAATACAATCACCTTGTCCTGCACTTTTCCAAACTCACCCAAAAGACCCTTCAACCAAATTGCCTCTTTGCAAGCATGTGAGACAGCCATATACTCTGCCTCAGTAGTGGATAAAGCAACTATTTCTTGAAGCTTTGACATCCAACAAATAGGTCCTCCTGCAAGAGTAAAGACATAACCTGATGTAGATCTCCTTTTGTCCAAATCACCTGCAAAATATGAATCAACATAACCACAAACTGAACCACTACAACCACCAAAGGTGATACAATAAGCACTTGTGCCTCTAAGATATTGAAGCACCAATTTGACTACTGCCCAACGCTCTTAACCTGGATTTTCCATGTATCTACTAACAACACCAACTTGAAGAAAGCTTAAAATGAGAAGCTAAAGGGATATTTACTGGTTTCACATTCTTCATATTGAATCTCATGATGATCTTCTCCACATACTTCTTCTGCGATAGCCAAATCTTACTATCTTCCCTGTCTCTATGTCTCTCCATGCCCAAAATTTATTTTGTTGCTCCTAGATCCTTCATATCAGAAGTCCTAGCCATCTGAGCCTTTAACCTGCTAATCTCAACTATGCTTTTGCTTGCTACAAGCATATCGTCAACATATAATACCAAGATAATGAATAAACCATTTTCCAAACTTTTAAAGTAAACACAATGGTCATACTCACTCCTTGTAAAAATTTTGGCTCACCATGAAGGAATCAAACTTCTTGAACCATTGCCTAGGAGACTGCTTCAGGCCATACAATGACTTTTTGAGTTTGCAAACAAATTTCCTATTACGATTTTGAACAAACCCTTCTGGTTCTTCCATATATATCGCCTCATTCAAATCTCCATGTAAAAATATTGTTTTAACATCTAATTGCTCCAACTCAAGATCAAGTAAAGCAACAAGTGCTAAAACAACCTGAATGAAAACTAGCTTGACAACTGGTGAAAAGATTTCATGAAAATCAATACCTTCCTTTTGAGAATACCCTTTTGCTACCAATCTTTCTTTGTACCTTTGAAATTTATTATCAACACCCTTCTTCATTTTGAAGACCCATTTGCAACCAACAACTTTCCTACCGTTTGGAAGTTCTACCAGGTCCCATGTTTTATTCTTCTCTAAGGCATCCATTTCTTCTTTCATTGCTATTTTCTATTTAGCATTTTCAGCACCATCCATTGCTTCCTAATAACAACTAGGTTCCCCATCATTAGAAATCAAAGTAATAAATGAAACATAATCATCATACCTTTTAGGTGGATTTTTGACCCGTGTAGATCTCCTTAGATCTAGTTGTGGAATTTTTACATTTTCCGGTAGATTTTCTACCTCCTCATCTTCTTCTTCAAAAGCTTCTTCTTGATCCCTATTTTCTATAAATGGATGAGTTTCCAATTGAACTTGTTGATGTTGAGGTACTTGTTCCTTTTTCAAATCAACTTCTACAATATCTAATTTTATGAGAGAAGATTCATCAAAAATTACATCTCTGCTAATAATGACTTTGTGGGTAGTAGGATCCCACAACCTATATCCCTTAATTCCATCATCATAACCAACAAAGATATATTTCTTGGACTTAGGATCTAATTTAGAATGCTAATCTTTTGAAATAAGAGCATATGCATCATAACCAAAAAATTTTAGATTTGAATAATAAAAAGAATGACCTATCCATACCTCTTCAGGAATCTTACAATCTATTGCAACTAATGGTGACTGATTTACCAAATAACAAACTGTAGAGACTACTTCTGCCCACAACTCTTGCTGCAACATGGAATTATTGATCATGCTTCTTGCTCTCTCTAGAAGAGTCTTATGTTGGTGTAATTAAATATTTAATTACACTTTAATAAGTTTACATAGGGCTTATTTTTAGTTTTAGGTTAGTATTAAGTCATATTAGGGTTTTATTTAACTTGCAAATATAAAAGCAAGTTGTCACATGTAATTCATATTCTTTTTCATTAATTGAATCCACTTTATTTTGAAAATACTCTCTTATGCTTTTTTTCTTTGTAGAAGGTTAATCTTTGGCTTGTAGAAGATTCTAGTGTTTCAGGTTTATCATAAACTTCAACATGGTATCAGAGTGGATCTACAGCCTCCTTCTCAAATCCAGGAAAATTTCGCATAGAGTCTTTAGTTGGGTGATTTTTTGAGTAAAATAATCATTCTCATTGGATCTAGAGCAGCTGGAAAAGGTGGATTTGTCTTTTGTTTGGCTGAATTTGGTCTGGGGAAGCCAGATCTATGAAGGTTTCAAGAGTATTTTTTTTAGGGATCTAGCCTAAGAGCTTTTTTATTTCACAAATTCAGGCATAATTTTCTTATCTAAACTCTATTTTTTGAAAACAAGATATTTCTGGAAAGAGGACTCAGAAATCCCATTTGGGTATCTTTTAGTTTTTACAGAAATAGTACGGATTTTGAGAAAAATAGATCGCAATCCACATTACTATGTTTAGTGTTTGTGTGCTTTCTTTTTGCCTTTTAATGCCCTAGAGGAGCAGTTTTGCGAAATCAGCTATAAGTCCAAATTTCATAAATGAATATGCGTTAGAAAGATGATTCTATGCTCTATGTTGTGGACCACTTATTTGTTCCATAAAATTTCATTAGGTACCTGATTTTTTTGATTGAAGTCATATTTTGTTTCAGCTTTTTTGGAAAAAGTGCATGCAAGAGGACAATTTTTTTTGGCATAGGGGGGAAAATTCTTACATTGTGAGGGATATATTGCTATTTCCTATCTCTTTTTTGTTCACATATCATAGATCAACCCAAAATTTCTCTTCTTACCCCATACAATTATCATGAGTGGAAGTAACCAATAGAGATCCATCTGAAGAAATTGGGGTTATACAAAGTGACTATGGGCTCAGAAATTGAACCTACAGGGGCTGCTGAAAAGAGGAAATGGTTTAATAGGTGTGATGAGGCCTTTGGTACATTATGTCAGTTGATTTCACCTGATCTACTCTTTCATGTTGATTCTTGCACAACACCAAATGTAGTATGGGCCCAATTAGAGCTTTTGTTTGGCAAGCATGATACTTTTAGGAGTTTTTAGTTGGAGAATGAGCTTATTGGTTTGAATCGTACAAATTTTGATAGCATCTAGGACTTCTTCACTAAATTCAAATCCCTCAGGTTGCAACTCCTATAGTGTGGTATTCAGAAAGAGGACACCCAGTTGATTCTCTCCATTCTTGCTAAGCTTAGTTCAGATTATTCTATTTTTGTATCCACTTTCTATGCTACCATGGATGCTCTTGGAACTAAATACAAAATGCCTTCACTTGATGACTTTGCTACATCACTCACTAGGGAGCAGGTAAAATTGGTTCAAATGGGCACATTGAAGTCTACAAAGCCTCAGGCACTTCTTGCAAGTCAAGGAACCAAAGATGAAAAGGCTTCAAGTGGTAAGGAAAAGAAACAAAAACTCAAACATCAAGAGCATGGCAAGGAGTCACCATTACATGCACCACCTAGTTTCTCTTCATCCAACAAAACAGAGAAATCCAAGGATCTCCCCACATGCAGCCATTGCAAGAAATGTGGGCATGATGATATTGTTTGCTACCAAGGGCATATAGATGAGCTAAAGAATCTTGTTAAGAAACTCAGTGTTGGTTCTCCTTTAGCTTTGATTTCTAGTTCATCCACTTCTACTCCATCACATCAGTTAGGATCTACTGAGACATGACATGCATGTATTGCTAATAGAGCTGACAAATATGAAGGTAAGGCACTTTGTGCCACTACATCTCATGGATCAGGTAAATGTCTTATTGATTCAGGAGCCTCTCACTACATGGCTTCCTCTTTGTCTATGTTTTCTACTTTGAGCCTTGTGATATGCCACCAATCTTGATGGGTAATAAGAATTACATGAAGGTGATAGGAAAGGGATCTATGGATATTGGAGGGAGTACTTTTCATGATGTATTGTGTGTACCTTCCTTATCACATAATCTACTTTCCGTCTATCAGATTACTCATAGTGGTGCAGGGAAAATAGTAGAATTCACACCTGATCTAGTTATCATTAGAGATTTGGTGACCATAGAGATTCTTGCTACTGCGGTGGTTGATCATGCATCTCAGTTATATACCTTTTCTGATTTTGTTCCAGATGATGGTTTAGATCCTTTGACTATTGATCAGACTTCTTGTGTGGATATTACTTCTAAGAAGAATTTTGGGTATTTGAATCTTGGTATTCTTGCTACTGATTCATTTTTACATCATAGTGCCCTTCATTCTTCTCCTCCACATCCTATTTCTATTGAGATAGATGCTTCCTTGGATGAGTAGGATGATGATACTCTTGAGGGTTTGCAGTCCCTCTTTGCCTGACAATCATGGTACTACTCTTGTCAGTCATTTTCTGTCTTTGGAGACACTTGATTCAGAGGTTCCATTCTATCTTCAGTTGTCACCTTCATGGTTTTAACAGGTCTTTCCTAACTTTGTTGTGGCATCTTCAAATTTTAGCATGTGGACACTCATTCAGTCTTTAGAGGCATTCATTTTGAGGCCACTACTTCACATGTTCTTTAGTCTTCACAAGTTGTTGTATTTCTTTCTAAGGGAAGAAATGTGATTTCCCATAAGTGGATTGGCTTTTGCATTCATGTTTGTGCATCCTCTTCTGGTTCTAGAGATTCTACAGTGTTGGAGGATTTTCTTACCTCTATCTTTCCCTCTTATGGGGCACTCATAATTGTATTCTAGTGATGGATTCAGTTCTTGAGGGGTCTTAATTGGAGCCCTTCTTCCATTACTTGTATATATTTATTTACATGTTTTTTTCTTCTTTTGGAGAGGGGTTTTCTAGGATCTTGTGAAGAAGTGTATTGATGTAGAGCTTCGAATCAGAAAGCTCCAAATTTAAAGTAGTCTGGATAGTTTAGCCATGACATTGAATCAGCAGCTTCAAGACTATGAGTTGCTAATGAAGAGTGGAGTTTTGGCAGAAGCTGCATCTCCTGTGCTTTCGAGGTCCAGAACAATTTTGCAATGAGAAGAAATATGCTACACTAGCTGAGAGCTTGTTACTTGACTGCAAATTGGAAATGAAAAATTCAAGGCACAAGTTGAGAACCTATCCGGGAAGAGGATTAAGGTTCTGAGATCAATTTTTTTGAAGAGGAGGAATTAACATTTAGAGGGAGTCTGACAAACCAACAGAGGCAACCTTGGATGAGAAGGTCAGGAGGTTGATGTTAGTATTTGGAGCCTCAGAGGGAGTCACATCATCATGAAGATTCCTTGTAGTGTATTTCTCTGAGACAGAGAAATATGAGGTGAAAGCCTTTGTAGTGTATATTTCTCTGAGATGGAGAAATATGAGGTGAAAGCCCTTGTAGTGTATATTTCTCTGAGATGAAGAAATATGAGGTGAAAGCCCTTGGAGTGTATATTTCTCTGTGACAAAGAAATATGAGGTGAAAGCCATTGTAGTGTATATTTCTCTGACATAGAGAAATATGAGATGAAAGCCCTTGTAGTGTATATTTCTCTGTGATGGAGAAGTATAAGGTGAAAGCCCTTGTAATGCATTTTTTCTCTGAGATAGAAAAATTTGAGGTGAAAGCCTTTGTCCATCTTTGAGATGGAGATATGGTTCTTTCCACCCTCTGGGAGTAGCCATGGTGGTCGTCATGTTGATTGACTCCATGACGATGTATTTTTTACACTAATTGGAGTAGCCATTGTGGTCGTCATGTTGAGTGACTCCATGACGATGTATTTTTTTACACTAATGGGAGTAGCCATTGTGGACATCATGTTGAGAGACTCCATGATGAGTCTCTTGTACTTGTGTTTATCCACCCTCTGGGGAGTAGCCATGGTGGACGTCATGTTGAGAGACTCCATGACGACATCACATTGAGTGACTCTGTGATGGGCACTTGTGCACTTGTTTTCTTCCACTCATGGGAGTAGCCATGGTGGACACCATGTTGAGTGAGTCCATGATGATATCATGTTGAGAGACTCTATGATAAATTCTTCTCACTAATGGGTGTAGCCATTGTGAGTGTCATGATAAGAGACTTCATGACATAGATATCTGAAAGGATTCCTCCCTAGCTAAGAGGGAGTGTTGATGTTATAGCTACAGGAGTAATCCTTTGGCTACTTATTCATTTGAGGCCGACTAAGTAGATAAGAAGAAACACATCTTTTCATGAAGGAGGCCGATTGTTTATGAAAGGACACCATATCAACATGTATATATAGTAGACATTGTTCTCTCCCTCTGATCATCGAATCGGCATCAAGATAAGTTCACTGAATATAGAGAAGAGTTCCAGATTATAGCAGATTGATATTAATAGAATTCCAAATATCAGTAGATCAATTACAACAGAAGAGATCTATATTCTACAAATTTGCATTGAGTGTGGTGCCATTATTGGCCAAAATTGTAAATAATTATTACCACCATTTTATCAAATACATGTGATATATTGTTGGGTTTTTCTCCCTCAAGAAGGAGGGTTTTCCTAGGGTACATGTTGTGTTCAATTGTTTGAAGTTGTCTTATTTCTACTAAATTTAATCTTGGTCATAAAATCAACACAGTTATCTATTCAATGTTCCTTGTAAAATACTATGACATACTTTAGTATAAGTAAATTCTATATGTAGACACCTAAAATTGACCTTTCTTTGCTTTCATCTCTATACTTCTTTAATTAAATAATTCTTAATTATTGATTAAGTTCATCATCCTCCTTATTTAATTAAAAATCCTAATTATTTAATTAATTCAATTTATCCTCCTTATTTAATTAAATAACTCTGATTATTTAATTAATTCAATTTATCCTCCTTATTTAATTAAAAAACCCTGATTATTTAATTAAAATATTCTTTAATTAAATAATTCTTGATTATTTGATTAAGTTCATCATCCTCCTTATTTAATTAAATAATCTTGATTATTTAATTAATTCAATTTATCCTCCTTATTTAATTAAAATAACTCTGATTATTTAATTAATTCAATTTATCCTCCTTATTTAATTAAATAACCCTAATTATTTAATTAAAAATACTTCTTTATTCAAATAATTCTTGATTATTTGATTAAGTTCATCATCCTCTTTATTTAATTAAATAATCCTGATTATTTAATTAATTCAATTTATCCTCCTTATTTAATTAAATAACTATGATTATTTAATTAATTCAATTTATCCTCCTTATTTAATTAAATAACCTTGATTATTTAATTAAATCAATTTATTCCTATATATTAATTAAATAATTCCAGTTGTTTAATTAATCCAATTTATTTCTCCATATTTGATTAAATAATTCTATTTATTTAATTGAATCAATTTCCCTCCAATTTAAATAAATAAATTCAAAAATATTTATCTAAATGATCTATTTCCTCCAAATTGAATTAAAATTAATATTTAATTCAATTATCCCATGTGCACATGAAATTAAATAATTATTTATTTAATTTCCTATTTATCCTCACCCACCACAAATTCATCTAATCAAAATCAATTAACTAATCAATCAATTGAGTCAACTCCTCAATCAATAAAGTTAACTAATCAATCAACTCAGTCAATTAGTCAATCAATTTAGTTCACTGATCAATCAATTCATTTAACTACTCAATATATTTAGTCAACTACCTAATTAGTTCTGTTAACTCCCTTGATGCATGAAAGGGCCAGGACACTTGTCCTTCTCTCATTTGTGCACATCCTCTCAACCGTTTTTTAGCCATTGATCTCTCAAATCAACCACAACTGTTGATCTTCATCCCTGAGAATCTATAAATTAAACCTCATTCAACCATCTAATCCTCTACAATCTTCATACAACATTACATTGCAGAAATCAATCTATATATCATCATCCTCATATCACAAGGTTATGCTGAGAAATTGAGCAACCCACATGATCAAAAGAGCAAAGAGCAATTGATTGAAATTGGGTGCACTTTTATATTCTCCATCAATGAAGTCGGATTTGTTTATGCATTGGGGAGGTAAATTGTGTTTGAATTGATTGTCTTTCATTTATTCTTTGTATGCAAATTTTGCCTATCACATTTTGGCACACTCAATACTCTAACCCCTCCTGTTTGTGAGTGTTTGTTGAGAGTTTTTGGTTGTAGATTCAAATATTTCTTGGACAAAATTTAGAAATCACTTTTCATAAACAGTCTCCTATGCAAAAACTGACCTCTCCATTGAGTCTGGGAGGCCTCGTAGGTGGAAATCGACATAAAACACCCCCCCTTTTGTTACATTAAAAATTTTGATTTTTTTTTATTTTGGCCATCACACAGGAAGAGCAATCTCAAGATGTTGGTACTTCCTCCATGCCTCTTAAATCCACTCCTTTCCATCATAAACCACAGCATACCCCCAAAACATATGTTGCCATCCCTCCTCCATTATCCTACAAAACCCAAAAGCATGTGACCATATACCTCCCACCATCCAATCTACCTCCATTACTTCCAACTCCTACAATCCCTCCATCCACTTTACATCCATTACTTCCAAAGCCTAATATCTCTATCATCCAATCCCCTTATCCATTTCATACCTGCATCCAAAATCCCCCTCACATACCTAATCATGACCAACAAATGCACACATCGACCAAACATGAAACTTCCACCAAGTCCATGGGATTCACAAATAAAGTTTTAGATGACTCTACCTATAAAGAAACAACTCCTAAATATACTTATGCCCCTAAGCAAAAATAAATCAAGTCAAATGAAGCATCCACATCCCACATATCCCAAAAATTGCTTTTCCTCCAAAAATATCAAGTTCCTTCATCCTAAAAATGCCAAAAATCTCATTTCATCCAAAAATCCCAACTTCCTTCATCCATAAATCCCAATACAAAAGTCATAAAAATCCAAAGTTTGTGTGGGTACCTAAAATTCCATAGACCATCTCCTAAGCAAATAGGTCCATTACTTTCTATACCTCCTAATTAAAAGCTTCAATGTTTATCATGGTGTGTGAAACTGTTGGTCTCAGTTCCTTTCTATTCCACAATATTTCGACATACCTCCATCTCCCCATGTTTCATCCATTATCCACATATTTCACCCATCATATCCCTATGGTCCCATGCTTTTGCATCTCCACATCATAATACATTATCCTTCCATCCATAATCCACATCATAATCCACTATCTCCTATCTATTGTTGCATATTCCTTCCATACATAATCCACATCATAATCCATTATCCACCTACCCCATCTCCCTCTCATGCAATTCCTTAACAACATCTATGAGCATAATTTCATTTGACATGGTCCGTGTGTGTCATCCATCTTTAAATGGAACTATCACCTTTCATGGAACTAGATGCTTGAGTCCTTCTTATCCATATCCACTTATTCCATCCAAGTATTCCAATGAAAAAATGACAAAAAAATCAAAATAGTAAGGAGAAATCCCTTTGTCCAATGGTGAAAACCTGGTAAATAGGCACCTGGATAAGAACTTATGATGAAAACCTGACAAACAGGTGTCATGTGTAGTTTGACTATCTACGTGTCTTACACTTGGGGGCATGTTGTCTCATCCAACCTATCATTTCTTTCCTATCTACCCCATCCTACCATATCCTATCTTAACATCCTTAGCCATTATACCAGTTCATACCTATTTTATCCATCCATCCATCTTCCCTTCCTCCTTTTGATCTCAATAAAGACATAGGGGCAAAATATCGAACAATGCTTTAGAAAAATATCTTGATATACCTCATCCTTTTCAACCAATCCAAGCATCCTCTCATCCTAAACCAATCAATCCAATCATCCTCTTGTCCTAAGTTTTGTCATATAAAATCCTAAACATACTATCTAGAATGGGGCATGTTATTCCTATGCAACATAGTCTTTGGAGATCACATCCTAGCTCACCTATGAAACATACATCTATTCCATCCACTATTGTCTATCCTTTTATCCATCCTTCTATCATGAGCTTTCCATTCCACACACTATCACCTACTCTTTTATCCATCGCATTATCAGGTTTTTTACCCCATTTGTTATCATCCATCTTTTTGTCCACTTATCTAATCACATCTTTGTCATTGCATCTAGACTCAGTTTTCCCTTGTCATTAGGTATCTAGCAACAAGGCTATCCAAACTGCAACACAATGTCATCCCATAAAACAAAAATATCCAAAAATAATAAAAAAATCACAAAAACATCCAAAAACAATCAACAAAATCCAAACACATCCGAAAACAATAAAAAATCACAAAAAAATCTAAAAACAATAAAAAAATCACAAAAACATCCAAAAGCAATAAAAAAATCACAAAAATAAACAATAAAAAAATCTCAAAAATACAAAAAAAACTCAAATATTAATAAAATCTAGACAATAAAACCAAATGCAAGTCATCCATCATCCATACCAATCTAGTCAATCAATCTAGCCAAATTATCTAATCACATCCTTTGGTCTTGATCCTAATATTGTCATAAACCAAATCAATTAATCATCATCAATTAATCATCAATGGGATATATCATTCCTCACAATGACAACACTATCATCATCATCACCATCATCATCAAATCAATCAATCAATCAATCAATCGTCTATTTACAACTTAACAGGGGCAATACCTTGTTTGTATTTTTGTACCATTTGTGCATGCATGCTTGCTTGTTTGCTTGTGTGTGTCATCTTTTTTATCTTGCATTTGTATCGAGCCCTTATCATTCTAGCTAATATTCATATCTTGTGTATGTTGGAATAGCTTCTTGTATTTTCCTTTGCATCTAAGGTCATATTATACCTTCTGTGCATTAGGACATTATTTCTCTAAGTATCCTTCCTCATACGTCTCGACAAGGTTGTATTACACTGGGTGCATCAGACACATCATTACCTTGGTCTTTATACCTGGGTGCATAATGTCTAGTGCTATATCAAACTATAGGATTTCTCTACTCAAGTCAACATAACTACTCATAAATCCATCATTCTATCATTCATCCTTTTATGTTCTTCATTTTTCTCTATGTTGTTCTACATCTTCTATCCACTCATTTCAAGAGCACACCCATATTCTACCATTTTGTCAATCCTCTCTAGGGAGCATCATTCAACCTATTAATTAATCAACTAAGTACTTCTAGCCGATCAGGGCATCATAATTTCTAATCTAATCATATTCTTCTTCTAAACCAAAATCTTCTTCTATGCAACATAGCACTACATTTTAAGCTTCTTTGAAATGATGTTACTTTGCAACACCATCTCAAAGAGGGGCAATATGTAGACACCTAAAATTGACCTGTTCCTAGATCAGGCTTTCATCTGTCATACTTCTTTAATTAAATCATTCTTGATTATTTGATTAAGTTTATATGTCAATTAAATCAATTTATCCGCCTTATTTGGAGGAAATAGATCATTTAAATAATAGTTTTGAATTTATTTATTTAAATTGGAGGGAAATTGATTTAATTAAATAAATAGAATTGTTTAATCAAATATGGAGAAATAAATTGGATTAATTAAACAACTAGAATTTTTAATTAATATGGAGGAATAAATTGATTTAATTAAATAACCCTAATTATTTAATTAAATCAATTTATTCTTCCATATTAATTAAAAATTCTAGTTGTTTAATTAATCCAATTTATTTCTCCATATTTGATTAAACAATTCTATTTATTTAATTAAATCAATTTCCCTCCAATTTAAATAAATAAATTCAAAACTATTATTTAAATGATCTATTTCCTCCAAATTGAATTAAAATTAATATTTAATTCAATTATCCTTGTTACCTAAATTTCACTACGGCTCATTTAGGTAGAGCTTTGATTCAAAGTCAAAAGGTACATTTTATCTGATCCTTATTACATTACATTCAACTACATAAATGAAATAATTTAAAAGATTATGATTATAAAATTACTGCATTTATCCAAGTGCATGTAACATAAGAAAGATTTATACAAATCCTTTCTGAAAAATAAATAGTCTTAATTGAATGTAAGAATGTTCATTGTCTCACACAAGCCATGAGATTGACTATTGCTTATTCAAATACAAATTGAGAAAAACATATACATGAATAAGTAAGGAGAAGAAATGAATGTGCATAGAAAGAAAGGTAACTAGTTATTGCCTGAATGACTAGTTCGTTGTGTTGACTGAGGATGTTGTAGGTTGATGTAGCTTCGAGCCACTGGAGTTCTCCTAGCTCCTGATTCCTACAAGAGACTAAGCAATGGTATTAGAGTAATGCTCTAAGCAATGGCTGACTACCAACATTGTATACACATTCACCCTATGCATGCATATATTGGTCTCAATGTGCATTAAACAAGCAATGCATACCTTGGATGTCTCAAAAAATCATTAAAGATCATCAAACACATAAAACATATGCATTTATTTTCTAACAAGTTTGTATCATGTACAGATACAGATGTAGTTGTTTCTCTATTTTGATCAATCAGAGTACACTATGAGTGGGGTAAAATGTGGCTCCCACAAGGGTTGAGCCCAGCTCATAAGTGTTACTGAAGCATTTCATGTGATTTCATGTCATAATGATACAGACTGTGTGAACAAAGAGATTAATCATCAAGTATGGATCAGTCAAGGTTGGCCATATCTTTTGCCTTAAATTTCACTTTTCTCATGTTTTAGGAGACAGTCTATATCATGATTAAAGACAAGAGTGTATCTCAGAAACTTCTACAGTTAATCCATTTTAAACACCTACAGACTATATTGACAGAGTGTAGAAGCCAATGACAATGCTCAGTGGACAGTTTCAAAAGTTCTAGAAGCTGTCACAATAATCAACATTATTAGGACAGTCACAATGATCTCATGCCATAAAAGGTAAATGTTATATTGATAATGCTTTTTAGGTAAAAATCACAGTTATGAATAGGTGATGGTGCTACAGAGGTCACAAGTGAATAATGAATGCTAATATAGCAAACATGAAGGAATATAGTTTAAAATTCCTTACAAAGTCTTCAATACCTCAGTAGTAAGTACTATAATAAGAGCAAGGCTACCTTTTTGAAGAGAAAAAGAAAAGACATGTTGCAGGCAGAGATAACAATCATGTTTCAGAGTAGTTTTTTGCATTGAAGATGCAGAGATAGTTGTGTTCTTTTGATATAAACGATATAATGGCTATAGTCTTATGGTATGCAGATAGGGCATTAAACATCATAAGTAGTCTCAAATGTGATGAAGATCAAATAGATAAAGATGCAGCATGCGGAGTTAAAGGAGATCTATCACAAGCAGTCTATAACAGTCATCTACCAGTTAGCAGAGTAGTAAACAAGGACTGTAACACGGTCACTCATACCTCTGCCATGACACTTGAACAAAACAATCCACAGTGTTGTTGGTTTTAGGAGATCATTATAGTGATAAGGTTTCATGCATGGAAGAGTTGTTTTCATACAATGGTGAAAATAGTGGTATAGCTAAATGGGACAAGTGGTAAATGATTACATAGTCTGCAGTTATGTTTTGATGGATCGTGATCTTTTATCAAATCCTAATGATGACAAATGTCAAGAGCAATCCATCAACAAGAGGAACAACAATGTTGTGAATAGCAGTGTATGACAGTCTCAAGGATCAAGATAATGATAATCATAAACCCTACAAAGATCATAAGAACATGACAGTCACATTACCATTCAAGGGGGCAATCATAGACCAAATGAGAGCATCCATAGCAAATGATATGAAGCAAAAAATATGAGAAAACCATGTAACAAGGAAAGTAGATATGGGGCCATTGTCAAAGCTACAACATGCAGAGTTAAAAGAGGCAGGAGCAATAAATAGTAGTCATGATTGACTGTAACAAATAGCAAAATGACTATCACAGTCATCAATATCAAAGGGAGAAGCAGTCTAAATGGAAATTGAATAGTCTTAAATAGAAAAATAGTCATGCACTTCTCAATCCAGGGAGTGGAAATGGTTTTTTTTCCATAGTCAGGAGGTCTGTGTTCAAGAGATAAGATTCATGGATAGAGATGGTTGTTGTGGCAATAAGTTCTAATGACTTTGCATCATTAAGAGGATAGCTAAATATTTTTTTCTCTTGTCAAGTATTTGAAAGCTCACGAAAAAGGAGAAGAACAGTGATAAGATAAGATGCATTTTAATGGTTTAAGACACTGTCTAAGAGTATGTTGCTGTGATGGATTAATCACTATAAAGGTAAGTTCAGACACTATGTTGGCTGTCATCAAATGGTCTGAAGACTGTCTTATCATTTATGTCTATACACAGTTCATAAAGAAATAGATATAGAAGACAACCATTACACCTAGCAATCTAGAAAGAATGAATAGTTATCAATCAATGAAGACCATTAATGACTGTCATCAAGAGCTATCACCAACCAAAAGGAGATTGCATAGTCAGAATCCTTATAGTTTTGTCTGTTTTAGTTATAAACTAGAAAATATATGCAAAATAGGTAAAATATATAGATTCATATGCAATGTATAGCTACAGACTTATCACCACATTTCCAGATCTAGGTAGCTATTCTTTCAAGCCAAAACACTTTGTTTTTCATAATATCTTCAGAGGAAATGCAGATATAGAGATGCAAGTATATAGCTACAGTTGTTCTAAATGCCCAAAATGGTAGAAACAGTAGAGCAGTAATGAAGCACTGGCACATATGAAAGGAACATGCCCAAAATCTCTATATTTATGTCCATTTTTAGCTAGCTACAGGAGCATACGCTTAACAATATAAAGGTATAGAGATTCATATATACAAAAGAGATGAGATCAAGTGAGGGTTTGTTTCCTTTAAAACCCTAGGTTGAAATAAAAACCTTATTTATTCATTGACAGAGTATGAGCAAAGGTACCAAATGTTTGTACATCATGCTAGAAGCTTTAAGAACTATATTTTTCAGTGTCATTCATAGAAAAATATATTTGTAGGGTTTTTTGCATATAAAACCCCACTTCCTATAGAAACATATCTTAAAAGGAAACAGTCATATATACTTGAAAAGTGTTGTCTCCATCACAGACATGGTAGAATACAAAGAGATCTATAGCATATACAGTGGAAAAAGCTACAGGAAATTGCTAAACCAGGACAATTCTTCATCATAGTCATGCAGAATACAAAAAGATTCATCAGATACAGTGAGTAAAAACTACAAAAAATCATGAAATTACATTTTTCATTCCAGAAAGTTGAAATATTCATGCTTACCTTCAGCATTGGAGCAGAAAACGGTGAACCACAGTGAAAATGCCTTCTAAAAATGGAAGAGATAGCTACAGAAATGTCCTAGTGAAACCCTTGTGGTGGCAAAGCAGAATGCCAAGAAATACAAAGTGTAAAAAGGAGCTTTAGAAAGTGCTTTTGTGTCTTAGGGTTTCAAAACCCTAAAGACCAGATTGCCTTTCTTTGTTGACTTTTATTTCTTTTATATATCATTTAGAAAGTTGCCCGTGGTCGAAAACCTTAAGGATTTAATGCCTAGGAGTGTGCCATGAGGTGGCCTAGTTGAACATAATTAAGACTTTGTTAATTCTTTATTCCCTCTTAAAAAGGTAAGCATTTTGATGCAAAATCTTCTTTCTTTGGATTTATTTTCCTTTCCATACTAAGTGAGATGTAAAACAATAATCTTTAAGTGATGATCATATAAATCATTTAAGATTTATTGTTGTCTTTTAATGTAGAGGAGTATAAAGGGGAGTGAGGGATGAATCTTTATTGTCTTGGAGGGAATATAGTTAGAATGTGAAGGATGTGGCAGACATGTGTCTAAAGTCTAGCTTCTTGTTTTTCCTTGGTGGAGGGAAGGATTGACTGAGTCTGATGATAGTTAGTAGTTGAGTTGGTTTTGGAGGGTATCTAGGAGTGGTTTTATTACTCTTAAAGTCCTTTTTGGACTTGTTTTCATGACTCTTCATGTTTGACTAAGTTCTGATGGACTTTTTCTTGCATTATGGACACTTTTGGAGAGGATATAGGCCCTAGATTTTAGGCTTTTTGGGGGCATCCGACCCAAATCAGTTTGACATCCCTTCTATTGTGGAACCACTTGGATAGTGGTGGATATAGTCACTTTTGTGACTTTTTTTTGGTATGGAGTTCTGATTATGTAAAATTTTGGAGACTTGTGATTTTGATAATCCTTGCTAAGATTTTGGCAGTTTGTAACTCACATTTTGGACATGAATAGCAAAGAAGACCTTGGTTCTTAATGACTTTTGGAGTTTTGCCTTCTTCATTCCTTGCTTCATTGTTTGCATTTAAATGATTTGATTGAGCTATCTGTGAGGTACTATTATTTACTTATACTTCTATCTCATGTTCAGCACCTTTATGCAGGAATTTGTTTATGCAGGTCATAATTTGTGTCAAATTTTGTGAATGGCTTGTAGTTGTGAAGTCATCTTCCTTCTAAAAGTTTGAGCATCAGGACCTTGTTGTGAAATACTTATGGGAAGACATACAAGAATGAGTTGTGCAAGTTTATTTCAATTGTTTTTAAGCAAGTGTTGATTATCTAGGTTTGTGTCCAAGGTCAGTTTGTTGCATCACCCATTAGATTATAGATTCAGTTTAAGCAAATATTTTTTAATCTTTTCCCAAGCAAGTTAATATAGGTGAAGCCCATTAGGAAGCTGACCTTCTCCAGAGGTTGACCTCTACTTACAAAGTGACCCACAGCTTTAGAGGTCTTCCCATGTTTCATCAAATAGACTAATTTCTGCAAATTAGTCAAGGTGCATATTTAGGCGATAACAATCCTATTTGCACATGAAATTAAATAATTATTTATTTAATTTCCCATTTATCCTCACCCACCACAAATTCCTCCAATCAGGATCAGTTAACTAATCAATCAATTGAGTCAACTACTCAATCAAAAAAGTTAACTAATCAATCAACTCAGTCAATTAGCCAATCAATTTAGTTCACTGATCAATCAATTCACTTAACTACTCAATCTATTCAATCAACTCCCTAATTAGATCTGTTAACTCCCCTAATGCATGAGAGGGCCATGGCACTTGTCCTTCTCTCATTTGTGCACATCCTCTCATCCGTTTTTAGCCATTGATCTCTCAAATCATCCACTACCATTGATCTTCATCCCTAAGAATCTATAAATTGAACCTCATTCAACCATCTAATCCTCTACAATCTTCATACAACATTACACTGCAGAAATCAATCTAGATATCGTCATCCTCACATCACAAGGTTATGCTAACAAATTGAGAAACCCACCTAATCAAAAAAGACAAGAACAATCGATTGAAGTTGGGTGCACTTCGATATGCTCCATCAATGAAGTCAGATTTGTTTATGCATTGGGGAGGTAAATTGTGTTTGAATTGATTATCTTTCATTTATTCTTTGCATGCAAGTTTTGCCTATCACAATATAAAACCAAATATAAAATTTGACAGTTTGTCCAAAATCTCTCCTTTCATATGATACGGTTGTTTTCAAAATTTCATTTGTATTTTATAGCTAAAATGCCTAAATACGGCTACACAACTGTCAAATTTAAGCCCTGGATACGAGCTCTTCAGGATGCTTTTTCAACAAGATTTTTAAGACCTAAACTAAATAAAAATGTTATCCGCTACATATATTACCTCCCTTGTTAAGAGTAAATGCACAAAGATGAGTCCACTTAAGGTGGAAGTTTTGGACATAGAAAAAACCCCGAAATCGGGTAAACCAAAAGGGGATCCCGCTTTTTATGAAATGGGATCCCGTTATGCTTCGAGATCCCAAGCCAAAATTAGGATCTCATTTTCTACAAATGCGATCACATTTCAAAACGGGATCTCGTTTCAAAATGGGATCCCTTTTTTTAGAAACAGGGTCCCGTTTCATAAAATTTGAATTTCTAACCCAATTTTTGCTATGGGTTTTGGGTCAGAAAAAAGGCTTGGGAACCTGACCTTGGCTTTGGACTTGGTTTGACCTGCAAGTTGAAGGTCCTGTCAATGTCACAACAAAATAGTGACTTTGGCCATATATCTGAAGGCCTTTTTGCAAAATTTTTTAACGAAATTAAAACCCATTATAGATGAGATAGTGTAGATTCCAAATATATAATTTTTTTTACAATTGGATTATTTTTCTCTTTTTTAATTAATTTTTGATGAAACGGGTCAATAAACTTGAATTATTAGGGTTTTTTAATATTTTAATAACTTTTTTTCAAAATAATTAAAAAAAAAAAATTGTATGAAAATGTACTTAAGAATTCTTTTCAATTTGAAAAAAAAATCAAAAAATGATAAGTTTAGGTCATCTTATGCGTGACGTACATGACGATTCTTAAAATACTAAAAATGACCAATAAAAAATTAACAAAAAAATAAATAAAAAATTACAAAAAAAATGGAAAACCTGCTTCAGTGAGTTACAAATATTTTCTCAAAAGGATCTAGAAAAATATGATTATTTAGGTCAAAATATGGATGACGTACACGTGCATGGTATAGTAAAAAGAAGTGACTTTTAAACAGTGGTTTATAGAAACACCTATTAAAAATCAATTTGTATCATCTGGGTATTAAAAAAAATTTACATATTTGGAAACTAGACTCTAAGTACTACATTTCATATATACTGACTTTTTTCAAGATTCTACCTTTAAGTGCTTCAAAGTTTTAGGTCAAATGTGACAAATTCTGAAAATTAGGGAAAATATTTCCAATTTTTTGCCAAAAAGTGAACTCAACTTCTTGCACATATCCTTAACATTCTCCATTCATAATGAACAAACTCTATACAATCCCCCTCTTGATAAGATGACATGAAATCATGAAGCCCCCTATGATACTTGTTGTCGATGGGTTTGGGGGGTAAGTGCAAGAAGATGAGTTCACTTTTTGGCCAAAAAGTGGAAGTGTTTTTTCCTGTTTTTCAAATTTTGTCGTACTTGAAGTGACAATTTGAAGCACTTGCACATAAAATATTTAAGATGATGTAAAAATAAGAAATGTAAGATTTTGTTTCTAGTTTTCAAATATGTAATTTTTTCTAATATTCAGATAATGGAAGTTAGCTTTTTTATTGGATATACAAAAAGTGGCTTTTTAAAAGTCCCCTATTTTTTACAAAAGCATGCGTGTGTGTGACCAACATAATTTGACCTAAATTAATGTATTTTTCTAATTCCTTTTGTAGAAAGAATCTCAAGATGTTGACTTTTGGTCAAGATATTTTTTTGTAATTTTTTGATTAATATTTTTTTCATTAATTTTTTAATAGCTCTAATTAGTGTTTTTTAAAACCCCTCGTGTATGGCCAACATAATTTGAGCTAAACTAATCAATTCACTAATTTTTTTTCATCATGTAGAGAATGATGTCTAGTTTGGTCAGACATAATTTTTTTTTCAAGGAACATTCAAAATCAAAAGTTATTAAAAAAAATAGTAACCTGTGTTATTTCAAGTTTATGAGTTAGTTTGTTTGGAAAATAAATAATAAATAGAAAATTATGTTCAATAGAAAAAAAAAATTGCATATTTAAAAGCTAGACTTTGAGATCTATAATGGGTTTTAATTTCGTTAAAATATTATGAAAAAAAAGTTGTCAGCCATAGTGGTGAAACTAGTTTTTTCTCTTGTTGTTTTCATGGTCTCCTAGTTGCAGGTCCAAAGCTAAGGCTTGGGTTTCCAAGCCTAAAACCAATGCAAATTGGCAAGTTTGAAATTTCAAATTTTAGAAATGGGTACCCATTATGAACGGGTGCTCATTCATAACAAGTGCCCGTTATAAACAAGTACCCATTTTAGAAATAATGGGTACCCGTTTCTAAAAAATAAAAAAATTAGCAATAGGCATGTTAAAAAAAAAATTGAAAATGGGTACCCGTTTTCAAAAAGTTTTTTTTTTTTTTTTATACGCATATGGCTATTTTTTTTTTTTGAAAACGGGTACCCGTTTACCCATTTTGCTTTGGGTGCCCGATCCTAAATGAGTACCCATTCCAAGCGGCATTTTTCATCCGCGGGAGACTTCTACAAAATGTATACTCATCTTTGTGCTTTCACCCCGGGGCTATTCTGTTTGATAGAATGAATCATCAAATTTAATTATTTACTAAGTTTCTTGTAATTTTATGAAACTTTGTAGACATAAATTTGTTTTCATTTGAAAGCAATGGAAGTGCGCAAATGCAAAGAACAAACCCTTTTTGGAAATGTAATGTGAATGTCTGATATGTCTTGAGCCTCCAACACATTCAAATTTTAAAAAATGGCTTAGCCACCAATAGAAATTCTAAGAGAAATCACTATTCATGTACTATCTTCATCTTATAAACATGTTTTTAGGATTCCCATATATATATATATATATATATATATATATATATATATATATATATAGTCCCAAGAACTCCATGTAATAGTCATTAATATTCATCAGCTACAAAGCAAATCATGTAGTTTGAGATAATTCATTCCTTGACTACCACACAATATAAATATATGTGTGTGTGTGTGTGTGTGTGTGGAGACCACCAAACTTATATTAAACATGAAATATTATAGTTGCATAGAAGCCCATAAATACACTAGGCCAAAATACAAAAGAGCCCTTGTCGGGCCAACAACCAAGTATTACAAAAGACACATCCCCAACCACCTAATAAAGTGGACCCAAAAACGAATCCTTACCATTCAACATCGACAAAAAAAAAAAAATCCAAAAGACATTTCAACATAGGAAACCCATTAACCGTCTATCCTCAACTCCTCCACGCCAACGACACCTGCCACCCTCGAGTGTCCACCATGTCACCTAGCAATCAAAGGTTGTGTTTGATCTGAGGCCAAAGCCTTTGTTTCCTCTACAACAATATCCCTATCAGCAATATCCTTAGGCAGTTACGGAGCCCAATCAGGGGTGTGGACTCTTAAGAACGGAATGGCCATGACCAGTACTTGGTAGACAAATGGATAGGAAAATTATGCAAATGACCTTTCGATACATTTTCTAGTCCCCCCATGTAGCCACAGATCAGACCATGTTGTATACATTTGTAAACACACTCAACAGCCTTGGAGGTCCTCAACATTTCAATGGGAAATAAATCACCAACCAGTGCATCACCATTATTGATATCATATCCACCTTGGGCCACATTCCACCTATCTAGGTTTTATAGTTGACTAGTGACCAACCTTGTGGTGATTGCATGGACATAGTGTCCATTTTGAATTTTGTCCATGATATTAGAGAGAAGGTGAGGCACCAGATTAGACCAACACAACACTCTCTCTTATAACCATTAGATTCATCTTTGCCTGCACAAATTCCCCACTATAAATTGTGCCAAAGTGCATTCACCCTCAAACACAAGACATAGCTCTGTGATACTTATATGCCCTTTGATCTCAGGCTTCCATTGTAAGGCGGGGAAGAAGAGGTGTCTATTGGTGATGAATGGCTCTAGATGTAGACCTACAAATAGGGACTCACCAAGAAAAGAAAAAAGAGAAGGAAGCCTACAGAAAATGATAAGACATTTAGAGGAAGGCAACATAAATAGACCTAAATGCCCATCCCCATAATATTTTTGTCAGTTCAAGATGACAACCATCATCAAAGCCTCTCACTAGTCTTTAATTTGTGTAATGACCCCTCATTTTTGGCTTGTGATAGTTGCTAGTTTCACATTACCATTTTGTCAGTTCTGAGACAGTTGTTAGTTCTTCCATTGCATTTAGATAGTTTTGAGACATTTGAGTTATTAGGCTTATGGTTTATGCTTATTATGATTGTGATACACTATGTTTGACTAATATAGTTATGACATGTGTTATGAGTTATGATGACATTATTGCTATTCCAGTTATGATGAGATGGACATGTTTAGTGATGGTTTAATATTATCATGTTTTATGCATCTGATTTTAAATAAAAATGGTTATAGTCTTGTTCTAGAGTAGGGAAGGTGTAGTACTATTCGTTTCGAGCACCCTACTACGCTATGATTCTCTGACTCTGTGCGCTGATATATATGTAGTTGATCGTATACAACCTATTGTTCTTATGTAGGTTGCAGGTACCGGGCCTTGACTCCACCTGACTTAGCAGGTCTGAGCAGGCCCTACACCAATAGATAATGTTGATGGAGATAACATGAGGTTTATCCCCTAGGTCAGTTCAACCTTTTGTTTGATGGTCGTCATGTGGTTTGAATGTTATTGTCGGGTCCTTGTTAGGTCAACCTATGTGTATTCTTGTATGCATAAATGATCTATGATATTATAATATTTTTATCGTCAAACATTAGAGTATTTTTGATGTGTCTTAAAATTGGAATATTCTTGGAGGAAGCTATTTAAGTAAATTGTAATGCAGAATTAAGTTAACTATTCTAATGTTGTAAAATTTATATGTGGGTCAAAGTTTTATTTTAACTTATTAATATTCATAGTTATGTATTGAATCTTTCTAGGGATTAATGTAAGGGCGGTTAGTTGTCATTTATGATTCTAGAGTGGGGAATCTCTGTGAATAGTAAAAATATAAAATCTCTGGTGAACAGGATTCACGGGAATGGACTTGGTGTGAGTGGGCATTTATGACTGAAGGTTATTTTGTTCTAGAAGGAATTTTTAGGAAGGCATGATTCAGATAATTGATTCAGAGGAAGGAAGAGAAGTTCTAGAAGAGGATTCGATCTTTGGAAAAGTATGGGTATGTCTTGTGAATTTCTATATTCTTGTCTTTGTTATGCTCTGATGAATTAGAATACGTGTTGTCTAGTTGTTCTCAAATGGGATCGATCTATAATTCACCCTTTTCATCTTCGTAAACTTTTTGCTACTCGTTGGATGCTCTTATAGAAAGACTTGGCAAAACTTTTAGCCTACAAAACTATCTTTGTAACTCTAAACCTCTTTCTAAGATGGATTTAACTATAATTTTCACCCTGTAGTTCATTTTGAGCATGTGGGTTCCTGTTTTCTTGTCTTCAAAATCTCATTTACTTACTGTTTTCCCACTAAGTCATTGTGCCACTTGCATGTCTATTTTTCTGATGTGCATCTTGTAAGAACCATGGCCCTCGGGCAATCCTGGTGTTCTCCTTGATGGTGGTAATTAAGCTCCTTTTTGATCCGTTTGAAAGCTAGATCGAGGAAGAATCTGCTGCTTCAATAGAATCCCTTTGGCTAGTTGCCCTCACCGTCGACCTCTAGTACTGTTGACCTGATGTTCATTCTACATTGTGTCGCTGCCAAAATATGTAATAATCTCTCTGTTATTTGTGACCACGTTCACCATAGTTTTGACGTGCCTCTCTCCCTCTATGGCCCATAAAATCCATCGGCTGAGGATGGTAAGCTAAACCTATCCCCTTTCATTGCTGATGACAATGGTATCCCTTCACCTGTCATGCCTCTAGTTTTTCCTTGAGCCATTTCCGGTGCAATGCTCCATCGCTATAACTTGTTTGTTTTGCCTTGGTCGTTGCGAAAGATGTGTTTTATGTATTGGATGATGGCCGATTTGTTGTCTTAGAAACTTTCCTTGTTCTGTTTTAGACCAACAGTTTCTTTATGCGCGAACGGGGTTGTCATCAACAATATAGACGACATATGCCAATCCTATCGTCACTGTGCTTATCTTCGCTCTGCCAGAGTCGGTCGTTCATTGAGTCTTTTTAGACAGTATTTACTAGTCTTCTTAACCATTTGTCAAACCTTAGATTCAAGAGGTTAGATGTTAAGTTATCTTATTACTTTGGTGTCTATTAGCTCTAGTCGAACTCATAGGTATTAACACTATTGTTCTCCCGATAGACTATGGTTGACAGCAACTTTTCCTTAGGGTTCCATCTAGTTGATTTAGTCTTGAGGAGATTAGTAATTGGTGTCTCTAGTAATTACCTTAGAGCAATTCAATGGTAGGGCCAAATGCTATAATCATCGTATGCCTTGTGTCTAGTTTAATGTTTTCATAAGCTCTTGTAACAAAATTAATTATGGTGGGTAAGAAGATATTAGAATAGGATTTAATTCAATAAAATTTTATCCTTGTTATTTTGACATCTCTATTATTTTATAAAGTAGATTCTTAGTTGCATTTAAATGACAGACTAGATAGATATGTTTTCGTGCTTAATGATTTTTCAATATATTACATTAGGGAGGTTAAGCTTGTTTATTTAGAAAATTACAATTAAGCTTATATTTGAATTTTATTTTGTTTAGTCAAATTAGGGTTATGGTGCTTAAAATGATCAAATTGTTTTGAGTGTGTTAAGTAAATTGTAGCGTAGGATAGTATTGGAGCTTTAAAATTTTACATGTGGAATCGGTAGTTGGACTATACTAAGGTTTGTGGGAAGAAGTTGTTGATTAGATATAAATTTCTTTTTGTTCATAATGATTGGAATTAAGTTAAATCTAGATAGTTCCTTAAAATTGTTGTCATTTTAACAAAATTGTCGTCGTTTTAATCTAATAATGTATAACTAGTATTCTTCTTGGGTAGGTTTTGTGTCTTGTAAGGTTTGGAGTTCTTTTTTGTCATTAATGCAAGGAAGTAAGAATATTTTGGTTATAGGTTGTAATGTGGTATTTACCTTTTCATTGAAATGATTTATTTTCGCAAACCTTGTCTGGAATTAGTATGAGGTCGTCCTTGGGACAAAATTGTATATTTTATCAACTTGTATTAATGATGATATTCAGTTATTTTTCTTTCTCTTTATCTCTTGTTGACCTTATATTATTGTGGTCTAAAGAAAAGTCATGGTCATTTAAACCTAATTTCCATATCGAGAAAGATACTATTGTAACTTGGTTAAGAATTCAATTACTGACTCCAGAGGCTTAACCGCTTGGTATTCAACTTGATACTTGTCTCATACTATTCCAATGATGTATTGTTTTGAGTTTTGAAGGGGACAAGGGGATTTTTATTGTTTTGGTGAAGTTTGTATGGCTTATGTAATGGATCGAAATCTCTTGTAACCCTTGTGCTTGCATGTTTCAGTTTTGGATGGTTGGTTAGAGATTGCTAGGAGAGTGGCTTTCATGGTGGGGCTAGTGCCCAAGGTGGCTGCTTGGGTAACCCCATGGAAGTAGTAAGCAAGTGATAATTTAATAAATTATTTAGGAGGGTTGGGGTAGTAAATTACATTACAAGATAAGTAAGATGCCTCACCCATGCCTTAAGTGCTCTCGCAGGCTAAGGATGGGATGAGAAGGTCTAGTTGGCAAGGCCGACCTCCTTGTCTCCATGAGAGGACATGTCAGCTCCGCATGTCTCACCCTATGGGGCCGGTACCTAGAGAGAGGTTGCCACTGTAACCATAGATGGGTGTCAGCTTCTAGTGAGAGATAGCCTGGGTAACCCATGCTAGGACCATGCGATGACACTCTCCTTATTGCAGTCTAGTTACTTCCTCTTTATCTTTTGTTGTTACCTCTGGAGTGTAGACTTGTCTTAATGGTTGATCTTATCTTGATAATTTGGCTTGTCTTATTAATTTGTCTTGTTATGTTGAGTACTGTTGTTGATGACTGTTTTGATGCAATCATAACAATAAGTCAAAATTCACATGACATGAACTGTAACTATACTTGAACGACAAGAAGGAATCATTTGGTGATTCAACTAATCCCAAGTCTACAATGGTTCGGTTGGTCAAGTTCAGTTGGTCAATGTGAAGCTGTAATGTTCAAGGGGCCTTACGTAGTTTAGGTTTGTTTTGTGGTTTACTGGCCTAAGAATATGCAAAAAGGTCATGAGGTATGTTAATGCTTTTCATTCCTTTGCATAAGAGTGATACTGGGCTGCAAGTTTCAGAGGGTTTTCTTGGATTTTATGCAGCTGTCTTCTTCATGTACTTATGAAAACTGTCTACTTAGACTCTGTTTTGCATGCTTCTTTAGATTTGAGACAATTTCCTTTAGATTTCTGCGTGTTCAGCTAAATATTTCAGATGGGTTGGGAAAAGTTAGAGAGATCTAATCTACACTTCATCTAATCTACAGAAGGATCTAATGGTTTCTTTTATCCACTATGTAAATACCACAGTAATCTGATCAAATCCACAGTAAAAACCTTAAATGTAAGTCCTGAGCATTTTCACAAACATACATTTAAAATTGCAAGCTCTCAAAGAAGATATTTCAAAACACAAAGAAGAGCAGGAGAACACTCAGAAGATAGATGCAGAACTCCAGATTCTATTGCATTAGAAACAAGTAGCCATACATGATTTACAATGTAAGAATGACTCTTAGTTTCATTGATCATACTACAGAGAACTTACAAGCTTTACAGATACAGTAAGGCAGCCAGACATTCCACGCGCACCTTACTGCAGACAAACAGGCGACCTCCTTCTTCTACTTCTAAACTATGCTAAGCTAACTTGCTGTATTTTCCTAGAATCTCTGTTGTGTAGCCCTTGTTGTAAAGTATTACAGTGTGGAGAGGCACAATATATAACATTCTGATTGTCCTCACTACAGCAAAAACCTAACTGAACCCCTGGTTCAAACCTCTAGTTACAGCAATAAATGCAGGTGAACCAGTTCTCAAAAATATCTCTGAGCTGTGGTCAAATCTGGGCGAAATATTGCCCCTTCTGAGAAGTTCCAGCAGCTGGGCAATAACTTCTGTTTGTCTTTTGCAGAAATACCTCCAGCTGCGACCTTCCTCTTCACTTGAATGGCTTTGACTTTTTGCATTTCATCTCCATCTTCTTGCTCCTGAGATCAGATCTTCTGCCTCCATGTTGACTTTCCAGCTGCTTCCTCAACTGCAAGCCTGCAAGACAAGACAAGCAATAAGTATTCCATTTATGACAAAACAGCATGAAAATCAAAATAAGCGTTTAAATACAGGTGACTGCGCAAGATCGCAGAAATCATATCCAAAATCCGCTCAAAACGCGTGAAAAATGCGCCCAAGCTGCTCAAAATTGATGGGTCAACCATCACTGACCGGGAAATGTGCCAGAGGTGCCAAAAAAAACACTTAAAAACTCCACCGCTTCATTTCCCGCCCATCGGCATGATCATCCCTGTCGGGGCGTCAAAAAAATAGGTTAGTCGATATACCTCATCATCATGATATTCTGGAAATAGCATTCCCTCCTGAAGGTTCAGATGAATGCCATCATGATGATTCGCTTCTGCATATTGGAGAAAAGAACAACAACATCATCATCATCATGTTGAAGAAGAATAGGAGGAAACGGAAATAATCATGCTGCCGAGGAAAGGAAGATGATGGTGACGTCATCATGATATTCAGGATTCATGAAAATGCTAAGGATGACGTCATCGTCATATCTAGTTAAGATCAGGGGGATAATTGTGATATCGGGTCACCCAAGGAGTATGATCAGGATGATGAAGTGAATATGACCCTTTCGCGGCCAAGGTAACCCTCTCGAGAAAAATCAGCATGATGAAGATCATCATCATATTTGCGGCTTGTGTCGAACTTGGAATAGGACGTCATCATGATAATCGGGAACCGGATCGGGCTTGAAAAATATATCCTGCTCGAAGGAAAAATGATGATGATGACCATCAGGAGGATATTTGTTTTGTCGAACACAGAAGAAGACATCATCATGATATTTGGGAACCGGATCGGGCTTGAAAATATCCTGTTGAAAGAAAAAAGATGATGATGATGATCATCAGGAGGATATTTGTTTTTTCGTTATTCAGATCAGGATGACGTCATCATCATATTCGGAGCCTTCGCTAAACTTGAAACATGACGTCATCATGATATTTCGCCAACCGGATCATGTTTGAGAAAAATCCTGCCGAAGGGAAAATATGATGATCATGAGCATGATCAGGATAAAAATATGATGATGATTATCATCAGGATGTTCTCAAAAAGGTTGCATTTTCGGCAGGAGGACTTGGCGAAATATCGGGCGCACAAACAAGATCATGATGATGATGTTGTTAACAGGACAGGATAAAAATGATGATGATGACCCTCCTCATCGATTTATCATGATGACATCATCATGATATTTTGTCTTCGAAGCACAAGGATAAGCTGGTCATCATGATATTCGGGCCAGGGTGATATTGTAAAATATGATGATGCTGTTGAGAAACGTAATATCGAACGCCCTCCTAATAGATAGGCTGATCATCATGATGTTTCATCAAACGGATGTCAGGAGGAAATGAAGATGATGATCCTCCTAATCGAATTATGATGATGATGTTCCCAGCACTTGGTGAAATTCAGCAAATGTTCTGTGAAGGATCAGGATGATGATCATGATGTTGCGAAAGGAGACCAGGAGGATATGAAGTCGTCGTTATCATCTTTTCGAATGTTCAGCAAATATCATGATGATGACCTTGCGATAGGTTTTGAACGTGCGCATGCAAATATGCCGAAGGCGGATTTTGTTAAGTCAGGGTGATCTGATTACCATCAGCATGATATTTTTAAGATCAGGCGATGCAAGGATATCATGATGATGCTCGCGATACAAAGGCCACTCGACGGGGGGGAACTTACCTTGACTTAAAGCCGATATCATCATGATATTTCGAACCTCAGGATATTATCGGGGGGGGTTCAAATATGATGATGATGATGTTTATACAGCAAAACCGAGTTTGTAAAATATGACGCTCTTAAGGAAATCATGATGCTGATGATGCGCAAAAGGCCTTTTGACGGGTAAAAGCACTACCACCTAAGATTGACGTCCGGATGTTGCGACTGCATGATTTTCATCGGGTGATAGACCAAGATCATGATGATCCTGTCAACATGACTTAGGATATAAAAATGATGATCCTCCTGCGAATATCAAGTTTGACCAAGACTTTGACCGTGCATAACTTTCACATATGGACGAATTTTCAAGTAAAGTAAAAGGCAAACCTTCATGAAATTTCAAGCTCTTTCAAAATATGAGGTCACAGAAACAAAATATGAACTTTGACAAATAGACCTCATGATGATGACCTACCTTATGCAATATCATGATGATGATGCACCTGACCTTCATTTTTACCAGACCGCCAGGAAGCAGAAAAACACAAGCAGAAGCAAAAAGCAAACATCAGCAGGGGTCCTCATTTTGCTAAGGAGCAAAATGGGGCGTGTTGTGAACATCACAACAACTAGCAACCAAAACAAAACAATTAAATTCAGAGTGTTCAAGGAAACTAGATGTAATGAACTCATAACTTCCAACTATCTTTTCCTGCAAATTACTATTCAGCTTGAGACTCAAAGTGTTCAATAAAGATGCATGAATTTCCATTTTTAGTTTAGTTGTGTGCATGTGATTAATTATCCTCATCTTGAAGATCGGTTGAACAAACCAGTGACTGACATTAGCCTACGTAGGTGAGGATATTCCCTCATAGCCGACCGGATAGAGCCTTGCTGCCAGCGAGCGTCTATAGCCCCGGCAAGGTTATCGTTACAATTCTCCTAAGTAGAGCCCCACTGCCAGCGAGCGTCCATAGCCCCGGTAGAGTTACTTAGATGGCTTAATCTGGATTTTCAGTATAATCCACTTTATTCATTTATTTATTTATTTTTTTGTTTTCTAATTTTGAAAGATTTCATAAGATATAGCAATTGTAACTTCATGATGATGATGCAAGGAGTGGACACTTGCTGGAATTAAGCTGAGAATTGTAATGGTAGCAAGGGTGACCTCTGATTTTTCACCTAATATCTACACTGGTAGGTTCAACAAACCCAAGGATTTTAGGTGTGTCATCGTGAGAAACCTGCTTCGAATTCTCAATCACATTTATTGAATACAAAACTTCAGAAGATGAACAACTCTCTACATTCATGACAGTGACAGGTTATGTGTAAATTGCAAATGGTTAACCTGAATATCCTAAATTATATACTGTTTTGAATGGTTGCTAGTTCTGCTCCTTAATACTCTTCAGTAAAATAAAGATCCCTGCTGAGGAGACAACAAACAGACCAAGCAAACAGGCTGTACAAACAAGATCATGATGATGATGTTGTTAACAGGACAGCAACAAAACTGTACAAAACTGTACAAACAGACAGAAACAAAAAGCAAAAACAAGCAGAGGACAGGCTATACAAACAGCCAACCCAAAAGGAAAACAGCAAAAGAAGGACTGTACATTATCTACAGCATTTTACATTAAGAAAGAAAGGACTGCCTCATCCTGACCTTCAAGCCTGGAAGTAGTGTTTCAAATGCTGGCCATTAACTGGTAATGGCACATCTTCTCCAGTCAAGGTCTTAAGTCTAAAGGTGTTATCTCCTATTATTTCTGAGACTTGTAATGGACCCAGCCATAATTTATCGAATTTTCCATGGCTTCCTTTCTTTTCATGTGCTTTGTCCCAGCACAACACTAAGTCTGATATCCTAAATGTTTTGACTCTTGCCCTTTTGTCAAACCACCTCTTAACAACTGCTTGGTGTTTGGCAAACTTCTCGAGGGCTTGACCTCTTTTCTCCTCTAGTTGCAACATTTGCACTATTCTGGCTTCCCTATGGTTATCAAAGCCCAGATATTCATTAGCAAACTTCCAGGTTGGTATCCTCAGATTGACCGGAAGTATGGGATCAGTCCCATAAACTAGGTGGTAAGGTGTGCTACCTAGAGCTGTTTTGAACTTGGTCCTGTCTACCCATAATGCATATCTTAATAGGGTATTCCACTCTCTAGGACTTTTGGCAATTAACCTCTTGATGATGTCTAATAAGATTTTGTTTGTTGATTCAGCCAGTCCATTACCTTGAGGGTAATAATTTGAAGAAAACCTTAGAATGATCCCATATTCAAATGCCCATTTAGAAAATTTTAAAGAAGAAAAAGCAGGGCCGTTATCACATACCAATGAATAGGGCGTTCCAAACCTGGTGATGATGTTTTCTTCAAGGAACTTGATAACTACCTCAGTTGTGGAAAACTTGCAGCAGGTGGCCTCAGTCCACCTTGTACAATAGTCCGTCACCATCAATATAAACTTGTGTCCTGCAGAAGATGGGGGATTGATGACTCTGATAAAATCCAAGCCCCATTGTGCAAATGGTCTGGACTCGATCACAGGCTGCAGTGGATTGGCCAGATTTCTTCCTTTGTCTGCTGCAGTCTGACAGGTGTGGCAGCTTCTGATGTGACCCTTAGTATCTTTGAATATAGTGGGCCAGTAATAGCCCGCTCTCAGTATTTTGTGTGCTGTAGCTAAATGAGAACCATGGCTGGTTCCGTATTTGTCATGTAGTTCTGTCAACACTTTATCAGCTTCAGTTCTGTTTATGCATCTCAAATAAATTCCATCATGGTTCTTCCTGAATAGAAGACCTCCTTGCACCATATAATGCTGTGCCTTAATCTTCAAGGCTCTCCTCTGAGAAGCCTTCATCTTGCCTGGGTACTTTCCAGCTATCAGGAAGGTGCTTAAATCATCGTACCAGCCTGATGCATCTTGGGAATTCAATACATACTGCTGTTTTATCAGATTTGGATCCGTGTTTGCTATTGTCTGCACTAGCGCCTGCCCTCTGACCAGCTTTGCGGGAATGATCTCCATGTCGAATTCTTGCAGCGTGGTGATCCATTTGGCTCTTTTTTCTCCAGGCTCGTTCTGCATCAGCAGCATCTTTACTGCTGCGTCTGGTACTATGGCTTTAATCTGGCTGCGCAGGATGTAGTGTCTGAATTTTTTCACAGCCTTCACCAATGCAAATGCCTGTCTTTCGATATCCAGATATCTCAGCTGTGCATCCTTCAGAGGCGCACTCATAAATGCTATGGGCCTCTCGTCATTATTTTCACCTTTCTGTGTCAGGGCAGCAGCGACAGAATGAGAAGATGCAAAGGAGTAGATGTAAAACGGGCATGTGTAGTCTGGACTTGCCAATACAGGGGCATTAGAAATTGCCTCCTTGATATCTTCAAATGCGGCTTTGGCTACTGGCGTCCATTCCATCTGTGCATCTTTCTTTAACATGGCATTCAACGGCTGCACAATCTCTGCAAAACCTGTTATAAACTTCCGAACAAAGTTAATTTTACCAAAAAATGATTTCAATTCTTTCCTACTGTTTGGTATTTGCAAATTTTTTATGCATTCTATTCTATCCGGATCAATTGAAATTCCATTTTCAGAAATGACATGGCCTAATAATTTACCTTCAGTTACGCCAAATATACATTTCTTAGGATTAAGGGAAATCCCATACCTTTCACATCGCTGGAGTACTTTTCTGAGGTCCTCAGCGTGGGTGGATGCATCCTTGGAATACACAGTTAAATCATCCATATATACAACAATACATTTACCTGATAATCCACGAAAAGCAACGTCCATGGCCCTCTGAAAAGTGGCACCTGCATTAATCAGACCAAAAGGCATTCTTCTATACGCATAATTTCCCCATTTGCAAGTGAAGGTGGTTTTTAGTCTATCCTCTCTGTCAATTAAAACCTGGTTATAACCTGAAAAACCATCTAAAAAAGACATCATCTTTGCGCCATTTACTGCTTGCAGTACTTCATCTATTGGGGGCAAAGGATAATTATCCTTTTCAGATGCCTTGTTTAAATTTCTAAAGTCTACGCACAACCTGATGTCTCCGTTTTTCTTCCTTACTGGCACTAAGTTAGCTACCCAGACAGAATGTCAGACTGGAAAAATTATTCCAGCGGACAGTAGTTTTTTCACTTCCTCAAAGATTAAAGGCTCTAGAATGGCGTTTACAGGCCTCTGTTTCTGCCTAAATGGTTTGACTTCTTTTCTTAAAGGTATGACATGAGTTATGATGGACTCATCAAATGTTTTCAAGTCTTCATAAGCCCATGCTATGACATGTTTATATTTTTGCAGAACATCCAGAACCTCTTTTCTGATTTTCTCAGAGCAAGCTTTCCCAATTAGTACATTTTGTGGATTTAGCTCAGTCCCTAAGTTATGTAAATCACACTTACCCCCTTCTGTTTTGGGTAAGTCTTTCTGTCTTATTATTCTGTCGAAGTCAAAGATGTGTTCTAATTCAATTACTCCTTTTGGCAAGAAGTTGCTCTTTAAGTTGATCATATCTTCTTCGTCCCATGTTACTTCAGGCCTTTCTTGTTCATCAATAATTTGGGCCTCAAATGCCTCATTACAAGTCAGAAAATCAATAATTTGCTGATCCTCTCCAAATACCTGAAAGTGTGTAACGTTGTCTGGTATACTGGGCACGTTAACTAGCTCAACAGCAAATCGTCTTAATCCTGACAGTGTCAATGGTTCTAATGTACTAGCAGCAATTGCTAATGCATCTGGCCTGTGGTTCAGCTCTCTAGGAATATGCTCTATGTTAAAAGCATCAAATGAATCCATTAAACCCCAAACTCTATGTCTGTAACTGATCATCTTCTTATAATTGCAGGCATATAGTTTCCTCACTTGTCTGACTACTAATTCAGAGTCTGAAAATACTCTGATAGCTCTTACCCCTTTCCTGATGGCCATGACAAGTCCTAAAATTAGGGCCTCATATTCAGCAATATTGTTAGTGCAGGAAAATTGCAATCTATATGCTGCCAAATGAGATTTACCTTGAGGATTAATGAGTTCAACACCTGCACCTGCGCCCTGTTTTGATTTGGACCCATCACATTTTAACGTCCACATGCCATCCTTCTTTTTCTGATCTTTTACCTTGGCATACTTCGTCTCTTTTATTGCCTGTGGGGTGTTGTCTTGTTGATTCATGGGTTTTTCCGTTTGGTTATCTTGCATATGTGTGTTTGCAGTTTGTAACTCAGAAAGATAACTACCCTCATCTTCTATTTCTTTTCCTAAATCTGGAATCAAAGCACCTATATTATCCTGAACATATCTCTGTGTTAGATCAGGATTCTCATTTTTCTCTTGTGACTCTACCTTCCCTATGCACTTCTTGTATTCATATTCAATGATGTCTTTGCATATTTCACAATTCTCCTCAGAATGCTGCCTATCATGGACTCTACACCTATTTTTATATAACTTACATTGGACTGGGAGATTGTGTGTAATGCACTCTTCCACCTCTTGTCTAATGGCATGACCAAATTTGACTATTGCATTGTTTTCCTCATCTGAAGAATTTCCGTCAGACTCAATGAATAGTGCTGTTCTATTGCTGACATACTTCTTCCTAATGTTTAACATCATGATCTCTTCAATCTGCATCCCATTGTTGGTAACTCTATAGACACCTGGTTCAACAGCAGCATATAATATTTCATTAGTTCGATTATACTCTGTTATCATATGCTTCATTCTGGGCTCTGCCCCTATTCTGATCTGGTTTGGGATGCCTCTCCATGGTAACCACATGTGTGAAAAGTCAGTAGCCATATACCCGTTTAATGTCTTGGACCAATCCCTACTCAGCAACATTCCATAATTTACAGGTATATCCACTACTTGGATGTCAATGATTTGGCTCACCCTAGGGTCTGAAGCTAACTGCACCTATATGTTCATGAGTTCTCCTATCACACTAACCTCGGTCTTATCTAATTGTGTGACAACCTTGGCAGATTTGGTGGGAGTCAGCCCGAGAGTTTTACATATTCCTAAGGGCATTACGTTGGCTGAAGCACCAGAATCTACCATGCAATTGTGTATATTCTTCCCACACAACCTAACAGTTAACAAGAAAGGTTGAGTATCCCTCTTATCCGCATGTATTACTACATTGGTGTTGGAAGGCTGCTCAACTTTCTTACCTTTCTCCTTAGGTGGTGAATCACTACTAGGAACAGTTATATCAGCAGACACCATGTTTGTTATGGATGTATCCAGGGATTTTAAAAACGCATTTCTGATCTCTGGGGTCTTCAATAATTCATTTAGAGGTATGCTGACCTTCATTTTCTTTATTTCCTCTGACAAGTAATTCATTAGTCTTGTTGTCTCTACTGCTTCTGTCTTACTTGTTTGATCCTTTTGCACTGCTGTTCCGTTATTTGTGTACTGACTAGCTTTAAGTATGGCAGGATTGTTGCTAGCATTCTGATCTGGGGGTGTATTGATGTTATTCGGAGGAGTGGAAGTGGTGAAAGGTCCTCCTGGCCTAGGGTTGTTCCTCAAATTGTAGGTGTGGCTTTTATTTGTCTGTTGAAAGGCCTGCACCTCCTCTGTTTCATTTAATATCTCGTTTTCAGATTCAAAAGGAAACTAAAAAGCATTTAACACAAAGGCTGATTCGGGATAAAGACTTTCACAATAGTATGGTTCATCCTCTAGCAATTCATCCTCCCTCTCTTCTGCAGTTGCAAAGGTAAACGTTTCTAAGACTAATGCTGTGTCATATTCTGAGGGTACTACCTCATTACCCTTAGGGATGAGAAATTTAGAGGTAGGAGGCTGTACATCTATGTTGAAGATACTAGCTGCCAAGTGGAACTGTGGACAGTCATGCTCAGCATGGGCATTAGTATTGTGAAATCTGCACCAATTTTTGGGTGCTGTATTGGCCATTTGTATGTTAGTTATTTGTTTTGCACCATGATTATCCGTATTCTCAAAAGGAGAAGCCAGAGTACCGTTGTTGGGCCCAGTGTTCCATGTCTTGGGTGGCCTAGGTTGATTCTGGTTCTTGTTATTATTGCCCCAGGTCCTATTATCTATCACTGGCCCCCTATTTTGCATTGGTTGCCCCTGACTGGGGCCTTGATGCTGATTGTAGTTTTGGTTCTGATTGTACTGCTGATTCTGGTTGAGACTATAATTCTGATTTTGGCCTTGGTTGTGACCTTGAGGTGGATTGTAGTTTTGGTTGCTTCTGCCATAGAGATTCTCATTTCTTAGCTGTGTCACTTCGGTTGTTAATCTCTTCAGATGTGCAGTAATTTCTTTGATGTCTTCCCTATCATCTTGTGCTTTTGCCACAGTTACATCCCTAGGAAGTTGGAAGAAAGGCTAACCATTATTTTGACTGTTATTGGAAGTACTAGCCGTGTAAGGAGTTATAGCCTGGATTGGAGTAGGATTATACACAGGTGTGTAAGAAGGAACCGGATTTATTAGTGGAGCATGCTGCACAGGGGCTCCATTCCATGGGTGTGCCTGATTCTGCACCCCAAAATTTCCTCCAAATGGACTGTAGGCTGTATGTCTCATTTCTTGGTTCACTGAGGCTGCCTCTTTATAGGCTTTGGATACTGAATCTATGTCAGGTTTCCTTTTGACAAACATGGCAGTTAAAGGATCCAAAGCAGCATAGTACATAGCCAACAAGGGAGCATCATCTATGGTATAAGGGGCTGCTAGCCTAGAATAGGCCTTTTGAAATCTGTCATTGAAATTATCAATTAGCTCTCCCTCACCTCGTTTTATAGCAGCCAGTTTATGATACAAAGTACAAGGGTCAATGGGTCCTCTAAATCTTGACATAAATGCTTCTTCCATGAGTGCCCAGGAAGAAATGTAACCATTGGGTAAGTTTACGTACCAGCTAGAGGCCTGCTCATTAAAGGTGTAAGGAAACAACCTACACACAACATCCTCGTGCTCTAACATAGCCCTAAAACATGCTTCCTTAAATATTCTAATATGATCTTCTGGGTCTTGATGCAACTGGTATTTGGGACATATCTTTTCCGGATTTTTTGGCATGTCATGATAATCATTGAAGAATATGGGAGAATTGACATCGAAATAAGCCATTGCAGGTGTTTGAGCTTGACTTGAACTTGCAGAAATACCTGGATTAATTGGTGGATTAGGATTTAGAGGAGGATTGAGACCTCTAGAAGTGCCTGAACCAAGATTTAAAGATCTGAACAGTGATCTATCAGGACTTATAATACTACGGATGTTAAAAGGTGACCCAGGAGGTTTTCCAGATGAACTACCTGCTTGTGATATCTTTGGATTCCAAATTAAAGGGCTTTTACTTCGCCTTGTATCAGGTAGTTGCACAAATATATCTCCTGAACTGGACCTAGACCTAGTCACTCTGTTACTGTCGTTAGCCAGTTTGAAATGAAACCTAACTCAGGCAGGCCCTCCTTCTAGCGCCAGAAAACTGTTGATGACTGTTTTGATGCAATCATAACAATAAGTCAAAATTCACATGACATGAACTGTAACTATACTTGAAAGACAAGAAGGAATCATTTGGTGATTCAACTAATCCCAAGTCTACAATGGTTCGGTTGGTCAAGTTCAGTTGGTCAATGTGAAGCTGTAATGTTCAAGGGGCCTTACGTAGTTTAGGTTTGTTTTGTGGTTTACTGGCCTAAGAATATGCAAAAAGGTCATGAGGTATGTCAATGCTTTTCATTCCTTTGCATAAGAGTGATACTGGGCTGCAAGTTTCAGAGGGTTTTCTTGGATTTTATGCAGCTGTCTTCTTCATGTACTTATGAAAACTGTCTACTTAGACTCTGTTTTGCATGCTTCTTTAGATTTGAGACAATTTCCTTTAGATTTCTGCGTGTTCAGCTAAATATTTCAGATGGGTTGGGAAAAGTTAGAGAGATCTAATCTACACTTCATCTAATCTACAGAAGGATCTAATGGTTTCTGTTATCCACTATGTAAATACCACAGTAATCTGATCAAATCCATAGTAAAAACCTTAAATGTAAGTCCTGAGCATTTTCACAAACATACATTTAAAATTGCAAGCTCTCAAAGAAGATATTTCAAAACACAAAGAAGAGCAGGAGAACACTCAGAAGATAGATGCAGAACTCCAGATTCTATTGCATTAGAAACAAGTAGCCATACATGATTTACAATGTAAGAATGACTCTTAGTTTCATTGATCATACTACAGAGAACTTACAAGCTTTACAGATACAGTAAGGCAGCCAGACATTCCACGCGCACCTTACTGCAGACAAACAGGCGACCTCCTTCTTCTACTTCTAAACTATGCTAAGCTAACTTGCTGTATTTTCCTAGAATCTCTGTTGTGTAGCCCCTGTTGTAAAGTATTACAGTGTGGAGAGGCACAATATATAACATTCTGATTGTCCTCACTACAGCAAAAACCTAACTGAACCCCTGGTTCAAACCTCTAGTTACAGCAATAAATGCAGGTGAACCAGTTCTCAAAAATATCTCTGAGCTGTGGTCAAATCTGGGCGAAATATTGCCCCTTCTGAGAAGTTCCAGCAGCTGGGCAATAACTTCTGTTTGTCTTTTACAGAAATACCTCCAGCTGCGACCTTCCTCTTCACTTGAATGGCTTTGACTTTTTGCATTTCATCTCCATCTTCTTGCTCCTGAGATCAGATCTTCTGCCTCCATGTTGACTTTCCAGCTGCTTCCTCAACTGCAAGCCTGCAAGACAAGACAAGCAATAAGTATTCCATTTATGACAAAACAGCATGAAAATCAAAATAAGCATTTAAATACAGGTGACTGCGCAAGATCGCGGAAATCAGATCCAAAATCCGCTCAAAACACGTGAAAAATGCGCCCAAGCTGCTCAAAATTGATGGGTCAACCATCGCTGACCGGGAAATGTGCCGGAGGCGCCAAAAAAAACACTTAAAAACTCCACCGCTTCATTTCCCGCCCATCGGCATGATCATCCCTGTCGGGGCGTCAAAAAAACAGGTTAGTCGATATACCTCATCATCATGATATTCTGGAAATAGCATTCCCTCCTGAAGGTTCAGATGAATGTCATCATGATGATTCGCTTCTGCATATTGGAGAAAAGAACAACAACATCATCATCATCATGTTGAAGAAGAATAGGAGGAAACGGAAATAATCATGCTGTCGAGGAAAGGAAGATGATGGTGACGTCATCATGATATTCGGGATTCATGAAAATGCTAAGGATGACGTCATCGTCATATCCGGTTAAGATCAGGGGGATAATTGTGATATCGGGTCACCCAAGGAGCATGATCAGGATGATGAAGTGAATATGACCCTTTCGCGGCCAAGGTAACCCTCTCGAGAAAAATCAGCATGATGAAGATCATCATCATATTTGCGGCTTGTGTCGAACTTGGAATAGGACGTCATCATGATAATCGGGAACCGGATCGGGCTTGAAAAATATATCCTGCTCGAAGGAAAAATGATGATGATGACCATCAGGAGGATATTTGTTTTGTCGAACACAGAAGAAGACATCATCATGATATTTGGGAACCGGATCGGGCTTGAAAATATCCTGTTGAAAGAAAAAAGATGATGATGATGATCATCAGGAGGATATTTGTTTTTTCGTTATTCAGATCGGGATGACGTCATCATCATATTCGGAGCCTTCGCTAAACTTGAAACATGACGTCATCATGATATTTCGCCAACCGGATCATGTTTGAGAAAAATCCTGCCGAAGGGAAAATATGATGATCATGAGCATGATCAGGATAAAAATATGATGATGATGATCATCAGGATGTTCTCAAAAAGGTTGCATTTTCGGCAGGAGGACTTGGCGAAATATCGGGCGCACAAACAAGATCATGATGATGATGTTGTTAACAGGACAGGATAAAAATGATGATGATGACCCTCCTCATCGATTTATCATGATGACGTCATCATGATATTTTGTCTTCGAAGCACAAGGATAAGCTGGTCATCATGATATTCAGGCCAGGGTGATATTGTAAAATATGATGATGCTGTTGAGAAACGTAATATCGAACGCCCTCCTAATAGATAGGCTGATCATCATGATGTTTCATCAAACGGATGTCAGGAGGAAATGAAGATGATGATCCTCCTAATCGAATTATGATGATGATGTTCCCAGCACTTGGCGAAATTCAGCAAATGTTCTGTGAAGGATCAGGATGATGATCATGATGTTGCGAAAGGAGACCAGGAGGATATGAAGTCATCGTTATCATCTTTTCGAATGTTCAGCAAATATCATGATGATGACCTTGCGATAGGTTTTGAACGTACGCATGCAAATATGCCGAAGGTGGATTTTGTTAAGTCAGGGTGATCTGATTACCATCAGCATGATATTTTTAAGATCAGGCGATGCAAGGATATCATGATGATGCTCGCGATACAAAGGCCACTCGACGGGGGGGAACTTACCTTGACTTAAAGCCGATATCATCATGATATTTCGAACCTCAGGATATTATCGGGGGGGGGTTCAAATATGATGATGATGATGTTTATACAGCAAAACCGAGTTTGTAAAATATGACGCTCTTAAGGAAATCATGATGCTGATGATGCGCAAAAGGCCTTTTGACGGGTAAAAGCACTACCACCTAAGATTGACGTCCGGATGATGCGACTGCATGATTTTCATCGGGTGATAGACCAAGATCATGATGATCCTGTCAACATGACTTAGGATATAAAAATGATGATCCTCCTGCGAATATCAGGTTTGACCAAGACTTTGACCGTGCATAACTTTCACATATGGACGAATTTTCAAGTAAAGTAAAAGGCAAACCTTCATGAAATTTCAAGCTCTTTCAAAATATGAGGTCACAGAAACAAAATATGAACTTTGACAAACAGACCTCATGATGATGACCTACCTTATGCAATATCATGATGATGATGCACCTGACCTTCATTTTTACCAGACCGCCAGGAAGCAGAAAAACACAAGCAGAAGCAAAAAGCAAACATCAGCAGGGGTCCTCGTTTTGCTAAGGAGCAAAATGGGGCGTGTTGTGAACATCACAACAACTGTCTTGTCTGTGTAGCCTTGTTATTCTATTCTGTCTGCATGAAGTCTATATCTTGTTGTTGTATTCATTGTTGTAACCTTGACCTAGTGGAACCTCATTGTTATCTCCTAGCTTGGAGGGGTAGACCTCAGGGTTCCACATGGTTGAAAGGCAAAGCTATGCATTGGTCTTCTTGGATGTTATGGTTTGAGTTCAGTGCAGAAGTGTTCCAGTTCTAAATTTATTTTGCACCTTCGAAGTTGAATAATACATTCATAATTGTATTATTTCTAACCAATGTAATCAGTCTTGTAATCTTGTATTGAATCTTGTAATTATTCATCTCTGTAAATGTATAAGGTAATATTCTTATGTTGTATTGTGATTCAAATCACTTGTATGGTTTTAATTTAATCTAATGCAGTTATGTTCCCTAGAAGTGTTAGCTATTCATTTCATTTATTGTTGTTATTATTGTTATTATCTTTAATGTATAATGCATATCCTTGCTTCAAAAAAAAAAAATTATGTAATATTGTCTCGTGTTAGTCTAACACTCTAGGGTTGCATGATGGGGCATCACATTTGGTATTAGAGCCAAGTTTAAACACTGGGTACTCTGGTTATAACCGAGCCCATTATGTGAGCTAGTGCTTAAACTCTATAGATTAACTTCATGCCTCTTGTTTTCCTTTCTGTGTAATAAATCATCTTTTGGTGTTGTAGGTAGATGCCTAGAGGTAGGGGTCGAGGTCATGGCAGAGGTAAGGATTGTGGGAGGGGTGGTGGCAGTACACTTCCTCCCAGTTCCCCTCATGAGAGTGCCCATGAAGGCGGGGGTCAGAATATGGAAGGTCAGGACCAGCCTGAAGGAGCCCAGTTATGACAGTTACTTGAGGAGGCCCTTGCCTATTTAGGTCCTAGACAGTAGGGTGAGTAGCCTAGAGGGGGTCAGGAGGTAGACTAACTAGAGCCTCGGGAAAGAGAGAGATCACCCAGGCAGAGAGAGTTGACAGCTGAGCAGGAGCCCACACTAGCCATCCATATGAGAGATCTTTTGAGGGCACATCCTCCCACCTTTGATGGAGATGGTAGAGGTCTAGAGGTGGAGACTTGGTTATTGGATTTAGGTAGGTGTTTTGCCATGCATCCTTATGGTAGCAACACCAAAGCTAGATGTGCTATTTTGAATCTCTGAGGTTTTTCTTTGACTTGGTGGTAGTTAGAGGAGCATAAGCTACACTTGGACATTAGCATTGTTTCTTAGGAGTTATTCTTAGAGAGATTTAGAGCCCATTTCCTATCAGATCATTGGAGGCAGCATCATACAGATGAGTTCCATGAGCTGAGGTAGATGGCCATGTCAGTTGGGCAGTATGAGTATAGATTCTATGAACTCAAGCAGTATGCGGGTATTGGAGATGACAAGTCTATGTTGGTGCAACATTTTATCAGGGGCTTGAATGCCTAGATCAATAGAGGGGTTCATGTATTTGAACCTAAATCTATGGAGGTAGCAGTGGAGAATGCCTAGTTAGTGGAGGAGAATTTGGCTATGGCACTCGATGGGCATGCAGGTGTGCATATTGGTAGTGCACCCTCTTCAGGTTTTGGTTCGCGTGGTGGACATACTCAGGCATTAGCATCTCATGTACCCTCAAAGGGTGGACGAAAGCAGCACTCTCAGGCCAAACCGAAGAACTATCAGCCTTAGCAAGGTAATAGATTTTAGTCTAAGAAAGACCAGTTTAAGCAGCGTAATAAGCACAATCGCTTTGATCAACCAGCTCAGATTACATAGTCCACAATGGGTAGAGGTAGTTTCCAGTAGCCTAGTTCTTTCTAGGATGGCAGTGGTTTTGGTAGAGGCACCGAGTGCTTCTCTTGTGGCAAACAGGGCCATATTGCTAGACAGTGTCCTCAGAGGAGTACTTCAGGGTTTGGACATCGACCGATGGTTTTAGAGTCCATGGTTGGTGATGCAGGTAGATCGCATAAAGTCTTTGTAGCGGTGGATAACTGTCAGGTAGAGCATCAGGGCACCATGGTGGAGACTTCTGGTTTCATGCGAGGTATTGGTTTTTCTGTTCTTTTTGATTCCGGTGCATCTAATTCATTCATATCTCCTTCCCTTGTGGAGCGTTGTGGCTTAGTGGCAACAAAGAAGGATGATAGGTGGTAGGTTGAGTTAGATTCCAGGGCTCAGGTTGTAGTTGAGTCTCTAGTTCTCAGGTGTGAGTTGAGGATTGGATCTCTATCTACTACAGTAGACCTTCGCATACTGCCCCATTATTCATATGATATAGTTTTGGGGATGGATTGGATAGAGGCCCATCGAGTAGTGATCGATTGTTGGCATAAGTTTGTTAGATGTGTGGATGATTCTGGTGTAGAGGTGGAGGTTGTAGGAGTTCAGAGACCTATTTCCCGATGTATGATCTCCGCTATGCAACTTAAGAGATGCATATGTCAAGGATGTCAGCTTTTTGCAGTTTCTGTTAGTGACTTGGAGATGGAGGAGAGTCAAGAGGCATCTCTTGTCGATCACCCACTTTTGAGGGAGTATGTTGATGTTTTTCCTTCTGAGATTCTGGGGATGCCACCTAAGCATGACATCGACTTCAGGATTGATCTTGTTCCTTGCATAGAGCCCATCTCACGAGCTCCATATAGGATGACCACCCAGGAGCTTAAGGAGCTCCAAATGTAGTTGTAGGAGTTGTTAGCCAAGAGATTCATTTGACCTAGTGTCTCTCCTTAGGGAGCACCTGTGATCTTTGTGAAAAAGAAGGATGGATCTTTGTGGCTGTGTATCGATTATGGATAGCTCAATAAGGTGACAATGAGAAATAGATACCCCTTGCCTTGGATTGATGATTTGTTTGATCAGATTAAGGGAGCAAAGGTGTTTTCTAAAATTGACCTTAAGTCAGGATATCATTAGTTGTAGATATTTGAGGCAAATATTTATAAAACGACAGTTCACAGTAGTACAATTCAGGTTGACGAATGTACCTTCAGTTTTCATGAGCCAGATGAATGGTATTTTTTGCACTTATCTCAACAAGTTTGTCCTTGTATTTCTAGATGATATATTGATCTATTTGAGGACTATGGAGGAGCATGAGGAGCATTTGCGTCAGGTGTTGTAGTGTTTGAGAGAAAATCATCTTTATGCTAATTTGTCAAAATGTGAATTCTTTCAGACAGAGGTGAAGTATTTGGGTCATGTTATCTCTAGAGAGGGTATTGTGGTGGATCCTTTGAAGATCCAATCTATTATGGATTGGCTTGCACCTACCAATGTTTTTGAGGTCCACAGTTTTATGGGTTTGGTAGGTTATTACCAAGTTTTGTTATGGGGTTTTCAAGGATTGCTCATCCTATTACTTCCCTTCAGAGGAAAGGGAAGAAGTTTGTTTGATCAGAGCAGTGTCAGACAGCTTTTTAGACCCTTAAGGAGTAGTTGACCAGTGCACCTATTCTAGCAGTTCCTGATCCTACCAGGGACTTTGTTGTTTGTATAGATGCTTCTTTGGAGGGTTTAGGAGTAGTTCTGATGCAGGATGGTTGCATGATTGCCTATGAGTCTTGCAAACTCAAGGATCATGAATTGAACTATCCCACTCATGATCTGGAGTTAGCAGCAGTTGTGCATGCCTTGGTGAGGTTGAGGCATTTTCTCTTAGGGCATCAGTTTGAGCTGCATAGTGATCATCGTAGCTTGCAGTATATTTTCACGCAGCCAAACCTGAATGTGAGGCAGGGGTGTTGGATGGAGTTCTTGTGCAAGTATGACATTGAGGTCAAGTATATTCAGGGCAAAGAGAATGTGGTAGCAGATGCTCTTAGTCATCAGAGACAAGATCTTAGCGGTCTCTCTCACAGTTGATTTGAGAGGTTAGATTCTCACAGTACTTCCTACCGACAGTTGGTGCCAGTAGGTGAAGTCTGAGATTAAGTCTGGTAGACCTTTAGAGGGTAGGTTTTCTGGTTACTCTCTTGAGCTAGATGGTCTGTTACGACATTTGGGTCATATCTATGTTCCTAGTTCTAAGGGTCTTCATACACTAGTTTTGTCAGAGGTGCATTGGGCACCTTATTCTGCTCATTCGGGTGTCAAGAAGATGTATACAGATCTGCGTCAGCTATACTTTTGGAGTGGCATGAAGTGGGATATTGCTGATTTTGTGTGGAGATGTCTTGAGTATCAGAGGGTGAAGGCAGAGCATCAGCACCCTGCAGGTTTTTTGCAGCCTCATTTGATTCCAGAGTGGAAGTGGGACATCATTTCGATAGACTTCATTGTTGGTTTGTTGGTATCCTCTCACCAACACAATGCTATTATGGTCACTGTGTATAGGTTGACGAAGGTAGCTCACTTCTCTCTTGTCCATTCTTCTTACAATGCTACTACGGTGGCCAGATTGTTCATGGAGGACATCATCAGACTTCATGAGATTCCTAGTAGGTTCATCTCCAATAGGGACCTAGTGTTCACTTCCGCCCTTTGGACTTCTCTGGAGCATGCCTTGGGGACACAGCTGAACTTTAGTTCATCATACCATCCTGAGACTGATGGACAGACCGAGAGGGTTAATCAGGTTCTCAAGGATATGCTTAGGATGTATGTGATGGATCAACAGAGCCATTGGGAGGACTACCTGTACTTGGTGGAGTTTTCTTATAATATTGGATATCACAGTTCTATTGATATGTCTCCATTTCAGGCTTTGTATGGTCATCCTTGTAGGACCCCTCTAAGTTGGGATCATCTCAAGGATAGAGTTCTTCTAGGCCTTGATATGCTTAAAGATATGGAGCAGCAGGTTGAGAGGATTACAGACCATTTCGTGGTAGCTCAGGAAAGATAGAAGAAGTATGCAGATGCTCATAGGATCGATCGACAGTTTTTAGTTGGAGATCGGGTGTTCCTACGTGTGCGACAGTGAAAGAGTCTAATCCGTTATTGAAAGGGCTCTAAGCTAGCACCACGCTTTGTTGGACCTTTTAATGTGTTGGAGAGGATCGGTCTTGTTGCTTATCATCTTGCTTTGCTGCCAAGTCTTTCACACATCCATGATGTGTTTCATGTTTTTGTACTTAGACCTTACTATCTAGATATTGCTCATGTTCTTGATTGGACTGCTTTATAGGTAGAGGACGGGCAGTAGGCTTTGGAGCCTGTAGGCATTCTACAGCATAGTAGACTTGTTGTCAAGGGCAGAGACGTGGACCAAGTCAGGGTCCAGCGGGATCCTAATGACAAGACTTCTGCTACCTGGGAGGATGCTTCCAGGATGAGAGAGTTATACCCTTACTTATTTGCAGGCTTCCAGGAGTAAGCCTGACTATAGGGGGAGGATGTAATGCCCCCTCGTTTTTGGCTTGTGATAGTTGCTAGTTTCACATTACCATTTTGTCAATTTGAGACTGTTGTTAGTTCTTCCATTGCATTTAGATAGTTCTGAGACATTTGAGTTATTAGGGCTATGGTTTATGCTTATTATGATCGTGATAGACTATGTTTGACTAATATAGTTCTGACATGTGTTATGAGTTAAGATGACATTATTGTTATTCCAGTTATGATGAGATGGACATGTTTAGTGATTATTTAATATTATCATGTTTTATGCATTTGATTTTAAATAAAAATGGTTATAGTCTTGTTCCAAAGTAGGGACGATGTATTACTACTCATTTCGAGCACCCTACTACGCCATGATTCTTTGACTCTGTGTGTGCTGATATATATGCAGTTGATCGTATACAACCTATTATTCTTATGCAGGTTGCAAGTACCAGGCCTCGACTCCACCTGACTTAGCAGGTCTGAGTGGGCCCTACACCAATAGATAATGTTGATGGAGATAACATGAGGTTTATCCCCTAAGTCAGTTCAACCTTCTATTTGATGGTCGTCATGTGGTTTGTATGTTATTATTGAGTCCTTGTTAGGTCAGCCTATGTGTATTCTTATATACGTAAATGATCTATGATATTATAACATTTTTATTGTCAAACATAAGAGTATTTTTGATGTGTTGTAAAATTGGAATATTCTTGGAGGAAGCTATTTAAGTAAATTGTAATGCAGAATTAAGTTAACTATTCTAATGTTGTAAAATTTATATGTGGGCCAATGTTTTATTTTAACTCATTAATATTCATAGTTATGTATTGAATCTTTGTAGGGATTAATGTAAAGGCGGTTAGTTGTCATTTATGATTCCAGAGTGGGGAATCTCTATGAATAGTAAAAATTTAAAATCTCTGGTGAAGAGGATTCATGGGAATAGATTTGGTGTGAGTGGAAATTTATGACGGAAGGTTATTTTGTTCTAGGAGGAATTTTTGGGAAGGCATGATTCAGAGAATTGATTCGGAGGAAGGAAGAGAAGTTCTAGAAGAAGATTTGATCTTTGGAGTGTGAAAAGTATGGGTATGTCTTGTGAATTTCTATATTCTTGTCTTTGTTATGCTCTGAAGAATTACAATACGTTGTTGTCTAGTTGTTCTCAAATGGGATCAATCTGTAATTCGCCCTTTTCATCTTTGTAAACTTTTTGCTACTCATTGGATGCTCTTATAGAAAGACTTGGCAAAACTTTTAGCCTACAAAACCATCTCTGCAACTCTAAACCTCTTTCTCAGATGGATTTAACTGCAATTTTCACCCTGTAGTTCATTTTGAGCATGTGGGTTCCTATTTTCTTGTCTTAGAAATCTCATTTACTTACTGTTTTCGCAAGTCATTGTGCCACTTGCATGTTAGTTTTCCTGATGTGCATCTTGTAAGAATGATGGCCCTCAAGCAATCCTTCTATTCTCCTTGATGGTGGTAATTATGCTTCTTTGTGATCCTTTTGAAATCTAGTGTGAGAAAGAATCTATAGCTTCAATAGAATCCCTTTGGCTAGTTGCCCTCACCGTCGACCTCTGCTACTGTTGACCTGAAGTTCGTTCTGCATTGTGTCACTGCCAAAATATGTAATAATCTCTCTATTATTTGTGACCATGTTCACCCTAGTTTCTATGTGCCTCTCTCCCTTTGTGGCACATACAATCCATCGACTGAGGATGGTAAGCTAAACCTATCCCCTTTCATTGCTAACGGCAATGGTATCCTATCAATCTTCACCTGTCATGCCTCCAATTTTTCTTTGAGCCATTTCCGGTGCAATGCTCCATCACTGTAACTTATTTTTTTTCCTTGGCCACTGTGAAAGATGTGTTATATGTATTGGATGATGGCCGATTTGTTGTCTTAGAAACTTTGTTTGTTCTATTTTAGACTAGCGGTTTCTTTGTGCGCGAATGGGGGTGTCATTAGCAATATAGACAATAGATGCCAATCCTATCATTGGTGTGCTTGTCTTCACTCCACTAGAGTCAGCTATTCATTAAGTCTTTTTAGATAGTATTTACTGGTCTTCTTAACTATTTGTCAAACCTTAGACTTAAGAGGTTGAATGTTAAGTTATCTTATTACTTTTGCATCGGTTAGCTCTACTCGAACTCATAGATATTAACACTTCTATTCTCTCGGTAGACTGTGGTTGACAGAGACTTTTCCTTATGGTTCCATCTAGTCGATTTAGTCTTTAGGAGATTAGTAATTGGTGTCTCTAGTAATTACCTTAGAGCAATTCAATGGTAGGGCCAAATGCTATAATCATCGTATGCCTTGTGTCTAGTTTAATGTTTTCATAAGCTCTTGTAACAAAATTAATTATGGTGGGTAAGAAGATATTAGAATAGGATTTAATTCAATAAAATTTTATCCTTGTTATTTTGACGTCTCTATTATTTTAGAAAGTAGATTCTTAGTTACATTTAATTGACAAACTAGATAGATATGTTTTCGTGCTTAATGATTTTTTAGTATATTATATTAGGGAGGTTAAGCTTGTTTATTTAGAAAATTACAATTAATCTTATATTTGAATTTTGTTTTGTTTAGTCAAATTAGGGTTATGGTGCTTAAAATGATCAAATTATTTTGAGTGTGTTAAGTAAATTGTAGCATAGGATAGTATTGGACCTTTAAAATTTTATGTGTCGAATCTGTAGTTGGACTATACTAGGTCTGTAGGAAGAAGTTGTTGATTAGATATAAATTACTTTTTGTTCATAATGATTAGAATTAAGTTAAATCTAGATAGTTCCTTAAAATTGTTGTTGGTTTAACAAAATTGTCGTCGTTTTAATCTAATCATATATAACTAGTATTCTTCTTGAGTAGGTTTTGTGTCTTGTAAGGTTTGGAGTTATTTTTTGTCATTAATGCAAGGAAGGAAGAATATTTTGGTTATAGGTTGTAATGTGGTATTTACCTTTTCATTGAAATGATTTATTTTCGCAAACCTTGTCCAGAATTAGTATGAGGTCATCCTTGGGACAAAATTGTATATTTTATCAACTTGTATTAATGAGGATATTTAGTTATTTTTGTTTCTCTTTATCCCTTATTGACCTTATATTATTGTGGTCTAAAGAAAAGTCATGGTCGTTTAAACCTAGTTTCCATATTTGGAAAGATATTGTTGCAACTTGGTTAAGAATTCATTTACCGACTCTAGAGGCTTAACCACTTGGTATTCAACTTGATACTTATGTCATACTATTCCAATGATGTATTGTTTTGAGTTTTGAAGGGGACAAGGGGATTTTTATTGTTTTGGTCAAGTTTGTCTAGCTTATGTAATGGATCAAAATCTCTTGTAACCCTTGTCCTTGCATGTTTTGGTTTTGGATGGTTGGTTAGAGATTGCTAGAAAAGTGGCTTTCATGGTGGGCTCGGTGCCCAAGGTGGCCACCTGGGTAAGCCCATGGAAGTACTAAGCAAGTGATAATTTAATAAATTATTTAGGAGGGTTGGGGTAGTAAACTACATATCAAGATAAGTAAGATGCCTCACCCATGCCTTGAGTGCTCTCGCAGGCTAAGGATGGGATGAGAAGGCCTGGTTGGCAAGGTCGACCTCCTTGTCTCCATGAGAGGACATGTCAGCTCTGCATGTGTCACCCTATGGGGCTGGTGCCTAGAGAGAAGCTACTAGGGTAGCCATAGATGGGGGTCAGCTTCTAGTGAGAGATAGCCTAGGTAACCCATGCTAGGACCATGCGATGACACTCTCCTTATTGCAGTCTAGTTACTTCCTCTTTATCTTTTATTGTTACCTCTGGAGTGTAGACTTGTCTTATTGGTTGATCTTATATTAATGATTTGGCTTGTCTTCTTAATTTGTCTTGTTATGTTGAGTACTGTCTTGTCTGTGCAGCCTTGTTATTTTGTTATGTCTGCATGAAGTTTGTATCTTGTTGTTGTATTCATTGTTGTAACCCTGACATAGTGGAACCTCATTTTTATCTCCTAGCTCAGAGGGGTGGGCCTCAAGGTTCCACATAGTTGGTAGGCAGAGCTATCCATTGGTCTTCTTGGATGTTATGGTTCAAGTTCAGTGTAGAAGTGTTCCAGTTCTAGATTTATTTTGCACCTTCAGAGTTGTAGAATACAGTCATAATTGTATTATTTGTAACCAACGTAATCTGTCTTGTAATCTTGTATTGAAACTTGTAATTATTCATCTCTGCAAATGTATAAGGTAATATTCTTATGTTCTATTGTGATGTAGATCACTAGTATGGTTTAATTTTATCTGATGCAGTTATGTTCCCTAGAAGTGTTAGCTATTCATTTCATTTAATGTTGTTATTATTGTTATTATCTTTAATGTATAATACATATCCTTGCTTAAAAAAAAATTCTGTAATATTGTCTCTTGTTAGTCTAACACTCCAGGGTTGCATGACAGGGCATCAAAATTCATGCCATTTCAACTGAGTTGGCTAGGATTTTGACATCATTAAAACTAAGGAATTTAGGACCATCATACAGCTGATGTCGTCCTTGTTTTTTCTGTAAGGAAATAATAAAATCTTTCCTAATTTGATCATTGAATAACATATGTGTATTGAATCTACTCTCCCCACATGTCATAGCCTGAAGAGCTGACAACTTTATGGTACCTTTGTGAAAAGTGTACCAATGGCTTGAGGTTATAAATGGAGCTTTTGCTCCACATCAGAAAAGAATACTATGTGCCCAAAAGGAAATAAATGACACACGATCCAAGAGATACTAACCTCTCCAAATAATAAACTACTATCTTCCCCTGATAGAAACATCCATTTAAGTGAGGCCATGCATCCCTTCCTTACCTACCAGATAAGACAAGTGTTAAACAACTAAGTCTTTCTAACCATCCTTTAGATCTTACATATCCTGTAGCCACCCCATCAAGAAGATGTAGCCTACATATAAGCAACCAGTATGGGAAGCACCCACTAAGCATGCCATCTTATCACACCTCTCGTCGTCCATTGTCGGCCATCATCCCAACCAAGATTCAAACCAAACTAGCATCAGTCTACTGGAGAAAAACTCTTATGAGCCAAAAACACCATAGTCATCTCTTATACAATTCATCAGATTAACAGGAATATGACCTTGAGTAGGTGTGAAGATAACTTCCTCCTGCTCTTGGTCTATAGCTCCATTTGCTAAAAGGATCGCAACCTTATGACCCTCTCTATAATAGTGTGAGATTTGAATTCATAGAATTCAGATTATCTATTAGCATCCATACTTGACTCATTATGTAATCTAGTTTCCAATTCTCTAACCTCCTTATCTTTGTGGCTCTTTATAATATTCAATGTGTCACCCTCAATCCACAATGATCTAAATCCATAGTTTCTTTCCAATTGGATCCCATGAAGGAGTGCTAAAGATTTTGCAACATTATTAGTTCCTTCCAGAATCTTAGTAGATTTATCAATCTTTATAGAACTTGCAAAAATTTTATAGAAACCTTAATCTAATCCTATACTAAATTATTTCTAACTAATATGATAAAAAGTATAAAAGAAGGAGACAAAGAGAAGGGTGAGGATGAGCATAATGAACTCAATTCTCTACCAACACTCCATGATCAAATAAACTCAACTTAACCACTCCTTCACTTGCACCAATCACTCACAAACCACATACAAGAGGGTGGATCTTCCATACATAATAAAAACATATAAAGTGTAAGAAAAAATCACCCTTCATCTAGTACAAAGTGCTGATACAACTCCCATAATTGATGTGCATGATGAATATCCAACAATGAACTACACAAATGTGTTTAGCTTGACCACATAAAACATCAAATTATCAAATAAATAATAGTTATTTGAACCACATTTTGATTTTATTGAAGGCTCATGTATTTAATGTATAGAGAACAAAACCGTAAACTAATGATTGGAAAATAGGGAATGAAGAATAAAAAATAGAAAATGAATTTTATTGTCATACTAATAGTTTGCTAATGGTTTCCAATTTGTTGGGATGTTCTATGTGTGTGTGTATATATATACGCACATTTACACATATACATATATACATATATAAACATATACATATATAGATACAAATACACATATACATTTAAATGTATATAAATGTATGTAATGTCCCCTTTTTCTAAGTGATCACCCATTCGAGTCATCTAGCCTATTTTATTCTCATGGGCTAGGTTGAGGGAGCAAGGGAATATTCTGGGTAGCCAAAAGATGTATTTGACTAATTTTTTTAGGTAATTTGATGATGAGAAATGACTTTCAATAATTTTTTTATGCCATGGGAAAAAGGAAATAAATAAAATAAAATTATTTTCAAGGCAGGCGACCTAGGAGAGTTCTAAAAAAGAAATTATTAAGCCCTAAAATGTGGTTGCCCAAGTTGGGAAAAATAATAAAAATAAAATAAACATATTTTACATTCTTGGCACCTAGAGGGAGGTCAGCCCTATGGGAGAAAGGAATAAAATAAAATAAAGTAACTTGCCAAGAAGAGGTTAGCTTTGAGGAGGTTATTTTTGAGGGCTATAAATAAAGGATGTTTTGGAGTCATTTAAGGATCAATTCATTCATCATTTCTCATTAATTTTATCTCATTTGGATGTAACGTTTGTTGAGCACAAATCCAAGGATGAAAACCCTTGTGATTTTTGGTGAGTTGGATGAAACCCTAGCTCATCATTGTGGTGGACTCACTATGGAGTTCAACTTGTAGTTCATTGGAGACCTTTGAAGGATTGGAGCATCTTTACATATTCATATTTTAAGATCAGATTTGGAACAACACTATTGTGACATTTTGTGATCTTTTAATGCATTTGGGTTTTTCCCTAATTGGAGTGCCACTTTTGGGGTAGACATGAGCATCCATCTTGGAGGGAAATTTTGGCATGTTTTGGAGCAGCAAACCCTAGGCTCTTGTCAAGGAAGGATTCACCTAGCTAGGGTTGGATATTTGCCATTTTTTTGCATATATTTGGTATATATAATCATAGTTTCTAGATCTAATTTTTAGATAAAAAATCTAGGCAATTGTTGGCATGTTTGTGCCCTATAATTTATTGTAAAATCAATCCAGAATAATTCAAATTTGTAATAGAAAAAGTTTTCTACAGAAAATTATATTTGTGTGTTGTAATTGGATGCCCTATATTATGTATTTCATTAAATGGATTTCATGTTTGTTATGAATATCAATTGCTAGCATCATTTTCCATGTTTATTTTTCATGTTTTGGTACTTCTATGTTCACTGTGATTAATTGTTTAAAATTAGAAAATAAATATTAGAATTCAGAAAATTAGGGTGTAATCAGAAGTTTAGGGAAGATCCCATTGTGGATATTACAGTGGTATCAGAGGTTTGATCTTGCCAGTATAGAGGGTGTATATATGTGTTTTGCATATGTGGTTGATTTATGAATCATAGAAGATAGAGAAACAACAAATTCATTGCTTGAATCTCTTAGAGAAAGTCAAAATAAGATGATAAGAACTCTCCAAAAGTTCTTAACAAAGAGGCCACAAAAATCATTGATGAATACTATGGTTTAACAAATGGTTTCAAGAAAGATATGCCCTTTAATGTTTTCTTGAAAATAGATGAAGATGGGAATCCAAGAAAGAGAGATCTATATAACTACATCAAAGATTTGAGAAGAGTATCTCAGAAAAATTAGAAGTTATCATTGAGAAAAAATAAATGATAGCAAAGAAAGAACAATTGCTTCCATATGATTTACAGCCTACAAGGGATCATAAGAAGAGAAAAAAATAGTTGAAGAGAGAACAACATTGCTTCACATGCCTAGAAGTTTTGACACATAGCCATACATGTCAAAGCCCTAAAGAAGATGAAGTTATGTTCACAAGTTTACTTCAGCAGGATGACAATATGGACAAAGAAGAATCTCTTCTTGCATCCACAAGTGAGGAGTACATGTGTCTTCATGAAGACCACAAGGTTGAAACGTATGCTATCATGAATCTTGTCAAACTAGCAGTGATGGATCATCCATATGAAGGTATGAATTCTCCTAATGGTCCTTTACTTGAGAATAACATTGCCTCGCCATCTCTACATCATATTGGCAATGAATCAATTTGTGAATTGGGTAACTTTGAAAGTGATGTTCATACATACGAAGGAAATTCAAACAAAATTGTTATGTACTAAACAAAGTGACTGATAAAATTGATTTAGCATTGAAAGAATTGAAGGCTTGTTGGAAACCCTTTACAACAATAAAACATTAGTATAACCACAGTTGACCCATAACAAAACCCAAAACAATAGAATAAACCATAAAAGAAAAAAAGAAAACATAGAGCATATTATAGGTACTTCAAGGTGTTGGTCTCTTCATGTTCATCCAAATCTTCCTCCGTTCTATGGAGCTCTTTGTCCTTTTTATTCCCGTCATTGTGTTGTTTCTTTGTACTCCTACTTTTGGTGTACTAGGACCTATAGTTGTAGTGGCCTTGTTCTCCTATGCATATTTGGGTCTATCCTTGTTGATCTTGTCATTAAAATTTTTATTTCCCCTACATTCTCCTTTATAAACTTGTTGAAGTTCTCTTTCAATTTTTTGAGATCTTATTCCAAGGGAACTATTCTTTCCTCCTGCTAAGCATGACAGGTTTGATCATTTCCTCCTCTAGGATTTCTAGTTTTTCTTTTTGGTTGGATAGGTCAGTCTACAGGTCATTGACAAAGAGGATGGCTTCCCAGTTTTTAAATATTTTTCTTTCTTCTTCCAAAAACTTGGCTTTCCCCAATAATATTTTTAGTGATTATTTTCATTTTAGTGTTGATCCTACTAATTTCATTATAGAACCATTCATTAACTTAAGATGGATGTCAAAGGTTTTGGTGTAGCTGATCTAGCATTTGACTTTGATCTAGTTTATTCCATTGATTATTTTAAACAACCCCGCCCTTGCTAGGAGCATAAATTTCATCATTCACTTCTTCTCAAGGTTGATGGGATAGTGTAAGGAATGTTAAGCTTAGTAGGAACATTGTGGCAAGGATCATGAACACCTACAAATGTACTATCTATAGCAGGTTTAGGTAAAGCTTTAGATTTATCTTTAAAATAGGGGTTCTCTTTCCTCACCTAGGTGGTAGTTTCCCCTCCACTTTTCCTTTTACTAGTTTTCTGACTAACCCTCCCTTCATCCATGTCATTGAGGTCTTGCTAATTCTAGTTATTCTTGTTCTAGCTATTCTCATTCTAGCTATTGTTTTCTTCCTTATTCTCCTCCAAGGAAGAGATGTAATAGTGCACAATGTATTTTTGCACTTTCCTTTCTTCAGAATTGACTACGGGACATGGGGACTCAGTTTATTCATGTGGATCACTACTAAGAGCATAATCACTTGGCGTAAAGGGATAGTGATAGCCTAATTATTATAGGCCTCCACAGACCCTTCCATGGATAAAAGAAAATAATATGGAAAATAAATAGGTCTCTCACTCCTAAAATAATTTAATAGCACAAAGTGGTAAGTGTTGGCATAGTGACTATATTGACGATGAGATCCCTCTCCACCACAAGTACGTGCTTTTGGTGTGACAAAAAAATTCTACATGGTATCATAGTGCAGGTCATCAGTTCCAGTCCCTTGAGCCCTCGACCCTTCGTCCGTGTAAGCTCAACTTATCGATGTGGTACATAGTGGGTACGAATCGCACATGGTACGTGGTTGTATCTGGTTCCATTGTGTGGGGGGTGTTGGCGTAGCGACTATATTTACGATGAGATCTGTCTCCACCACAAGTACGTGCTTTTGGTGTGATGGAAAAATTCTACAGTAAGAATAGATAGATTTGAATCTACCTTCCAAGGTAACATACCTCATCAAACTCATAGAAATCTCATCCCATGAATACTTGAGCATTCTCATAGCATGGGTGGAATGCAATTTGCTAGACCTTCCTTGTCTCTATTCAAAACTATAGCCATGGATTCATCTCCCATGTGTCTATATTTGAAAACCTTGGTTCCATCCATGGAGAGGCCCATAACAGTGGCTATAAAAGCTTTGATGACCTCAAACTTTAAACCCCTAACCTCAACTCTCCTATTGTTCCAACTCTTGACAAACTCTATTTTTTAGTGTGGGATCATGACCCCTAATTCTCTCCATAAAGGTTCAGATCTTGAATTTCTATAGAATACCCCAAACCCTAGCATCTCTTTGCCTTTTATTGCAAGTCACTAGATTGATTCTATTTCTATCACCAGCCATGGCACTTAGTTCCTATGATTTATGCTGAACTCTAGTTTTTTTCCATGTTTCTTAAGAACATTGATGAGATAATCTTAGAATAAATAAAGAATGCTTAGTTCCAATAATAATAGGTTGATAAGGATATTTTGAAGCTATGTGATTTGTTCAAATACATTAGATAAAGACAAATCTTAAATTAAAAATGACTTGGTTGAGTAGATATTGTTTGGTACTATGGTTTCTAATTTGAAAAAGCTTTTTCTAAGAAAGTGGAATATGTTTCCAAGAAAACTTGAAAGACCACAATGAAGTTTATGTTCCAGATTGGAATAAGTTTATAAAGGATGACCAATATGGTACTTGTTTCCTAGGAAGAACTAAAATGTGTCACTACCTACAAGAAATAAGAGTTAAAAAGAAACTTATATATAAGAGTGATTAATGGAGATGTGATTTTGACTGATTTCTAAAATTTTATATTATTTAGGTTAGACAACTAAATCTATAGGATAACTCATTAGTATTCAGATATAACTTAGGATGGGTCAAGATTACTTGTATAAATGGTCTCTGCTAGTAGGGATATTTTCTACTATGTTTAATGGTGGTTATTTCCTTGACTTTATGGGGTTTTAGTGACCATATTTAAAAAAATAGTTTCCTAGGAATTTGTAATACAAGCCCTAAAGATTTAACTATTAAATAGGTAGAATGTTTTGGGGTTTAATATAATGGTTTCATGTTTCCACCTTAGTTTTTTGTATACCTACTCAAAATTCATTATAACTATCTATTTTTATTAATTTTCATTATGAGATGTGCAATGTATGAGTAAGGAGAACTAAGCATCATTCCTTCAATTCAAGTATTTGTATTGATGGGTTGATCAATCATATGAGTTACATGGGACTTCTTGATGTAATTATGTACATAATATAGGGTGGTTTAGATTAAAATGATGTTATATCTCATTATCCTTAGAGTATACACCTTGACAATTAGTGGTTGCATGAATATTATTGTTGTTATTATAGGTTATGTGATTAATTGGTCCATGATGAAAATGTAGAATTATGCTTTGAAAAGAACATGTTCTATTTTGCAAACATTATCTTAATTTGCATTACTTTAAATTTTTTTAAATGATCAAATAAATTAGTTCAAGGATAAATGTTGTTTTATGGTGTTTTCATTTAAGTTACAACTCAAATGAACCTAGAAAATAGTTCTATATTTGTTTGAACTAATCCATTTTAACTTTATACATTACGAAATACATAAAGAAAGGAAAAACAAACTTATTTATTTCCATAAATTTAGTTAAGATTTAAGATAGAATTCTAAACTAGAGCAAACCTTAATATTGAAATAATATACAGAACCTTTGACTTACCTAAGTAAGACAAGACATAACTAAATAGGCCTTGGAGAGGTATTTCCTAGTAATTATTAAACATTATATCTTTTTAGGTGAGGTAGGGAAAGTTCTAAGTGAGCTCATTGTTCCTAGGTTTACCATGATAGGAGATCCCATCAATATGTTGGCACTTGAAGGAGGGAGTCCCAAAAATTACAATCTATAAAAATGGTCACAAGGCCTAATTCAAATAAAAGAAACTTTAAACTACTAAGAATTTCTAAAAATTATGAAACAAAATCCAATAGAATAATCATTAAGGTTCAAATGTTTGATCAACTACTACTTCTACAAGGTAGTTTGACGATCCTTTTGACCCATTAAACATTTATGTCCATCTCACAATAGATTAACCTACTTAATTTTTTAACCCATTTTCTTAACATGAGTTTGTCAACCCATTGTAGTATCTAAAAATCCTATACTGTGTTCTTTGGGAGAACCACTCATTATTTCTCATTAACACCCTCAATATGTAATGTCCCCTTTCCTAGACAATGTTAGTCTATTCTTGGTTCCCATAGACTAACCAGTATGGTTAGGGAACCTAATGAGATGAAGCCTTGGTTGGTTATGTCAATTTTTTATGGAGGTTGTTGGATTCAGTGAGACCTTCAATTTAGAGATTTCTAGAATGTTTTTGTTCACCTTGGCCGAACTTGCTATTTTTAGTGAATTAGGGTTTCTATCTATTTCGGGAAGCTCAGAGTTGGATGTGAAGTATTTTGGCGAGACCTTTCCAACAGTCTATAGATCTCAAGATTTTGATGTCTTTTGAGCCTCCATTTTAAAGTCTGTAAATAATAATGCTTATTTTAAAAAGGACTTTAGAACATTTGTATTAAGTGACTTTATATTATATGGTACTTTATGATATATTTTAAATTATAAAGTCACATGACTTTGGGTGCCTAGGTATAAGGAGAAATAAAGTAATTAAAATATTCACATTCCCAAAAAATGGCGTTAGGGGTATAAGGAGGAAAAAAGAACCTCATTCAGATTATTGACTATTGCATATTGATATTGTCTAAGATTTGCTTCAAACAAGGGTTTCAAACTAACGTCAATCAGAGATGAAACCCTCCATTGATAGGAGCATCTGTAGGGTTTCAAGGCACTCTAAGGATGCTAATGGTGTGGCTTCATCCAGAGGTCACAATTTGAGCTTTATTGAACCATATTCAGGTTGTCATGGAAATGATTTTGAGGAGTTATCTATAGATTCTAAACACCGTAATTATTGAGAAGGGATACAAGACATATTGCAAGTTTTAGTAGAGAGTTTGGAGTAGATTTAATACACTTTCAGTACCATACAATAGGTTGTACCTTGTTATACTTGGTCATACCATGTTATGGAGGTATTGTGGTTTTATGTGGAGTTTGTGAGTTGCTATCTTCCTCAAATTAGGGTGTTTAGGGCCAGCAATGACAACAGACTTATTCAGGGGCAATTTGGAGTTGTTTCAAGGTGAATATCACTAATTTCTTAGTACAACAAGGCTATACCAGCAGGCATAAGGATGTGGGAGCTCCAGTCTTGCATTCTCACCTTTCTACATGCACTTGTGGACTTGTATGAATGATAGAACACCTTTGTACCATTGTCTAAACACCTTGTGGTTTTAACAACTTATTTTGCATGAATATCCAAGAAGAATCGAATGTCTTGTTGCTGCTATTATAATATAAGACTTGTAACTTGTTTGATAGCAAATTGGATATGTCAAAACCCTAGTCCTTTGCATAGATTTCATATGTGTATTGCTTAGATATGTTTTGTAATGCATTTACATTAATATAGAGCATCTGGGTATCTTCATTTGATGGTGTTTTCAAAAATACATGTATATACTATTTTCTATGTTAAAAATACAAAAACGTAAAATGCAACAGATATCAACTTAACCATACAAAACTGAAAAACTGGTCTCAGACCGGGGTGGGTCATTTCAGTGGTATCAAATCTGGTTTTCCTACCAGCCTGTTATATTTCTACAATTGCATGTTAGTTATGAGACTACCCACATAGTTGCATGTCAGGTTCCATGACCATAGAGTGATTGAATGTGAGATTCTATGAGAAGTAGTGCTAGAGAACAGAGATATATTGTTCAAGAACAAGGAAAAAAGAAGATGAACAAGAACAGTGGGAAGAGTGACCTTCAAGGTTTGAGGAACAACCATTAGTTCTATATAGTGAACCTTCAAAACTTGACGAACAACAAGTAGTACTCTATAGTGAAGAAGAAACTATTGTAGAAAACATGGGTAATCGAGGGGGTAGGTCTAATAGAGACCATCATGATGAAGGAAGAGTGGATATGGCCAATATGTTGCATGTATTGAATAATTTATATAGAGGGTAGAGTGACATGTTTGACAAGATGGATAGATCCCAAATAGAAATGACCTAGAGTCATGCCCATTTGGTACCTGGTAATAATGGAAACAATGACAATAACAATGGTGGTGTTGATCAAAATGTAGGAGGAAACAATGGGAATAACAATAATAATGTAAACAATGGTAACAATGGAGAACATTCAGTTAATAATAGGACTACCCCGCAACATACCTTTGTAGGATCAACTAGCACGATGCCTCTAATGCCTCACTTTATACAAGAAAATAACCCACTAGAGGAGGTACATGAGCCTATTGAAATGGTTCGCCATGCATCGTATTGGCAAGATTAGAGGGCTATGGATGCAGGGTTCCATGTTGATATGCCTTTCTAGGCTTACTTGACTTTTAGGGAGTAGAGTAGACCTCAGGGAGAAGGAGTGAGGCAACAGAATCAGGATCTATAGAAGAACAGTAAGATGATCATTCCTTACTATTATGGCTTGGGAAAAACTATAGCGAGAGCATGAGTACAAAAGGTAGATACTTATTTCTAACTTAATCCTATGACTAAGCAGGATTCTATTGAGTATGCTACTTTGCATTTGGATGGAAGTGCACATGAATGGTGGTACCATGGTCTTGTTATATTTGGCAATGATCAGATTGTCTCCTATGCAAAGTTTATTGCTAGATTGATAGACAGATTTGACAAAGCGGATCATGAGTTGCATTTCAAGTAGCTAGCCTAGCTCAAATAGTTTGGAGGAGTCAATGCATACATTTCTGTGTTCTAGAGGTTGTTAGTCATAGTCACTAACATATCAGAGCATAGACTCATTGTGTTGTTCATAGATGGATTATCTAAGCCCTTGAGAGGATGGATTAAGGGGTTCGGTTAAGAACTGATTAAGAATAGGTATCCCATCCCTCATATCGATGAGCTCATTGATTAGTTACATAGTACATGATACTTCTTTAAGATTGATTTGAGATCTGGTTATCATCAGATTCAAGTCAGAGAGGAGGATGTAGAAAAGACAATATTTAGGTGCCACTATGGGAACTTTGAATTTCTCGTTATGCCTTTTGGCATAACCAATCCACTAGTCACATTCTAGTCTTGTATGAACAAGGTATTCAGGGAGTAGCTAAGAAAGTTTGTGCTTATATTCTTTGATGATATCCTCATCTTTAATAGGACATGAGAGGAGCACCTAAAGCACATATATATAGTGTTGAGCATTCTTGAGTAGGAGTTCGTTTATGCCAAAATTTCTAAGTGTGAGTTTTGCATGACTGAGTTGTTATATTTGGGACACATTATCAGTGCATAGGGTGTTCATGTAGATTTGGAGAAGATCCAGGCTATTATAGACTTGCCACCAACAAAGAATCTCTCTCATCTGAAGGGATTCTTTGGACTTTGTGGGTTCTACCACCACTTTGTGAGTGGACTTTCTCAGTTAGGTACCCCCTTACAGATTTGACTCAGAAGAGTGCTTTTGAATGTTCTACTAGTACTTAGTAGTGCTTTGACAGATTTAAGGAGGTGATGAGTACCTGTCCAGTCTTAGCCATTTGAGACTTCATGAGACCTTTTGAGCTTCAATGTGATGCCTTAAGGGAAGGCACTGGAGTGGTGTTGATGTAGGATAAACACCTCATTTCTTTTGAGAGCAGGAAGTTGAGAGGTGCAAAGAGGAGCTACAACATATATGATAAGGAGATGCTAGCCATTATGCATGCATTGGCTAAGTTGAGACAATACCTAGTTGGAGGTAAATTTATTGTCAAATCTAATCATAATAGTCTGAAGCATTTCCTTAGTCAAAAGGATCTAAATGACCAGTAGCAAAAATGGGTTAGTAAGCTATAGGCATATGACTTTGAAATAGTTTTTGGCAAAGGAAAAAAGACCATAGTTGCGGATGCATTATCTAAGTGACCTTACTTCTATGCCTTGGGAGAGATTACAGAGGATTCGAGAGATTTGATTTCTGTAGAGTATGTGAAGGATAAGTGGATTTTTGGGATTGTTTATGGCACCATTAGTGATGAAGTGTATTCAATTGTAAACAACTTAATCATTTACAAGAGAAGGATTTATTTGGTGCCAGGATATGCTATGAAGTAGAAGATCTTGAGGGCTTTTGATGACTTGCCTATGGCAGGACATCCTAGTTTCTTCAAACCTCTAGGAAGGTTAGGGAGTGCTTCACTTAGATAGGCCTCAAGACTAAAGTATTAAAGTATGTGAGGGAGTGCTCCATGTGTTAGCAGAATAAGCACGAGCACTCTTTCCTGGGAGGATTGTTGCAGCCCTTATCCATTCCTGAGAGGAAGCGGGAGTGTATTTCAATGGATTTTATTGTGGGTTTTCCCAAATCCCAAGGCATGGATTACATATTTGTGGTGGTTGATAGGTTAAATAAATTTGCACACTTTTTTGCTATTTCAGCCACCTATATAGCAACTCAGGTTGCTGAATTATTCTTTAGAGAAGTATTCTGACTACATGGGTTGCCATAGAGTATAGTGAGTGACAGGGATAGCAGATTCTTGAATAACTTTTGGCAGGAGTTATTCAGGTTGAGTGGGATAGATCTCACCCCTAGCACAAGTTACCACCCTCAAACAGATGGGCAGGCTGAGATAGTCAACAAATGGGTGGAAGGGTACCTGAGAAATTACATAGCAGGGTAGCAGAAGCCATGGGTGAAGTGGCTTCACTTGGGTGCGTATTGTTACAATACCATTTACCACATGTTTATTTAGATGTCACCATTTATGGCACTTTATGGGTACAAGGCTCTGAGTTTCTTGGATTTGTTATTTTGGGACAATAGAGTACCTAAGGATAGTGACCTCTTATAGGAGAGTTAGAACATTATGAGGTCCTCAAGAGAGAACATCCAGAAGGTGCAAAACTAGTAGAAGTAGTATGCAAATTAGCATAGGGTGGAGCATTCTTTTGAGGTTGGTGATATGGCATATTTGATGTTGCGGCCTTACAGTTAGTCCACTCTTAAGAAGAGTGGTGTAGAAAAGTTGAAGCCACAATATTATGGCCCATTCAAGATCTCTAGGAGAGTTGGGGAGGTTGCTTATGAGCTTGAGTTTCCAGCAGATAGCAAAGTTCATAATGTCTTGCATGTGTCTCATCACAAAAAGGCATTAGGGCACAATGTGATTCCTTCTTCATGGTCGCCTCCTCTTGATGAAGATGGGAAGTTCATTTTAGTACCTAAGGCCATCATTGACACAAAGGAGCGTACATTGAGGAAGTGGTTTATTAGATAGTATTTGGTGAAGTGGAAGAACCTACCGGTAGAGGATGCTACATGGGAGAGTGAGGAGATTCTGATGCATCCAGATATGAGATTACTTGAGCCAACCAATCTTAGGGAGGGCAGACTGTAATGTCCCCTTTCCTAGACAATGTTAGTCTATGTTTGGTTCTCATAAAATAACCACTATGGTTAGGGAACCCAATGAGATGTAGCCTTGGTTGGTTATGTTTTTCTTTGGTGGAGGTTGTTGGATTCAGTGAGACATTTGGTTTAGAGCTTTCTGGAATGTTTTTAGTCACCTTGGTCGAACTTGCTATTTTTAGAAAATTAGGGTTTCTATCTATTTCAAGAATCTCAGAGTTGGATGTGAAGCATTCCAGTGAGACCTTTCCAATGGTCTATAGATCTCGAGATTCTGTTGTGTTTTGAGCCTTCATTTAAAAGTCCATAAATAACAATATTTGTTTTAAAAAAGACTTTAGGACATTTGTATTAAGTGACTTTATATAATATAGTAATTTATGATATATTTTAAATTATAAAATCACATGATTTTGGGCACCCAAGTATAAGGAGAAATAAAGTAATTAAAACATTCACATTCCCAAAAAATGGTGTTGGGGGTGTTATCAATCAGATATGCACCCTATGCAAAGTTTACAGAAGACTTAGCTATCTCTTGACACATGGAAACACTCTTAGGTTGTGGGTGACCTATAGTGAGAATGAATCTCCAAAGGAGGTTGGTTCCCTTGGTGGATCACCTAATCTAAATGACTTTCTGAGGAAACGGTTAGGAGGAAAACTGAAAATGAAAATCTGACAACTTAAAGATGATTCACCTAAATTTTAAATTGATTTTGATGACTTTACTCTCAACAACTTCTCAAAATTTCAACTCTCACAATCTCACTTATACCATCCAAAAGTAATTTGTATGAAAGTTCATAAGACTAAACACAAAATACAACCTGAATCATATGAGGCTCTTGCACACAAACCTACAATAACAAGACATAAAAAAGATTATTTGTTTTGAATCACAGTAAACATCAAATTGATACTGCAAGTATGAAACAAGAATTGAGAAAGGAAAGCTCTGTTGTTTATTAAAACTGAAGGAGTGTCAAGCTCAAAATCTAAGTACAAAAGTGTTTACAAAGCTCTCTACAAATGAACAAGAGAGGAAGAAACTATAATCTGAACTAAGAAAAAGCTAAGTTTTTCTCCTACTTATAACTCTAAAAACCTCCCCAAGGAAAAAGTTAAGAAATCTCTCCAACATAGTCATCTTGATTTATTTTTGAGATCCACTAAAAAAGCCACCAAAAGAGCCTCTAAACTACCTCTAAATAGATTAGAAAATCTGCCAAAAAACTTCTCCAAGGTGGTCCCACCAAAAAACATGCTTTATCTGCTAAATGAAGCTCGATTTTGTCCATATCTTCCCAAAAGAAAGCAAACTCAAAAAAGAAAGATATTGTTTTGTTTACTTTGTTTTAACTGCATAAATAATGAATATTTATAAGCAATTCATAAGATATTGCTTTAAATAATGTTATACAATAATTTTTTGCAGCTTTAAATTTACAAAATAGAAAGAGGGCATGCCATTATGAAGATTCCTTGAAAACTGCAAACTAGGTTGGCGAGCAATTTAAAGGGTTTTTGTGCTTTATTGTCTTCTCATTTTTATCCAAAAATCGCAAAGACCTAGATCATATTTCTTGAGATATGATAAAAACACATGACTGATATCTTCATTTTGTTGTGTATTATGCCTCTGACTATTCCTTGAAACTGCAAACTGGGTTGGTGAGAAATTTAAAGGGTTCTTTGTTCTTATTTCCGTCTAATTTCTATTTATTCATCTCAAAAACCCATATCATATTTTTTGAGATATGATCGAAACACGTGACATCTATCTTTTCCATGTGAGCATCATTTGTCAACCCTTCTTATCTCAATCTCCTCTTGAAACTTAGGTGTAGCATGTTGGGCTCAACCCTTGTGGGAGCCCATTTTTGCATCACATGTTATGATGTTTTCAGAAATAAATCAGCAACAAGATTTCACCTATACCTTTAAATATAAATAAATTGTTCCAGCTCTACCAAATTGAATTGTAGGTGAAATTTGGTAACATTTCTGGCAATTTCTACTAAATGCTTGCCTGCTAAGCATATAGACTAGCTGTCTTAAACAATCCATTGGGAATGGAGGAAAATCTGCCCCTTTTTAGACTCAGAAAACCATGAAACAAAACTGCAAACTACTCCAAACAGTAGCAGAAAACCAAGGCAAACCAAACTAAAAACAAACTAGAAGGCCCAGGTGGCTGAAAAACTTGTGCATCTACACTTAGGAAAAAGAAAACTAAACTGAAATGTATGTACAAAACACTTATTAATTGAAAATACTAAATCTAACCTACTCTAACTAGCTAAAGAAGCTGATCAAACAAAACCATTCATTGGCTCAAGAAAATAATTGCCCTTCCTTTGCAATCTGCGGTACTCCATAAGCTTGTTAGTCAGCCAAAAAAGCCAAAGAACAATCAAATCTTAACAAACTGCTGCAACACCCCTCTGAGAAGGAAAATACAGTCACTTGTCCACTTCACTTCCTTTTCTAAATGATCCCCCTAATACCCTTCTTGATGATCCAAATCAGTGTCACTATGAGGTTGTCCCCTCTTGTTGATTTCCAAACCAGCCAGATACCTAATAGGACACCCCTCAAAGTTTTTGGACTGGAAACAACAGCATTATCTACACCTTGCATGATAGCCTGCCATGTGGCTTCCTCTTCTTCAGTTAATGGATCATCCTCATCCATTAGAGTAGCTAGTAGATAATCAAAACTATCAAAACTTGGAAAATTCTTAGCAAGAGGTATACTGGGCTCAAAATGTTTAAGATTGCTCAAGAAGATACACTCTAGAATAGGAGTCTCTTCTTCAATGAATATAGGCAAGTGTTCAAATAATAAACTAGCCTCCTCCAAAACAAGATTCATTGGTACAATAGCTTCAAGCTCCTCTGTGTAGCAGAAAGGCAGCTCCAACCAGTCAGGATTCTGGAATATAACCACTTCCACCTCTTGCTCACATTGCTCAAGATAACCCTCCTCTAGAGATGCTGGCATAACCTCTAAGTGTGAGCAGAAAAGTTCAATTTCAGCTTGAAATAGATCCTCCTCAAGTTCTTGATCATTTCAATCTAGGTTGCTTTCACATATCTGCTCTTGGATCAACACTTTATCTGAATGGTCCCTATCACTATGGTATAACCATGCCATTAACATTTTCATCCTCTTCAATAAAACCAAGAAGTTCATCAGTAAAAATAAACAAAGACTCACTTAGGGAAATCTTTTCTTGTTCAATCTTTTTCTACTATAACTGATATTGCTCCATAGCTATATGCACTAAATTTATGTTCCTAACTTCCTCCATGGTAAATGAGTTATTTTGTAAGACAATAGGTCCACCCTTATAAAGGAAAATAGTGATAGGACAATCATATATATCTAGTTGGGAAACTTGGGGAGTTTCTTAAGTTTCTTGCAAGGAAAAAGGTTGTTCCAGGGGCTGATCTGTAACTACACTAGGCTAAACATGATTATTTTCCTCAACTTGCAAGGGGTGAGGTCTTCTGAAATTGGGTATTTTAAGATTAAGAAGCTGGCTTGAGGGATCAAGGACTTTATTCTGCCTAAAACTCATAATTTCAACTCTAGGAGCATTAAGAGGCTCATTCTATCTAAAACTTGGGAATTTATACTTACGCACCTCTTCTTGAGCATGTTGTTCTAGAACAACAGGAGCTGCTTGGGCTTGAGCAAGCAAAAGCTTTGTTTCTGCAGCTGTCTCGCTCTGAAGATTCTCTTCAAACTGTCTCTTTTGTGTCTCCCACTCCTGATCAAAACCAAAGGTCTCACATGGTGGTTGTTTTGACTGTTGAAACTAAGCTTGGTGATTTAACTTTTGCAGCTACAAATCAATTTTTTCATAATGTCTTGCTTGAAATTCCTCTCCTTGTTGATACTAATAACCCTTTATGCTTGCAATCTCCTACTCATACTGTGCTCTTTCTGCCTCCAACTCTTGCTCATGAAGATAGGATTGATAAGCCAGTTCCTCTTGGTGCTAATTATACTCATGTTGTCATCTAATCTCCTCCACCTGTTGGTTGAGGTATGACACAATGTCTTTAAACTCATTAATTTTAGACTGTTTTATCTAGTAAGAAGGTTGACTAGGAGATTGAGAAGGAATGGGCATGCGGTAAGCATCCTAAGTATTTTGACTAAATGCAACATTATGGCTTCTTATGTACGACTGGTAAGGAGGCTAAGCAAGGGTGGGTGGGTGGCAATCATACTGTGCATGCTAATTTGGAAGAGCCATGGAATTGGAAATAACAATATAATTGGCCTGATATGGCTAATAAGGGGCACTATGGACAACATTTTCATAGTATGGTGGTGGATATTCATACTACCTATGAAAAGTTGACATTTTTACTCATATGAAAGCTGGAAAATGGAACGAATAGGTAACTTTTATAATATACCAGCACTTGATCATACCGAAACCTGTAGATCTTGATTCAAAGTCGCCAGATGTGTTTGATTCTCTACCTCCAAAGGCTTAGATCGCTAACACACACACCAAACATTAGTGATATATGAACATGTTATTAGACTGAAACAATCCTATCTATCCCACCAGGCATGCCAAAAATTGTTATCAATCAGATATGCACCCTATGCTAAGTTTACAAAAGACTTAGCTATCTATTGACACATGGAAACACTCTCAGGTTGTGGTTGACCTATAGTGAGAATGAATCTCCAGAGTGGGCTGGTTCCCCTGGCAGATCACCTAATCTAAATGACTTTCTGAGGAAAAGGTTAGGAGGAAAACTGAAAATGAAAATCCTACAACCTAAAGATGATTCACCAAAGTTTTAAATTGATTTTGATGACTTTACTCTCAACAACTTCTCAAAACATCAACTCTCACAATCTCACTTATACCATCTAAAAGTAATTTGTATGAAGGTTCATAAAATTGAACACAAAAAACAACTTTATATGAGACTCTTGCACACAAACCTACAATAACAAGACATAAAAGATTCTTTGTTTTGAATCACAATAAACATCAAATTGATACTGCAAGTATGAAACAAGAATTGAGAAAGGAAATCTTTGTTGTTTATTAAAACTGATGGAGTGTCAAGCTAAAAATCTAAGTACAAAAGTGTTTACAAAGCTCTCTACAAATGAACAAGAGAGGAAGAAACAATATTCTGAACTGAGAAAAAACTAAGTTTTTCTCCTACTTATAACTCTAAAAATCTCCCAAGGACAAAGAAGAGAAATATGTCCAACATAGTCATCTTGATTTATTTTTGAGCTCCACTAAAAAAGCCACCAAAAGAGCCTCTAAACTGCCTCTAAACAGATTGCAAAAGCTGCCAAAAAACTACTTAAAGGTGGTCTCACTAAAAAACATGCTTTATCTAGTCAATGAAGGCTCCATTTTGTCCATATCTTCCCAAAAGAAAGCAAAGTTAAAAAAAGAAAGATATTGTTTGCTTTACTTTGTTTTATCTACATAAATAATGAATATTTATAAGCAATTTGTAGGATATTGCTTTAAATAATGTTTTACAATAATTTTTTGCAGCTTTAAATTTGCAAAATAGAAAGAGGGCCTACCATTGTGAAGATTCCTTGAAAACTAGAAACTAGGTTGGTGGGAAATTTAAAGAGTTTTTGCGCTCTATTGTCTTCTCATTTCTACCCAAAAATATCAAACACCTAGATCATATTTTTTGAGATATGATTAAAACATGTGACCACTATCTTCATTTTGTTGTGTATTGTGTCTCTTACTGTTCTTCTAAAACTTCAAACTGGGTTGGTGAGAAATTTAAATGGTTTTTTCGCCTTATTTCCATCTGATGTTTTCCAAAAAGCTCAAAAACTCAGATCATACTTTTTGAGATATGATCGAAACACGTGACAACTATCTTTTCCATGTGAGCATCATTTGTCAACCCTTCTTATCTCAATCTCCTCTTAAAACTTAGGGGCAGCATATTGGGGTCAACCCTTGTGGGAACCCATTTTGCACCACATGCTATGATGTTTTCAGAAATGAATCAGCAACAACATTTCACCTATACCTTTAAATATAAATAAATTGTTCCAGCTCTACCAAATTGAACTGTAGGTGAAATTTGGTAATAGGGGGTATAAGGAAGGAAAAAAAACCTCATTTAGATTATTGACTATTGCATATTCATACTATCTGAGCTTTGCTTCAAACAAGGATTTCAAACTAGCACACCAATCAAAGATGAAAACCTCCATTGATAGGAGCATCTATAGGGTTTCAAGGCACTATAAGGATGTTAATGGCATGGCTTCATCTAGAGGTCACAATTTGAGCTTCATTGCACCATATTCAAGTTGTCATGGAAGTGATTTTGAGGAGTTATCTACAGATTCTTCACACCGTAATTATTGAGAAGAGATAGAAGACAGATTGTAAGTATTAGAAAAGAGTTTGGAGTAGATTTAATACACTTTCAGCACCATACAACAGGTTGTACCTTCATGTACTTGGACATACCATGTTATGGAGGTATTATGGTTTTATGTGTAGTTTGTGAGTTTACATCTTCCTTAAATCAGCATGTTTAGGGCCAGCAATGACAACAGACTTATTCAAGGGTAGTTTGGAGCTGTTTTAAGGTGTATATCACTTATTTCTTAGTACAATAGGGTCATACCAGTAGGCATAAGGACATGGGAGCTCCAGTCTTAGTGCATTCTCACCTTTCTGCATGCACTTGTGGACTTGTATGAATGATATAACACCTTTGTACCACTATCCAAACACCTTGTGGTTGGCTGTAACAACTCATTTTTCATGAATATCCAAGAAGAATCAAATTTCTATTTGCTACTATTATAATATCAGACTTGTAACTTGTTGGACAACGAACTTGGTATGTGAAAACCCTAGTCCTTTGCATAGATTTCATATGGGTATTGCTTAGATATGTTTTGTAATCTATTTACATTAATATAGAGCATATAGGTATCTTCATTTGATGGTGTTTTCAAAAATACATGTATATACTGTGTTCTATGTCAAAAAATGCAAAAACATAAAATGTAACTAGTATCAACTTAACCACAGAAAACTAAAAAAATTGGTCTCAGACTGGGGTGGGTCTTTTTGCAATTTTTGTGCCATATTTCATCGATATAATAAATCCTACACATCCCTTGCAAAAAATTTAGAGAAATTTCTACTTAAGTATCATCACAATAGAGTCAAACATGTAGAAAAAAACATTCAAGAATACAATAATTCCTTATGGTATATGGAAGTGTGAAACAAGTATATTTCTTGTAGAATGTTTCCTACTACCTTGGATCACTTTGAATATGATTGGTATATTAGCCTATGTGATGGGTCAATTAATAACTTTGAATAGCTTGAGACTATTTTCATAAATCATTTCAAGTTGTACATTGACCCAACCCTGGTTTACCATCAATTTAAACATTCCAAATGATCACTAGGGAGTGGTTGAGATTGTTTAATACTTCTTTTCATAATCTATAATCAATTATTTAGAGTAAGCTTACAAAGCCAACTAGGTTGTTTCCATATACATGTATTTGAAGAACTAAAATATTTGAAGTTTAATGTTCATAAGATGTAGTCTTGTGATTGACACATTAGAAAAATCTTATAGTCAAGGTTTCACCATGGAACAAAAGATGCCACCTCAATGTTTTCCTCTAGGAGGATTACAACCTCTAAGAGAGCTTAGCTCCTACAACCAAATACCTTTGGTTAATAAAGGTTTGATCAATTAGACATCTATGTAAAACCTGATCATAGTATGTAGTACTTTTCCAAATTAGAAATGTCCTAATAATCTTAACTAGTACATCCTACCCATAACTGATAAAATCCTACTACCTTTCTTGAACAGTTCAACTCCTAATAATCAACAAGTAGTTCCTTTCTTCTTGAATACTTAGTTGTCTTATAGTGTTGATATTCCACACGTTACTCATAATCTATTAAAACAAAATATCCCAAATATCAATAATTAATTTCTATGGTTTAAAAGATAAGCAATGATATCCTAAATCTTTAAAGGTGAGTCTCTAAAAATTTAGATATTAATCTACCACCAACAAGTCCCAACTAGATACGGAATTATAACCTAAAATGAAGTAATAAATAGTGGAACACATGCCCAAACAATGGAAATTATACCCATGCTTGTAGATAATATAATATAGCTACAACACAATAGAAATTATAATGTTAATCTCATGGAACTTTCTCTCCCAAACTATGCATAATCCATTCCATAGCCCTACAAGGAGAAATAAGTTTTCTAAATTTATCATGGTTTTAGATATTCTTCAAAAAGACATGGAAAAACTTGAGTGAAAACCAAAAGAATAGAATCATATGAATCACTATGATATCAAGAATAGAACTACAATGATCTTTGAAACATAAGAATTCCTTGATGAAGAGGATAAGAAAATAGTCTTAGAAAAAGAATAAACTTTATGGATAAGGAAGCTAGATGTGATTGGCCAACCCTTCTCTGTTGGGATGCAACATGCCTCCCCAAAGCAGGAGTGTTATCTTGGATGACCCTTAAAAAAAAATTGATCAGAAAAGACTAAATAAGGGGCATTTCATCCACTTTCAATTTCACTCTTTGTAGAGTGGAAGAAGAAGATGTGTACCACCTCCTAGTCAATTGCAAGCTCAACCATCAATTCTAGAAATGGGTTTATAGTAGACTCGATTGGAAATCTTCTCTCCCTAAGTACATCTAAATCTTTTTTACAGACTTGACATCTGCAATCCTTTTGGATGTTTGCTCATTATTGATTATTTAGATCATTTAGAAGGAAAGGAACTTTAGAATTTTGAGTAATAAATCCTCTAGAGTTGAGAAAGTGATCATGAGGATAGAAGAATCCATCTTTGAAGTAGTAATGTCACATGTCAGAAGGAATTCTGGTTCAAACAACTAGTTCACCAATTGGGATCATATAATTCTCAAAAAATGGCCCTTCCTTAGCCCTCCATCACATAGCTCAACTAACTCCAAGGTAAATAAAGTTAATTGTAACTTGGTCATTTGGACACCACCAACCTTTCCTTTCTTCAAATTAAACTTTGATGGTGGATCTTGAGGGAACCCTGACCTCTACAGGGCAAGCTACATGTTAATGGATCACTCAGGTAACCTCATTAGGGTGAAAGAAATTAAACTACCCTCAAGCACTAACAATGAAGCTGAAGCATCTGCACTTCTTAGTGGATTATATATGGCTTTAGAATTGAAGATAAACCAAAGTTATGGATAGAGAGCGATTCTATAATAACCATAAATGCATTGAAGTAAAAGAGGCCCATGAATTGGCACCTCGACTATCTTATACAAGCTTCTTGTGAAAGATTGAAGTAAATTTTATCTTTCAATATTTCCTATTGCTAGAAGGAGGCAAATAGACCTATAGACTAGTTGCCTAAATGTTGTATAGATCAAGAGCTAAGTAGCAAGTTATTTGATCTAGGTTTGACCCCTCCAAAATTGGGGTCTTCCATTGATAGGGATAGTATTTGTAGGAGTTAATCTCTATCTATTTAAATGTGGATTAGGAGGACTGTAATTGTTAGTATGTGCAAGGGTGAGAGCCTTGCGATAATGGCAGTATCAAGGTACTCCAAGTATTTTGGATTAAGAAGGTTAACTTTGTTAGATTTATCCTTTCTAACTTGGGTGATAATGATATTTATAAATTCTCGCTTGTCACATCATGCCCAATGTTTCCCCTTAGGATCATTTTGACATTTATGTCAAAACAATGCAGTTGTAGTCACCATGATTTGCTAAGGATGGCTAGCTAGACTGGAATGTGATCCAAGGCTACCTCATTATTGTGGAGCACGGCTACATCATGGCACCTTTATTTCATGGCATTTTGATATCTAATTTGTAATATGCATATTTATTCATCTATGTACGGGGAAGTGATGGGAGCTTGAAATTCATTCATTTGATTTATTCTTGGCTATGGTTAAGAGGTGGCTTGGGAGGTTGATATAAGATGAAGTTAATCCTTTGACAAGGGAGTTGTCTATTTCTCCCCAACTCCTTCAATCTTTGGCACTAACCTCTTTTAGTCATCCCTTATCTATACTACTCTCTTTTGGATTCTTTGTAGGTTCTTGGTGCTTCATTCAAGGAGAATGATTGCATTAACCAACAAATTTTCTTCCTAGTGCTTAGATGGGAGCCAAAAGTTAGAGCAAAGGTGACCACAACATATCCAAAAAGTTATTTGATATGGACTGCCCCTTGGTTCACTTCATCATTCGTAATATCCTTGGGAAGAAAATGTTATTGGGCTATACGGAGAGAGTTATTAGATGGTCCAAATTTGCATCCACCCTACTATTGAACATAATGGATACTGCGCAAGACGCTAATTTTATCCAAGCCACCACCTTTGGTTTAATATTTAATTCCATCTTCACACCTGATTGTTAGAAGGCAATGCTATAGGGATATGACTTCAAGATATATGATGTGAGGGTGGGAGGACTCTCCCCCATGGATCTTCTTTACACATCGTAGGTTGTGGAGTGTGTTTATAATTATTTGCAGAAGGGCCTCAAATGTGGCTGTATTGACATGGTTGAAAACCTCCTAGAGGCTTACCATTATCAACTCTCACTAGAGATGGTTTATAATTCATGGGAGGTATTTAAGGCCATAAAATTTATATGTCTTCATGCCCCAGATATGGTACCTCATCCCTAAGATTCATTGACCTCAATGTCCTTGATTTGCCCATGCATGAGGAGATTGCCTCAGACACCATTGTACCTCTTTCTGACTACTAGAGATGAGCCCATGGACTGATCATAGTATGGTTTTCCTGGTGTTTATTTTTCCCCTTGTTATGTAGGAAAATTTCCCCTTGTGGGATTTTCCCTCTTAAGGCTTAGCTCTCTAGTCCTTTAGAATGCATTTAGGTGATCTTGCATGTTAATGGTGACTCCCGATGAGAAAACCTTGAAGTTTCATGGCAAATGGGACCTAGGGGGTGTGCTTAGCCTAAATCCTACCTGAAATAGGGGGGAGGACTTGGGCACCTACACCCTAGTCCTACCCTATTTTATGTCAAGACCTACTTTTGGGTGTCAGTTTTATGACCATTATTAGGTCCTATGTCGAGATCTCAAGTTTGAATTATGAAATTCTTAGTGCGAATGTTTGTAGTTCCATATATAATAATGATTAGTGATTCATTTCTAAACTCGATGGCATTTTGATCTACAAGCTTTTGTCAAAGTGATTCAAGATATTCATTGTGTTGTAAAGTAGTATTTTGTGTTGTTATTGTGTTTGTGATTACATATTTGACTCTATCTCCTCATGGCATGAAGAGCATCTTCCTTCCATGAGATCTACACTACAAGGTGATATGAATTGTGTTCTCTATCATTTATCATTTGGATTTTGCCTCTATCCTCCAGGGATACACACTCTTTATCTGACAATGGTGTTTGAAAGACTTGAATGTCTCTCTGGGGCTTGACCGAGGCAAGCTTGTAAACACCACAACCCTTAACCCACTTTTCTATGATTGCAGGTTACATGTTTTAGGAGAGAAAGAAGAGTTGTAGGAGAGAGGTGCAGACTATCAGAATTGCAGACCTGAGAAGAAAACTAGGGCTTGGACTTGGGCGCTGGCTCATTAGTACTCTAGATTCTAAAGCAGTGAAATCTCTGTGACAATAGGAACAGGTTGCAGACATTCTTTAGAGATCTCGACAAAAGTAGGTACACTGGACTAGGGTGCCTGCTCATTAGTCCCTAACTTTTCTGCACACTAAGCTTCAAAATATGGTATGCATTTGGTTGTCATTTGATATCTCTATGTGCGATCATTTTTTTGTAATTTGTCTGTTTGTTTACAATTTCATGAAATTTGGGTTTTAAGCATAATTGGACTTAATTGAACAAAAAATTTATACAATTCCTATCTTCCCCTATGTTCCAAGTGATAGGAGATCTATAGTTGAGTTCTCTACTTGGTTGAATATCCTTGAATGTTTAGTGGTGAAAGGAGGATCAACACAAACCCTTAAAACCATCATTCATCAACCCCCCTCTTTTTCCTATTAAACACCCCTCTTTTGTATATCTTTTTGACATGCACTCCTCCATCACTACATCGGTTGTATTTGGCTTTGCCCTTTGTACTCTTTAATTTTATTTGGTACTATTGGTTCTTTGGTACTGCATCTTTGTAATATCTCTATACTATTATTAATAAAAGTATGGGTACTCTGGGCACCTTTCTAGTTAAAAAAAACTTGATGTATATGAATAGTATTATAATGGAAATCCTCAAATGCCTAAAAGTAATGGAAAAGATCCATTCACCACTTATACACCTTATAATAATCTATAAACTCTCCCTAATAATGCTACCAAAAATAATCCTCCTCTTCCCAATGGATCTAGTCCATCCGCTCAACCAAAAGTCCAAACTCCTACTCAATCAACTGAGAGTTAAAGTTTGGAACACAATAAGATATCACATAACTTAGTAAAAGATATCAAAATTACCAAATATAATATTTCCTTTTTAAATTAGCCCAATTGACCAAGTAGAAAAATATTTTATTAGATTCTTTATTTCCTAAACACAAGATTTTTATTTCTAATGTTTTTGATAAAGTAAGAAAAATAAAAGGGTGTCGATCCCATTACACATCAACTAAAAAGGTGCACCAAATTTCCATCAAAGAGATGCAGACCTAGGCAAAAAGAAATAGCCAAAAAACCACAGACCAAAACATAGAGGACTGACAATAGACTGGTAGTAGACAAACAATAGAAAGCATAGAAAAAGCCCCAAAGGCTAATTGAACAAGTGTTCCCAATCTTCAATCAGGAACTGGTAAAGATCTTCGTACTCCTTGAGTTCTTTATCTTTCATCCCATGTCTGTTAAGTTCTATGTCCTGGAGGACCACAAGAGTGGTGGTCGACTGGTGCATGACTTTTGATGTGAACCTTGATAGAATCTTGAACTTCCTCTCCAACTCGGATAGTCTACCAGAGAGGGCTTCCATCTCCTTGTCCTTGATGGTTTTCTTACCACCATTGTTCTTCTTGCTAGTATCCTTCACCACTTTCTTTGAACTCTCAGAGTCAGACCCTCAAACATTGAGCTCAAGAAAATTACCAGGGTTGTCACCGGCTTCAACCTCCACCATCACATCTTTGTTATCCTTGTTGCCAAAATTGTCCACACCCATCAGTTCAACCTCTCCCACCACCATCTCATCTTTGTTGTTTTTTTCATCAGTAATGTCCACACGCTCCAGGTTTGCCACTTCCTCTCCCGACTCAGCAACCACCTTCTTTTGGGGAATGGGACTAGGCTTTATAGCAAGCCTCGTCGACCTTCTGGTTGGTCAATGACACCCGAGGTTTACTTTTGGGCTTGGTAAACTCCTCATCTTTGGTATTGTCACTCACTCTATCACCTTCCTTAGAGCTAACATCCTCCACCACCTGAGATTCATTTTTAGCCTTATCCCCACTGTCCAAGACACTACCCCCCTCCAAACTCACCCTAATCTTCTTCTGTGGAGTTTCATGGGAGGAATCACCAGAGATAATATTTCTTTTGGAAGAAATCTTGGATATGGTCTTAGGGGTCTGGTCACTAGTCTTAGGCTCAGGGATTTCACCAGTGGAAATTTTCTTATTTCTAGACTTGAGGAATTTGATATACTTCTCCGGGGTGATTTTTGTAATAATCACCAAGTTAATCTTATCATGGTTAGAATAGGGTGGCAAAGGATAGTCAACATGAGTAGCCATGAGGGATTTAGGGGGCCATAGGGCTAAAAGAAAATTTGAAAATCTTAAAGATGAGACCTTGATGGAGCGGGATGAGGGACTTGTTAGGGTCGATGGCATGTTGTTTAATAACAGACACAATCAAGGCTTCTAGAGATGACAAGTAAAAAGGGAAACTAATCAACTTGCTACGATGGAAATGGTTTAACAGAGCAAAATGATAGTGAAAAAACATTGGAATATACCTTCAAGACTAAAGTATTTGATGATCATGTGGCACACTTCATCCCAAGGTTTCAACAGCATTTGCCTATCAGACCCTCCCTAAAGATTGTGTAAGACCTCAACTTTCTTCAGGAATAAAGCCATACCTTCCAGATCAAAAACTTTGCTCATTTTCTTGTGTTTGATACCATTGGTAGGCATGGCCGTTGCCATCCTGATAACTTCCTCTGAGATTTCAAACCCCACACCACCCACGTTGACATGTATGCCCTCCAATGATTGTAGGAACTACATAGAAAGATTTTCATCATGTCCTTACAGGCATTCCAGATAGGAAGCCACCCTACCCTTCTAACATATGTGCCAAAGGGTATCATTGTACTTGAACTCTTCATATAATTCAAGCTCAGTACGAGACCTACCACCCCCCATTAATTCTCAGGTTGCACTTATTTCTCACAAACAAACTAGAAATTAAATTAGCAATGGTTAACTTAGAAATTTTCAATCTCTAGATAATATCCCACAAACCAATATGCTCACTCAAGTTAATGAGTAGAGTGTCCCTTCACCAGTCACAGATGACATACTTTCTTAAATTCATGATATGTGAATGGGATTTCCCTTTCCTTTCATAATTGATATTCATTAATTGGTCATTATTACAAGATCTGCGGAGGCTCGTCAAGTTAATATCCCCATTGCTCATGTGTATGGCTTGTGAAACCCCACCTCAGGCCTCCACATTAAGCTATCCAGATGGCTATCCTTCGTACAGTGGCAGACCCAATCTTTGACATGTCTGAACTGGCCATAAGCTATTACACCACCCAATCCACTAATACGTAAAGCTAGATGGCAATCAAACTGAGATCCCATTTGGTGCCTAATGTACCCCCTAGGCCTGGGGATAGAGGGATTTATAATTGCAAACATGAGAGACCAAGGGTGGAACTTTGCTACTTTCCAAGAAGGTTTTGTATCTGAACAGGTAAATTATTCTTTCTTTTCTAACATCTCCATGTGTGCAACCTCTGCCCAAGGTTGGCCTAATCGTCAACCACTTTATTACCTTCGTGATACACATGCCCAATTTCTTTCTGATTAAACCCAAACAGTAAGCAGACAATGTCATCTATGATATCTTTCAGTTTCCAACCACTGTTAGACCTACCAAGAGCTGCATCAATAATAAATTTTGAATCTCCTTCCACTTGTAACTTGTCCATTCCCATAGACTGAGCAATTTTGAGCCCCCATAATAGGGCCAATCCCTCCGCCACAATATTGGATTGGATATCAATGCACCCTGCATAGGTAGCAATGAAACCACCTAACTATGTCTGAAAATCCCTCCACCACTAGCCAGCCCAGTGTTTTTTCTGCTCTGTCGAAATTAAGTTTGATCCAGTCCTTGGGAGGGGTTCTCCAAAAGGCATTTTGTCTGGCCATCTTTCTGGAATTATCAATCTTGGTCATATCTTCTATCAGACCCTAGTTCCTAGGAATCAGAACTTCCACCTAAGTAGGGGGTTCTTTGGCCGCTTGGAGAGTGCTAGAGGACATGTTATTAGAGACCAACTTGCTAAGGGAGTAGAAGACCTCATTAGCATTTTTAATTTTCTTTGAATATTCTATTATTCCTTTCTTTCCTCACACTTCACCCCAGGTGTGGGGGAATTTGTCTCCAAAGCTCCCTAATCTGAGGGTGAGAGAAAGGAGTAAGCTATCTTTGGATGAAATCCTTCAAGATTTCAGGGAAGACCTAATCTAGGTTGAGTTTCTCTATAGTTTTTCCGGATATCCCTTTTGAAAACTCACAATGGAAAAGAACGTGCTAGATGGACTCTTCTTCTTTCACACATAGAACACATCTATTGACCAATTAGAATCCCCTTTTAGTGAGGTTGTCGGTAGTAAGGATTTTATTATGCACTACAAACCACCAGAAGAAGTTTATTTTATGGATCAACTTGTTGTTCTAGACACTCTTCTAAAAAGAGTTCACCTATCCATTGTTGGCTAGCAAATTATAAGATGATTTGACCAAGAAGATCCCCTTTTGATCCTACCCTCAGAGCATATCATCTTCCCTATGAAATATAGGATTTATGTACTTGTTCAACTCCACTTGCAGAGCCAGACACTCCTGATTCTCAAGTAGATTGCTGAACAAGCTCCCAAAATGGTTTACAGCTCTTTCCTTAGTAATGTAGTTCTTCTAGTTAGATAGGAGTCCCTCCCAGAGCCAATTGTCCTCCCAAAACCTAATTTTGTCTCCCTTATCCATCTTCCATTTGATGCCTTGTGACATTGTGCTTCTAGTTTTAATCATTTTGTTCCAGATAATAGAGCCTTTAGGAAGTCTCTCCCTATCAATAAGTCCTAACTTTTCCCCATTTTGTAGGTATTTGCTTTCATAATCTACACCCAGTCTTTCTCCTCCTTAAGGAAGGTCCACCCAATCATGGCTAGTAAGGCTTTATTTATCACCTATATTTTTTCTGATTCCCAATCCTCCTTACAATTTGGGTTGGCAAACTTTATCCCACCCAACCAGCAAGATCCTCTTTTTTTCCTTAACCCTAGTCCAAAGGAAGGTTTTCTGAATCTTCTCCAATTTTTTCGCCATGTATCTAGGCATTTAAAAGAGGGAGAGAAATAAATGGGGATGCCCTGTAGGGAGGCCTTCAAGAGTTGATGTTTGCTCACTTGGTTAAGAAGTTTACCTTTCCATCCCTCCATCTTCTTTTGGATTCTTTCCAGAACAACGTTCTAGTAAGCTAGGGTCACTTCCTTGACCGTGAGGGGTAGACCCAAGTAGGTAGCTGGGAGATTGGCCTTATTGCATTCTAGGATGTTTCTCACCTTATCTTGTATCTCCATGTCAATATTGAAAAAGAACACATTACTCCTTTCATAATTAATGCAATGGATAGAAACTTCTACATAGGAGTTCAGCAAAAATTTTCCATCTTTTGGCCTCCACCACCAAAGCCACCCCAAAGAGCATAATATCATCAAAAAACTATTCGACAGTTGATGGTCCCATGGTGGATGTAGCTTTGACACCCCTAAAGTTATGATTATCTAGGTGGGAAAGGATGTTTCTACCAAGGACCTCTACCATATTGATAAAAATGTAGGGTGAAAGGGGATCTCCCTATCTAATACCCCTTCCAGCATCAAAGAACCCCTGAGGAGTGTCATTGACTAGGACCGAGTACTTGATAATGGTAACACATTCCCTTATCAAGGTAATCATTCTATCTTGAAACTCGAACTTCCTAAGGACATTGAACAGGAAATCCCAAGAGATTTTGTCATAGGCTTTAGATATATCCAGTTTGAGAGGCATGCTCGAAATGTTACTTCTCTCCATCGAAAGACCTTTTCCTCTTTTTTTCCTCAACCCTAGTCTAGAGGAAGCTTTTCTGAATCTTCTCCACTTTTTCTACCATGTATCTGGGCATTTTAAATAGGGAGAGAAAATAAGTGGGGATGCCCTGCAGGGAGGCCTTGAAGAGTTGATGTTGGCTAAGAAGTTTACCTTTCCAACCCTCCATCTTCTTTTGGATTCTTCGTAGAATAGTGTTCCAGTAAGCCAGGTCACTTCCTTGATTGTGAGAGTTAGACCTAGGTAGGTAGCTAGGAGATTAGCCTTATTGCATTCCAGGATGTTTCTCACCTTATCTTGTAGCTCCATGTCCATATTGAAAAAGAACACATTACTCCTTTCATAATTAATCAACAAGCCAGGAACTTTCACATAGGAGTTCAAAAGATTTTTCCATCTTCTAGCCTCTACCACCGAAGCCACCTCGAAGAGCATAGTATCATCAACAAACTGTTGGATAGATGATGGCCCCATGGTGGATGCAGCTTTGACACCCATGAGGTTATGATTATCTAGGTGGGAAAGGATGTTTCTACCCAGGACCTCTACCATAATGATAAAAAGGTAGGCTGAAAGGGGATCTCCCTGTTTGATACCCCTTCTAGCATCAAAGAACCCCTAAGGAGTGCCATTGAGCAAGACTGACTACTTGATAGTGGTAACACATTCTCTTATCAAGGTAATCATTCTGCCTTAAAACTCAAACTTCCTAAGGACCTTGAACAAGAAATCCCAAGAGATTATGTCATAGGCTTTAGATATATCCATTTTGAGAGCCACGCTCAGAATGTTACTTCTATCCATCAAAAGACCTTTTCCTCTTTTTTTCCTCAATCCCAGTCCAAAGGAAGGTTTTCTAAATCTTCTCCAATTTTTCTACCAGGTATTTGAGCATTTTAAAGAGGGAAAGTAAATAAGTGGGGATGCCCTACAGGGAGGCCTTCAAGAGTTGATGTTTGCCTACTTGGCTAAGAAGTTTACCTTCCCAGCCCTCCATCTTCTTTTGGATTCTTTCCAAAATAGTGTTCCAATAAGTCAAGGTCACTTCCTTGACCGTGAGGGGCAGACCCAGGTAGGTAGCTGGGAGATTGGCCTTATTGCATTCTAGGATGTTTCTCACCTTATCTTGCAGCTCCATGTTATTATTGAAAAAGAACACATTACTCTTTTCATAATTCATGCATTGGCCAGAAACTTCCGCATAGGAGTTTAGCAGATTTTTCCATCTTCTGGCCTCCACCACCAAAGTCACCCCGAAGAGCATAGTATCATCAACAAACTATTGGACAGCTGATGGTCCCATGGTGGACACAGCTTTGACACCCCTGAGGTTATGACTATTCAGGTGGGAAAGGATGTTTCTACCTAGGACCTTTGCCATAATGATAAAAAGGTAGGGTGAAAGGGGATCTCCCTGTCTGATACCCCTTCTAGCATAAAAGAACCCCTAAGGAGTGCCACTGACCAGGACCAAGTACTTGATAGTGGTAACACATTCCCTTATCAAGGTAATCATTATGTCTTGAAACTCGAACTTCCTAAGGACCTTACACAAGAAATCCCAAAAGATTCTGTCATAGGCTTTAGATATATCTAGTTTGAGATCGATGCTCGAAATGTTACTTCTATCCATCGAAAGACCTTTTTCTCTTGTTTTCCTCAACCCAAGTCCAAAGGAAGGTTTTCTGAATCTTCTCCAATTTTTTTGCCATGTATCTAGTCATTTTAAAGAGGGAGAGAAAATAAGTAGGGATGCCCTGCAAGGAGGCCTTCAAGAGTTGATGTTTTCCCACTTGGATAAGAAGTTTACCTTTCCATCCCTCCATCTTCTTTTGGATTCTTTCTAGAACAGTGTTCCAGTAAGCCACGGTCACTTCCTTGATCGTGAGGGGTAGACCTAGGTAGATAGCTAGGAGATTAGCCTTATTGCATTCCAAGATGTTTCTCACCTTATCTTACAGATCCATGTCAGTATTGAAAAAGAACACATTACTCTTCATAATTAATGCACTAGCCAGAAACTTCCACATAGGAGTTCAACAGATTTTTCCAACTTTTGGCCTCCACCACCGAAGCCGCCTTGAAGAGGATAGTATCATCAACAAAATGTTGGACAGCTGATGGGCCCATGGTGGACGCAGCTTTGACACCCCTTAGGTTATGATTATCCATGTGGGAAAGGATGTAACTTCTACCCAGGACCTAGCTGCCATAATGATAAAAAGGTAGGGTGAAAGGGGATCTCCCTATCTGATACCCCTTCTAGGATCAAGGAACCCCTAAGGAGTGCCATTGACTAGGACCGTGTACTTGACAGTGGTAACACATTCCCTTATCAAGGTAATCATTCTATCTTGAAACCCAAACTTCCTAAGCACCTTGAATAGGAAATCCCAGGAGATTCTATCATAGGCTTTAAATATATCCAGTTTGAGAGCCATGCTTAGAATGTTACTTTTTTCTTTAATGTTGCCTCGTATAAAGAGAAATTGAAAGACCTCCCCTTTTTCTCATAATTTAATTTTTTCGTAAAAACATACACAATTCTTTTGTTGATTTAGGTGTGTCAAGAGATGAAATACCTTTTAACACATGTGAGAAGTTAGGATTAACCTTGGTCAGGTCAAATAGGAAGGTGGTCCAACTAGATAAAAATGAAGTAAACGAGGTTGGAATTAAATCATATACACATTTGTCTATGTTTAACGTCACATTTGTTAATGCGGATCCATGTTGGTTAGTTAACATATTTAGGGGTTGTAACATAGTTGAAAGTGTATCTAAGCACATCTATCAAATGTGTCATGTGAATGAGTCTTATTTATCAATGAATTATGAAATGATTTCTCTTTTATAATCATTGCTTAGTTAATGGATTACAAGTTTCATATATAAAGAAAACTAGTTGCATGATTGGTTTTCGTCATGATTTGTACTAGTGAAGGTGTTGACGGAAAAATAGTGACTTAGTTTCCCATTAGATCAAGGCATTAAATAGCAATGGTTTCCATGGCTACCATACCATTGTAAATTTATTTAAGAAATAATTTTCTAATTAGTTATAGTTTATGTCTTACTCTACATACATGGTAAATCCTTTTCTACAAATCTTGTTAATGTTGGTGTATATTTGTTGGCAAGAGACACTGCTAGGCATAATAAGTATTGTCATTGATGGCAACTAAGTCTCTACTGCACATCCACATTTGATAATTTTCCCATATCAGAAATCAGATTGAAGATTTATTTTAGTCTAGGTAGTCAGGAACAGAGCAGACGACAAGGTTCAATATCTTGGTCTGGATCTCTCTAGTGGAAAGTCCTAATTTTCTACGGATCTGAGGTGGCCATAAGCACTATCAAGACAATCTAAATGTAGATTTTTGGCCTCTAGTGATAAAGGATTCAAATTTATTAGCTTCTGAGTATCAGGTTAACAGTTTGACAGAGCACACAAAAGAAGAACAGGCTAACCTTGTAAATGATCTTGGTTCTAGATGTATGGAAGTTGTTGATTGGGCAATTAGTGATGACCAGTGATAGTGGCCAACCTGGTTGATGATTTGTGAGTGCATGTTTTGGTCCGTGTCTCAAGTTATGCACGGATCTAGCCGACAGAGCAGAGTATTCAATAAAGTTCCAAGTATTTTTGAAGTTGATTAGTAAGTGATTGAAGATCAGGATGTAGATATATATAGCCGATGGATTTGAATGATTTTGGTGTGTGTGTTTACGAATATTGAGTAAATGTGAAAGAAGTAGAAATCTAAGATTTGGATGAAGGCAGAGTAGTAAAAAGGGCAGAGTGAAGATGAAATGTGTAAGATCAGTGTTTTGTGCTTAACCAAAATTGAATTCATGCATTAGTAGATGCTTCTCATCAGTTCAAAATCTCTGTTATTCTCTTGTAATCATTTGTAGACAGTGAGCCTCTATTTGAGCAGTGAGCCTGAATGCATGTGCATTATCATTTGTAAAAATACTTTTAACATGGTATTAATTTTTATGGGTTAACCCCCACCGTGGTTTTTCCCTTAATTGGGTTTCCACGCTAAAAGTCTTGGTATCAAGTGTGTTATTGTGCTGATGTTCTTATACTTATGATTGTTGTTTTCATGGTTAAGTTATTGATTTATTGTTAAGAGGTAAAAGGAAGAATTAACTACAAGAAGTATTAAAGTTTTGAGACAAATTATTCACCCCCCCTCTCAGTTGTCAGTCCTATTTCGAACAATTGGTGTTAGAGCAAGGTTCCTTTGAAAAAGTTTAACAACTTAAGGAAAAATCTTGGAAGGAGTTTTAATGGGTTCACTCAAAGATCAACTTCAATTGGCCCTAGAAGATCTTGTTCAGTCTAAAGCAGAAATTAGTAATCTGGAGGTGAATTTAAAGATGTTGATGATACCATTGAAATGTTAAAAGATAAATTAAAGAAATCCATGGAAAGGAAAAATGAGCTATCAAGGGAATATTGGAAGCTATCAAAAGAAGTTGTTGTTTTAAAAATTGAGATGGAATCTGGGGTAATGAGGCTAACCAAAGAAATTGAGCAAAGGAAGAAGACTAAAGAAGTCTTGAATCAAACTCTAAAAGAAAGAACTAATGAATACTACAGATTAGACAGTATAGCTGGCCATCTAAAATCTAATCTACAAGAAAGCATAGACAATGAAGGAGATCTTGAAAGACAAATTGTCATTCTCAGACATGACCTATAAGTTGCAAATGAATACAAGGAGAAGTTCAAGATAAGTTCAGCTAAACTTGAAGCAATACTTGAGGGTCAGAAAAATGCTGATGACAAGCATGGTCTTGGATATGAGAAAGGTGAAAGCTTTAGATCTAGATGAAGAAACTCTCAACCAAGGAATGAGAGAAACGGATCTAGAAGACCTTTGATAAGACAACGAAATGCTCAAAGGTATCCATCTTTCAATGACATTGTTTCAAGTGCAATAAATTTGGTCATAGAGCCACTCAATACAAAAGTAGAGTAAATCAAAATAATCTATCCATCTCTGGTCAATGCTTCAATTGCAAGAGGTATGGTCATAAATCTAATGAATGCAAAAGTTTGATAATGAATAACTCATCAAATAGAGGAAATGTAAATTCTTTCAATGCAGAATACTTTGCATGCAATAGATTTGGACATATGGCCATTTAGTGTAAATCAAGAGGAAATCAAAATGGGCAAAGAAATGTTGTGTGCTTCAATTATAACCGATCTGGTCATTTTGCAAGATTCTGTAGAAGTGGGATTAATGAAAGAAGGGGTCCGGTAAACAAAAAGCTGGATGAACAAAGACAAGACAAAGGCAAAAGAAAAATTGAAGAGAATGAGATCCAGAATGAAATGAGTGACACATAGGTCAAGAAAATAATTGTGAACCATAGTAATGGGTCCGCACCAGAATCTGGTGCTGATAATTCCTATGGGAATTGATATAGGAGCTTTAGCTCAGGGGGAGCTACATTGAAAGTTAAATCCCCTAGCCAGTAAGTGGGTGTTTGAATCTAGCACAGTGAGAAAATAAATCTTGGATTGTTTCAGATCATTTGGAAGGATTTCTAAAAGAAAAGAGGTGGATATGGCAAATTGTAGAGTAATTCATGAGAAACTATTCAACAAACATAGTAATTCGATGTATTAGGGTAGAGCATTTATTACAAAGATAAATTAGGCATTGCAAAGCATAAAAAGGTCATTCATTCCTCATTTAGATCACTTTGCATCAAAAGAAAGCAAAAAGAGGAGTGAATGAGATCGGAGCTGAGAATTCTCAAGAATTGAAGCACGAAGAGGATCTCCAAGTAAAACCCTAATTTGCAGAACAAGGTATTTCTATTTTCTATGAAACCTCTTGAATTCTCAATCTCTGCAAATGGCTACACCTTTAGTTGTTGATGTCACTGAAAGGCTCTGTCCTAAATTTGAAAAGCATCCTTACAAATCTATTGAAGTTGAGCTGCTAGGTGTTTTTTCGAGTGTTCCATATGGGTTTTTACATATTGAAGACATTAGGGCATACATTCATTGCAATGTAGAAGAATTTGGGAATCTGAAACTACTGGAGTTGTTTAAGAGCCATCTAAAGGATGACAATTACCAACTGAAACCTGAATTTTGAAGCCCTAGAAAGCAAACATTTTCTACAAATTATTAAATTTCCCTCATTTGATGAGAGTGAATGGGTTCGTTATGTGTTGATCCGATTGCGCGATGAATTTATATGGCTGCTAAAACCATTTAAGATCACCAAAGATGTTATTAGAATTCTGACTGGGTTAAACTCAATCGGTGGACTACCCGTGCTAAAATCTGTCAAAAACCAAACTATCACTAATGCAACTGGTATGAAAATTTGATAAAAGAGCCATGACAATTAATGATATTATAGATCTGGATGTCAAGTTTGCTTCCATGGTAATCAAGCATAAGATTTATCACTCAAGCAGAGAAAACTCTGTCCTCGGAATAACTATATATGCAACATATAAAATGTTGAAAGAGAATGTAGACTATGACCTCTGCGAGCTACTACGGGTTCAACTGTTTGAAAATTTAAACAAAATCAAGAAAGATAAGAAAAATTCCTTCAAGTATGGTTCCTTGATTATATGCTTATTTTTCTAATCTATGAATGAAGTGCCTAGAGTGCAAAGTGTGCACTGGACAAATGATAGGCCCCAATGGCAATCTAGATAAGAGATCATTTATATAGGCTTGGAGATTTAAGTGTACAAAAGATTGCAATCTGGGGGTATTTCAAAAAAATTTAGAGTATGATGCATGCAAGGCAAAGAATCCCTAAGTCAATTGTAGAAAAGTATGAGAATGAGATATGTTTTATGGTTGACATAGATCAATGTCTAATGGAAACTATAGAAACAAGAATAGTATGGATAATGCCAATGGGTTGTGAGGTGGATGAGAGAGTTCTGGACATGTATGCTCAGCATCTTCTAAGAAAACCTAAAGACACCTCTGTGGAAAGGTTTGGAACTTACAAGGAACTAACTATAAAGTTGCATGTGGAACTTAGCTGGAAACAAAAAGAAAAGTGTTGAAGCAATTGGAGATGTATGTAGAAAGCATCAAGGGATTAAAAAAGAAGTAGTGAGAAAGAACAGAGAAAGGATTGAGGAAATGAAGAGAAGAGTTGAGCAAGCTTCAAAAGAAAGGACAAAAAGTGAGCTAGCAGCTGCTCTGGAAGTCCCACCTAGCTCTTCAAGGAAAATAAGAAGCTCTGCAACTATTTCAGAATAATCCAAGTCTATTCCCATTAAGACACTGGAAGCCACACCATCCGGTGAAGAAGGAAAGAGGAAGAAAACCAAGGCCACAAGAGCCTACAAGAGCACAAAAGATGATGAGGAAACAAAAACAAATGAAAAGGTTAAAGAGATAAGATCAAAGAAAGCCAAGACTTCAAAGGCCTCTAAGAACCAACCCTCCGGAAACAAAAAGGCAAGTAAAAAGCAAGAGACTGGTAAGGTTTCTATGACTATTGAACAAATTGTAAAATCAATTATGGTTCATGGGAATCTAAAGCCTATCAGAATATATTATGATAGTTTTGATGAAGAAAATAAGAAAATCTTGGAGGATGCCACCATCCTGTACTTGAATAAATTCAATAGAGGTCTATTGGAAATTTTGCAAGAAATTCCCAAAAGTTTAAGGAAAATACTAGAAATGAGGAAGGAAGCCACCAAGGACAAAGACATAGAACTCAGAGAATATGTTCTTTCCACCTTGTGTCTAGTAATGACTAGAAGAGAAGCTGATAAAATCCTCAAGGAAGTTAAGGAGAAATTCTGAAGCAAGATCTAGATGAACAAGTTAATGCTTGGTGAAACTGAGGAAGTTGTAAAAGAAACAGAAGAAATTTTGAAAAAAGCCCTTGACAAAAATAAATACTATATCATTTCAGAGGAACAAGAAGCTCCAGAAGAAGAGATTGAAAAAGGAAATGATGACCAAGGTAATACTCTAGATCATCTGGAATAGATTTTAGGTGGTGAGGACAAAGGGGAGAATCCCGCTGCAGATGATTTAGAGAAAGGTGAAGCAAAGAAAGACAAAGAAGAGAGTAAGGATGAGAAAATAGAAGAAGATGGTGCAAATTTTGAAGCACCCCAAACAAGATAGTTTGGAGAAAACACAAGAAGAGGAAAGTGTTCAAAAAATTGTTGCAAGAGACATTGCAAATGCAGTGAAAAGTCTTTTGGATAAAGAGATGCTTGAGTTTGATGAACTTGAATTACTCCAAGGACCATTTAATCTAGATGCTCTCTCTCTGGTACAAGTGATGAAGATTGCATCTTTCACTCAAGCCAAGGCTAGAGAGAAGCTATTAAAATCTCACACGGAGGATAGTGAACTATTAGGGCTTGCAATCAGAGTCTTGGAGAAGTTATTGCCAACCTCCCAAAAGAGTCCATCAAATTCCCCCTCCAGTCACCTAAAGGATCTTGTAAATGCTATAAGTACACATTTTGAGTCTTTTGAAAAATCTGTAGAGGCGAAAGTTTAGAAAGAATTTTTGGATAAGAAATTTAGTGAAGTACATAATCTAATAGGAAATGATAGGATGATACTCAGCATTAGGATAAGGAGTATTCAGAATGCTCTAAATGATGGAAGTCTTATGTACAAATTATGTCTATCATGGCCCAAAGTTAGTGAGGATATTGAGAGGTAAAAGCACAAAGTTGTGTCACACTTTTATAAAGGAAACGGCCAACACTGATCCAACTTTTAAACTTGAATCACTAAAAATTGACATATATGTTTTGAATTTTGAAATGATGTAACTTAATAAAATATTTATTTTTTAGTATATTTTATGTTTGTATTTAAAAAAAAAATTAAAAAATTATTTGAATATAGTTTTTAAAAAATTGACACTATAATTTAGTTGCTGATAAAATGCTGAAAAATGAAGTTACATGAGACGTCAATCTTTATATAGTAAATTTTTTTTTCTTCAATTTTTTTGTGTGTATTTATAACTTGAAACTTTAGTGCATGGATATATTTTTTTCCAATTTTGATAAATATATATTTTAAAATAAATAATAAAATGTGCATGTATTAAAACGTAGTTGTTTCCATTCGACGTCAACTTTCATATTACTATTTATCTAAAATAGAAAAAACTTATACCATCTTGATATAGATTCTTTTATCTAGTGCATCATATTTTTTTAAATTTTTTTTAATAAGCTTTAGTATTTTTCCTTGACATGGTAATCGACCTAATGTTTTGTGTTGATAACCTACTTTTAGTAAAAATAGAAAGGAAAATATAAATATTATTATTTACATGACTAGAAGTTGTTGAAATATCAAAATTTTCAAATAATTTTATTTTTTTGGTAAATTGGCCTCATAGTGGTGCTACATATGCATTTAGCCAAAAAATTTAGTTGGAAAAGTTGTGGACATATCTAACTTAGCTAGAATGAATCTTACAAGATCGTATGTTTGACAAAAATTGATTTTTAGTTAGAAATACTTAAATTCACTTGTGCTAATAAGTCAGCTGAAAGTGTGACACAGCTTTGGCAAGAACAGAAATTGTCAAATCTTTCTCAAATTTTTGATCCTCTAATAGTTTTGCCTATAAATCAGAAATGTCAAGTAATTAGCTTGACATATGAGATAAAGAGGCTTGTTAAAGAAAAATGTAACATTATGAAGAGAATGTGTGAACTTTGGGAATTGATTGCCCCCAAATTAGAAAACCGTGTTTAATGCCTTATCAGAAGCTCAGACTACACTTCAAATAAGTAATCCTCCAGATCTGACAAAGGAAGAAACATATCATTTTTTCTGAGTGGACACATCTCAATTTTGGATGGAATGAAGGGAACTTGGGCCTCTAAGCTTGTGCAATTGAAAACAGTTTTGCAGACATTCTCAAGTTCATGTGAATAGAACTTAATGGTTAGTTGTACATATGCAGCACTATACATAGAATTTTTGGAGAATTTTGGCTTGCGAATCCCACCCTTTGCCATTGATGTCAAAGGGGGAGTGAAGATCAATGAAAAATGAAGAATCCAGCAAAGCGGGAGCACTAGAAAGTAGTGTGAACAACAGTATGGAGCACAAGCAAAGGGGGAGTTATTCAAACAGTCATTTTTCACTAAGTGTTGCCATCAATGCCAAAGAGGGAGATTGTTGGCAAGAGACACTATTAGGCATAATAAGTGTTGTCATTGATGGCAACTAAGTCTCTACTGCACATCCACATTTCATAATTTGTCTATACCGGAAATCAAATTAAAGATTTAGCTAAGTTTGGGTAGTCAGGAACAGAGTAGACGACAAGGTCCGGTATCTTGGTTCGGATCTCTCCAGTGGAAAGTATTAATTTGTTGCAGATCTGAGGTAGTCATAAGCATTATCAAGACAATCTAAATCTAGAGTTTTGGCCTGTGGAGATAAAGGATTCAAAAGTTATTAGCTTCTGAGTATTGGGTTAACAGTTTGAGAGAGCAGACAAAAGAAGAACAGGCCGACCTTGTAAATGATCTTGGTTCCAAATGTATGGAAGTTGTTGATTGGTCAATTAGTGATGACCAGTGGTAGTGGCCAACCTGGTTGATGATTTGTGAGTGATAGTTTTGGTCCGTGTCTCAAGTTATGCATGGATCTAGCCAACAAAGCAGAGTATTCAATAGAGTTTCAAGTGTTCTTAAATCCGATGGGTAAGTTATTGAAGATTAGGATGTGAATATATATAGCCGATGGATTTGAATGATTTTGGTGTGTGTGTGTTGTGAATATGGAGTAAATGCGAAAAGATCATAAATCTAAGATTCGGATGAAGGCAGAGCAGTAAAAAGAGCAGAGTGAAAATGAAATGTGTACTTTAAGATCAGTGTTTTGTGCTTAACTAGAACTAAATTCATGCATTTGTAGATGGTTCTCATCAGTTCAAGATCTCTATTATTCTCTTGTAATAATTTGTAGGCATTGAGCCTCTATTTGAGCAGTGAGCTCTGGGCAGTGAGCCCGAATGCATGTGCATTCTCATTTGTAAAAATACTTTTAACAGGGTATTAATTTTTGTGGGTTAACCCCCACCATGGTTTTTCCCCTAACCAGGTTTCCACACTAAAAATCTTGGTGTCAAGTGTGTTATTTTGTTGTTCTTATACTTATGATTGGTGTTTTCATGGTTAAGTTATTGATTTATTGTTAAGAGGTAAAAGGAAGAATTAACTGTAGAAGGTATTAAAGTTCTGAGACAACTGATTCACCCCCCCTCTCAGTTATCAGTCCTATTTCCAACAATATTAAGCGTTCTTAGGAGTGCATCAGTCTATGGTTAGCCATGAGCTATTCTTGGTGTGCCTAGATTAGCTTTGTCTAAGTTAAGTGATTGTTTTTCTTATTCTTAGAGCACCACTATTCTTAGTGAGCTTTTCCTATTATTGGATCGACTATTCTTAATCCATTATGTCATATATGTACTACATATTGGAAGCTAATCTATCATCCCAGTTATTTCTTGCATATCCTTTCTTGTTTGTGTTACATACTCTTGTTCATTTAACTCTTACAAAGCGTACGTCAACTTGACTTTTGCAACTCTACCAAGTGCTATCATTCATCTAGTTAATCTTGTTCAAATCTCACATGGTATCTGAGCGAAATTGGTTTGAATGATGGTCTGGTAAATTACATAGTTAATTTGAAAATGTTGATTTGAATAAAATAAAGAATTTCAGTGTTTATTTTTATGTGTGGAAGAATTTGTTTTTGTAGGCCAATAGAGAGACCATTTTTGAACTGCATAGAAGGGTTGTGGGAAACTAGCTGCAAATGTCAAACATGGACAACTCAATCACAAAGGTCAACCCATCCATAGGGTCTGATTGAGGGAAAGTGACAGTCTGAAAACATGACTCACAACCTATTTTGAGGCCGCTATCTAGGAGGCCAATAGTCCATTTGGAGGGGATCTACCCACATGTAGGATGAAGGAGCTTGGTCTTTGTAGCAGATGGTATTATGCAAAGAGGCCAAACCATGACCTATACAAAGATGCCGATGACCTGGTCAAAGTAGGGGACCTTGACCAGGAAAAGGGTCGATCAATGACTTGATAGTAGGCAAGAAAGGGATCCACAATGGAAGCCTTGTAAGAGAGAAGCCAGCCCCAAATTGGTCTCAAATCAGCCCGCAGAAACCCTTGCTCACCCTAAAACATCATGTAGAAACCCCATTGGCGCCCCTATTTTTTTTGTTTTATTTCAAACCCCTGCAGCCCTTTTGGCTTGCATGTCCAAATTTAGTCTTCGACTATATTTTTTAGAAAATAAAAAAAAAATCTATTATAACTTAATTTTTTTAAAAGGCTTTTAAAAAGGTTAAATTTAGATACTCAAAGAGCATTTAAATTAGAGTTTTCTTTTTCTAGCAACAATTTGTAATTGGCAAAAAAAAGGTCTAATCATTACGCCGAAGCTGTAGTAGCCTACAATAGCATCAAGCTTTCCTATGAGAAAGATTAAAAGAATGTATGGGTTGAAGGGGACTCAATATAATAAATTTCCTTAAGAACATTCAAGTCCCAAGCTGGACCATTCATATGCTAATAAAGGACTCCATATATATGATCAATTCCTTTAAAAATTCCCTTATTTCCCATATTTTTGGGAAGGAAATGGGGTGGCCGATGCCATGGCCAATGAGGGAGTGATTTCCCATGCTATCCAATGGTGGGAAAGGTTACAAGACTTTCCTAGTGAGGTGAAGTCTATCATGCTTAATGAAGGAAATAATGATGAAAGCTTCAGCTTTAATTTCAAGAGTTAATCTGATGATTACTCTGTAGCAGCTCACATGCTTTCTGGGTAGACTAAAGACCCTCTTGGTTAAAACTAGCAAGGTTTCATTTCTTTTGTAGAAGTGGGAGTGGAATTCCAAAAGAGATAACATAACTGTTACAAAAATGGAAGGAGAGAGAAACAGGGTGGAGCCATGCTCTTGCAATGGGGTTCGTAGGACACCCCATTTGTGGAAAGTTATGATGGATGGGGAGCTTTTCCCTCTCATGGAGAAATTGCATGGGTTTGACTTGATTTCAACTAACCTATCAATCAAAGGGTCGCATGGCAGAAAAATTAAAGCTTATGGGATACAGATCGAGATTACTAAAGAAATCATTGTTAGAATTATGGTCCTATCAAAGGAAGGGAGAAAAGTATTTAAGGACTTCAAAGTGGGAGAGGAAGCGCTTAAATTTTTCTTCAAAGACAATGGGAGGAACCTACTTGTCAAATTCCAATCAAGAGGCTACAAAAGGAAATACATCAAGCCTATATGGGGAGAAGTAGTGGAAGTGATCTTGCGGTACATTACCCTCAAATATAGGTTTACCACCATTTACAGTTATCATTTCATGCTCTTGAATTACTTCAGACATAAAATGATTGTTTCTTTCCCATTTTATCTTTTATCATCTATGGAGTTTTCCATAAAAGAGAACCAAAGAAACCCTAGGTTACCTATTTTACATGAGGGCTTAATTCTGCTTATTATGGAGTGCATTAAAACCCTAGTGCCTAGTGTGGAGGTAAAAGGAAGTTCTATGAAGAAGGGAAAGAATCCCATTGTGGACTACTATGTCTCCATAGATGGTGATACTGGGGGGAAGATGAGGATCATGATTGGGCTAAGGAAGTGGTGTTGGTGGAAGTCCTTTCCACTCCATGCTCCTTTGAGACAAAGGGGGGAGATATGTCAAAAAAGAGAAAAAAGAGTGTTGGCAAGAGAACCCCAAATAAACAAAGTAGGAAAGAGGAGGATTGCTAGTCCATGGGTTCCACCTTTAAGGAAGAAAGAGATGAAGGGTATATGGAGGAGAAGGGGTTAAAATAGAAGAAGGATAAGATAAAGATAGGTAAGCAGAGTCAAGAAGAAATTGATGTCTCTAGGGAAAAGAATACTGGTGAGAAGGAGAAAAGCATAAATAAGGTGAAGATTAAGAAAGGGACGGATGAGAGTCCCAAAGGGAAACAGATTAAAGGTGCTATGACTGAAGATCTTGGGGTTGGAATGTCATTTCCTCAAATTCCAAACCCATCTAGTAGCCTTCTTGGGAACTTTTCTTTCCTTTTGTCCTCTGCTACTAGTAGGGAAAGGATTTCAGATGCTTTGGGGATGGTGAGGGAAGCAATGGATAGTCAACAGCGGTTAACGAAGTGGTTCTTCATAGAAATAAATAGAATTAACATCAGGATCAGTACAATTCAGCAGAGGATTGGAAGGGGTGTTAAAATTGATGACAAGTTGGATACTAAGATTCAACTTTCCTGGGAAGCCATCCCTAAGATTAATCAGTTGGAGGACCTTGTTACCCATAGCCAGGACCATGACAACCGCCTGAATAAAGTGGAAAGTGAAATGAAATAAATTAAGAAAAAAATGGAAAGGATGATAGAGATTAGTAAATGTACTATCTAGAATAGTACATAGGGGATTAGAATCCTCATTGAAATGATGGAGCTTAAGGAAGAGCATATGGTAGGAATGGGTGAGGAGAAAGATGCAGAGGGAAAGATATAGAAAATTGGCAACAAAGGAAAATAGGGAAAGGTCAATGAACAAGGTGGCCCTATCTCAAGGACACGTGGCTTCAAAAATAAATTATTTCGAAGAGAAGGATGAACTTCTGGGCTTCACAAAACTTCATGAAGAATTTTATAAATAGGAGTTGGTAGCAGCTAAAACTCTCAAAAATATGTGATCGTGTTGATGGCTTCTGGTGGGTTGGCTATTTTTTTTGCTACTATTTGTTTGTTGGTGGCTTCTATAATAGGTTATGTATCTAGGCCTGTTTTTATGCGTTAATGTTTTTTCGTCTTTGGGCTACTATCTTTCAATGTTTTATCTTTGGGGCAGCATCTAGTTGTAGGGTTTTCGAGGCCCCTTCAAAACTTGTTTTACCCATTTTATCAAAAATAACATTTTTGAGTATCATTTTTTAAACACATTCTAACCAATTTGGGCTCTATCACACTATTCTATAAAGTAGCACTACATGACCCAAAATTAGATTTTTTTCCTATGCACTCAATTATAAAGTGCTGACCTAAGGGAGGATCTCAATATTTTGAATCAAGGGGGGTGTATTGGTGTCATGCCTTGTGTACTTATGAATCTTCTCTGGGGGGTGTGCAAGAAGTTGAGTCCACTTTTTGGCTAAAAAGTGGAAGTGTTTTCCCTGATTTTTAGAATTGATCACATTTGACCTTACAATTTGGAGCACTTAGAGATGGAATCTTGAAAAAAGTCACTAATCATAAAATGTAGTACTCAGAATCTAGTTTCTAAATATATAATTTATTTGAATACCCAGATGATACAAATTGATTTTCAATAGGCCTTTCTAAAACCCACTATTTAAAAGTCACTTTTTTTAACTATACCATGCACGTGTACGTCATCCATATTTTGACCTAAATAATCATATTTTTCTAAATCCTTTTAGGAAAGGATTTGTAACTCACTGAAGCACGTTTGCCATATTTTTTTGTAATTTTTTATTGAATACTTTTTTCTGTTAATTTTTTATTGGCCATATTTACTAGTGTTTAAAAAAATTGCCGTGTACGTCACACATAAGATTACCTAAACTTACCATTTTTTATTTTTGTTTTCAAATTGAAAAGAATTGTGTGAAGTATGTTTTTGTACAATTTGTTTTTTCAAAAAATATTTTAATAAAAATTTATTAAAATACTAAAAAACCCTGATAATTCAAGTTTATGGACCTATTTCATCATAAACTAATTGAAAAATAGAAAAATAATCCAATTGTAAACAATTACATATATGGAATCTACACTGTCTCATCTATAATGGGTTTTAATTTCATCAAAAAATTTTGCAAAAAGGTCTTCAGACATATGCCCAAAGTCACTATTTTGTTGTCACATTGACAAGACCTTCAAACTACAGGTCAAACTAGGTCCAAAGCCTAGGTTCAGGTCCCCAAGCCTTTTTCCGAACTGGTTAACAAAGTAAAAACTAGGCCTAAAATTTAAATTTTAAGAAACGGGATCCTGTTTTGTTTTTCCCATTTAATCTCTTTATCAAATGGGATCCCGTTTTTGGCTTAGGATTGCGAAGAAAAATAAGACCCCCTTTTATAAAAAGTGGGATCCCATTTCACTTTTCCCAATTTCAAGTTTTTGTCTAAGTCTGAAACTTCCACCTTAAGTGGACACAACTTTGTGCATTTACCCCAAGTTAGGTCTTGAGTATTCTGTATTTGTATCTACTTTATACTCCACTAAAAGAGATCTTGGAGCCACATGGACAATGCCATCCTTAGACGACTTCATTGCAAACTTAACTAGGGAGCAAGATAAGTTAATACACATGGGTACACTGAAGACATCAAAACCTCAACCTCTCTTTGCGAGGAATAGGGAACACAATGCTTCAAATAACAAAGGGGAGAAGAATAAAAAAAATAAGGAGATTAATAAGGAACAAAAATTTAAGCCCAACATAGAATCTTCCTCAAATCAAGGGAAACCTAAGAAAGAGAAAGTCAAGTGTGCATATTGTAAGAAACTTGGGCACAATGGGAACATATGTGTGAAGAAAAAGATAGACCATCTCACTCATCTTCTTAAGAAGCATAACATAGGGGTCCCTGAATCTATCAAAGAGCCCTCATCAACCCAAGAAACTTCTAAGACAAAGGACAAAGGCAAAGAGAAATATAAGGGCAAGACACTAGTTGTAGTAGCATCATCATTAGTTCCATCTTTGATTATTGACTCGGGTGCTTCACCATATGGCTTCTTCATCGGTTGAGTTTTCTTCCATAGAGCCTCATAACCTGTCTAGGATCACTTTGGGTAATGAAACACTAGCTACAATTGCAGGGAGAGGATCTGTTGAAGTTGAAGTGGAACACTCACAAATGTTCTAAGTGTATCTTAACTTTTAACTAATCTCCTATCAGTGTATCAGATTGCTCACATAGGGAAGGAAATGCAAGCTAAGTTTACTCCAGATTCAGTTGAGATTAGAGAGCTGCATAGCAACAACTTAGTGGCTTTGGGAAGGGAAGATCACCATGCTAGCTTATACACCTTCTCACACTTTTCCCCTAATATTTCTCCTTTTGACCATCCACAACAAATTCTTGAGACAACTTTTTCTTCTTCAACCAATTCTAACAGCGAGGATAGTAATGGGGTGTCGTCTCCATCCATCTTGACACTCATTTTGGAGGATGAGGAATCCACATCTAATTCACCCACATTCATCTCTCTTTTGGCTAGACAGTCACTTCAGAGTGTAGGTACTAGGGTATATAATTCAATTGGTGGCTTAATTACATTGTCATATTATAGGGCACATGCTTTTTATGCCTCTACTTCTGAGTTCAGTGTTGCTCCTTTCACAGTTTCCAATGATTCATTACAGTAGGGTCATATTTAGAATTCACTTCATTGGGACACACTTCTACCATACATCTCTTGGTTGTTTGTAGAGTCTCACATATCGAATCTTGATGACACCTTGGAGGATCTCATCTTACTATTTGATGACAGTTGTCTTGCACCTACTATTACTATAGAGTTCAAAGAGGCTTCACCGAGGGCTTCCAGTGATTCTTCGTAGGACATCTCGTGGGATTTGCATTGTAGCCATATTGCATCCATTGGCATTCCACATCCATACATTAGTTCTTTGAATCATGTTCTTCATTACTTTTCACATGATTTTGAGAGGTCACTTCTTTTAGTTAGGCTCGAGCATCTCGATTTGATTGTGACTCATTACGACATCACCATGTAGACATTTGAACAGTATTCTGAGACATGGTACTATTAACATAGATCGGCTGCCACTACACCAAAAGCCTAAGCTTTCAGTGAGGGCACCACATGACAAGTTAATGGGGTACTGATGAAGGTTTGAGGGTCCCAGCACGACAATAGTTTACCCCCTAAGCTGAGAGGTCTATTTTTACAATTCTTTATCTCCTTATGGTGAGGTCTAGTAGGCTTTTCCATGATTTCCATTAGGGAGTGGTAATCTATTTCTTATTGTATTTTTTACAGTTCTCTTTGATTGTCCTATCAAGACAACCTCAAGGATCACCCTCGTAGGGATTGTCCATTTTAATCTAGTACTTCTTGTTGATGTGTCTTGCCTCTTTGCCTTCAATCCCTCTCCCTTGCTTTGGCATTGAATATCTACACTAAAGGAATGGAACTACTAATTTGGGAACAAATAGAATAGAAGACTTATTCAATACTATATCTTACTACAAGCTCCCACCCCAATCATAAAGTAGGCAATGGTAATGTTAAACTTTCATAAAAATATAGAGAAGTAAATTATTTTTAAGATGGGAAAATGATATTTCTATTATCTATGAAAAGCGAAATGATTTAGGAGAGATAATGTATCAAAAATAAAAACAATCCCTAGTTGTTAAAGATGGCAAGACTATATGTTATTTGGTTCATGTCATTCTCTTATACGAATAACTTATATGTCATAAAACGTGAAAAAACTATGCACATGCATTGAAAGTCACTTTTGTGCTCTACCACACACATGTACACGTCTTCGAAAGTGAAAAAGAAAACAAGCTACCTTAATTGTCATTATTTTTTACCTAAATGAAGCATGCACTAAAACATGGGCCATCCATTGACATGACCAAAATCTCATCTCATGCACTCACAAGTCACATAAGTAAACAAAGCTAATGAAACGAAGCGTCAAAGCGTCGTCATCTAGATTATGGATGTTTTGTACAAGAACTTCAATCTTTGCTTGCATATCTGGACTCAGATTTTTTTACCCATTCCGGTGCGGCTTGCAATTTATCAATGCACCCGTATGCATGCCGTTACCCGTACTCCAGAACAAGGCTTAAATTTGATGGCCATATGGCCATATTTTGTGATTATTGTTGTAAAATACAATTAAAATTTTAGGAAGATTGTATCATTTGAAAGGTGAGATTTCAAATAAACTGTTAAATTTTATATGTAATTATTTTAAATATATTTTTAGTCTATATATTTTTTTCTTAAAATAGATAGGTTTTAATATCTGAAGAGTAACTTCAAATAAATAACCGTCACAAAAAAATTGCTTGACAGACAGGGTCAACCGTCAAATTTAAGCCGTGCTCCAAAATCCTTGTTTCCAGATAGCCGGCAATAAAATAAACATCTATTATTGTCCACCACATGCGTTCTTGTAATATAAATATATTCCAAAAGCAAATTTATAAGAAAATAATAAATATTCTTCTTGTTATTCTTAACAACGGTTTTATTTAATTTACGAAGGACGGCCTAAATTAGCCTGCATGACTCGAAACGGTCTATATATTGTCAGTGTCAATAAAAATGGTCTGACAGCAAATTTTTTTTTTTAATGAATAAGCGACCATATTTATATTAATAATATTTTTCACAGTCTATCACGCATGATTTCAAGGTGAGGTCTTTTTAAGCAGCATTTGTGTAAGGCGAAGTACGATTCATATTTTCCTTCTGTGAAACGTCTTTTGTGAAAAGTCCCAGTAAGGATCAGGTTGGAGGATTGCAGGAACTATATGCACCACGTCTTTTGTAAGGATTTCTCTTTAAATTCTTTTTTTTATTAAACACATTAATTTTACGAATAGGGTTTAATTTTATTCTTTTGTTATTGACGAGTATCTCAGCCTGAAATTTGATTGAACTCGTTTCCTTTCACCAGTTGCAAAGATTGTGTCTGATATCTTTGTTTTGCCGTGCCATTTTGTTGGCTTGTTTTTCTATTTCTTTGTTCAGATATGATTATGCAAATATTTGTTTACAAGTATTTCCTAATTTCCTCTGTAGGCCGGCCTATTGCCAAGATTACGAATACCATGAAATCAGATTATTCAAGGTTTAGAGAGCGATATCTGATGCATGTTGTTGGGGCTCTGAATTCCCTCAACAACCCCACCATTAACAACATTAAGTTGGCAGTGGATGTATCTCTTGCTCTCACTGTAAACCGGTCAGTTTGGAGAAGCCCCCGTTTTAGTAGAATCTGCAGCAAGGAGGAAAATAGAACTCTACTCAAAAAAATCCAGGGGCCTAAAAAGTTGGGAGCAATAATTGCTCAAAGGGCCAGGTGCCATTCCTCTTTCTCCTCTAAGAGAATGGCTTCTAAGAAGCAAAGGAAACCATACTTGTCTGCTTTTCTTACAACACAACTAGATGTTTTGGAAATTTTGGTCAATTCTTCTAAGTGTTGATGTAATCCTTTCTTGTTGTAACTGAGAATGAGAAAAATATAAATGATCATTCGATCCTTTAAGAGATGTTTGAGTTTTTTATTTTTTTTTAAGCAAATATTTGTTTTATTGAAGTTTCAAATTGAAGTATATAAAAAATTATTTGGTATATATACATCTTTTATAGTATTTAAAAGAACAGTTTATAAGTACAAATATTTTTAATCATATCATATTTATGTATTTTAGAGGATTACTCATTCAGAATAGTATTTGATCAATAAAACTACACTCTATTCAATAACACTATTAAATATTATTACTAATTTTTAACAGTTTTATTGATATGATTACCTGAATATTTTTTATAATTCTATTAAATAAAGAAGTGACTTTGAAAGTATTATAACTCATTAATATTGTTATTTTCAAAGATACTCATTATTGATTCAATAAAAATAACAACAAAAATAATTATACTGAAAAAGATAAATTTTTTAAAAATGAACTATAAACAAGATACAATTATATTGAAGAAAAATTAGATAGAAAAATCCTTAAAATTAAAATTAGTAGAAAATTACGATTCAAACTTACTATATTTAGATGGAAGTTTATATTTAGATAGAAGTTTACACAAACATAAAAAAAAAAAAAGAAAAGAAGAAAGTTTTGTAATATAACAATTTTTTCTAAATAACAAAATTCAATACAAATAAAATAAATAATATTATAGATTTAAAGAAAATTTATAGTGTAAACTTTTTCTTTTAAGTGAAAATTTCAATGTGCATATATTGAAATTCTCTTAAGGTATATATAATTGAAAAAATTCAAGCTAATTTAAGAATGTTTAATAGAATGTTCATTTTATTTTATATCAAGATAAACTTCCCGAATGCCATAATCGTCTGGACAGCTATATAAAGTAAACCTGTATTAACCTTTCCGTTTTAACATAATCGAAGACTTTGTTGCTTTCCCGTTAAACAGTAGAAAACCCGTCGCTTCTTCAAATACAATCGCGACTTTTTCTCCTCCGCTGTTTTATACTCGGTATTGCACTAAACGAATATATATTATTTTGGCCCATAAATTGTGTATTATATAGTTGACTTTCTCTGGAACGGACAATGTTTGAGTGGTACAAAATTTATTATATATAATATTTTTATAATTTTTATTTGGTAGTACAATTACAAACATTTATTATCAAACAATACTGGTTGGAGGGTGACAATCTTTCATTTTTTTTTAGATTTCTTATAGTTTATCTTCATATGCCATCTTAAGAATTTTAATGGTAAAGTGTTACACAAATATGTTAGAAATACATTTACACTTATTTTGTTGAATAATTATATTAATATATTAAAAATAAATTAAATATTTGTTAAATTTATTTTTTTAAAATAAAAAAAAATTGTTTTATTAAATAGAAAAGATAGTTTCATTTTTAACCTTTTTTATATACATATATTAAATTTAAAGTAAAGCTCTTTTATACTAGGGGTTTATCCTCTTAGTGCTCCTTTACACTAGTGTTTTAGAATCTGAGCCTACAAGTGATAATTTTGTGTCCTCGAGAGAGAGGTAGGAAGGTTCTAGCAATGATAGATACTCTAGCCAAAGTATGATCCTTTTGGGATCCAAGATGGGGTTTCTCTGGAAAAGTGAAGACTTAAGAGGAGGGAGAGATTGAGAAGGGTTTTAAGGGATTATTTTGAACACCTTGAGCTATTGGAGTTGATGTTCAAAGGGGGGAGCTTCCATGCTAGGGTTATTGGGAAGGACATTTGTTTGACCGTACTACAAGAAAAAGGTAAATCTAAGATGTTCTCGAATCCAAAGGTGGGGGAAAATTTCCATAGTTTTTATGACCCTTGTCCTCCTCCCTCTATTGCTTCTATTGAGACCTTAGGTGACCTGAAAACTTTGGAGGATCTCGTTCTCTTTGTTAAACTCATTCACAACAATATGGATACATTGGTTGAGTCTACAAAGGTTCAATCGAAATTGATTAAATGGTATTTAATAGAAATCAATAGGACAAATTTTAAATTATCTATACTTTGTAACTAGCCTCAAGGTGATGTGTAAACACCCAAGGATGTGGATGAATATATCTTTCATCTATGTGAGGTTTTCCTTGATATGAACAAGTTGATTTCAAAGTGAATGGTTTTAAAGAAAAAAATAAGTAGTCTTGAGTTATCCTTCTAGTGAGGCTTGGTGAAACAAAAGGAAAAAACTATTAAACGTAGAAAAGAACTTAGAGATATTAAGGGATCCCTAACCAAGCTATGCAAGTCAACAATAGTACCATTGTGAATAGTTCCTTGGGTATGAAGGTCTTGAGACATAAGCTGAAAGAAACTATTGAGGAAGGGAAAACTAATGCTATACCTAGGAAGGAACCCTTAGGGAGTCTGAGTTCTAGGGAAAAAAATAATAAAAGAAAAATGAGAGCTAAAGAAAAATAAGATCTTATGAACTTCATTGAAATGCATGAGAGATTCATCTAGGAAGAGATTGAGGCAACAATGACCTTAAATAGCATGTAGCTTCTTTTGTTGTTGGTTTTTTTTGGGTTCTCTATTTTATTGTTGTGTGGATTTTTGGCTATTGATCAATTGATGTTTAGCTAATGTTTCACTTTTTGTAAAGGGTTTCTAGTTCCTTCAAAACTCATTTTTACCCCTTATAAAAAAACATTCAAATGATTAGTGTATTCAATACCAAAGTTAGTAGTTTCTTATAGGTATCAAATATGTCTTGGTTTCTTTCCAATGGATCTCATGTGCCTTAGCCATGCATTGACTAAGTATGTTGTTTGAGTATGCAATTCTAGTTCTTGTTGTCATCAAGTAGCTCAAACTCCCAGTTCCAGTTGTCTATATAAAGTGTCATTTTCTTCTTTTATATCATAATCAATGTAAATTTTAATGGTAAGTTTTAATGGATTAGAGACTAATTTTCACTCATGTGTATTAGACCTTTTGAATAAATTCTTTGCATACTTACTTTGTGGAATCAAAGTCTTACCAAGTTTTCTCCATACTTTTTTTAGAAGAAAGGTGACGACACACCTGTAATATATTATATTAAAGTTTAAATACAAAAAATAGACTTATAGTCTGAATTATTATTCAATTGAAATGGGGCGGGAAACGCCATCTAAACAAAGTGACAAATAGATACACTAAAAGACCATAAAGACATGTATTACATAAGAGATCTTATTTTGAATTAGATCCATGAGCGTCTTCTAGAGGAGGAATGGAAAATGGGAGGGTGAATTGTGGCATTCCTGGAGCTCATGGCAGGCCTGACCATGCAAGATCCAAGGCATGATGCCAAAGGAACCTTATCATGGTGAACACCTCCTTCACTCTGTCTGCCAATCCCACTAGGAAATGGAAGTGGTGGGCATTCAGTGCTCTTTCCAGAATGTTATAACAGTCAACCCTAAGTCCTCTTTGCATCACGTTGTAAACACACGTTGTATGGTGTGAAGATTGTAGGAGAAATCTATCAAAAAGGCCCACAATGGGAGAAAGCCCTTCCTAAAAATCATATTCCACTAGGGCTACTCTCCACCTTTTCAAGTTGAATAAAGAAGGATGCACAAGGGTAAGTGTATGGAAATGGTATACAAAAAGTGGGTCAAAAGTGGCCACTTTTTTCTTAAAATCATCCAAACCTAAACTTGGATGAGTAATTTGAAATGCATGCACTAAAAATTTGAAGATATGGAAAGAACAAGAATTGTAGTGCTCTGAATCTAGTTTCTAAACTAGTAAAGTTTTTTTAAAATAGTTGAGATTAAGAGGGTAAAATATTTCACATACACAAAAGTGTTCCTATTTTTCTCACTAAAATATAACATAGTGTTCGATGTGAGGGCTTCTATCTAAGAGTGAGTACTAAAAGTTGTGTATTTTTTTGTAATTTTTAATTGAATATCTTTTTGTGATTTTTGAAAGTTGACGCATCTTGAAAACTGCATCACTGAGTGTGCGCGTCACATAACTTGGACAAAAGTAATTGAAAATATATATTTTCTCAATGTGTAAAGAATAAAGCATAGAAAAACCCTATATATTTTTTTCAATTTTTGATAAGCGAATCAAAAGTTATAAAGAAAAATGAATACATATATGTATTTGACAAATATAGAAACATTAGTAAAAGAATTTGACAATAAACATGTTAATGTTTTACAAATTAAAAAAAAACATATGGTTAGAAAGCTGAGAAGATTTGCAACATTTTGGTGGTAATTTTATGAAATTTCATCATCCGGTGTGTAAACCTATAGTACACATAGCTTCTACCCAAAAGTATTTATTCAACTATGATTCATTCTTTCTACCACTCCATTCTGTTGTGGAGTATACGAAGTAGTCTTCTGTCTAACAATACCTACATGCTTACATAATTCATCAAATTGTTTAGAATAATATTCATGTCCATTGTCAAATCTCAAAACCTTTATCTTATGATCTGACTACTTTTCAACTACACCTTTAAATTCCTTAAACTTAGTGAAAAATTTAGATTTTTGACACATAAAATAAATCTAGGTAAACCTTGAGACGTATCAATGAAGGAAAGAAAATATTTAGACAATTGATTCAACATCCACTAGTCCAAACACATGTCTGAATGGATAAGTTTCAATTTATCATTAGATTTATTACTACTAGAAGGAAAGGGAGATCTATTCTTCTTTCCAAACACACAATGTTCAAAAAATTTAAAACTCTCATCGGAATAGGATAAATTGTTTAACAATTGTTTATTTAAAATAGTCTTTAAACAAGACTAACTTATGTGACCTAATCTACGGTGCCACAACATCAATGTTTTTTTAGTACTAGCCTTAGATGCATAAGAGGCATCATAAATAGTAGTGGCTTCTAGCTTAAACAGAGTTCCCAATATTTTTCCCTTCGGTACCATCATGTTTCCTCTCACCAATCTGCAGCCATGCTTATGAAATGTCACATGCATTCCCAAATCATTCAACTTTGAAGCAAAAATCAAATTTCTAGCCAATCTAGGAACATACAAAACACTAGGGAGGGTTTTAATTCTCACACCATTGAAACACAACATTACCTTGCCTTTTCCAACTATCAAGTATGTAGAGTTGTCCCCAAGGTAGACTTTACCTCCATCATACTCTTCATATATGGAAAACCATTCTTTATGTGGGGTCATATGATACGAGCTTCTTGAGTCAACCAACCAATGATCATTAGAAACAACATTACATGCAGAAATTAAAATGTCTTCACCTCCATTTGAGGACTTATCAGTAGAAAAATTCCACTTTTTCTTCGGGTTTCTACATTTCTTTTTCACATGCCCTATTTTTCTGTAACTCCAACACTTAGCTTTGTTCTTCTTTTCAGGAGTCTTAGAATGGTCCTTAGACTTGTCTTTAGACCCCTTCTAATCTCCTTTTGGTCCTCTATCATTAGACCTTCCCCTGACACTAAGACCATCCCTTGAACTATCCAAACTTTTCTTCCTCAATTCCTATGACAACAGAATTGAAACAAGAGCATCCAACTTCAGATATGTGAGGCTAGTAATGATACCCAAAATAACTTTCTCCCATGACTCGAGTAAAGAACAAAGAAGAAATATACATTTATCTTTCTCATCCACATAAACATATACAAATGCTATTTGAATAAAAAATAAATTAAATGAATTCAAATGCTCTGCAACTGAATCACCCTCTTTCATTTTCATGGAAATAATTTACGCTTTAAATAAAGCTTATTTATCATACTCTTGGCTTGTTAGATCTCACCCAATATCTGTTGAATCCAATGAACACTGAGGGGGGGGGGGTGAATCAATGTTCTACAAAACCATTTATACACTTTCTCTATTATCCATTTACCAAATTTAATTATATAAAAATAGATTAAATAAATGAACAACAACCACAAAGACATAACACATGAACACCAAGATTTTTATGTGGAAAACCCAAAGAGGGAAAAACTACGGAGAGGATTAGCTCTCAATATATATATTGCAATCTTTTACAAATGATGATGTTCAGGATTGGTCACTCCACGGGCCTTGAACATGGTGGCTCACTACCATGAAGTACAACTAGATTTAGCAGGCTCACTGCCTCAACCCTAAACCTAGAAAGATTACAATGAGGGCTGTTAAACCCTAATGAAGGCTCACTGCCTTGATGAAGATTCTTTACTGTGCAGTACAAGTGAAATCATATTGGAAATATGAATAATGCAAAAGCGTCTATTAGTATGGCAGGGTGCAGTCATTTAATAACTGAATACTGTATCCTTAGTCTTCATCCTTATTGATCTGCTAACTCTATTCTTCAATTCTCATGCTCATATTATCACATATATAATTGCATTACTACATCTCAAACACCAAAATCCATCCTCTATTTATATCCGTAACTAAATCTTTCTCATGATCAGGTCAGCAAGCAAATTGTGAAGCATGTATACCAAGTGTTATACCCTGTCAGCTTGTTCTTGTCTTAAATTGTCAATGCGGATCTAAAAAAACATGCATATGTCTTCATATGTGTTATCTCTAAACATACAATCACTTACCTTTATCATCCAACTCATATGTCTTCTCTGCATAATGATTTAATCAGCCCGTCAGCTTGTTTCTTAATAACATATATGAGAGGTTCCTCTGTCACATCACAACTCATGCTGCGGACCAAATGGGACCTCACAAATCATGTCCATTGTTCATTTCTAACCACTTGTCATACGTTTAGAACCACATACTAAAATATGCACTTGCGGAGGAATGTAGACCATTATACTGTGCCCCGTTCACTGTCTCTATTACATCTCTGTTCATCCGGACTTAGATATTTCTTCTAACTGACTTCCGGAGGATGTTAGGACTTGATCACTAGAATATAACAACATTAAACAATTATGAACATTATACCTGAACCACATTTTTAGGTCTTCATTTGGAGAAGCACACTAAGCCACTTATTGTCTCTTACTCTTGTCATGCTGAAGGGATCTCTGAGACTTGTTGCCATCAATGACAACACACAAGTCCATGACGAAGCAGTGTCTCTTGCCAACAATGTCCCCCTTTGGCATTGATGGCAACACTTAGTGAAAAATGCCTGACTGCTCCCCCTTTCTATATACACTTCATTCTCCTACTCCCCCTGAGATGTTTAAAATGCTTGACTGCTCCAGCTTTCTATATACACTTCATTCTCCTACTCCCCCTAGGATGTTTATCCATTTTTCACTGATCTTCTTCTCCCCCTTTGACATCAATGGCAAAGGGTGTGACCCAGAACCAAAAACTTGTCAAGACTTCAAAATTTTATGTATTCTGCTGCATATTTACAAGTACAGTCTTCTACATTATTTTACATATGTTGAAATATGTCACTAAAAATGTTCTTTAGTTGAGCTATCTCAACATCCTAACTCTTCTTAGCATCATCCAAAATTTGTATATGTCCACTGAGTAGACTGACTAGAGTTTCTGCCTTTTGTAAATCTGATGGTGTGGCCATTTGTCCAGCAAGCTTGGTCATTGAATCTAGTTTGGGATTGATCAGTCTTCTCAATTGTCCCATTCTACTCTTTATTTGATACTTTTGATTTATTAAAACATTCAAGTCATTGCAGATGTTGATGACTTGAGCTTCTTTGTTGTTGGTTGATTCATGTATTGGATCAAAATTCTTAGAGATATTCATCAATTTTTCTTCCAATTCCTTAATCTTTTCTTCTGTATTCTTTGTAACTTTAATCCATGATAGACAAAAATTATACACATCACCAGCTTCTATAATAGCATTCTGAATATTCTGTATCCCATTATCTAGTTGAACCTTATCATGGGTTGTCAACTTTCTCAACTCATCTAACCTTTTCTCATTAAACTCTTGTTTAACTTTTGTTTCAGCAGATTTTTCAAGAGATTCAAAGTGTGTACTTACAAAGTGAATGAGTCCCTTGAGTTGACAAGGAGCAGACAAAGAGGTATCCTTTCGGTATGTTGGCACTAGCTTCTCCAAGATACTAGATGCATCATTTATGACTTCACTATCCTCAATGTGGGACTTTAATATCTCTTTTCTTGCTTTGGCTTGGGAAGCTAAAGCCAATTTGAGCATCTGAATAAGATATATTGTATCCAGGTTTATTGGACCTTGGATTGACCCAGGCTCATCTGGAACTAGTTATTCTTTTTCCAAGAACTCCTTTACTGTGTCTGCAGAGTCTCTTGCTACACCAGAGACCACATCATTCTATTCCTTCTTCGGAGGATCAATATCCAAGGCCTTGTTTGAGTCCTCCTTCTGTTCATGCCGTGTTAAATCCTTCTCAGTCTGATGTGCCAGAGGGGAACTGGTTTGTGCAGTTGGTGATTCTTCTTCTGTAGTCTTCTCTCCAACAGTATTGTCCATTGGTTGATGTTCCAGAGAGGTAGGAGTCTCTTTTTCTATAGCTATTTGGTCCACTTTATCTGTCTCCTTTTCTATGTTGACTTCCAGAATTGATGTATTATCATCAACATTATTCTCTTCATTGTCACATATGGTGGGAAGATTGTATTTCTTCAGAGCTTCTAGGATAATTTCCTCTATTTCTCTTACCACTTTATCAATCTCACCCATCATTAATGAATTCATCCTCATTTTGGTTCTGAACTTTTCTTTAGTTTTCTTGTAGATTAAGTCTTTTTCTTTCAGAGTAATTTCTAGACATAGTCTAGTCATCACATGTCTTCTTAGCTCAATATCTTTTTCCCTAGCAGTCTCTTTTCTAATGGTCAAAAGATTGGCTAGGCTTCTAGGGAGATCAGAGATGATCTCAATAAGAGCCCTGTTGAAGATGTTTAAGTATTTCACTATAGCTTCTTCTAAGATTCTTTTATCAGCATCATTATATCCATCATAGAATTCAATCATGGGTTTCAAGTTTCCATCCACTGTGATAGAGCTTCTATTATATCTATAAGTGTTGGTGTACCTTTTTCATTCTGAGACTTTTCTTTTCTCTGTCTTTTACTGGATTTATCCTTTCCAGAGGGCTTTTCTTTACTGCTTCTGAGGCTTTGACAGCCTCAGCTCTCATCATCTTAACTTCTTCATCTAATTCTATTTCTTCTTCATCAACAGCTATGCTAACATGCATTCTTTTGGCCTTAGTCTTCTTTCTCTTAGAACTGGTGGTAGGAGTTTCCACACTTATAGATGGTGTAGAGCCAGAGGGAATAGATGCAGCTTCTGCAAAGGTAGATCCTCTGGTTCTTCTTCTTAACACTTCTAGTTTTTCTAATTCCCCCTTTGATTCTTCCAAAGCTTTTATTGGTTCACTTTTTCTCTTATCTTTTGCTTCCTTATCAGATTGTACCTTTTCTCTTTCCTTGGTCACTTGTTCTTTTGTGAATCCATATTTCAGGGCAATTTCTTCTCCCACTTTCTTAATTTTTTTAGAAATCTTAGGTTTTCTTACTTCGACAAAAATTTTGGCATGCAATTCCTCTTAGGTCCCAAATCTTTCTTCATTGGGATCTCTAGGTTTACTTAGCATATATTGATCATAACTTTCCAACACAACTCCATATACCTCATATCCCATAGGCATAACCCAAACTGTTCTGGGCTCAACGACCTCCATCAAACACTAATCTTTTGTCACAATAAAGTAGATTGTATCCTTGTATTTTTCAACAACTATTCTGGGGATTCTTTCCTTGGCTTGCATTAATCTTTGGAATTTTTTTAAAAACCCCCATAGGACTGCATTTTGTGTATCAATAGTGCCTATGTTACTCAAGAAATTTCTAATTTGGACTGCAACAGGTTTATCATTGGTCCAAAATAGGTTCTTCATACTAGGCAACTCTTGCATAAAATAGAAGAATAAACACATGATTAGTGTGCCAAATTTGAAGTGGTATTTACCTTCCTTTGTCTTCTTCAGGTTATCCATTACTTGTTGTCAGAGCAATTTGCAGATACCATAGTTAACATTCTCCTTAATCATTTGATAGGCTATGTATATGGCCGTACCTGAAATAGAATTTTCTCGATTGGTGAAATAAACTTTGTATCCCAACACAATTGAGGCAAATCTCACTGCACAATCCTCAATATCATTTATTGTTAAAGCTCTCTTGTCAAATTTAGCTCTGGTAGCTGCCATTATTGTATCATTCTTTACGACTTTCAATAGTGGTACAAATCTGGTAGAGCATAAACCAGTAACTATCCTTATAGCATCTTTTGTAATCTTGAAAGATCTCTCAAGCCACATGAATTCATCATGAATCCTGTTTAACACATACCGGACCCATTCATCCTCCAAAAATGTTGGGAAGTCCAAGTACTAAATAAATTTCTTCTCTTCCAATGCTTGATATTCATTTTTCAAATCGAGATTCTCATTGCTCAAGTGTTTTATGTAGAGATTAGAAAAGCTACTATCACCAAATTCCTCTAGGGTAACATGAATATATGCCCTAACATCCTCTGCATGCATGACTCCATGAGGAATATTTGAAAATGCACCCATATGATCAACTTCGGTTGATTTGAATGGGTGTTTCTTAAATTTTGGTCGAGGTCGCTCAGTAATATCAACAACTTGTGGCATCACCATCTCATAATTTTAATAGATTTCACAAATAGGGTTTGAACAGAAATACATTCTTTCACCAAATTACGATTTCCTTTCTCCAAATTACTTTGAAGTGCTTCAAATCTTGGTTATCATTACTCAAATTCTACTTCAATCTCTCTGAACACTAGATAACTTTGGATGCAAAGTGATTTTGAGACTACATTAGTTCCCTTTTATCCTCTACAAGACTTCACCTAATTGTCATTAATGCTTGTTCCAAAAAGCTGTTAAACTCTTCACTATCAAGTACAGTCGATTAGGATTGCTCCACAATGCCCTGCATTAGAACTTTTTCTTTTGGAATTTCTTTCAGGGGATCTGTCATGTCAGATTCTACCACATATCTCTGTGCTGGATTATAGCACCAACCTTCTGTCTGGGGGATTTAGATTTTTAACACTGCTCCCCCTGAGCTAGGGCTCCCAATTTACTTCCTGGAGGAAGTATCTACACCAGATGATGGTGTGGATTCATCCTTGACTTCAATCACATCTTTCTTGATCCAAATTTTTCTCATTTCTTTCTTGGTTTCAGCTGGATCAACCTTTTCCTTCCCTTTGTCATTCTTTTTCTATGTTTTCATGTATTCAACATTGTAGTTTCTTTTCACATTTATAGTTCTACAGAATCTAACAAAGTGTTCGGACTTGTTGCAATTTAAGCACACAATATTTCTTTGACCTTGATTTCTTCTTACATTTAGATTTGGCCTTGATCTACATTGGTTAGCCATATACCCAAATCTATTGGATGCAAAACATTTGTCATTGAAGGATTGACCATTCCTTGGATAGTTTGACACACTTCTGTATTCATTTTCTTTATGACTGATCTTCTTGCAATTGAAACATTTACCAGAAAAGGATGGAACATTTTGATTTGTTCTACTTCTACACTGAGTAGCCCTATGACCATACTTATTGCATTTGAAATAATGACCATTGAAAGATGGGTACCTTTGTGCATTTGGTTGCCTGATCAGAGGTCCTTTAGGTCTTCTTCTTTGATTCCTTACCAAATGGTTCCTACCTCTACCTTATTTAGATCTATCTTGCCCTGAATTTAAACTTTCTCCCTTTTCAAATCCCAAACCTTGTTTATCATCTGGATACTTTTGACTGGCTAAAAACTCATCAAGTTTTGCAGAGCTTATTTTGAATTTTTCTTTGTAGCTGTTGGCTACTTCTAGATCAAATTTCAAGAGCAAAACTTATTTTCCTAGTTTTTCACATTCCTCTGACTTGTCCTTCACAACTTGATTCAGATATTCCTCACTCTTGGTCTTTTCTTCAATCTCCCTGAGAAGACTCTCTGTAGATTCAATTTCTTGTTTTAGTTGCTCACATAATTCTTTTCTTCTTTCCTGAGATTTACTGATTTGCTCTTTTAATTTCAGAATGCAAACATCAGCTTCTTTGATATTCTCTTCTAAACCCATGATTTCAAGTTTGGAGTTGTCAACATCTTCTAGAGCTGCTTCAAATTGCTCATTGTTAACATATACTTGATTGCCAATCTTACTACTGCTAGGAGGATTTGCTTCAAGATAATTGAGATGCCTTTGTGCTGCGATGAGTGAACCTTCTCGGATCTTCCTCAAGCTGTTAGGCTTCTTCCAAGGAACCTTCTCTAATACCAATTGTTGAATCTAATGAACACTGAGATGGGGGGGTGAATCAGTGTTGTAAAAAACCATTTATACACTTGCTCTATTATCCATTTACCAAATTTAATTATATAAAAATAGATTAAACAAATGAACAACAACCACAAAGACATAACACATGAACGCCAAGATTTTTACATGAAAAACCCAAAGAGGGAAAAACCACGGAGAGGATTAACTCTCTCTCTCTCTCTCTCTATATATATATATATATATTGCAATCTTTTACAAATGCTATTGTTCAGGCTTGGTCACTCCACGGGCCTAGAACATGGTGGTTCAATGCCATGAAGTACAACTAGATCTAGTAGGCTTACTGCCTCAACCCTAAACCTAGAAAGATTACAATGAGGGCTGTTAAACCCTAATGAAGGCTCATTACCTTGATGAAGATTGCTTACTATCTAGTACAAGTGAAATCATTTAGGAAATATGAATACTACAAAAGTATCTGTCGGTATGCCAGGGTGCAGTCATTTAATAACTGAATATTATATCTTTAGTCTTCATCCTTATTGATCTGCTAACTTTGGTCTTCAATTCTCATGCTTACATTATCACACATATATTCTCATTACTACATCTCAAAAACCAAAATCCATCCTCTATTGATATCCGCAACTAATTTTTTCTCATGATCAGGTCGACAAGCAAATTGTGAAGTGTGTATACCAAGTGTTATATCATGTCATCTTGTTCTTGTGTTAAATCATCAATGCGGATCCAAACAAACATGCACATGTCTTCATATGTCTTAGCTCTAAATATACAATCACTTACCTTTATCATCCAACTCATATTTCTTCTTTGCATAATGATTTAATCAGTCTGTCAGCTTGTTTCTTAATAACATATATGATAGGTTCCTCTGTCACATCACAACTCATGCTGCAAACCAAATGGGACCTCACAAATCATATCCATTGTTAATTTCTGACCACTTGTCATACCTTCGAAACCACAGACTAAAATATGCACTTCCAGAGGAATGCAGACCATTATACTATGTCACGTTCACTGTCTTTGTTAGATCTTTGTTCATCTGGACTTAGATATTTCTTCTAAGTGACTTCCTAAGGAAGTCAGGACTTGATCACTGGAATATAACAATATCAAACAATTATGAACATTATACCTGAGCTGCATTTTCAGGTCTTCATCTGCGGAAGCACACCGATCCTCTTACTATCTCTTACTCTATTTCTTGCTCATACTTAGTCATTTCTGCCAACTAGACCTAAATTCCAATATGGCCTTCTAGAGATATGTCTTATTTTCATACTAAAGGGATCTCTGAGCCTTGTTACCATCAATGATAACACACAATTCCATGCTGGAGCAGTGTCTCTTGCCAACAATATCTTCCATAGTTTGTAAGCAGTCTCTTCTCTCAAGACATTCAACATGATGAAATTTGCAAGACATAGATGGATGGTTCCCCATGTCTTCTTATCCAACCATTCCCATTCTTCCATACTCACATCATCAGGCTTCTTCTCTTTCATAACAACCAACCAGTGGTTTCTTTCCTCAAGCAAATCCTCCATCTTTAGCTTCCACAATTCATACCCCATACCATTGAACTTCTCAATATCCAAATGAGAGGTTGAAGTAGTCGATTTAACCATGAATACTACACAAAATATACAAAACAAAACAACCAAATCTCCTGTTGTAGCTAAACAACCTTCACACTAGCACCCAAGAATCAAAACTAGCCAAGCTCTGATACCAAATGTTAGAAATGAAGGCAACAACTAACCAAAAGGAAATCTGATTACACTATGTTTATGATCTTAAAGTAGTGTAATATTAACAAAGATTTCATATGGAAATGGAATTACAACACAAGAACAAACACCATAGAAGAATATACCATATCAACACCAAATATAACATGGAGAGTTAACCCTTTCGGGTAAAAAACTTGACCATGAAAAGAGGCTCAAGTTGTATTATCTTTAAAATATGAAATACACAATACATGCACCTCCTCTATCTCTCCAACCTTCAATCCAACAGAACCCATGTACAAAAAACTGTGATATGCAACACATATAAGGCATTATACTTATAGAAGTATTGCACTCCTAAAACTAGGCGTCCACTTTCTCTCTCCTTGGATACTCCAACATGCAATGTTAAATGACTTCTTACAAGCTCATGACACTTGTCAATAATCAACCATGCAAACTTGGGCACCCATGGACAAGAATAGGCACTTAAAAGATAATAAATGCTATCATAACAATCATAGATTCCATCATAACACCCCTCAAATAGCATCTTCCCAATATGGGCACCTAGAGACAAGAATATCAACTTACAACTCATAAGTATCCATCATAAGTTGTCATATTGTTATAGAATCTAATGTCAACTCATAGCTGTCATAGATTCTCTTACAACCACATACCAACTTTATGACATGCGTCATACATGCCAAAATAGCTAATTCTTCCAAGGTCGTGCCTATCCGTAATTACTCTTGATATTTACAATTACCATCAGAAAATGTTACTCCATAACTACCGTTGGTAACTCAAAAACTTACCGATGTAGTAACTCCATAATTACTATCCCCAGTAATTAATTTTTAACACTGCCAATGAAACTTATACATCCCTTATGGGTGATTTACACATAATATTAGGAATAATAATTACAAGTATTTACAAGGTCAATGGCACCTAAATCCCAACAATTATTTCCTTGACATTATGGGGTTTTAATGACCATATTTAAACAAATAGTTTCTTAGGAATTTGCTATACAAGCCCTAGAGATTGAAATATTAAATAGGTAGAATGTTTGGGGGTTTAATATAATGGGTTGATGTTTGTACCTTAGTTTTCTGTATACTTAAACAAAAGTCATTATAGATTTTTATTTTTATTATTTTTCATTGTGACATGTGCAATATATTAGTAAGGACAATTAAGCACCATTCCTTCAATTAAAGTATTTGTATTGATGGGTTGATCAATCATACGAGTTACATGGGAGTTCTTATTATAGGTTATATGATTAATCGGTCCATGGTGAAAATCTAGAATTATGCTTTGAAAAGAACATATTTTATTTCGTAAACCTTATCTTAATTTGTATTATTTTATTTTATTTTAAACTGATCAAATAAATTAGTTCAAGGATATATGTGTTTTTATAGTTATTTCATTCAACTTACAACTCAAATGAACCTAGAAAATAGTTCTATATTTGTTTGAACTAATCCATTTTAATTTTATACATTAAGAAATACATAAAGAAAGGAAAAACAAACTTAATTCTATCCATAACTTTAGTAAATATTTATAATAGAATTCTAATGTATAACAAACCCTAATATTGAAATAATATATAGAACCTTTGAGTTACTTGAGTAAGATAAGACATAACTAAATAGGCCTTGGAGAGGTATTTCCTAGTAATTATTAAACATTATATCTTTTTAGGTGAGGTAGGGAAAGTTCTAAGTGAGCTCATTGTCCCTAGATTGACCATGACAGGAGATCCGATCAATATATTGAATCTTGGAGGGAGTTCCAAAAACTACAACCTATAAAAATGATCACAAGGTCTAACTCAAATAAAATAAACTTCAAACTATTAAGCCCTTCTAAAAATTATGAAACAAAATCCAATAGAATATTCCTTGAGGGCCAAATGTTTGATCAACTACTACTTCTATAAGGTAGGTTGGCGATCCTTTTGACCCATTAAAAATTTATGTCCATCTCACAATAAATTAACCTACATAATTTGTTAATCCATTTTCTTAACATGAGTCTATCAACCCATTTATAGTACCTAAAAATCCTATATTATGTTGTTTGGGACAACCACTCATTGTTTCTCATTAACACCCTCAATATTTGTGGCATATTTCATCAATATAATAAAGCCTACACATCCCTTGCAAAAAATATAGAGAAATTTCTACTTAAGTATCATCACAATAGAGTCAAACATGTAGAAGATATTCAAGAATACAAAAATTCCTTATGGAATATGGAAGTGTGACACAAGTATGTTTCTTGTAGAATGTTTCCTACCACCTTGGATCACTTTGAATATGATTGGTATATTAGCCTACGTGATGGATCAATTAATAACTTGAGACAGCTTGAGACTATTTTCATAAATCATTTCAAGTTGTATATTGACCCAACCCTAGTTTACCATCAATTTAAACTTTTCAAATGAGAACTAGGGAGTGGTTGAGATTGTTTAATACTCCTTTTCATAATCTATAGTCAAGAATAGAGTAAGCTTACAAGACTAACCATCTTGTTTCCATATAAATATATTTGAAGAACTAAAATATTTTAAGTTTAATGTTCATAAGATGTAGTCTTGTGACTGGCACATTATAAAATGCTTATAGTCAAGGTTTGGCGATGGAACAAAAGATATCACCTCAAGGTTATCCTCTAGGAGGATTACAACCTCTAAGGCAACTTAGCTCCTACAACCAAATACCTTTTGTTAATAAAGGTTTGATCAATTAAGCATCTATGTAAAACCTAATACTAGGAAGTACTTTTTCAAATTAGAAATGTCATAATAATCTTAACTAGTACATCCTACCTATAACCAACAAAACTCTACTTCCTTTCTTCAATAGTTCAACTCCTAATAATCAACACGTAGTTCCTTCCTTCTTGAATACTTAGTCATCTTATAGTGTTGATATTCCACACATTACTCATAATTAATTAAAACAAAACATCCCAAATATCAATAATTAATTTCTATGGTTCAAAGCTAAACAATGAAATCCTAAATCATTAAAGACGAGTCCTTAAAAATTTAGATATAAATATATCACCAACAAGTCCCAACTAGATACAAAATTATAACTCAAAATGAAGTAATAAATAGTGGAACACATGGCCAAACAAATGAAATTATACCCATGCTTGTAGATAATGTAATATAGCTACACCATAATAGAAATTATAATGTTAATCTCATAGACCTTGCTCTCCCGAACTATGCATAATCCATTCCATAGCCCTACAAGGAGAAAGAAGCTTCCTAAATTTAGGCTTTAGATATTCTTCAAAAAGAGATGGAAAACCTTGAGTTAAAACCAACATAATAGAATCATATGAATCATTGTGATATCAAGGATAGAACTGCAATGATCTTTAAAACATAAGAATTCCTTGATGAAGAGGATAAGAAATGAGTTTTGGAACAAGAATAACTTGATGGATAAGGAAGATAGCTCTGATTGGCCAACCCATCTCTGTTGGGGTGCAACATGCCTCCCCAAAGTGAGAGCATTCTCTTGGTTGGCCCTTTAAAATAAAATTTTGACAAGAAAAGACTAAATACTCGATGGGTGTTTCATCCACTTTCAATTGAATTCTTTGTGGAGAGGAAGAAGAAGATATGGACCACCTCCTAGTTAATTGCAAGCTCAACCATGAATGCTAGAAATTGGTTTGTAGTAGACTAGATTGGAAATATCCTCTTCTTTCAAGAATCTCTTCTAAATATTTGTATTAGTTGGCCACATCTTTTTAGGGACTTTACATTTGCAAGTCATTGGGATGTTTGCTCATTGTTGATTATTTAGAACATTTGGAAGGAAAGGAACATTAGAATTTTCAGAAATCAATCCTCTAGAGTTTATAAAGTGATCGTGAGGATAGAAGAAGCCATCTCCAAAGTAGTAATGTCACATGTTGAAAGAATTCTAGTTCAAACAACCATTTCACCAATTGGGATAATATAATGCTCAAAAAATGGCCCCTCCTCAGCCCTCCTCCATCAAACAACTCAAATAACTCCAAGGTAAATAAAATTAATTGTAACTTGGTTAGTTGGACACCACAACCTTTCCTTTCTTCATATTAAAATTTGATGATGCCTCTCAAGGGAACCCCTACCTCTACAGGACATGCTACATTTTAAGGGATTACTCTGGTAACCTCATTAGGGTGAAAGCAATTAAACTAGCCTCAAGCACTAACAATGATGTTGAAGCCTCTATTCTTGTTAGTGGATTAGATATGGCTTTATAATTGAAGATAAACCAACTATGGATAAGAGGGTGATTCCATAATAATAATATATGCATTTAAGTCAAAGAGGGCCATGAATTGGTGCCTGGACTATCATATACAAGCTTCTTGTGAAAGATTAAAGTAATTTTTATCTTTCAATATTTCTTATTGCTACAAGGAGGAAAATAGAGCTACAAACTGATTGGATAAATGTGGTATAGATCAAGATCTAAGAAGTAAGGTATTTGATCTAGGTTTGACCCCTCCAAAATTGGGGTTTTCCATTGATAGGGATAAAGGTATTTGTAGGGGTTAATCTATGTCTATTTCATTAGGGATTAGCAGGACTATAATTGTTAGGATGTGCAAGGGTGAGAGCCTTGTGGTAATGGTAGGATCAAGGTACTCTAATTATTTTGGATTAAGCATGTTAAGTTTTTTAGATTTATCCTTGCTAACTTGGGTGATAACGGTGCTTCTAAATTTTCCCTTGTCACATCATGCCCAATGTCTCCCCTTAGGGTGATTTTGACATTTATGCTGAAACATTGGAGCTAGAGTCACCATGATTTGCTAAGGACAACTAGCTAGACTGGTACATGATCTAAGGCTACCTCGATATTGTGGAGCACATGACTACATCATGATGCCTTTATTTCATGGAATTTTCATATCTAGTTTGTAATAAGCATAGCTATTCATCTATGTACGAGAAAGTCATTGGAGCTTCAAATTCATTCATTTCATTTAATCTTGGCTATGGTTATGAAGTGGCTTGGGAGGTTGATATAAGATGAAGTTATTCCTTTGAGAGGGGAGTTGTCTATTTATCCCCAACTCCTGCCATTTTCAGCACTTACCGCTTTTAGTCACCCCTTGTCTCTACTACTCTCTTTTGGCTTCTTTGCAAGTTCTTGGTGCTTCATTCATGGAGAATGATCGCATTAACCAACAAATTGTCTTCCTAGTGCTTAGATGGGAGCCAAAAATTAGAGGAAAGGTGACCTCGACAAACATTCAAAAGGTGTTTGATATGGACTATCCCCTGGTTCACTTCATCGTTTGCAATATCCTTGGGCAGAAAATTTAATTGGGCTATATAGAGAGAGTTATGAGATGGTCCAAAATTTCATCCACCTTGCTAATGAGCATAATGGATATGTGTAGGATGCCAATTTTATCCAAGAAACCACCTTCAATTTAATCCTTGATTACATCTATAATGTAGAAAAGAGATCTCTAGCCTAAATGGTTAAACTAGTTCATCCCTCTTCTACAAAACATTGGGGCACAAACTGAGTATGGATTCTACCGAAGGAGGAGAGCCAAACTACAGGGGTTATGCCCTTTTTTTGTATATAGAAGGATGAAGCAACTTCAACCACAACCAAACAAGCAAGCCAAGACTATGATCAAACCACAAAATGATGAATAACATACTATATTTCAAATTAAGGGAAACGAACCTCAGAGATCAGAAAGTACAATAGAGGTAAGAGTAATTCAAAACCTAGAAAATATAGTAGAAGTGCCTAGGACAGGGGCACTCGAGCGCCCTGGTCCTCTTTCAGAGTTAGGCAGAATTTTAGATATTATCAGATCTGTATCCATCTACACTACCTTCTCCCTGGAAACCAACCTCTGAAACTTGTTCTTCTCACCTACACACATGGAAAGAGGGGAAATATTGTGTTGTGTCTAAGGGTTTGCCTCAGTTAAACCCCGTGTTGGTGTTCCCACCTCCACTACAATGAATGAAAAGATCCAAGAGTGCATACCCTAGGAGGGCAAAGGCCAAATTTGCAATAATATGATAGATAATGATGAAAGATGGTTATAATAACCACAATATATCCAACCTTAGTTGATGAAGACCTAACACCAACAAAGGAGAGTTATGAAGAGGTCTTCAAACTTCCTTTAAAGCCTACAAACAACATCGATAGCATTCACAAGTAGATGACAATCCAAACATGAAGAATCCTATAGCATAGAACATCACATGAGAGCAATTTCACATTCATTTGGTTAGATGTAAAATGAATTATAACACATACTTAAATATACATTCTCTCTCACCTTCAACAAATAAAACAACTTTAGGATGACAGATGCTAACTAAAAGAGTGTCCTAAGCCAACACCATAAAGTGGTACCAAAGTACCCAAGTGGGACCAGGGTGCTCGGGCACCCTGGACCTTTGGCACACAGACTCCAAAAAGTGTCTTTTAAAGTAGGCTTAGTCCAATACTAAGTTGATTATATTTGGTTTACTTGTTGGGATCAAGATATTCATTATTTAGAGCTCAAATATGTGGCAGAATAGGTTGTGTTTAGCAAAGCCAACAAAATAGGTCCAACCGAGAGCTAAATTAAGTGTAAAATGCTAGTGTACACATTTTACGACTCAACATCTTCACACATGATTGTTGGAAGGCAACGCTATAGGGATATGACTTCATGATGGGTGACATGATGATGGGAGGATTCTTCCTCATGGATCTTCTCCGCACATCATAGGCTGTGGAGTGTGTTTATAAATCTATGCAAAAGGGCCTCAAATGTGGTTGTATTAACATGGTTGAGAACATCCTATAGAGTTAGTGCCATTATCAACTCTCATGAGAGATGGTTTACAATTCATCGGAGGTTTCTAAGGCCATAAAATTTCTATGTCTTTATGCCCTAGCTATGGTGCCATGGCCCCCAAGGGTCATCGACTTTAATGTCCCTACTCTGCCCATGCTTGGGGAGACTACCTTAGACACCATTGTACCTCTTTCTGACTCTAGTACTGTAGATGAGCCCGTGGATTGACCTTGCTGTGGTTTTCTTGATGTTTGTTTTTCCCCCTTTTTCTATCTTTTGGATGTGCAATCCTTCGCCGCTACATCGGTACAAGTATTTGGCTTCTCCCTCTATACTCTTTACTTTTGTTCAGTACTCTTGGTTCTTTTGGTACCACATCTTTGTAATATCCCTATAATATTATTAACAAAAGTATGGGTAATCTTGGCACCCTTTTAGTTAAAAAAATTCATGCATATGAATATATAAAGGAAATCCTTACATGCCTAAGAGTAAAGGAATATATCCATTCACCACCTATACACCTCCTAATAATCTATAAACTCTCCTTGATAATACTGCCAGCAATAATCCTCCTTTTTCCAAAGGATATAGTTCATCCACTCAACCTAAAGTCCAAACTCCTACTCAATCAAATCAGAGTTGAATTTTGCAGCACAATAAGATAGGATATAACTTAGTAAAGGAAATAAAAAAGACTGAAGATAATATTTCCTTTTTGAATTAGCCCAACTGACCAAGTAGAAAAATATTTTTTTCGATTCCTTATTTCCTAAACATAAGATTTTTATTTCTAATGTTTCCTTGTATAAAGATAAATTGAAAGACCTCCCCTTTTTCTCATAATTTGAATTTTTCTTAAGAACTTACACAATTCTTTTGTTGATTTAGGTGCATCAAGAAATGCAATAGTACCTTTTACACATATGTGAGAAGTTAGGATTAACCTTGGTCAAGTCAAATAGGAAGGTGGTCCAACTCGATAAAATTGAAGTAAATGTGGTTGGTGAATTAAATCATATACACATTCAAGTCTATGTCTAAGGTCACATTTGTTAATGTGGTTCCATGTTGGTTAGTTAACCCATTTAGGGGTTGTAACATAGTTGAGAGTGTATCTAAGCACATATTTCCAATGTGTCATGTGGATGTGTCTTATTTAGCCATGGATTATGAAATGATTGCTCTTTTATAATCATTGGTTAGTTAATGGCCTACAAGTTTCATCTATAAAGAAAAATAGTTGCATGATTGGTTTTTATCATGATTTGCACAAGTGAAGGTGTTGAGGGAAAAATACTGACATAGTTTCCCATTAGCTCAAGACATTAAATAGAAATGGTTTCCATGGCTACCATATCATTCTCAATTTATTTATGAAATACTTTTCTAATTATTTATAGTTTATGTCTTACTCTACCTACATGGTAAATCCTTTTCTACTAACCTTGTTAAATCCTACGAGTTCTCGCTGAAGCCATACTATCAAAGAGTTAAGCATGTAGGAGTCTTAATCATCTTTACCTCCCATTGGTTTAGAAATAAATATCATTAGGAAGCCTATGATTGATAAATCATGGTGTTGGAAATAAGCCACACCCGGACTGATGATGGACTGGTCCAAGATGGGCCAGTAGCTCAGTGGTAGAGCACTCCAACAACGAATGGAAGGTCCTAGGTTCGAGTCCTAGCTGTTCCATATCTCAACATGGTATCAGAGCCAAGCCCAGGCTAGGAGCCCCAAGCACACGAGAGGTGTGGCTTAAGGGGGGGGTGTTGGTGTTGGAAATAAGCCACACCAGGAGCCCCAAGCACACGAGAGGTGTGGCTTAAGGGGGGGGGTGTTGGTGTTGGAAATAAGCCACACCAGGACCAACAATGGACTGGTCCAAGAGGGGCTAGTAGCTCAATGGTAGAGCACTCTCAACAATAAATACTTCACAAATGAGTGATGTTTTTCGCCCATTCCAGTGCGGCTTGCAATCAAGGCTTAAATTTGATTATGAGTGTATCACATGAAAGGAGAGATTTTGGACATAATGTCAAAATTTATATAGAATTATAATTATATATATATATGGTTTATATATAATTTTACTTATACTAAAGTATGTAGTATTATTTTAAGAGCACCTTTGAATGGATAACTGTCATAAAAATTTTGCTTGACAGGCCGGGTCAACAGTCAAATTTAAGCTCTGCTTGCAATTTATCAATGCACCCGTATGCATGCCGTACTCCAGAATCCTTGTTTCCAGATAAACCGGCAATAAAATAAACATTCTATTATTGTCCACCACATGCGTTCTTGTAATATCAATCTATTCCAAAAAGCCAATTCATAAGAAAATAATAAATATTCTTCTTGTTATTCTTAACAACGGTTTTATTTAATTTACACAGAACCGCCGAAATTAGCGCGCATGACTCGAAACGGTCTATATATTGTCAGTGTCAATAAAAATACTCTGACAGCAAATATTTTTCACAATCTATGACAACTTGAGGTCTTTTTAAGCAGCATTCGTGGAAGGCGAAGTACGATTCCTATTTTCCTTTGTGAAGCATCTTTCGTTAAAAGTCCGAGTAAGGATCAGGTTGGAGGATTGCAGGAACTGTATTCACTACGTCTTTTGTAAGGATTTCTCTTTAAATTGTTTTTTTTATTAAACATATAAATTTTAGGAATAGGGTTTAATTTGATCCTTTTGTTATTGACGAGTATCTCAGCCTGAAATTTGATTGAACTCGTTTCCTTTCACCAGTTGCAAAGATTGTGTCTGATATCTTTGTTTTGCCGTGCCATTTAGTTGTCTTGTTTTTTTATTTCTATGTTCAGATATTGTAATGCAAATATTTGTTTAGAAGTATTTCCTAATTTCCTGTCAGAAATATTGTAGGGACCGTGTACATGCACTCCGTTCCGAGCTGTATCTGAATCTGCATCTGAATTTGTAGGCCTTCCTATTGCCAAGATTACGAATACCATGAAATCAGATTCAAGTTTTAGAGAGCGATATCTGATGCATCTTGTTGGGGCTCTAAATTCCCTCAACAACCCCACCATCAACAACATAAAGTTGGCAGTGGATGTATCTCTTGCTCTCACTGTAAACAGGGCAGTTTGGAGAAACCCCCGTTTCAGTAGAATCTGCAGCAAAGAGGAAAATAAAACTCTACTCACACAAATTCTGGGGCCTAAAAAGTTGGGAGCAATAAGTGCTCAAAGGGCCAGGTGCCATTCCTCTTTCTCCTCTAAGAGAATGGCTTCTCACAAGCATACAAAGCCTGGTGGGAAAAAACCATACTTGTGTGCTTTTCTTAAAACACAACTAGAAGCTTTGGAAATTTTGGTCAATTCTTCTAAGTGTTGATGTAGTCCTTCCTTGTTGTAAGTGAGAATGAGCAAAATATAAATGACCATTCTATCATTTAAGAAATGCTCGAGTTTTTATTATTTTTTTAAGCAAATATTTGTTTTATTGAAGTTTTGAAATTGATATATAAAAAATTATTTGGTATATATATACATATTTTATAGTATTTAAAAGAAAATTTTATAAGTACAAATATTTTTAATCATATCATATTTATGTTTTTTGACAAGGTTATTCATTCCAGATAGTATTTGATCAATAAGACCACTCTATTAAATAATACTTTTAAATATTATTAGTAATTTTTAACAGTTTTATTGATATGATTATCTGAATATTTTTTATAATTCTATTAAATAAAGAAGTGACTTTGAAAGTATTATAACTCATTAATATTGATATTTTCAAAGATACTCATTATTAATTCAATAAATAGAACCATAAAAATAATTATACAGAAAAAGATAAATTTTAAAAAAATGAACTACAAACAAGATACAATTATATTGAAAAAAGATTGGATAGAAAAATCCTTAAAACTAAAATTAGGAGAAAATTAAGATCCAAACTACTATATTTAGTAGAAGCTAATTAGATGGAAGTTTACACCAACATGCAAATAGAAGAAAGAAAAAAAAATTTGTAGTATAAAAACATTTTCTAAATAGTAAAATTCAATGCAAGTAAAAACTTTTTTTCTTTAAGTAGAAAATTTGAATGTACATATATTGAAAAATTCTCTTAAGATATATAATTGAAAAAATTCAAGATAATTTAAGAATGTATAATAGAATAAACTTCCCGAATGCCATAATCGCCCGGACAGCTATATAATGTAAACCGGCAAACCTGTAGAGGGGCCCCGCTGGGTTTTAAGCTTTCCGTTTTAACGTAATCGAATACTTTGTTGCTTTCCAAGGCTATGGAAACGTTAAAGCAGGACTATTAAAACGTTAAACAGTAGACAACCCATCTCTTCTTCAAATACAATCGCGACTCTCTCTCCTCCACTGTTTTATACTCGGTATTACACTAAACGAATATGTATTATTTTGGCCCATAAATTGAGTGTTATATAGTTGACTTTCTTTGGAACGGACAACGTTTGAGTGGTACAAAATTTATTACATATAATATTTTTTAATTTTTATTTGGTAGTACAATCACAAACATTTATTATCAAACAAATAATGGTTGGAGGGTGACAATCTTTTATTTTTCAGATTTCCTATAGTTTATCTTCATACGACATCTTAAGAATTTTAATTGACCAAGTGCAAATATGTTAGAAATACATTTGTTGAATAATTATATTAATATAATAACAATAAATTAAATATTGGTTAAATTTATTTTAAAAAAATTAAAAATAAATTATTTTATTAAGTATAAAAGATAGTTTCATTTTAAAACTTTTTTACATACATTTATTAAATTTAAAGTAAAACTCCTTTATGCTAGTGGCTTATCTTCTTAGTGCTCCTTTACGCTAGGGTCTTATCTTCCCCCTCGTTAACCACAATAGGCTTAATAACCATGAGTGAAATCTTCAAGATAAACTATCATAAAAGGAAGAGTTTGAGAGATTCCCTTGTTTCAGAATATGAGCCTACAAGAGATAATTTTGTGTCCTCAAGAGAGAAGTAGGAAGGTTCTAACAATGATAGATACTCTAGCCAAAGTATGATCCTTTTGGGATCCAAGATGGGGTTTCTCTAGAAAAGTGAAGACTTAAGAGGAGGAAGAGATTAAGAAGGGTTTTAAGGGATTGTTCTAAACACCTAGAGCTATTGGAGTTGATGTTCAAAGGGGGGAGCTTCCATGCAAGGGTTATTGGGAAGGACATTTGATTGACCTTGCAACAAGAAAAAGGTAAACCTAAGATGTTCTTGAATCCAAAGGTGGGGGAAGATTTCCCTAGTTTTTATGGCCCTTGTCCTCCTCTCTCTATCACTTCTACTGAGTCCTTAGGTGACCTAGAAACTTTGGAGGATCTCGTTGTCTTTATTAAACTCATTCAAAACAATATGAATACTTTGGTTGAGTCTACAAAAGTTCAACCAAAATTGATTAACTCGTATTTAATAGAAATTAATAGGACAAATTTTAAATTATCTATACTTTGTAACTAGTCAAATGGTGATGTGTGGACCCCCAAGGATGTGGATGAATATATCTTTCAGCTACGGGAGGTTTTTCTTAATGAGAACAAGTTGATTTCAGATTGAATGATTTTAAAGCAAAAATAAGTAGTCTTGAGTTATCCTTCTAGTAAGGCTTGGTGAAACAAAAGGCCAAAACTATTAAACATAGAAAGGAACTTAGAGATATTAAGGGATCCCTAACCAAGCTATGCAAGTCAACAATAGTACCATTGAGAATAGTGTTGGCAAGAGACACTGTATGGCTTCATAAGTGTTGTCATTGATGGCAACAAAGTCTATCCCACACAACCGCAGTACATAATATGCCTATATCGGAAGTCAAATTGAAGATTGTTTTGGTCTAGTGAACAAGAACTGAGTATGTAACAAGATCTGACAATTAGTTCCGGATCTCTCAGATGGTGTAACTCAGTAAGTTACGGACTTGGATAAGTCAAGAGTGGTATCATGACTATTTTATTCTAGAGATTTAGCCTCCGGTAATAAAGCATGCAAAAGATATGAGCATCTGAGTGTGGGGTTCCACTCAGGCAGAGCAGACAGAGGAAGAATTGATAGACAGAGTACCGGACTTCAATCCGGTTGTATAAAAGGTATTGATCAAGCAATTTGTGGCATTATATGATTTTGGCCGACATAGGTAATGATTTATATGCCTAAGTTTTTGGTGCACATCATCAATCAAGTGTGGATTCAGCCAACTGAACAGTAATTTGCAAATATCCTAAGTGTTCTTGTTGCCGACTAGAAAGTTGTTAGAAATCCTTGATATGGATATATATACCTGATGGATTCAAGCTTATGAGTGTGTGATAGTGATAGGATGAATGATTAAGTGTGAAGAAAAGCAAAGACAAGTGCGAAGGCAATAATCCAAGCTTGGAATGTGATAGAAAAGTGATATTGAGCAGAGGAAGAATGAAATGTGCCAGATCAGTATACAGTGCCTAACCGGAACTGAATTCTTACATGTATGGATGATGTTCATCAATTCAAACACCTTGGTATCATCTGTAAGCATTTGTAGACAATGAGTCTCTTGTAGGCAGTGGGCCTCTTGTGAGCAGTGTGCTCGGGCAGTGAGCCCTAATTGGCAAGTGCCATTTTGTACTCTTCTATTCTTTTAACAAAGAATACAATCTTGGGTTAGTCACCCTGTGGTGTTTCCCTTAACATGGTTTCTACGTAAAAATCCTTGTGTTGTGTGTGTTAAATTCATTTATGTTCTTATGGTTGCTTATGCTTTCATGTTTTGATATATCATTGAATATTGAGATAAGAAAAGAAAGTGAAATTTAAGGATAACTGATTCACCCCCCCTCTCAGTTATCTGCCTTGTGTCCAACAATTGGTATCAGAGCCACGTTCCTTTGAACAAGCTTAACAGCTTGAGTAAGATTTGGGAATCTCAATGGATGCATAATGTATGAAAGAACAACTTCAGTCTACCCTAGATGATCTTGAACAATCCCACTCTGAAGTCAATAATTTGAGAGAAAGACTCAAGTGAGATGATGATTTCAAAAATGAGCTAAAAGAAAAACTTAGTAATTCTGTGAAAAAGAGAAAGGAACTACTCCAGAAATTAGCAATCAGAATGAAGTCAATAATACTGATGAGCATCTGAATGAGAAAAATAAGCTATGTGAGAATCTATCAAAAAAAGTCATTATGATAAGGCATGAAATGGAATCAGGGGTTATGAAATTCACCCAAAAAATTGAAGAAAAGAGAAAGACTAAAGATAATTTAAAATAATCCCTCAAGGAGAAAATAGAGGACTGCCACAAAATGGACAGAATAATTAGGCATCTTGAATCGGATCTTGAAGAAGCTAGAGACAATGAAGAACAACTTGAGAACCAGATAGACACTCTTAAACAAGATCTTCAATTTGCAAATGAATACAAAGAAAAATTCAAGATAAGTTCAACCCAACTTGAAATTCTTCTTGAAAGTCAAAAGAGGGTAGATGATAAGAGTGACTTGGGATATGAGAAAGGTGAAAGCTCTGGATCCAATCAGAAGAACTTTGGATTAGGAAATCAAAGAAATAGACCTAGAAGACCTCCAGTAAGGCAACCAAATGCTCAAAGATATCCATCTTTCAATGGATACTGCTTCAATTGCAACAAATTTGGTCATAAAGCAACTCAGTGCAGGAACATAATTAATCATAATAGTTCATTCTTCTCTGGTCAATGTTTTAGTTGCAAAAGGTATGGTCACAAATCTCATGAATGTAGAAATATGCAAATGAACAATTCTTTCAATGGTAAATACTTTGTATGCAACCTAATTGGACATATGGCTAATAAATGCAGATCAAGAGGATATCACTCAAATAAGAAAAGAAATATTGTGTGTTACAATTGCAATAGATATGGTCATATCACTAGATTCTACAGAAGCAAAAATCAAAATAGAAAAGGTCCAGTGGAACATGATCAGAAACAAGATAAAGGCAAAGGTAAAGTAAATGCGGATGAAGTTCAATAGGAGATAAGCAAGATTTGGGGAAAAAGGAGTACAATGAGTATTGGAGATGGATCTGCATCAGAATCTAGTGCTAATCATCCTTCTAAAAACTCAAAGGTGAGCTCTTGCTCAAGGGGAGCTACAGAGAAAATATTTTTCCCCCAGCTAGCTAGTAAGTGCCTAAATTCAACACATTGAGTAAACATCTGATGTTGCGAATTAAAGGATTCCTATAACATTCCCCAAAGAACATTCAGTCAAAATATGAGAGGTCCGCATGAAGTTTTACAAGGTTTATGACCACTTGAGTAGATCTGGTTCCAGCAACCATCCAATATTAACTAAGCAATACAAATTGATCTCATATGATTTGAAAATAAAATACTCTGATCTGCAGATCTAGAGGAAAGTCTTTAAGGCACCTGCATGTTATCAACACACTAAGGTACTAGTTTGAAGATTTGCAAGATGATTCATGAAAAGCTCACTTGAGAAGCAGGGTGACCGGATGACTTAAAAATTTGTGCATTTATTACAAAAGGGAATTTGGTTTTTGAGCAAGGTTAAAAGGTTTATCATCCATCATTTGCAACACTTTGCACTCACAAGGAAGAGAGAAGAGCTCTGAGAAGAAATCCAGTAGAACATTCAAACTCAATTGAAGATCAAATCCAAGTACAATCTATTCCGATAGTCACTCAAAACCCTGAGGTGTGAAGAGGTATTTCTTTTTCAAATCTCTCTAATCTTTGTTGATTAGAATGGCTACTCCTATGGTTGTAAGTGTTTCTAAGAGACCAAGGCCATTTTTCAAGAAACATCCTCAAAAATCTATTGAGGTTGATCCCTTGGGTGCATTTTCTAGTATTCCGCACGGTGTTCTGCATGTAGAAGATATTAGGGTTTACATTCATGCAAACATTGAAGATCTTGGAGACCTAGAATTGATTGAAATATACTGTAAATAGTTGAGAACTGAGAATTCCAATCTCAAACCAGAGTTCCAGGCCATAAAAGATAAACATTTTGCACATTGTATGCATTTTCCATCTTTTGGAGAGGACGAATGGGTCCGGTATATCTTAAGAAGGATCCATGATAACTTCATGTGGTTAATGAGGAATTCCAAAATAACCAAAGATGCCATCAAGACTATAACAGGTTTGCACTCCATTGGTGGGTTACCTGCTCTTAAGTCTGTGAAGAATCAAATAGTATCTGAGGCCATCAGTTCAAAATATGATAAGAGGGCAATGACCATTGATGAAATCACTAATCCAGATGTTAACTTTACCTCAAATGTGAATGGATAAAAGATTTACCATTCAAGTAGAGAAAACTCTATATCTAGTATTACCATCTACACTGCATACCAGATACTAAGAGAGAATGCAGATTATGACCTGTGTGAACTCCTATTGAATCAACTAATGGAGAACCTACAAAAGATCAAGAAAGATAAAAACAAATCTTTCAAATATGGTGATTTGGTGTTATGCTTGTTTTTCTACTTCATGAATGAGTTACCAAGCTCAAAAGGTCTGATTTGGGAAAATGATAAACCGGTTGCTATACAGATCATGGATTACTTGTATGAACTTGGTGATACTCAAACCCAGAAGACAACTCTCTGGGGTTACTTCAAAAACTTCCAGAGCATGATGCAAGCAAGGGAAAGAATTCCCAAAACAATAGTGGATAAGTACAAAGACACAGTTTGTTTTATGGTAGATACTGATCAATGCCTAATAGAAGCAGTTGAGCCAAGGATAGTATGGATATTGCCCATGGGCTATGAGGTTGATGGAAACATATTGGAGACTCATATTCAATATTTACTGAGTCAACCCAAAGACCCCAAAGTAGAGAGGATTGGAACTTTTGAAGAATTAAACATAAAACTGCATGTTGAACTAAGAAGGCCTGAGACAAAAAGAAAGGTAAGGAAAGAAGTTGAAGAACTGGCTAAGAAATTTGGCATCACCAAAGAAGTTATTATTGCCAATAGAGAAAGAATAGAGAAAATTGAGAAAGAAAAAGAGGAAGCAAAGAAAGAACAGGTTTTGGTAGAAACTTCCACCCAGACAAGAACTACCAGAAGTTTTACCTCTGGGAGCTCTAAAGCTGCAAATCTGGAAGCCCATTCATCTATAAAAGAAAAGAGAAAGAAATCCAAGGCCAAAAGAGCCTATGTGAGTCTCAAGGATGATGATGAGACTGAGTTAGATGTAGAGATTAGAGAATTGAAGAAAGAAAAAGTAAAATCCCCCAAGGTTGATGTGGAGCAAAAGTCAGTAGAGTATGTTGAGAAGCCTACTCTTTCTATTGATGATATCATCAAGGCAGTTACTATGGATGGGAACTTGTAGCTGATGATAGAGTTCTATGTTGAATACAATGATGCTGACAAGAGAATTCTAGAGGAAGCCATTGTAAAGTATTTGAATATCTATAACAAAGCATTTATTGAAATAATTTCATTAATTCCAAAGAGCCTAGAGGATATATTGGATCAAAGAAAAGAGAATGCAAAGGCAAAAGACTTGGAGATTCAGGAGTAGATAGTGATGCATCTATGTCCCTCTATCACTCCAAAACAAATGGACACGGTGTTCAAGGATTGTAAAGATGACTTCTGAAGCAAGTCTCGAATGAATAAACTCATGATTGGAGAAACTGATCAAACAACTGATGAAACAAAAGAAATTCTTTGGAAAGCCTTGAAGAGATTTAATCTTCCTATTATAGAGGAAACAAATGAAGAGCCTTCTAACATGGATGTTGAAGGATTAAAGAAAAATGATGAAGAGTCATCTAAGGCATTAGATTCCTCTGTTCTAGAAAAAGGAAGGGCAGAAAGAAGAAACATTTGCTGACAAGGATGTCGAAGGATTAAAGAAAAATGATGAAGAGGCATTTGAGGCATTAGACTCCTCTGTTCTGGAAGAGGAAGGATAGGTAGAAGAAACAAATATCAATAAGCAAGTTAGTCTGGATGCCCCCAAAAGGAAGGAAGTAGAGTCGGCAAGAAACACTGTAGAGACAGTAAATAACTTCCTAGACAAAGAAATAGTGGAGTTGGATGAACCTATGTTAATTCAAGGGCCACTAAACTTTGACTCTCTCTCTCTAGTTCAGATAATGAAAGTAGCATCTTTTGCTCAGGCCAAAGCAAAAGAGAAACTTCTAAAATCACACATGGAGGATTGTGAACTGTTGGAGATTACATCTGGGATGCTAGATAAGACTATGCCAACCTATCAAAAGAATCCTTCTACCTCTCTATTCGGTAATCTAAAAAACTTAGTCAATTATGTTAACACTCATTTTGAATCCTTAGAGAAATCAGCAAAAACTAAGGTCCGAAAGGAGTTCTTGGGAAAGAGGTTTAGTGAAGTACAAGGGCTAATTGCTAATGATAGAAGAACCTTAGGCTTTGACATAAAGAGCCTTGAGAATGCTCTTAAGGATGGTGGGGACATATATAAATTTTGACAAAAAGTGACAGAAGACATTGAGAAGACATTGAGAAGAAAGTGAAAGAACAAGAAGGAAAACTGTCAAGTTTATCTCAGAATTTTGATTCTCTTACTACCTCTTTGGTGAATCATGAATGTCAAGCTATTTCTATAATAAATGAAGTTAAAGAACTAGTTAAAGAGAAAAAATAATGGATAGAATGTGTGAGCTCAGAGGGATAATCATTCCCAAGTTAGAGGCAATGCATGATGCCTTGACAGAGGCACAAAGTATAGTCTGGACCAGTGATCCAACAGACTTAAAAAGAGCAGAAACATATGCATTTTTGTTAAGTGGACACATCTCCATTTTGGACATAATGAAGAGGAGTTGGGCCACATAAATCATACAATTGAAGACAACCTTTGTGGATATATTTAAGTATATGTAAGTATAATGTATGACATGTATATACATATGTGACCATGTATAGAATAATTTTTGCAAAATTTTGGTATATAGATTCCACCCTTTTCCATTGATGTCAAAGGGGGGTGAAGAGTAGTGAAAAATGAGGAATCCAGCAGAGGGGAGCTCCGGTAAAATAGTGCAAGAAACAGAGCACAAGCAAATGGGAGTTACTACAACACTTATTCATTTTTCACTAAGTGTTGCCATCAATGCCAAAGGGGGAGATTGTTGGCAAGAGACACTGTATGGCTTCATAAGTGTTTTCATTGATGGCAACAAAGTCTATCCCACACATCTACAGTACATAATATGCCTATACTGCAAGTTAGATTGAAGATTGTTTTGGTCTGGTGAACAAGACCAGAGTATGTAACAAGATCCAACAATCAGGTCTAGATCTCTTAGATGGTGTAACTCAGTAAGTTGTGGACTTGGATAAGTCACGAGGGGTATCATGACTATTGTATTCCAGAGATTTAGCCTCCGGTGATAAAGCATGAAAAAGATATGAACATCTGAGTGTGGGGTTCTAGTTAGGTAGAGCAGACAGACGAAGAACTGACAGACAGAGTACCAGACTTCAATCTAGATGTATAAAAGGTATTGATCAAGCAATTTGTGGCATTATATGATTTTGGCTGACATAGGTAATGATTTCTATGCCTAAGTTTTTGGTGTGCATCATCAATCAAGTATGGATTTAGCCAACTGAACAGTAACTTGCAAATATCTTAAGTGTTCTTGTTGCCAACTAGAAAGTTAGTAGAAATCCTTGATGCAGATATATATACCTAATGGATTCAATCTTGTTAGTGTGTGATAGTGATAGGATGAATGATTAAGTGTGAAGAAAAGTAGAGACAAGTGCGAAGGCAGTAATCCAAGCTCGAAATGTGATAGAAAAGTGATATTGAGCAGAGGAAGAATGAAATGTGCTAGATCAGTATACAGTGCCTAATCAAAACTAAATTCTTACATGTATGGATGCTATTCATTAGTTCAAACACCTTGGTATCATCTGTAATCATTTGTAGATAGTGAGTCTCTTGTAGGCAGTGGGCCTCTTATGAGCAGTGTGCTCAGGTAGTGAGCCCTAATTGGCAAGTACCATTTTGTACTCTTCTATTCTTTTAGTAGAGAATACAATCTTGGGTTAGTCACCTCATGGATTTTCCCTTAATAGGGTTTCCATGTAAAAATCCTTGTGTTGTGTGTGTTAAATTCATTTTTGTTCTTATGGTTGCTTATGCTTTCACATTTTGATATATCATTGACTATTGAGATAAGAAAAGAAAGTAAAATTTAAGGATAACTGATTCACCCCCCCTCTCAGTTATCTTCCTTGTTTCCAACAAATAGTTCCTTGGGTATGAAGGTCTTGAGACATAAGTTGAAAGCAACTATTGAGGAAGGGAGAACTAATGCTATGCCTAAGAAGGAACCCTTAGGGGGTTTGAGATCTAGGAAGAGAAATAGTAAAAGAAAAATGAGAGCTAAGGAAAAATAAGATCTTAAGAACTTCATTGAAATGCATGAGAGATTCATATAGGAAGAGATAGAGCCAACAATGACCGTAAATAGTCTATAGCTTCTTTTGTTGTTGGTATTTTTTCTGGGTTCTCTATTTTATTATTGTGTGGATTTTTGGCTATTGATCAATTGATGTTTACACTTTTTGTAAAGGGTTTCTGGTTCCTTCAAAACCCATTTTTACCCCTTATAAGAAATATTCAAATGATTAGTGTATTTAATACCAAAGTTAGTAGTTTCTTATAGGTATCAAATATGTCTTGGTTTCTTTCCAATGAATCTTATATGCCTTAGCCATGAATTGACTAAGTATGTTATTTGAGTATGCAATTCTAGTTCTTGTTGGTGTTAAGTAGCTCAAACTCCAAGTTCTAGTTTTGATATAAAGTGCCATTTTCTACTTTTGTATCATAATCAATGTAAATTTCAACAGTATATTTTAATGGATTAGAGACTAATTTTCACTCATGTGTATTAGACCTTTTGAAAAAAATATTTGCATACTTACTTTGAGTAATCAAAGTCTTACCAAGTTTTCTCCATACTTTTTGTTTGAGAAGAAAGGTGAAGGCATACCTTAATAAATTATAGTAAAGTTTAAATACAAAAATAGACTTATAGTCTGAGCTATTCGACCAAAATGGGGTGGGAAACGCCATTAGAACGAAGTGATAAATAGATACACAAAAGACCATAAAGACATGTATTACATAAGAGAACTTATTCTGAATCAGATCCATGAGGGTCTTTTGGAGAAGGAATGGCAAATGGGAGGGTAAACTATGGCATTCCTAGAGCTCATGGTAGGCCTGGTTCAAGATCCAAGGTGTGATGTCAGAGGAACCTTATCATGGTGAGCACCTCCTTCACTCTGTCTGCCAATACCACTAGAAAATGGAAGCAGTAGGCATTTAATGCTCTTTCCATAACGTTATAATAGTCCACCCTATGTCTTCTCTACATTGCATTGTAGACACATGTTGTATGGTGTGAAGACTGAAGGAGAAATCTATTAAAAAGGCCACCAATGGGTGCAAGCATTTCCTAAAAATAATATTCCACCACGGCAACCCTCCACCTTTTCAAGTTGAAGAAAGAAGGATGCACAATCCCAAATCTGATTGCTTGAACATATTCATAATCTTGTAGAATATCAAACAAATTAGAAATAAAAGTTGTCACAATCTCTAAGCCCTTGATTTTTTTGTATGTAGGTTGGAAGCGATAGAAGCCCAACACATAGGTCCACATGTATATTGTGTTGATTGTGTTGGAATTAGGTTTGTCATTGATGTCAAATAATTGTCTTTTGTTGTCATCTTGTCAATGATGTTGTCAGCAGTGGAGAATTGTGCAACAACAACTCCCATACACTAGTAGATCTCAGTATCTCCCATTAACAAAATAATAGCTCACATATAGAGAAACAATAACAAATCACATACACCAGTAGCTCCCATTAAAAAAATAGCTCACATAGAGAAACAACAACTCCCATACACCAGTATCTCCCAAAATCACACAACTCCCAATCCCCAACCCTCCAAACCCCCCAATACACCATACACCATAAAAATCACCCCCAAAGAGGAATCCACCACTCCTTTTTCAAACAAGATCATTTATTATTCTTTCCAATTTCATAATTTCAGATATCAATTCAAAATAACAATATTTTAACATAATCAATGATTCAACAATAATCTTAGCAAGAAAATAGAATTTATCAACAATTTTCATACCTCCATTGTCCAAGCTAGGATCTTTTCTTTCTTTTAACCTTTTCTTTCTTTTAAACCCATCTAGTAACCTTTCTAGGATCTTTTCTTTCTTTTCATCCTCTGCTACTAGTAGGGAGGAGATTTTAGAAGCTTTGGGGATGGTGAGGGAAGTAGTGGATAGTCAACACCAGTTAATGAAGTGGTTCTTCATAGAAATAAATAGGATTAACGTCAAGATCAGTGAAATTCAACAAAGGATTGGAAGGGGTGTTGAAATTGATGACAAGTTGAATACTGAGATTCAGCTTTCCTGGGAAGCCATCCCTAAGATTAATTAGTTGGAGGACCTTGTTACCCATAGCCACGACCATGACAACTGCTTAAACAAAGTGGAAAATGAAATGAAATAAATTAAGCTGAACTTCGAAAGGATGCTGGAGATTAGTAAATGTACTATCCAGAATAGTTCAAAGGGGATTAATATCCTCATCGAAAAGATGAAGGAGCTGAAGGAAGAACATATGGTAGGAATGGGCGAGGAGAAAGATGCAGAGGGAAAGATACATAAAATTGGCAGCAAAGGAAAATAGGGAAAGGTCAATAAACAAGATGGCCCTATCTCAATGACGCATGGTAGCAAAAATAAATCTTTCTAAGAGGAGGAGGAACTTCCAGGTTTCACAAAACTTCATGAGGAATTTTATAAATAGGAGTTGGTAGAAACTGAAACTCTCAAAAATATGTGACCATGCTGATGGGTTCTAGTGGGTTGGCTATTTTTTTTGTTACTATTTGTTTGTTGGTGGTTTCTATAATAGGTTATATATCTAGGCATATTTTTATGCTTTAGTGTTTTTTGTCTTTGGGTTGCTATCCTGTAATGTTTTATCTTTGGTGTAGCATCTGGTTGTAGGGTTTTGGGGACCCTTAAAAACCTGTTTTACCCCTTTTATCAAAAATAATTTGTAACTTTATTTAGTATCATTTTTTAAACACATTGTAACCAATTTGGGCTTTATCGTACTAATTTTATAAAGTGCCACTACATGACCCAAAATTGGATTTTTTGCCTATGCACTCAATTATGAAGTGCTAAACTAACGGGGATCTAGATATTTTGAATCAAGGGGGGTGTGTTGGTGTCGTGCCTTGTGCACTTCTGAATCTTCTTCTTAATTTTATTTTCCACACTTACTTCAACAACATGGATTCACAAAAGGCAATCAAGCCACTAACCCTGTTTAATTATCATAAGGGGAAATCTATAATTCGACTTGTGTTAAAGAATAAAGGGTTACATAGGGTAATAATGGGTACTAAAAAAGAACCCACTAGTGATATAGAGAAGGATAAATGGTTTAACAAGTGTGATCAAGCATTTGGTTTTTTGTGTCTAAATATACATCCTAAACTATTGTTTCACATAGAAGCCTTGAAAACACCCAATGAACTTTGGCTAGCATTAGAAAAAGTCTTTGGGAAGGTTGATGAGATGAGATCTAATGAGTTGGAGAATGAGATAATTAGTCTAACTCTGACACATTTGACACCTTAGAAGACTTCTTCACCAAGTTTAAATTTGTAAGGTTGCAATTAAAAGAGCGTGGAATTGACAAGAAGGATGATCAACTCATACTTTCAATTCTCTGCAAGATAGGACCTGAGTATTATGTGTTTGTATCTACTTTCTACTCCACTAAAAGAGCTCTTAGAGCCACATGGGAAATGCCATTCTTAGATGACTTCATTACAAACTTAACTAGGGAGCAAGATAAGTTAATATACATGGGTACATTGAAAACAACAAAACTGTAATCTCTCTTTGCTAGGAATGGGGAACACAATGCTTCAAATAACAAAGGGGAGAAGACTAAAATAGACAAGGAGATCAACAAGGAAAAAAGTATGAGCCCAACATAGAACCTTCCTCAAATCAAGGGAAACCTAAAAAAGAGAAAGTCAAGTGTGCCTATTATAAGAAACATGGGCATGATGAGCACATATGTATGAAGAAATAGATAAACCACCTCACTCATCTTCTTAAGAAGCATAACATAGGGCTCCCTAAATCTATCAAAGAGTCCTCATCAACCCAAGAAACTTCTAACAGAAAGGACAAAGGTAAAGAGAAATATAAGGGCAAGGTACTAGTTGTAGTAGCATCATCATCAGTTTCATCTTGGATTATTGACTCAGATGCTTCACACCATATGACTTCTTCACAGGTTGAGTTTTTCTCCCTAGACCCTCATAACCTATATAGCATCACTTTGGGTAATGACACACCAGCTGCAGTTACAAGGAGAGGGTCTATTGAAGTTGAGGTGGAACACTCACAAATGTTCTATGTGTATCTTCATTTTTAACTAATTTCCTATCAGTGTATCAGATTGCTCACATAGGAAAGGGCATGTGAGTTAAGTTTACTCCAGATCCAGTTTAGATTAGAGAGTTGCATAGCAACAAACTCATGACTTTGGGAAGTGCAGATCACCATGCTAAGCTATACACCTTCTCACACTTTTCCCCTGATATTTCTCCTTTCAACCATCCATAGCAGATTCCTGAGATAGAGTTTTCTTCTTCCTCTAGTTCTGACAGTGAGGATAGTGATGGGGTGCCATCTCCATCCATCTTGACACTCATTTTGGAGGATGAGGATTAAACCTTTGACTCATCCATATTCATCTCTCTTTTGGCTAGACAGTCACTTCAGAGTGCAGGTACTAGGGTATAGAGTCCAGTTAGTGGTTGAATTACATTGTCACATTATAGAGTACATGCTTTCTATGCCTCTGCTTATGAGTTTAGTGTTGCTCTTTCAAGAGTTTTTAGTGATTCATTATAGTAGAGTGATATTTAGAATTCACTTCATTGGGACACACTTCTACTAGACATCTCTTGGTTGTTTGTTGAGTCTCACATATCGGATCTTGATGACACCTTGGAGGATCTCATCTTATTGTTTGATGACAGTTGTCTTGTACCTTCTACTACTACAAAGTTTAAAGAGGCTTCATCGAGGGCTTCCAGTGATTCATTAGAGGACATCTCGTGGGATTTACATTGTAGCCATATGGCATACATTGGCATTCCACATCCATACATTAGTTCTTTGAATCCTGTTCTTCATTAGTTTTCACATGATTTTGAGAGGTCACTTGTTTTAGTTAGGCTCGAGCCTCTTGATTTGATTGTGACTCATTACGACATTAGCATGAGGACATTTGAGTAGTATTCTAAGACATGGTACATCATGAGAGGGTGCTGCCACAATAATGGGTTAAACACTTTCTAGAACATCCTAATTTTTGTTGAAATCACATATTTTTAGAAAATATATTGATTTAAGCGTTGAAAGGTTCCATTTAAAGGATTTTAATTGAAGAGGGTTTAATCAAACCCCCTTAGATTCAAACCTCCTTGGATAGAACCCCTCTAGTTTTAAACCATACCTATAGTGGAGTCTCCTCTACACCTATCAAAATGCTGATTAAAAACCACTTTGGTTTACCTTTTGGGGGATCAAATGAATTCATTTAAAATTTGTGTTTTGTAAGTGTGTAGTCCTTATTATAAGCTTCCCAAAAAGTATAATTTTAAATATATTTAATTTCATTATTATATTTATTTTTAATTTCTTGTGAATATAGGTTTTTCACCGAGCATCAAGTTCTCTATTCTACACACATGGAAAATTAGTAAATTAGTGAAAAAAATTCTAATAATATCTATGCCCTAGGTATTGATGTCCTTGTTTCAACCAAAAAAAAAAAGAATTTTGATACATACAGAAAAAGTTATGTTTTACGAAATCGCCTATGTCTAAATTATAATTGGTTTGAAGTCAAAACTTAATTAAAAAAATATTCAAAAAAATATTATGAAACCAAATGCATGCCCTATATATCGGTGTTACCAATCTAAATTCAAAAAAATTAGAATTTTATCTTTTGTAGAAAAAAAGTTATGTGCTACAGAATACACATCATTTTAAAAAAATGTTGTTTACTATTAAAAACTAGTTATCAAAAGAGACACAAAACATTTTACAATTTAACTTGATTTAAAAATATATATATATTTAGAATCTACAAACAAAATCTCACAAATCACTAGTTCGCATCATCTTCAAATTCCTAACAGTTTAGCGGCTATAGGTGTCAAAAATGAAGATATAGTTCAAAATGTTGATTTCAATGTCATGTTTGGCAAAAAAGTGTGACCCATTATTGTGGGATGACCCGAGACTTACCACCTCACCTCACTTCTTTGAGAATTCACCATTGGAGTTGTTTCTTCTTAAGGGAAGAAATGTGCTTTGCCACAAATGGATCATTTTCAACATTCATACATGGGCATTCACTTTTGGCATAGGGGCTACTTCATTGTGGGCGGTGCTACACAGTGTTGGGAATTAAGGTGTCTCAACCTTGGTAATTCCTTACAATATTAATGTTTGTATTTATTTTTTAATTGCCTATGTTGTAAATATTTGTAAATTCCATATTGTCATATTGTGGGATGTGGCACGGTGATGTGTCAATCCTACATGGAATATGACAACTTGTAATTTTGTCCTCACATGAGGAGATAGGCATCCCACTTGAGGAGATAGGCATCCCACTTTGTGGTAGGCACATTTTGCCATGTGTCAGCATCTTTCATGTTGTGTAAGGGAATGTTTGACTGAAATGGTTATGACTGATTTATGACATGTAAGAGTCAGAAATAGAAGTATGTAAGATAGGAGAAGACATGTGTTGTGAAGTATCTTTGAATAAGGCATATTTGGTCGCCCCAAGGTGGACTATGACATGTTATAAGAGAATATGCTATTTATAGCATGTGTATGACAGATTCTCTTATAGTTGTAAGTTGTAACTACTATGATAGATTCTCTGACGGTCGTAAGTGTCGTAAGAGCATCTGTCATAGCCCATTTTGAAAATAGGCAACCTATTTGGGATGGGAGTTGTGGACAAGTTTTAGGCACATTATACAATGTTGACCAAGTGTCCTTAGGCATGGGTTTTGGTCCATGAAGCCAAGTTGGACGCCCATCCCAAGATAGGACCTATTTTGCCTTGTATTTTCTATATAAACAGGTACTTAGAGATGGAGTTTGTATCACAGGTTTACAGGTACTGTTATGTTGCTAGATTGACTCTAGACACGAGTGTCGAAGACCATTGAAGCTTACATTGCAAGTGTATTGTAAACATTCTTTCAGATTTGTTAATACATTGTGCAAGTTTCTAAGTGTGGGGTTTTTCACCCGATAAGGGTTTTCCCCACCGTATATCTTGTCTCTCTTCTTCTATCTTCTTTCTGGTTCTATGTGTATTGCTGCAAATCCCATGTTAATGGTTTAACATTACTATAATAAAATGGATTAAAGTGAATTTACATAGCTCTCCCCTCATTATATTAGTGTAGGAAGCACTTTTTCCACACCTAGCTTCCTTTTAGTTAGTATCAAAGCTTGATCACCTTTGGTCCTAGTTTTTGGGTAGGGGACTTTTGAGCTGATCTTAAGTTGAGTGGGATTCTATGCAGAGTATTCTGAATCTTATTTGCAGCAAGCAGATGGCGAGCTCATCTAGAAGAATAGAGGTGGAGAGTTTTAATGGCACTAATTTCGAGCTGTGGAAGCTCAAGATGGAAGACATGCTTGTAGACTGAGACCTATGGGAGGATATTGGTGGCACTAAACTAGCTGCAATGTCACAAGTTGATTGGGATCTCAAGGATCGGAAGGCTAAGGGTCTCATAAGACTTAGTCTTGTTGATTTTGTTCTGTTAAATGTCCATGAGGAGACTACTACAAACTTGCATTGGAAGAAGTTGGGAGATGTGTATCAAGCCAAATCCCTAGTTAACAAACTTTTCCTAAGAAAGAAGTTGTATTCCCTTCGAATGGAGGACGGTGGATCCACTGCTGAACATATGAATGCTTTCAACATGCTGGTTGTACAATTAACATCCATTGGTGTGAAGATGGAGGAGGATCGATGCATGACCTTGCTTTGTTCTCTACTAGATTCATGAGATAATCTTGTCATGGCTATTGGAAGCACCACATAGACATTCAAAATAGATGAAGTGGTTTCTTCACTGTTATCTTAAGAGATGTAGAGAAAATCTTCTGAGGCAGCCAAAGAGGCTCTTGCAATCCATGGAAGACCCAAAGAGAAAGGGAGAAACAAGGACAAGAAGGCTGAGAAGGGTAGATCGAAATCCTGTGGGAGATCCAAATCTCCTAGAAAGTCCAAGGCTCTCTGTTGGAACTATGGTAAAACTGGCCATTTCTGAAAGGAATACAAAGAGGAGAAGAAAAAGAAGAAGAGAGCTCCTGATTCAGATTTTGACAAATCACAAGATGATGGTGATGCCTTCATCGTAGCCATGGCAACCCATGCATTTGATAATGTGTGGATGATTGTCTATGGTACATCATTCCACATGATCTCACATCAAGACTGGTTTACCATGTATGAGGAGTTCAATGGTGGAAATGTGTATCTGGGTGACAACTCTCATCTAAAGATTGTTGGTCATGGAAGAGTCTCTATCTGATTCCCTGATGGATGAGTGAAGGGGATCTTTGGGGTTATGCACATCCGAGGCTTACCATAGAACCTGCTTTCTGTAAGTATGTTGAATGATGCAGGTGTGCAGGTTGTCTTTTCGAAAGAAGTATGCAAGATGACTAGAGGAGCTATGGTGCTTGCTAAGGGTACTAGGAGAGGTACTCTATTTCAGCTAGAGGCATGCATTTCACAATGCAATAGTTCTTTTGACTCAAGGAAGAGGGTAGTAGTCACTTCATCCTCACCATCTGAATGAGCAGTAAAGAAATATATTGTATAAAGTCTTGATGGTTGTAATTGTGCATTGGAAGTTAAACTTCCTGCTGAAAAGATAATGTTATGGCATAAGAGATTTGGCCACATTGGAGAGAAGGGTCTGCGTACCCTAAAAAATAAGAACCTCATTGAGGGGTTAGATGATTGTAATCTTGAGTTTGACTTTTGTGAATATTGTATTTATGGAAAGTAAAACAGTGTTTAGTTTTATTTGAGTTCTCATAAGTCTTCTGGTGTGTTGGACCTTATTCATTCAGATGTATTTGGTCCTGTTAATGTTCCTTTGTTATCAAAATCTATATATTTTGTATCTTTTAAGATGACTACAGTAGAAGGACATGGATTTATTTTCTCAGAAGCAAATCTGAAGTTTATAGTAAGTTTAAGGAGTTTAAGGCCTTTGCTGAAAATCAGACTGGTAAAAGGATTAGATGTTTGAGAACTGACAACGGTGGTGAGTTCTGTTCTATAGAATTTGATAAATATTTTAAGGAACTTGGGATTGAAAGACATAAGAAAACTCCATACACCCCATAGCAAAATGGAGTTGTAGAGAGGATGAACAGGGCACTGATGGAGAAGGCTAGGAGTATGCTTAGTGGAGCTGGTCTAGAATAAAAGTTTTGGGCTGAAGCTATTGCCACTGCTTGCTATCTTGTTAATAGATCTCCTACATTAGCTCTTGTTCGAAAGACACCCATGGAGGTGTGGTCTGGTAGAAAGCCTTCAATAAGGCATCTTCATGTTTTTGGTTGTGAGGCATATGCACATGTGCCTAAGGAGAAGTAGTCAAAGTTGCAGAACAAGGCTATTAAGTGTATTTTAATTGGCTATGGTGTCAGTGTGAAACGATACAAGCTTTGGGACCCTGTGGCTGAAAAGTGTTGTATAGCAGAAGTGTCATCTTCAGAGAGCTTACACCTTCTTCCACTGTTCTATAGCTAGAAGAAAAAGAAAAGAAAGAGGATGTTGTTTAGTTTTCTGCTACCCCTGAGAAGACTAAACAGAAAGACAATGGTGGACCTGATGATGAGGAGAGCTCTTGTAGCTCTGAAAGCTCAGATGAAGAAGATGAACCTCAACCTTAGCTCTTGGGGAGGTCTACATGGGTAAGAAAGCAACCTGAAAGGTTTGGTTTTACATTGCTTGATTCTAGTTGTGCTTTTGCTTTGCTTACTAACAGTGATGAACCTAGAACTATATCAGAGGCTATGGACATGAAAGGTTCAGGTTCCTGGAAGGAAGCCATGGAGGATGAAATGGCTTCTTTGGAAAAGAATCAAACTTGGGACTTGGTGCCTTTGCCTTCTGGACAGAAACCCATTGGATACAAATGGGTGTTCAAGAAGAAATTTGGTGCAGATGGCAGTGTTGAGAAGTATAAGGCCAGATTAGTTGCGAAGGGGTATTCACAAGTGGAGGGTATAGATTATGGTGAGATCTTCTCTCCTGTTGCAAAGCTGACATCCATTTGATTCCTATTTTCTCTTGCATCATCTTATGACTTGGAGGTAGAATAGATGGATGTGAAGACAACTTTCCTTCATGGTGACTTGGAGGAAGAAATGTACATGTCACGGCCAGAGCATTACATGGTGAAAGGCAAAGAAAATTTGGTTTGCAAACTTAAGAAGTCTTTGTATGGTTTGAAGCAATCCCCTAGGAGATGGTACTTGAAGCTTGATGCCTTTGTTTTGTCAATTAGATTTGTGAGATTGAAATCAGATCACTGTGTGTATTATAATTTTGATGGTGATCGTATTCTCATTGTTGCACTGTATGTTGATGATATGTTGCTCATTGAGAAGGGTAAGAATATGATTTCTAATTTTAAATTTCAGTTGTCAGCACAGTTTGAAATGAAAGATTTAGGGGTAGCCAAGTACATTCTAGGAATGGAAATTAGAAGAGACAAAACCAACTAAAAACTTTGGTTAAGCCAGAGTAAGTATGTGAAGACCGTGTTAGACAAGTTCAGCATGGTAGATTGTAGACCATTGTGTGTTCCTGTTTCTTTGGGGACAAAGTTATCTATTGAGGATTGTCCAAAATCTCCTAGTGAGGTGGAGGACATGAGTAGAGTACCTTATGCTAGTGTTGTTGGTAGTTTGATGTATGCTATGGTCTGTACAAGACTAGACATTGCCCAAGTAGTGGCAGTCCTTAGTTGATTTATGGCTAATTCTGGACGGATTCATTGGGATGCAGTTAAGCGAGTGTTCAGATATTTGAGGGGTACTTCCAAGTATTCCATTTGCTATCATAGTAATGTTTTAGGACCTCCGTATTCTGTTGATATTAATGGATTTGTGGATTCAAATTGGGTAGGTGACATTGATAACAGGAGATCCACCAGTGCTTATGTGTTTACACTATTGTTGTGATGTTCACAACACGCCCCATTTTGCCCCTTAGCAAAATGAGGACCCCTGCTGTTGCTTTGCCTTTTTGCTTTTGCTTGTTTTGTTCTACTTGGTGGTAAGGGAAAAAAGGAGTCAAATTTGCAAACCTTGTTAAAAATATGGAAAAATGTATTTTTTAGTACCATTGCATAATATGGTTGGATTCCTTGCGAAAAATGAGCCAAGGTTGCTTTTCGAACCATCGTAAAAATCATCATATTTTGCAAGTTATGATCATTTAGGTAAAATGAACTATCAGGTTTTGCATAATAAACAGTCAATTGTTTGCCTTTTTTCCTTGTTGGCATTCATTTAAAATTTTGAAAAATTCATACTTAGTGGTTCCGGGTCGTGGGCAATTTTGTCTAGGTTCCACTCTATATGTTACATTTGATTGTTTTGCAGAAAATACATCGGCACACTTTGATCGCCATTATTCATTCATTGGCAGTGTTTTACAACGTTGAACCTTTTTTCTTTTTTGGTTCAAAGGGTTCGGGGTTCAATGGTTTAAATTAAATGGTTCGGGTTCAAGGCTTAGGCAGGAAAGATGGCGAAGAGGCCATTGACCTAACATATGTGATCGGCGGAGTTCAAATATATGTCGCCGAAGTAAGGTCTCTCACCGATGGCCTTTTGCCATCAGTGTAACATTCAATGTCGGCCAAGTTTGAAATGGTCACCCCGAAGCACGTGGTCTCGCCGATGGTATGCCATCGGCATAACAAGCACCATCGGCAGTATTTGGAAATATCTGGGTGAGAGGGGATCTCTCACCGATAGAACTAACAATTGACATCGGCAACACTTACGTCGATAAAGGGCTATCGACATAACAGTAGGCTATCGGCCAAGGTTTTTCCCCCTTCACCAATATGGAGGCTCTCGCCAATGGCGATCAGCAAAGCGGTCATCAGAATGACTCTCGCCGATGTCAAGACATCGGTGAGATAGTTACGATCGGCGGGGGAGATTTAGAATTCGCCGATGGCGAATCTCTTGCCGATAGAAGGGAAATACAAGCCGCTAATGGCTATATCGGCATAACTCTCGCCGATGGAGGATGAGCGAAATAGAAAGGCACATCGGCAAAACAAGAGCCATCGGCGGAGGAAATAAGGAGCTCGCCGACAGTAGAGCTCTCGCTGATGGAACAAAGCGAAGGGGCCATCGGCCTAACAAATGGTAATCGGCGAAAGAAATTTGTGAGTCGCCGATAGGTGATCTCTCACCGATAAGGAAGAAGTGCAAGCCGCTAGGGCTATATCGGCATAACTCACGCCGATAGGAAGGAAACAAAGGGTAAAACAAAGGAAAGGCCGTCGGCCAAACAGTGAGCATCAGCCGAGCAATTTTTTGACACGCCGATGGCGATTGTCACGCCGATGGGCGGGAAATGAAGCGATAGGAATTTTAAACAATTTTTTGGGAGCCCATGGTATCTTCCTGGTCAACGATGGTTGACCCAATGTTTTTTGAGCAGTCTGTGTGCGTTTTGAACGCGTTTTGAGAGTTTTTTGGACCCGATTTCCACATTTTTGTACAGTCACCTAGATTTAAATGATTATTTTAATTTCTTGCTGTTTATTTGATAAATTGATACTTATTGCTTGTCCTGTCTTGCAGGCTTGCAGTTGAGGAAGCAGCTGGAACTTCAACACAGTGACATCATGGAGGAAGGAAATCTGATCTCAGGAGCACGAGGCTAAGGATGAAGTGTGAGGAAGTCAAGGCCAACCAAATGAAGAACAAGGTTGCAGTTGAGAGTATTACTACAACAGACAAACAAGAGTTATTGCTGAACTGCCAGAACTTCTTAGAAGGGGCAATATTTTGCCCAGATTTGACACTGCTCAGAGATATTTTGAAGAACTGGTTCACCTGTATTTATTGCTGTAACCAGGGGTTTGAACCAGGGGTTTAGTTAGGTTTTTTGCTGTAGTGAGGACAATCAGAATGTCTTTATATTGTGCCTCTCTACACTGTAATACTCTACAACAGGGGCTACAACAGGGGCTACACAGGGATTTTTAGGAAAACACAGCAAGTTAGCTTAGTTTAGATTAGAAGTAGAAGAAGGAGGTCGCCTGTTTGTCTGCAGTAAGGTGCGCGTGGAATGTCTGGCTGCCTTACTGTATCTGTAAAGCTTGTAAGTTCTCTGTAGTATGATCAATGAAACTAAGAGTCATTCCTACATTGTAAATCATGTATGACTATTCGTTTCTAATACAATAGAATCTAGAGTTCTGCATCTATCTTCTGAGTGTTCTCCTGCTCTTCTTTGTGTTTTGAAATATTTTCTTTGAGAGCTTGCAATTTTAAATGTATGTTTGTGAAAATGCTCAGAACTTGCATTTAAGATTTTTACTGTGGATTTGATCAAATTATTGTAGTATTTACATAGTGCATAACAGAAACAATTAGATCTTTCGGTAGATTAAATGAGGTATAGATTAGATCTTTCTAACTTTTCCCAACCCATCTGAAATATTTAGCTGAAAACGTAGAAATCTAAAGGAAATTGTCTCAAATTTGAAGAAGCATGCATAACAGAGTTAAGAGTAGACAGTTTTCATAAATGTATAAAGGAGAAGGCTGCAATAATTTAAGAAAACCATCTGAATTTGTGACACAGTAACACTTGTATGCAAATGAACAAAATACTTGTTGAAATCTATGATTCTTTTGCATATTCTTAGTCCATTAAACCACCAAACAAACCTAAACTACGTAAGGCCCCTTGAACATTACAGCTTCACATTGACCAACTGAACTTGACCAACCGAACCATTGTAGACTTGGGATTAGTTGAATCTTAAATGATTCCTTCTTATCTTTCAAGTATAGTTTCAGTTCATTATATGTGAATTTTAACTTACTGTTATGATTGCATCAAAACAATCACCAACAGTTTTTTGGTGCTAGAAGGAGGGCCTTCCTGAGTTAGGTTTCATTTCAAACTGGCTAACGATAGTAATAGAGTGACTAGGTCTAGATCTAGTTCAGGAGATATATTTGTGCAACTACCTGATACAAGGCGAAGTAAAAACCCTTTAATTTGGAATCCAAAGATATCGCAAGTGGGAAGTTCATCTAGAACACCTCCTGGGTCACCTTTTAACATCCGTAGTATTGTGAGTCCTGACAGATCACTGTTTAGATCTTTAAATCTTGGTTCAGGCACTCCTGGAGGTCTCAATCCTCCTGTAAATCCTAATCCACCAATCAATCCAGGTATTCCTGCAAGTTCAAGTCAAGCTCAAACACCTGCAATGGCTTATTTCGATGTCAATTCTCCCATACTCTTCAATGATTATCATGAGATGCCAAAAAATCCGGAAAAGATATGTCCCAAATACCAGTTGCATCAGGACCCAGAAGATCATATTAGAATATTTAAGGAAGCATGTTTTAGGGCTATGTTAGAGCACGAGGATGTTGTGTGTAGATTGTTTCCTTACACCTTTAATGAGCAGGCCTCTACCTGGTACGTAAACTTACCCAATGGTTGTAACATTTCTTCCTGGGCACTTATGGAAGAAGCATTTCTGTCAAGATTTAGAGGACCCATTGACCCTTGCGCTTTGTATCATAAATTAGCTGCTATAAAACGAGGTGAGGGAGAGCTAATTGATAATTTCAATGACAGATTTCAAAAGGCCTATTCTAGGCTGGTAACCCCTTATACCATAGATGATGCTCCCTTGTTGGCTATGTACTATGCTGCCTTGGATCCTTTAACTGCCATGTTTGTCAAAAGAAAACCTGACATAGATTCAATATCCAAAGCCTATAAAGAGGCAGCCTCAGTGAACCAAGAAATGAGGCATACAACCTATAGTCCATTTGTCAATAGAGGAAATTTTGGGGTGCAGAATCAGGCACACCCATGGAATGGAGTCCCTGTGCAGCACACTCCACTAGTAAATCCAGTTCCTTCTTACACACCTGTGTATAATCCTACTCCAATCCAAGCTATAACTCCTTACATGGCTAGTACTTCCAATAACAGTCAAAATAATGGTCAGCCTTTCTTCCAACTTCCTAGGGATGTAACTGTGGCAAAAGCACAATAGGATAGGGAAGAAATCAAAGAAATTACTGCACATTTGAAAAGATTAACAACCAAAGTGACATAGCTAAGAAATGAGAACCTCTATGGAAGAAGCAACCAAAACTACAATCCACATCAAAATCACAACCAAGGCCAAAATCAGAATTATAGTCTCAATCAAAATCAGCAGTACAATCAGAACCAAAACTACAATCAGCATCAAGGCCCCAGTCAGGGGCAACCAATGCAAAATAGGGGGCCAGTGATAGATAATAGGACCTAGGGCAATAATAACAGAAATCAGAATCAACCTAGGCCACCCAAGACATGGAACACTGGGCCCAACAACGGTACTCTGGCTTCTCCTTTTGAGAATATAGATAATCATGGTGCAAAACAAACGACTAGCATACAAATGGCCAGTATAGCACCCAAAAATTGGTGCAGATTTCACAATACCAATGCCCATGCTGAGCACGACTGTCCATAGTTCCACTTGGCAGCTAGTATTTTTAATATAGATGTACAGCCTCCTACCTCTGAATTTCTCATTCCTAAGGGTAATGAGGTAGTACCCTCAGGATATGACATAGCATCAGTCTTAGAAACGTTTACCTTTGCAACTGCAGAAGAGAAAGAGGATGAATTGCTAGAGGATGAACCATGCTGTTGTGAAAATCTTTATCCTGAATCAGCCTTTGTGTTAAATGCTTTTCAGTTTCCTTTTGAATCTGAAAATGAGATATTAAATGAAACAGAAGAGGTGCAGGCCTTTCAACAGACAAATAAAAGCCACACCTACAATTTGAGGAACAACCCTAGGCCGGGAGGACCTTTCACCACTTCCACTCCTCCGAATAACATCAATACACCCCCAGATCAGAATGCTAGCAACAATCCTGCCATACTTAAAGCTAGTCAGCACACAAATAATGGAACAACAGTGCAAAAGGATCAAACAAGTAAGACAGAAGCAATAGAGACAACAAGATTAATGAATTACTTATCAGAGGAAATAAAGAAAATTAAGGTCAGTATACCTCTAAATGAATTATTGAAGACCCCAGGGATCAGAAATGCTTTTTTAAAATCCCTGGATACATCCATAACAAACAAGGTGTCTGCTGATATAACTGTTCCTAATAGTGATTCACCACCTAAGGAGAAAGGTAAGAAAGTTGAGCAGCCTTCCAATACAAATGTAGTAATACATGCGGATAAGAGGGATACTCACCCTTTCTTGTTAACTGTTAGGTTGTGTGGGAAGAATATACACAATTGCATGGTAGATTCTGGTGCTTCAGCCAACGTAATGCCCTTAGGAATATGTAAAACTCTCAGGCTGACTCCCACCAAATCTGCCAAGGTTGTCACGCAATTAGATAAGACCGAGGTTAGCGTGATAGGAGAACTCATGAACATTCAAGTGCAATTAGCTTCAGACCCTAGGGTAAGCCAAATCATTGACATTCAAGTAGTGGATATACCCGTAAATTATGGAATGTTGCTAAGTAGGGATTGGTCCAAGACATTAAACGGATATATGGCTACTGACTTTTCACACATGTGGTTACCTTGGAGAGGCATCCCAAACCAGATCAGAATAGAGGCAGAGCCCAGAATGAAACATATGATAACAGAGTATAATCAAACTAATGAAATATTATATGCTGCTGTTGAACCAGGTGTCTATAGAATTACCAACAATGGGATGTAGATTGAAGAGATTATGATGTTAAACATTAGAAAAAAGTGTGTCAGCAATAGAACGGCACTATTCATTGAGTCTGACGGAAATTCTTCAGATGAAGAAAATAATGCAATAGACAAATTTGGTCATGCCATTAGATGAGAGGTGGAAGAGTGCGTTACACACAATCTCCCAGTCCAATGTAAGTTATATAAAAATAGGTGTAGAGTCCATGATAGGCAACATTCTGAGGAGAATTGTGAAATATGCAAAGATATCATTGAATATGAATACAAAAAGTGCATAGGGAGGGTAGAGTCACAAGAGGAAAATGAGAATCCTGATCCAACACAGAGATATGTTCAGGATAATATAGATGCCTTGATTCTAGATTTAGGAAAAGAAATAGAGGACAAGGGTAGTTATCTTTCTGAATTGCAAACTAAAAACACACATATGCAAGATAACCAAACAGAAAAACCCATGAATAAACAAGACAACACCCCACAGGCAATAAAAGGGACAAAGTATGCCAAGGTAAAAGATCAGAAAAGTAAAGATGGCATGTGGACGTTAAAATGTGATGGGTCCAAATCAAAGCAGGGCACAGGTGCGGGTATTGAACTCATAGATCCTCAAGGTAAATCACATTTGGCAGCATATAGATTACAATTTTCCTGCACTAACAATATTGCTGAATATGAGGCCCTAATTTTAGGACTTGTCATGGCCATCAAGAAAGGGGTAAAAACCATCAGAGTATTTTCAGACTCTGAATTAGTAGTCAGACAAGTGAGGAAACTATATGCCTGCAATTATAAGAAAATGATTAGTTACAGACATAGAGTATGGGGTTTAATGGATTCGTTTGATGCTTTTAACATAGAGCACATTCCTAGAAAGCTGAACCACAGGCCAGATGCATTAGCAGTTGCTGCTAGTACATTAGAACCATTGACACTGTCAGGATTAAGACAATTTGCTGTTGAGCTAGTTAACGTGCCCAGTATACCAGACAACGTTACACACTTTCAGGTATTTGGAGGGGATCAGCAAATTATTAATTTTCTGACTTGTAATGAGGCATTTGAGGCCTAAATAATTGATGAACAAGAAAGGCCTGAAGTAACATGGGACGAAGAAGATATGATCAACTTAAAGAGCAACTTCTTACCAAAAGGAGTAATTGAATTAGAACACATCTTTGACTTCGACAGGGTAATTAGACAGAAAGACTTACCCAAAACAAAAGGGGGTAGGTGTGATTTACATAACTTAGGAACTAAGCTAAATCCACAAAGTGTACTAATTGGGAATGCTTGTTCTGAGAAAATTAGAAAAGAGGTTCTGGACGTTCTGAAAGAATATAAACATGTCATAGCATGGACTTATGAAGACTTGAAAACATTTGATGAGTCCATCATAACTCACGTAATACCTTTAAGAAAAGAAGTCAAACCATTTAGGCAGAAACATAGGCCTGTAAATGCCATTCTAGAGCCTTTAATCTTTGAGGAAGTTAAAAAATTACTGTCCGCTGGAATAATTTTCCCAGTCAGACATTTTGTTTGGGTAGCTAACTTAGTACCAGTAAGGAAAAAAAATAGAGACATCAGGTTGTGCGTAGACTTTAGAAATTTAAACAAGGCATCTGAAAAGGATAATTATCCTTTGCCCCTAATAGATGAAGTACTGCAAGCAGTAAATGGCGCAAAGATGATGTCTTTTTTAGATGTTTTTTCAGGTTATAATCAGGTCTTAATTGATAGAGAAGATAGACTAAAAACCACCTTCACTTGCAAATGGGGAAATTATGCGTATAGAAGAATGCCTTTTGGTCTGATCAATGCAGGTGCCACTTTTCAGAGGGCCATGGACGTTGCATTCCATGGATTATCAGGTAAATGCATTGTTGTGTATATGGATGATTTAACTGTGTATTCCAAGGATGCGTCCACCCACGCTGAAGACCTCAGAAAAGTACTCAAGCGATGTGAAAGGTATGGGATTTCCCTTAATCCTAAGAAATGTATATTTGGCATAACTGAAGGTAAATTATTAGGCCATGTCATTTCTGAAAATGTAATTTCAATTGATCCGGATAGAATAGAATCCATAAAATATTTGCAAATACCAAACAGTAGGAAAGAGTTGAAATCATTTTTTGGTAAAATTAACTTTGTTCGGAAGTTTATAACAGGTTTTGCAGAGATCGTGCAGCCGTTGAATGTCATGTTGAAGAAAGATGCACAGATGGAATGGACGCCAGTGGCCAAAGCCGCATTTGAAGATATCAAGAGGCAATTTCTGATGCCCCTGTATTGGCAAGTCCAGACTACACAAGCTCGTTTTACATCTACTCCTTTGCATCTTCTCATTCTGTCGTGGCTGCCTTGACACAGAAAGGTGAAAATAATGAAGAGAGGCCCATAGCATTTATGAGTGCGCCTCTGAAGGATGCACAGCTGAGATATCTAGATATCGAAAGACAGGCATTCGCATTAGTAAAGGCTGTGAAAAAATTTAGACACTACATTCTGCACAGCCAGATCAAAGCCATAGTACCAGACGCAGCAGTAAAAATGTTGCTGGTGCAAAACGAGCCTGGAGAAAAAAGAGCCAAATGGATCACCACACTGCAAGAATTTAACATGGAGATCATTCCCGCAAAGCTGGTCAGAGGGCAGGCGTTGGTGCAGACAATAGCAAACATGGATCCAAATCTGATAAAACAACAATATGCATTGAATTCCCAAGACGCATCAGGCTGGTACGATGATTTAAGCACCTTCCTGATAGCTAGAAAGTACCCAAGCAAGATGAAGGCTTCTCAGAGGAGAGCTTTGAAGATTAAGGCACAAAATTATATGGTGCAAGGAGGTCTTCTATTCAGGAAGAACCATGATGGAATTTATCTGAGATGCATAAACAGAATTGAAGCTGATAGAGTGTTGACAGAACTACATGACAAGTACGGAACCGGCCATGGTTCCCATTTAGCTACAACACACAAAATACTGAGGGCGGGCTATTACTAGCCCACTATGTTCAAAGATACTAAGAGTCACATCAGAAGTTACCACACCTGTCAGACTGCAGCAGACAAAGGGAGTAATCCGGCCAATCCACTGCAACCTGTGATCGAATCCAGACCGTTTGCACAGTGGGGCTTGGATTTTATCGGAGTCATCAATCCCCCATCTTTTGCAGGACACAAATTTATATTGACGGTAATAGACTATTGTACAAGGTGGACTGAGGCCACCTGCTGCAAATTTTCCACAACTGAGGTAGTTATCAAGTTCCTTGAAGAAAACATTATCACCAGGTTTGGAACGCCCTATTCATTGGTATGTGATAACGGCCCTGCTTTCTCTTCTTTAAAATTTTCTAAATGGGCATTTGAATATGGGATTATTCTAAGGTTTTCTTCGAATTATTACCCTCAAGGTAATGGACTGGCTGAATCAACAAACAAAATTTTATTAGACATAATCAAGAGGTTAATTGCCAAAAGTCCTAGAGAGTGGAATACCCTGTTAAGATATGCATTATGGGTAGACAGGACCAAGTTTAAAATAGCTTTAGGTAGCACACCTTATCACTTAGTTTATGGGACTGATCCCATACTTTCAGTTAATCTGAGAATACCAACCTGGAAGTTTGTCAATGAATATCTAGGCTTTGATAACCATAGGGAAGCCAGAATAGTGCAAATGTTACAACTAGAGGAGAAAAGAGGTCAAGCCCTCGAGAAGTTTGCCAAACACCAAGTGGTTGTTAAGAGGTGGTTTGACAAAAGGGCAAGAGTCAAAACATTTAGGATATCAGACTTAGTGTTGTGCTGGGACAAAGCACATGAAAAGAAAGGAAGCCATGGAAAATTTGATAAATTATGGCTGGGTCCATTACAAGTCTCAGAAATAATAGGAGATAACACCTTTAGACTTAAGACCTTGACTGGAGAAGATATGCCATTACCAGTTAATGGCCAGCATTTAAAACACTACTTCCAGGCTTGAGGTAAAAGGGGGGCAGTCCTTTTTTCTTAATGTAAAGTGCTGAGGGTAATGTACAGTTCTTCTTTTGTGTTTTCTTTTGGGTTGGCTGTTTGTATAGTTTGTCTTCTGTTTGTTTTTGCTTTTTGTTTCTTTCTGTTTGTACAGTTTTTCTTTTTGCTGTGTTGTATGTACAACCTGTTTGTTTTGTTTGTTTGTTGTCTCTTCAGCAGGGATCTTTATTTTACTTTAGAGTATTAAGGAGCAAAACTAGCAACCATTCAAAACAGTATAAAATTTAGGGTATTCAAGTTAATCATTTGCAATTTACACATAACTTGTTACTGTCATGAATGTAGAGAGTTGTTTATCTTCTGAAGTTTTGTATTCAATAAATAAAGTGGATTATACTGAAAATCCAGATTAAGCCATCTAAGTAACTCTACCGGGGCTATGGACGCTCGCTGGCAGTGGGGCTCTACTTAGGAGAATTGTAACGATAACTTTGTCGGGGCTATGGACGCTCGCTGGTAGCAAGGCTCTATCCGGTCGGCTATGAGGGAATATCCTCACCTACGTAGGCTAATGTCAGTCACTGGTTTGTTCAACCGATCTTCAAGATGAGGATAATTAATCACGTGCAGACAACTAAACTGAAAATGGAAATTCATGCATCTTTATAGAATACTTTGAGTCTCAAGCTGAATAGTAATTTGCAGGAAAGATAGTCAGAAGTTATGGATTCATTTCATCTAGTTTTCTTGAACACTTTGAATTTAATTGTTTTGTTTTGGTTGCTAGTTGTTGTGATGTTCACAACATGCCCCATTTTGCCCCTTAGCAAAACGAGGACCCCTGCTGTTGCTTTGCCTTTTTGCTTTTGCTTGTTTTGTTTTGCTTGGTGGTAAGGGAAAAAAGGAGTCAAATTTGCAAACCTTGTTAAAAATATGGAAAAATGTATTTTTTAGTACCATTGCATAATATGGTTGGATTCCTTGCAAAAAATGAGCCAAGGTTGCTTTTCGAACCATCGTAAAATTCATCATATTTTGCAAGTTATGATCATTTAGGTAAAATGAACTATCAGGTTTTGCATAATAAACAGTCAATTGTTTGCCTTTTTTCCTTGTTGGCATTCATTTAAAATTTTGAAAAATTCATACTTAGTGGTTCCGGGTCATGGGCAATTTTGTCTGGGTTCCACTCTATATGTTACATTTGATTGTTTTGCAGAAAATACATCGGCACACTTTGATCGCCATTATTCATTCATTAGCAGTGTTTTTACAACGTTGAACCTTTTTTCTTTTTTGGTTCAAAGGGTTCGGGGTTCAATGGTTTAAATTAAATGGTTCGGGTTCAAGGCTTAGGCAGGAAAGATGGCGAAGAGGCCATCGGCCTAACATATGTGATCGGCAGAGTTCAAATATATGTCACCGAAGTAATGTCTCTCACCAATGGCCTTTTGCCATCGGTGTAACATTCAATGTCGGCCAAGTTTGAAATGGTCACCCCAAAGCACGTGGTCTTGCCGATGGTATGCCATCGGCATAACAAGCACCGTCGGCAGTATTTGGAAATATCTAGGCGAGAGGGGATCTCTCGCCGATAGAACTAACAACTGACATCGGCAACACTTACGCCGATAAAGGGCTATCGGCATAACAGTAGGCTATCGGCCAAGGTTTTTCCCCCTTCGCCGATATGGAGACTCTCGCCGATGGCGATCAGCGAAGTGGTCATCGGAATGACTCTCGCCGATGTCAAGACATCGGTGAGATAGTTATGATCGGCGGGGGAGATTTAGAATTCGCCGATGGCGAATCTCTTGCCGATAGAAGGGAAATACAAGCCGCTAAGGGCTATATCAGCATAACTCTCGCCGATGCAGGATGAGCGAAATAAAAAGGCACATCAGCAAAACAAGAGCCATCGGCGGAGGAAATAAGGAGCTCGCCGACAGTAGAGCTCTCGTCGATGGAACAAAGCGAAGGGGCCATCGGCCTAACAAATGGTAATCGGCGAAAGAAATTTGTGAGTCACCGATAGGTGATCTCTCACCGATAAGGAAGAAATGCAAGCCGCTAGGGCTATATCGGCATAACTCACGCCGATAGAAAGGAAACAAAGGGTAAAACAAAGGAAAGGCCGTCGGCCAAACAGTGAGCATCGGCCGAGCAATTTTTTGACATGCCGATGGTGATTGTCACGCCGATGGGCGGGAAATGAAGCGATAGGAATTTTAAACAGTTTTTTGGGAGCCCGTGGTATCTTCCTGGTCAACGATGGTTGACCCGATGTTTTTTGAGCAGTCTGTGTGCGTTTTGAACGCGTTTTGAGAGTTTTTTGGACCCGATTTCCACATTTTTGTATAGTCACCTGGATTTAAACGATTATTTTAATTTCTTGCTATTTATTTGATAAATTGATACTTATTGCTTGTCCTGTCTTGCAGGCTTGCAGTTGAGGAAGCAGCTGGAACTTCAACACAGTGACATCATGGAGGAAGGAAATCTGATCTCAGGAGCAGGAGGCTAAGGATGAAGTGCGAGGAAGTCAAGGCCAACCAAATGAAGAACAAGGTTGTAGCTGAGAGTATTACTACAACAGATAAACAAGAGTTATTGCTGAGCTGCCAGAACTTCTTAGAAGGGGCAATATTTTTCCCAGATTTGACACTGCTCAGAGATATTTTGAAGAACTGGTTCACCTGTATTTATTGCTGTAACCAGGGGTTTGAACCAGGGGTTTAGTTAGGTTTTTTGCTGTAGTGAGGACAATCAGAATGTCTTTATATTGTGCCTCTCTACACTGTAATACTCTACAACAGGGGCTACAACAGGGGCTACACAGGGATTTTTAGGAAAACACAGCAAGTTAGCTTAGTTTAGATTAGAAGTAGAAGAAGGAGGTCGCCTGTTTGTCTGCAATAAGGTGCGCGTGGAATGTCCGGCTGCCTTACTGTATCTGTAAATCTTGTAAGTTCTCTGTAGTATGATCAATGAAACTAAGAGTCATTCCTACATTGTAAATCATGTGTGACTATTCATTTCTAATACAATAGAATCTGGAGTTCTGCATCTATCTTCTGAGTGTTCTCCTGCTCTTCTTTGTGTTTTGAAATATTTTCTTTGAGAGCTTGCAATTTTAAATGTATGTTTGTGAAAATGCTCAGAACTTGCATTTAAGGTTTTTACTGTGGATTTGATCAAATTATTGTAGTATTTACATAGTGCATAACAGAAACAATTAGATCCTTCGGTAGATTAAATGAGGTATAGATTAGATCTTTCTAACTTTTCCCAACCCATCTGAAATATTTAGCTGAAAACGTAGAAATCTAAAGGAAATTGTCTCAAATTTGAAGAAGCATGCATAACAGAGTTAAGAGTAGACATTTTTCATAAATGTATAAAGGAGAAGGCTGCAATAATTCAAGAAAACCATCTGAATTTGTGACACAGTAACACTTGTATGCAAATGAACAAAATACTTGTTGAAATCTATGATTCTTTTGCATATTCTTAGTCCATTAAACCACCAAACAAACCTAAACTACGTAAGGCCCCTTGAACATTATAGCTTCACATTGACCAACTGAACTTGACCAACCGAACCATTGTAGACTTGGGATTAGTTGAATCTTAAATGATTCCTTCTTATCTTTCAAGTATAGTTTTAGTTCATTATATGTGAATTTTAACTTACTGTTATGATTGCATCAAAACAATCACCAACAACTATTTGGTGGTACTATTAGTTGGATGAGTAAGCAACAACCAGTTGTTGCTTTGTCCACGACAGAAGCTGAGTATATGGCAGCAACTCATGCTTGTAAGGAATCCATTTGGCTTAAGAGATTGTGTTTAGATATTGGTGTTGATGTAGGTCAGATCATGATTAGCTGTGACAATCAGAGTATAATTTGCCTTGCAAAGAATCCAACTTTCCATGCTAGAACAAAGCACATTGATGTTCAGTTTCACTTCGTGCGAGACATGGTTGAGGATGGAAAGATAAATTTGGAGAAGGTAGATACTTTGAAGAATGTTGCAGATGCATTGATGAAACTAGTGGGCATAGAGAAGTTCAGATGGTGTTCGGAGTCTAAGGGCCTCTTGGCCTATAACAGTTAAATCCTATTTTTTCTATTGGCTCTTACAAGGTGTTCGACAAATGGGAGAATGTTGAGAATTAAGGTGTCTCAACCTTGGTAATTCTTTACATTATTAATGTTTGTATTTATTATTTAATTGCCTATGTTGTAAATATTTGTAAATTCCATATTGTCATATTGTGGGATGTGGCATGGTGATGTGTCAATCCTACATGGAATATGACAACTTGTAATTTTGTCCTCACATGAGGAGATAGGCATCCCACTTTGTGGTAGGAGCATTTTGCCATGTGTCGGCATCTTCTATGTTGTGTAAGGGAATGTTTGACCGAAACGGTTATGACAGATTCCTATGATGGATTTATGACATGTAAGAGTCAGAAATAGAAGTATGTAAGGTAGGTGAAGACATGTGTCGTGAAGCATCTTTGAATAAGGCATATTTGGATGCCCCAAGGTGGACTATGACATGTTGTAAAAGAATATGCTATTTATAGCATGTGTATGACAGATTCTCTTATAGCTATAAGTTGTAACTGCTATGACAGATTCTATGATGGTCGTACGTGTCGTAAGAGCATCTGTCATAGCCCATTTTGGAAATAGGTGACCTATTTGGGATGGGAGTTGTGGACAAGTGTCAGGTACATTCTACAATGTTAACCAAGTGTCCTTAGGCATGGGTTTTGGTCCATGAAGCCAAGTTGGATGCCCATCCCAAGATAGAACCTATTTTGCCTTATATTTTCTATATAAATAGGTGCTTGGAAATGGAGTTTGTACCACATGTTTACAGGTATTGTTATGGTGCCAGATTGACTCCAGACACGAGTGTCGAACACCATTGAAGCTTGCATTGCAAGTGTATTGTAACCATTCTTTCAGATTTGTTAATACATTGTGCAGATTTTTGAGTGTGGGAGTTTTCACCCAATAAGAGTTTTCCCCACCGTATATCTTGTCTCTCTTCTTCTGTCTTCTTTCTGGTTCAATGTGTATTGGTGCAAATCTCATGTTAAGGGTTTAACATTGCTGTAATAAAATGGATTAAAGTGAATTTACATAGCTCTCCCCTCATTAGATTAGTGTAGGAAGCTTTTTCCGCACACCTAGCTTCATTTCACACAGCCCCCTTTACTCTCCTATGGGGGGTCATATTTTCACCATCACAATTAGAGTGATATGGTTTCAAGCTTTGTGTAGAGTTATCATCTTTAAGGAGACTTCCTAGTCTTCTTCATTTTCTTTTCTCTTATGGAGGGAAGTAATTTTCCACAGGGTTTTCTTCCTTTCTCTGCTTAATGAGAGATTGCATTGCATTGCATTGTACATGGGTACCTGATTAGGCCTAGTTGCTAGGACCCATCTTCATTTAGACCACCTAAGCTATGCTTAACGAGGGGTGTTGGTGTATATTAAGCTTACCTAGAAGTGCATCAGTCTATGTTTAGCCACAAGCTCTTCTTGGTGTGCCTAGATTAGCTTTGTCTAAATTAAGTGACTTTTTTCCTATTCTTGGAGCACCACTATTCTTAGTGAGTGTTTCCTATTATTGGCTCAACTATTCTTAGTCGATTATGCCCTATATGGACTACATCTTTGAAGCTAGTTCATCATCCTAGTTATTGCTTGCATATCCATTCTTGTTTGTATTGCATACTCTTGTTCAAGTTTAATTCTTGCAGAACATATGACAACTTGAATTTCGTGACTCTACCAAGTGCTATCATTCATCCAATTGATCTTGTTCAAATCTCATAGTTAAATCCTAAATGTTCTCCCTGAAGCCATACTATCAAAGGGTTAAGCATGTAGGAGTCTTAATCATCTTTACCTCCCATTGGTTTAGCAATAAATATCATTAGGAAGCCTATGATTGATAAATACTTAGAGGGTTGTAGTAGTAACGCCAAGACATGTATGTGAGGGATTCATGATTGAGTGATGTAAAATTGATTCTATCTTAAATCACACCTGCATGCTTCTTTATATCTCCTTATAGTGAGGTCTAGTAGGCTTTTCCATGATTTCCATTAGGGAGTAGTAATCTATTTCTTATTGTATTTTTTACATTTCTCTTTGATTGTCCTATCAAGACAACCTCAAGGATCACCCTTGTAGGGATTGTAAAGCTTGAAGGAGAAGAGGGGCTACTCTACCTTATTACTTGGTCCATTTTAATCTAGTACTTCTTGTTGGTGTGTCTTGCCTCTTTACCTTCAATCCCTCTCCCTTGCATTGGCATTGAATAACTACACTAAAGGAATGGAACTACTAATTTGGGAGCAAATAGAATAGAAGACTTATTCAATATACTACAAGCTTCCACCCCAAACATAAAGTAAGCAATGGTAATGTTAAGCTTTCATAAAAACATACAGAAGTAAATCATTTTTAAGATGGCTAAATGATATTTCTATTACATATGAAAAGTGAAATGATTTAGGGGAGAGATAATGTATCAAAAATAAAAACAATCCCTAGTTGTTAAGATGGTAAGGCTATATATTATTTGGTTTATGTCATTCTCTTATACGAATAACTTATATGTCATAAGATGTGAAAATATTATGCACATGGATTGAAAGTTACTTGAGTGCTCGACCACACACATGTACATGTCTTGGAAAGTGAAAAAGAAAACGAGCTACCTAGGTCATTATTTTTTAACCTAAATGAACCCAAACATGACCCATTGACATGACCAAAATCTCATCTCATGCACTCACAAGTCACATAAGAAAACAAAGCTAATGAAACGAAGCTTCATCATCTAGATTATTGATGTTATGTACAAGAACTTCAATGTTTGTTTGCATATCTGTAATCAGAAATTTTTTTCGCCCATTCCGGTGCGGCTTGCAATTTATCAATGCACCCGTATGCATGTCGTACTCCAGAATCCTCCTTTCCAGATAAACCGGCAATAAAATGAACATTCGTCCACCACATGCGTTGTTGTAATATCAATCTATTCCAAAAAGCAAATTCATACTAAAATAATATATATTCTTCTTGTTATTCTTAACAACGGTTTTATTTAATTTACGCAGAATCGCCTAAATTAGCGCGCATGACTCGAAACGGTCTATATATTGTTAGTGTCAATAAAAATGCTCTGACAGCAATTATTTTTCACAATCTATCACGCATGATTCTAAATGCATGATTTCAAGGTGAGGTCTTTTTAAGCAGCATTCGTGGAAGCCAAAGTACGATTCATATTTTCCTTCTGTGAAACGTTTTTTTTTGTGAAAAGTCCGAGTAAGAATCAGGTTGGAGGATTGCAGGAACCATTCGTGAAACGTCTTTTGTAAGGATTTCTCTTTAAATTGTATTTTTATTAAACATATAAATTTTACGAATAGGGTTTAATTTTATTCTTTTGTTATTGACGAGTATCTCAGCCTGAAATTTGATTGAACTCGTTTCCTTTCACCAGTTGCAAAGATTGTGTCTGATATCTTTGTTTTGCCGTGCCATTTAGTTGTCTTGTTTTTTTATTTCTATGTTCAGATATTGTAATGCAAATATTTGTTTAGAAGTATTTCCTAATTTCCTGTCAGAAATATTGTAGGGACCGTGTACATGCACTCCGTTCCGAGCTGTATCTGAATCTGCATCTGAATTTGTAGGCCTTCCTATTGCCAAGATTACGAATACCATGAAATCAGATTCAAGTTTTAGAGAGCGATATCTGATGCATCTTGTTGGGGCTCTAAATTCCCTCAACAACCCCACCATCAACAACATAAAGTTGGCAGTGGATGTATCTCTTGCTCTCACTGTAAACCGGGCAGTTTGGAGAAGCCCCCGTTTCAGTAGAATCTGTAGCAAACAGGAAAATAAAACTCTACTCACAAAAATTCTGGGGCCTAAAAAGTTGGGAGCAATAATTGCTCAAAGGGCCAGGTGCCATTCCTCTTTCTCCTCTAAGAGAATGGCTTCTCACAAGCATACAAAGCCTGGTGGGAAAAAACCATACTTGTCTGCTTTTCTTACAACACAACTAGAAGCTTTGGAAATTTTGGTCAATTCTTCTAAGTGTTGATGTAGTCCTTCCTTGTTGTAAGTGAGAATGAGCAAAATATAAATGACCATTCTATCATTTAAGAAATGTTTGAGTTTTTTATTATTTTTTAAAGCAAATATTTGTTTTATTGAAGTATATAAAAAATTATTTGGTATATATATATATCTTTTATAGTATTTAAAAGAAAACTTTATAAGTACAAATATTTTTAATCATTTATGTTTTTTGACAAGATTACTCATTCCAGATAGTATTTGTAAGACTACACTCTATTCAATAATACTTTTAAATATTATTACTAATTTTTAACTATTTTATTAATATGATTATCTAAATATTTTTTATAATTCTATTAAATAAAGAAGTAACTTTGAAAGTATTATAACTCATTAATATTGATATTTTCAAAGATATTCATTATTAATTCAATAAATAGTAAGCATAAAAATAATTATACAGAAAAAGATAAATTAAAAAAAAATGAACTACAAACAAGATACAATTATATTGAAAAAAGATTGGATAGAGAAATCCTTAAAACTAAAATTAATAGAAAATTAAGATCCAAACTACTATATTTAGTAAAAGCTAATTAGATAGAAGTTTATATGAACATGCAAAAAGAAGAAAGGAAAAAAAATTTGAACATGCAAAAAAAAAAAGGAAGGAAGAAAATTTTGTAGTATAAGAACTTTTCTAAATAACAAAATTCAATACAGAGAAAATTTATAAGGTAAACCTTTACTTTAAATTCACTAAAGATAGAAAATTTATAAGGTCTTTTCTTTAAATAGAAAATTTCAATGTGCATGTATTGAAAAATTCTCTTTAACTTATATAATTGAAAAAATTCAAGCTAATTTAAGAATGTATAATAGATTGTTTATTTTATTTTATTTCAAGATAAACTTCCTGAATGCCATAATCGCCCCGAGTCCCGAAACCGGCAAACCTCTAGAGGGGCCTCGCTGGGTTTTAAGCTTCCCGTTTTAACATAATCGAAGACTTTGTTGCTTTCCACTTTCCAGGGCTATTGAAACGTTAAACAGTAGGCAACCCATCGCTTCTTCAAATACAATCGCAGACTTTTTCTCCTCCACTGTTTTATAGTCGGTATTACACTAAACGAATATATATTATTTTCCCCATAAATTGAGTATTATTTTTATTTGGTAGTACAATCACAAGCATTTATTATCAAACAAATAATAGTTTTTCTTTTTTTTTTAATATTGAAAGGAATGCCAATGTACAAATGAAAGAAACAGTCCACAAAGGACTGTAAAAGGACTATAAAACTGTTCTACAGACAATACAACCAAATAACAGTGCTGTTATAGACAGAACTAATGAACAGTGCCTGAACAATAGAGCCAGTCAGTAAACATTGAATCCATTGTCCACCACTTTCTAGGAGAGACATGAGAGTTGCTGTCAGCATTCATTGACTCCACCCTGCAACCCATATGTATCATTCAAATAATTCAGGACTGGCATCAGTCAAATAATTCAGGACTGGCAAGTGAAGCACTATGATAGTAATTATCACTCTGATGAACTCTGTGTGGGACCTTGGATAGAAATGTAAGACTGACTTCCTTTGCCTGCCAGTGATAACCGATGACTGATGAGTACAGTTTACAAAGAAGCCACTAATTTCTCTTTCACATGCTTTTCACAATTTACCAGCAAACCTCAAAACAAGATTTCTGTACACAAGAAGGAAGAATACAAACTGATTGAACGCAAAAAGCTGGAACTCTTGGAAGGATCAAGGTCAACAAATTATACTGGTTTGAGATCCTGTAAACTCCGAGCAAATGAAGAAATACCAAACCTCTGCGACATAGAACCTGGACAACCCTATGCAATCAATCCAAACAACTGACTAAGGGCTAGATGCAAGAAAAACTTTATGTAACAAAATACTCATAAGATATCAATCTGGGGACACAAATGAACTGCCTAAACATGGCCCCAGACAACTTGACTGTGAGTATCCTGAAGCCTCTGCCCAGTTTAGCAGTAACTTGACTGTGAGAGAGAGATGTCATCACGCTGCAACCTGAAGAAAATAGCACTGAACAGCCAGCAAAATATCAATGCAAAACAGAGCACACCTCCTGAAGCAAAATGCATATCAAATCATCAGATCCAAAGAATACAAAGTGCATGACAGTGAACAGCAGGCTGATAGATCTGAAGCAATCTGAGCCAGGGGCTAAAAATATGAACTAATTCTGCAAACAGATAGAATGACCTGTACTCCATATTTCTCATTCAGCTAAGACAAACCATTGCAACAATGGAAAGTGGAGAGTTAAAGTCCTTCTCAGCCTTCAGTAGATGAAATTGAAAAACCCTGCCCAAGAAAACCAGTCTGAAGAACCTGTTTAAAGTGTTTGCTGTCAGATGAGGGCTTTGACTGCATTGACCTTTTGTCCTGTTGTAACTGAGATAGTTGAGACCTAATGAGGTGAATTTGATTGCCTAAAATCAAATCCGCTTTCGCAGCCTTCTGCATTTGTACAAATAAAAAATCAAGGCGGCCTTACATTTCCTGCTTCCTGAGAATATATGGAATTAGAAAAAACTGCCATACATTTGCTTTTCAAAATATGCATGAGAATAACTTGTCTAATAGAATTAGCAATAATATTACGGAGGCCCACTCCTAACAAATCTTCTTTCTAATTCAAATGATGCTCAAAAATAGCAAGTAAAGCATTAAAAATGGCCTTCCATTGGCTCTTAGCAAAAGAACAGTCTGAAAAGATATGCTTCATACTTTCATAATTATTAATATTAATATATTAACAATAAACTAAATATTGGTTAAATTTATTTTTAAAAAATTAGAAATAAATTGTTTTATTAAGTAGAAAAGATAGTTTCATTTTTAAGCTTTTTTACATACATTTATTTTAATTTAAAGTAAAACTCCTTTATGCTACGGGCTTATCCTCTTAGTGCTCCTTTATGCTAGGGTCTTATCTTCCTCTTGGTTAACCACAATAGGCTTAATAGCCTTGCCTCAAATCTTCAAGATGAACTATCATAAAAGGAAGAGTTTGAGAGATTCTTTTGTTTTAGAATATGAGCCTACAAGTGATAATTTTGTGTCCCCGAGAGAGAAGTAGGAAGGTTATAGCAATGATAGATACTCTAGCCAAAGTATGATCCTTTTGGGATCCAAGATGGGGTTTCTCTGGAAAAGTGAAGACTTAAGAGGAGGAAGAGATTGAGAAGGTTTTTAAGGGATTGTTCTGAACACCTTGAGCTATTGGAGTTGATGTTCAAAGGGGGGAGCTTCCATGCTAGGGTTATTGGGAGGGACATTTATTTGACCTTGCTACAAGAAAAAGGTAAACCTAAGATGTTCTCGAATCCAAATGTGGGGGACGATTTCCCCCATTTTTATGACCCTTGTCGTCCTCCCTCTATCACTTCTACTGAGTCCTTGGATGACCTAAAAGCTTTGGAGGATCTCGTTGTCTTTGTTAAACTCATTCACAACAATATGCATACTTTGGTTGAGTCTACAAAGGTTCAACCAAAATTGATTAAATGGTATTTAATAGAAATCAATAAGACAAATTTTAAATTATCTATACTTTGTAACTAGACTCAGGGTGATGTGTAAACCCCAAAGGATGTGGATGAATATATCTTTCATCTATGGGAAGTTTTTCTTGATGTGAACAAGTTGATTTTAGAATGAATGATTTTAAAGAAAAAAAAAGTAATCTTGAGCTATCCTTCTTGTGAGGCTTGGTGAAACAAAAGGCAAAAACTATTAAACATAGAAAGGAACTTAGAGATATTAAGGGATCCCTAACCAAGCTATGCAAGTCAACAATAGTACCATTGAGAATAGTTCGTTGGGTATGAAGGTCTTGATACATAAGCTGAAAGAAACTATTGAGGAAGGAAGAACTAGTGCTATAAGGGAGATATAAGCTGAAAGAAACTACTAACTTTGGTATTGAATACACTAATCATTTGAATGTTTTTTATAAGGGGTGAAAATGAGTTTTGAAGAAACTAGAAACCCTTTACAAAAAGTAAAACATCAATTGATCAATAGCCAAAAATCCACACAACAATAAAATAGAGAACCCAATGAAAACACCAACAACAAAAGAAGCTACAGGCCATTTAAGGTCATTGTTGCCTCAATCTCTTCTTTCCAATGGATCTGATGTACCTTAGCCATGAATTGACTAAGTATGTTGTTTGAGTATGCAATAGTTATTGTTGTTGTTAAGTAGCTCAAACTCCCAGTTCTAGTTGTTTATATAAAGTGCCATTTTCTTCTTTTGTATCATAATCAATGTAAATTTCAATAGTACATTTTAATGGATTAGAGAAGTAGAAGTAGGTCCTAATTTTCACTCATGTATTAGACCTTTTGAATAAATTACGTGCATACTTACTTTGAGTAATCAAAGTCTTACCAAGTTTTCTCCATACTTTTTTTAGAAGAAAGGTGACAACACACCTGTAATATATTATAGTAAAGTTTAAATACAAAAAATAGACTTATAGTATGAGCTATTAAAACAAAATGGGGCAGGAAATAGGGATTTTTTAGTGGCAAATCTTTGCCAATTGGCAAATAGTTCAAATCGGGGCCTCCAAAAATGCCGAATAGTACGAGCTCTATAGGAGACTAAATGCCCCCATTTTTACACAAATTTATTTTGTCTTGGTTAATTCGCCAATGTATTATTTTTTTAAACTAAAAAATTAAATTGATTCACCAGGTAAATTATACAACATTGGAGCTTATTCGCCAGTAGTTTATAAAATAATTACAAATCTTTATTATATTCACCATTAATAGTATATTTCTTCCATTGATTTCAGGTCAATATCACCATTAATAATGAAGTCCCACTTAATTTTAGGGAAAATTTTTCTTCGAAAAGGGGTTTTAATTGTTGCCATCGATTACCGTTTTAATTGAATGATGGTGGTTTAATTCTAGGGGGCTCTATGCATTTGCCTTTGAAAAGGATTGTTGAGGCACGGAATTTGTTTTGGGCCACATGATTATGCATTTGCCTTTGAAAAGGATTGTTGAGGCACAGAATTTGTTTTGGGCCACATGATTAAATTTAATCATGTGGCCCAAAACAAATTCCGTGCCTCAACAATCCTTTTCAAAGGCAAATGCATAGAGCCCCCCAGAATTAAACCACAACCGTTCGATTAAAAAGGTAATCAATGGAAAAAAATTCACTTTTTTTAGTCATTTTTTAAAGTGAGATATTTTAAAAATATTGATTTTGTGTGTGCTCCAATGCTTTTTAGATAGTGGATTTGTGCTTGGTGGTGAGTTTCTCTGCCCCTCAATCCCACCTATATCAGGACAGAAGTGCACCGGGGCTGCTGTCCCCAGACCCCGCGAGGGGTCGCTGCCCCCTTGACCCCTGCGAGGGGGCCCTGTCCCCTCAAACCCCTCCAGGGGACGTTGCCCCCTTTACCCCCACAAGGGGTGCTGCCTCTTGACCTCGCCAGTGGCTGCTGCCCCTGGGCCCCTACTTCAACATTATAAAAAATAAAAAAATATATTGGGGGATTGCACTGACCAACTATGAGAATTTTTAAAGGAAAGATTTGCCATTGTAATTAATTTCTTTAATAATTATTCACTAGGATTTTCCATTGTAATTCTTTTTTGACCAATTATTTATTAGGATTTGCCAAGATTTTACAAAGTTTTTAATAATGTGCATAGATTCGCCAGGAAAATTAATATTTTTTTCAAAAAAAAGGAAAGATTTGCCAGGAAAATTATAGCACTTAGCTAGGATTCGCTAGGATTTTATAGGTTTTTTTAAGGGGGATCTCCTTAAAGATATCACTTGCAGGAAATGCCATCGAAACAAAGTGACAAATAGATACACAAAAAGACCATAAAGACATGTATTACATAAGAGAACTTATGTTGAATTAGATCCATGAGGGTCTTCTAGAGGAGGAATGGAAAATGGGAGGGTGAATTGTGGTGTTCATGGAGCTCATGGCAGCCCCAATGCAAGATCCAGGGCATGATGTCAGAGGAACCTTATTGTGGTGAACACCTCCTTCACTATGTCTGTCAATCCCGCTAGTAAATGGGAGTGGTGGGAATTCAGTAGTCAAGCCTAAGTCCTCTTTGTATTGCGTTCTAGACACACGTTGTATGGCGTGAACACTGTAGGAGAGATCTATCAAAAAGGCCACCAATGGGAGCAAGTCCTTCCTAAAAATCATATTCCACCAGGGCTACCCTCCACCATTTTGAGTTGAAGAAAGAAGGATGCACAAGGGTGAGTGCATGGAAGTGGTATACAAAAGGGGGTCAAAAGTGGCCACTTTTTTCCTAAAATCAGCTAAACCTGAACTTGAATGAGTAATTGGAGATGCATGCACTCAAAATTTAATGATATGGAAAGAACAAGAGTTGTAGTGCTATAAATCTAGTTTCTAAAATACTAAAGTCTTTTAAAAATAGTTGAGATTAAGAGGGTGAAATGTTTCACACACAAAAAAGTGTTCCATTTTTATCACTAAAATATAACATAGTGTCTGATGTGCGCGGTCCTATCTTTTTTGTTGCATTTAGTATTTTTAAAAACCGTGTGGTAAAAATATAGTTAAGAGTGAGTACTAGAAGTTGTGTATTTTTTTGTAATTTTTAATTGAATATTTTTTTGTGATTTTTTAAAGTAGACTATCCTAAAAACTGCATCACTGAGCATGTGTGTCACATAACTTGCACAAAAATAATTGAAAAAATATATTTTTTGAATGTGTAAAGAATAAAGCATAGAAAAACTCTATATATTTTTTTTCAATCTTCGATAAGTGGATCAAAAGTTATAAAGAAAAACAAATACATATGTATCTGACAAATATAGAAACATTAGTAAAAGAAATTGAAAATAAATATGTTAATATTTTACAAATTAAAAAAAAAACTATATATGGTTAGAAAGATAAGAAGACTTGCAACATATTGGTGGTAATTTTATGAAATTTTGTCATCCAGTGTGTAAACCTATAGTACACATAGCTTCTACCCAAAAGCATTTATTCAATTGTGATTCACTCAACATACTTCTGGCTCTTTCCATTATTGTTCAATTCATTCTTTCTACCACTCCATTCTGTTGTAGAGTATACAGAGTAGTCTTCTATCTAACAATACTTGCATACTTACAGAATTCATCAAATTTCTTAGAACAATATTCCCTTCCATTATCAAAGCTCAAAACATTTATCTTATGATATGAATGCTTTTCAACTAAATCTTTAAATTCCTTAAACTTAGTGAAAACTTTAGATTTTTGACGCATAAAATAAATCTAGGTAAACCTTTTGACGTCATCAATGAAGGAAACATAATATTTAGATTTTCCAATTTATTCAACATCCACTGGTCCAAACACATCCGAATGGATAAGTTTCAATTTATCATTAGATTTATTACTACCAGAGGGAAAGGGAGATCTATTCTTCTTTCCAAACACACAATATTCACAAAATTCAAAACTCTCATCAGAATAGGATAAACTGTCTAACAATTGTTTGTTTAAAACAGTCTTTAAACAAGACTAACTTATGTGACCCAATCTACAGTGCCACAACATAAATGTATTTTTAGTACTAGTCTTAGATGCATAAGAGGCATCATAAACAGTAGTGGCTTCTATCTTAAATAGAGTTCCCAATCTTTTTCCCTTTTCTACCACCATGTTTCCCCTCACCAATCTGTAGCCATGCTTATGAAATGCCACATGCATTCCCAAATCATTCAACTTTGAAACAAAAATGAAATTTCTAGCCAATATAGGAACATGCAAAACACCAAGGAGGGTTTTAATTCTTGCATCACTGAAACACAACATTACCTTGCCTTTTCCAACTATTAGGTATGTAGAGTTGTCCCTAAGGTATAATTTACCTCCATCATACTCTTCATATGTGGAAAACCATTCTTTATGTGGGGTCATATGATACAAGCTTGTTGAGTCAACCAACCAATGATCGTTAGAAACAACATTGCATGCAAAAAGTAAAACATCTTCACCTGCATGCGAGGACTTATCAGTAGAAAAATCCTACTATTTCTTCAGGTTTCTACATTTCTTTTTCACATGCCCTATTTTTTTGTAACTCCAACACTTAACTTTGTTCTTCATTTTAGGAGTCTTAGAATAGTCCTTAGACTTTTCTTTAGACCCCTTTTGATTTCCTTTTGGTCCTCCTTCCTTAGACCTTCCCCTAACACTGAGAGCATCCCTTGAACTATTCAAACTTTCCTTCCTCAATTCCTGTGACAACAAAACTTAAACAAGAGCATCCAACTTCAAATATGTGAGGTTAGCAATGATAGCCAAAATAACATTCTCCCATGACTCAGGTAAAGAACATAGAATCAATATACATTTATCTTCATCATCCACATAAACATCTACATATGCTAGTTGAATAAAAAAAATGAATTCAAATGCTCTACAACTGAATCACCCTCTTTCATTTTTGTGGAAATAATTTACGCTTTAAATAAATCTTGTTTACCATACTTTTGGCTTGTTAGATCTCACCCAATATCTTCCATAGTTTGTAAGCAATCTCTTCTCTCAAGACATTCAATAGGATGAAATTTACAAGACACAGATGGATGGTTCACTATCTTCTTATCACTAGTAAAAAATAGGAAAAAATGACTAAAAAAACTACCAAAAATTAGTCATGTGATAAGTAGTTTGGTCACGTGACCATTGGTAGTTTATTTTCAGTCATTTATCTTGCGACCAAATTTATGACCAAAAGAAAATTAGTCATTAATTTGGTAGTATATTTAGTCATAAATTTAGTAGTATATTTATTCATTAATTTGGTGGTATATTTAGTCATAAATTTGGTAGTATATTTAGTCATCAATTTGGTAGTATATTTAGTCACATGACCATTGGTAGTTTATTGCTGGTCATTTATCTCGCGACCAAATTTATGACAAAATAGATTTTAGCCATTAATTTGGTAGTATATTTAATCAACAATTTGGTAGTATATTTGGTAATTTGGTAGTATATTTAGTCATCAATTTGCTAGTACGTATATTTAGTCATTTATTTAGTCATTGATTGTTGTTAACTGGTCATTTATTTAGTCATGGTAGTCATTTTTATTTACTGGTTTCCATTAATTGGTAGTAAATTTAGTCATGATATGAAAAATTTATTAAATACCATAAATTTTATAATGCACAAAAAACATATTATTAAATTTGAATTTAAAACATTAAGGAAATAAATTTGGAAAACTATATATTTTATGATGTTGCCAAATAAAGATTGATAAATTTGAGCCAACACTTTCTATTTGAGAATCGACCAATAATAAAATGAAACAAGACAAAGCAAAGTGGCAATAATTTTTTTTTTTAATTGGAACAATGCAGGGAAAGAATTACAAATAATAAAAAAGTAGCACAAGGCTATCATAAGTATGAGAAAAAACTAGTTCATGAGCTCGGTCATGTACAGCAAACTACAAGGACTGGCTGAAGAAAAATCTAGTTCAATAGCCACATTAGATACAATAGCAAAACAATGGAAAGGCAGGTCGGACTGATGAAGCCCTTCACATCTTTTGACACTTAGAAAAGAGATGTTGCCACTAAGCATTCCATGGACATCATTTCTTTTGGTATTCTGTTAACTAGTTCAGGTGCTTTGACTGCAGCCTTGGTACATTTCATATTCTCCTTCACACAAGCCATTGAGTTGTTACTTGTGTATTCAAACAACCTGAGAACGCTACTTAGAGGCCCTTGTAGCAGTGACCTTGCAGCAATAAGAAAATACACCATTCACTGTAACCTTCCATAACATGGTCCCGGATAGCTAAAGCAAAAGTGGCACTTGAAACAGTGAAATCTAGCCGGTCAACAACATGTTGAAGATGACACGGAAATGTTTTTGGTTTCATACAATTCTAGTAAAATATGAATTTATTTAAAACAACATTTTCATGATATTTTGTTCATTACCTCAAGAAATCATAAAATAGATCATTACACAAAATCTCTACTCTTGGAATCAATCTCTTCCCTTTCTCACATGGCAATACCGCGCTTGCCCATTCAGACTATTAAATTTCATAAAATAAGCTAAATAGTAGACATTCAAATGACCTCCTGCATAGATAGGATTTGAAGTTCACTACTGTCTTATTGTATCTAGAGGTGTAGCACATACACCATATAGCAAAACATATAGAAGAAGCTTATGATGCAGAAGCTACTGTTCTGGTATCAACAAAGTTCACCATTTGTTATCCTGATTGTGTTGTTTGTAATGTTGTAGGGTGCATTTTCCCATTTTCATTAGAAGGTTTTGCTCCAATCTAAAGTTCCATTACACAATCCATCATTAGTAGTAGCTCAAGGAATTTTTAATAGTTTTTTCAATTTCACCACAAGTTTCCAATCATCATTGGACAAATCATCCTGATAAAATAAGAAGAATATTCCACTTTAGACATTAAAAAATTGTTTTATCAGCAAAAAATGAAAAGCACAAATGTTCAATTAGTATAAAATGCATAATAGTAAATACACTATAAAATTACGTAATGTGGATATCAAATAGCCTTACCATGTAGTTTTGTTTCAATATATCTATGGATTTTCTAGTGAGATGACTCACAAATTCATCGTCCATTTCAAAATACCTACCAAACATTTTTTGTGCTTCATTAGCATTGCTCCCAACAATCTGTAAAGTTCATATGATAATTCATTAACAAAAACATTTCAAAAAATAGAATCCAAAATCATATAAAACTATTAACAACAAAGACAACTTCTCAAAATACCTTCATGGCCACTTTTTCACCCTTCTTAGCCATTTCAACAGATTTATGATTGATCTCAATTGAGGCTATTTTTCCAATATCTATGAAATCTTTTGTGGGAACACATAATGGCATGCCAATCTGTAGATGCAATCACAACATATGGCTTTATACAAACCAAAAATGATACAACAATCTATTACATGCATAAGTGACAACACCAAAACAACTAGGTTTAAATATTGACCCTTGCAATGCCTTCAAGAATATCAACACCAACAATTATAGGATCCTTCTTGTTAAAAATACAATTTGACAAAATGCTCAGTACACAAGGGAAAACAACATCTTCTACAGCCTCCTTTTTCCTTTCTTCCTTAAGATTGTCCATATATGCTTTAAACTGGTCAAATAGATGATAAATAATGTTCACTACAAATATCTTGTTACCAACTTCATCTGCAAACTCCCGAGCTTCACGAGTAATTTTGGCATCAAATGCCAAAATTACAACATACTCTTTCTTCTTTTTCTCAAGCATTACACTCACACGCATTACATCTTTTTTATGTACAGGCCCAATACCACTTGCACTAACTGAGATGCTTATAGATGGGGTCTTCAAGAACTCAAGTAAAGCCTCCAAAGATCCAAGAGTTGGGGCTTGAACATAAACTCCTGCCCAACTCTTGTCACTTCGAGACATTACATTATTGATATCCTGCATTGCTTCTTTCTTAATATCCTCTAAATCATCATCAAGTTGAACAACATATAACTGAGTTCTTGCTATGGCATGCTCAACACCCTAAAATCAAGAAATTGCAGCTAAATTTCATTGTCTACATATATTTGATAAATTTATGCTCATATACATAAAATTATTAGCCTGGAATTTGATACCTGAGTGGTTATCTTGATTCCCTATGTATCCTTCAACTCCTTATGATGTTGATAAGATCCCTAAAACCAAAAAAACATCTTAAGCTATGGAATATGTTATATTATTTTAACAATATGATCAATGTGACATGGTTTGAGTAATCTAAATTTGAGGTGTAGATTATTGTATTCTAGAATAGTAGATCACAAATACCACCCATTCTCCTTTACTATAAAAGAGCATTTCAATTTTTTTAATACCACATATACTCCATTAAATAATATGGCACCATAAGGCTTCTAGGAATACATACCACTATGTAGGTTACCACAATGGACCACTTGTAAGGAACATTTTAAATCAGGATCAAAGTCACCTGGATCTTGAAACCAAAAGGCAATCCCTTGGATTTTACACCATATATATCAATTTTATCCACCCTCTATCCTGATGTTTCAAAAGGTAACTCCTGGTGCCTATAATTTCTCATACTGTCTGACCATTCAACATTTACAAACTATTTTCTATTTTGAACAATTTCCATATCCAAGGTTGACCTGATGATGCTATAGTATGGTAAGCTTTTACTAGAGTTCCAACACAAATTTTGGGATATAACATTTATTATTTGTTAAGTTACCTAATTGGCAGAAAAATAGGGCATTTCCAAGTACTATTCATCCTAGAATCAGATTCAAAATTGAATCACCTATGGGATTGGGCATGGTTGAGATTTTTTGGGCCTGAAATGGTGTGGAATGATTGAGGTATGAACCCTGGTGACTCCAGGATAGATGTGGCATTTTGAAGAAGTTTCTATGATGATTCCAGAGGTAGGTAATGTTTTCAATGCACTTTTAAAAAAATTACATATATGAACAAGCTACAACATGCTAGAATTAAAAGATTGATTCAACATCATGATAAAGAAAGGTAATATGCAATAAAAAATATAATGCAAATATATATATATATATATATATATATATATATATATATATATATATATATATATATATATATATATATATATATATATATATATATATATATATATATATATATATATATATATATATATATATATATTTATATATATATATATATATATATATATATACATATATATATATATATATATATATATATATTTATATATATATATATATATATATATATATATATATACATATATATATATATATATGTATCAAGTTATAAGATATGAAAACTGTCTAAGAGTATATATATATAAATATAATAAAAAATCTCATAGTTGTCTAAGAGTTTCCAACTCTTTCAAATACACCATGAAAATTAAGATCCCTAAACAACACATTCAAAATACTACATAAAGCAGTGGGCCAAGATGTCTAACAAGTACATAATAATCATCAACTATGCCATTTTTTGCAAATATCAGTGGCTACTGTGTGAAGGTTCCTTCTTTCTCTTTCAGATGGACAAATCCATCTATTTTGTCTTCATAAGCAAGTTGTATGTTACTTGTGACCTTTAAAATATTTACATTTGCATCTCCTATTCCTTTCAAGTTGACTCCATGTACAATAGATAGTGAGTGAATCTGCCCAATGTCCACAGTAACACCATCACACAGATCCAACACCCTAACTTTACCCCCTTCTTGGAGTTTATCAATACATATCTACAAAAACAAAAAAAAAATACACATTATATTGAAATACATAATAATTATTATATAGGTAAGGATTACCCTTATTTACATAATAAAACAACCATTACTTATGTTGGAACAAAATTTTAAAACCCTAAAATTTTGTTAATTCCCTCCATTATTCCAAATAAACTATTCTAATGTCTCACCTGTTAGGACCTCTCAAAAATTTTGCACATTTCCATCCTACTTGATCTTTTCACTTGTATATGACCATTTTTTAATAGACATTCATGCCAAAATTTTATGCCATTTATTTCCTAGGGTCACATAACATGGTCATTTTGAGGAGTATAGTTCTTCTTAATCATTTCTATGTTTTTTGCAGTTTATCACAATCTTGTAGGTCATCCTCATTATCTTGGTGGTAGTGCAGGAATTAGAGCAACAAGAATTAAGTATACCACACTCCCACTAGAAACATACAAGTTGTTCATGGCATAACCGTAGGAAGGGCTCGGTCAACCATGTTACCGCAATCTCGTAGGACATCCTCATTGTCTTAGTGGTAGTGCGGGAACTAGAGCAACAAGAATCGTGTATACCACTCTCTCACTAGAAACATCCAAGTTGTTCACGACATGGTAGTAGGAAGGGCTTGGTCAACCATGTATACAACGGCCCCTCGGAGGTCTCACCACTTGGTTGCAGCTTGGCAATAATAAGTGTCCAAGTTACCGGGCTCCCACGATGGCGTTCAAAGAATGTTTTGCGGCAAGGCGGTAAGAAATAAAAGTTGGCAACATAATCTCACCGTGGTAATGACAACAGGAACTTGCGGGTTGATGGTAAGGGAAGAAAAGGGAATAAATGGGGCTATAAGCCCTGCGATCTTGCTTTGTTTGAGCATAAGGGTTGAGGGTTGGCGGTAATCAATAAAAGTGAACAAAAGGCATTGAAGCTTATTGTCATCCCGTGACTGGTTTAAACAAGCTCTAGGGTAGTGTGGTAATGATAATAAATGAAGGCATTGAAGCTTATTGCCATCCCATGACTAGTTTAAACAAGCTCCGTGGTAGTGCAATAATGATAGTAAATCAAGGCATTGAAGCTTATCACCATCTCGTGCCTAGTTTAAGCAAGCTCTGCGGTAGTGCAGTAATGATAATAAATGAAGGCATTGAAGCTTATCACCATCCGCGAATGGTTTAAACAAGCTCCGCAGTAGTGCGGTAATGATAGTAAATGAAGGCATTGAAGCTTATCGCCATCCCATGACCGGTTTAAACAAGCTCCACGATAGTGCAGTAATGATAATAAATAAAGGCATTGTAGCTTATTGCCATCCTGTGATGGGTTTAAACAAGCTCCGTGGTAGTACGGTAATGATAATAATAAGTAAACATACTCAGTGCAGGTGTGCAATTATCGAGAAATTTGAAAGATCTTGTCATTTCATCTGATTGTTGGATCAAATTTGATTAAGGGCTTATATTTGAAATGAATTGAATGCGTAGATTTTATAATTTCATGGCATGAACCAAAAATAATGGTTGAATGCTAAACATTGTGGCTCGATAAAATCTAGAAATCTCTTGGCATTTGCACTATTCAGAGATTGCAGATTAGCTCGGAGAAGGCATCTAGTTCAATCTATTCTTAGCAAGATTCAAATTGTTCAAGTAAGTCCATCTCTACACTCTACAAGAAAGTTTGAAGAATCTTTGCTCTATTTAAATTCTCCATGCATTTGCTTGAATTTTGAAACCCTAGTTTGTATAATGGCACCCAAGAAGTTTGAATCCACAAGTAAGACCAGTATGCCTGATCCTGCCCCCAAGAAAAAATCACTGCAACAATCTTTGTTAGATGTTTTACCCAATTCAATTGACAAAGGTCGAAAGAAAGTATTTAGGGATATTGCTGAGGGTTGTAGGGATGCCTTAATTCCCATTTCTGGTTGAAAACTATTTTGGTACTTCTGTCAGAAGAAGGATGGTCAGGGACTAGTGGGCAATCCATGGAAGCTGGATTTGGCCAAGCTAATTGTTTCAAATGTATTCATGGATGTGGAACTGGTTCATACTTTGGCACTGTACTATCACCCAACTACTAAAATAGTAAGGTTGCCAAATGGATCTTCTTTGTTGAGAATTTACAGAAGTGCTATAATTGATTGTTATATGTTGAGAAAACAAGCTCTCACCGAAATTGACCTACAAAACATTGAACAAGAATACAAAAGATTGAGAAGAACACTTAGAAGTGATGAGCTACCGATATTTATGAGAATAGGTGTAAACAACAAGATGGTTGATATTCCTTCGAATGTAGTTGAACCATTCCCTATGGAAGATTTTGTAGTCTATTTCAAATGGACCTATTATGCATTGTGCCAAGTACTATGAATTGATGCTGATCAGAGGATGCTAGTTCATTTCATGATGATGGCTATGAAGATACAAAATTTAGAGGTGAACATTGAGTATGATTTTGCCTCATATCTTGAAAAGAAAATACATGATGGATTCATCAGTGTGAAGGAAGATAAGAAACCCATGAACTTCAAGTTTTATTCTTTGGTTTGCCATCTAATCCTATATCAAAATAGGAGTAAATGGTCAAGTAAAATGCACATCAACATGATTGATAGGACAAGGCAAAGAATTCCTACTCAATGTTGGTGTTACATGTGGGATTCTCATTGCCAGACTGGCATCTATAATGTATTTCATAATGAATTTTTTGTGAGAATAATGAATTCTTTTGGTATTGGGATCCCTAGATTGTCACCAGAAATGAGGGTAATTCTGAGACATCTTGCACATAAACTAGAGCAAGGTCATACTTTCAATTATGCTGATTGATTCTTCCTAGCAAAGCACACAATAATCAGGGTATATGATTGCCCCCAACCACCTCACAAATTGCAAAAGTTTGTTTCTGATAGAATTACATTCTTGGAATTCATGTGGCAAATGATGTGGAGGGAAAAGGAAGTGATGAAAAAGGCAAAGAAAGGCACCTTTTTGCCTAATATCAATGTCTTTAGAGATTGGTCAATTGGTTTGGACACTCTTGAGGAGCTGCAGGACTATTTGAAGGCTAAGTACTATTTGGAATCTTGTGTTTAAAGAGTTTGTGACCCTGGAGGTCATATGAACTTGGTGAGACAAGTGATCTTGACTAAGATGGGCATCTCCCATTAAATTTGTTATGATGAGGATGTGATAAGGAACTTGGTTACTTTTAATGAAGTGTATGATAGGAAGAGGAAATGGGAGATCCTTAAGAAAATTAAAGATGACAAAAAGGAAAAGAATCCAATTTTTGAAGAATCTTTTGCTAAAGAGAAAGATCCTCTAAGCAGAATTAATATAATGATTGAAAATTTTGAAAGTATTTATGCTAAATCCGAAGTATAGCCTACCAAGGCTACCAAACTTCTAGTGAAGAGGACTACAGGAATTGAGATTCATGAGCCTACCCCTGATGTCATATCAGTTCAAGAACCATAGATCCCTAAATCACCACCACATAAAAGGTAGAGAACTAAAGGCATGTGTCCTCTGGTCCCATATGAGATGTTTGAGGGTGTGGGGGATACTGATGAAGTTGCCAATATTTTGACACATTTGCATGATGGAGAGGAAGTTGATCAACCATTGGTTGGTCAAGAAACTGATGCACACAAGCCTAACGCTAGGATGGAAGAACAAGCCCAAATTGATCTAGAGCTACAGAAAGATGAAAGGGTGGTGGCGTCATTGAGATTTTTTCAAGATGATGATTTCATCAAGACTCCAGAGTTTTGATATTTATGGTTAAAAATGAAGATGAAAGAATTTGATGAAAAAGTCGAAATCAATAAGGTGGGTGCTGATGAGTCTCAGTATGATCAAATAACCACCTAAAAAATCTAATAACTAAAAGTTGATGACATCAATGTGACTCCTGGGAAAGCAAGACAAATGGTCTTGAAGAGTAACATGCTGATCATCCTAGGTCTTGAATTGAAAAAGGTATTCTTGCTTACAAAGTTAGGATTCAAGATGACCTTAATCTTGTGTCTAAAGTTGATTATGAGGAGGGAATGAGTGGATATGGTTAAAACCCAAAGACAGAGACTCTTGCCATATGGACAAAACATAAGAACACTAGTAAGCCAAGGTTGCTAGATGTTCAGGAAATTAGGGGATCTGCTATGGTGAAGACCTTATGAGATACTTCAGGAACTGATGCCTCTACTCTTACAGTCCATTCTGCCATGTTCACCCATGCAGTTGTAAAAAAGTTAGAAAAAAAATTGTAGGATTATGAGAAAACACAACAAGACATGAATGATGAAGTGAATAGGTTGTTCATTGAAAATAGGCAATTGAAAAAGCAACTACAAGATGTGGATTATTCCCAAAGTCTATCAATAGTTCCATATCAACCTTATGTGCCACCAACAACTGATAATATCACAGTGACAATGCAAGAGTTTAATGCTTTGAGAACAAAATTTGAAAAAGAAGTTGAGGACCTCAAGAAGCAAAATGAGGAAACAAAAAATAAGACAAGGATCAAGGTCCTTGAAGTCTTTGAGAAAATTCTAGAATATAAGATAAAGCTGGTTTTGGATAAACTTGGGGATGTGCATGATTGCTACTCCATGTTATCTTAGGCCATTAAACAATTGCAAGCAAACTTTTTTGTTTTGGAGCCACTGTACAAAAAATGGTAGCCTTCCTTGCACAATTTAGACCTGTTTTGCAGGATACTTAAAAGAAATCTTGATGCTCCTATTGAATTGAAGCCCACAAAGCAGACAGTGACTATGATTATTGAAGAGCGCATCAATATGCTAGCAGTGAAGACAAAAGGATGCAGACCAGACTTGAATCTTTTTCCACTTTCAAGCATTAATTTATCCCCCTTATTTTGATAGAGGAAAACAAACAAGTTAAAGGCCTTGATACTTGGAAGGCAAAATTCAGAACAATAGTGTCTGTGGTTATGGAATTCTTGAAAAAGGAGAAGGATATAGATACTTTGAGCTTTAACGTGATTTTGGATAGGGTCATAGCCCTAGATGCAGGATATGGAAAATTTGTAATTGATGTTGAGGCTATGTTGGATAAAAGATGGAAGGACCATTAGACCAATCTGCTCCAATTTCAGGAATTCAAATGGCCCAGTGACCTTACATTCAATACGTGGGAGCAGACATACTTGAAAGATTGATGTGCAGCTATAGGTTTAGGTGCAAAAGGAGCAACGAGCAGTTTTGCTGGCGTCAACATGGAGAACAAGGACAAAATTTTGACACTTTTTTGTGATAATAGATAGGGGCACAACACAATTAATAGATACTGCAACATGGAGATGAGTACCTTGCCAGGCCCGAGATCACGGGTGCTCTATGATGATTAACGGATTTAGATCTTGGTTAACTTACTTATGCCATTAATTTCTCTTTATTAAACATGTTTAGTTACAAGAGGCCTAAAGCTTGTTGCTTCCCATATTTATAAGAGAAACCAAGGCCTAGATAGTCATCATCTTTATGCAAGACAATTTATATATTCCAATATTATTTATCTAATCATATTTCAGATTCAAGACATTACACTTCTATGATAATTTAACATTATAACGGGCAAGGACGGTTAACTTTATGGATATGTATGGTGTTCTAATTTTCTATTAATATTCAAGTTCGTAAGTTGTTTGATTGTCTCAATATTGGCTATTTACAATTATTCAAATCAATAGATTTATCAAGGCACTTTTGTTGTCATTGTGTGGATGCTTTTAATTGGTTTCTATTAGAATTTGATCTAATTCCCTTTAAGTGACTTACATTTATTAGTCTCTCTCAAGAGTTAAATCCTTTAAAGTAAATCATACTAGTGGGTTTTCCTTCAAATAGAATTAAAACAACTTACTTGAATAGTACTTACTTGAATGTGTGTGTTAAATCAACAATGACTACCATGAAAGACATAAAAACAATAAATAGCACTCACCTCAATTCCAACACCACCACTACTACTACTCTGAATATCATGCAGATTCTCATCAAGATGTTCAACATAATCACTATCATCACTGTCCTCAAGTTGTGTGGCTTTGTAGAGAGCTCGATTGATAGGGCCTTTTTTTTTCATTTTGCTCTCATATAATTTATTTGCATGTGGTTTAATCATCATGCAAAAATTAATATAAGTCAAGTAAAGGATGCAAAAACTATAATTTTTTGTTCAAAATAACATTTTTCTTCCACTCTTAAGTGACTAAGTCAAGGTATGTTGTGAGATTCTTTCTTTATTGTAAGCAATAGATTCCAGTTTATAGGAGGATTCTTATAGTCATGAGCATAAGATTTTCAACAAGAAGGCATAGTCATAGTCCTTTTAATGATAAGGAAGATAGTAAAAGTTGTAAGATGGCAGTCCATATCTCTATCTTAGGATAGTCCATAGCATGGAAGGTATAGGACAAGATAAAGAGATGCAATAGCTAGTAGGGTTTCACCAAACAAAGAGAAGAGATAAAGGCACCATCAAAACCATTAGACAGTGACCAAGAACCCTTGGAATGACAGCAACAAAACAGATATGATAGCCTTAACTTTAGGATCAATGGTTAAGAGCTTTACTAAGACATACTCAAAGTGACTATCTAGAATGATAGATTTAAATGTCTTAATGCAACATAGGAGCATGTCATAAACATGACAAGGACAACAATAATGAAGTGAACACTCAAGCAAAATGGTTTCAAGTAGAACCTGGTAAATTGCAGTATTGCATGTTTCTTTTAGTTCTGTAAGTAGAACAGTGAGACAACTCGTGATAACACATTTATGTAAAGCATCAATGCTAAGGTTATAATGGGTAGAATTGCAATATTGCACATTGAGGGTAGGTTCATTCTTTGTTTATATTATCTAAGAGCTATGATAACTATTGAAGTATCCAAAAAATGCAATCACAAGGAAGTATAACAAAAACATGGTACAAGTATACCCAATAACAAGCACACAAAATGAAAGGATAGTGTAATAGAGTCTCTTACCTCATATGCATCCATAATATTATGCTCATTCCATGTAGAAACTATAAGCTTAACAGAGGAAGCCAACTGTGACAATTTCTCAGTGAGACTATGTAAGCAACTCATTATATGTTGGTACCCTTTGTTTGAGTTGACATGATCTGCAGCAGATCTTACTAGGTGTCTAATAGATGGCTCTGAAATCTCTATTGACGAACTAGATTTCCACTTCATACTATCATTAGATTTACTAGGATCTAGTGCTGCCATATAATTGAGCATATCTTCCACACCTACTTCTCTATTACTATTTTCCACCTAAAATACAATGTCAATATCAACATATAGTCAGTTCAATAAAAAATTGAAATAAATAACCAACATAAATTGAACCAAAAAGCCATACCCTTACTCCAAGTTTGTCCATTTTGGCCTACAACCCGCCTTAGCCAAATGTATATCTAGCTGCCACATTATCTCTTTCCCTCTTTCATTTATAACTCTTTGTCAAATATTCTTCAGAACACGTATTTTCTTTCAATGCCTCCCACTATTTGGGAGATAGAGGGGATTCTAACCTCTCTTTTCCCTCCAAGATTGTTTTTCTACAATTGTATCTATAATTGGTCATCAAAAGTCTCATCTTTTGCTTGTAATATCTTCTAGAGATTTGTCCACTAGTAGTCTCAAAAGCATTTTCCATTTTTTGTATAACATTTTCCACACTTTGTTGATCTTGCTCTGCAAAATTTGATTTACAAATATCCAAATGGGCCCTACATCTCACACCCAACTCAGAGGCCCACCCTATAGCATTTTTCCCAATGGGCTCACCATCTCTTGATACCTCAACCAAGAATGGCTTCTTGCCTTCTAATCTTCTTTGTTTTGCATTCCTCTCTATAGATCTGTATAAATCTTGACTCAATCTTTTTCTTTTGAAAAAAGTAGGCACATCTTCTATTAAACCACTAGGAATATTTTTGGTTGATCTACTAGTTCCATTAGAACTTTTAGCAGGCACATCAAATGCAAGTGATCTATCTTCATGACTTTCATTAACTGGAATGTCATCGTCCTTGGCCACATCAGGTGTGTCATGAGTAGGTAGATCAGTACGATCTCTATAGATTTCACTTCAAACACATCCTTTAATCTTGAATAAATCATCTGTAGCTCACTTACTATTGCTTTCCTCTCATTGTTTTCAATAATCTCTATTAGACTTTGTGCTAAGAGATCATCACAACATTGCACATCACTATGTGCTATATCAGGATGCACATCACCATGTACTATATTAGGCTACACATCACCATGTTCTATATCAAGATGCACATCACTACGTGTTATATCAGGTTGCACATCATCACAACTATTCTTTTCACCAACTGCATTCATACTTGAATCCCAAATGCATTGGCTTTTACAAGTTGGCAGCACTATATCTTTACTTTCCTTTTGTTTTCTCTTTGCATTTTCTTTTCACTCTTTTTCTTTCTTATAAAACAAAAAAATATCATATTATGTCTTATATACATAAACCTCTTGCCTATAAAATTTCATAAACACAATTAAACAAATAATATACTACTTAGTGGATTTACAACTTGCCTATTTTTCAAACCAAGATGTGATAAATATTTACTATTCTTTGCCACATGTTCTTTACAAAAACACTCATAATCTGTCAGTGGAACTTCAGCAACATGATCACTATCATCTAAATTGTGCCTCATAGTCTTTTTCCTCATTTCCTGAAGTCCAAATAAACAATAATATATAAATCAGCAACTTGAATCAGTAGAACAAGAGTGGAATATAAACAAAGCCATTATTTTCAGTCAACTAGAGCATATAAACAAATGCAGTCATAGTATATAAGGATTTCATTTCCATTTGAATGATACTGTATATAAGGATAGTCCCCATATGAAATACATTCATAGAGCATATAAGATGCATTCTTAGAAATTAGAGGAGACCTTCTATGACAAGTGACATGAGATAGGATGATAGCATATAAGATGCATTATATGGAGGAGCAAAAATTCAGTAAGTAAATGTGGCACACAGATTGAAACCCAAAGGAAACTCTATTTGTTTATCCTTTTATTTGTGAAGAAACTAATTGCCTTTCTAATAGTGTGAATCATCATTATTTCTACTTATATAATCCTCATTATTTCTACTTATAAAATCCTCATTATTTCTACTTATATAATTCTGCAGAAATTCTGAACACACAAATGTCAGTAAACAAAAACAGTCAATATGTGCTTTAAAAATGAGTAATTTATTTTTGGAACAAATATAGCTAGTTATATGCATGACGTGTAACAAGACAAGAACTAGAAAAACAACAAATAGTAGAGCTCAACACAAGAGATTACCCTGAAAAACCCAAAGTGGAAGAAATTCATGTACACTAATGCCCTTTCTTATCTTGCTGCTTCTCTACTACATTTTACAATCTCACTATTTTCTTGATGCCTTCACTAATCATCTGCATTGCCAGCAAGATCAGAATCTTGATTGCTCATGTTTGCATCTGCTTGATTTTCTTCCTCGTCCTCATCTATGTCATGCAATACATTCTCTCTCCCAATCTCTTCATTGGTAGTCAAAATATCTTCTCCAAACACTCCATCATCATCTTCATCCACTACTTTGAATGTTTCTTGTAAATTAACATATTGCCCATCAAGCATTATATCAACAGCTTCCATGAATTTTCATTTCGAACGAGACTCTGTTTCAATGACATACGACCATCCTAGGCTTCTTACATCATCAATTAGAAATGATTGATTAATTTAAAAAGGGAAAACATAGGACTCATCCCTCTTTGATAAAAATTATCCTATATTTGCACGTACAAATCCATACTCATTAACATGTACTGCAGATGGTCGGATCCACTTACATTTTAATAATATAGGATTGTTTTCACCAAAATCCACTTGAATAATTTCTTGGATGAATCCAACATAGAATTTCTTCTCAGTTTCGTGAAGAAACTCAACATGTACAACACAATCACAATTTGTCTTTCCTTTCTCTTTTTCCTCCACTCTTAAATAGATACCATAGGCCCACATTCCACTAAAACACATATCCCATAAATGTGGAGGTTGTAAAAGATCACTTTCCTCCATTGTTATATCTTGACCTTCTTCTTTTGCATCACTAACTGCATTAGCAATCCATTCTTTAAATTTTGGAAAAGAATCACCTCCAACCAAATCATGACATCTGCACTTTTGAGGTCAATGTTGCATCCAACTTTGATTCTCTTCTTCATATTTTCTACATAGAATATTAATGTGCAAATAGTAAGATTAATAATATAAATGTGTAAATGCAATTGAGTAAGATTAATAATATAAATGTGTAAATAATTAATTGTGTAATTTTTTTTAACCTGTGCCACTTATCGAATGAAGATGTGTTTTGAAGAATAAAGGTATGTATCACACTTCTTTCTTGATGTGATTGATTGAAGCAACATCCATTGCCTTCTAATACTTCACCTGCAGCTCTCTCATCTTCATCATCATCCCATACACATCGATTGACATTTTTAAAATCCTTCATATATTCTGTGCAAAATCAAATGGCCTCTTGCATTGAATATCCCTCAGACATGCTACCTTCTAGTTTTTCCCTAGTACAATTTTTTTTTAGAACCTTCATATATCATTCTATAGGATACATCCATCTCATTCCTACTAGACCACAATGCTCTAGTTCATATTCTAGATGTATCAAAAGATGCATAGAAATGTTAAAGATTGTTGTTGGAAATTCCCGTTACAATAGACAAAGGACTTCAACAACCTCCTCCCTCAAACTATCAAAGTTCAAAGGATCTAATACATGTGAACTCATTCTCTTTAATATTATGCCTAGCCTTATAATTGCCAATCTTGGCCCCTTTGCCAAACTTGATATATTTAGCACAATAGGTAAAATATTTTTGATTATAACATGATAGTCATGGGTCTTTAGGCCTCTTAAGCTATTAATGTCAATTTGGATTCTGATAGTACTACTTACATATCCAGTGGGAAAGCAAGTCTAAGAAATCAACTGTAAGAATTGTACACGTTAGTCGTTTGTCTAGACATAAGGAGCACTAGGTTTTCTATATTTTGCATCGTCATATTTTTTCGACCCAAAGATTTTGACAAATCTTTAGTTCTTGAAAGTCTTCACATGATGAAATAGTATCAAAAGCACCAAAAAGAGATTCTATAATAGCATAGGCTATATTTTTCTCAGTATGTATAAAGTCAACAGTATGCCTAATGGCAATATCCTTAAAGTATGTCAACTTATAGAATATGCACAACCATTTTACACCACTTTCATTATATGGATCATATCTACTACTAGTAATCCCACCATTTTCAATAAATGGCATTCTTTCTTGTCCATTCTCAATAATGTAATGACCCATTATTAGCAAAGGTGCTTCACAATTCTCTTCTTGACCATTGAAACGTGTTTTTTGTCGATGATATGGATGACCCACTTTACGGCAAGCATGATGTCAACAATAAATACACTTATGCAAACTTCTTGAGTGCCTCACAAAATCCTTAAAGTTGCAAGAAGGACACCCATGGTATCCGTGAACAATGAGACTAGACAATATACCATATGTAAGAAGATCATGAATTGTAACCAATAAGGAAACTCTTAAAGTAAATTTGATTGAATGACCATCACTTAAAGATTGAATTGCTTCAATTCCTTTCCATAATTCTATTAGCTCATCATATAATGGCTCTAGATAGGCATCTATTGTATCTGAAGTCACACTTTTCTTTCCTGGCATAATCAATGATAGGATTAAGAAAAATGGTTTAGTTGCTAACCATGGAGGCAAGATATAATTTATTAAAAAAACTAACCAAGTTGACCATTTAGTACTTTGATTTGAGAATGGGTTCACCCCATCTAGAGCCAAACCCAACCTTATATTATGAGGATCTTGAGAAAAATTAGGCCATCTGTTATAAAATTCCATCCACATCTTAGAATTAGGCACATGTCATCGTTTTCCATCAATGCTCTTATTTTGGGCATGCCACTGCATAAGTTCAGCAATGTCTCTACACCTATACATTTGAAGTAATCATGGGATTATCAAAAAGTGGTGAAGAACCTTTCTAGGAACCATAATTGATTTCAACCCTTGTCTATACCTTGATTCATGACATTTCAGACATTCACTCTCACTTGCAAGATTTTTGTGAAATAATACATAACCATTAACACATGTGTGGATGTTTTCATACCCCAAGCTGAGATTACTAATTTGATTTTTACATTGACTTCATTTTGTTGGCAATGTGGAGTCAACTAGTAATAACCAACTTAATAATGCCAATAACCAATCTACACTCTCATTTGTCCAACCATGCACCACTTGCAAGTTAAGAATTTGAAGGATTGTTGTCAAATGACTTAACTTGCAATTAGCATACACAGGCTTTAAAGCATCCTCCATTGACTTGGCCCAATCATTGTTTAGACCCTCATTCAACAATAGATTTCAACTTCAAACCCTTCATCTAACATTTTTGTCGTTTCATCTATGTTCGATGCCACTTCATCTATGTTTGTTGCCTCTTCATCTCTCATAGTCTACAATTCTATCATATCTTCATAATAATTGTAAGCCCAAGGGCTTATACCACTATGCCCATATCTAAGCCCATATCTTATCATATGTCGATAAATCACATTTCTTTTTCTCACCCTTCCACCAAGACAGTCATTACATGGACATGGATATTTTTCCATTTCCCTCTCTTTGGCTACTCTCTTATCATATGCATGATATTGATCTGTAGTCAACCTTCGATGTTGATCCATCTATAATATTGTGCATTCCAGTACTAATTTAGTATAATAAGCTATCCTATGCCTTGAAGGCCTTTAAATATAAAATCTTAAAAGGTAACCTTGAATCATGCATATGGTCAAGCTAGGAAAACCTTTCCTTCATTTTGGGCTAGTCATCATGCAGGGAGATCATGCCGAGTAGAGGTGTAGTTTTATTTGAGTTCAAGGATCAATTAAGGACCAACTTCAAAAATACTAAAGATAACATTTTCTTTTAAATTTTCAAGCTTCAATCATGAAAATATCTCCTGGGATGCACTCACAAGCAGCTTCCCCAAATATAATGAAAATATCAGTTCACTTTTGGTAATGAGGGTTTTGAATTACCTTTGAATTTGCTGCAGAGTGCCTCCCAAAATTTGACTTTGTTGCAGAGGGCCTTGCCGACTTCAAATTCATGCCAACAAACTCCAAATTCCTTGCCTGCCTTTTCAAAAGTCTCCAAGTCCTCTCCAAACAAGCTTTATCACCCATGCAAGTAGTTGCTACACTTATATTCACCTAAAAGATTTTTTCAAGTACATGCATCAGATAGAGTAAGTGCTTCAATACGTGTCCATGAGAATAACAATCATTAACGACAATTCAATTTCATTCACATGCCGACAATTATACATTTTACAAGTTGTCTAGCTTAGAAATATAGACAAGCTATGTAAACCAATAGATAAATAGAATTTAGAAGAAATACTAAACAATTTATCAAGATTACACTTTAAAACCCCAATTAAATAACTATTGTGATGAAGTATTCATAGCAGAAATTCACTTGCCAAAATCATATGCAAAGTCACCAAACAAAGGACTCAAGATGTCAACCATTTCAAATGACAATAACGATAATAGGAAAAATAGCATAGAGAATACAATCATGCCTTTGATTGCAAAGGAGGGGGCATATATTATAGTCTATAGCAGCATTGAAAAGATGAAAATATAAAATCCATGAAGCCAAACACTTTTGTCAAAATACAAACCCTTACCTAATTAGTTAACTGATCCTTGAAGATTTTATCAAGCAAAGATAGTCATTATATAGATGCTAAAATGGTGACACAAGTGCCTTTGAAAGTGATGACAATCATGTCATTAAACTGATAGTGAAATTAGTCATCAAAAAGAGTAATGCACAACACCACAGAAGAAAAGAGGAGATCACTATCCATTCAAAGAGATGCCCTAATCATAGTCGCCAAAGTGGACTACAACAACAGAGAAAAGACAGTGGAATATTGATAGTCTTTTTGCATCCAAATGTGAATTATGTGAAAACTATGTCATTTATCAATAACAAAAGTAACAGAGAGGATTTTTTGCAGTCAAAAGTCTATGATTAGAATCTTCAAGTTCATCAAAATCAAGCTAATAAGCCATATGATAGTCATGGCAGCAGATGGACAAATGGAATGTGACTATGATAGATTTTTGCATACAAAGGACAATCATCATCAATGATATCTTTGTATTAAGGAATTTGTAGGCAAGTTCGTGATAGGACAACAAAGATCAGTTCATGTATGAAGCAATGAACAAGGTTTTCATGACAAAGGTTACTGTCAAGATAGTAGTAAGAGATAGTGAAGAGCATATTTAAGGAATGAAACAAATCATGGAATAGTCTTGCATTCTCAACAACAAGCTTTCATTCTTTGTTTTATTACAATCATTTTGAAAATACAATCATCCTTCAAAGGTTGAATCACACACACAGGGACAGTGTCTAAGTCACAGGTTGAAGACCATCAAATTCCTTGATGCCAAGGTATTCTAAGTATAAATCATGAATGGAAAAAGTAGAACATTATCAATAAAGAACCATGAGACCTCTTCATACAGTCATTGAAAGAGATAGAACAATCACTAATGACAGAGCAAAAAGATTTCAAAGATACAAAACTTTAGAGCAGGCTAAGAGGAGAATAGAGGTACGTGGAAAACCCTACCTCTGCTTCATAAAACCATTTGTGATTTTTTGTCTATCTACCATCTATTTGGTCCTTTGATATTTATCGTCTATAGCTAGAAATCCCAAAATTCCCTCCTTTCTTCATTCACATGATGATCTCAAAACTATTTCCAAACTCAAAGAACTGTGGCCACGAACAATCTTCTCCTATTCGACTACTCATACCCTATTCTTGGCAGCCATGAACAATCTTCTCCTATTCGACTACTCATACCCTATTTTTGGAATCCATGAATAATTTTCTCCTATTTGAGTACTCTGCATACCCTATTCTCGGCGGCCATGAACAATCTTCTCATGCTAAACATACAATCTTTGCTTTTTCACAGGTTTCACTTTTGTTCAAAATTCATAAACGCACAATCCCTCCATTAATTCCCTCCAAAACTAAAGTGAAAGAAAAAGAATAGAGGAATTTATTTAGTCAATTTTATTTGTAGTCGTGTTTTTTTTTTATTCGTAAAGATAGATTTGTATTAATTCGAAGTAGAAAAACAACAGGCATGTGTCTATAAGATGTTTCCCTGCATACCTTCCAAAACTAACTTTTTTCCTTAAGCCAAAAAACCCCATAGGGCCAAAATTTTACCAAAATGCCATTATGGCTTACCAGACCAACAAAGATTTTGCACAGATAGATATACTAATGCTCATAACACCTGGGCTACTAGATAGACAAACCTAGGAAACATAGTTAACTGGGATTATAGAGGATCGAGCTCCCTAGCCATATTTTGGAGCTCACCAATCCACTCCCCATCCCCCAAGACTTCATTCACACTCATCATGTTCTACAGATAGCCAAAGCCCTGAACCACATGCTCTTGGTGCTCTATCAATTCCATGCCCCTCAAATCTAGAATGAGGGGGAAGACTTTCACCACCGCTAGTGAATCCTTCGGGGCAGAGAGGTCTTTTTGACAGGGGATGCCGGCCCCAAGAATTACCACTCCCAATATGAAGTTGAGGCCACCAAGAAGCTCTGCATTAAATAGCTTTGTCATCATCTCCTTCGCTGCACTCTTCGACACCCCTGCATCCAAGATGGAGGCAAGAACCCAAGAGGAGATATGAGTGTCTACCTGGTAGAATTCATCAACGAGCAGGAAGTCTTTCCCCATAATGAGCTTCACCATTGGAAGGAGAAGACTGTCGTGCCTGTGTAGGACCCTTTTAAGCCTTTGGTCCGTGATGGCTCCCTTGAACACCATCTGATGAATGGAGCTCTCTAGCTGAATTGGAGTAGCCATTCCCAAATTTATTAGACCAGCTATAGCTATCTTAGCTATGAAGCCAAAACCCTCTGCCATTCTAACTACGAATGTTTTCTCCACAATAAAATACCTGTCTTAAAACTAAAATTGAAATAGGCAAGGAAGAAGATCTAGAGCCTTCGCAATCGGAAGCCCTACTCGATCATCATTTCCTTGATAGCAGAAGTGGTAGGGAAGGAGGATCATCGGTGAGATTTGGAGCATGTAGATGATCATTTCAAGCTAAGTTAGAGAGATCGAATAACATAGAATGACCTATGCCCATCAGAAAGAATGAATTGGCCATAATGTTATCTTATGTTAACTTATGGCTATGACCCATCCAAGTTCTCTTGGATTGGGTGCCCACCCTACCACCCTATCAGACACTTACTTAGTGGGGATTTAAAAATTTGACTCTTATTCCATCCGCCCCCTGATTGGAAAGAGAGTCAGCTTTTGAATTGGCCTCTCTAAAGATGTGGTTAATTGTTGTCAGTTCACACTTGTCCATTAGACCCAATGCTAATTCCAATTTTGTGGCAAGTTTCCAATTTTGAATTCTCCTCATTCGCAACCCATTGATTACCAATAAGGAATCTCCTTCAATGGCAACTCTCCTAAGATTAAGTTCATGGCAAAGCTTTAAGCCTAAGATTAAAGCCTCCATCTCCACTTCATTGTTAGTCCCATCTACTAGTGGCTTAGCTAAACTACCAATTGTTTTACCTTCCCAATTTCTAATGATGCAACCAGCTCCTGATTTGCCAGGGTTCCCTCATGAAGCCCCATCGAAATTTAATTTGACCCACTCGGGGTCCGGGGGGAACCATTTGGAGAGTTACCTTTTGAGAGCTGTTTGTTGACCACCTTCCAAACTGATAGGTGGCAATTTCAGACCTTGCCATCCTTGTCTTAACTTTGCATCCCAAACTGTGAAAGACTGCTGTGTTGAGTCACCTAGCTTTGAGTTGAAGACTTCAACTAGACTACTTTCAACTTTATTGAGGAAAGTGGGAAGAGGCAATTCTTTGTCGTGGAAGAGTCTTCTATTTCTTTCTTTCCAAAGCTCCCAAATTAGCATTGAGGGGAAAATTGACCACAGTTTGTGATATACCGCCTTTTTATTTAAACTTGGCCAACTCGATAGCCAATCTAACAATCTTATTGGCAGAGCAGTTTTCCAGAAAAGTTTGTCCATTAGGCAATTCCAACAAAGGTTGGAGAAAGGACAACTGAGAAAGAGATGATCAGAATCTTCGAAATTTTCTTTGCATAAGCAACATCTTGAGGGGCCCTATATTCCAAGTTTGGCTAACCTATCAGCTGTTAGGGCTCAGCCTTATGATGCTATCCACAGGAATACCCCTGCCTTTGGTAAATAGTAAGAGTTGCAACACAACTACCTTGGGATTGCAGAGGCTTCCTCATGGTTGTCTGATAACTTTTTATATCCTTCTTTGACACTATAGTCTCTATTTGGAGCTCCTATCCGTCAGAGAGTGTCCTGACCTTGCCTGTAACTGATCTGTCTGTTACCTAGAGCTTTGTCAAATAACTCCAGTTTTGCTTGACTTAAACCAAGATGTTGTGGACTCTTCCATTTGGCTGTTAACAAGCCATTATGAAAAAATGGAGTTAAATAGTTTCTTACCTTATCTCCTCATGCCTAAGTTGAAATAGTTTTGACATTTGCCAAATCAGCTCCATCGACCAATTTAGGTAAACCTTTCCAAGAATCGTCCTAAAAATTAGCTAAGTCCCCACTCCTAATTTCCCAAGAAAGATGATCTGAGATGAGGTTTCTACAACTATGGATGAAATTCCAAATTCTGGAGCCAAAGGGTAGCTCCCTTGAAGTGAAAATGCTATCTACTCCTTCATCTAAATATTTAGCCCGAACAATTCTTACCCATTTAAGTTCTTGGTTGGAGAAAATTGTCCATACCAATTTGGCTCCAAGGGCTTTATTCTGGAGAAATAAATTTTGTATTCCCGTTCCATCCTTTTGTTTAGATTCACATATTTGCTTCCATTTGACAAGAGGATACTTGAACTACTCTGACGACCCCTACCAGATAAAGTTCTTCATTTTCTTGTTCAATGCTTTGCTTTATTTACTTGACAGAGGGAGGCAGGACATTAGATAGGTTGGCAGGATGGAAATAACTAATTGAGTTTTGTAAGCCTGTCTGCCCATGAAAGCCAATTGTTTTTCTAGGAAGCTACCTTATTGCTAACTTTCTCCAGCAAATTATTCCAAGTATTGCCCAGGTGAAGGCCTTTGACCAATGGAATCCCCAAATATTTGTAGGGAAGAGATCCTTTCTTAAAGTCAAGGATCCTCAAAATCTGAGCCTCCATTCTCGCTGTTGTATTGAAGAAAAAAACCTCTAATTTTTCTTGGCTAACCTCGTGTCTAGAGGCAGTTGTATACTTTTGGAGAATTGCCTTGAAGCTTCGAGCCTCCCTGGTTTGGGCTTTCCCGAATAGTATGGTGTCATCAGCGAACTGTTGGTGGGTTATATTCAGAACACCACTTGTGACTTGGATGCCAACGATCTCCCTTAAATTCCAGGCTCTGGAAATTGATCTACTGAGAGCTTCAGCCATTAGTATAAAAAGAAAGGGGGAGAGTGGGTCTCCCTGTCTTAGCCCCCGAGAAACATTAAAGAAACCTTTTGGGGTGCCATTCACTAGGACTGAGAATCTTGAACTTGCAATCCAGGAGAAAATCCAATCTAGCCAAGTCCTATTGAAGCCGAACCCTTCCAGAATGTTGAACAAAAAATGCCAGTTGACATGATCATATGCCTTTTTTATGTCAAGTTTTATTAGCATTGCCTGCTTTTGTAGGTTTTGGATTGAGTGAATGGCCTCCTGGGCAATTATTACCCCATCCAGGATAGATCTATTCAAGATGAACCTTGTCTATTCTTCTAAAATCAAATTTGGAAGAAGTCTTTTTAACCTGTTTGCCATTATTTTGGCTAATATTTGGTAAAGGGTGTTACAGAGAGATATGGGCCTAAAATCATCCAAAAGTTCAAGCTTCTCTTTCTTTGGAACCAGAGCTACAAATGTATTATTGATTTCCTTTAGAATCTATCCAGAGGTCTTGGATTCCTCTAGAGCCTCCATAATGTCTTTGCTGATTATGTCCCAACATTTTTGGAAAAAGCCTGCTGGGAAGCCATTTGGACCTGGCACCTTATCTAGGTGGAGTTGGAAGAGTGCAGTCTTAACTTCTTCTTATAAAAATTTGCTAATTAGCATGTCATTCTGGTCATCAGTTACCAACTTGGGTATGTATCCCACAAGCTCTTTTTGGACTGAGAGATTGGAGCCTTCCCACTCATTTAACAGGTTCTAAAAATGTTCTACAACAACTTGTTTTACCTCTTCCACTTCCTCCAAAAGTCTTCCATCTTTATCTCTTACCTTAGTTATTCTGTTCGCCTCTCTTCTTGCTTTTGTTGCATTATGAAAGTATTTTGTATTTCTGTCCCCTACAGACATCCAAACTTCCCAGGACTTTTATCTCCAAAACATTTCTTCTTTAGCAAGAATATCATTTAGTTTTGCTATCAAAACTTTTTCTTCTATGTAACTTTGATTGTCCATTTCTTCTCTGATAATCTTCTCTGAGAGGGCTTTCAATTCTGATTCATAAAGCTTCTTCTCCTCAAAAATATTTTTGAAATTGTTTTTATTCCAAATTTTTAGACTCTGCTTAATAACTTTCAACTTGGCTACAATGCAAAACATTTTGGATCCATCTGGTTGTGTAGCATTCCACCATTGTTTGATCAGATCCAAAAAATCCTTATGCTTGAACAACATATTTTCAAACTTAAAAGAGCTCCTTGCTGGGCCCCTTTCTCCCATAATTTCTAAACAAACTGGATAATGATTAATCCTAGTAAAGGTAACAACTGACTATCCAAAGTGAAGGGGAAACTACTAAGATTTCCTTTAAATAGAAACCTATCTAGCTTCTCAGTTCTGTTACAGAAACCTAACCTTCTATTTGTCCAAGTGTACTACCCACCCCCCATCTGGATGTCAAAAAGCTCATTCCTATCCACAAAATTTTCAAAATCAATCTGGGACTAGAGTTTCCTTCCAACTCCCCCTTTCTTATTACTTCCTTTTAAAATAGCATTGAAATCCCCTCCTAGAATGCACACCTCAGTATCTGGGAGCTTGCAAACTTTGTCCAGTTCACTCCGTAAAATTCTTTTTTGAATGTAATTATTGGGCCCATAAACATTTATCAAAAGAAAGCTTAAATTGGAGGCTAGACTCCTTACCTTGCAATCTTGCCAAAAATTACTTGAAGCCACTACTTCAACCAGAATTGATTGAGGTTTCCAAAGAGTTAACAGACCTCCTAAGTCTCCTTCTAAATTGACTCCACAAATTTTCTAGCTCTTCATTTTAAGACTTAGGTTTACTCTTTCTTGTTCTCCTAGCTTAGATTCCTGAATCAAACAAATGTCTAGTTGTTGTGTATTCAGATGCTACCATAGTAGGCATCTTTTGTTAGGGGCATTTAAGCCCCTAACATTCCAAGTAATAATTTTCATTGTTGTTCAGGAAGGGGATCTCCCTTCCCTACTTTCAACAATGTTTCAATTTTTAATTGATCTGAAGCCTCCCCATCCCACTTTAGTTTCTCCTTGTTTGGGATTCTAACTTTTCCTCTGTATTCTCCGCAATCTAGAAAAGTTTTTGTTGGTTCCTTAGTTCTCAGCCTGAGCACCCCTTGTTCTTTTGGAGTGGGAGTGTTTAGGACTTTGCTTGGAATTTCCTCTTCATCTAGAAGGGCTTCATTTCCCACAATCTCAAGCTCTTGGTTTGCAAGCCAATCCTCAGCTTCAAAATTATCAATGTCGATCTCTCCCTTTTTGGCCACATTAGCAATGTCGACCAGTTCATTACCCACATTTATGAGGGAATCCAAATCTTCCTTACTCATTTTATTGCCAATCATCTCAATAACTTGTAATAGTTTTTGATCTATGGATTTAATGCTCTGGTTATCTTCATATCTCTGTCTTAATTTGGATTTAGCTTGTATTACCACTTCAAGAGAGGGAGGAAGGGCTTCTTCATAAAAAATTTGATCTTCATCAACTGTGGGTATAGTTTGCTTGTTTGAATATTGCTCCAAGTTTTCCCCTGGGTGATTATCACTTTTCCACCCCAGAATTTTGACCAATGTGTTTGTGGATAGGGGGTTATGGATCAAGTACTGTGTCCAAATACCTAGTCCTGACGAAATCTTGATTTCTCTAAGGATTCTTCAATTTGGATTGTTCTCAATGCCTAATCTAACAAACGTGCCAGATCCTTCTGGGTTAGTCCTTTCTTCTGCACACAAAAAAGTTCCCATGCCATTTCCAATTTCTTCCAGAATCCTAGGACCCCAATATTCAAGGGGAAGATTGGGTAGGATATACCAATCTTGAACTTTTTCGATTCAGTACGATAATGGATCAAACCCAGCCTTCCAACGGTAGATGTAAAAGCCGCAGCCGTCCAGTATCCAAACCCCTTCTTCTATTTGAACCTTGATGGTAACAGTAGGGCAAATGACCACAAAAAAATCATTCTCCAACCTCTTAAATTCCAGATCCTTTCCCCATTTGCCATACCACCAGGTTTCCAAACTTTGCCAATTTAAATCTTTTCCTTGCCATTTGATTATTAATGTTGTGTTTTCTAGTTTCGAGACTTGGTCTTGAATCCAATTTGCGCTAAGGGTTATTTTCTTTTCTTCTTCTCTATCTTCTTCCCTCCTTCTAGGCATTTGATTTCTAGGTTGCAGATTTTGTCTATGAAAGTCTCTATGTTGGCCTCCACCTCTAGGGTTTCTCCCTCCCCTCCAGTGCACATTTGGGTTTCTTTGTTGAGGAATGTCATGCTGCCTTTGAATCCACTACCTTGGGTGATGAAGACCTCCATTTTGTTGTCACCTCCTTCCCTAGGGAAACCGATCACCCTGGCTTCTCCATGGCTCCTCTTCCTAGTGGAGGAAGTTTTGACCGGTGCTGGCAGCTCTTCTGTCCCAGTTCTCTTGATACCTAACCTGCTCATGCTCCCTTCGAGGAAACTTTCTCCCGTCTCTTCACTCCTTAATGCTTCCCTCCAACTCTGCATTTCACCATTCTAAAGTTTGTCGCTCTGCAAATTTTCGTGCCATTCTCCACAATTAAACTTCTATCTTGATCAATTAAACTTCTTCTCCCAATTCAATTTGCTCTATTTTTTGTAGTTGTGTTTTTTTTACCCTAGACTAAATTAGTCATATATTTAGTCATTTATTTGGTCATTTATTTATTCATTTCAATAGTCATTTCAATCGATGACCAAAATAGTCATTTATAACTATGTTGCAAAACATTTTAGTCACGTGATTAAAAGTTTGATCACATGACTAAAAGTGTTAGTCACCTCATCATTTATTTGCCAAATTTCTACTAGTGTTTCCAACCTTTCCCATTCTTCCACACTCACATCATCAAGCTTCTTCTCTTTCATAACAGCTAACCAATGGTTTCTTTCCTCAAGAAAATCCTCCATCTTCATCTTCCACAATTCATACTCCATACCATTGAACTTCTCAATGTCCAAATGAGAGGTTGAAGCAGTGAATTTAGCCATGAATACTACACAAAATCTATAAAACAAAACAACCAAATCTCCCACTGCAGCTAAACAACCTTCACTCTACCACCCAAGAATTAAAACTAGCCAGGCTCTGATACCAAATGTTAGAAATGAAGGAAACAACTAACTAAAAGGAAATCTAATTACACTATGTTTATGATCTTAAACTACTATAATATTAATAAAGATTGCATATAGAAATGGAATTACAAGACAAGAACAAACACGATAGAAGAGTAGACCATATCAACACTAGATATAACATGGAGAAAACCATTTCAGGTAAAAAATTTGACCAAGAAAAGAGGTTCAAGTTGTATTATCTTTAAAATTTAAAATACATAATACATGCACTTCCTCTATCACTCCGACCTTCAATCTAACAGAATCTGTGTACAAAAAATTATGATTTGCAACACACACAAGGCACTATACTTATAGAAGTATTTCACTCCCAAAACTAGGCATCCACTTTCTCTCCTTGGATACTCCAACATGCAACATTAAATGACCTCTTCCAAGCTCATGACACTTGTCAATAGTCAACCATACAAACTTGGGCACCCATGGAAAAGAATAGACACTTACAAGATAATAAATGCTTTCATAACTATCATAGATTATGTCATAACACCCCTCAAATAGCATCTTCCCAATATGGGCACCTAGAGACAAGAATAGCAACTTACAACTCATAAATATCCATCATAAGTTGTCATATTGTCATAGAATCTTATGACAACTCATAGCTGTCATAGATTCTCTTACAACCACATACCAACTTTATGACATGTGTCATACATGCCAAAAATAGATGATTCCTCTAAGGTTGCACCTATCATCAATTACTCTTGATATTTACAATTACAATTAGTAAATGTTACTCCATAACTACCATCGGTAACTCTGAAACTTATCGATGTAGTAACTTCATAATTACTATCCCCAATAATTAATTTTTACCACTACCAATGAAAATTATACATCTCTTATGGGTGATTTACACATAATATTAGGAATAATAATTACAAATATTTACAAGGTTAATGGCACCTAAATCCCAACAGTTATTTCCTTGACATTATGGGGTTTTAGTGACCATATTTAAACAAATAGTTTCCTAGGAATTTGCTATACAAGCCCTAGAGATTGAAATATTAAATAGGTAGTATGTTTGGGGGTTTAATATAATGCATTGATGTTTAATGCAGGAGCATCCTTGGTTCAAGAGCAATCTTGCATCAACCAAAAACATTTGCATTTCAGTTTGTTTGCAGTTCAGTTTATTTTTTTTTCATTTTTCAGATCAGTTTAGTCAAAAGTAGTATCTATATTTTGGTCCGCATTCTGCCACAATTGCATTTTAGACCTTGTAGAGCTAGACTTAGCATCTTGATACATTCATCTACATCATATCTAGAATTCAGAGAAGATGGTTATGGTACCGAAAAGATATCGCTATCAGAAGATCGACAGTTTCTCAAAATAGAGCATTTGACAACCTCTGATAATCAGCTGAAGGAAAAGACTTGCGGAGTATTCCTTGACTTTTGGAGCTTAATGAAACATCATTCATTGATCTTTGGTTTGTGGCCAACCTTCCCTAAGATTCACACACCATTCCATTCATTTGGGGAGGAGTTCTTCATGTTTAGGTCTGACCTATCTGTGTACACATGCTACAACTCTTCATTGGAGTTTGTGATCTTCCTTGGCCGATGTAGAGGAATCTTAAGTCCTAGATATGATATATAAGGATGTAATAGATCCCTAGGAAGGTAGTTAGCATAATTCATCATAAGGAAGATCATTGATAGTTTAAATTCTTTGCGAAGGAGCCTCAAACCTATATCTTGTGCATACTCTGATATACTATTGTCAGGTCTTTGAGCCCTAATTGTAAGCCCACATGTTGCTGACTGATTTGTATTTGAATTCTATGATATACTAAATGACTGAATCTATATTTTTTTCATATCTTTGAGTTGTTTCCGTTGTGTTTACTCTTGTTGCACAGTCTAGACAGTTCATTCTGTGAACCCTCCTACTGTGACTGTACCAATGTTTCTACCTTAGTTTTTTGTATACTTAAACAAAATTCATTATAGATTTTTTATTTTTATTAATATTCAATGTGACATGTGCAATATATTAGTAAGGACAATTAAGCATCATTCCTTCTATTCAAGTATTTGTATTGATGGGTTGATCAATCATATGAGTTACATGGGAGTTGTTAATGTAATTATGTACTTACGATAGGTGTTTTAGATTAAAATGATGTTAGATGTCATTATCCTTAGAGCATACACGTTGATAATTAGTGTTTACATTAATATTAGTGTTGTTATTATAGGTTATGTGATTAATTGGTCCATGGTGAAAACCTAGAATTATGCTTTGAAAAGAACATGTTTTATTTCATAAACCTTATCTTAATTTGTATTATTTTATTTTATTTTAAATTGATCAAATAAATTAGTTCAAGGATATATGTGTTTTTATAGTTATTTCATTCAAGTTATAGCTCAAATGAACCTAGAAAATACTTCTATATTTGTTTGAACTGATCCATTTTAATTTTATACATTAAGAAATACATAAAGAAAGAAAAAACAAACCTAATTCTATCCATAACTTTAGTAAAGATTTATAATAGAATTCTAAACTATAACAAACCCTAATAATGAAATAATATATAGAACCTTTCAGTTATTTGAGTAAGACAAGACATAACTAAATAGGCCTTGGAGAGGTATTTCCTAGTAATTATTAAACATTATATCTTTTTAGGTGAGGTAGGGGAAGTTCTAAGCGAGCTCATTGTTCCTAGATTGATCATGACAGGAGATTCCATTAATATATTGGAACTTGGTGGGAGTTCCAAAAACTACAACCTATAAAAATGATCACAAGGTCTAATTCAAATAAAATAAACTTCAAATTACTAAGCCCTTCTAAAAATTATGAAACAAAATCTAATAGAAAATTCCTTGAGGGACAAATGTTTGATCAACTACTACTTCTATAAGGTAGATTGATGATCATTTTGACCCTTTAAACATTTCTTTCCATCTCACAATAGATTAACCTGTATAATTTGTTAATCCATTTACTTAACCTGGGTTTGTCAACCCATTTATAGTACCTAAAAATCCTGCACTATGTTATTTTGGACAACCACTCATTATTTCCAATTAACACCCTCAATTTTTGTTGCATATTTCATCAATATAATAAAGCCTACACATCCCTTGCAAAAAATATAGAGAAATCAGTACTTAAGTATCATCACAATAAAGTCAAACATGTAGAATGTATATTCAAGAATACAAAAATTGCTTATGGCATATGGAAGTGTGACACAAGTATGTTTCTTGTAGAATGTTTCCTACCACCTTCAATCACTTTGAGTATGATTGGTATATTAGCCTACGTGATGGGTCAATTAATAACTTACAATAGCTTGAGACTATTTTCATAAATGATTTCAAGTTGTATATTGACCCAACCCTAGTTTACCATCAATTTAAACTTTCCAAATGAGAACTAGGGAGTGGTTGAGATTTTTTAATACTTCTTTTCAAAATCTATAGTCAAGAATATAGTAAGCTTACAAACCTAACCAACTTGTTTTCATATAAATGTATTTGAAGAACTAAAATAATTTAAGTTTAATGTTCATAAGATTTAGTATTGTGACTGACACATTAGAAAATGCTTATAGTCAAGGTTTGGCCATCGAACAAAAGATGTCACCTCAAGGTTTTCCTCTAGGAGGATTACAACCTCTAAGACAAATTAGCTCCTACAACCAAATACCTTTGGTTAATAAAGGTTTGATCAATTAAACATCTATGTAAAACCTAATACTAGGTAGTACTTTTTTTAAATTAGAAATGTCCTAATCTTCTTAACTAGTACATCCTACCCATAGAAAACCAAATTCTACTTCCTTTCTTCAATAGTTCAACTCCTAATAATCAACAAGTAGTTCCTTCCTTCTTGAATTCTTAGTCATCTTATGGTGTTGATAATCCACACATTGCTCATAATTACATAAAACAAAACATCCCAAATATCAATAATTAATTTCTATGGTTCAAAATATAAACAATGATATTCTATTAAATCTTTAAAGGCGAGTCCTTGAAAATTAAGATATTAATCTATCACCAACAAGTCCCAATTAGATACAAAATTATAACTTAAAATGAAGTAATAAATAGTGGAACACATGTCCAAACAATTGAAATTATACCCATGCTTGTAGATAATGTAAGATAGCTACACCATAATAGAAATTATAATGTTAATCTCATAGATCTTTCTCTCTCAAACTATGTGATGCAGAGTGCACAATAGAAGCAGACAAATAGGTTAACAGATCAACTCACACACATCGCTTGACTTATTATCGCCAGTTTACATGCACCAATTCACCATTTCACTTGGTCACCACTTGTATCAATGGTGAACTCCTTGTTCATTCTTCCAATATGCCAATATACATTGACCCCATTGTGACTTCAAATTTCGGTGGACTCCTGCGACCACTCACCACTAGTCTTGACTTCCACCTTTCGGTGAACTTGCATTCCTTGGCCAATGTGCTGATAGTCCTAGCTCCTTTGGTGAGACTTAACTCCATAGTCATTGACTCACAGATCCCTCCCAATGAAACTCTGTTGTTCTTCGTTCACTGATGAGGCATTTACCATCGGTCACCTAGGGTTTGCTACGCTGATTCTCCAATGCACAGTCTACCTTCTTTGAACCCTAGCGCATGGAATGCTAGGTGAACTACTGTGCATAACTCATGATCTGGAACATCTGTGTTGCTAAAACAAGGAAACAAATAGGAAACAAAAACACACATATGTACAATGAAGCCATTCCACTGATTTCGACAGAAATCTTATCAGTGGAATGCTTCAAATTGACATACTACAACAATGGGGAAACCAGAAAGGAAAGGAAAGCTACGATTATGCAATTCATATTTATAGAGGATGGGAAATAGAATTGACAATATAGAAATAGTTTGATTCTCCTTAACAATGCTTGATTACATTCAATCGATCTGACTACAATATTGATTATCATGCTTGATCCTGTTCCTTTCTCTAGGTTTTATAGATTCACCCAGAAGAACTACAACCCTATCCCCAGTGACTGGGAGAGTGATTCCAAGTAGCTGAGAGCAAAACTAACTATCTCCAAGTGGCTAGGAGAAAACCCACCATCTTATTTTAATTTGACAATTACAACGTAAGTACTTGGGGCCTACAAATTGAAATCACATGCATTGGTCGAATAGACCTTATTACAACATGATTTAAAACAAAACATGAACTTAAATGACTTATGTTAGGTGCCCCTACACCATACTCCTGGGGTTTAAAAGAACTCAAGTCCCTTGAGGAACCAAGTCTGAAATATTAACCCCATGCTTGATGATGTCTTCCTCACTCATCCAAGTTGCATCCATATTAGGTAAACCATGCTATTTGACCAGATATTGCTTGTAGGTTTTGTGTCTAGTCTTCTTCTGAACCTTTGTGTCCAAAATACATTCCAATTGAACTGGTTGGCTGGAAGATCAGAAATCCATTCTACATCTTCTACTCCTATCTCTACTGTATTGGCTTCGTTGAATGGAAACAAATCTGCCACATTGAAAATGGGTGATATTGCTAAACCGGGAGGAAGTTCAATTTCATATGCATTAGGCCCAAATTTGTGGACAACCTTGCATGGACCTATCTTCCTCATAAGAAGCTTCGTTGGCTTCCCCTTAGGAAGTCTTTCCTTCTTTAGATAAGCCATCACCAAATCTCCAACCTTATACTGTACGTCCATCTTCCTCTGACCAGCTCTCTCTTTGTATTTCCCTGTGTTCTTCTAGATAGTGTCCCTTACAGCATCGTGGATATCCTTCATGCTGACTGTAAAATATTCTCCTTGTGCACTCCTTTTCTCCATGTTCTGGAGATCCCTGAGCTCCAAAATTCCCCTGGGATGAATCCCATATACAACTTCAAAATGGTTTTTTCCTGTGCTCCTATTGACAAAATCATTATAGGCAAATTTTGCTTGTACGATGATCATATCCCATGCTTCTCCATGTTGTTTAGTCAAACACCTCAAAAGATTACCTAGTGATCTATTCACCACCTCAATTTGTCCATCCCTCGGAGGGTGATATGCTGACATGAAAGGTAATTGAGTGCCCAATTTCTTCCACAATGTGTGCCAAAAATGTCCCACAAACTTGGGATCTCTATCAGTAACTATGTTTAATGGTAAACCATGAATTCTTACTATTTCTTTGAAGAAAAGACTAGTAATATGTGAAACATCATTAGTACATTTACATGGCACAAAATGAGCCATTTTACTAAACTTGTCAACAACCACAAATACACTGTCAAATCCCTTTTGAGTCTGGGGAAGACCCAAAACAAAATCCATACTAATGCACTCCCATGGCCTTTGAGGAATTAGAAGTGGTTGATAGAGACCTGCATTTGATGAAGTTCCTTTTGCTCTTTGGCAAATGTGACAACTGTCTACAAATTTTCTGATATCTATTTGCATCTTAGGCCAGAAGTAAAGCCTTCTCACTTGTTCCAACATCTTGTCCAGTCCAAAATGACCTCCAAGACTACCACAATGTTTCTCTTATATGATGTTCTCCCTCATGGAACACCTAAGCACACATAGTTGGCTACCTTTAAATAGTAGCCCTTGCTGTAACAAATATTCAGAAAAATTAGAATGATAAGAATCTAAAAATTGTGAACAAACTACATATAACTCCTTGAAGTCCTCATCATCCTGGTACATGTTCTTGAGAGAATCCACTCCCACACTCTGCAATTGGATTTCCTGTATAGTGCACACTCGTCTGCTCAAAGCATCTACCACTTTGTTGGCTTGTCCCTTCTTATGTTTGATGGAAAAAGTATACACCTGGATTTGTTCAACCCACTTCATATGCCTGTGATTTAGCTTCTCCTACGAATTTAGAAAATTCAAAGCATGGTTGTTAGTATAAACAATGAATTCCTTGGGCAAGAGATAATGTCTCCATTTTTTTAATGCTTGAACCATTGCATAAAATTCTAGATCATATGTGGAATACTTCCTTTTAGCATCATTCAACTTTTCACTAAAGAAAGCAATAGGTCTACCTTCCTAATTCAAGACAGCACCGATGGCAAGGTTACTAGCATCACATTCCATAGTAAACAACTTATTAAAATCAGGCAAAACCAAAATGGGTTTCTCTGCTATTTTCTGTTTAAGAATCTCAAAAGATTCATTGGCTGCTCTATTCCAAACAAACTTACATTTTTGTCCTCCCTTTATGGTATCCAGAATGGGTGCACAAACATGACTGAATCCTCTTATGAATTTCCTATAAAATGTTGCTAACCCATGACAACTTCTTACATCACTTACTGTTTTAGGTGCTGGCCAAGACAGAATAGCATTTACCTTCTCTGGATCCATTTTCAAATTGCCCTAAGATATCACAAATCCAAGGTATGTGAGTTCTTCCTTCATGAAGATACTCTTTTCCATATTGATCATTAGTTTCTCCTCATGCAACTTCTTCAACAACAGTTCCAAATGTTGTAAATGTTCTTCTTTTGTCTTGCTGAAAACTAGAATATCATCAAGATAGAGAATAACAAATTTGCCAATAAAATCTTTCAATACCTCATTCATTAGATGCATGAAAGTACTTGGAGCATTGGACATTCCAAATGGCATCACTAGCCACTCATAAAGACCTTCATTAGTCTTAAAGGTTGTCTTCCATTCATCCCCTTCTCTAATCCTAATCTGATAGCATCCACTCTTGAGAACAATTTTAGAAAAGTACCGAGCTCCGCCCAAACAATCCATTAGGTCTTCTATTCTGGGCATAGGAAACCTATATCTGATGGTGATCTTATTTATGGCTCTCGAATCAATACACAATCTCCATTTTCCATCCTTCTTGGGAGCTAAAACTGTGGGTACAGCACATGGACTAAGACTTTTCCTTACCAAACCCTTATCCAATAGTTCTTGTACTGGTTTAGCAATCTCCTCATTTTGATTAGGTGTCATTTTATAAGCTGGCTTATTTGGCAATGTTGATCCTAGAATGAAGTCAATCTGATGACTTATGTCTCTCACAAGGGCTAGTACATTGGGCATATCCTCCACCATGATACCCTTATACCTGTCTAATAATACTTGCACTTCTTTAGGGACCTTTTCCTTGCTATTTTTAGATGAATCAGAACTGTCTTTAGGTTTCAAAATTAGAGCATATCCCTGGGTTCTCTCTTCTTTCAGAGTATGGAGAAAGTCTTTCAAAAATTATAATCATGACACTTGAACCAACATTATTTTCTACATGCTCATCAGGTAATGGATCCATTCTATACCTTTTACCATTCTTAGTTATGATGAAAGAATTAGTCTTACCATCATGTTGTGATTGAACATCATATTGACGTGGACATCCTAACAACAAATGACAAGCATTGATAGGAATCACATCACACAAAATTTTGTCCTTATATTCTCCTATTTCAAATTCAACCCATGATTGTTCATCTACCAAAACTTGTTGTCCCTTATTCAACCATGATACTTTGTAAGGACTAACATGAGGAAGCCTTTTCAATTTCAATTTGTCTACCATTTCAATGGAAACCAAATTTTCAGTTGAAACTAAATCAACAATTACCTTACAAATCTTACCATAGGCTTTGCATGTTGTCTTGAACAAAGTCTTCCTTTGAGGGGGTTCTTGAGTTTGAGGCACCTTCAACATAGTTCTTCTCATCACCAAGCTTTCTCCTTCATGGACCAGGGCTGCACTTCCAATTGGAGAATTGACACTTTGGCAATCTTCCTCTTGAATCAATTGGTTCCTTCTCTCTCCTCTATGAGAGCTTGAGGCTTTCTCCAGACACCTAGCTGCTGTGTGCCCAATTTGGTTACAATTATAACATCTTCCCGTGAAGACATTAGGACCTCTGCCTGGTCCACCAAATCTACCTCTGCCATTGGGTCTCCTTCCTCTGAAACCCTCTCTGGAACTAGATTCTTCACTATGTTCTTGCTGACTGGACTCCCCTTGATTTTTCTAGAACTGATTTCTACCACCAAATCTATTTCTGCCCCTACAATTATTTCCACCTCTACCTCTGTTCTATTGTTCTCCTTTTCTTTTCAATTTCTCTTCTACTCTCAGTGCCACCTGGAAACACTTGTCCATGGTGTCTGGTGTCAAGATGGTAATCTCATCTTGTATACTATACTTCAGGCTATTAATATACCTAGCAACTCTTCCTTTCTCATCTTCAGTATGTTCGCACCTTAGGGACAATTTATGAAATTCCTCTGTATAGGTGGATACATCCATATCCTTCTATCTGAGGTTCTGCATTTTCCTGTATATATGCACTTCATAATTTACTGGGAGGAGCTAAGCCTTCATCCTCTCTACCATCCCACTCTAGGATGAGATCATGCTCTTGCCACTCTTCACCCTTTCTGCCTGGGTGTAGTTCCACCATGTGAGTGCATCACCTTTCAATTTCATTTTTGCAAACTTGACTCTTCTATTCTCCAATACCTCCTTGTACTCAAAGTAATCGTTCAAAGCCTTGACCCATTCAATGACTTCTTTTGTGTCCATCTTTCCACTGAACATCAGAATCTCCATTCTTGATTTAGATGACTCCTTACCAAGTGATTTTATGGCCTCCAGAAATTGTTTCTGATCTGCAGATATATTTGTCTATCCTGGGATTGTTTCTTCTTCCCCATCTTCTTCTTCTCCATCATACTCCTCGTTTGGTTTCTTGCCTTTTCCTAAGGTTTTCAACTCAGCCTAGCGTGCTTCCTTGACTCTAGTCTTGATCATATCCTCCATCTCCTTGAATTTCTTGGCCACTTCAGTGGTCATCCCCTTTGGAGACATCTCGCTAGCCCCTCCTTCACTTTCTCTGTCTAACATAAACATTCATAGACAATGCCAACATTTTTGTAGACCCTTTGTTGTATCTGATACCAAAATGATGCAAAGTGTACAATAGAAGTAGACAAACATGTCAACAGATCAACTCACACACATCGCTTGACTTATTATCGTTGGTTTACATGCACCGATTCACCATTTTACTCAGTCATTGCTTGTATCAATAGAGAACTCCTTGTTCATTCTTCCAATATGTCGATATACATTGACCAGTGGACTCCTACGACCTCTCACCACCAGTCTTGACTTCCACCTTTTGGTGAACTTGCATTCCTTGGTTGATGCGCTGATAGTCCTAGCTCCTTCGGTGAGACTTAACTCCATAGTCATCGACTCACAGATCCCTCCCAATGAACCTCCGTTGTTCTTCGTTCACCGATGAGGCATTTACCATTGGCCACCTAGCATTTGCTATGCCAATTCTCCAATGCACAGTCTGCCTTATTCGAAACCTAGCACATGGAATGCTAGGTGAACTACTATGCATAACTCATGATCTGGAACATCTGCATTGCTAAAACAAGGAAACAAATAGGAACGAAAACACACATATATGCAACGAAGCCATTCCACTGATTTCGATAGAAATCTTATCAGTGGAATGCTTCAAATCAACATACTGCAACAATGGGGAAACCAGAAAGGAAAGGAAAGCTATGATTATGCAATTCATATTTACAGAGGATGGGAAATAGAATTGACAACACAAAAATAGTTTGATTCTCCTTAACAATGCTTGATTACATTCAATTGATCTAACTACAATATTGATCATCATGCCTGATCTTGTTCCTTTCTCTGGGTTTATAGATTCACCCAGAAGAACTACAACCCTATTCCCAACAGCTGGGAGAGTGATTCCAAGCGGTTGGGAGCAAAACTAACTATCTCCAAATGGTTGGGAGAAAACCCACTATCTTATTTTAATTTGACAATTACAACATAAGTACTTGGGGCCTACAAATTGAAATTACATGCATTGGTTGAATAGACCTTATTACAACATGATTTAAAACAAAATATGATCTTAAATGACTTGTTTTAGGTGCCCCTACACCACTATGCATAATCCATTCAATAGCCCTACAAGGAGAAAGAAGTTTCCTAAATTTAGAGTGGCTTTAGATATTCTTCAAAAAGAGATGGAAATCCTTGAGTTAGAACCAAAAAATAGAATCATATGAATCATTGTGATATCAAGGATAGAACTGCAATGATCTTTGAAACATAATAACTCATTGCTAAAGAGGATAAGAAATTAGTTTTGGAACAAGAATAACTTGATGGATAAGGAAGATAGATCTAATTGGCCAACCCATCTTTGTTGGGGTGCAACATGCCTCCACAAAGTGAGAGCATTCTCTTGGTTGGCCCTTCAAAACAAAATTTTAACAAGAAAAGGCTAAATACTTAATGGGCATTTCATCCACTTTCAATTGAATTCTTTGTGGAGAGGAAGAAGAAGATGTGGACAACCTCCTAGTTAATTGCTAGCCCAACCATTAATTCTAGAAATGGGTTTGTAGTAGACTAGATTGGAAATATCCTCTTCTTGAGTCTCTTCTAAATATTTTTATCAGCTGGCCACGTCTTTTTAGGGACTTTACATTTGCAAGCCTTTGGGGTGTTTGCTCATTGTTGATTATTTAGAACATTTGGAAGGAAAGGAACTTTAGAATTTTTAGAAATCAATCCTCTAGAGTTGATAAAGTGATGATGAGGATAGAAGAAGCCATCTCCAAAGTAGTAATGTTACATGTCGAAATAATTCTAGTTCAAACAACCGTTCACCAATTGGGATAATATAATTCTCAAAAAATACCCCATCCTCAACCCTCCTCCATCACACAACTCAACTAAATCCAAGGTAAATAAAGTTAATTGTAACTTGGTTAGTTGGATACCACCAACCTTTCCTTTCTTCATATTAAAAATTGATAATGCCTCTCGAAGGAACCCCAACCTCTACGGGGCAGGCTACATTTTAAGGGATCACTCTGGTAACCTCATTAGGGTGAAAGCAATTAAACTACCCTCAAGCACTAACAATGAAGTTGAAGCCTCTGTACTTGTTAGTGGATTAGATACGGTTTTATAATTGAAGATAAACCAACTATGGATAGAGGACAATTCCATAATAATCATAAATGCATTGAAGTCAAAGATGGCCATGAATTGGCATCTGGACTGTCATATACAATCTTCTTGTGAAAGATTAAAGTAATTTTTATCTTTCAATATTTTCTATTGCTACAAGGAGACAAATAGAGCTGCAAAGTGGTTGGCTAAATGTGGTATAGATCAATATCTAAGAAGTAAGGTATTTGATTTAGGTTCAACCCCTCCAAAATTGGGGTTTTCCATTGATAGGGATAAATGTATTTGTAGGGGTTAATCTCATTCTGTTTCATTGGGGATTAGGACTATAATTGCTAGGATGTGCAAGGGTGAGAACCTTGTGGTTATGGTAGGATCAAGGTACTCCAATTATTTTTTACTAAGCATGTTAACATTTTTAGATTTATCCTTGCCAATATGGGTGAGAAGAGTGCTTCTAAATTCTCCCTTGTCACATCATGCCCAATGTCTCCCCTTAGGCTCATTTTGACATTTATGCTAAAACATTAGAGATCGAGTCACCATGATTTTATAAGGACAACTAGATGGACTGGCACCTGATCTAAGGCTACCTCGATATTGTGTAGCATGACTACATCATGATGCCTTTATTTCATGGCATTTTCATATTTAGTTTGTAATAAGCATATCTATTCATCTATGTACAAGAAAGTGATGGGAGCTTTAAATTAATTCATTTCATTTATTCTTGGCTCTAGTTATGAAGTGGATTAGGAGGTTGATATAAGATGAAGTTACTCCTTTGATAGGGGAGTTTTTCTATTTAACCCCAACTCCTTCTATTTTTGGCACTTACCTCTTTTAGTCATCTGTTGTCTCTACTACTCTCTTTTGGCTTCTTTGCTAGTTCTTGGTGCTTCATTCATGGAGAATGATTGTATTAACCAACAAATTTTCTTCCCAGTGCTTATATGGGAGCCAAGAATTAGAGGAAAGGTGACCACGACACCTATTCAAAAGGTCTTTGATATGGGCTGTCCTTTGGTTCACTTTGTCATTCGCAATATCCTTGGGCAGAAAATGTTATTGGGCTATACAGAGAGAGTTATCAGATGGTCCAAAATCTCATCCACCTTGTTATTGAACATAATGGATATTGTGTAGGATGCTAATTTTATGCAACCATCCACCTTTGATTTAATCTTTAATTACATCTATAATGTAGAAAAGAGATCTCTAGCCTAAAGAGTTAATCTAGTTCATTCCTCTTCTACGAAACATTAGGGGACAAACTGAGTATGGCTTCTACCCAAGGAGGAGAGCCAAACTACAGGGGTTCTACCCTTTTATTGTATATAGAAGGATGAAGCAAGTTCAACCACAACCAAACAAGCAAGGCAAGAGTATGATTTAACCACAAAATAATGAATAACACACTACAGTTCAATCTAAGGGAAATGAACCTCAGAGATCAACAAGTACAATAGAGGTAAGAATAATTCCAAGCATGGAAAATGTAGTAGAAGTGTCCAGGACAGGGGCACTCAGGTGCCCTAGTCCTCTTTTAGGGTTAGGAAAAACTTCAAGTATTATTAGATCTGTATCTATTTGCACTACCTTCTCCCTGGAAACTAGCCTCTGAAACTTGTTCTTCTTACCTACACACATGGAAAGAGTGAAAATGTTGTGTTGTGTTTAAGTCTTTGCCTCACTTAAACCATGTGTTGGAGTTCCCAACTCCACTACATCGAATGATAAGATACAAGATTGTGTGCCTTAGGAGGATAGATGCGAGATTTGTAATAATATGATAGATAATGATGAAAGATGGTGATAATAACCACAATATATCCAACCTTAGTTGATGAAGACCTAACACAAACAAAGGAGAGTGATGAAGAGGGCTTCAAACTTCCTTCAAAGCCTACAAACAACATCAATAGCATTCACAAGTAGATGACAATCAAAACATGAAGAATCCTTTAGCATAGAACATCACATGAGAGCATTTTCGCATTCATCCAGTTAGATGTAAAATGAACTACAACACATACTTAAATATGCATTCTCACTTACCTTCAACAAATAAAACAACTTTAGGATGACATATGCTAACTAATGGAGTGTCCTAAGCCAACACCACAAAGTGGAACAAAAATACCCAAGTGGGACTAGGGTGCTCAGGCACCTTGGCCCTTTGGCACATAGACTCCAAAAAGTGTCTTTTAAAGCAGGCTTAGTCCAATACTAATTGTATTATATCAGACCTTTACTTTTTGAGATCGATATATTCATTGTTTAGAGCTCAAAGATGTGGTAGAATATAGGTCCTGATTAACAAAGCCAACAAAATAGGTCCAACCAGAAGCTAAACTAAGTGTAAAGTGCTAGTGTACACATTTTATGGCTCAACATCTTCACACCTGATTGTTGGAAGGAAATGCTATAGGGATATGACTTCATGATGGGTGACATGATGATGGGAGGAATTTTCCCCATGGATCTTCTTCGCACATCATAGGTTGTGGAGTGTGTTTATAATTATATGCAGAAGTGCCTCATGAAATGTGGTTGTATTAACATGGTTCAGAACATCCTAGAGAGTCACCATTATCAACTCTCATGAGAGATGGTTTATAATTCATGGGAGGTTTCTAAGGCCATAAGATTTCTATGCCTTCATGCCCTAGATATAGTGCCATGACTCCCAAGGGTCATTGACTTTAATGTCCCTGCTCCGCCCATGCTTGGGGAGATTGCCTCAGACACCATTGTACATCTTTCTTACTCTGATGGAGATGAGCCTGTGGATTGACCCAGCTGTGGTTTTCCTGATGTTTGTTTTTCTCCCTTTTGTCTGTCTTTTGGACATGCACTCCTTTACTACTACATTGGTACATGTATTTGGCTTCGCCCTCTTTAGTCTTTTCTTTTGTTCTATACTCTTGGTTTTTTGGTACCACATCTTTGTACTATCTTTATACTATTATGAACAAAAGTATGGGTACTCTTGGCACCCTTTTAGTTAAAAATCCTTGATGCATATGAATAGTATTATAAAGGAAATGCTTACATGCTTAAGACTAAAGGAATAGATCCATTCACAACCTATACACCTCCTAATAATCTGTAAACTCTCCTTGATAATACTACCAGTAATAATCCCCATTTTTTTAAAGGATCTAGTCCACCCACTCAACCTAAAGTCCAAACTCCTACTCAATCAACTCAGAGTTGAATTTTGGAGCACAATAATATAGGATATAACTTAGTAAAGGAAATCAAAAAGACTGAAGATAATATTTCCTTTTTGAATTAGCCCAATTGACCAAGTAGAAAACTATTTTATTAGATTCTTTATTTCCTAAACATAAGATTTTTATTTCTAATGTTTCCTTGTATAAAGATAAATTGAAAAACCTCCCCGTTTTCTCATAATTTGAATTTTTTGTAAAAACTTACACAATTCTTTTGTTGATTTAGGTACATCAAGAAATGTAATAATACCTTTTACACATATGCAAGAAGTTAGGATTAACCTTGGTCAGGTTAGGAAGGTGTTCCAACTAGATAAAATTGAAGTAAATGTGGTTGGTGAATGAAATCATATACACATTCAAGTCTATGTCTAATGTCACATTTGTTAATGTAGTTCCATGTTGGTTAGTTAACATATTTAGGGGTTGTAACATAGTTGAGAGTACATATCTACAAACATATTTCCAATGTGGCATGTGGATGTGTCTTATTTAGCCATGGATTATAAAATGATGCTCTTTTATAATCATTGGTTAGTTAATGGCCTACAAGTTTCATCTATAAAGAAAAATAGTTGCATGATTGGTTTTCATCATGATTTGCACAAGTGAAGTTGTTGAGGGAAAAATACTGATTTAGTTTCCCATTAGCTCAAGATATTAAATAGGAATGGTTTCCATGGCTACCTATCATTCTCAATTTATTTACGAAATACTTTTCTAATTATTTATAGTTTATGTCTTACTCTATCTACATGGTAAATCCTTTTCTACAAACCTTGTTAAATCCTATGAGTTCCCCATTAAGCCATACTATCAAAGGGTTAAGCATGTAGGCATCTTAATCATCTTTACCTCTCGTAGATTTAGCAATAAATATCATTAGGAAGCATATGATTGATAAATACTTAGACGGTTGTAGTAGTGAGGCCAAGAGATGTATGTGTAAGAAATATTAAGGGATTCACAATTGAGTGATGTAAAATTGGTTCTATCTTAAATCACGCATGCATGCTTCTTTAGATCTCCTTATAGTGAGGTCTAGTAGGATTTTCCATGGTTTCTATTAGGGAGTGGTAATCTATTTCTTATTGTATTGTTTACACTTCTCTTTGATTGTCCTAATAAGGTAACCTCAAGGATCACCCTGCTAGGGATTGTAAAGCTTGAAGAAGAAGAAGGGCTACTCTACCCTATTACTTAGTCCACTTTAATCTAGTGTTACACTTCTTCTTGATGTGTCTTGCCTCACCTTCAATCCCTATCCCTTGATTTGGCATTGAATATCTACACTAAAGGAATGAAACTAATAATTTTGGAGCAAATAGAATAAAACACTTATACAATACTATATCGTACTACACGCTCCCACCCCAAACATAAGATATGCAAAAATGTTAAGCTTTCATAAAAATATAGAGAAGTAAATTATTTTTAAGATGGCCAAATGGTATTTCTATTACATATGAAAAGTGAAATGATTTAGGAGAGATAATGTATCAAAAGATAAAAGAATCCCTAGTTGTTAAGATGACAAGGCAATATGTTATTTGGTTCATGTCATTCTCTTATACGAATAACTTGTATGTCATAAAATGTGAAAAAACTATACACAGATTGAATATTACTTGAGTGCTCTACCCCACACATGTACATGTCTTTGAAAGTGAAAAAGAAAACAAGCTACCTTGGTCATTATTTTTTAACCTAAATGAACCCAAACATGGCCCATTGACATGACCAAAATCTCATCTCATGCACTCACAAGTCACATAAGAAAACAAATCTATTGAAACAAAGCATCATCATCTACCTAGATTATTGATGTTTTGTAGAATAACTTCAATATTTTTTTGCATATTTGGAATTAGAGATTTTTTTTCCCATTCTGGTATAGCTGGAAATTTATCAATGCACCCGTATGCATGTCGTACTTAGGGTTTAAATTTGACGGTTGACCCTACCTGTCAAGCAATTTTTTATGATAGTTATCCATTCAAAGGTGCCCTTAAAATACTATGACATACCATAGTATAAGTAAAATTATATAAACACCAAATATATATATATATAAAATCATAATTTTAAATAAATTTTGACAGTTTGTCAAAAATCTCTCCTTTCATGTGATATAGGCTTTTGAAAATATTGATTGTATTTTATGGCAAAAAATGCCTAAATACGGCCACATGACCATCAAATTTAAGCTCTCACCGTACTCCAAAATCCTTATTTCAAAATAAACTGACAATAAAATAAACATTCTATTTATTGTCCACCACATGCGTTCTTGTAATATCAATCTATTCCAAAAAGCAAATTCATAAGAAAATAATAAATATTATTCTTGTTCTTAACAATGGTTTTATTTAAATTCTACAAAACAACCTAAATATATATTGTCAGTAATTAAAATAAAAGAAAATAACTAAAAAAATAAAATCATTGAAGGAGAAAAAGCTAAATCACAAAAACTATGGAACCAAAAAAAATTAGAAATAGTAAAAAAATAAAAAAGAAATTGGAAAAAATAAAAAATGAAATTAAAAATGAAATTGGAAACTGTTGAAAGGAGAAAAAGATGGAGAAAATTAAAAAAAATAGAAAAATTAAAAAATAAAAACCAAACAAAATTGTTTTGAGAAAATCAAAGAAATTATGGAAAAGATATCCTACTTTAGATATATTTTTTAAATATAAATATACTTGTAAATAAAGAAGTGACTTTGAAAATGTTATTACTCATTAATATTAATATTTTCAAAAATACTCATTATTAATTCAATAAATAGTAACCATAACAATAATTATAAGAAAAAGATAAATTTAAAAAAAAATGATCTACAAACAAGATGCAATTATATTGAAAAAAAATTGGATAGAAAAATCCTTAAAACTAAAATTAGTAGAAAATTAAGATCCAAACTGCTATATTTAGTAAAAGCTAATTAGATAAAAGTTTAAGGGACATGCAAAAAGAAGAAAGGAAGAAAATTTTGTACTATACCTAGTGTATTTATATTTAAAAAATATATCTAAAGTACGGTGAGAGATATCCTTATGCCTATTTTTTGCACTCCCTCTAATCCTACAAATTTGATATTTCTACATGTGAAAAAAAATTAAGGAGACAATATAAATAGATTGAATGTGCATCTTTTCATATGTCATTTCATAACGTTTCTTTCTTTCATCTTAGTGCATAGTGATGGCTTCTTTGAAACTGTCATCCATCTTTTTTTCTTTTTTTATTCCTTTCACCTTCTTTTTTTTGTTTTTTTTTTAATTTGTGGAGTGACTATTTGATTTTTTTAATAAAGTTTCTAGATTGGAATCTTATAAGTTTACATAGAAATTCTGGAATCTTTTAGCTCTCATCATGTAATAAACTAATTAGATGGAAGTTTACAAGAACATAGAAAAAGAAAGAAGAAAGGAAGAAAATTTTGTAATATAATAAACTAGTTAGATGGAAGTTTGTAGTACAACAACAAAATTCAATGCAGATAAAGTGAAAAATAATATAGATTTAAAGAAAATTTATAATGTAATGCCATAATTGTTGGGCACATGGATTGTTGAAGCCCAATTGTAATGGCCACTTCTTGTCTTCCATTATTCCTTGAAACTGTTCTGTCTGCATATAGCCATTCTTGGCTTCTAACCGCTATTGGTTCTAGGTCATTGATTCTAGATGTAAGATGTTTGGTAGGAGGTTTGAGATAGGAGTCTTTTAGAATGCAAGGTATTTTTACTGTTGTTCTACAGTGATACACAGATGTATGAAAACACAGAGAGAGAGATGTATTATCTAAATAAATGAATGCCCTTCGTTGTGGATGTAGCTATGAAATGGTGAACCACGTTAAACTCCTTGGTCTTCTGTATGTGTGTTGTTTTATAATATTTTCTTTCTGAGTATTCATTTGATTTATTGTTTCTCTGCTTTGGTTTTGTTGCTTTGATTCTCGCATTTACAATTGGTATCAGAGCTCTATGTGAAGTTTAGTCCAGGAGATAGCCTGTGAAGTTTTTTTTTTGAACCTGTATAGCAATCAAAATTGATGATACAAAAAAATGGAAAATAGAGAAATTTACAGGCCAAAACTTTGGTCTTTGGAAAGTGCATATGGAGTCTCTTCTTATGAAACGGGACTTGTCACTCGCCTTATTGGGGAAAGCCAATGGACAAGGTTCTATGAAAGATGAAGACTGGGAAAAGCTAGATATGAAAGTGAAGGCAACTATTTTTCTCTCGTTGTCCAGTAATGTATTATTTAATGTCTCAAATGAGAGTACTACGAAAGAGCTTTGGAAAAAGCTCTCCAGCATGTATGCGATTGCTTCGGCTTCGAATAAGGCATTTATTATGAAGAAATTATATAACCTAAAATTGAAAGAAGGTGGGGTTATGTCCAATCATCTGAATGAATTTAACACCTTAGTTACTTAATTAACTTTGGTGGGTATCAAGTTAGATCCTGAGATTAAAGCAATTTTACTATTGTGTTCCTTACCGAATAGCTGGGAAGGTGTTGTCATGGCTGTGAGCACTTCTATAGCAGCCAAGAGTACATCAATTTTTGATGACATTGCAGCTACTCTTCTCAGCGAAGACATGAGAAGGAAATATCAGGAACCCTCATCTGGCGATGCTCTAACAGCTGTAAGTACAAGCAATAGGGAAAGAAGCCAAGACAAATGTAGATATAACAACCAAAGAAGATCACAATCTGGTCCGCAATCAAAGTCTAGGGGCAGAACTGGTGCCTGTTGGTTTTGTGGAAAACTCAGACACAATAAGAAGAATTACTGGAACTATAAGAAAGCTCAAGGAAAAGTGAGCACAAATAATGAAGTAAACACTGCATGTGATGGTGTTTTGGTCCTATCAGCTAGTGACACAAATGTAGATTCATGGGTCCTTGATTCTGGCACCTCATTTCATGCCACTTCATGCCATCAAGCTTTCACAAATTTTCAAGAAGGAACATTCGGTAAGGTGTTTCTTGGTGACAATAAAGAATGTGACATTTTAGGAAAAGGTGATATAATATTTAATCTAAAAAATGGAGACAAATTAACTTTGACGGATGTTAGATATGTACCCATGTTAAAAAGGAATTTAATTTCTGTTAGTCAACTTATAGGCAATGCATGCAATGTTAAATTTTCTCTTGATTCATGGAAAATTAGAAAGGGGCTTTTAGTAATGGCAAGAGAAAAGAAGCAAGGTAATATCTATATTCTAGACTATTTTGGTGAAGTGGGAGCTGCCTTACCAGGTATGGATAGTGGGTATGAAATATGGCACAAAAGACTCAGTCATATGAGCCAAAAAGGTCTTCAAGTTATGCTTCAACGCAATCAGCTTCCAGGCTTCACCTCTATTGATTTAGAATTATGTGAACATTGCCTTTATGGCAAATAGTGCTAGACCAGTTTCTTGAGAATGGGGCATGAAAAGAAAACTACTCCATTGGAACTTGTTCATCCTGACATTTTCAGTTTGACTCAGGTAACTTCTTTCGGTGGAGCAAATTATTTTGTAACATTTCTAGATGACGGCACTCAAAAAATCTAGATTTATATGTTGAACATAAAATCTGAGGTATTTTCAAAATTTAAGATTTTTAAGGCTACTGTTGAAAATCAGATTGGGCATAAAATTAAATGCCTACTAAAAGACAATGGTGGAGAATATTGCTCTTCAGAGTATGATTCATTTTGTGCAGACCATGGTATTCGATGGATCAAGATTGTCCCTTATGCACCTCAGGAAAACGGTGCAGCTGAGAGGCTCAATCGCATGATACTTGAGAGAACTAGATGTATGCTCTCTAATGCCAGATTGGGAAATGAGTTTTGGGCAGAGGCATGTAATACTACTGTGTATCTAATCAATCAAGCTCCATCATCTAGTCTAGATTTTTACATCCCTGAGGAGACATGGCTTGGAAAATGAATTTCCTATCATCATTTGCGGGTGTTTGGCTGTGCCGCTTTTGTTCACATTTTGAAAGAGTAGAGAACTAAGTTAGATTTCAAGTCAAAAAAGGTGTGTTTTTCTGGGCTATGGTGAAGATCAATTTGTCTTTCATCTTTGGGATCCTGTTGCAAAGACTATAATCCGTAGCCACGATGTTGTGTTTAATGAGAAGTATTTTCCAGGTTTGAAACCTTGCAATTCATCTCTGACAAAGTATGTTGATGTGGATTTGTTTGATAATGGTAAGATAAAGCAACCTACCATTACATTTTCTCAGCCACTTGTTACATCTATACATTCTTATATCATAGGAGCTCCTATTTCTACAACTACTTTACCTTCAGTTGGATGCACATTTCCACCGCAACCTTCAATTGGTTGGATGCCTTCCATTGTTTCCACGTAGCCAGTGGGTGTTCGATGCTGCCAAACCAAGGTCAAATGTAGGAAATTATGGTTTGCTCGTAGCCTTTAAGTGGTTCCTTGAATCTCACGTAGTGATTTTCAAGTCCTACGTAGTATATATTTGAAACTTCACTACCTTATAAGGATTTACCTTTCTTACCTAAAATGTAGCCTTCTAAAGTCCATTTGTTGCCTTCCTAAAGCACTAAGCTGCACTCCCAAAGCACTACGCTGCCCTCACAAAGTGATACGCTGCCTGTCTTATGTCCAACGCAGCCATCAATTAGTTTTTCGCTGCCAACAAATACTTCAATGCAACCACTCCCCTCTAATACACAGCCTCTAGCAAATGAACAGTCTTCTTTTGAATAGATACAAGGATTATTGCCTGAATAGGGTAGTGTGACTCAGCAAAGCACTATAGGTGCACGAAACAATATCAGAGATAGGGGACTTTTCCTCATGGTCCTCTATAATCAGAGGTTGATGATGTTCAATACTTACTCTAGAGATTAAATCTGGACTCAAATATATAGCCAAAGCAAGGTCCAAAATTTAGGGGGTCTACCCGTGAGAAGAGGAGGCCTATGAAATACAGTAACTATGAGTTATTGCTCTCTGATTATGCAGAGCTAGCAACATATAAACAAGCCTACAAGCATGAAAATGCACACAATTGGATGGCAGCCATGAATGAAGAAATGGAGTCATTGAGAGTCAATCACACCTGGGATTTGGTTCATCTTCTGCCAAATCGAAAGCCTCTCAAGAACAAATGGGTTTATTGTTTGAAAGATGAAGATGGAGTAAAAGATACAGGGCTAGATTAGTCGTCAAGGGGTTTGATCAGTAAAAAGGTATTGATTTTACTAAAAAAATTTCTCCAGTTGTCAGAATGGACACAATCCGTGCTGTGTTGGGTTTGGTCGCTGTTTGGGATTTAGAACTTAAGCAACTCGATGTGAAAGCAACATTTCTACATGGAGACATTAATGAGGATTTATACATGGAGCAACCTGAAGGCTTTGCTCAACCAGGTAAGGAGCGTTTATTTTGCAAGTTGAAGCGGAGTTTGTATGGGTTGAAGCAAGCTCCAAGACAATGGCATTTAAAATTTGACTTCATGACTGATAACAACTTTATTCGGTGCGAATCAAATCCTTGTGTTTACCACAAGAAGCTCAATATTGGTGAGTTCATCATCCTTTTGCTCTATGTTGACGATATGTTAGTTGCTGGTACTAGTGTTAAGATTATTGCTCAACTGAAGCAATAGTTGGCTCTTCATTTTGCCATGAAAGACCTCGGACCAGCCAAAAGAATACTTGGGATGTACATATTTAGAAACAAAAATAAAAGAGAACTCAGGTTGTCCCAAGCAACTACATTGCCAAAGTGTTGGACAGATTTAATATGTCTCATGCCAAACCAATATCTACTCCTTTGGTTGATCATTTCCATCTATCTTCAGCTATGTCTCTAAAAAATTAGGAAGAGGAAGCAGAGATGAGGTATGTTCCATATACATCTGCAGTTGGCCGTATATTGTATGCAATGGTATGCACTCGTCTGAACATTGTACAAGCAGTTGTAGTTGTGAGCAGATTCATGAGTCATCTGGGCAAATTACACTGGCAGGCAATTTAGTGGATTCTACAGTACTTGAAAGGTACTTCACAATTTTGTTTATGTTTTGGAGGTACTGACATTCAGCTCCATGGTTATGTTGATTTAGATATGGCCAGATATTTAGATAAACACCGGTCTACCACTGGTTATGTCTTTACATTTACTGGGGCAGCCATTAGTTAGGTTTCTCGGTTGCAACAAGTTGTAGCTCTGTCATCAACTGAGGCTGAATACATTGCGCTCATGGAAGGAGCCAAAGAAATGATATGGGTTGAGCATTTGTTGACCGAACTAGGTTGTCCGAAATTAGTATTTCCATTATATTGTGATAGCTATAGTGCTATTCACTTGGCTAGAAATTCAGCTTTCCACAGTAAAACCAAGCATATTGACCTTCGATACCACTTTATCCACCATGTTATTGATGAAGGCAAGTTGCAGGTCACAAAGATTGACACAAAGGTCAATCCGGCAGATGCATTAACCAAGGCTGTTCCTCGAGAGAAGTTTGAGTTCTGTAGATCTTCTCTAAGTCTTGTGCCTCTATGACACTAAATTTCACGAAGGGGATCTCTCTCAAAGCAGCTTCATTGCCGATCCCATTGGTCTTCAAGTGGGAGATTGTTGGGCATGTGGACTATTGAAGCCCAATTGTAACAACCACTTCTTGTCTTCCGTTATTCCTTGAAACCATTCTATCTGCATATAGCCATTCTTGGCTTGTAACCGCTGCCAGTTCTGGGTCGTTGATTCCAGATGTAAGATGTTTGGTAGGAGGTTTGAGATAGGAGTCTTTTAGAATGCAAGGTATTTTTGCTGTTGTTCTACAGTGATACACAGATGTATGAAAACACAGAGAGAGAGAGATGTATTATCTAAATAAATGAATGCCCTTCATTGTGGATGTAGCCATGAAATGGTGAACCACGTTAAACTCCTTGGTCTTCTGTATGTGTGTTGTTTTATAATCTTTTCTTTCTAAGTATTCATTTGATTTATTGGTGCTCTACTTTGGTTCTGTTGCTTTGATTCTTGCATTTACAATAATTGCCCAGACGGGCTATACACTTGAAAGTAAAGCGGCAAACCTTTAGAGGGGCCCTGCTGGGTTTCAACATAATCGAAGAGTTTGTTGCTTTTGAAACGTTAAACTAGGACTACAACACATCGCTTCTTCAAATACAGTCACGTCTTTCTCTCCTCCACTATTTTATACTCGGTATTACATTAAACAAACAATGTAATACCATTCTGTGGAACAGACAATGTTTGAGTGGCTTGTACATATAATATTTTTTAATATTTATTTAGTATTACAATCACAAACATTTATTATCAAACAAATAATGGTTGGAGAGTGACAATCTTTTGTTTTTCAGATTTCCTCTAGTTTATCTTTATATGCCATCTTAAGAACAATTGACCAAGTGCTACACAAATAGGTTAGAAATACATTTACAGTTATTTTGTTGAATAATTACATTAATATACTAAATATTTGTTAAAATTATTTCAAAAAAATTAGAAATAAATTATTTTATTAAGTAGAAAAGATAGTTTCATTTTTAATCTTTTTTACATACATCTATTAAATTTAAAGTAAAACTCCTTTATCCTAGGGGCTTATCCTCTTAGTGCTCCTTTATGCTAGGGTATTATCTTCCTCCTCGTTAACCACATTATACATAATAACCTTATCCCCAATTCTTCAAGATAAACTATCTTAAAAGGAAGAGTTTGAGAGATTCCCTTGTTTTAGAATCTAAGCCTACAAGTGATAATGTTGTGTCCTCCAAAGAGAAGTAGAAAGCTTCTAGCAATGATAGATACTCTAGCCCAAAGTTTGATCCTTTTGGGCTCCAAGATGGGGATTCTCTCCAAAAGTGAAGACCTAAGAGGAGGAAGAGATTGAGATGGGTTTTAAGGGATTGTTTTGAACACCTAGAGCTATTGGAGTTTATTTTCAATGGGGGGATCTTCTATGCTAGGTTTATTGGGAATGACATTTTCTTGACCTTGCTAAAAGAAAAAGGTAAACCTAAGATGTTCTTGAATCCAAAGGTGGGGGAAGATTTCCCTAGTTTTTATGACCCTTGTCCTCCTCCCTCTATCACTTCTACCGAGTCCTTAGGTGACCTAAAAACTTTGGAGGATCTCATTGCCTTTATTAAACTCATTCACAACAATATGAATACTTTGGTTGAGTCTACAAAGGTACAATCGAAATTGATTAAATGATATTTAATAGAAATCAATAGGACAAATTTTAAATTATCTATACTTTGTAGCTAGCCTCATGGTGATGTGTAAACCCCCAAGGATGTGGATGAATATATATTTAAGCTATGGGAGTTCTTAGAGATATTAAAGGATCCCTAAACTATTAAACATAGAAAGGAGTTCTTAGAGATATTAAGGGATCCGTAACCAAGCTATGCAAGTCAACAATAGTACCATTGAGAATAGTTCCTTGGGTATGAAGGTCTTGAGACATAAGTTGAAAGCAACTATTGAGGAAGGGAGAACTACTGCTATGCCTAGGAAGGAACCCTTAGGGGGTCTGAGTACTAGGAAAAGAAATAGTAAAATAAAAATGAGAGCTAAGGAAAAATATGATCTTAAGGACTTCATTGAAGTGCATGAGAGATTCATCTAGGAAGATTTTGAGGCAACAATGACCTTAAATAGCTTGTAGCTTCTTTTGTTGTTGGTGTGTTTTTGGGGTTCTCTATTTTATTGTTGTGTAGATTTTTGGCTATTGATCAATTGGTGTTTACACTTTTTGTAAAAGGCTTCTAGTTCCTTCAAAACCCATTTTTCCCCTTATTAAAAAACATTCAAATGATTAGTGTATTCAATACCAAAGTTAGTAGTTTCTTATAGGTATCAAATATATATTGATTTCTTTCCAAATGGATCTCATGTGCCTTAGCCATGAATTGACTAAGTATGTTGTTTGAGTATACAATTCTAGTTCTTGTTGTTGTTAAGTAGTTCAGACTCCCAGTTCTAGTTGTCTATATAAAGTGCCATTTTCTTCTTTTGTATCATAATAAATGTAAATTTCAATAGTACGTTTTAATAGATTAGAGACTAGAATTTTCACTCATGTGTATTAGACCTTTTGAAAAAGTTCCTTGCATACTTACTTTGAGTAATCAATGTCTTACCAAGTTTTCTCCATACTTTTTTTGAGAAGAAAGGTGATGGTGCACCTGTAATAAATTATTGTAAAGTTTAATTAAAAAAAGACTGATAGTCTGAGCTATTTGACCAAAATGGGGCGGGAAATGCCATCAGAACGAAGTGACAAATAAAGACCATAAAGACATGTATTACATAAGAGAACTTATTCTGAATTAGATCCATGAGTCTTTCGGAGGATGAATGGCAAATGGGAAGGTGAATTGTGGTGTTCCTGGAGCTCATGGTGGGCCTGGTGCAAGATCCAGGGTCATGGTGAACACCTCCTTCACTTTGTCTGCCAATATTGCTAGGAAATGGAAGCAGTGGGCATTCAGTGCTCTTTCCAAAACATTATAATAGTCCACCCTAAGTCCTCTTTGCATCGCATTGTAGACACATGTTGCATGGTGTGAATATTGTAGGAGAACTCTATTAAAAAGGCCACCAATGGGAGCAAGCCCTTCCTAAAAATCATATTCCGCTAGGGCTGCCCTCCACCTTTTAGAGTTGAACAAAGAAGGATGCACAAGTCCAAACCTGATTGCTTGAACGTATTCATAATCTTGTAGAATATCAAACATATTAGAAATAAAAGTTGTCACAATCTCTGAGCCCTTGATTTTTCTGTATGCAGGTTGGAAGAAGTAGAAGCCTAGCGCGTAGCGGGCGGTGAACTCCATATTATCACAATTGATCTCAAAAATCTCCTTCATGTATACTATGTTGATTTCTCTTGTATACATAGGCTCCCCATCCAGAGTCCAGGAAGAAGGACACAGAGATTAACCTACAATTCCACCATTGAAGTAAGCTGGGTGCTGATGAAAAGGATAGGAAGATAAATCCAGAATTTGGAAGCGAGTGAGCTAAAACATCCTCCAAAGGATGAATAAATAGGGCGACTCCTCGCAGGAATGGGTGGTGTCCCCACGTCATGGGGAATAAAGCTAATATGCTCTGTTGTACTCTCCTTGTGTTATGTGGCGTCTGTGTTAGAAGCCTCATTGATGAGATTGTATGGAATGACTAAAGGGTATTTACCTCCTGGCCTGGACAAGACCACTGTAATGAATTTTCATGCTTGAAGCTGGCCCAAGTCTTATTGTTGTATCCTTGGGCATTAATTTGATCATGGCCAGAGGATTATACCTAGATTTGGTTATAAATGGAAGTCTATGGCTCCCATGAATATATTTTCTATCAACGAATCCTTCCATAAATGCCTTGTGTGTGAGGACACTCCCAACGACCCTTGGACATGACAAAAATTGAAGTTCCTTACTAACCCACTTCTCGGTTGACGCAGAAGAGAGGGGTTACAAGACCTCTAAGAATGTGTGTTGCACTTGGTCTTGTCGCTGCGAGAAGACATATCTGCCACAAGTAAGTTGTCCACCAGGTCAATTACATTGAGCGAATTTGGAGAGTATACTGATCTAGGAGCCACTTGATTGATAGCCATGTTGGCCAAATGATCCACCACCTGGTTCACTTCCCTCTAACAATGACTAATATGAAAATTGTCAAAATTTATTATTAAAATACATGCATGCTGGATTAAATAGTCAATTTTCCAATTGGGGATCTCTCTCATTTTAAAGGTGTTTATGATAATCAGGGAGTCTCGCTCAATCCATATGTTCTTTATCTTATACTCAATAGCTAGTTTGATGGACCATATAGGAGAGCTAGAGATTCCACATGATTGTTTGTGCCTTTCGGGATCTTTGTCACCTCCACCATCACTGGTCTTCCATCAGTGTCTCTGTTGATACATCCCGTACCAGATGGTCTTGGGTTGCCCCTACATGCTCTGTCTATATTTAACTTTAAAAATGGGGTTGTGGGTGGTAGCCATCTGGCTAAGAAGTAATGCATACTTCAATGCCTAAGAAGTAATGCATCTTTCCAATATCCTTCATTTAAAAACCATGTGAAAGATCTCTTTGGTTATAAACAGCAATCCTATAGAAATTCCTATTATGATCAAATCATAAGTTCATACAATGATATCAAACAAACATTCCAATTTTCTTTTTTATGTACAAAGTTGGGTAACTTTTACATTTGATGAACCCTTCCTAAAAGAAGTTGTCCACTCTCACATACTATGACCTTGGAGCCTATTTAAGACCATACAATGTTTTCTTTAACTTATTCACAAAATATTTTAGATGAACAAGATATATTTCTTCTTTTATACCACCGTTTAAAAATACTAATTTAATATCCATTTGAGATAAGTCCCAATTATACTTTGTAGCAAGTTCTATCATAAGTCCAGTGGTGTTCATTTTAGCTACAAGTGTCGACATGTCTCATATCCTATTCCTTACTATTTTAAATAGACTTTTACAACCAATCATTCTTTAAATTTTTCTTTACTACCATCAACATTGAAATTAGACTTAAATGACCATTTTGAGCCTATACAAGCTATACGTACTACAAGCTCCCACCCCAAACAACTATATCATACTACAAGTTCCCACCCCAAACAACTATATCGTACTATAAAAATATAGAGAAGTAAATTATTCTTAAGATGGCGAAATGGTATTTCTATTACCTATGAAAAGCGAAATAATGTAGGAGAGATAATGTATTAAAAGATAAAAACAATCCCTAGTTGTTAAGATAGCAACACTATATGTTATTTGGTTCATGTCATTCTCTTATACCAATAACTTATATATCATAAGATGTGAAGAAACTATACACAGATTAAAAGTTACTTGAGTGTTGTACCACACACATGTACATGTCTTCCAAAGTGAAAAATTGAAAGTTACTTGAGTGCTCTACTACACACATCTACATGTCTTCGAAAGTGAAAAAGAAAACAAGCTACCTTGGTCATTATTTTTTACCTAAATAAACCATAAATAAACCATGAACCAAAACATGACCCATTGACATGACGGAAATCTCATCTCATGCACTCACAAGTCACATAAGAAAACAAAGCTAATGAAACTAAGCGTCATCATCTAGATTATTGATGTTTTGTACAGGAACTTCATTCTTTGTTTCCATATCTAGAATCAGAGATTTTTTCGCCCATTCCCATGCGGCTTAAATTTGACAGTCGACCTTGCTTGTCAAGCAATTTTTTATGACAGTTATCTATTCAATAGTACCCTTCAAATACTATGACATGCCTAGTATAAATAAATCATATAAAAATTAAATATATATTGTCATAATCTTATATAAATTTTGACAGTTTGTCCAAAATCTCTCCTTTCCTATGATACAGTCTTTTTAAAATTTGGCTTGTATTTTACAAAAAAATACCTAAATACAGCTATACAACTGTCAAATTTAAGCATTCCGCTTGCAATTTATCAAGGCATTATGCACCCGTATCATGTATGCCGTACTCCAGTTCGACGAATCCTTGTTTGCAGATAAACTGGCAATAAAATACACATTCTATCATTGTCCTCCAACTGGATGGAGATACCACATGCGTTCTAACTTCTTGTAATATCAATCTACAAAAAGCAAGTTCATAAGAAAATAATAAATTTTCTTCTTGTTATTCTTAACAACGGTTTTATTTAATTTACGCAGAACGGCCTAAATTAGCGCGCGTGACCCGAAACGTTCTATATATATTTTGTCAGTGTCAATAATAATGGTCTGACAGCAAATATTTCGCAATCTATCACGCATGATTTCTAGTGAGGTCTTTTTAAGCAGCATTCGTGGAAGGCGAAGTACGATTCCTATTTTCCTTCTGTGAAACGTCTTTTTTAAGGATCAGGTTGGAGGATTGCAGGAACTATATTCACCACGTATTTTGTAAGGATTTCTCTTTAAATTGTTTTTTTATTAAACATATTAATTATACGAATAGGGTTTAATTTTATTCTTTTGTTATTGACGAGTATATCAGCCTGAAATTTGATTGAACTCGTTTCCTTCCACCAGTTGCAAAGATTGTGTCTGATATCTTTGTTTTGCCGTGCCATTTAGTTGTCTTGTTTTTTCTATTTCTTTGTTTAGATATGTTTATGCAAATATTTGTTTAGAAATATTTCCTAAACATGTGAAGATTTCCTGTCAGAAATATTGTAGGGACCGTGTACATGCACTCCGCTCTAACCTCTGAATGTGCATCTTTCACGTTTCGAAATTTGCGCTGATAAGGTTGTAGGCCGGCCTATTGCCAAGATTACACCAAGAATACCATGAAATCAGATTCAAGGTTTAGAGAGCGATATCTGATGCATCTTGTTGGGGCTCTAAATTTCCTCAACAACCCCACCATCAACAACATAAAGTTGGCAGTGGATGTATCTCTTGCTCTCACTATAAACCCTGCATTTTGGAGAAGCCCCCGTTTGAGTAGAATCTGTAGCAAACAGGAAAATAGAACTCTACTCACAAAAATCCTGGGGCCTAAAATGTTGGGAGCAATAATTGGTGAGAGGGCCAAGTGCCATTCCTCTTTCTGCTCTAAGAGAATGGCTTCTAACAAGCATACAAGGCCTGGTGGGAAACCATACTTGTCTGCTTTTCTTACAACACAACTAGATGTTTTGGAAAATTTGGTTAATTCTTCTAAGTGTTGATGTAATCCTTTCTTGTTGTAAGTGAGAATGAGAAAAATATAAATGATCATTCTATCATTTAAGAGATGTTTGAGTTTTTTATTATTTTTTTAAGCAAATATTTGTTTTATTGAAGTTTTGAAATTTAAATATATAAAAAATTATTTGGTATATATATACATCTTTAATAAGTACAAATATTTTTAATCATATCATATTTATGCTATTTTGAGAAGATTACTCATTGGAGATCCTATTTGACTAATAAGACTACACTCTATTCAATAACGCTTTTAAATATTATTACTTATTTTTTATCAGTTTTATTGATATGATTATCTGAATAGTTTTTTATAATTCTATTAAATAAAGAAGTGACTTTAAAAGTATTATAACTCATTAATATTGGTATTTTCAGATATACTCATTATTAACTCAATAAATAGTAAACGAAAAAATAATTATACAGAAAAAGATAATTTTAAAAAAATGATATACAAACAAGATACAATTATATTAAAAAAATTGGATAGAAAAATCATTAAAACTAAAATTAGTAGAAAATTAAGAACCAAACTACTATATTTAATGGAACATGCAAAAAGAAGAAAGAAAGAAAATTTTGTAGTATAATAACACTAGTAGTTGCATAAGTTTATTTTAAATAAGAATTTACATAAGTTTATTGTAAATAAGAATAAGAATATGATCATGGGGTTTTGGTTTTTTCGTGGTCAACTATCCACATTCAAACAAATAAGGAAAATTCTTTAGAAACATAAAGCTAGAAACATAAAGTTAGGCACAGAAGCATCACTCCAATTCATACAATTTTATAGCTAGGTATTAATTATGAGATTTTTTTAACATTTTTTTGTTGTATATTAGTTTGTATATCTGTAATTTCATATAAACTATTTGTTTCTTTTTTAAAACTACTTGCATGAGAAGACTATAAATACTATTGATATAATGTTTTGATTTTAAAACTATTCACATCAATTAAAACACCAAAGTTATCGATCCCTACCCAACATGACTATAGTAATCCACTTAGAATTAGTGAAGGCAAGATGAACCAATCCCATTTTGAGTTTTTGTTAAGGTTGAGCATTGTGGATATGGATTTGTCATGTCACTTTTATTGATTGCATTGGTTTTTAACCTTTTTGGTGTGCACGTTATAATGATTTTCAAATGAGTTTCACAAGACTTATAAGACAAAATGAAGTTCAAGAAGCATGAATTATTCTCATTGATCTAATTATTCTCTTAATTTTAGTACCATATTTAGGAATTGCATTGCACTGAATTTCAAGGATACATGAACAAATGGATGAAGTTTACAAACCATGCAAGTCAGGTCTTCAAATTTAATTCTATTACTGAGATGGTGATTACTGATATATCCAGTTTATTTGGCATGGCCCTTTTAATGTGTTTCTTGCATTAAGTTGGATACCAGCTTTAAAAAAAATTGAACTTATAGGTGGCAAGTAGTGGCACCCAACTATCGTACCTATGTCACAAGGTTTGAGTTTGTTTTCCTAAATATGGTACATACAATCATTTATTTATATTAAATATTTATTTATAATGTAATCATATTTATTTTATATATAATATATAATATCGAATATAGTTATATTTGTTATTATTTAACATATTTTATATAATGTAACACATAGGGCTTCTTCCTTTGATTTCCACATTCTACTTCCAAATACCCATTTATGATTCTAGAGGAATGTGTTTGGGAAGGCGATTGGATATATATTTTTCTACACAAACTTTTATAAACTCTAGAGTCACTGTTTGAAACATTATCATTTTAAGTTGGTTTTTTGGTAAAAAACTTGTTTTCTTGAAAGAAAGGTCACAAGATAAATCTTGCATGGTGTAAGGTATGGATGCCTCATATTAATGCATAGTTAGGTGTTTCCTTCAACACCAATGGAAGTACAATGCAGTCCCATATGCTACAACAACCTAACTCATTAGCTATCTCTTTCAACACCAATTGAAGTACAACACAGTCCCATATGCTACAAGCCACCTATGAGCTAAATCATGAGTTATAAAAATATTCCATTTCTATTTCCATAAAACATTTTCTAAAGAATATAAAGAAACAAGGAATTTATTTCTATTTCCATAAAACCTTTCTAGAAGAATATAAAGACAACCAAAATGAGACTTCCTTGACCTAACATGTTAAAGGATTGAAAGATGCTTGTAACATCCATCATCTAAGGACCTCTTTTCAAGAATTTTTCTTTGGCTTTTTCACTCAGATAGGTGACTAATAAACCTTTTGGGAGATGATTAATGTTACTAACCATCTCCCCAATTCTCACAAATCCAATTGCCCACACCATCTCTGGTCGGCTAATATCATTGAATTTGCTAGTTATTGCCAGACTCAAGAGGGTATTTTCTTACCTTCAATTTCTATATTCTTTGAGTTAATAAAGCTCCAACCCTCCTTCATTTGGAGGATTTTGTTGAATAGACTTTTAGAACATCCAAACAAAGAATTCAAGACTGTAAATCCTTATTCTATTAACTTGATGGTAACATTGAACCAGAATTATGGAAAGCTAACATTGGGTTTGTTGCTCAGGTTTCAATTGGTGTCATGCCTCAAAGAAACATAATGGCTTCTTTATTATAAGTAAGGTCTTGGCACTTTGTAATTGAGACCATGAGCATATTTCTTCTAAATTTGTTGTATCTAGGTACACTCCTTTCACGATAATGATAAACTATGAACCAAATGAACAAGGATACTTATGAAAATATTAACACCAATTTGTATATTTTTTTTAAAATAGGACGCTAAGAGGGCATGACAATAATAGATAGGAATTCCATACTTTCAAGTGCAACCAAATCTATGGGATCAACTCTCTCTTGACCATCTCAGTCTTGAAATATAAGATCTCTCATCCATCTGGGATAGGCTTGATGCCCCATAGATACCATCATCCCCTCATTTCCAATTTTCAAGTGCAACCATAGATAGAAATTCGTTACTTTCAAGTGAAACCAAATTTATGGGATCAATTCTCAATTAAAAGAAGAACATATTTAAATTTGCATAAATAATTAAAGTTGAAACCATTTTCATTATCTTTCCATTATATTAATTTAATATAAAAATCATATATTTATAATAATATAATAAGAAAACCATATGTGAATGAAAATAATATTCACTTGGCAAGTATTCTCCACATAATTTGTAAGAAAAGCAAGTGTTGGAGTTTGTATTTTAAGATCTAAGGAAAATAACATTTTAAAAACTACAAAACAAAAAAATTAGAAGATTTCACTTGACTTCCAATTATACACAACTGGAATAAATTATACACTTCCAATAGAGCTTTCTTGTCAACGAAATATTTGGATACTTAATACTAAATTCAACTTTGAAGAGATTGGTTTAATAGTGAGAAAACTTAAGAAAACAACAAATACAATCACAAATATTGAAGAAAATGCCTTTTGTAGAAAGTGTGTTTATCTGTGAAAATAATATTCACTTGGCCAGAGAATCAAGCATTCTCCACATAATTTACAAGCAAAGGAGGTGTTTGAGTTTGTATTTTAAAATCTAAGAAAAATAAAATTTAAAAAACCCTAAAACAAAAAAATTAGAACATTTTGATTGACTATACAATTGAAATAAATTATACATGTCCAATAGCTTTCTATTTAATAAATTATTTTATATAGTAAATTTAACCAAATTAGTAAATTTAAACATAATCAAAATAACATTTACATTTAAAAAATTTATAATCAGGGCTATACATGAAATTACATCCTAAAACACAAACAATAAAAAAAAAATTTAAAGAAAACATAAAGATGAAAATGAATGGGGAAAAACAATTATCATCTGATATATATCATTGCCTACTAAAAATATATCTCCTTGATGATTGTAAATAAATAAAAACTATGAGCATAACTAAAAATTAAATTCAGCTTACATAGTATTTCTATAGATGCCTGGCCCATTGAAAGTCCATTTGGAATCAATTATAGCCGAATCCAAAATCTAGATATAGTATCTATGCAATCGTTTGGCATAAAGTTCACTTCCCTAATTAAAAATTACAAAACATAAAATGTGGTGAAGTGAGTTATCAGGAGTTTTAAAATTTTACCTTTTCCAGTTGATCTTGAAATGAATTATATTTAAAAATATTTTCTAGAATAAAATATTCACTAAAGAAGGATTTCAGAGTGGGGTCACTTCCTAATGGATATCAATCACTTAATATTTTAGTCTTTGTATATAATTTGTAATGTCTATACAAACTTTGTTTCTCATATTTAGTTGGAAAACATTATATAGTTGTAGGAGTCAAGAACAACACTGAGAGGGGGCGTGAATCAGTGTTGTGTGAATTTTTAAATCTTTTTCAAAATTTAACTTGCAGAGCACAATACAGAGAAAACTATTATTGATTTGTCAACCACAAATACACAAAACTAAGAATGAAGAAAGAGAACAAAAACTTATAAGCAAGGTATTAACATACACACATACATATGAAAATAATATGACACATAACACAAATTTGCACAAGTGGAAAACCCTCCTGGGGTATAAAAACCACTCCAAAACTGCCTCACTGGCTGATGTAAGTGTCTCACTGACAAATGGTCTTACCGACCTACAAGCCTCACTGGCATACTATTGTGCCTCACTGCTGCTCAATCTGATTTGCACCATTCAAATCAACTCATCTACAGCATTCATTCCATCATTCCAATTCTCTAAAATTTTATTCTTGAATCATCTAGTTCACCTGATCAAGGAAAACATCTCTCTTTGATTACAAATTGGTTTTTCATATTTTATACATTCATCTGTATTCACAAAAAATTTCCTCATTGATCTGCACCCTCAACTACTTCAAATCAAAACACTTGTAGAGTCATTAAAAATCATATGTCCTTTCACATTCAATTCTTCTTTGCTTTTTCAATCTGCCTGTTCAAATTCATCTTCAAACTTTGCAAGATCCTTCATATTCCTGCAAAAGAATCTTATTCAAAAATATCATTTAACCTTCAATAAATTTTTGCCCTTGAAAGAGAAAAATAAAAACTCTTCATAAAAATAATCAATCTCCTCCTTTGCAACTATCATTTACATAAAATGATATTTACTCACCAAAACCCCAACACATTTTGCTGACCCTTGACATCTGCAAAAAAGACAAACTTGACCTTTCATTTTCTGTGATATTTCACTGCCCTGTAGGAGAAAATAAAAACTCTAAACACTTTCATCTTAAAACAAAATCTTAGATAACCTTCCACCTCTGCATTTTCAAAAATCAAATCCCTTTCATTTTCTTTTCATCTTCCTGAAAAATTATTTCCAAACAAAATAGGATATCCATCTAATTTATTCTTCTTCTCTGCAAATAAAATCTTCAATAAAATTAATTCATCTATGAAAACAATCTCCAAAAACACTTCATATTCTCTCTGCAAAAAACAAATATCTTCAAGAATTTTATCCACTCTGCCCTGACCAAAAATACCTTTCATATTTTCTTTCTCATAAAATAAAAATCTTGATTTTCTCACAAGACAAATTATCTTCATTAAACATTTCATCTCCTTCAAAATTTTGTTCATCTTAAAAAAAAATCTCTTTGTCTTCTCTGATAAAAATCTTCATTAAAAAAATAATCTTCTCAAAAAAATTCACTAAATTCTTCACTAAAACTAGAATGGATTTTCTTAAAAAATTGCCTTTTTAAAAAAATCCACCAACTCCTTGAAAAACTCCTATGCATTCTATAATGGATCTCAAGCCTTTTAAATAAAATAGAAATTTAAAAGGTTTCCAAAAAAATATTTTATAAAACATTTACATTCTTAAATGTCATAAAATATGACATAGGTATAAACACCACCAAAGTTTCTATCTTTAAAAAAAAACTTCCCTTTTGAATGCATCGCGGGCTCATCATAATATATAAAGCATTTTCAAATGCTTTTCAAACTCTTAAAAAAACCTTAAGGAAATCCCGCTCCATATTTGGCGCTCAAACTCTTGTGAAGGAGACCGAAGCAATAAGTCTCTTTTATGAAAGGGCCGGTCACTGTCATGTCTAAGGAGCCCTCTAACAGGTCACTTTAAGTGACTCTTACCGCCTCAACCAGTCACCATCATGTTAAAACAAAAAGAAATGATAGGTGAGCCTAGGTTTGGATAAAGATTTATACACTATTTAAACCAAGATGGTTTTAAGGATATAAAATATGATAAAATGACTCTATGTCACAAGATACAAGTAGGACATGAAGGGTAAGAAAGTCATTTATAACAATATACCTCTGCATATGTTATTTAATGAAACTATAAATATTTCAACCCTCATGCAACTACACTTGCTTGTATAAAGATCAACTTCTCAATCCTGCTCATGATTCGATATGAGTGAAGAGAGCTCTACACCACACATATCAAGACACCTAATCTTATGCATCAACTTATCAAGATGACAGAAGTAAACAAAAGTCTTGATTCCCAAAAAAATGATCTTTGCATTGAAGGAACCAATTTTGCATCATGATCAACCTATCAACTTCAAGAGCACCAAGAATCAAACCTATGAAAACCAAGAGTATAAATCCATTCTCTACATCTACAAGACTTTTGAACTGTGTTCCACATATTAACGTAACCAAACCAATTCAATAATATTCTATCTTCAAATGAGTAGTGCACACATTATTCTGCCAAATGTTACTGACCTGTGAAGATTATACCATGAACATCAATCATTAAGAAGAACATCATGAGCACCAAATAAGTGAAACAATATAATCCAACTCTTTACTTTCCCAACACCATCATAAGATATCCTGAAAGCATGATGAACATAAGTGAAGCATAACCAATATGACATGAAACTTGAGAACACAACACCTTTTGGCATCAATGACAACCTGACTCCATCAATAGCTAAGACTTAATAGTATGAATGAAAGTTCAATCATAGCCTTCACACAGTGTTAATAAAAAATTTAAACTCACTTAAGATAATAAATAAAAGTTAACATTAAGCAAAAAGCAATCCTTAACTTATAAATTAATCGCTAAACTTATTTTATTATCTACTTTACAAAAGTCACTTAAGTCATAAAAAAACAATCCTCAACTTATAAATTATTGCTAAACTTATTTTATTATCTTATTTACAAAAGTGACTTAAGCCTTAACTTAAATTAAGGGGACCTAGTCACATAGTCCCCCACCAAGACCTAATTAACAATTAAATTGTAATTAGTCTAGGTAATTCAATTTAGCCAATTTAAGGATTTTAATGGGATAAGCATTAAATATAAACTATTAGATTTGATTCAATCTCATCCACTATATCTAGGGCATTTAGGATCCAATATTTATTCTATGCGATAGAATATATTTTTATAGGACTAATTATAAAAAATAATTTTTAAATAGTTTTTAAAACACTTGAAATAAATAGTGGAGTCTTTGGGCAGGCTATAGAGTTGTAGTGGTGGCTTTATCAAAAGGTTATTTTATTTTTAAAGAGACAACCAAAAATAATATCATTAATTACAAAGCTAGAAGCAGAAAATAAAAACAAGAAGCTGCAAAATAAAGAATAAACCAAAATCACAGGAAAGTCACATGTATGAATTTGATGATTTGTAAATCATGTATGCATAAAAAATATTTGCTGATGATTTGCTCCAATAATAAACATTATTTACCATAAGTTTATGACACTATGGTTTATTAGGTTTAGAATTCATCAACTATATAGGTTTTAGAATTCATGCTTCCTCACTTCTAAACAAGATTTTTCTAAAATTAAATTTATGAAGTCATAAATTTATAACATAAAATTACAAGTAATTTTAAACCCTAAATTTTATTGGCTACAGATGTTATTTTATATTATTGGTGAGTGGAATGTTATTAAATTTTATTATGTAGAAAATTAAATTAAATTAAATTGATGCCTCCATAGTAAAATCTATAAAATATAACTTCTCCCATTGTTGAATATAATTTGCTCCTTTTTTATTTATATGATAAAACCCTAATAAAATAACATATTAATTGATTGTGTAGAAAACAAAACAAAATAAATAAATTAAATTTTATTAAACTATATTTTATTAGGGTTTTATCACATGAGCAAACTATATTCAACAATCTTATTCCAATGGTAAGTGCATTATATTTTATAGATTTTACTATAGAGTCATCAATTTAATTATTTTTTTTGCATAATAAATTTAATATATTTATATTTAAAAAACTAGCATATCTATATTTAAAAAATAAATTTAATTTAATTTAAATTTTATTAAACTATATTGTATTAGGGTTTTATCACATGAGCAAAGTATATTTAACTTATATTTTATATATTTTACTATAGATCATCAATTTAATTTTTTTTGGCACAATAAATTTAATATATTTATACTTAAAAACTAGCATATTTATATTTAAAAAATATATCTAAAATATGCCAAGAGATATCCTTCTTGAGGCACCTATTTTTTAATCAATTTACCACACATATGTGGAATAGGCATATGTGGAATAGGCATCTATATTTTTTAAATATAGATATGCTAGTTTTAATTTTATAGGCCTCTACATTTCTCAATAATAATCTAATTAATATTATAAATTAATTATCATATTAAATTTGAATATCAAATTTTAAATTTTTTATCAATACTAATATAATACTGTTTTTGTTTTTTTTTCTAGCTATTTAATTCAAATATATTATTAATATATCTAAAAATAAAATACATTTTATAATATTCATATTGATAATATATTATATAGTATTTTATATTTATAAATATAATTTATATATTATAAACTATATATATTTAAATATAGATATTAAATATAATACTGTATTATATTTATATAAAGTGTATAAATATTTAAAAAAATTAAACTTCCTATTAGGGTAAATGTTTAATAAATATTATAACAATTAATAAAATTAATGGGAATTTTAAACCTATCGGCTAATTACCTAGGTACCACTCTACTCCTTTTAATTTTTTAATATAAAATTAAGTGATTATTTATTATTATTGTGTGGATAAAGTTATGTTATAAAATAGGAAATAAGAAAGCAATTGCGAAGACAACACAATGAAAAATGAGATCTAAATATTTAAAATATTTATCATAATTTTTATATATAATTTGTTTATATTAATTTTATTTTCTGAGTCAAAAATGTCCCACATATAAACCTATGGACTAAATATATAAAATATATATTAATTTATTAAAAATCATATAAATCATAATATTATAAAATTTAAATGTATCTGAGAAAAACATTGGTCTATTTAAACATATATACATCCACAGAATATCCCTCAAACTTGTCCTTCAAAAGACTTTGAGACTAAATAATCTCACGGTATAAATCATGTGAGGCAACAACTCTAAAATATGTCCTCTAAGATTTGTGTTAACATTCTCTTTTCCCTTAATATAATGGATCTCAAAATCATACTCACAAAAATTCCATCCATCTATGTTGTCAAGCATTCAGATTAGGCTGAGATAAAATGTACTATAAGCCTTGATGATTAGAGTGCAACTCAAATCTATGCATAATATGAAAATTTTGCCATTTAGTCAAAGCATGAACCACTATAGGTAGCTTCAAATCATGTGTTGGTTAATTAAGCTCGTGATTCCTCAATTTATGAGACTCGAAGGCTATGACATGACCCTCATGCATGAGAACAATTCTAATACCCTCAATAGATGCATATGTAGAAACAACAAAATCACCAGTAGGATCTAGAATAGCTAAGATAGGTGCACTAGTAAGCTTCTCCTTTAGAATTTGAAAATCTCTTTCACACTGTTTGGACTAGACAAATTTCTTGCCTTGTGTTGGTTAACAGATTTGTCACCTAACTCTATATACTCATGTTGCGACAAGTGACAAATGTAATCAATAGTTGAGCCCAATATATTGGTATTATACATAGGCTCTCTACTTATTGAACAAGGCGCAGCTATCTTTGATAAATATTCTAAGGAATATAAATTTGAGGTTCCTTTTAACTAGAAAGAAAGATAAAGGCAGATCTTTTAACTAGAAAGCTATAAAGGCAAATCTACAACTCTAACTCTAACTCTTAGAAGTTCACAAACTTCCAATTGTATAACATATATTGAAGGTATCATACATATGCACATGAACTCACCACCTTAAATGAAATATCAACAAATAGATTATTCGAAGTAGTGAGCAAGATTTACTAACATCCAACCACCAAAACACATGAATACCATTAATATCAGCAGAAACACATCCAACTTAAGAAGGACATGAATTTAAATAATCATAACACAAAGTCCATGATCATCCAAATCTCCACTATATTAATTGTACTGCACATATCAGAGTAGCTAAAAATAAAATTATATATCACCCTTTCCAGAAACAAAGTTTGGCAAAAGATCCATAATTCAACCAGCTATGTAGAATATATAGCTAGACCAAACTATAACTATCTTGTAAACCATAATGGGTTCTTGAAACATCCGATTAAAAGATTGTTTAAACAATAATAATAATAAAAGGGCCCTCCAGAGCCAATCGTTTTAGTGCAAGCATGAAATAACTTAGAAACATGAAAATTAAATCAATTCAGAATTTGCAAGTCTCCATCGCCATCGTCCACCTCAACCATTTCCTCATCTTCCCTCAACTGTCTACCTTCTCTAGTGACACTTTGTACCACCTGAACTACCTTTGTTTGCAATCTTGATTTGTATGCTCTTAACTTATTGATAACAGGTGTTAACGCCATGCCAAGTGGAGATCCGGTCATGCTGATACGACACATCCTTTTCATGATAACCTGATCAGAGTCAGTCACTTTACAATATACTTCATCGATACCACCTCTGTAAGTTTTAATGTAGGCTACCAATTTAGAAAGTCTCCCCAACGACTCCCCTGTAATTGTATTGTAATTTACTATCTCCTCCGTTACTACCTTTTTGAAATTTTGCTTGATCACCTTAACATCCAATAGTTTTTCATCATTAGATCCATTAGCCTCTACCTCTAAAACAATGAAATCTCTTTGAATCCTCATCATCTCTTTGTAATAAACTACTACTGCCTTTCCCATCTCTTCTTCAGCTACAGAAATAATACAAATTTTCCATTCTAATGCATCAGTCCACATAGCGGTGTCTGACTTTTTAGGATTAGCTATGACTTCTTCGGCCATTAGAGTATCAGGGTCCATGTTGGTTATTTCTTGCACTTCCTTAGAGGCAAAATTCAAACTATGGTGGTCACTTCAAGCTTTCTCAAATTCCACTATTAAAACTTCTCTTTTAACATGTACGGAGTCAAATAATTTCACTACCTCCTCGATAAATATGAGACCATCGAAGATGATCCTCTCAACCCATTGGTCCATAGCTTTCCTTAGGGATAAAGAAGTTTTAACTTGTTAAAGCAGATTCAGGTCAAGAGTAGGGAGTTTGAAAATGGAGAAGGTTCCAGTTGAGGGAGTTATTGCTTCAACAATTGAATTGGCAAAAGAGGACAGAGAGCTTACATGTGCTAGCAGCTTCAAATTTTCATCTTGCAATCCTTTCACCCTTTTAGAGATGTTAACTAAATAGTGCATATGATATAAATCACCTTTGGTAGTTGATGGCCCTAGATCCACTTGGCTTACTCTAAAGTTTGCTTTAGTTATTTCATCCTCATTTTTCTCAACCAGTGGATCTACAATTTCTAAAACTTTGTTTCCTGAGGTGGCATCAGTCACTATCCTAGACATTCTCTTTGTATATTTGGGTTTCAGAACCATCTACAACAAATTGGCAACAATATCAATGCCTTCATCAGTTGGAATGGTATACCTCTTCTTCTTTTGGACTACCTTTTTCAACTAGTTTGGGGATGAGACTGGCACATTAGTGGCATTGGTAGTCACTATTATCGATGCAGGATGAGGATTTTGCTCAGGCATCTCTCTTTGTTGAGGGGAATTTAGTGGACTGAGTAATTAATGCAACAAATTATCTTCTCTAATTTATGAGAAGATGAAAGAATCAGAATCACTTACATGATTGCTCGGTGAGGGCACATGGTTAGCCTTAGATGATAAGGCAGCCAACCTGGTATTTCTCTTAGTCACTTGAACATCTTGCTCATAGGTGGTTTTTAACCTACCAATTTCCTTAAGCGGCCCTTCACCATCGCCATTCAATCGTGAGCCAACTCATTGCAGAGTGGGGTCCAAACTAGATGATCTTTTCTATGAGGTGGCAGATTGGGATCTAGGTTGATTCTAAGAGGTTGAGTCCCTTGGTGTTGTTGAACCAGCACACTCCTTGGCCTTTCTCAGTAACCACTTTTCGGTTCTCCTTAAAACATGAAATGATAGCAACATAATATTGGTAACCTCCTTTTCAGACCATTTTATTGGAGGCAAAGGTACCCTTGACACTATATCATATTCTTCACCCAAAATATTTGAAAAATCATCAATTATATTAGGAACCTGAATATTCAACTTGAAGGCATGGACTTGATCAACAGTCAACCTCATCCATTTCCTCCATTGAACTTCTCTTTCATCAATACAGTCCTCCCAAAAATCTTCAAGTTGAGGAAGATGTGAGTAGGAACCACCTCCATGCATGTTTTCCTTTATAAAATTTTTGCTGTCAAATGATACATGGGGAGACAAACTATGAAGGATGAATTCAGACAACAACTTATCCACATTTTGAGTGCCATCATTGCTTTTGCATGAATAAAAAGACAAAGACACAGGAAAATAATATCCTTTCTTTTTCATTGCTTGATATTTGACATTTACTGTTGCCATTTGGCAGCATACTTCTAGCAACACCAAATAATCAGAGGGGTACCAAGGGAATTTTAATGGGGCCTTTTCATAACCCCTAATTCTCAAATACGAGAAGTGGTCAAACTAAATATAAATACTCCCAAATTTTGTGACTAATGCAAATGCTTCTACAGAAAATCTTTTCTCTATTGAGCCATCAATTCTTTTAGCTAACATCATAGAAAAAGCATCATTCACATGTCTGAAATATTTCATACCTTCACTTCTTTGCAATTGAGGAAAAATTTGATACAAAGGCATACTTGCCAAAGAACAGATTTGAGTCCTTAGACTAGGCCAAGTAGTCTCTCTTCGAGCCAAGATGTAGACTAGCTAGGAACACTAATGATTTTCAGCCATTCAATTTGGTGATCTCCATAGATTAATAAAATAAATATATACACCCAGAACTCAAAAACATCTGACTCGAGGCTCCCAACTACTCTGTTCAACAGGGTTATCATATCTGAGATTTCTTCTTTAAAATGGCTCCTTTTTAGATTAGTAGGCAGCTGAGACTTACCAGTCTTTTCTTCTTCTAGCCAATGCTTGGAAATGTAGGTATGACACCACTCTTTTTTCTCATTACAGTAATTCTAGGCCGAAGATAGAGAAACATTAGAGTTATCTTAAAATTCTTCCAAATTCAAGACTGAAGAAACATATTTAGAATCAATTCTTACCAACACAACACCACTAGAAGTCTTTATCTCCTAAGAGTCTGGGAAATAACCATTGGCACATGCAACCATCAATTTGGGACAATACACAGTGAGAAAAAAACCACCAGCTTTATGCAAGTCACTGCTGATAATTTTCTCCGCCAAGGGAGTTCTTTTCTCAGACTGCATTCTCCTCCAAAAATCATATAAATCCACCTACCCCAAATTCATATCCCTCACTCCAAAAAGTCCATTCTCAACAATGGAAGCCATAGGGGCCCCTTGGAATTTAAACTTCATTTTTATGCATTCCAGAAACCAAAAAACAAGAGACTCGGAGATACATGCAGATAGCAGAGGATGAGGTAAAACACCAATAAAGAACTCTTTATGCAAATACATGGGAAACAAAAATCTCTAACTCCTCAAAGAAGATATGAAACCTTTATAGAGAGAGAGAAAAGAGTTGCTAGCTATGCTGACTTGTGAAGATGGAACTGTGCTGAAATTTTGCATGTAGCAAACTAGTTGTTTGTTCTTCTGCAATACATTCCCTTGCACATAATATCACCTTAGGCAGGTTTAAGAATTAATCCAAGTCACTTCTCATAAATTCACCTAAGAAAGATATTAAATATTGGCAGCAATTTTGCCATTATAACTCATAAATGCATGCCTCAACTTTCCCTTTGAAAATTGTGCCACTGTGTCTGCACGTACCTTGAATTGAATGCAAAGTGACAAGTGTCATTCTTCTGTATAGTATGCCAGTGTAGATAACACCACTTGGGAAAGTGTGCTACATGAAGTCAATGAGTCAGGGAAAAGATGAACTCTTGAACTAGGAGTCAGAGATTCAAAACTTCAAAGAATCTCTGACTTCCCAACTACAAAGGAAAGACTTCATATGGAGGCATAAAAAAACACTCAAAGCATGGGAAACCCAAGACAAGTCAGCAAGTCAGGTAGTTCAAGAACTTGTGAACCTGCTGACTTGACTTAAAAAATGGAAAAGATCTCTGACTCACTAATGTGACTAAGTGAATTTGGCACTAAAAGAGGAACTAAGTGAAAAGGCTGACAACGAATGAAAGGGAAAAACAAATAATGGGTTAGGACGCCTTTTTTTTAAAAAAAGGGGGCAACACCTTGCCACTACATAGATGTGATTTGATGAGCAATCTTAGAAAAACCTTCTACAAACCTTCTATAATAACCGGCTAAGCCCATGTAACTCCTTACTTTAGCTACATTAGTGGGAGCAAGCCATCTGATAATAGCCTGAATATTGGAAGGATCTACGGATATTGCATCACCTAAAATAATATGCCCTAGATACTAGATTTTTGTTTAGAATAATTCACACTTAGAGATATTTGCATACAATTCATTTTCCCTTAAACATTGCAAAACTTGTCACAACTACTCCGTGTGCTCCTCCACAGTGCGAAAATAGACCAATATATCATCTAGAAAGATCACCACGAACTGGACTAGAAAAGTTTGAAAGACGTCATTCATCAGACTCACAAAAACTATTGGGGCATTAGTCAGACCAAAAGGAACAACAATAAACTCATAATGACCATATCTTGTATGAAATTTTGTCTTATGAATGTCAGCTTCAGCAATTTTCAATTGATGATATCTAGTCGCTCCCTAAATCTAGTAAAAAAGATCATCTATCCTTTTCAAGGGATAACGATTCTTGTTGTAAATACTCCTAACCCTACATTCATATGTGATCTACAGGCACTAAGAAAACACATCCACACAACCACAACAGGTTTAAATGACAACTTAATGATATAGTTTAGAGTGTCCTCAAGATAGACAACACAAGTAAGAAGGTCAACCATGCACACACAAAGATCAATTGTAGGTGTAATGCAATAAGGATTACTAATCTTATTGAAGTATGTGTAGCTCTCATCCACCAAACCCACATGGTTGCATGCACATAGAACACAAGAAAGGCTTACAATGTTAGGATATGTTCCAAAGTGCTTCATTAATTCAAATATTTTGAGAGCATCCTTGCAAAATCCATTTTGTACATATCCTACAATCATTGCATTCCAAGAGATGGAATCTCTTTGAGCCATTCCATCAAACAGGTCATGTGCCTTATCCATACTTCCACATTTTGCATACATGTCTACCAGAACATTTCCAACTATAATATCAGACAAAAATCCTCCTTCCATTATGCTATGATGGATGTCCATACCTTGTTTCAAAGCTCCCATTTTGGCATAGGCAGGGAGGATGTTGGAAAAGGTTGTTGAATCTAGCTTTACACTTGCTAATTGCATTTTCTTGAAAGTTTCTAAAGCCTTTTCAAAAAATCCATTTTGTGCATATCCTGCAATCATTGTATTCCATGAGATGACATCTCTTTGAGGCATTCTTCCAAATAGTTCTCATGCCTTGTCAATGCTTACACATTTTGCATACTTGTCTAGTAGGACAGTCAAAACTACAACATCTGACATAATTTCTTTATCCATTAATTTTTTATGGATGTCCATACCTTGTTCCAATGCTCCCATTTTGGTGCAAGTAGGAAGGATACTGGCAAAGGTGGTTGAATTTGGGTTTACACCTGCCAATTGCATTTGCTCAAAAGTTTGTAAATCCTTTTCAACAAATCCATTTTGTGCATATCCAACAATAATTGTAGTCCAAGAGATGGCATCTCTTTGAGGCATTATGTTCAACTATAATATCTGACACAACATCACCACATGTAAGCCAACATGTATTCTATATTGCATCTTATTACCACAACCTCACAACATATGAACCAACATGTATGTACCATAACATCTATAACTCATCTCATTTCATTGCATTGTATTCTAGAAGCCCGTCCTATAAGAACTCTTTGCTGGTGAATATTACCCAAGTCCCAACAAACATGACTCATAAGTCTTTACACATTATGAATTTGAATCCCCTATTATTAAATTTTGACATGAAACAAATACAAACATTTAAAATTCTTAATGTAGTTGTGATTAAGGATTGTAAACAAACCATAGATGTGAGATACGAAATTTAGTTTTCACTACCATTTGCTAACTATGCAACTAATGCAAAATTATTCAATTCCTATCTTACCAAATGGAATGTAATCTTTACTTCTATTTTTTTAGTTTGTCACATGTAGATAAAGTGGTCTACTTGACCATATTATGAATATAATTGGAATATTCTTTGTAATCCTATGGATGTCCCCCATTGTGTTTCTTTCAAATTCTTATAGACCCGATCCTTTTGAGTTTTGGTTGTTTCAAACCTATTGTCACTCCAAAAACTTATGAAACACCCTTTTTATCTCTCTCCCTGCCATTTTAAAACCCTAATCTCATTCGTATCAGCCTATAAATCTCACCATGCACAAATTTGTAATACCATTAGTTTGCAATTACAATGCAATATAAATTGTGATTTTATTTTTACATATAATAATATTATTCTCTTCTTTCTAAAATCAATTTACAATCCTCATTCTAATTTTTTCAAGTGCCATGCATATCTGCTAATTACAACATAAATAAAATTGTAACTTTTTTACTTCATATATGAATTATAACAATTCATTTCTAAGTAAAATCAAGTAAAGTGAAATCCAATTACATTAAAAAGTATTTGTGAATTTACAAATCTATTAACCATCTCACTAAGAAAGGCATGTGAAGCAACATTAGAAATATCTAACCGTAAATGAAACAAAATCTATATCCACTTAGATAAAACTACATACCTAATATGGCATGTGTAATTTAATCTCAAATGATCAAGCTAACATAGGCAAACGCTAATATAATTAATCTAAACAAAAGAACTATACAACATGGATAGGGTATATTCTGAGACCTCCTCTCCCATTTTCTACTCATCATGGGACTTTCCATTTACTTGTGTTCCTCACCTTTTATTTTTTCCCCATTTTCCACCTCCTACAACTTTTCATTTTATACATATACATGTTCCCTGAAAACAATTCAATGAAATGTCGTTGTTATCATAAAATAGGTCTTTGACAAATATCCCAACAATCTATATAAACAATGACTTCCATTACACTCTATGCATCTAATTTTACAAAGCCAACAACATGGTCTAAATTGCCAAATAATCGCAAAATAAAAAATAAAAAATAAAACTTTCTAGAAACTAAAAATAAAACATTGTCCCTTCATGCACATTATTATATTGCAAGCCTATTTTTTAGATTGCTTAATTTAGCATCACCAATCATCTCCTCAAGAGCATTGTCCCTATTCAAAATGATGGAAATAATTTGCATCTATCACAACAATTTCTCTTGCAACAAACTTGGAGATAAATCTTGTAGTGCGGCAAACATCACATAGTTGAAAGTTCTTAGAACTCTAGTAGTTGTTCTCGGGGGTGTGTTTAACAAGCCAAATGCAACTGCCAACTTTTCACTATGGTGGCAGAGATAATTATTTTTCCTCCTTCCACATTATTTACTAAATGTCCTAAATCTAGAAAGTGCCCTCCTACCTTCATCTCCCAAGTCAATTTCTCCAACTTTGCATAGATCCCATGTCTGTGGATGTGATATGTCTCCCACACAAAAAGAATTTACCATTTCATGGCCTTTAATCCGATTACATCCAGGAATCTTTTTAACTCCTCTATCTTTCATCAATCTTCTTAACATTTGAACCTCACCCCACCTGCCCACTTCTGCATAGATATTTGAGAGAAGAACATAAGTCGTAGCATTTTTAGGATCCAAATAAAAAAGTAGCATCACTGTAAATACTCCTAACCCTACATTCATATGTGATCTATAGGCACCAAGAAAACACATCCACACAACCATAACATGTTTAAATGACATCTTAATGATATAGTTTAGAGTGTCCTCAAGATAGCCAGTACAAGAAAGAAGGTCAACCATGCACACATAATGTTCAATTATAGGTGTAATGCAGTAAGGGTTACTAATCTGGTTAAAGTATGTACAACCCTCATCCACTAAACCTGCATGGCTAGATGCACACAGAACAGAAGCAAAGCTTATAATGTTAGGATATGTTCCAGAGTGCTTCATTAATTTAAATATTTTGAGAGTGTCCTTGCAAAATCCATTTTGTGCGTATCCTTTAATCATTGCATTCCAAGAGATGACATGTCTTTGAGTCATTCCATCAAACAATTCATGTGCCTTATCTATACTTCCACATTTTGCATAAATGTCTACCAAAGCATTTGCAACTATAATATTTGACAAAAATCCCCCTTACATTATGCTATGATAGATGTCCATACCCTATTCCAAAGCTCCCATTTTGGCCGAGGCAGGGGGGATGCTAGGAAAGGTTGTCGAATTTGGCTTTACACCTACTAATTGCATTTTCTTCAAGGTTTTTAAAGCCTTTTCAACAAATCCATTTTGTGCATATCCCACAATCATTGCATTCCATGAGATGACATCTTTTTGAGGCATTCTGCAAAATAGTTCACATTCCTTGTCAATGCTTCCACATTTTGCACACATGTCTATCAGGGAAGTTGAAACTACAATATTTGACAGAATTCCTTTATCTGTTACTTTTTTTATGGATGTCCATACCTTGTTCCAATGCTCCCATTTTGGCGCAGGTGGGAAGGATGCTAGCAAAGGTGGTGGAATTTGGCTTTACACCTGCCAATTGTATTTTCTTGAAAGCTTGTAAAGCCTTTTCAACAAATCCATTTTGTGCATATCAAGTAATAATTACAGTCCAAGAGATGACATCTCTTTGAGGCATTATGTCCAACTGTAATATCAGACAAAATCCCCCTTCCATTATGCTTTGATGGATGCCCATTCCCTGTTGCAAAGCTTCCATTTTAGAATAGGCATGGAGGATACTGGCAAAGGTTGTACAGTCTGACTTTACACTTACCAATTGCATTTTGTTGAAAGTTTCTAGAGGTTTTTCAAAAAATGTAATTTATGTGTATCTTGCAATCATTGTAGTCCAAAAGACCACTTTTTTTGAGGCATTCTATCAAACAGTTCATGTGGCTTGTCTATGGTTCCACATTTGGCATACATGTCTACCAGGGCAGTTGGAACTACAACATCTAACAAAATTCCTCCATCCTTCATACTTTGATGGATGTCCATACCCTATTCCAAAGCTCCCATTTTGGCACACGGAGGGAGGATGCTGGCAAAGGTTGTGGAGTCTGGCTTTACACCTACCAATTGCATTTTCTTCAAAGTTTCTAAAGTCTTCTCAAAAAGTTCAACTTGTGCATATCCTACAATCATTACAGTCCATGAGACCACATTTCTTTGAGGCATTTGGTCAAACAGTTCATGTGCTTTGTCTATGTTTCCACATTTTGCATACATGTCTACCAGGGCAGTTGCCACTACAACATCTAAAAATATTTCTCTATCCTTTATGCTTTGATGGATTTCTACACCCTATTGCAAAGCTCCCATTTTCGGACAAGCTCGGAGGATGCTGGCAAAGGTTGTAGAATTCAGCTTTAGACCTGCCAATTGCATTTGCTTGAAAGTTTTGAAATCCCTTTCAACAAATCCATTTTGTAAATATCCTGCAATCATTGCATTCCATGAGATTACATCTCTTTGAGGCATTCTGTCAAACAGTTCACAAGCTTTTTCTATGCTTACACATTTTGCATACATGTCTACTAGAGTACTTCCAATTATAGTATCGAACAAAAATCCCCATTTCATTATGATTTGATAGAGGTCCATACCGTGTTCCAATGTTCCCATTTTGGCACAAATAGGGAGGATGCTGGCAGAGGTTTTGGAGTCTGGATTTACCCCTGCCATTTGCATTTTTGTGCATATCTTGATGTCATTGCATTCCATGAAACCACAGTTCTTTGAGGCATTTTTTCAAATAGTTCATGTGTCTTCTTTATGCTTGCACATTTTGCATACATGTCTAACAGGGCATTGCAACTACATCTATCAAAATTCCTCTCTTTTATGCTTTGATGGACGTCCAAACCCTCTGTAAAGAATAAATCTATTGAAAATAACCCATAAAGAATGTTAGTGCCAAAATACGGAGTAGACGTCGACGTCAAGAATAAATAAAAACTAATGGGAATGATGGAAATAAAATGGTAGGCATCTAACAATTTTTCAGGAGAAAAATGTCCCACATATAACTCTTTCAGCTAATTAATCATCTCACAATGAAAATTAATAAAAATAAATAGTTATAATGACTTTTGAGTAACTATACAAAAAAACTAAGGTAGCAATGTATCAACCCATTATATTAAACCCCTAAAATTTCTATCTTTTTAATAATCCAATCTCTAGGGCTTGTATTGCAAATTCCTAGTAAACTAGTTGTTTAACATGGTCATTGAAACCTCATAATGTCAAGGAAATAACCACCTTTAAACATAGTAGAAAATATCCTTGCTAGCACACACCATTACCAAAAATAATCTTGACCTAACCCAAGTTATAGCTCAAGACTAATGAATTATCATATACATTAAGTTGTTTGGTAAATGTTAAATGTTTAGAAATCAGTCAAAATCACATCTCTATTAATCACTCTTATCTACAAATTTATTTTTACCTCTTCTTTCTTGGAAGTAGTGAAAATTTTTATTTCTTCGTGGGAAATAACTACCATTTTGCACATCCTTTATAAATTTGTTCTAATCTAGAACATAAACTTCATACTTATCTTTCTAGTTTTCTTGGCAATGATTCCACTTTATTTGCAAAAGCTTTTTCAAAATAGAATCCATAGTACCAAACAATATCTACTCAATTGACTCATTTTTTAATTTAATATTTGTTTATCTAATGTCTTTAAAAGAATCATGTACCTTCAAAATATCCTTATCAACCTCATCTTATTGGAGCTAAGCATTCTTTATTTTTTCAAAGACTCTCTCATCAACATTATTAAGATGTATGGAAATAAACTAGAGTTCAACATCAATCGCATGAACTAAGTGCCATGGGTTGTGATAGAAATAGAATCAAACCAGTGACCTACACTAAATTATAGAGAGATTCTAGGGTATGGGGTGCTCTGTAAAAGTGTGCGATCTCAATATTTATGTAGAGACTCATGGCACATGACTTGGTGCTAATAGCATAGTTTGTCAAGAGTTGGAAAAATAGGAGAGTCAAGGTTATGGGTTTAGTTTGAGGTCATTGAAATTTGATAGCCACTATTATAGGCCTCTCCATGGAGGGAGCCAAGGTTTTCAAAGGAAAATTCATGGGAGATGAAGGCTTGGCTACAATTTTGAACAATGACAAGGAACCTGACAAATTACATTTTGGCCAATCTAGGAGCACATTGAATTAACCATGGGATGAGGTTGTTATGTGTCTAATGAGGTATGTTACCTTGTGTTACCCTATATTCAATTTTTTCTAATTCATTCATATGTTAAGTCATGTTTCCATTCTTATTCTTTATTATTTGTGCCTTCTTTATAAGTCACGGCTCCCTTAGTCATTTTCATTCATAGTTGGTGATCCTATGTTTTTCTATACCAAGTCGATTAGTTCAAGAATTATAGAACCTCTCAATTCCCCAACTCCTCACATAAGTTAGCATCTTAAGACATATAGTTAGTCTTGTGTTGGGTCATTAGAGGGTCCTTTGCAGTCAGAGAGTCAATTGAATGCATTGCTCACTTCCCAAAGTGTTGTCTTTTTGAGCTATTGGTATGCACGAAATATTGACACCTATCAGTTTGCCATAAATTCAGAATGAGTTGGGAAGGGTGTTTGCACACTTCAATGAAATTCAAGGAGGATTTAATGAATTTTGATATGAGGCTTTGTTAAATTTACCACCTTGTGAGTAAAAGAGTCACTTTGCATTGTGACAAGAAGGTGTTGAAGGATCTTTAGGCCTCACTATTAAAGGAGAATTTGTAGATATATTTGCAATTAGGCTAGAATAGTTCATTCCTAAATTTTCTTGCTATGATAATTTGCAATCTTTGTTTTATTTGGGTGAAGAAAGGCAATTCTCCGTTCATGAATCTAGATAGTCATTTTTCCCCAAAGGTTCTGTGGACCTCTCATGTTTCCTTGACTTGTTAAAAAGAGTTTTCTCTCTAGTTTTTCAAACAAGTTAAAATGAAATATAAATATGAAGGGTTCTCCTATAAAAATAAATGATAGGAAACATAAAAAATGAAAGATTATCACCCTGCATCATGTAGCCATATTTGTTTGATAATAAATGTTTGTAATTGTACTACCCAAAAAAATAAAAAAAATGTTATATGTAATTAATTTCGTACCACTCAAACATTTTCCGTTCCAAAGAAAGTCAACTATATAATACTCAATTTAAAATAGTGGAGGAGAGAAAGTCATGATTGTATTTGAGGAAGCAATGGGTTGTCTACTATTTAATGTTGTAATAGTCCTGCTTTAACGTTTCAATAGCCTTGGAAAGCAACAAAGTCTTCGATTATATTAAAATGGAAAGATCAAAACCTAGTGGGGCCCCTCTAGAGGTGTGATAGTTTTCTTTCAAGTATATAGCTATTTGGGCGATTATGGCATATCTTAAAATACAATAAAATCAGTAGTTGCACGAAATTTATGCGTAATGAAGTAGTCGATAGGGTGAAATGTTACATAAGCTTGTTTTAAATAAGAGTATGAACATGCTACAGTAATGGGGTTTTGGTTTTTTATTGGTTATAGAATACATGAACTTAAATTAGAGAATTGATGGAAGTAGTTAAAAAAAAAAGAAAACAAAAGATTTTCTTCAATTGTCTATGAATTTTTTTTATATAAAATCAAAGCATTTTGTCAATAGTGGTTATAGCCTTCTAATGAAAGTAGTTTGAAAAAAAAAAATTGAAATCAAATCATGAATATATCAAACTATAAGATTTGAGGTGTTCTATCAATAGTGTTAATAGTATGCTATTGTATTCAACCTCCTATTACATGAAAGTAGAGTTTTTAATGCAGTAATATGATTAAGTTAATTCTGATAGATCAATGAGTACAATGGGCTCATGCAACATATAGTAGATTGAACCGTAATTGTCCATCTTCCTGGATAGGGGTTCAAGCACTTGATTAGGCTTATATTTTCAAGTGTGTTTTGTTGTCAAAAAGGCATGTTTATACCAAACATTGCATTTTGACTACTTGAAGAGTTGTCTGGAGAGATTACCATGTCTAGATGCATTTGTTGTTCCTATTGTCTAAACAAGAATTTGGGTTGGCCAATTAACTGGTAGTATGTGGTGGTGACATCTATTTCAAATATTATTAATGTCCTGGTAAAACCAAGGAAAAAATGGTGTAAATACCATGGATCAAATGTATATATGGCCATGAATCAGTAAAAAAGAATGCTGAAAAAGATGAATCCTTCCTTGAATATCTAGTGGAATGACATATGTAATGCATCAATCACACTACAGATCATATCCTCAATGGTTGGGATGAAAAATGCATATTAAATTTTCTGAGAAAAATGACCATTTACATATGTAAGCCATTAGATAATACAACCTTATATCGTTTAGTTGAATCTACACTAGGGCTTAGTTTCTTTAGAGATACAATTTGAAGTGACAGAGATGTTCTATGTCTCTAGCATTTATATATTGAATTGCTCGAGAAGTGAGCTCAATTTCCATTCAAACACTACAGGAAAAGGTTTTTCAAAGTTTATCAGTTGCAGCCACATTATGAAAAAATTAACCCAACCAACATGAGCAAATGTTATTTGGATTAATAAATTATCAATATAATTTTAGTATAAGTAATTGTCTTAAATTGTAAGGCCCCGACTCCTTAACAAAATCATACTAACTTTGAATTGGAAAATATCGAGAATAGAAAAATTTTGATCAATAGATGTAGAAAATGTAGATTCATAAAATTTAACTCAAAGAAATGCTCAATAAATGTTATAGAGGTTAGACAAACTAGAGCTTTGTTTTCTAAAATCATCAAGTCTTGAAAAGATCACCAATTTTAAATCTAGTCAAGAGAGAAAGTACATTACAAGAAAAACTATATTAACATATAAGAACAACTGGTCACACATATCTTAAGTCCTTCATTACATCCTGCATTCATTTCTAACAACTTGCTTTTCCTCTAGTGACTGTATTCGTATCATCTGCACAAAACTAACTAGACATTGTTATGTTAACCTGGTTCAGAATCATTATACAAAAAGTTAAGGTCACAATATTTATAGAAGCTAAGAATTGAATGCTTCACCATTCCTTTGAACCTCAGTACTAGAGGCTTCTTATTATCTTACTTGCTCTATTATGTTTTCAAGATTACGATGTTAATTATAAAAAAACACCCTATATCCCAGGGACCTAAGTACTTGGGGCATCCTTTGCCTTGCAGAATTCCTACATACCCTATATCCATGGGATCAAGGCCCCCTCTGAATGCGACTAACATTGGGGTTTGCAAACATGTAGTTTTGTCTTGCATTATGTTTGATGCAACTATGAGTGGGTATGCAACCCTTTCTAGGGTGATTCCCTGCCCCAGATAGTTCTTCATCAGCTACCACCCACTCAGGTGAAACATGGATAGAATTAAGTCCACTATCACAAACACCTAGGAGGGATGTTTAAGGTTCAATTCTAGTGTTGAGGAATACCTATCAAGTGCCCACTCAAGAAATTAAGTTTACTTCCACAATTCAACACGGGTATTCTGGTGACTAAGTCCATTCAAGATTCCCTAGTGTTTTTTGATCACCAAGATCTGCATACAACAACTAGGTTTTCTTGTTCAGACTGATTTTGATGGCTAACACCATGCAAGTTTATTCTTGAGATAGGTTTCCCACAACTTTAAATCATCAACAAGATATATAGCTTACTCAAGACATTAACATGTTATCACAATATACAGTTTACCATGAGCAAACTAGCTTATACCAAAACATCTTCTAGATTTCTTCAAGTAGAATTTATAAGCCAAAATAGATTTATCATAATTCAATCTACATGAGTAAGAGGTACAAAATAGATATTGAACTACATAGGGACCATTACTATTAGTAAGAACCTTCTTGTACTAAAATAAAAGAGAGTCACTATAACATTTTTGCATGATAAGAGCACTTATTCAAGGAATACATAAAATACAATAGCAACCTTATGTAAATAAATGTAATAACTCTATCTATTTAACACCAGTACACATAAGAATGGAATGATAACTTAAGATAAAAGACATAATATAGCTCTTTCCTACCTAATCATCATTATATAGATGAAAAATTGAAATGGTTCTATTCAAATTAAGAAGAATACAAAATAAAGATTATCTTCTACACTAAAATTTACAAAATTGATGTCACAAAAGATAAGATATTACATGTTCAAAATCTAATAAATCAAGAACTATTTTGCAGCATTCCTGCAAAAAGGTAATGGAATCAAGATCTTACCATAGTCAAATACTTAGTTGTTTCGGCCTAGATCCCTCAATACTCTACAACCTACACTCCATTGGTTATTTATATGTATTCAAATGTAATATGCTTAGAGACAATTTCTCCTATGACATTAGTACACAAATCGAGGAAGACTAACTTAAGTCACTCAACACCTTATGGTTCACTCTTTCCAGTCATCATGAATAGTCCAAGTATAGAAGAACCTTTCATTCGTTATACCCAACATAGGAATCATATGAATTTTCCTATTATAATCAATCCTATATCAACCATGTCATAGAGAGAACTTAGAAATATAGTCATGCATTCATATATGATCCAAGGAATAAAGACATGTTATCACATTGAGTTCTACAATACACTATCTTAAGAACATAACCCATAGCTAATATTATCTAAGATCTTGTGGAGGACACAAATAGATCCCTTGATCGTAACTATGATTTACAACCTAATCAAAGGGTCATTAAAGTAGCACACTAACTAAAATATTTATGTAAAATGAACTAATTAGAGAAGATCATTTGGATTTATCTATATTAAATAGACATAGAAAACAATAACTTTCTACCTACCAAACAATTTAGTAATCTTTTAAAGAAAATGGCCATGATTAATATGTCAAGTACAATCACATAAAATTGGTCAGGGCCAAACCACTTGGAAAAGAAATCATAAGGTATGATTATCACTATGACTAGTATGACTACTTCATTTAATATTCTAAACCTTATAGCATAAATAAAAAAATACATTTCTTCAATAATCTTATGCATCAGGGAAGAAGAATTTCATATCACAACCAAGCTTGTTCATAGAGAGCAACTATGTATGTGGCAAGGGAACTTTATGAGTTATTAATTTCATTTCTATAGAGCTAGTTAGAAACATAAGGGATTCTAAAGAGATCAATGTTGTCAATAACTGTGGCAAGACTCATGCTAGAAGAGTGTCAATTTCAGGGATAAAAACTAAAAAAATATTAAAATATAATTCCTACAGATTGATAGAGAATTTATTATTAGACATAATTTTAAACATGATTCAACATCACAAAGTAGGTAAGAGAATTATTTGATAGAATGGCTCAAAAGACACGGCCTCATGAATGCAATTAATTGTAAGATATATATACAAAATGAATTTGTTCTAAAAAAAATAGGCAAATGAGATCTACATGCATAAAGTCTTGACCCTTTTGCTAGCGAATTGGTGTGCATAAGCAAGCATGTGAACAGTTGAAGAGTATACCTCATGGAGATGACATCTCTGCCACTAGTAGAGAGCATAGAGTTTCTAGAAAGCTTAAATTAATATTATTTTTTTAATAATTTGGATCTTAACTATGCTTAACGACTTATGTTCTCTCAAACATCTATGCAGAAGTGGGAAGGTGTGTCATGGTTCAAAAGGTATTGATATTGATGAAAGATAGAGGGGTTAAAAGGATCCCTAGATGTAGTTGAATTTAAGGCCATAAAATGTTACATGATTTCAACATAGGAGACAAATCACATCCATAGATATAGGAGATCTATGCAAAGTTGGAGAAATTGGCTTGAATGATGAAGGCAGCAAGGTATTTTCCAGATGCAAGATCTTTACTTAATGCTGTGTAGGAATAGGAAAAAGAATTATTTCAATGCCATCATAGTAAAAGTTGGCAATTGCATTTGGTTTATTAAACATGCCCCATGGAACAACTATTAGAGTTGTTAAGAACCTTCAAGTATGTGTTGATTGCTCCACTGCAACAAAACCGTCTCCATCATTTTAAACAGGGACAATGTTCTTGTGGAGATTATCGGTGATACTAAATGAAATACTATGAAAAATAGGCTTGCACTATAATAAATTCTACAGAGTCAGATTTTTAGAATAATGAATAGGCATTCATCAAAGCATAACGAAAGGGGAATTATTTTGTTAGATGTGGTAGTGGCAAGTGTTTCGGTGGACATGCATGCACAATGTGGAATCATAAAGGAAATATGGTCTTGTAGAATGCCACGATTGCAGGATATGTTCAAAATAGATTCATTGAAAAGCTCTTAGAAACTTTTAAGAAAAATATAGTTGGATATGTATACACACACACGTGCGTGCGCGTGAGCACACGCACACACACACACACACACACAGAGACAGAGAGAGAGAGAGAGAGAGAGAGAGAGAGAGAGAGAGAGAGAGAGAGAGAGAGAGAGAGATGTGGACTGTTAATAGATCACCCTCATAGAGATGTCATTTCATGGAATGCCATGAGTGCAAGATCTATTAAAAATGGCTTTGTTGAAAAGGCTTTAAAAAATTTCAGGCAACTCCAATGGCAAGTGTAATGTCAAATTCTACAACCTTTTCCATCGTCCTCCCTGCCTATGCCAAAATGGGCACTTTCAAATAGGGTATTCACATCCATCAAAGCATTATGAAAAGGGAATTTTAGTCAGATGTGGTAGTTACAAGTGCCTTGGTAGACCCATATGCAAAATGTGTAGTCAGAGACAAGGCACGTTGATTGTTTGACAAAATCCTATAAAGAAGTGTGATCTCATGGACTGCAATGATCACAGGATATGCACAAAATGGATTTGTTGAAATGGCTTTAGAAAATTTCAACCAGATGCGATTTGTTAATGTTTTGGTAGCTTCGGGAGGTAAGCCTAAAGTCAAGTCTGCCAAATCACAAAGCATAAATTTCAAAGTGGCAAACAAATTAACAAACATGATTAAAGTTTGTCAAAAGTGGCATCGAATGGAATAGTCATGACTCTTAAAACCAATCAGGTATATATGGCAGTAGATTCACCATCTAAAGGGATCAAATAAGAAACAATTACATTCTGATCTAAAATTAACATGGTATCAGAGCAGGTTTAGGAAAATCTGATCAAATTTGGCTGAAACAATTTGTGGGATATCAATAAGGCCAAAGCTATGACTGAAGTACAGGAACAATGCCACCTATGTTCTCATTTGGAAATTAAAATTAATCATCATGTACGAATGAAGAGGTAAAGTCACATTCTGCAACCATCTCCAGCACCATTTCTCCCTACCCACACTATTAAAACAAAATAGAAGGAGAATTTTTGTCATATATTATTTGAACCAATGTGGAAGCTTGGAAACTCTTATAGGATATCTGAATCATTTGGAAGAATGTCTCAAAGAGATATAATCTCATAGAATGCACCGATTGCATGATATGCACAAAATGGATTTGTTGAATTACCTTTGAAAACTTTTAAGAAAATCCTGAGTGGCCGACGCAAATGCCTTACAACATGCATATTAATCTTGAATTACTTGAAGCTATTCATCTGATTTATGCCATGCTTATGGAGGTGCCAAATATGGCTGCAAATGCACATGATGTTAGAAGAAAGGTGATAAGTAAGCCATTCCAACGTATATTGGAAATTAATGAGAAGCAAACATTCACTGGTCCCCCTGAGAATGTCCATGATCATGTTATGGTTGCAACCCGAGCATTGAGCAAAGGCAACTAGGATAAAGCATATGAAGTTATTGAAAGTCTTGATGCCTGGAAGCTTCTTCAGGAAAGGGATAATGTGCTAGATATGTTGAAGTTAAAAATTTGTGAAGAAGTTCTGAGAACCTATCTATTCACTTATTCCTCATGTTATGGTTCCCTGAACTTAGATCAGCTTACAACTATGTTTGAGCTTTTTGAAGCACAAGTACATAGCATGGTGAGTAAGATGATGATTGCAGAAGAATTTCATGCAAGCTAGGACAGTTTATTGGCGAATGTAAAGTCAAATTACTTTACTGTGCATATGAAAATGATAATACTTTGGAAACATGTATGCCCAATGGATTTGGCATTGCAGGAGTTTTGGGAGGATTGCGGAAACAACAGGCCATTGCCTGTAAAGTGGAGGAATCTATTGAGATTTATAACCAAATGCAAACTGTAGGTATGGTTCTTGATAACATGACTTTTCCAATTGTTCTTAAGGCATGTGTTAGCCTAGGAGCTCTACAGTAGGCTTGCATGTCAAGTGATTGATAAAATGCCTTAGAGAAATGTCATCTCCTAGACTACCATGATTATTGGGTATGTCCAAAATAGGTTTGCCAAGAAGACTTTGGAACTCTTTGGTAAAATGATGCAAATTGAAAATGTGAAGCCTTGTGTCATCCCTGTATCCAGCATTCAACCTGCATGCACACAATCAGAGTCTAACAAACCAATAGAGGCAACCTTGGATGAGGAGGTCAGGAGGCTGATTTTAGTACTTGGAGCTTCAGAGGGAGTCACATCATCATGAAGGTTCCTTGTAGTGTATAGTTCTCTAAGACAGAGAAATATGAGGTGAAAGCCCTTATAGTGTATATTTCTCTGAGGTAGAGAAGTGTGAGGTGAAAGCCCTTGTAGTGTATATTTCTCTGAGATGGAGAAATATGAGGTGAAAGCCCTTGTAGTGTATATTTCTCTGAGATAGAGAAATATGAGGTGAAAGCCCTTGTAGTGTATGTTTCTCTGAGATGGAAAAATATGAGGTGAAAGCCCTTATAGTGTATATTTCTCTGAGATGGAGAAATATGAGGTGCGAGCCCTTGTTCATCTTTGAGACTGAGATGGGATGTCATGTTGAGAGACTCCATGCCAACATCACATTGAGAGACTCCATGATGAATCCTTTGTACTTGTGTTTTTTCCACACATGGGAGTAACCATGGTGGACGTCATGTTGAGACTTTGTGATAGGCAATTGTGCACATGTTTCCTTCAACACATGCGAGTAGCCATGTTGGATATCATGTTGAGTGACTCCATGACGATATCACATTGAGAAACTCCGTGATGAACTATTTTACAAATGGGTGTAGTCATTGTGGATGTCATGTTGAGAGACTCCATAACATGGATATCTGGAAGGATACCTCCCTAACTAACAGGGAGAGTTGATGTTTTGGTAGCTTTGGGAGGTAAGCCTAAAGTCTGCCAAATCACAAAGCACAAATTATAGAGTGGCAAACAAATTAACAAACATGATTAAAGTTTGTCAAAAGTGGCATCAATTGGAATAGTCATGACTCTTAAAACCAATCGGGTATATATGGCAGTAGATTCACCATCCAAAGGGATCAAGTAAGAAACAATTACATTTTGATCTGAATTAACACAATTGATAGGTGTAAAGTCAAATTCCACAACCTTTGCTAACATCCTCCCTGCTAAGCCAAAAATGTGAGCTTTTAAACAGGGTATGTACATCTATCAAAGCACAATGGAAGGGATTTTTTTTTGTCAGATATGGTAGCTACAAGTGCCCTAGTAGATACATATGCAAAATGTAGAAGCATAAACAATGCACATGAACTATTTGACAGAATGCCTCAAAAAGATGTCAACTCATGGAATGCAATGATTTTAGGATATATATATATATATATATATATATATATATATATATATATATATATATATATATATATATATATAAACAAACAAACCCATCTACTCAATTCCCATTCACAGAATAGAATGTTAAACTGAAAAACATAGCCACTAATTTAGAAACCCTAACTATTGAGCAGAATTATTTTCTACATACAGCTGAAGCTATTTATCGAATCCTTGTACCTTGAGGTCTTAATAGTTGTTCCTGCATCAAAAAATAGTGAAGGCGGTGGTGTAATTCAAGAAAATCCAAATGGCAGGGGCAAAACCAAATTCCACAGCCGTTACCAACATCCTCCCTGCCTGCCTGTGTCTCCACTCACCTATCACCCTTCCTCTGTTTTTCCCCAGTGGTCTAGAGGTTACAAAGTCTTAGAGGAGCTCCAGAAAGCAGCATCATGCACCCAGAAAAGCCTTCAGGAGTTTTCAAAATAAAACACTCCACAGTACCCTGGTGGCGCAGAGAGGCAAAGAAAATGAGAGAGGAAGAAAGAATGAAAAAAATCTAATTTTAGGGTTTCTTTTTGTTCATAAGAATGCCCTAGCCGATGGGCTTATTTTCTTTTAGAGACTTCTGAGGTTAAAATCATAAGAAATCAAATAAGGGCTCGGGGTCAAACACTTGAAAGTGTTGAGGGCTAGGTATGATGGTGAGCCCGCGAGTAAGTAAGAAAGATTTAATATGGTTTAGGTTGCAAAAGAAGAAAGATAAATTAATAGTTTAAATTTATACTTGATTATAACATATATATACCTTCATATATAATATTATATGCATACAAAATATATAGAATCATATATGATATTATATAATAATATGTATATACTAATATATAGATGTTTAAATAAGATATTATATAATAAAATATCTATATATATATATATATATATATATATATATATATATATATATATATATATATATATATATATATATATATATTCATATTTATATTCTTATATAAAATATTATATAAACAAATTCATGTATACATAAATACCTATATAATTTTGAAAAATTAGAAATGTCATATATATATTGAGTCAAAATCAATTCAAATGACAACATTTTATAATATTAAATGATAGTTGAATAATAATAATTTTACAAGCAAATTAGTAATTAAAAATAAGAGTCGAGATTAATTAATTAAATGAAAAGACTATAGATGACAAAGCATTTAGAATAATTAATATTAATAATTAGATATCAACATTTTGAATTGCAAACAAATAATCTTGTGACATAAATATTGGCCACCAAAAAAAAAAGGAAGAGAAATAAAAAGTTGCTTCCTATTCACAAACCTAGGGAATAAAATCATTTAACGCAATGGTAACATATGACAGAGTAAATTAAAGAACACTGACATTTAAAAATTTCTACAGTTTTAGTAATTATTTTTCCCATTGAAAATACCTATGGTATAGCTACGTAAGTATTATTTTATTTTTAAATAATTATATCTATTATTTAATTTACTCAAATAAATAATTCATTTTAGCCACGTGAAAAAAAATATAAGGGGGAAACAAAACGAAAAGGGAATAGACAAACAAAAAATAGGATTTATTCCATCTAATTTGAAGTTTTGGATAATTACAAAGAAATAGATAGAAGTTACATTGTGTTTAAAATAATTAATAGAATACAAACAATCCTAATTAAAATGATAAGCTACATTTCAACACCAACTTTTCTCACACTAAAACAAAATTATCTAAACACAAAACATAAGCAAATGGCATCCAAGTTGAAATAAGAAATTGCTAGGACCCATGTGGAAAATTCTAGAGAAGAAATGTTGACTGAACTTTAAAAACAAACACATATCAGAAATTTTTTCCAAAAATTTAGATATAATTATAGTTTTTTAATTACATTTATAAATAAATTATTTTTCTTTTGACTTCTATTCTCCTCTATAATTGCTTTCATTGTATACAAGTGTCCATTTACTTTATTTAATCAACTTACAATTAATGTTTATCTCACATAATTATAAATTTATTAGAAAAATTATAAAATAAATAAATTATTATTGTGCTTATAAACTTTAAATTTCAACTTCCTTTAATTTCTTTTAATATTACTTTTAAATATTTCTTATTTACAATTTATTTTATTTGACCTATTACTTTTAATTTCTTTTACTATTACTTTTATTTACCATTAGACTCATATTAAATTTTTTTTATTCACTCTTCAAAACCTATCCCAAAACTGGGAGAACCATTAATAATCTCCTTGAAGCGAAAATTATTCCGTGATAATTTTTCTCACTTAGTTTTATGCCTAATACCAATCTTATATAATTCATAAAACATAACGATATCCATGCATTTCAATACTTGTTTTTATTTATGTTATCAATATTCTTTGACACATCCTCAGCTAAACACATATAAAAATTAGATATCCTTGAAGCTGGATTGATGGTGAGTATAATATACATTGTGTAGTGCTTTGCAAGAATTAGATTCATGTGAGTCAGATAAAAATTTAGTAGTAAATTAAATGTTAATACAACTATTAATCATGATGTGGTGGCTGCAGGTTTATCCACAGATGTTTAATGATCAAACGTGATGCAGAGGTAAACGCAACGGGAGCCTACAAATGGGAAGGAGGAGTCAATAATACAATCAGCATGTTAAAAAATCCTATCGGCTTAGCATCATCATCATATTTCTTGCTAACACAGACAGCATCATCATATTTCGAACGAGCACGAAATATCCTCCTGCTGACTACTGTTCACTTCCTTATCGCCTTTCGCCTTTCGCCTGTCAGCAGCATCATGATATTTGACAAGCGCAAACATCCTCCTGATGTTCACTATTCACTTAGCGCCAAACACTATCTTCATCATCATGATATTCAACATCACCCTCATCAGCAGGATATAAAATATCCGGTTCCCTTCAAATATCCTGATGACGACAACTTCAAGCACCCTTCCTTCGATGCTTACGTCACCCCGATATCCGACTACTCAAACAAGCAGCATCAGGATATGACTTATCCGGTCATATTGAAACATCCTGATGATGTTAACCAAACTTTATGCCGATAACTTACGCCGAAGCCAAAACACTTAGCGACAGCAGGATAAACTTGCATAAGGTGATATTCGTAATATCCTGATGACGATGACGTCACATGCACCTAATGATGACGTCACCCAATATCCTGATGATGACCCTTCCGGTCCTTAGCCAAAAAAAATGAACTTTCACTCCCACATACGATAGCGATATGCAGATGATGGGTACACACGAAAGATGATCCTGATGACGATATATACACTGAGTATATATCCGACTTATATCATCCTGATGCACTTGAAACATACAGTCTTCATTAGCTTCACAACCCGATTCGGATAGCGATACACTCACAGATGACAATGCGATTCACTCCATCTGGAAAAGCACATGCAGACTCCTGTATATCCGTCAGCTGCATGCAAACTCACAGAACCGCACAATTTCACAAAGAAAATATGATGATCGGGCCGGATCACCTTCAGATCAAAACTTAACAATTTATCTTCCTGAATCCTAGCACATGAGGATGCTAGGTTGATTCATAGCATGCTACCAACTGATCTCTCAAACAATGAAATTCAGAAAACTAAAATGCAAACTAAACTATCATACATGACCATTCCACCGATTCACAGAATCAACCGGTGGAAGGGTTGACAGAATCCATCAACTTGTAATCAGAACAGAAATCAAAATAGATACAACTAATAAACCAGATAGTGCAATTGATGAGATCTTATTCAGATGAAACACAAATGTCCTGTTTCACAATGTCTGGACTGATCTCTGGAATTCACTTAATCACCAGTACTACATAACACAGCTACTACTCTCCTTCTACTCTCTATGATCATGACTATGATCTCAAACCCTAACTAAGCTGAGTTATTTATAACAATATCCTACGAGTACTACCAACTCGATTCCCAGCAGCTGGGAGCTTCCAAGCGGCTAGGAGAGAACAGCTCATACTACCTGATCACGAACTCTAACTACCTGCACACTCTCCTAGGCTGATCTAATACATATGCATTGGTCCAATGGACCTTATTACATCATGAAGTCAAACATACTAAAAATAGACTAATGTCCAGACATGCGAACTATATCTTGTCTTGTAGGGGTGCTCCTGCACCATACTCCCCAGAAGAAGAAATCTCAAGTCCACTTGAGATGAGAGTATGAAGATCTGCACCATGTTTCTGGATCTGCTCTTCAGTCATCCATACTGCTTCAGAATTAGGTTTGCCCTTCCAAGAGACTAGATACTCCAAGTACTATTTGTTCCGGGTCTGTTTGACCACTCTGGTGTCCAAAACCTTCTGCAACTGTGGAGGATCATGCTTGGGAATGTCATCATTGACTGTATCCTGTAGGGGTTCCTGATCTGCATCTGGATAAGACTTGTATGGAGTTAAATCACATACATTAAATATAGGGGACAAACCAAGATCAGGTGGGAGTTGTATCTCATAAGCATTCTGTCCATGCTTGTGCAAGATCTGACATGGTCCAACTTTTCTCTGCATGAGTTTAGTATATTTGCCCTTAGGAAGTCTGTCCTTCTTCAAATGAACCCATACCAAATCTCCAACATCAAACTGAACATCCTTCTTCTTTTTATCAGCATATTCCTTATACTTCAAGGTGGTTTGCTGCAGTTGTGTCTTGACTTGATCATGAACCTCTTTTATGGCTTCTGCAAAAGCTTCTCCTTCTGCACTAATAGGGTCTACTGTAGGTAGATCTCTCAATTCCAAAATTCCTCTTGGATGCATACCATAAACTATCTGAAAAGGTGATTTCCCTGTGCTCCTATTGACAGTATCATTATAGGAAAATTCAGCTTGAGATAGAATATTATCCCACTTTTCTCCATGTTGTTTTGTCAAACACCTAAGCAAATTTCCTAAGGAACGGTTCACTACTCTAGTCTGTCCATCCGTTTGAGGATGATATGTAGAGGAAAAAGACAAATTCGTTCCAAGTTTCCTCCAAAGAGTTCTCCAGAAGTGACCAATAAACTTCACATCCCTATCTGACACTATACCCAATGGCAATCCATGGATTCGGACAATCTCCCTGAAAAACAAATCTGCAATGTATGAAGCATCAGCAGTGGTTTTGCATGTCAAGAAATGTGCCATTTTGTTGAATCTGTCCACTACAACAAAAACACTGTCAAACCCTTTCCTTGTCCTTGGTAAACCCAAGACAAAATCCATACTTATGCTTTCCCATGGTCTGGAAGGAATGGGTAAGGGCTGATATAAACCTGCATTAGTTGACCTGCCTTTAGCTTTCTGACATATCACACATGTCTCTACAAACTTTCTGACATCTGATCGTAACTTAGGCCAAAAGTAATGTCTTCAGACAAGATCAAGAGTCTTATCTAGACCAAAATGACCTGCCATAGCTCCACAATGTTTCTCCTTAATGATGTTTAACCTCATAGAACACCTTGGAATACATAACTGTCCACCTTTGAACAACAATCCATCCTGAATCAAAAATTTAGAGAATTCAGCATGATATTTCTCTCCAAAAGAAGTACATACATGATATATCTCCCCAAAATCTTCATCAGTCTGATACATGGTCTTGAGTGAATCAATGCCAACACTTTCTAACTGAATCTGGTTGACTGTTAGAATTCTCCTGCTCAAAGCATCTGCAACTTTATTCTTGACTCCTTTCTTATGCTTCAATGTGAAAGTAAAAGCTTGTAAGGTTTCTACCCATTTCATGTGTCTATGGTTCAGCTTTTCCTGGCTGTTTATGAAACTCAGAGCCTGGTTATCTGTGAATACTATGAATTCCTTTGGCATCAAGTAATGCCTCCATTTCTTGAGTGACTGGACTAAAGCATACATTTCCAAATCATATGAGGAATACCTCTTCTTAGCATCATTGAGCTTCTCACTGAAAAATGCAATAGGTCTACCTTCTTGGCTGAGTACTCCTCCAATGGCCATGTGACTGGCATCACATTCTACCTGAAAGATTTTGTTAAAGTCTGGAAGTGCAAGGACTGGCTGCTATGCCACCTTCTTCTTCAATGTTTCAAAAGAATCATCTGCTCGTTGAGTCCAAACAAATCTGCACTTCTGTCCTCCTTTGATGGTATCAAGCATGGGTGCACAAATATGACTAAACCCTCTTATAAACTTCCTGTAGAAGGTTGCTAACCCATGGAAACTTCTGACATCATTCATAGTCTTTGGGGTTGGCCAAGACAATATGGCACTTACCTTTTCCTTATCCATTTGTAACTTTCCTTGTGAAATGACAAAACCCAAATATGTGATCTCCTCTTGCATGAACAAACACTTATCTAAATTTATCATCAACTGCTCTTCATGTAACCTCTTAAGAACCAAATCTATGTGTTTGAGATGTTCTTCTTTTGTGTTGCTGAAAATCAGAATGTCATCTAGATATACTATGACAAACTTACCAATGAACTCCTTCAAGACCTCATTCATCAACCTCATAAAAGTACTAGGTGCATTAGATAAACCAAAAGGCATAACCTTCCACTCATATAACCCTTCATTAGTTTTGAATGCTGTTTTCCATTCATCTCCTGGTCTAATCCTGATCTGATGATATCCACTCTTCAAATCTATTTTTGTAAAATACTTAGCACTTCCCAAACAATCAAGTAAATCCTCTATCCTAGGGATTGGAAACCTATACCTGATTGTGATCTTGTTAATAGCTCTGGAATCTGTGCAAAGCCTCCAAGTACCTTCCTTCTTTGGTGCTAGTACAGCTGGTACTGCACATGGACTTAAACTTTTCCCAATCAGACCTGAATCCAATAATTCTTCAATTTGTCTGGCTACTTCTGCATTCTGTTCTGGAGTTAGCTTATAGGCTGCTTTGTTTGGAAGTGTTGACCCTGGAATTAAGTCTATGCAGTGACTAATATCCCTGACAGGTGGTAGGGATCTTGGCATTCCTTCTGAGATGATACCTTTGTACTTATCCAATAGCTCTTGGATAGCTGGGTCTATGAACCTTTGTTTCTTCTTCTCCTTGACTTCTTGCTGCTGTTCTTTATTCACCCTCATACATGGGATTAGGGCATATGCAACTGCACCTTCTGTTGCTACTTCTTTCATGAACTGTTTACCTTCCATCAGCATTACCTTCACCTCTTTTCTTTTAGATTTCTCCTCCTTCTCTATCAATGGTAGTAACTCTGTCACCTTGCCATCTTTAGTGATTGTATAGGTGTTTCTAACACCATCATGTTGTGCCTTCAAATCATACTACCATGGTCTACCAAATAAAAGATTGCAAGCATCCATCTTAGTAATGTCAAACAACAACTTATCCTTATATGCTCCAATCTAAAATTCTACCCAAGCCTGCTCTTCTACAGTTGTCTGCTGACCTTGGGTAAGCCATGAGACTTTATATGGGGATGGGTGAGGCAATCTACTAAGCTTAAGCTTTGTCACCATTTCTTCAGACACAAAATTTTCAGTAGAACCAGAATCAATCAAAACTTTACATGCCTTACCTCCTGCTTTGCAAATAGTCCTGAAAAGAGACTTTCTTTGAGGGGATTCTTTGTCAGGTACCTTCATGGTAGTCACTGTTCTTCTCATCATTAGAGACTCTCCACTTTCTGGGTATCCATAATTATCAGGAGCATTCACACTCTAAAAAGGAGTAGAGCCTGTCATACTTTGATTATCAGGTTCTTGGATCAGATTTGTTCTCCTTTCTCATGTTGAGCTTGTGGCCTTTTCTGGACATCTGCTGGCTATATGGCCTTCTTTGTTATAGTTATAACATCTGATGGATCCTCTACCCTGGGATCTTCCTCTGAAAGGTCTTCTACCTCTGAAGTTTCCTTGCTGACTATAATTTTCCCTCTGGTTCTGACTATTGTTTCCCTTACTATTGTCATGACTGGATTCTCCCTGATATCCATGTCCATGTCCTCTACCTCTGAAAGGACCTCTTCCACCTCTTTGTTGTCTTCCTCTTCCTCTGTTGTGTTGTTCTTGTTTTCTCTTTAACTTCTCTTCCACTTTCAATGCCAACTGAAAGCATTTCTGAACTGTATCTGGATTATGCAGACTTAAATCTTCCTGAATATTGAACCTCAATCCATTAAGGTATCTGGCTATCTTCTCTTCTTCACTTTCCTTTACCTTTGTTTTCATACAAAGTTTCATGAACTCTTCTGTATATGAGCTGACATCTAGCTCCTTCTACTTCAGGTTTTGCTTCCTCTTGTGTAATTAGATACTGTAATCCAATGGGACATAAGCTTCCTTTACTAATGCCATCATTTTCTTCCATGTAGCGACTCTACGCTTTCCTTCCTATACTCTATCATCTTGGACGAAATTCCACCATGTCAAGGCAGCTTCTTTCATTTTTGACTGGGCTATTTTCACCCTCTGTTGTTCTGGTATCTCCTCTGTTACAAAGAAATTGTTCAAGGAGTCTATCCACTCCATCACTGAATCAGGGTCCATCTTTCCTGTAAACACTGGCAAATCCAGTTTCACATCCATGGTTCTCCTCTCCATGGCCTTGAGGGTGTTCAACAGTGGTCTCTGGTCTGCAGGAACGACCTCCTCGCTCCAACTAGGGATCTCTTCTTCTTCCCTATCTTCTTCTCTACCAGAACCTACTCTGCTCCTCAACTTCGCTAACTCATCCTTCAATTCCTGATTCTGAGCCTTCACGGCCTTGCTTTCTGCAATCTGTTTCTTTACCAGAACTGCCAACTCAATGTTGGTCATCCTTGTCGGCATCTCAGATGTTCCTTCGTCACCTGACATCTTGCTATATCCTTATCTTTTCTAGAAGATCCTTCCTTTGCTCTAATACCACTATGATGCAGAGGTAAACGCAACGGGAGCCTACAAATGGGAAGGAGGAGTCAATAATACAATCAGCATGTTAAAAAATCCTATCGGCTTAGCATCATCATCATATTTCTTGCTAACACAGACAGCATCATCATATTTCGAATGAGCACGAAATATCCTCCTGCTGACTACTGTTCACTTCCTTATCGCCTTTCGCCTTTCGCCTGTCAGCAGCATCATGATATTTGACAAGCGCAAACATCCTCCTGATGTTCACTATTCACTTAGCGCCAAACACTATCTTCATCATCATGATATTCAACATCACCCTCATCAGCAGGATATAAAATATCCGGTTCCCTTCAAATATCCTGATGACGACAACTTCAAGCACCCTTCCTTCGATGCTTACGTCACCCCGATATCCGACTACTCAAACAAGCAGCATCAGGATATGACTTATCCGGTCATATTGAAACATCCTGATGATGTTAACCAAACTTTATGCCAATAACTTACGCCGAAGCCAAAACACTTAGCTACAGCAGGATAAACTTGCATAAGGTGATATTCGTAATATCCTGATGACGATGACGTCACATGCACCTGATGATGACGTCACCCAATATCCTGATGATGACCCTTCCGGTCCTTAGCCAAAAAAAATGAACTTTCACTCCCGCATACGATAGCGATATGCGGATGATGGGTACACACGAAAGATGATCCTGATGACGATATATACACTGAGTATATATCCGACTTATATCATCCTGATGCACTTGAAACATATAGTCTTCATTAGCTTCACAACCCGATCCGGATAGCGATACACTCGCAGATGATGATGCGATTCACTCCATCTGGAAAAGCACATGCAGACTCCTGTATATCCGTCAGCTGCATGCAAACTCACAGAACCGCACAATTTCACAAAGAAAATATGATGATCGGGCCGGATCACCTTCAGATCAAAACTTAACAGTTTATCTTCCTGAATCCTAGCACATGAGGATGCTAGGTTGATTCATAGCATGCTACCAACTGATCTCTCAAACAATGAAATGCAGAAAACTAAAATGCAAACTAAACTATCATACATGACCATTCCACCGATTCACAGAATCAACCGGTGGAAGGGTTGACAGAATCCATCAACTTGTAATCAGAACAGAAATCAAAACAGATACAGCTGATAAACTAGATAATGCAATTGATGAGATCTTATTCAGATGAAACACAAATGTCCTGTTTCACAATGTCTGGACTGATCTCTGGAATTCACTCAATCACCAGTACTACATAACACAGCTACTACTCTCCTTCTACTCTCTATGATCATGACTATGATCTCAAACCCTAACTGAGCTGAGTTATTTATAACAATATCCTACGAGTACTACCAACTCGAGTACATACTAAAAATAGACTAATGTCCAGACATGCGGACTATATCCTGTCTTGTAGGGGTGCTCCTGCACCAAAACGCCTAGATTATAAAGGCTATACTTGATAAAATTTCCTTAGTGAAATTTTGATTAAACATATTTTGACCATGATAGCTACTAATATACTGTATTCTTGCTGTAGAAAGATGGTCGCAAAACATCTTGCTTTAATTCAAACTGCCAGGGATTTGTGCAAGAAGGAAATGTATATCCTGGACAGCCAGTTGCACCTTCAGACATATCACACGTGGGTCAGAGTCAAATAGAACAATATCTATAACCATAAAGAGAGTAAGTAAATATAAAAATAAGTATAAAATATTGCAAATAGCGAATCACCGATGGAGGAAGGCGCGATTTTTTTGGTTGGAGGGAAAAACAGGTGGAATTTTCCGGGGAAAGCAGGCATACAGGATAACATATTTCGGGAGCAAAAGCTCCCAATAATAAGCCTATTGGCTAATTAATAAACAATGAAAATTTTCAATTATATATACTCAAAGAAGTTTTTCAATACTCTTATATAGTAATTCATTTTATGCACATTGAAATTTAAAAAAAACGTTTACATTATAAATCTATATTATTCTTTATTTTATCTGTATTGAAATTTGTTATTTAGAAAAAAGTTTTTATACTATAAATTTTTCTCCCATTCTTCTTTTGCATGTTTATGTAAACTTCCATCTAATTAGCTTCTACTAAATATAGTAGTTTGGATTTTAATTTTCTACTAATTTTAATTTTAAGAATTTTTCTATCCAATTTTTTTCAATATAATTGTATTTTGTTCCCAGTTCATTTTTTGTTTAAATTTATCTTTTTTCTTATAATTATTTTTATGGTTACTATATATTGAATTAATGAGTGTCGTTGAGAATACCAATATTGATGAGTTATAATACATTCAAAGTCACTTCTATATTTAATAGAATTATAAAACATATTCAGATAATCATATCAATAAAACTGTTAAAAATTAAGAATAATATTTAAAAGTGTTATTTAATAGATTGTACTGTTATTGGCCAAATACTATCTGATTGAGTAACCTTTAAAAAAAAAACATATTCTTTTATATACTATTACCTGTAGATATATACTAAATAATTTTTCATGTACTTCAATTTCAAAACTTCAATAAAACAAACAAATCTTCTAAAAAAACATAAATATAATATAAAAAACTAATACTCGTGTATATATACTAAATAATTTTTTATATATTTTAATTTCAAAACTTCAATAAAACAAATATTTGCTAATTTAAAAAAGAAAAATCAAACATTTCTGAATGGTCATTTATATTTTTCTCATTCTCACTTAGAAGAAGAAAGGATTACATCAACACTTAGAAGAATTGACCAAAATTTCCAAAACTTCTAGTTGTGTTGTAAGAAAAGCAGACAAGTATGGTTTCCCACCAGACCTTGTATGCTTGTTAGAAGCCATTCTCTTAGAGCAGAAAGAGGAATGGCACCTGGCCCTCTGACCAATTATTGCTCCCAACTTTTTAGGCCCTAGGATTTTTGTGAGTAGAGTTCTATTTTCCTGTTTGCTGCAGATTCTACTGAAACGGGGGCTTCTCAAAAGTGCAGGGTTTACAGTAAGAGCAAGAGATATATCCACTGCCAACTTTATGTTGTTGATGGTGGGGTTGTTGAGGGAATTTAGAACCCCAACAACATGCATCAGATATCGCTCTCTAAAACTTGAATATGATTTCATGGTATTCTTGGTCAGATAGAAAATCGTAATCTTGGCAATAGGCCGCCCTACAAATTCAGATGCAGATTCAGATACAGCTCGGAGCGGAGTGCATGTACACGGTCCCTACAATATTTCTGACAGGAAATTAGGAAATACCTCTAAACAAATATGTGCATAACCATATCTGAACAAAGAAATAGAAAAACAAAACAAGTAAATGGCACGGCAAAACAAAGATATCAAACACCATCTTTTCAATTGGGTTCAATCAAATTCAGGTCAATAAAAAAAGAATTTAAGGAGAAATCCTTACCAAACTCGTTTCAGGAATGGTGCATATACTTCCTGCAATCCTCCAACCTCATCGACGAAAGACGTTTCAAAAAAGAAAAGTTTCACAGAAGGAAATTAGCAATCGTACTTGGACTTCCACGAATGCTGCTTAAAAAGACCTCAGCTTGATATCATGCGTGTTAGATTTTGGAATATTTGCTGTCAGACCGTTTTTATTGACACTGACAATATATATAGAGCGTTTCGAGTCATGCGCGCTAATTTAGGACGTTCTGCGGAGATTAAATAAAACCGTTGTTATAATATTATAGAATATTTATTGTTTTCTTATGAATTTGCTTTTCGGAAATATTGATATTAAAGAACGCTTGTGGTATCTCTGAATGTTTATTTTAAATTGCATGCCGCACTGGAATGGGCGAAAAAATCTGTGATTCCAGATATGGAGAAAAAGATTGAAGTTCTTGTACCAAACATCAATAATCTTGATGATGACGCTTCGTTTCATTAGCGTAGTTTTATTATGTGACTTGTGAGTGCATGGGATCAGATTTTGGTCATGTAAAATGTTTTGGTTCATGCTTCATTTAGGTTAAAAAATTATGACCAGGTAACTTGGTTTGTTTTTTATTTTCAAAGACGTAATGTGTGTGTGGTAGAGCACTCAAGTAATTTTTAATCTATGTACATAGTTTATAGTTTTTTCACATCTTATGAAATATAAGCTACTAATATAAGAGAATCTCTTATTTATGCATGCCTTTATTTTATTAGATTCCAAACTCACTAGACATGAACTGAATAACATATAGTGTTGTCAATAACAAGGGAATGCTTTATCTTTTGATATATTATCTCTCCTAAATCATTTCACTTTTCATCACTAATAGAAATACTACTTCTCCATCTTAAAAATAATTTACTTGTCTATATTTTTATGAAAGATTAATGTTGCCATTGCCTACTTTATGTTTGGTATGGGAGCTTGTTGTACAATATAGTATTGAGTAAGTCTTCTATTCTATTTGTTCCCAAATTAGTAGTTGCATTCCTTTAGTGTAGACACTCAATGCCAAAGCAAGGGAGAGGGAAAACAATGGAGAGGGATTGAAGGCAAGGAGGAAAGACACATCAACAAGGAGTACTAGCGTAAAATGGACCAAGTCATATGGTAGAGTAGCCCCTCTTCTTCTTCTTCAAGCTTTACAATACCTAGGAGGGTGATCCTTGAGGTTGTCTTAAAGGACAATCAAAGAGAATTGTAAAAAAAACAATAAGAAATAGATTACCAGTCCCTAATGGAAACCATGGGAAAGCCTACTAGACCTCACTATAAGGAGTTATAAAAAAGCAAGCATGTGTGATTTAAGATGGAAGCAATTTTACATCACTCAATCGTGAATCCCTTAATATTTCTTACAAACATACATCTCTTGGCCTTACTACTACAACCCTCTAAGTATTTATCAATGATAGGATTCCTAATGATATTTATTGCTAAACCAATGGGAGGTAAAGATGATTAAGACTCTTGCATGCTTAACCCTTGGATAGTATGGCTTCAAGAGAACTCTTAGGATTTAACAGGGTTCATAGAAAAGGATTTACCATGTAGGTAGAGTAAGACGTAAAAGTTATAAATAATTAGAAAAGTGTTTCTTAAAGAATTGAGAATGGTATGGTAGCAATGGAAACCATTGTTATCTAATGCCTTGATCTAATCGGAAACATTCTACAAGCAACATATTGTGCCACACTTGTGTATTCCATAAGGAATTTTTGTATTCTTGAATATGTTCTACATGTTTGACTTTATTGTGATGATACTTGAGTAGAAATTTCTCTAGATTTTTTGCAAGGGATGTGTAGGATCTACTATCTTCTTGAAATGTGCCACAAACATTTAGGGTGTTAGTGAGAAACAATGAGGGGTTGTCCTAAAGAACCTAGTATAGGATTTTTAGGTACTACGAATGGGTTGACAAACTCATGTTAAGAAAATGGGTTAACAAATTATGTAGATTAATCTATTGTGAGATGGAAAAAATGTTTAATGGATCAAAAGGGTCATCAACATAACTCATAGAAGTATAAGTCTATTGAACATTTGACCCTCAAGGATTATTCTATTGGATTTTATTTCATAATTTTTAGAAACGCTTAGTAGTTTGAAGTTTCTTATATTTGAACTAGATCTTGTGATTGTAACGCCCTGCCATGAACACCTTAGAGAACAACACATCTATGCTATACAAAATAGGATAATTTTTTTTTTTTAATGATAGAAAAACATAAGTAATGTTTAACAAATCAATACACATCATTAAACTAAAAACTTGTCCTCTAAGGTTCCATGGTTGCATTACTTGACAAATCAATTAACATAATCTAACACACATCATGAATTAACATCAGTAGATCATTCTAAACCTATTGCATTAAATCAATAAACATTTGCATCTCCATATCTTAACATCAAATAAGTACTCATCACGTTCTAGTACACAGTTACAATTTCTCCCCACATATGAATACAACATTACATTGTTACATTATCACCTTCTAAATACATACATTATGAATCAACTGATACACAGGCTAGTACATGAGAAGAATAATTGTTTTCATAAACAGGTACAAGATCTGATGTCTGATACACAAGATATATCCTCCTCGCACATGAACATCGGCAAGAGAAAAACCAATAGATAAAATCTCTTCCACCCAACCATGTGGAACCTTGAGGTCCACCCCTTGAGCTAGGAGTTAACATAAGGTCCCCACTATAACATACAGTCAAGTAGATAGAAGACTATAAGAACAAAGTTAACACATGACTCCAACAACACAAGTCAATATCATAAACAACTCAACATCACTTCCAGAGGCAACACATAACAAATGGGCAAAGTACAACTAGGGAATGCTAGGCTATAGTAGGGAGAGTGTCATCACATAGCTTGTCATGGGTTATCCTGGTAAGCCTTCCTAGGCCCCGACCCCCATCCTAGGTTGTCCTGGTAGCCTCTCTTCACTCCTGGCCCCCATACAATGCTCATGTGGAATCAACATACCTTTCATGAGGATAAGGTAGTTGATCTTGCCATTCTAGGCCTTCTCATCTCATCTCAAGCCTAAACGAGCACTTGAGCCATGAGTGAGGCATCCACTTATCTTGTTTAGTATGATTAACTACCCAACCCCCTTAATTCATTATTTAGGTTATCATTGAGTTAAGAAACACTCACATGGGTTGTCTTGGATGCCACTTTGGGCTCCGGCCCCCATTGATAGCCACTCCCCTACCTGCACCTAGAGAACCCTATCCATCAAGCATAGTAAACATCATCATGACAACGAGGATACATGAACCATGCAAGGCATTAACCATCTTGCATAACAATTATCCTTATATCAACATGTATATATAACAATGCAAGACATTGACCCTCTTGCATACCGAAACATAATCATAAGGGCAGAACTCCTAAACCATTGCCAATAACAACACATTCATTACATTTTTATGATTTCCATGTCTCCCCATTCCACAACTCACCACAAAATGCGATACAAGACAAATACAACTAAATGGACAACAATGCATCCATAGAGAAATACATTTATCATTCACATTGTCTTTTAATCTATACATAACTAGAGACGACATGCTTCTTAAAACATCATGATCTCAAGACATCTATCAACACAATACATGAAATCAAGACATGACATTCTAAGCCTCTGGAAAACTAACCACACAGATAGATACAAAATCAAAAAAATATATGAACTAGTTCATGACCCACAAATTGAATTTCCTAAGCCTATTACTAGCAATTTACATTTTCTCAAAATCAACACACTTATAATTAAATTATGCCTTCTTTACAACTAATCCACTATAGCAGATTACAATTGACTAAGTTATTACAATAGTACATTAACATTAAAATATAGCTTATCATTTGATTGAAGGAATAAATCTATAACTACAATAGAAGTTAACTATATGTAAATACTTATTTAAACAATTATTTAATTGATTTTTAAAGATATAAATATATTTATATATCATTAACATAACTAAAGTAAACCACTATTTGTCATTTTTTATAAAACAAGTTAATTAAATAATTACAATGTAATTTAAATTCAACTCTTGAGGATAAATTTGAGGGTTCCTATTATTTTATAAACATATAAAAACCCTAAATCTCCTAATAAGTAAAAAGAAACAACTTTAATTACTCTACATAAACATCATTCCTTCTATGGTCAAATAACCAATAACAATTTACATCTCATTCACAACAAAAGTGCTAATATTTACTCTAAAAAAACCTAATTTCCATCTTAACCTAATGCTTGTAATTAATTAATCCCCACACTACATTTACACTCAAGTTATAATAATATTAACATTCTTTTAACACAAACTAATAATTAAAACAATAGAAAATAAATGATGCCAATAGTTGCTAAATTAAATTTAAATCTTAATTCTACTTATATGTATTTCTTTATTTACCAGCAATTCTACTCAAAGACATAAAGATATTTTTATATTATAGAAATGGATTTGTTTCTTAATGTACATATTTAGTTGGTTGAGGATTATTAATAATAATAATAACAATAATAATAATTTACATGGGTCATTGGATAGTAAATATTTTTCATCCAAAGAGAATTAACCAATTATCAAGATCAAAATCTAAATGCAATGTCTATAATCCTAATTTTAATCTTGTTAACCAAAACCATCTTAACAAAATCACCTCTAAATTTAACTCACCAACATTAAATCTTTAAACACACTAAATTTGTTTAAACATATTAAACAAATGCTATATATATATCAACTAATTTTCTTTATTTAATTCTTTTTCAAAATATAGATAATTCAAACGATCTACACAATTACCAATTCAAATGATCTACATAATTACCAACTCATTTCATAACTACTTTTAATTGTTAATTCAAGATACATATTTTATAACTCCATACCCTAATAATTTAACTTACCCAACAATTTTACCAATAACATTATTTTAAATTTCTAAATGATTAATGCATCTATTTACTTAACTACTATTGTAAATAATAGTATTAATTATAATATTAATAATAACAATAATAATATTAATTATAATATTAATAATAACAATAATAATATTAATAATTAATATAAAAACCATGGATCATTAAAATTAATCTAGTGTATTATTATTATTATATATATTCTTTTACATGATAGTTATCTATTCAATTGTGCCTTTAAAATTTCTATAACCTACCCCTGCATAAGTAAAATGTATATAAAACCTAATATACATAACATCATAATCCGATATAAATTTTGATAGATTTAATCAAAATCTCTTTTTTCATAGGTTTAAATCTTTTTAAAACTCTAGTTGGATTGCACAACTAAAATATCAATATACAGTTTTAATGCTATTCAAACCAGATTCAATCAATGAGAATTTTCTGCCCAAATAAATCACTTCCTATAGTTTATATGCTGTTATTCATTTGACAGAGGAAAATAGCCCACAAAGGTATACATTTCACCTTCTTTTAGCTGGACGCCTATTACAAGGGCGAATTCATTTTTTTTTTATTGACTAAATTTTAGATTTTAATATCCACTAACTATAGGAAATGGAATTTCTTAAGACATTAATGTGTTTTAACCTACCCTGAAATGAAGCGCATAAATGGAATGCCATCCTTCCTTCAGCCATGAGGCTTAACATACCCTGAAGTTAAACGCATAAATGGAACGCAAACCTCTTTACAACCAGAAATGCGTTGAGGATTATGATAGATGTTGGCAGATATAATGATGAATAAGCTTAAATATAGGAATATAATTTCTTAACAGATGCAAGAGAAAGATTCAGCAATCTGTGAACTATTAGCTGGAAACGCTTCACAGGGAAACTCAATGAAAGCAAGCAACGATTGCAAAATATGAGTAGAATGGATTAAATAGCAAGCAATTAAAGAATGGATTGAACAGTTCTCAGAAAGAATTTATTAATAACATTTTTAAAAAACAACCTCCAACAAATGATCAGGCAAGTTATTCAGTGAGCGGCCTTCAAAGATTGCCCTAACTTATTATTGAGATACTTGTTAAATCTGTGTCGATGGTATGGATGCACTTTCTTGTGACTATAGATCACATATGAATATAGGCTTAGAAGTATTTCCATCGGTAGTGCTCTTTGATTTGGATCCTAAAATGTTACTCATTTTCTGTGTTTCTCTCAACATCTATGCAGAAGTGGGCAGGTATAGTGAGGATCGATCAATTTAAGAAATTGGTGAAGGATAAAGGATTTAAACAACAAAAATAATAGCATGAATAATCCAGATCTAAACCTTTCCCAGCTTCCCTCCAGCCATCGTCAATTTGCGAGAGGAAGATCTAGATCGACAAGAAGCTGAGAGCTTGAATGAGGGTCTAACCAACATTATAAATGTTTTTGGATTGCGTCCACCATTCATTACAACGCTTTTGACATTGAATGGGAAGTTGTAAATGACATAAGGTCTAAGATGACATGAATCCAACAAGGAATGAATTGCATACAATGCATGTTGGAAGATTGTATGGGTATGTAGTTGGAGCTACAACGATCTGTAAGACAGGAAGTATCTGGTGCTCTAAACGGCACAAATGAAGGTCAAAGTGTAACAGATGAAACTATAGATGGATTAAGTGGGATTACGATAAGGGAAGGGATGTGCTGTGTCTGTTGTGACAATCCTATTGACTCTCTATGCTGGCGATCTAGAGAACACCCTAAACTTTATCTTAAAATGCTAGTAGAAACTACGGTGAATGTGTTGATGTGATACCTGGAATGTGGTGATTATAGGAAGCATAGACGATAGCGAGCTGTTTAATAGATTTATACACACAGAAATATCATCGTGATACACACAAAATAGCATTGTTAAAAAGGCTATGGAAACTTCGAAGCAAGTGTGATTTGCATAAAAAGGTTTAGAGGCTTTCAAGCAAAAGCAATTGGCAGGATTAAATAAATTTAGGAACAATCAATTAATATATCTAACAAACTCACAACCAAAATTAATTAAACTAGAAATAAATATAGATAATGATGGAACCTAGCTTCCCCGCTCTGAGAAATCGATGCCGGGTTCACTCATACAGCTGCCAAAACCAGACCTCCAATCTTCCTCCTCAATTCTTCTTTCCTCCAAATGAAAAATGATTCTCCAAATTTTTCCAGCTTCCCAAATTAATCCCTCTCAATCTTTCCAGACACTTCCCACCTTTTTAGGTGTTGTGCACATGATCCAAAGCAACAACCCTATTTTTAATTGTTAAAATATTATTTTTATTATTTTAATATTAACTATAAATTTATTTTATCAAGATTTTATAATTGTTCATATATATATTTTTGTATATTTTATTTTTATTTTAATTTTATCCATTACAACCAATTAAATTATTTATAAACAACTTGTTATTTATTATTTTATTTAATCATTTATCGAATTTATTTATTTTTATGTTAATTTTAATAATTATAAACAATTCAATTGTTTATAATTAGTTATCAACACATTATTTCCACTAAAAGTATTTATTTAACTCCAGCTTGAAATTAACATTATTTTAATGAAGTACTAACCAGCTTAAATGAGCACTTCAAATTGGATAAACTCAACTTACATAATGATACCTGACTTCCATGCAAGACCACAAGACATGACAAAAATAACGACAAACAGTCCAACTGACATGACAACTGGACACAATTCTAGATACTCATCCTCGTCAAGGATGTTGACTGAGTAGGGAACCTTATGTTAACTCTAATCAACAACTCCATTGGCTAGGGCATGCTTAGACCTGGTAGTTCAAGTGGAGTCGATGCCCGGTACCTGTAGCCTACAACAAACAACAAGGTTGAACATATATATAAACATGCAGTCATAAACACAATGAACGGAAGTCACAGTGTGGCAGGGTACTCGAACATGAGTAATGCGACACTGTTCCATTCATGTAAACAGATCATTAAATAACTACATCCATTACCAATAATGCATCATAATCATTATCAAATAACACATTAAACTCAGAATAACATTAATCTATAACATCAAATATGTCCATCAAACTATGAAAGCATAAAGTACCAGTAATCAAGCATCATCCTAACATAGATCCATAATTAGCTAGCATAATAACAGAGAGTCTATCATCCAATAGACTGTCATAGTGTCTAATCCTACTAGGAAAACCATCAGTCTGACAGAAGACAAGGTGAGGGGCACTACATCCTCCCCCCTAGTGTTAGGCTTACTCTTGGAAGCTTGCAACAAATATGGATGAAATAGATTGAGTTTGGACAGTTTTCACAACCCTATGTAAATATGGAAGCACAGTCTGTGCATGTGATCTATTAACAGAAATTTTTTGATATAATGATTTTACACCTTTAGAAGCATGGAACCATAATTTATCATTTTATAAGTACTATATTCATGATCTAACACACATTCTTCATACACACACAAATACACATTACTGGGAATCGCATCTCAAGGCTACACAAGGGTCCATCTGGACACCTGTAAGCAACCTACTAATCCATCACACAAGAGCCAACATCTTCCTCACATATTCCATACCACTCACTCAGAGGCTTGATGGTGTTAGGCCACACACACATGGCGAGACCATCCCAACAAGACCACAATGATCTATCTCCTATTGTATAAATTGGTTATCCTCACGAGATAGTTCTCACATATAGGTGGGTAGTGTGTCCTAGCCTCACTTATCCCCATCCTCAAGGTTCCTTGTGTTTGCTTCCTCATATACACTCACCAAGTCCACCTTATACATCCTTGGAGAGGAATCACAATACGACACATGGCTGACATAAAAAACAACAAGGAGAAACTAGTTTAGCCACCAAAGTCATAAACAAATATCAAATAAAGATTCAATTTTAGCAATTAGCAAGAAATGTGCGCAATACAATAGTAAATCAAATGTAACCATGAGAGTTACGTACAAATGAAGATCACAAGGTGTGGCTAAATCATCACAATCAAATATAAACAAAGTGTCATCCTTTTCAATTAATAGAAAATTATCAATAATTATAAAGAAAATACACAATCTTTGAAATTGCACTATACAATACGCGTGACTAGATACTAGCCACCAAATAAGGAAGGAGGGAACAACGTCAGGCTATCCTCAACATTTTCTTCCATACAATAAGGACTCCACATAAGCACCAAGAATTACTAAATGCATCCAAGAATTCATACTCAAAAAGAGGATGCACAAGCATCTAGTCCTCTACCTGTCAATTCCTCTAACTACAACCAAAGCTCCTTAAGGATAGGATGATCATCGAGGGACACCTCTTGGCTCTCCCCTAACTCCAAATCATTAACCATCAAACAACTGGCAACCTCGATGCATACATCTCTTCAACTACATGGCAGAAATCATACGTAGGGAGATGGATCTCTACATGCCAACTACCCCTACCTCGACCTTTAGGCATCTACCTATGTAGACACCGCTAAGAGACAACCTCAGGTTGTTAGGTGAGGATGATAAAAGGGAAGAACATAATCTTTAGAGTTTAAGCAACTAGTACAACCTAATGGTCTCATATAAAACTAGAGTACCTAGTGTTAGAACTGGGCTCTGATAGTGATCATTTTTGTAAGTTGTAGTTTGTTGAATTCCCTCCTTCAAGTGCCAATATAATCATGGGATCTCCTGTCATGTTCAACCTAGGAAAAATTAGCTCATTTAGAACTTGCACTACCTCACCTAAAAAGATATAATGTTTAATAATTACTCAGAAATACCTCTCCAAGGCCTATTTAGTTAGGTCTTGGCTTCCTCAAGTAACTCAAAGGTTCTATATACTATTCCAATATTATGGTTTTTTATAGTTTAGAATTCTATATTAAATCTTCACCAAAGTTATGGATAGAATTAAAAATAATAAAAACATTGATATTCATGCAACCACTAATTAGAAAGGTGCATGCTCCAAGGATAATGACATATAAAATTCTTATAATATAAAACACCCTATATTATGCACATAATTACATCAAGAACTCCCATGTAACTCATATGATTGATCAATCCATCAATAAAGATCTACTTGAATTAAAGGAATGATGCTTAGTTCTCCTTACTCATATATTAGAAATCTCACAATGAAAATTGATAAAAATAAAGATTTATAATGACTTTCGAGTAACTATACAAAAAACTAAGGTAGAAACATCAACCCATTATATTAAACCCCTAAAATTTCTACCTTTTTAATAATCCAATCTCTAGGGCTTGTATTGCAAATTCCTAGTAAACTAGTTGTTTAAACATGGTCATTAAAACCCCATAATGTCAAGGAAATAACCACCTTTAAATATAGTAGAAAATATCCTTGCTAGCACACACCATTAACATAAATAATCTTGACCCAACCCAAGTTATATCTCAAGATTAATAAATTATCCTATAGATTTAGTTGTTTGGTAAATATTAAATGTTTAGAAATTAGTCAAAATCACATCTCTATTAATCACTCTTATCTACAAATTTATTTTTACCTCTTCTTTCTTGGAAGTAGTGACATAGTTTAGTTCTTCTTGGGAAACAACTACCATTTTGTACATCCTTTATAAATTTGTTCTAATCTAGAACATAAACTTTATAGTTATCTTTCTAGTTTTCTTGGAAAAGATTTCACTTATTAGCAAAAGCTTTCTCAACTTAGAAACCATAGTACCTAACAATATCTACTTAACCAACTCATTTTTTTATTTAAGATTTGTTTTTATCTAATGTCTTTAAAAAATCATGTACCTTCAAAATATCCTTATCAACCTTGTCTTATTGGAACTAAGCATTCTTTATTTTTTCTAAGATTCTCTCATCAACATTATTGAGATGTATGGAAACAAACTAGAGTTCAAATCAATCACATGAACTAAGTGCCATGGGTTGTGATAGAAATAGAATTAAACCAGTGACCGGCACTAAATTACAGAGAGATTCTAGGGTATAGGGTGCTCTATAAAATTGTGGTCTCTCAATATTTATGTAGAGACTTGTGGCATATGACTTGGTGCTAATAGCATAGTTTGTCAATAGTTGGAATAATAGGAGAGTCGAGGTTATGAGTTTAAAGTTTGAGGTCATTGAAATTTGATAGCCATTGTTATAGGCCTCTCCATGGATGGAGACAAGGTTTTCAAAGGAAAATTCATGGGAGATGAAGGCTTGGCCACAATTCTGAACAAAGATAATGAGCTTGACAAATTACATTTTGGCCAATCTAGGAGCATGCTAAATTATCCATGGGATGAGGTTGCTATGTGTCTAATGAGGTATGTTACCTTAGAAGGCCACTCCAAATCTATCTACTCTTACCACTTTGTCCTATTAAATCATTTTAGGAGAGAGATACATATTTCTTTTCTATATTGAATAACAAGTGACATATTTTAGGAGAGAGAGACATTTTAGGAGAGAAAGACTAAGTGAATATTGACAATTTCCAATCCATGATAGATTTGTATATAGAAATGCATAGGTCAAAGACTTTATTATGGATGGATGGAAAAGGTTTTATTATGGGATGGAATGGAGGGATACAGATGAGAATTTAATAGATAGTGGATGCTGACACTTACACATAGTGCTTGTTTTCTAGGTTTTAACTATGGTACTTATCCAAGGCATTTGTTTAATAGGTTTTTACTAGAGGTTCAAGGATTATTTTATTTTTGTACATTTTTTTTCCTTTTTTTGGATTCTTCTGCTGGGGATACTCTGAGGATCAAGCATATAGCTTCTTAATATGAACACTATTGACGGGTTCATCTAAAATAATTCCTTTAAGTGTTGATAATGTATAAGTTCCTAATCCATATACTATTGTAACAGTGAAGGGTCCCAACCAATTAGGTTCAAACTTTCCCTTTTTGTCTCGATCCTAATGGTTTCTCTAATTTTATGTTAGAACAAGATCACCCACTTAGAACCATCCTTCCTTGATCTTCTTATTATAGATATGATGAAGGCAATTTTGATAGACCTAAAGGTAATTGAGTGTTATAAGATGCCTCTTGTCCAATTATTTGAGCTCATGTGATCTATAAATTATGTACTCTTCCCCATCAATGAGATACTACATGGAAACTCTAATAGGTAAAATGGCCTTGGTGACATAGAGTAATGCATATGGAGTAGCACCAGTTAGGGTTCATATACTAGTGTGGTATGTCCATAAGGAAATATTGAGTTGTAAGTTCAAATCATGACTAGCTTCATTGACTATTTTATTAAGAATTTTCAGTATAGTCTTATTGGAAGCCTCAACTTGGCTATTACTTTGCAGATACTAAGGGGTGGAGAAGTGATGTTGAATATGGAACTAAGTGTAGAAGACATAGACATCTTGGTTCTTAAAAGACCTACCATTATCAGTTACAATAGCAAGTGGAATAGCATATTGGCAAATGATGTAATTCAAGATGAACTTAATGATTTATTTTCTGATAATGTAGGTCATAGGGATAGCTTCTACCCACTTTGTAAAATACTTAGTGGCAGTAATTATGAACTTATGGCCATTAGAGGATGATGGATGTATTCACCTACGAGGTCAAGTCCTCATTGTGAAAACAACTATGGAGTAGTAACAGGTTTCACCTCATGTGCTGGTGCATGAATTAGGTCTCCATGCTACTGACATTGAAGGCAATTCTTAGCAAGCGAATGAAAATCATATTCCATAGTGGGCCAATAGTATTGTGTATGCAACAACTTCTTAGCAAGATTTGGACTGGTGGAATGTTACCCATAGACACCTTCGTGAACTTCTAGTAAAGCAGTGTTGGCCTCTTCCAACTTGAGACATCTAAGTAGGATACCATTGAGAATTCATTGGTATAAGGTATCACCAAGGACAGTAAATTGGGAAGCATGACAGATAAAGGTTTTCTTTTTGGTGCTAGTTAGGTTTGATAGAAGGGTGTTATTATGGAGGTAATAATAAATGTCTTGGTACAAGGGAGAATTGGGACCAATAAGTTCACAAATTAATTCAGTAGGTCGAACATTGAAAGCTTGTATCAAGAGTTGTTCGACCAAGAATTCATAGTGTTGAGTATTATTCAAAATATCTTGGAGATATCCATTTGGTGCCATAGCACTTGCATCTTTGTTGTTCAATCTAGGAATCTGTTCGAAAGAAATCTTGGAAAAATATTTCTTGAAGTCATCCACCATTCTTTTATAGGAAAGCAATTTGTCATCTTTAGTCTGATATTCATCTATAACCTATTAAATGACAAATTGGGAACCTCAATAAACATGTAGCTACTTAATGTTCACTATACTTTTGTTTAGAGTCCTATAATTAAATCATCATATTTGGCAATGTTTTTGGTGCAAGGAAAAGCTAGCTGATATGACTTAGGCCTATAATCACCCTATGGTGTGATGAAAAGGACTATGACTAATGAACCATGATAGGTATATGATCCATCAATGTAGACCTGCCACACAACTAATGGATAAACATTAAATATTCCTTCATAATCAGAGATCATAGGATGTGTGTGTTTGATGGGTGCCTCTATGAGTTGATTGGCAATAAACTATCCTTTTATTGCCTTATGATCGACATACTCAATGTCAAACTCACTAAGAATCATGACCCATTTCTCTAATCTTCTTGTATGTGTTGCCCTAGATAAGAGGTATTTCAATGGATCTACCTTAGATATAAGTTTAGTTTATTCATTTAGCATGTAGTGTCACAACTTTTGGGAAGCAAGCACAACAACTAGATATGCCCGCTCCATAGGAGTATAATTAATCTCATAACCTACTAAGGTGTGACTGATATAATAGATTGCCTATTCTTTTATAGATTCATCATGTTGAGCCAGGAGGGCTCCTAGTGTAGCTGGTGTTGTGGAAATATATAATAGTAAAGTCCTTTTGGAAACTGGTGGTACCAATATTGGTGGAGTAGCAAGATACTCTTTAAATTTGTCAAATGCTTGTTGACACTTACTATCCCATCTGAATGGCACATCCTTTCATAGTAGGTGTAGAAAAGGTTGATATTTGTTAGAAATCTAAGCTATAAAATACCTACTAGACTATAATTTTCCTTGCAGGCTTTTTGGTTGTTTTAGATTAGAAGGTGGAGCCATCTCAACTATAGATTTTACTTTAGCGGGGTCTACTTCAATTCCTCTATGAGACACTATGTATGGACCAACAAATTTTTCCTTGATGTGACACCAAATACACACTTCTTAAGGTTGAGTCTAACCTAATATTGTTCTAACCTGTCAAAAATCTCTGCCAGAACCTATAGATGACCATCTATGGTAACTAATTTTCCCAATAAATTGGCAACATAATCTTCCATGATAGTGTGAAAGAGATCATGAAATATTAGTCATTGCTCTTTGGCATGTTGCTCCAATGTTTTTCAAACTAAAAGGCATGACTTAAACCAACAATAGGTTCCCCAAGGACATGTGAAAGTTGTCTTATGATAATCTTCAAGTGCTATAAGAATGTGATTATAACTAGGAAAACCACATCAAGGAAAGTATTTCATGACTAGTCGTCAAGTCTACTATAATGTCAATATTTGGTAGAGGGAAATCATCCTTTGGGCATGTTTTGTTCAGATCACTAAAACCAGTGTAGCTATGAATGCCCCTAGTGATTTTGGATATAGGTAAAAAATTAGAAACCCATTCTAGATAGTCAATGGGATGAATGAATTCCACATTTAGTAACTTCTAAAGTTCTACCTTAACAAGCAATGCTATTTGGGGATGTATCTTTTAGAGCTTCTATTTAACATGATTGGAATTAGGAAATACTACTAAGTGATGGAACACTAATGAAGGATCCAATACAAGCATGTCATTGTATGAACAGGCAAAATTTACTATTCTTTTTAGAAAGAAAGCTATAAAATATTTTTTCTCTTTCTCTAAAAGAGATGCTTCTAGGAAGGTGATCTTGGGATTCTGTGTGGTACCCAAATTGATTTCTTTTGATTGCTCAACCAAAATGGGAGACTTTTCTTAATATGTTGAAGTTAGGGGAGGGTCAAATCCTCCATCCTCGGGTTTCTTAGAGAGGTTTTCACCATTGGATACATCCTTTAGTTTTACTATTGTGGGATCTGATTGTGCCACAATTTTGGTTTTCACCAAGGCATGTTGTATTTTTATTGTTTTTACTTTTGTGACTAGAAGATTTTGCCTTCTCACCAAATTATTTTGTGCTGTTGAGATCCATGATGAAACATACTTTGTGGTAACTTGGAGGAATACTATCTCATAGTCCCTTAAATTCTACAATGGCCTCATCATTCTGAAATATATCAAGAATGGGAGACTCTTGTTGGTCCCAATCGATAAGGTCAGTATATACAAGTGTAAGGATTTAGGTTTTGGTTGTGGATGTGAGGGAAATGGAGGATATCATTAAAATACAAGTTTTTTTGAATAAGTCGGTGAGGTGTAGATAGGAGTTGTTAGTGGTATCCTAGTTAGAAATTGCAATTGTGGGAAAAGACTTTGCTACTTCATGAAGAATATAGTCAATGTTTAAGGACCTTGGTACCTCCTTACCATATCCTAACTCTTGTCTATTATATTTTCTTGTCACAATAATGGGTTACGTGTTTCCTTGTCCATGTAACCCATGTTCTTAACAGTGCAGAGACCTCTGGTATACTGTTCAATGTTAGAATTATTACATTGTTTAATAAATAATATAGGTTAGTTATTCATGTAAGTAGTTATATACAGGAATATATGGCTTTATAAAGCAATATTGAGATGTAATCAATTATATAATCATACACATTTATAGATCATCTCTTATAAATGTTATGCAATCATGTAATATATGTTGGAAACAATGCAGATAACTAGGAGGGGGGGTGAATCAGTTATCTTATAATTTTTCTATTTCTACTTTCTTTTCTTATCTTATCATTTAGTGCTATATCAAAATAAGGCAATCATAAAAAATGAAAATGGAATTAACACATAACACAAGGATTTTTATGTGGAAACCCTACTAAGGGAAAAACCACGGGGTGACTAACCCAAGATTGTATTCTTTATTAAAAGAATAAAGAGTACAAATTTGGCACTTGCCAATTAGGGCTCACTGTCCGAGCACATTGCTGACAAGAGGCCCACTACCTACAAGAGACTTACTATCTACAAATGCTTACAAATGATACCAAGGTGTTTGAACTAATGAACAACATCTATACATGCAAGAATTCAGTTCCAGTTAGGCAGTATACTGATCTAGCACATTTCATTCTTTCTCTGCTCAATATTACTTTTCTATCACATTCCAAGCTTGGATTACTATCTTCACACTTGTCTCTACTTTTCTTCACCCTTAATCATTCATACTTCGACTTACACACACTCACAAGCTTGAATCCATCAGGTATATATATCTACATCAAGGATTTCCAACAACTTTCTAGTCGGCAACAAGAACACTTAAGATATTTGCAAGTTACTATTCAGTCGGCTGAATCCATACTTGATCGATGATGTGTACCAAAAGCTTAGACAAAGAAATCATTACCTATGTTGGCCAAAATCATATAATTCCACAAATTTCTTGATCAATACCTTTTATACATCCAGATTGAAGTTTGGTACTCTGTTTAACTGTTCTTCCTTTGTCTGCTCTGTCTTGACTGGAACCCAATACACAGAAGCTCATATCTCTATCATGCTTTATTACTGGAGGCTAAATCTCTGGAATATAGTAGAATTGATACCCTTCTTGACTTGTCCAAGTCCACAACTTACTAAGTTACACCATCTGAGAGATCCAGACCTAATGGTCGGACCATGTTGCATGCTCTATTTTCATCCACTAGACCAATACAATCTTCACTCTGAGTTCCGGTATAGGCATATTATGTACTATGGATGTGTAGAATAGACTTTGTTGCCATCAATGACAACACTTATGAAGCCACATAGTGTCCCTTGCCAACAATCTCCCCCTTTGGCATTGATGGAAACATTTAGTGAAAAATGACTGTCGCAGTAATTCCCCCTTTGCTTGTGTTCTATCTCTTTGCATTGTTTTATTGGAGCTCCCCCTTTGCTAAATTCCTTATTTTTCACTACTCTTCACTCCCCCTTTGACATCAATGGAAAAGGGTGGAATCTGAATACCAAAATTTTGCAAAAAAAAAAATATTATATACATGGCTACATACAAGTCATACATTATACTTACATATACTTAAATATATCCACAAAGGTTGTCTTCAATTGTATAATTTCTATGACCCAACTCCTCTTCATTCTGTCCAAAATGGAGATGTGTCCACTTAACAAAAATGTATATGCTTCTTCCCTCTTTAGATTTGTTGAATTACTAGTCCAGGCTATACTTTGAGTATTTGTTAAAGCATCATGCAATACTTCTAACTTAGGGAGAATTATTCCCCTAAGTTCACCCATTCTATCCATCAGATTCATCTTCTTCTTAACTAGTTTCTTTATCTCATTTATAATAACAACTACCTTGTTGCAAGTATGGGTTTAACCAGTGTTGTCATTGATGTCAACATACTCATGTTGCATTAATGAGAAGGATTGGAAGAGCAATGTGCTGAGGATATTGAGAAAATTAGTCTCAATCAGGAATAGTGAAGAACAGTGATGACAACAAGGTAAAAGTCCAAGATAGGTTGAGGATCAGAGGTTGCAGTTCAAAGGGTTTGTAGATATGAGTCTTGAGATAATCCAGTCAAGTTTTAAGAGGTCCGCATGAAGATCTGAAGAAGTTATGACTGCTCAAGTAGAACCGGCTCCGGTAGGTGTTCAGAAGTGACAGAGTGACATAGATAGGTCCGGTGAGGTCCGGTAATGTATTATTCCATTCTGCAAATTTGAGGAAGTGTTGAGGACGTCCTTGTGAAGTGTTAAGTAGATTGGTTTGTGGTTTGAAGGTCTAGATGAAGGAGAGAAGGATTCCAATAAGCTGATGAAGTGTGGATGTTGTTGGTGATTCAGGAAAGCTTGTGGTGATTTGTGGATCGGTTCCAGTTCATGTTGGTGCTCCACATTGAAGTTAAAGTTTGTATTTGAAGAATAACCACTGGATGTTGGTGTTCTTCCTAAGACTAGCTGACTGGATGTATTACACATCTTGTGGATGTTCTTATAGATGTTTGCCAACTTAGATGATTGTTCCTAAGTCAATGTCTTGTATAAATAAGAGATTGTGAAGTCATTTCAAAGTGTGTCTTATGGAGATGAGAGTGTGGTAGTGAAGAGCAGAGCGAAAGGTAGAGCAGGAGTATTGAGCTTAATGGAACTGATTCAAGCATGGTGAAGATGCTATTCTCCAGTTCATATATGTGATACTTATTTCTTTGTAGACAGTGTGTCTCTTGTAGGCAGTGTGCCTCTTGTGAGCAGTGTGCTTGGGTAGTGAGCCCTAATTGGCATGTGCCATTTTGTTCTTTCTATTCTTCTAACAGAGAATACAGTCTTAGGTTAATCACCCCGTGGTTTTTCCCTTAACTGGGTTTTCCATGTCAAAATCTTGGTGTCTTATGTGTTGATGAGTTTCTGCTTTTGATTTAAATGCATTATGTTTCATGTTTAATATATTGCTAATCACCAAGAAGATTTAAGTGTGTAAATTGGAGAAAGTTTTGCACAACTGATTCACTCCCCTCTCAGTTGTGTGCCCTAAATCTAACAATTGGTATCAGAGCCAAGTTCCCCTAAAAGGAGCTTAACCACTTGAGGAGATCCAGGATGTCGTCTTACAAGAAGGATAGTCTGAAGTTTGATGGAACCAACTTTGCTCTTTGGAAAGGTCGCATGAAATGTCACTTGCAGTGTATGGGAATGGCGTACTGGTCCATGGTTACAAAAGTGTATGTACCTCCACAGGGTGGTCCGACAACCCTAAATGAAATCACAGATGCTGAAAATAATCTGCAAACCAAAGAGGCTCTTCTGAGTGCATTATCTGACTCAGAGCTCTCAAATGTTATTGACCTATCAACTGCCTTTGAGATTTAGAATAAACTAGAAATTTTGCACGAAGGAGACCAGTATGTTAAATGTGCAAGGTTACAGAGTCTAAAAGGGAAATTTGAAAAACTGAAGATGAGAGATGATGAAAATATTACCACTTTTATGCCAAGAGTGAATGAGCTGGTTTGTGAAATTAGAAATGTTGGTGGATTCTTGGATGAAAATGAGATTGTTGGTAAAATTCTCAGATCCCTCCCTACTTCTTACAAAATCAAGGCTGCTGCCATTGAAGAATTTAGAGCCCATACAACTATCACAAGAGAACAATTGGCTGGGAAATTGGCTACATTTGAAATGACAGATTTTGGAGATGACCCCCCAAGACTGAATCTGCATTCAAAGCCAGTCCCTCTATTAAAGGTAAACAAAGGCTTGATCTGGGAGAGAATTCTTCAAGGAAATTGTCATGGTATGAAAAAGCAAGAAAAGATCTGGAAGAAGAAGAAGTAGAAACTGCTCAACTTGAAGCCCTTATTACAAAGAGGCTGCCAAAAGGATCTGGTAAGTATGAAGGAAAATTACCTTTTAAGTGTTTTAACTGCAATAAAATTGGTCATTTTGCCTCAAGGTGTCCAGAAAGATTTTTAAGGAAAAATCCTAACAAGCCAAGGTTCCAAAAGAATTGTTACTATGTACATGAAGATGATGATAATGAAGGAGTAACAGATTATGAATCAGAGATAGGAAACAAATCCGGAAATGAATGGGTGTTCATTGCCATCAAGGAAGAAGATCCAATGTCCTCTGTATCTGTCAATCTTAAGACTGTGGAAAGAGGTCTGGCTGCCCAAATTGAAGAGAAGGATGATTGGATCATTGACAGTGGATGCTCTCACCATATGACAGGTGACAAAAATAAGTTTGTAGATTTGGAAAGGTATGAAAGAGGAGTGGTAAAGTTTGGTGACAATTCTACTGGTAGAATCAGAGGAAGAGGAACTATTTCTTTTGATGGAAGAAACAAAACTGGTAATGTACTGTATGTTGAAGGTTTGAAGCACAATCTTCTCAGTGTTGAATAGTTGGTGGACAAAGGCTATGATCTCTGATTCAATGATAGAAAATGCAAAATCTTTGAATGTTTCAGAATAGAGATTGCATCCGGTACTCAAACTAAAGGTAATATCTTCCATTTGGTTGGTACTGGTAAAAGCTACTTATTTGTTCAAATTGATCAGAGTTGGATATGGCATAGAAGGATGTGTCATGTGAATTTTGATAATATCATCAAGATAAGCAATACTTAGGCTGTAAGAGATCTTCCAAAATTGGTGAAACCTACTAATAGCTTGTGCAAGGAATGTCAATTGGGTAAGCTGAGCAGAGTCACATTCAAAAGCAAGGAACTATCTTCTACCAGATTATTGGACTTAGTTCACACTGATCTTTGTGGTCTGGCAGGAACCAGGAGTATTCAAGGTGATAGATACTTCATGCTGCTAATTGATGACTATTCTCAGATGATGTAGGTAACCTTTCTAAAGGAGAAATTAAAAGCTCTTGAAAAATTCAAAATATTCAAGGCTATGGTAGAGAATGAAACATGATTAAAGTTGAAATGTCTGAGGTCTAATAGAGGTGGAGAATTCACATCTGGTGATTTCATAGAGTTCTGTGAGAAACATGGAATTAAGAGATAGTTGTTTGCTCCTAGGATTCCACAGTAGAATGGAGTAGTGGAGAGAAAGAACTGGACCATCCAAGAAGCATCTAGGACCATGATGATGGAAGCAAATGTTCCTCAGATCTATTGGAGAGAAAATGTCAGCACTATAGTCTATACTCTCAATCAAGTTCAAATCAGAAGCAATACCGATAAGACCCCTTATGAACTCTAGTTTGGCATTACTCCTACTGTAAGATATTTCAGAGTCTTTGGTAGCAAATGTTACATCAAAAGAGATGAAGATCTAGGCAAGTTTGATGCTAGAAGTGATGAAAGAATATTCTTGGGTTACTCTACTCAAAGCAAAGCATACCAGTGTTATAACAAGAGACTGAGAAAGATGATAGAAAGTACAAATGTGAAGGTTGATGAGGAAATAGAAAAACCCTCAAGGTTTTATGAATATGATGAAGATTATCAGAATGGTGTTCTGGTTCAAGGAGTTCAATCCTCTTCTGAAAGTCAGATTCAAACTGATCCAGTAAATCAGGAAGAAGAGATAGGTCTGAATGAGCTTGATCAAGAAGCAGAAGTGAAAGAAACTCCCAAAGTTCCAAGGTATGTAAGACTTAACCACTCTGAAGATCAGATCATAGGTGACAAAAGTAAAGGTTTGCAAACTAGAAGGAAAATTGCTCAAAATTCAAATGAATATTGTTTGATTTCAAAGATTGAACCTAAGACAATAAATGAAGCTTGCAATGATGAAAACTAGACCAAAGCAATGGAGGAAGAGTTGATCCAAATTGAGAAAAATCACACTTGGGATCTTGTTCCCAGACCTAGAAACAAGAATGTGATTGGAACCAAATGGGTCTTCCAGAACAAACTAAATGAAGTTGGTGAAGTAATCAGAAATAAAGTCAGATTGGTCTGCAAGGTCTACTCTCAAATAGAAAGAATTGATTTTGAAGAAACTTTTGCTCCGGTGGCAAGAATTGAAGCAGTCAGATTATTTCTTGCATTTTCTACCTTCAAGGATTTCAAGGTGTATCAGATGGATGTCAAGTCTACTTTCTTAAATGGTGACTTAGAAGAAGAAGTGTTCATTGAACAACCGGATGGATTTCAATTATTTGAGCATGGTGATATGGCCTGCAAGTTGAAGAAGGCACTGTATGGACTAAAGCAAGCCCCAAGAGCCTGGTATGAATGATTGGACAAACATCTTTTGAAGATTGGTTTCAACAAAGGTACTGCTGACAGTAACTTATATTTCAAAATTAATCATGAAAACATCTTGATTGTTGAATTATTTGTTGATGATATCATCTTTGGAGGAAGTGACAGTATGTGTCAAACTTTTGCAAATCAAATGAAAAGTGAGTTTGAGATGTCAATGCTTGGTGAAATGAATTTCTTCTTGGGTCTGCAAATTACTCAAACAAAGAAAGGAATCTTTATTTCTCAGACTAAATATGTGAAAGAATTGTTGAGGAAATTTGGAATGGAAGATTCAAAGCCAATGAATACTCCCATGGCAACTAGATGTAAGTTGAGTAAAGATGATGACTCTCCTAAGGCAGACCAGACAAAGTACAGATCAATGATTGGACGATTGTTGTATCTCACTCAAACTAGACCAGATATAATGTAGGTTGTTGGTCTTGTTGCGAGATTCCAAGCTAATCCCAAAGAATCTCATGTCATGGCAATCAAAAGGATCTTTAGATATCTAAAAGGGATGGTTGAGTATGGCTTGTGGTATCCTAGAGATCATGATTTCTCTCTTCATGCATATATAGATGCTGATTGGGCAGGAGATGTGGATGACCAGAAGAGTACCAGTGGTAGAGCTTTCTTTGTGGGGAAGAGATTGGTTTCTTGGCTAAGCAAGAAACAAGAGGCAATATCCCTGTCTACAACTGAAGAAGAATACATAGCAACAGTAGGTAGTTGCACTCAAGTTTTGTGGATGAAGCATATGCTAAGAGATATTAAAGTAGAGTATAAGGAGCCTATCACAATCTTCTATGATAATTCAAGTGAAATAAATATTTCTAAGAATCCGGTGTTGCATTCTAAGACTAAGCATATATCTATCAAGTTTCACTTTCTGAGAGAGCAAGTGAACAAAGATGAAGTTAGACTGGAGTTTGTGCCCTCCAAGGATCAGATTGCAGATATCTTTACTAAACCTCTTCCCAAGGACTCTTTTGAGTATCTCAGGGAGAAGTTAGGGGTTATTTCCCCTGTGATGATGAACTAGGATGCATTGATGTGCATCAGTCCAGTGGATATCACAGTCATATCTTGTGATCCGGATTGATGATGGGGAGCTGCTACTTAGGGGGAGCAGTAGGTATGATTCTGAAGTATTGGAGTTGCAAGTATGAGCCCTTTACCATTGATGTCAAAGGGGGAGAGAAGACATGTGAAAAACAAGTGGTTGATGATCAAAGGGGGAGCAATAAAGGAAGAGAAGACATGTGAATAGTTGTTGTTGATAGGGGGATTTGTGACAATAAGGAGAAGTTCTTGTCTTGATGGTTTTTCACATCATATGTTGCCATCAATGACAAAGGGGGAGATTGTTGCAAGTATGGGTTTAACCAGTGTTGTCATTGATGTCAACATACTCATGTTGCATTAATGAGAAGGATTGGAAGAGCTGTGTACTGAGTATATTGAGAAAATTAGTCTCAATTAGGAATAATGAAGAACAGTGATGACAACAAGGTAAAAGTCCAAGATAGGTTGAGGATCAGAGGTTGCGGTTCAAAGGGTTTATAGATATGAGTCTTGAGATAATCTAGTCAAGTTTTCAGAGGTCCACATGAAGATCTGAAGAAGTAATGACTGCTCAAGTAAAACTAACTCCGATAGGTGTTCAGAAGTGACAGGGTGACACAGATAGGTCTGGTGAGGTCCGGTAATGCATTATCCCATTCTGTAGATTTGAGGAAGTGTTGAGGATGTCCTTGTGAAGTGTCAAGTAGATTGGTTCATGGTTTGAAGGTCTGGAAGAACCTATTCCTTTGTGACAGTGATGACAGACTGTGTTCTTAAGGTTCTAGACGAAGGAGAGAAAGATTCCAATAAGCAGATGAAGTGCGGATGTTGTTGGTGATTCAGGAAAGGTTGTGGTGATCTGTGGATTAGTTCTAGTTCATGTTGGTGGTCCGCATTGAAGTTAAAGTTCATATTTGAAGAATAACCACCGGATGTTGGTGTTCTTCCTAAGACTGGCCGACCGGATGTATTACACGTCTTATGGATGTTCTTGTAGATGTTTGCTGACTAAGATGATTGTTCCTAAGTCGATGTCTTGTATAAATAAGAGATTGTGAAGTCATTTCAAAGTGTGTCTTGTGGAGATGAGAGTGTGGTAGCAAAGAGCAGAGCGAAAGGTAGAGCTGGAGTATTGAGCTTAATGAAACTGATTCAAGCATGGTGAAGGTGCTATTCTCTAGTTCATATATGTGATACTTATTTCTTTGTAGACAGTGTGTCTCTTGTAGGCAGTGAGCCTCTTGTGAGCAATGTGCTCGAGCAGTGAGCCCTAATTGGCATGTGCCATTTTATTCTTTCTATTCTTCTAACAAAGAATACATTCTTGGGTTAATCACCCCATGGTTTTTCCCTGAACTAGGTTTTCCATGTCAAAATCTTGGTGTCTTATGTGTTGATGAGTTTTTTCTTTTGATTTAAATGCATTATGTTTCATGTTTAATATACTGCTAATCACCAAGAAGATTTAAGTGTGTAAATTGGAGAAAGTTTTGCACAACTGATTCACCCCCGCTCTCAGTTGTGTGCCCTAATTCTAACATGCCTAACATTCTTGGTTTACTAGAGAGATGGTAAGAGGATCAAAATTATGGGATAGGCTTAACAACTTTTCTTCTTGTCTTTTAGTTTCTTTTCAATGTCCACTGAAACTTTAGGCTAAGATAAACAAAATTTATATATATCTCCTTCATCCATAAGGGCATTTTCAATGCTCTTTATTCTTATGTCTAAGGTTCTTCTGTCATTGTTAATTAGTCCTTGTACCTCACTAAACCTTTTTATAGAGAACTCTTTTTGGACTTTAGTTTCTGTCAAATTTTCAAGAGATTCAAGGTGAGAATTGACAGAATTAACCAAGTTTTTTCAAGTTACTAGATGGAGAGGCAGATGCATCCTTTTGATATGTAGGCATGATCTTCTCTAGTACATCGGATGTAATATTCAATGGTTCACTGTCCTCCATGTGTGATTTTAGAAGTTTCTCTTTTGCTTTAGCCTGAGAAAAAGATGCTACTTTCATTATCTGAACCAGAGAGAGAGTCAAAATTTGATGGCCCTTGAATCAACTCAGGTTCATCTAGCTCCATCATTTCTTTGTTGAGGAAATTCTGTACTGTCTTTGCAGTGTCTCTTACTGGTGATTTAGACTTCTTTTCTTTAGAGATATTAGGACTGACCAGTTTGGATAAGTCATCACCAACCTTATCTTCTTGATCTTCTTCTTTTGCCTTACCCTCTTTCTCTTGATTCTCCTTCTCTTCTCTTCTTCCTTCCCCTTCTTTTTTAATGCCCAGAAGATTTGTCTTGACAACTATGGGATCTAGGGGAGTAATATTAATAGAGTTTACTATTTTGAGAACTTCCTCTTCCAGAGTAGAGGAGTCTAGACCTTTAGATTTTTCTTCATTTATTTTCTTTAATCCTTCGACATCCTTGTCAAAGAATTCTTCATTGATTACTTTTAATCCATCAACATCCATGGTAGAAGGCACTTCATCTATTTTCTCTACAATAAGGAGAATAAATCTCTTCAAGGATTTCTGGAGAATTTCTTTTGATTCATTAGCTATCTGATCAGTTTCTCCAATCATGAGTCTATTCATCTGGGACTTGCTCCGGAAATCATCTTTACAATCCTTGAACACCATGTCCATTTGTTTTGGAGTGATAGAGGGACATAGTTGTATCACCATCTACTCCCAGATCTCCAAGTCTTTTTCCTTGGCATTCTCTTTTCTCAACTCTAGTACTTCTTCTAGGCTCTTAGGGATTAATGAAATTATTTCAATGAAAGCTTTGTTGTAGATGTTCAAATACCTAATAGTTGCCTCTTCAACAATCCTCTTATCTGTATCATTGTATTCATCATAAAATTCTATCGTTGGCTCCATGTTTCCATCTACAGTGATGGCTTTGATGATGTCTTCAATTGATAGATTGGGTTTTTCAACAAATTTCTCTATTTTCTCTTCCTCATTTCTACTATCAGAGAACTTCCCAGATGTTCTTTTCTTCTTCATTTTCTTGATTTCCTCATCTGATTCTGTCTCTTTGTCATCCTTTTGGATCATATACGTCCTTGTGGCTTTAGTCTTCATTCTCTTTTCTCTTTTCTTAGATGACTTGACTTCTAGTTTTGTAGTCTTTGAGATTTTAGAAGTGACAAGAACAAAAATCTTGGAAGATCTAGTTCAGGAGGAGGCTTGCACCGGAATGCTTTCTTTCTTTGCTTCTTGTTTTTTTTTTCTTCCTTCCCCATTTGATATGCCAAATCTTTTGGCAAGTTCTTCAGCTTCCTTTCTTACTTTTCTCTTCATCTCAGACTATTTTAATTCAACATATATTTTTATGCTTAGCTCTTCAAAGGTGCTAGAACTTTCTGCTTCAGTGTCCTTAGGTTGGCTCAGTAGGTGTTGAATATGTACCTCCAAAATGTTTTCATCAACCTCATATCCCATGGGCATTATCCACATAGTTCATGGCTCAACTACCTCCATTAGGCATTGGTCAGTGTTAACCATGAAGCAGACTGTGTCTTTGTACTTCTCAACTATTGATTGTGGTATTCTCTCTCTGGCATGCATCATGCTTTAGAAATTTTTGAAGTAACCCCAGAGGGCTGAGTTTTGGACTTGAGCATCACCAAGTCCATACATGTAATCTCTGATTTGAATTGCAATGGGTTTATCATTTTTCTAGACCCAACCCTTTGATCTAGGCAACTCACTCATATAGTAGAAAAAAAGACACAGTATTAGATTGCCATATTTGAAAGAGTTTATCTTATCTTTCTTGATCTTCTGCAAGTTTTCCATCATTTGACTCAGTAGAAGCTTACATAGATCATAATTTGCGTCTTCCTTTAACATTTGATATGTAGTATAGATTGCTATACTAGACACAAAATTTTCCTTGCTCGAGTGGTAGATTTTGTAGCCAATTATCATTGAAGTAAACTTGACATCTAAATCCATGATGTATTCTATAGTCATTGCTCTTTTGTCAAATTTTGATCTAGTGGCTTCAGTTATCGTTTGGTTCTTTATAGATTTGAGTGCTGGCAACCCACCAGATGAATGCAGTCTGGTCATAGCCCTCATGGAATCTTTAGTTATCTTGAATGGCCTCATTAGCCACATAAAATTATCATACATTCTACTTAGAACATACCAGACCCAATCATCTTTTGCAAAAGATGGAAAATGTATGCAATGTTTGAAGTGTTTGTCCCTTAGGGTCTTGAATTCAAGTCTGAGTTCAAAATTTTCATCTATTAGCTATTTTTGATAAATGTCGATCAATTTTGACTCTCCAAAATCTTCAATGTTTGCATGGATATAAACCCTAATATCTTCAACATGTAAGACACCGTGCGGAGTACTAGAAAACGCACCCAAGGGATCAACTTCTAGTGATTTGTAAGGGTGTTTCTTGAATTTTGGTCTTGGCCTTTTAGAGATATTAACAACCATTGGAGTATCCATTCTAGAAAAGAAATCTAGAGAGAATTTACAAAAGGGAAGTACCTTTTCATGCCTTAGGGTTTGAAGCAGATGTCAGAATGAATGTCTGAGCGATTTTTTGTTTTGAATTTGATATTCAACTTGAATTTGAGTAAACTATAGGATCTTCTTCTTAGACCTCTTCTTTTCTTCTCCTTGAGTACAAATGTGTAAATAATGAGTGAAAGAACCCTTTTATCTTTAAATAAAACCTAATTCCCTTTTGTAATAAATGTACAAGCTTTTAAGTCATCCGATTACCTTGCTTCTCAAGTGAGCTTTTCTTGAATCATCTTGCGGATCTTAAAACTAGTACCTTAGTGAGTTGGTAGCAACCAGGTGCCTTGAAGACTTTCCTTTAAATTCATAGATCAGAGTATTATATTTACACATCATACTGGATCAATTTGTCATGTTCTGTTAATACTAGTTGGTTGCTGGAATCGGATCTACTCAAGTGGTTATAAACCATGTGAAACCTCATGTGGACCTCTCACATTCTTACTAAAAGTTCTTTGGGGAATTTTATAGGAACCCTTTAATCTGCAACACCATATGTTTACACAATGTGCCAAATTCAGGCACTTACCGACTGGCTAGGGGAAAATGATTTTCACTGTAGTTCCCCCTAAGCTAGAGCTCACCTCTTAGTTTCCAGAATGATTATCAGCACCAGATTCTGATGCAGATCCATCTCCAATACTCGTAGTACTCCTTTTTACCCAAATCTTGTTCATCTCCTTTTGAACTTCACCTGCATTTATTTTACTTTTGCCTTTATCTTGTTTCTGATCATGTTCCACTGGACCTTTTCTATTTTGATTTCGGCTTCTGTAGAATCTAGTGGTATGACCAGATCTATTGCAATTGTAACACATAATATTTATTTGCTTATTTGAATGATATCCTCTTGATCTACACTCATTAGCCATATGTCCAATTCTATTGCATACAAAGCATTTACCATTGAAAGAATTGATCATTTGCATATTTCTGCATTCATGAGATTTGTGACCATACCTTTTGCAACTGAAACATTGACTAGAGAAGGATGGATTGATTTGATTCATTATGTTTCTGCACTAGATTTCTTTATGACCAAACTTGTTGCAATTGAAGTAGTATCCATTGAAAGATGGATATCTTTGAGCATTTGGTTGCCTTACCAGAGGTCTTCTAGGCCTGTTTCTTTGATTTTCTGATCCAAAGTTCTTCTGACCCAATCCAGAGATTTCACCTTTCTCATATCCCAAGCCATACTTATCATCTACCCTCTTTTGACTTTCAAGAAGAACTTCAAGTTGGGTTGAGCTTATCTTGAATTTTTCATTGTATTCATTTGCAGATTGAAGATCTTCTTTAAGAGTGTATCTAGTTCTCAAGTTGTTCTTCATTGTCTCTGGCTTCTTTAAGATCAAATTCAAGATGCCTGATTATTCTGTCCATTTTGTGGCAATCCTCAATTTTCTCCTTGAGGGATTGTTTTCGATTATCTTCAATCTTTCTCTTTTCTTCAATTTCTTGGGTGAATTTCATAACCCCTGATTCCATTCCATGCCTTATCATAATGACTTCTTTTGATAGCTTCTCACATACCTTATTTTTCTCATTCAGATCCTCATTAGTATTATTGACTTCATTTTGATTTGCCAATTTCTAGAATTATTCAATTTTTCTTTCAGCTCATTTATGAAATCATCAGCTTGCTTGAGTCTTTCTCTCAAATTGTTGACTTTAGAGTGGGATTGTTCAAGATCATTTAGGGCAAACTGAAGTTGTTCTTTCATACCATATGCATCCATTGAGATTCCCAGGTCTTCCTCAAGCTGTTAGGCTTTGTTCAAAGGAAATAGCTCTGATACCAATTGTTGGAAACAATGCAGATAACTGAGAGGGGGGGTGAATCAGTTATCTTATATTTTTTCTATTTTTACTTTCTTTTCTTATCTTATCATTTAGTGTTATATCAAAACAAGGCAATCATAAGAACTGAAAATGGAATTAAGACATAACATAAGGATTTTTACATGGAAACCTTGCTAAGGGAAAAACCACAGGGTGACTAATCCAAGATTCTATTCTGTATTAAAAGAATAAAGAGTACAAATTTGACACTTGCCAATTAGGGCTCACTACCCAAGCACACTACTCACAAGAGGCCCACTACCTACAAGAGACTTACTATCTATAAATGCTTATAGATGATACCAAGGTGTTTGAACTGATGAACAACATCTATACATGCAAGAAGTCAGTTCCAGTTAGGCACAGTATACTGATCTGACACATTTCATTCTTTCTCTACTCAATATTACTTTTCTATCACATTTTGAGCTTGGATTACTGCCTTCACACTTGTCTCTACTTTTCTTCACCCTTAATCATTAATACTTCCACTTACACACACTCACAAGCTTGAATTCATCAAGTGTATATATCCGTATCAAGGATTTCCAACAATTTTTTAGTCGGCAACAAGAACACATAGGATATTTACAAGTTACTATTCAGTCAGCTGAATCCATCCTTGATCAATGATGCACACCAAAAACTTAGGCATAGAAATTATTACCTATGTCAACCAAAATCATATAATGCCACAAATTGCTTGATCAATACCTTTTATACATCTGGATTGAAGTCTGATACTCTGTCTAACTGTTCTTCCTCTATCTGCTCTATCTTGACTAGAACCCAATACATAGAAGCTCATATCTCTTTCAAGCTTTATCACCGAAGGCTAAATCTTTGGAATACAGTAGACATGATACCCTTCTTGACTTGTCCAAGTCCACAACTTACTGAGTTACACCATCTGAGAGATCTATACCTGATGGTCGGACCATGTTCCATGCTCTGTTTTTGTACACTAGACCAAAACAATCTTCACTCTGACTTCCGGTATAGGCATATTATGTACTGTAGATGTGTAGAATAGACTTTGTTGCCATCAATGACAAAACTTATGAAGCCATATAGTGTCTCTTGCCAACAATATGTACTTCATTTTTGTATCAAAGTGGCTATGATCTGAGGCCTAGTGCAATGGAGAACTGTTCATTATTTTCATACCACATACCGAGAAGGAGAAGTTGGGCATATTAAAAATCAAATTTAGTATAGAAATTGCAACACCCCTATTGTAAAATCACTCATTGTGCTCAATCATTGAAATTTGAAGAGAGCATTTTCCATTAGAAGATGTTTTGGCCATTGTTTGGTATATATTTGGTCATTATTTTTATAGTATTTGATCAAGTTCTAGTGGAGATTTTAGTTTTGGAAAACATTGTCCAAGAAGCCTACATGGAGACTTTGATTCAATAACTGGATAGGGCTTAGTATAGCTATCAATGAATAAGGTGAAAATTCATTTTAGAAGAAAGAGATTCTAAATTGAATATACTCATCATTTATCCTACATAAAGTTGATTTTATATGTGAATACCAAGAAACAATGAAGGCTAGAAAGGGAGATTGAGTGCCATACAAAGAATATATTATCTTTGCTAATATCCATGTAGAAAGTTGTCAATCAAACATTGTGTTAAATACTTCATTTCTTGGTCTTCTTATTTATTTCCACCTAAATCAGATCCATTGGTTTAAATGTATACCAAATATAGTGAATGCAATCAAGATTTGTTTATTCTAATACAAGTTTGAAGCTAAAAGTCTATACAAATCATAGAAATCACGTCCTTTGAGAAGTTTTTGGAAGATTGGATCAAGGTTAGAGATAAAATTGGGGTTTTGGGTGATGTGGCCATTATCTCCCACAACAAGAACAATCTCTATGTAACTTTTGAGATGGACTTCTCCAAAAGATATTTGTATTATTCGCTATTAGAATGCATAGAATTATCATGTGATTGGTGGCACAAGGAATGTGCAGAAATAAGGCTATAAATCTGCAATAAATTTTGTTTCCTAGTGAGAGTAAGAGAAAATATATTTAATTATTGTAAGTGTGTTTTTTGTTTTGGAGTAGTAAGGTTAAAAATTTTATGCATTATAGGAATAAGGTAAAAAATGTTAAGGTTTAATAGAGTCTTGGAGGTATAAGGTTGACTAGTGTATGGGTCCATTATTGATTGAAATTAGCATAATTATTTTTAACATTTGAACATGGCCACACATTGTGTTTGTATTCGTGATGCCATCCGTGCTATCCTTAATATACATTTGAGAGACTCACATGGTTGTTCTATTGAAGAGTCTAATATAAATGGATAGTGTTTAATGGGTAAAAGCACAAACCTATGTCACACTTTTATAAAGGAATCAGCCAACACAAACAAAAATTTTCAATTTCGACCTCATAAAAGTGGCATTTATGTTTTGAATTTTAAAATGATGTAAACTACTGAAATGTAGAACTCTTGATGAATCTTATGCTTGGAATTTTTCAAAAAAATTAAAATATATTTTGATATTTTTTTATAAATTTAAGAGCAAATTTTAAATTGCTAGAAATTTTAGGAAAAAGTGACAATGAGTCCACATCACAAACAAAAGAGCAAACAAACTTGTTTTTCCCTTTTTTTCCCCCAAATATAGTAGTTCAATATCTAGTGCATGGAAAAAAAATAATTTTCAATGTATATTTTCCTTGTAATAACATTTTAAAGTCAAACTTACTAGAATTTGATAGTTTTCATTCAATGTCAACCTCTATATAAGTTTTTTTTATCATTTTCAAAAAACCAATTATACCCTTTTAGAGAGGTCTCTTTCATCAAGTGCACCATATAATTTCCAAAAAAATTCAATGAGGTTTAATATTTCTTTTTTATTTTCTAAGTAGTGCCATCTTTGATTATAACAACCTATTTTCAATATTTTAAATCAAAAACATATTAAAACTAATCAAAATATTAAAAAAAAAAATAGTTGGATTGTAGACTCGGAGCTAGATCCAAAAAGGGCATTTTTAGTTTTTTGAACTAATCCATTCTGACTGAAGAAATATTTAGTTTAAGTTGAAACTTTCAAAAATTTATGAAAAAGGAGTAGGTGGCTACCAACTAGGATGCCACATAAATAGTTCCAGGAGAATTTGTTTCGCCTAAGTTAGTTTCACCTAAAACTATCTTATTTTTCCTAGGTCGGCGCTCCAATTCCATCAACTAATTTTTTTTTTCTTTTTTGATTTGTAATCAATTCATATATTATACTTTTCTTATTTTTTCCAATTCAAACATTTAGGAGAAAATACATAGAAGCAGTTTTTTTTTGCAATGGAGGCTACAAATTATTTTTTAATTTTTTTTTCAATTCAAACATTTGGAAGAACAAAAGAGTCTTTTGGCAAAGGATTTTTTTGGAAGAGAGGCTACAAATTATTTGTTTTTATTTTTTTCAATTCAAGAATTTGGTGAAAACACACAAAAGAAGTTTTGTTGGCAAAGGAGTATTTTTGGCAAGAGAGACTACAATTTGTCGAGTACAATGATTCTCAACTTGTCATTGATTGATTTTAAAGGTTTATGAGATTGTGATATTTTTATTTACTCATTTTAGTATCTGTGAGTGTATTTATTGAATTTATATATTTCCCTTGAATGATAGATTAAAACCATGTAGAAATTGAACTTCGTGACTTATTTATTGGGATATACATGTATGTGTATATGTGTGTAGGTGAATTAAAACAAGTAATATGTGATGAGAAATAAAAGGACTAGATCAAGGTTGTATGATCAAAAAATAGATGAAAAACCCTAAATAGGGGGAATTTGACTTTAGGAACATCTAGTCAAGAACAACCCTTTGAAATTATTGATAAACAAGTTGAAGAGCATGTTAATGAACAAGTACAAGAAGAAATTGGTACTAGTGATAGAATTTTTTGTATAGAATGGAAAATCTTATGGAGATGGATGAGGATTCTCTTTTCAAGAAGATTTCACCTAAAGATATGTTACCTAAAAGCACAATAAAATTTCACTCTAAAAGAATTTGGGATGATTTTTTTGAAGATAAATCTCTACTTGGAAGAGCACAATTATGTACAAAGTTATTTACGTAAAAATAAATGACCCCTATTTTGGGGTTGTTAGGGGTTGATAATAAGAAAATTCATCAGTTGATAAGACAATAATCAACAACTTGCAAGTAGCATTGGATTGTATTCAAACCAAGAGTCAAGCTAGTGATTTAAGTGTTGCATGTAGAGCATTGATGACTGTAATTTGTAGTAAAACTTTATCACATAGAAAACAAGTTCAAGCAATTTACCAATTAGTAAATGTATATAAGAGAAGTATTCAAAGATATATCAATAAGAGAAACAAATTAGATGAAATCATTGAAAATAATTGAGTAAATATTTGTCAAATCCCTTAGAAAGATAGAATTTTAGAAGATGTAAAACAAAAAATAATTGAATATTGGACCAACCACTCTCGTGTTTCTTCCAATAGAAGAGACATTATACAAATAAAAGGTAAAGATGGTACAAAAAATTCTCATCCAAAACATTTTATAGATACAACATAAAGTGAAATTTTTTAAGCATTCAAGCAAGAATTTTCATAGGTGAATATTTGTCAAATAATGTTTGAGAGTTTACGACCACGTTTCATACATATAAATAAAGTACGTTAAACTTGTTGAAATCATGCTAAATTTCATCTACAGTTACAATCATATAAAAAAGTTATGGCAATAGTTGATCCAAATGTAGCCATCCCTGGAAGTACAACACAATTTGTGAAGTCTATCTCATGTGAAAAATTAGAAGATTCAGATGAATTTAATGTAGATTGTATAAAAAAATATGTGTAGATTGTGGAAATTTGAAGAAACTTTTACAATTTGAGAATATTGATAATTTAATGCAAGTTATGTGGAAGAGATTTGAATGTGAGACATATTCAATGAAGTCAGGAGATGAGTCCAATTTTTTTTTTTGAAAAAGAGTAATTGTAGTACAATGAGTTTATGGACAAATTTTGTAACATCATATATCTACATATCCAACATTGTCATGGTGCAAGATGGTAGGCTAAGCAATTTTGTGACTCAAAAAATTGTTTCCCACCAGGTTGTATTCTCTCTATTGTATATTTTTCTGAGAACTATACATTTAATCTTCAAACTAAGATTCAAAGTCAATAATATCATTCAAATCAAGTCATAATCTTTTTACAAGTTTGCTATAGACATGTTGAGTTACTTGTATAGACAGTGTAGAAAGTAGTGAAGATGAACGAATTATCATCAAGGAGGTTCACTTTTATATTAGTGGTGATACAAGTCATTATAGAAGCTATGTAGAACATTGATTTGGAATGGATTTTGAATATTTGAGATGACGTGCCATAAGTGCATTACAACACTTGATTTGGTCTGATGGATGTCATGGTAAGTGTTGATTTAATCTTTTAAAATTTATAATTTAAAATTTAAATTTATAACTTTAAGACTTGAATTAGTTACTTATATAAATATAGTTTTTAAAACTAATTTGGTTTTGAAATGGTTGCTTATATATAACTAAATACAAGACAATTTAAGTCTACAAAAGCATTTAGTTGGTTAACGCAACAACATGCTGAATGGAGTATAAAGTTTTTTGGAGTTTTTTGAAAGTGGACATGGAAAAGGAGAGCCCAATGGAGCAGGAGGATGTGTGAAGTATACACTTCACCAATATGAACTTGCAGGTAACACCATATGGAATACAAATTTAAAATTGTTGAATACTTCTTACTACACATGTACTTCTTGCCTTGTGATGATTTATTGATACATGTACTATAATAGTTGGACATTATTTTTTAAATTCTTACCTCTTAGGGGCACTTCACTAACATGATGTTGTAGATAACACCATACAAAATGTAAATGAAATTGTTGAATGGTGCAAAAGTCATTTTGGTGCTCATAACTCAATATACAACAAATGCCATTTTTGGGAAGTTAAAAGTATATTGAATATGTTAAAATTTAAAATATTATTTAAATTCAAATACATGTTCAAATTGAATTTGTTCATACATGTAAGTCTTAATTGGTTTCTTGAAATTTAATATTAAAGAAGTTTATAAGTTTAGTCTTAACTAGATGCTTGAATTTGTTCATACATAGTTATTGATTGATCAAATCCTTATAGTTGTAAAAAGTTTAATGGTATTAGAAGTTTGCATCAAGTCATGACTACAAGACATAGCAAGCTTCTTGCCATTCAAGTGAGAGAAAAATCATATTTTTGTGTTGACTACATTGAGAACAATGCCAATACTCTACAATGTGAGAATATTAGAGATGGATATGTTTCACAATGGGAAATGAATCAATTGGTATCAATGCCTCCTTTTGAAGATAGTGTCATTGTAGATGTCTATGATCCTCTATATTCAGCTGATTATAAACATGTATCTAATTTAGTTGTTACAAGAAAATTTAGATTAAATATTGGTATCTAATTGATTTATATTCTACCCAACTTGAGTGATAACAAGTATTTGAATGATTTGTTGAAACTCTCATGTAGACATGTACATGTTTACTTGTGGTGTGTACAAGAGATATTTTTGCTTTGGTTGCAAATCCTCATAATACAAAAGGTTTAGATTACTATCTAATAAGATGTGTGCAACCAAAATGTAAATTATTACAATCAATGATAGATGGTGATGGACAAGAGTATCCCAATGGATCAATCGTTGTTAAAGGCACACATTATCAACAAATAAAAATAGATAAAAATGGTATTATATTTGTTGATTATATGCTTGGATAAAATGTTCTATATTATAGTCACTTAGTTATAGCAACAAGACTAAATTTGGAAACTTTACAAAAAAGAGGACGCGGCCTACAAAAGTGGAGGTTGTCTATTGAAGATCATGAAAAGATTTTAGAGATAATAAAATATAGAGGGGATTCAGATTATATTTACCAAGAACTTTAAGTTACATGGACATCATAAGTGTCCAGATTAGATCTAGATATGATCATCATAGAATATTACATACATTATTGAAGAGTGAGTTGAATCAATCAATGTGTTATGAAGGTATGAACACTATATCTAAGTATTAATTGTATTTTAATTAATGATTCAATAGTTTTAAATCCTTTCAAATTTTAATTTCAATGGTTCTTTTAACAAATTTTAGAATCAAACATGATTGAGCTACAAACTCTATTTTTATTTGTACATTTCATCGTGGTAGTCCAGATTTGTTTTTACAATCATGTACAGTTGTTCAAAAGGATTTTGAGTTAAATTGAACCTCATGTTGTGTAGGTATGATCTCTAAACTATATATAGTCATTAATTTCTAGGTGTTGCACATGTAGTCTCTAGTTTCTTAAAGGTCTAGACTAAGTTTCATAAGGTATAAAGTCTTTAGAGGCACATCTTAGGTTTACTATATGTCAACTAGATAGGTATAAAGTCTACAATAAGGTATAAATTCTAGGTGTCAAGTAGGTCTAAGTTATGTCAACTAGGTCTAGAATACAATAAGGTATTTAAAATCTAGACTTGTCTTAGGTCTAGTACTTCTATAAAATCTAGGTATAGATATAGTTTGATAAGTGTCTTAGGTTTCTTACATCTACTAGAATAGGTGTCTTCTACGTCTAATAGAATAGGTGTCTAGATTAAGTAGATTAGGTGAGGCCACATGAGCTTCCACCTTCGCATGGTTGGCCTTGTTGGTAAAAAATAAATTTATTTTTTGAAGCTAAGGGAAGCTAAAGTTTTCTTACATAGAGAGGTTATGAAAAAAATTATTAATACATCAATATGAAAAGGTAAAATTAATCTTTCATTCACAATAAGTGGACTCTTAAAAAATTAGTCCAACATATGCTAGTGATGCTTTCTTGGACTAGAACCTTATGGAAGTTAGAATTAATTATGTAGCAAATGGATTTGACTAAGTTCCCATAAGATGTGAGGGCTCTAGATTAGGATGGAGTGGACTCTCATTCTCATACATGAAATACTTCATGAAGGAGCCATACAAAGTTGGCTCTAGAATATCTCATCTATAAAGTAGTCACACTAAATGGGTTCTGTAGTTACTAAATTAGAACAAGCTCCCTAGTAACTACTTTAGAGAATCTCTTGATATTTCAAGAAACTATGTAAGCCACCCAAAAGTGGCACAACTAATGACTTGTTTTATTTCAAAAATCTCTTAGACTTCATGAAGACGAGGTCACTAAGTAATTTTTAAGTTCTCTATACAAAAGGGAGGTTCCTAGATATTAGGTAGTGTTTTATTTGTTACATTGTCTAAAGATTTATAAGAGAAACAAATTGAAATGCTATAAGAAAGTTTCTTTTTTGACTTATATGAAGATATTTTATAAAGTGTTGTGACACATTTAAGTCTTTTTTTATATGCTAATGGGGGAGCTAAATATTAAAGGTGGATGTTGTTTTAAGTTTGCATTATTTGAAAATCTAGGCACTACCTAATATGTAAACTTGGTGTGTTTGTGTTGTATTTATATGTTGAGCATAAAGGCATATGGAGGGATTGAGTATAAATGAGTGAGGTTTTTCTAAATATGATTTTTATGGCTTATTATGTTACTTGCAGAGCATACAAAAATTTATGTAGATTTCATTTTCTCTATTTTAGTAATATTTTAATAGATTTTGTAAAATAGTTCTAAACTTGTATTTTGAATGAGGCCTTATGTTTGAATATGTTTTCCACTAGATTATACCACCAGTTCTTAATAGTTTATCATACAAACATACCATTTCAAAATATGGAAATGATTATTTCATTGTCAAATATAAAGCAAAACTTTATAGTTCTTGTTCTTCTCCATATGCATAAAACTATTTTATAACTTTTCCATACCTTCAATAAGCCCACATTTAAAAATTTAATATGTTATTTTCCTTTTCTTTGAATTCTATTCAATATATTAATGTTAAGAAGCATGATGACAACATTGAAATCCATCAATTTCCTAAACTGAATGGCATCATTTTCCATAGTCATCAAAATAACAATGTGTGTGTCCCTTTGTATAATATATATACCAATCAATGACACCCTACTATAGGGATGATCTATTACACAATGTCATATAAGAAGCACAATAGAGTATTGAGACAACAGTGTATACTATTAATAAACCCTATGCTTATTCAAAAATGAAAAACCCTAGTTATAATAATATTCAAAACCCTAGAGTCATCAAGAATAAAATTTGTAAAGGTATAAAATTGATGCAGTACCATAACAAAGCCTTCGTTCTCAAGCCAAAATCCACAATACACCAAACGTTGTTACCATATTGCAAGTTTATTGATCATCAAGACAGGTATAACAACTTTATTGATCTTCAAAATAAGCTCCATCAGTTCACATTTATAGGAAGAGAACCTTGGTTGCAATTGGAACACATTACATAGACCCTTTACATATGAGGCATTTCCAGCATCTCATATGAAGTTCATTCCATTAAAATAGGTGAGGAAATTTAGAGCTTATGAGCTTATGGAATATTATAAGTTAGACATGAAATTAAAGAAGTTTTTACATATCATTGAGAGCTCTTCTATATTTCCAGTGATTTATGATAGAAAGAGGACATTATTATCTTTGCTTCCCATAATTAATGGTGACCATTATGCTATTTCTTTAAAAATGAAGAATGTATTCAGTAAATGCACAACAACTGACCTGACAAAAGAAAAAATTATTTTGAATATAATGCTGACAATGTTTTCAATATATTGTATTCCTCATAATCATCTATGATCTACTATGCCTTGAAGGTCTTGCACAAGCACTACACATATTTATTAGAAAATAAAATGTTCCTAACTATATCAGTTGATTCTATCAGTGATGGATATATCAGTTGATTCTATTCTAAAAGAATACATGTCAATCCAGAGACATCATTGATAAGACCATTTATTATTTGTTCTGTATTGAGGAATATCACATTTGATGAAGCTAGGTATAACAACTTTATCAACATGCTCCATCACAATCTTTGTAGGAAGAGAACCTAAATTGCAGTTGGAATGCATAATTTGGACACATTACATGGACCTTTTAATAAATAGAAAAAAGAAATAGGAACTAAAAAACAAAAGAAATAGTTAGCACTAGATTTCCCAGTGATATATTAGATATCTTATGAATTCATTAAGTTAAAAGATCACTTATATACATATGTATAAAAAAAATTGGTTGTGTGAAGCTGTAAATTTAAAATGTTAATCTTAGGAGAGATTTAGCAATAAATCATAAACCATCAAAGGACTAATGGCACTTAGTAGAGCACTCAAAATGGTATTTAGGAGATGCTATGTTCAAGTCTAAGTGAATCCATTTTGGATAGGCACTAAACACCACTACCATGTTGCATATATATAGATGCATTTGGTTGTGTGGAGCTTCTAAATTTACAAGTTATAATTGCCAACAGATCGTGAACAGAAAGCATCTAAAATTTATAGGTTTTGTATATTCTATGAATGTAGAATACTATGAAGTATGAATGCTCCTACATATTATTTGAATAAGGATCCAAAATACATTAGTATAGAGAGACTCACAAATATTCAATTAGAAAGTATTTTAAAAGCTACAAGATGTTGGTATGGTGCATAAAGCATTTGAGTAAAGAGCACTAATTGAAGAATCATTATAAAAACAAAATAACAGCCCACCCATGAAGTATCAAGGTAATTCTTGAATCCATACCATTGTATTTAATGTATTTATATGATTAGAGAGAGTTGGTCAAAGAAAATAGAAAAGTGGACCTCAAATGTATCATGCCAAGACTAGAGCTTTAAGGAGAAAGGGGATAAGGAATGTTATTTATTATGTCATATCTCATGCCATTGGCTGGTTCTATTTGGTTGAAAGAATATTTTGAATCATCACATTATTCCAACAAAAATATTTAGTCCTTTACTAAATCTTGAGGTCTTATATCTAGAGTGTAAGACAATCATCACATCAAGTAATTTCTGAGTTGTTCACCCCATCCTTCATCTGGAAGGGCAAAATAAAAATGATAAACTGAAAAAAATCATATCACCATTAAAACTCTTGCAAAAGTTAAAAAGAACTACGTAAATTTAGCTCGTCAACTAGAAAAGTTTCTTAGCTGATCTTTAGTGGTCCATGCATTGAAGCTGATCAAAACTCAAGAAATGTTTAATCTGTAATGGTCAAATGGGACTTGAATACAAAATGTATACTGAGGAAGTCCCTCAATGTTGGTTGTCTTGATTCTCCTCCCTCTTTACCATGGTTATGCTACTACCATACTCAAGATTGTTTACTAGTCATAGTCTCTTATGTTATACATTCTGTGATATGGAAAGGTTAGTATTAAATCACCTTTGAAGGAGTATATTAAGACTCAAACCATACAAGACCTTCATAACAGTCATGTTGATTAATTAAAAGGTAAGAAAATATTATAGACATTGTTTCTCTAAGGGACTAACCTAGTTTATAGTAACTAGGAATCAAGGAGTTGTATCTAAGAGACAATTCTCATGCCTTGTAGGACTATTTTCTTAGGTTTGAAATTGTGACCAAACACCAAGTATGTATTGAAAGTCAAGTTGATTTAGGAAAGGAAAGGATTGTCATAGTCTAGAAATAATGAAGAAGATGGTCCTCTTGATTTATTTTCTTTACACAATGGACCTAATCAAGGTGATGAGAAGAGTGACATGGTGTCCACATGTAAATATAAAACATGCCTCATAATAAGAACATCTAGATATAAAAAATAAGTGTATGTATATATAATGTCAAAATGTAAATATAAAACATGTGAATAATAAGAACGTCTAGAGATATAAAACGCAAGTTTATATATAAAGTCCAAATGTAAATATAAAACATGACTCATAATACTTGAACATCTAGATATAATAAACTACATGCATAATCTACAACTCCTAAATGTCTACATATGTCTATGAATGGATTGAGACTCACTGTATCTCGATCCTTGTCCTAAACCTTGACCTAAACCCTATCCTGATCCCTAACCCAATCACTATCCTGAGTTGTGTGTCGAGCCATGCACATGAAAGTACATAAAATTTTAAAAATCTATTTATGAAATGTACATATGTATATGTATGTACATATATAATGTTTAATATTACATAAATTAATACTTGATAGGTAAATTACCTGACATCTATAGTCTGGATCATGTATAGGATGAGCATGCACAAGAATCTAAATAAAAGCATGCCCTGATCCTAGAACCTATATATGACATGTACATGTATATATGCATGTGTAAAGTTAGAAAACTTATACTTCATATGTGTATTTACAAAGTTAGATATATGTGTAATTAAATTGTATGTATATCATAGGTAGTTTTAAATACCTCATGATGATGTCCAAGATCACCAGCATACTAAAAATCTCCATATCCAGGTGGGAAAACATCAGCATGTGTCTAATACACTTGATTTTGATGTAACCAAACTTCACAACATAAAATTCAACACTATTATTACAAAAGAATACCCACAAAACTCCAAACTATTTTTAAATTTTTTCTGACTCCATTCCATCCTGCTACAACTAAAGATAAATATCAAATTTATACAAAAAATGAAAATTACCATTTTCGGTAGATTTTCACAACTTTCTAAAATTGCCATTTTTGGTAACTTCACATCCATATCCGTATGACCATGAATGTTTCCAAATATTTGAAAGTTACTAAAAAATGACTAATAGTCAACTTTCTAATCTAATTACAAGTAATTCTAGGAAAATATTTAGAAAAAACTAGGAAAATCTCAAAAAAACATTAAAACCTCATTTTGAGGCCCTAGATGATTGAATAAGGTCCTAAAAGTGTCAAAATGGCGACCAACCAATTTTACCAATTTGGTGGGTTTTTTATTAAACTCTTCAAGATGCATCTGCCCACCAAATTTCAGCTCCAACAGACCTCTAGGTCAAAAGTTATGACCTCTGAAAGTTCCTGCATCATTCTCCTCTAGTTGAAAAAAATGTAGCTCCTGCAAGTTGTTTTTTTGGACCTTGTGCCACTTGTCTAGATCTAGCTTCTTTACTTCCCATTCTAGAATCCATGTATTATCTGCTTGTGTTAGACCTTCCCATTGTACCAAAAACTTGTTGTATTGACCCTATCAAGTGTTTATTGTCTTCTTGTCCAGAATCTGTGTAATCTTTTCCCTTTTCTTTCTCCGAACCTATTGTTTCCTATCTACTTCAACCTCACCTTCTTCATCACGAATGTCACAATGAAAAGCATATAAATCAAAAACATTAAACACAGGAGAAATGTCTAACTGCTATGGTATATCTACCTCATAAGCATTGTCATCAATTTTTTTGTAATTCTGCAAGGGCTGATTTTCTTGTATTTCAACTTGTTGTAAGTTCTGGTGGGAAAACTCTCTCTTCTTAGATAAACCATGACTAAGTCACCTTCATTAAATACTAGATGTCTTCTACTAGCTTCTATTGTAGTTTTATACTATTCATTACTTTCTTGGAGCTTCTGCCTCACCTCTCTTTGTAATTGTGAATATGTTATGCATGCGCTTCTCCATCATCACTAATCCTGTCTCCAATTAGTAGCTATACCAAATCTAAAGCACCCTTAGGATTCCTACCATAAACAATGTGAAATGGTGATTTACCTATAGACCGATTGATTAAACTGTTATAGGCAAATTCAGCTTGTGGTAAGGCCAAGTCCCACTATCTAGGTTTCTCTCCAATGATGCATCTTAGTAGGTTTCCCAAACTTTGATTTATAACCTCTTTCTATCCATTTGTTTGGGGTAATAAGCACTGTTGAACTAGAGCTTGGTTCCCATCTTTTTCCATAGGGTCCTCCAAAAATGACTAAGAAACTTGGTATCCCTATCATATCTAATAGTTTGTGGAACACCATGCAATCAAATAACTTCTTTAAAAAATAATTTTGCCACCCTAGTTGCATCACTAGTTTTCTTGTAGGCAATAAAATGAGCCATCTTAGAGAGCCTATCAACAATAACAAAGATGGAATCATTGCCTCGTTGTGTGTTTGGCTGCCCTAACACAAAGTCCATACTTGGATCAATCGATGGTTCAGTAGGTACTAGTAATGGCATATACAACCCCATATTTTGTGAATGTCCTTTAGCCATTTGACAAATTCTACACCTTGTCACATATCTTGTTATGTTTCTTTTCATCTTTGGCTAGGAGTACTTATCTTCTACCAGAGCTATGGTCTTATCCTTACCAAAATGTCCATCCAACCCACTGCTATGAAGCTCTCTTATAATATTCTCTCTCATGGACCCAACTAGAATACATAATTACTTTCCTTTAAAGAGATAACCATCTCGCATAAGATATTCACCTTGAATGTGGCCCATGCTGCCCACTATTAGGGTTTTCAACTATTCCACAATCTCCCAAAAATCATTGTCAGATTCATATAGATCTTTGGTGGCATCAAAACTAATCACCTCATTTTCTATTGTTGTCAATAGTGTAACATGCCTACTTAAAGCATCTGCAACCAAGTTTTGTTTTTCTAACTAGTGCTTGAGAACAAATTTGTAGCCTTGTAGGAAAGAAACCCATTTTGCATGGCTACTCTTCAATTTTTTTGTGTGTTCAAGTATTTCAAGGCAATATGGTCTATAAACAACACAAACTCCTTTGGCACTAGGTAGTGCCTCCAATGTCTCAATGCTTGTAAAATTGCATAAAATTCTAAATCATAAGTTGAATAGTTCTTCCTTACCTCATTCAACTTTTCACTAAAGAAGGCTATGGGTTTACCTTCTTGGCTAAGTACAACTCCAATACCCACATGTGAGGCATCACAATCCACTTCAGATACCTTATCGAAATATGGTAATGCTAAAATAGGAGCTTATGTCACCTACTTCTTCAGAAACTTAAAAGCTTCCTCAGCTTCCTTGGTCCACACAAAATCCCTTCCTTTGGTACAATCTGTTATGGGTGCTACAATACTACTAAAATTTCAAATGAATTTTTGATAGAAGGTGGATAACCCATGAAAACTTCTTACCTCTATTATGCTCCTTGGACTAGGCCACTCTAGAATTGCCCTAACCTTTTCTGTATCCATTTTGATACCATCTGCGGAGATGACAAAGCCTAGGAAGACCAAACTTTCTTGCATGAATCTACATTCTTTAAGTTTGCATAGAGTTTCTCTTTCTCAACACATCTAATACAATCCTCAAGTGTTGCAGGTGCTCCTCTTTGCTCTTGCTAAAAACCAAAATATCATCAATGTAAACCACCACAAACTTACCAATATAAGGACACAATATAGTATGCATTAGCCTCATGAAGGTGCTGGGTGCATTAGATAACCCGAATGGCATAACCATCCACTCATATAATCTATTCCTAGTCTTGAATGTTGTTTTCCATCATCCCCCTCCTGAATTTTGATTTGGTGATAACCACTGTGTAGATCAATTTTGCTGAAGTATTTAGCCCCTACAAGCACATCCATCATGTCATCCAAACAAGGGATGGGGAACTGATATTTGATGGTTATTTTATTGATTGCCCTACTATCTATGCACATCCTTCACATGCATCCTTCTTTGGAATTAATAGTGTAGGTACAACACATGGGCTCATACTCTCCCTCATCGCACCTTTGCTTATGAGGTCTATCACTTGTCTATTGAGTTCTGCATGGTGGGTAGGGCTCATTCTATAAGATGTTTGATTAGCTGGGGATTCTCCTAGGATCAAATCAATGTGGTTTTGAATATCTCTCTTTGGTGGTAGACCATTAGGTAACTCATCTAGCACAACATTAGCATATTCTTCTAGTATTTTTTCTACTTCTGCTGGTACTGGTATTTCCTCATCATCTTCTTTTTTCACTACTAGTGCATAACAGAACCCCATCACCTTCATTTTCTTCGTAAGTTCTCTTATGGACAACATACTCTCAACCTTCCTTTCATCCTTAAGAGGCAATAAATTACTTTGGATCCTTCTTTCCAAAAATTGTATGTATTTTTTTCTCCACCATGCATTACCTTCCTTTTGTATTGCCATAGCCTTCCCAACAACACATGGCATGCATCCATTGGAATGACATCACACCATGTTTCATCCTTATAATTCTTTCCTATAGAAAACTTAATTAAACACCTCTTATCAACAGTTACTTCATTTCTCTTTTTGAACCATGCAATACGATAAGGATGGGGATGCTTTTCACAGTGTAAATTTAGTTTATCTACCATTTCTCTAGAAACCATATTTTCACAACTATTACTATCAATAATAACTTGGAATACCTTTCCTCTTGAGGTGCACTTGGTTTTAAAAATATTGGTTTGAAGCCAAGAATCATCACAACCTTGTATTTGCTCCCTTTTTGGAATCACCACTGCTCTTCTCATCATGAGATTCTCACCCACATCTACTGGAACCTCTAATTCTGCCCCTTCTCCTTCATCCTCAGCTTGAGCCAAGTTCAACATGGGTTGTTCTCCTTATTTCATTTCTTGCATGTGATAGTTTGGACAGTCAAATGCCCTGTGACCCTCTTCACCAAACCTAAAACAAATGAAAGGTTTTCATGGGCCTTCCCATCCTCTTCCACCACCATAACCTCTGCCCCTCTAAAATCCTCTTCATCTTTGTTGACTTTGAGGATCTTGTCAGATATCTTTTGATTTCTCTGTTCCTTGGGATGATTCTTCCCGACTAAAATTCAGACCACCTTGCAAGGGAGATGATGTCCCTCTCCTTTCTCCTCTATTCCTTTGAAAATATTGTCTACTTTGCTTTTCTTCTACCTTTAATGCTAATGGTATGTGTCTTCCATATTGTTAACCCTATGCATGCTCAATTCATCTTGAATAATGAATTTTAGACCATTTACATACCTTGTAGCCATCTGTTCATAAGTTTCTTAATGCTCCACATGAATGGACAACTTGTACAATTCATTTGTATAGTCTTGCACAGTAGATAAGTTTTGTTTCAAATTTTGAAATCTACAAAAAAGAGTTTGCGCATAGTCTATAGGCAAAAATTTCTCTTTCAGCTTCTCCATTTTTCTCCAAGTCTTGATTTTATCCTTTCCCTTTCTAGTTCTTTCCTTTTGCAAATGATCCCACTAGATCATTGCATGACCCTTTAACTTAGTGCATGCAAACTTCACCTTGTTTTCCTCTGTCATAGTCTTCCATTCAAAGAATTTTCCCATTTTGTTCAACCAATCTATCAACTCCTCTAGTTTGAGACTGCCTGCATACTCAGAAACTTCAATTTTAATCCCATCATTTTTTCCCTCTAATGCTCTGAGCATCCTTTCTTCCAAAGTCAAGTGCTCTAATTGTGCTTCCACTTTAGACCCTACATATCGATCTTCATCTCCTTGGCCTATTTCTTCATCAGAATCATCTCTTTGTGGTCTCAATCCTTGACTAGCCATCATACCTGCAAGTTCTTGTATTTGTCATTGTAGATTTTGTATATCCCTATGCATCTAGGCATTACCTGCTCTTCCTCTTCCTCCCCCAACCATCTTCCTGCTCTGATACCAGATGATGTAACCAAACTTCAAAACATAAAATTCAAAACTATTATTACAAAAGAATACCCACAAAACTTTGAACTATTTTTAAATTTCTTCTCACTCCATTTCATTCTGCTACAACTAAAGATAAATATCAAATTTATACAAAAACAAAAATTACCATTTTTGGCAGATTTTCACAACTTTCTAAAATTGTCATTTTTGGTAACTTCACATCTTTATCCGTATGACCATGAAAGTTCCCAAATATTTGAAACTTACTAAAAAATGACTAATCGTCAACTTTCTAATCTAATTGCAAGTAAATCTAGGAAAATATTCAGAAAAAGCAACTAGGAAAATCTCAAAAAAAACATTAAAACCTCATTTTAAGGCCCTAGATGATCGAATAAGGTCCCAAAAAAGTGTCAAAATGATGACCTATTGATTTCCAAATTCAATGGGTTTTTTATTAAACTCTTTGAGATGCATCTGCCTACCAAATTTCAGCTCCAACAGACCTCCGGGTCAAAAGTTATGACCTCAGGAAGTTCCTGCATCAGATTTCAATCAAGAGTCAAAGCATGAACATGCGATTTAATTTTTAAAATTAAATACTATATATATATATATATATGAATTTAGATCATAATTTAAATAAATTATCTCAACTACAGCATCGAGGACCTTCCCAATCCCATTGATGTTAGAAGAATGCAGGGAGAATGATAGATGTGTAGATGGTGTAGTCTCAGTGCCAAAAAGAAGCCTTCTATACTCACCTCCTACAATATGAGGTGCAATAACCTCAACCTGATCTAGAAGATGCTGAGAGGTGGAGCCTATAGGATGATTTAAAACATGCTAACTGGTGGAGGCTATAGGACCTATTGGAACAGCTTGATGTCCCCCAAACCCTATGAATCTACCTCACCATGGCTCCTATGTCTACCAAAACATTGCCTGACATGTATGGATATAACATCAAGTGAGATCTCATGCTCATCACTAATGAACTAGTATGCATCTAATAAATCACTAGTGAGGCATCTAGTCATATTACACAAAGCACTCTCTCCACTAATTTGTGCCACATCATGTGGCAATGGTATATCAGCATGAATATAACAATCATAGCCGGTCGATGTGGCCTTAGTTGAACGAATGTCAATCTATGGATGTAACAAATATCTACCAACATGATCATATGACAACTAATCAACCTCACTGGTAATAGTCACGATGTTCTAAAAAATCTTGCATCTTGAAGGGATTAGTGATGGTCGTACAACTTCTCGTAGTTCCACATGTTTTTGAAGAACCAAAAGGTTTGGACCAACTAATTACCTCTTGGTCACAAGAAATGGAAAACATGCTCATTTGTACTCAAGTGTGTCTAGAAACCTCCCTCTCCCCTACCCAAAATGTGTAGGTAAATCTATATAATCAAAATGTAAATAAAACTTAGCATATAATTGTTTGAAAAAATATAATGGTAACTCATAATTATTGGGCCACTTGTGATGTGCTTCCAAAAATCTAGGATAAATAAAAGGACCCACAACTGGATCCTTGCATTTGGTGGGGGAATAGCCTCTCACTCTATCTCATCCTGTATAAAATGGGAACATGTTGACAACATTGTCTACTGAAACCCACCTATAAACAGATGACCATATCTCACGGCCACCAACACTCTGAGAATGTGAAGCATAGAACACGTCAATTCTAATGTCATCATAAGGGTTGTATGATCAAACAATGCCAATCATACATGTAAACTCATCTCATATCATGATCAAATTGCCTCTATTTGTTAATTTTGGGGTATTATGTATTGTTTGGTCTAGTTGTGTCAAGGAATTTTCAAACCTTTCAATTGTCTCAACATATAGAGTAGATCTATCAAGAGTGCCACTGGGTTGATTAGACTGATGATAGGGCTAATTAGATTGATGAGAAGTCTAATCATCCATATGGACCAAAATATCTATATCATAATAATTAAAACAATAATTTAAAAATTTGTTCTTTGTTTTTCTAGCACGAGAACTGAAATTTGATTGCTTTTTGCAATTTCATTAAGCACAGAAAAAATAAAACCCCATTACTATATTTTAAAATGTTCTACTATATCAAAGAGTTGGGAACTAAAAAGATGAACTCTTTCTTTGGCATTCTTTTTATTTTTGGGAAATAATAGAACTTTTTCAAGTTGACAATTCAATAAATTTAGAAGAGTCATCTATACTGCTGGCCTCAAATTTTAGATTTGTGGCAACAAAAATTTACATCAAGAAAGAGAACAAAAATCCATCTACTAACACTAAATAATGGTCATTTAATAATAACCCAAATTTTCTTGCAATGAATTCAATTGTCAGATGAGAGGAGGGAAATTGACCTACAAAATCAATTTGTCTCAGCGAACAATCTAATTTCAAGGGATATTTTATAATTATAATGTTCTTGAGTGAACTTGCGTTCAAGTTAGTATGCACAAAGTTGTAATTTACAAAGTGTATGTGTGTGTGTGTGTGTGTGTGTGTGTGTGTGTGTGTGTGTGTGTGTGTGTGTGTGTGTGTGTGTGTGTGTGTGTGTGTGCGCGTGCGCGCGCGCATATAAATACACAAATATGCACACTCCACACACACAAAATATTTACACATACATATATAAGTATATACATACAAATATATACACTATGTTATATATCAACACATTTTTTGTCTTTTTACCTCGAGCTTGGAAAAAATCAAAACAAAATATGAAATAAGACATCTTAAAAATAGAAACATGGTTCATTACCTTAATGAGGTCCAAGTTGGCTTCACCTAAATTCCTTGGTAACTTTGTCCTTATGCAATTTGTGTAAATCAACTTTCCTCTTTGCTTTGAACTATGTTTTCCTAAAAAAACATTGAAAAGATAAAATTGATTACAAACACAAGTAACTCAATCATAGTGATGATATTTCCAAAGTGCATATAAATGACTTAAGAGTGTTTCTAATAATATTAGTTTAATTAAATTAATAATATTAGAAACACTCTTAATTTATCATCTGAAGCATTCTTCATCATGACAGTGGTAATAAATAATAAAATACTCAAATTAAAATATTTGGATACAAATCTCATGGTAGACGAATACATCTGAAGCATGTTGACTACATGATAGATTAGAACACCTAAAGCATGATGACTATATGAACTCTATGAAGTTTTAGTTGTTCCTCTACGATATAGGATTATTGATATAAGAATATGTATATATGCATCCATCTCACACTAAGGATGATAACATTTATTGTATAGGTGTAGGCAAAACAATTTGAAGTCTTACCCCATTCTATCATGAGAATATTCATTCTTAGCCATGATATTTGTAACCATCCATTGTAACATATTTGTTTTGTTTATGAATACAAGTAGCACACATTTTCTAAAGATGACTACTTCAAATGTCCATTGTATTTACTATCTTTTGTTTTCCATTTAAATAATATATCAACCCTATTTTCCACAAAAGTAATTTTCCCCTAGACCACTTGGGATTCAAATCACTAGTATTAGAGAATTATTTTCACTAGCTAGTACAAATGCATGCACATAAGCAAAAGGAAGGTTGTTCACTTAGTTCATCTTTTCTCTTATGGAATGCACATTCCAGCAAGAGAAACATAGTTAATGAAAATAAATCATTATAAGTGTATTCATACATTCAGAATATGATCAATAATTCTATAGAAGCATAGTACCAAACACTCTTCAAATAATTAAGGATCGCATGGCTCAACTTGGACTTACACCATAACATGTCAAACCACTCATTCCTACACAACTCAAAAATCCTTTCAAGGTACAAATCAAGTTAGACATACCGATTTCAAACACAATATTGGTGCCATAGTATTGGACATCTAGGTGTGACAACAAGGAGTTATTTTTCTATAAATTACTTCACAAATGAAATAATCTCTTTTACATCATTGAAATGGTTCATTGTGTTGTTTCTTGCACAACACACCCTATTTTCCTAAGGAAAATAGTGAATCCCTCTTTTGAAGTTTCATGTTTTGATGGTCTTCTTTAAGTTTTGTTAGTAGTGCTTGAGGTTACGATTTCAACTTATCAGTTTCTATTGCAAATCCTTGATCTTAAAAACCTTGTAGTACAATTTAAATGCTTAAATGGAGAGCATGAAAGTAAAATTAAGCATTTTACTTCTTTTTCTAAGTGTTATCTTTGAAAAGAGAATAATGGATTTCAGATGCTTTTTGAGTAGTTTCCACTAACTACCATAACAATTTATTACAACTAAGAATATTGGCCTTTCTTGAAACAAAATTGTTGGAGAGAGTAGCCATGATCAGCAGGTGAGAACTAAGATGAACTTCTACAAAGCATAGGCACATAAAAGCCAAAATGTATAATCAAGGGATTACATCAAGAGTTAATTAAAATGTATAAAAAGACTTGCTTATGTAGGCAAGGATAAGGAGGTGAGAAAAAGAGAACCAACTATGACTAACCCTCTATGTGATTAACACATGTGTGAACAAGTGGAGGGTAATGGGAAAATATCTCCAACCTCTAATGAGTTGAAGTGTCAAAATGACTAACCTCATGTGAGCACATGTGGTGAGACAAAAAAGTGACTAACCTCAAAAGTAATCTTAACCTTTAATGTCAAGTTTAAGTTAGACTTAGCCACTAAGTGTGACTTAAGCCTAGGTGTGGGTTAGGATAAACCTCACACTCTAACACCCCCTCTTAAGTTACACTTAGGGAGTAGCAAAATAAAGATAAAGGGTCATGGCTACTAGGCCATGTTAGGTACCCATGTACAAACAACTTTCTCAAAAGGTGGAGAAAAGGAGAAAACCCAGTGGGAACAAAACTCCTCTCCAAAAGAGAAAAGATGCATGAAAGAAATGTAAAAGTGAACAAGAAGAGTGATAGATGGAGGACTCAGAACCCCCCAAGGACTACTTCTAACACATAAGTACATGAAATATTTTCCCCATAGGAGAGAGAAGAGAGAAGATCATGTGAACCCCAAAAATTGTGAAGTCATGAACTCCATGTGAGGAAATGCTTCCTCCCAAAACTGATAAGAGAAGAGAAACCATGCAACCTCCCCTCAAAATACCTCCTATAGTGCTGGTAGATGCTTGGGACTAGATGCTAAAGATGATCAACAACGCTGAACAACATTTCTCCCCTTAGGAAGAAATCTAACCACAGAAGTGTGCAAAGAATCTTCCCACTCTGGATAGGAACATAGGAGAAGTATGGAGGTCTCTGAATGTTGCACATGATCCAAATACAATGATGATGCCCATGGTGTCTTTAAAGAATGTTCAATGATCTCCAAGCCAATCTTGTCATATGATGAAGATTCAGGAAAAGGGACAATAGATGTATGGTGAAAGTTGAACCCATGTGAGTCTAATACTTCTACAAAAGGTGTCACTATAGAAGTTGAAGTAGGTTAGGCATGAACAAGTATATCTAAAGATGATGGTGATGCAACTTCATCAAAGCTAACATCAAGAAGATGAATTTCCCTAATAGTGTTATCCAAATCTATAATGCGGGATTATACATATAACAGTATGATGTCTGGTAGATATATATCCCAATGTGGTAGATCTGGAACAACGATGATGATGTTTTGATGCAAGGAATCACTAAAAGTTATCCTAAATGAAACATCAGGTGGTGATTTTGCAGTCTTACAAAGCATTGAAAATACAACACGAGAAAAATGAGGACAAAGTGAATCCCCATATTGAGTGCTCTCACAATAAGTACACTTGACCATGCAACATGTATACATGGTATAATGTGCAAAAGATCAAATGCAAAAAAGCCCAACCCCCCTAAAAAAAAACTACTGAAAGAGAGACCCCCAAGATTTTGGCACTTTATAACTTAGAGTGGTTTACAAAATAAATTTGACCAATGCATGGAGAATGAAAAAACATTCACTTTTGCAAAAACCAATGCTCAATTTTGAGCTACCGATCAAAAGTTATTAAATAGTCAATTTCCACAAAAAAGGTCTAATTTAATAATCAACACTAAAAAAGAGAAACAAAATGCCTATCTGTGAGGTGAATATATCCTTCCAACCACTCATTGGAATGAGGGTGAAATGAAGAATAGAATGGGTTTGATCATGACGGGGAATTGGCCTTCTGCCAACCCGAGCCTCACCCTTTATCTTCGACGGGCAATTAAAAATGTGAACTTTATATGTTAGCAATTAAATGCTTACTTTATATGTCAGGTCTACACGTTCACAATATATTGTGACTTTAAAAAGTCACTTACAAAGTTCCAAATATAGTTTTTCCCAAAAAATTGAAAGAAACATCCTCCTTACAAAGCTTTGTTGAGAGTGATACAACTAGTGGTCGGAGTAAATGTTTAAGTTTACAATAGATGTTGACTATAGCATACAATTCTAAAGGTCACAATTATTGTTACAGTAACACTAAGTGTGGTTGTTTGACTATTTGATGCAAAGAAAGGACTCTAACACAAATCACTTGACACATTTCTCACAATGACCCATTACAAGCAATGTTTGTTGCATCCTACTACAATTTGGCACTTTGATCCTAAAACCTAATGGCACTCAACAAAGAGGAAACAACATGGAACATGATATTCTTGGACTATTTAGTCCTTTTACAACATGTATCAATGATCTACCACACATTCATAACCCAACCTTGCATAGATTTCATTAAACCCCATGGAACTAGGGTTGTAGGACTGTTTTCTTGCAAAAGAGAGCATACTATCATTGATTCCTCACACTTGCAAGCTTTTAAAGGCTTGATACCAAAAGGGCTTTTAGATATCTTTAAAACAGAACTTTCTACCAATTTTCACATCTTTTTGGTGGTGGAAAACAAAGATATGGAATTTTCCAGGTCGCTAGAAACCTTAGTCCAGTCTCAGACCTGCTCTTAGTAAAAATGCCATAACTCACACAAAACTCAACAAAAATGCATGAAACCAAAGGTATTTGTAAGGTAAAACACAATACCAACTTCCCAAGATGTGTGTAGGTCTATACCAGGTTGTACAAATCCATACCATACGTGTTTCAGAATGTAACTTTTTAGAAAAATAAAATTACAAACCTGCCCTTAATGAAATTGGCATATCTCACTCAAAACTTAATGAAATTGATTCAAACAAAAAGCATTAGAAATCTAAGAATATCATCGAACTTCTCAAGGAATTTTTAGGATTGTACTAATTTGTACCAATCCATACCATTAAAATAATAGTTCGATTATACAGAAAACAATGCAAGAAAAGTGTGCAAAAAGAAATGTTTCTCATTCAAACTCTTCTCCCACTTCTTTTGTGTGTGAACATGCCATTTAAAATGAAATACAACTATTTCCAACTTCCCCAACTGACCATTAACTCCCTCTAACAATTTATTTAAATTTAATGCATTATTTTTGACAATAATGATAACTTTTGCAACTTTTTACAACTTTTGCATCATGTGACAACTTTTCACCTAGACATCCTAAAATGGTTCTAAAGGATCCCAAATGGTCTTGAATGACCTTATTTGATCAAAACAAATCAAAATGACCTTAAAACATAATTCAAGGTGAGACTCCTACATCATACTCCCCATGAAAAGGAAATTCGAGTTCCATCGCAAATGATTACCAGTGTTTCTTTCGCTTCTTCCAATTGTACTGCATGCTTAGCTATTTTTTGACCTCCTCTTGATTCTTCCCATGTTTGGTTTTATATACTCCATGATAATTGGTCATCACTCTTTTATTTTATGCTTTCTTTTTGTACCTCCTCCTGAGGATCTTCTTGTCAACTACAAGACTTCAATAGTCTATGTCACTTTCATATGCCACATTATTGTTGTCCATGTATTCATCCTCATCAGTCTCTCCTTGGTTTGCACCTATACAAACATTATCAACAACATGCATTAGATAAAAGGAATGAGGCCAATTTGCCTCTTCACTATCTCTTGCTGCTTGTCGTCTTGGTTCTTCCTTCATCTTAGCTATACCCATCTTCTTGTCAACTGTCTGATCATCACCAACATGTTGGTTTCTTGGATGTATCTCTTGCCAATGGACCTTTGAATGATTTTCTTGAAAACACTCTTAATCTTTCTTCATGCCCATGTCAATGAATGTCTCTTCTTCCTTTGTTTCATCTTCTCTTTTCAAAGTAACCATATTTTGCTTTCCTTTTATGAACAATCATCTTTATGGACCATTTTACTTTCTTATGTATTGGAAAATGCTAAACAGATCATTGGTATCCTTCCTCAAGAGATTATTGTACTATATTTTTAATACTTTTTCTGAACTCTGTCATTCTTCTATCAAACTCTTCATCTAATCTTATTTTATTGACTTTCATCTTCTCCTTCTAAGTTTGCTGCTGCATCTTTCTATCTCTTCCATTTTCTTGGATTCTTCTTGTGATACCTCACCTAGGTTTCCTTTCCTTTTCCTCACTACCTAGTCTTTTGGCATCCAAGTTTTTCACTTCAAGCTACCAAATGCAATGCATAAACTTCCAAAACTTCTCTTTCCCATATCTTTGGGCTCTGATACAAAAAATAATGCAAAGAAAGGACTCTAACACAAATCACTTGACACATTTCTCACAATGACCAATTACAAGCAATGTTTGTTGCATCCTAGTACAATTTGGTAGTTTGATCCTGAAACCAAATGGCTCTCAACAAAGAGGAAACAACATGGGACATGATATTCTTGAATTGTTTAGTCCTTTCATAACATGCATCAATGATCTACCACACATTCATAACCCAAACTTGCATAGATTTCATTAAACCCTCATTGAACTAGGGTTTTAGGATTGTTTTCTTGTAAAAGGCTGAATACTATCATTGATTCTTCACACATGCAAAATTTTAAAGCCTTGAGCCCAAAAGGGCTTTTAGATATCTTTAAAACATATTTTTCTACCAATTTTCACAACTTTTTGATGGTGGAAAACAAAGATATGGAATTTTCTAGGTTACTGGAAACCCTAGTCCAATCTTAGACCTGCTCTTAATAAAAATGTCATAATTCAAACAAAAATCAACAAAAATGCATGAAACTGAAGGAATTTGTAAGGTAAGACACAACATAAACTTCCCAAGATGTGTGTAGGTCCATACTAGGCCATATAGATATGTGCCATGTGTGTTTTATATTGCAACTTTTTAGAAAAATAAAATTACAGACTTGCCCTCAATGAAATTGCCATATCTCACTCAAGACTTAATGAAATTGATTAAAAAAAAGAATTAGAAAGTTAAGAACATCCTCCAATTTCTCTAGGAACTTTTAGGACCATACTAATCTGTACCAATTTGTACCATGCAAATAATAGTCTGATTATACAGAAAGTAATGCAAGAAAAGTGTGCAAAAGCAAATGTTTCTCATTCAAACTCTTCTCCCACTTCTTGGGCATGTGAACATGCCATGTACAATGAAATACAACCATTTCTAACTTCACCAAATGACCATTAACTCCCTCTAACAAGTTATTCAAAGTTAATGCATTATTTTTTACAAAAATGATAACTTTTGCAACTTTTGTATCATGTGACAACTTTTCACCTAGACATCCTAAAATGGTTTTAAAGGACCCCAAATGGTCTCAAATGACCTTATTTGATCAAAACACATCAAAATGACCTTAAAAAATAATTCAAGGTGAGGCTCTTGCATCACTATTATAGAAGATACTAGCATTAAATGTTACAAAGACTCTAACAACAAATGTTAATCGGTGTTGTTACATCAAATGTGATAATAAATACAACATATAATGTTGGCTAACTAAGACGTGGAAGACTCCAAACATAATCAAAGAAACAATGTGAGACCACAAAACTTCAAATTGGAGAATCAAACTTAAACACAACCATGAAGAATACTTCTGTCTCCACAAATCGCTGTAGAAAAAACTCAATTACCTGTGGATGAGCACCAGATGGAGATTGATCAAAGTAGAGCACTAAGAACAAGTCCAAATAGGACTCTAGTGGTCATTGAAGAGGCCAACAAGTTCCTAAAGGGGCGTAGTAGTGGGAAAATGTGGAGCCTAGGATGTATTAGAAGGGAGCCATTGAGGCCAATTGGATGCCAGTACCAAGTGTAATGGGGAGTGCTAAGTATGAAAAGAGACCTCTGTATGCAAAAGATTTAGCAGCCTACAAGAATGCATGCTAAAGAGAGACCTATAGAAGTGTCCAAGAAGATGCAAACACAAAACTAGATAAGAGGTCTATCATGAAATATTTAATTGTTGTAACTCTTTGAAAATGGTGGTCAAAATACTTCAAAAACAATGCCCTATTGAAACAAGATTTGAGAAATGCATAGTAGATGTCAAAAATGGCTTCCCCATTCAAGAATGGAGTCTACAACAAGCAACAAGAACCATGTGGTTTTAAGGATTGTGATCAGAGAGCTTGTGGATTGTGAAAGCAGATGCAAGAGTCAAATGTCATCAAAAACATCGACCAACAAACAATAGATTTGACTAAAAAGATGAAACCCTCAATGGAGAGAAACTAACCAGGCACCAAATCAAGCCCACAAAATGAGCCACCAATTCCTTGAAGCAAGAAAAAATGCCCAAATCATGCTAGAAAACACACAAATTGCCATGAATCAGGAAAAAAAACTTTGAACCAGATGATCTTGGCAGGCCGAGAGGCCAAAAAAATGAGTTCTTCCTTCAAAATATCATCTAAAACCAGCAAAAGGCATCCAGATTACAGAAAATGAACCCTTGAAATGGCTAGGTGTATAGATTACTAAAAAATGAGAAGCATTTCACTTGTATGGCTCTTATACCATGTTGGAGAGAGCAGCCAAGATCAACAAGTAGGAATTTAGATGAACTTCCACAAAGCATAAGCACGTAAAAGACAAAATATACAATCAAGAGTTAATGAAAATGTACAGAGAGCCTTGCTTATGTAGGCAAGGAGAAGGAGGTGAGGAGAGAACCAACTATGACTAACCCTCTATGTGATGAACACATGTGTGCACAAGTGGAGGGTGATGGACAAATGTTTCCAACCTCCCATAAGGTGAGGAAAGAATATATCCAACCTCTAATGAGGTGAAGTGTCAAAATGACTAACCTCATGTGACAACATGTGGTGAGACAAAAAAGTGACTAGCCTCAAAAGTGAACTTAACCTTTAATCTCAAGGTTGAGTTAGACTTAGCCACTAAGTGTGACTTAAGCCTAGGTGTGGGTTAGGATAAACCCTACACTCTAACAAATATCATGTACGTTTTTAGTGTAGAAGGGAAGAGAGAAGTGGAAATTTGTCACACAATCAAACTATCATGACCTTAAAAGTATATAAATGGATATTTTGATGCCTATAGATGAAAAAGAGTATGCCTGGCATTTATAATAGTTTAGGTGCACATTCGGAACATCTCATATCATAATGAAATTTCAAAGACCTTTAGGAGTTTTCTACTAAAATTGCAAATAATAGCTTGTTTGGGGCATGTTGTCCAATTTTAAACACTTATAATAAGAGTAGAATATTTCCAAGGAAACATCTTGAAGGATTAGTCTATAAGCAACTTGAATCATATAAAATTATTATTTACATAAATAAAAGTGGAAAATATAAGCTAATTAATGTTAGGAATAGCATGGAATTTAATTGTTAAAAATAAAAAAGCACATGATTGGTCACTTACCTGATGCGTTGTTGGCAGCTATTGAAGGTGTTGGAGAATAAACATTGGTGAAAAAACTCATCACTTTTTAGGTCACTATCTACCTACATGCCTATAGTGAAAAATGCCTACTACAAAAAATGCAAAAATTACTTTTTTTTAATTACTTAGTTTCAGGTGAAACCAACTCACCCAGAAAAGACTCACCCGAAACTACTTTTCCATGTATATGCCACATAGGTGCCATGTAGTTTTAGATGAAACTTTCTCACCTGAAAACAACTCGCAAGGAACTCTTTTGTTAGCTCAAAGTGTGACACAGGTTTGTGCTTTTACCCATATGTGTATGTGTATATGTTTATGTTTATATATGTGTATATCTATATGTGCAAATGGGTGTATATATATATATATACACACACACACATAGTTTCCCAATAAATTGGAAACCATTTGGAAACTATTACTATGACAACAAAATTCATTTTCTAGTTTTTATTCTTCATTCACTATTTTCCAATCATTAGTTTATGGTTTTGTTCTCTAGACATTAAACACATGAGCCTTTGATAAACTCAAAATGTGGTTCAAATAATTATTATTTAATTGATAGTTAGATGTTTTATGTAGTCAAGCTAAGCACATTTGTGTAATTCATAGTTGGACATTCATCATGCATATTGATTATGGGAGTTGTATCGACACTTTGCACTAGATGAAGCATGTTTTTTTCTTACACTTTACATGTGTTTATTATCTATCAAAGATCCATCCTCCTCTATGTGGTTTATGAGTGATTGGTGCAAGTCAAGGAGTGGTTGAGTTTATTTGATCATGGACTGTTGTTAGAGAATTGAGTTCATTAGGCTCATCCTCCCCCTTCTCTTTGTCTCCTCCTTTTGTACTATTTACCATATTAGTTAGAATGAGTTTAATATAGGATTAGATTAAGGTTTGTATAAGATTTTAGAAAGTTCTATATAGATTGATAAATTGATGACAAATTATAAATCTAGAAATTTATGTTGTGTGGTAGTCAATGAATGGAATTGTGTCAAACTACATGTTTTCCTTTGCAGGTGATGAATATTAATGACTATTGCATGGATTTCATGGGATAATATGTATATGGGAATTCTAAAAACATGTTTTAATATCAAGATAGTACATGACTAGTGATTTCTCTTTGAAATTTTATTGGTAGCTAAGCCATTTCTTGAATTATATTGTTTTTAGATTTGGTGGCTAAGCCATTTTTAAAAATATGTATGTCTTGGAGGCTCAAAACATATCAAGCATTCACATTACATTTCCAAAAAGGGTTTGTTCATTGCATTTGTACACTTCCATTTCTTTCAAATGACAATAAATTTAGGTTTAAAACTTTTCATAAAGTTATAGGAAACTCAGTAAACAATTAAATTTGACGGTTTATTCTAGCAAATAGAATAGCCCCAAACCCGTCGACAACACTTGTATCATAGGGGACTTTAAAATGATATCATCTTACCTTTAATTTTATTTCTTGACTTCATGATTTCATATCATCTTATCAAGATGGGGATTATACATAGTTTTTATTATGAGTGGAGAGTGTGTATGAGGGAGGTAATATATGTAGAGGATAACATTTCTATTTAGAGGTTTCAAAAATATTTTTGAAAAAGCAACTAGAAGATCTAGTATCCAACCAAGGCTGTAGTTGGGGGCTATTCTCAAATATCATCCACTTCAATAGTCAAAGGTTAATTTGGACCAATAAAAATAGGACAAATATTTACCACTTTTTGCTGTGAATGAAGTGTAAAATTGCTATTGAGTGTTTGACCATTGAAGTGGATTATATTTAAGTAGAGTGGTTGGATTCTAGATGAAAAGGAAAAAATACAAATGTAATGAAACTTCACTACTTATTGTATTAATAAAATATCTTTAGTACAAGAACATAGAAGTTGATTAAGTAATGATTTTCAAATAATTTGTATTAATATTTTACCGAAATATGTTGGTAAAAATAAGAATATAACAAAACACATTAGTTATTAAAATTCAATATAATTATGATGCACAATCCTATTGTAATTAAATTTATAGTTATAAACATTTTTTTCCTAAAACAATCCATTGTTGATCAATGCTATCATATGCTTTGATGCTTCTAGTTGTTAATGGATCTGTAGTGTGGGTGATTGAATTTAGAGGTCAATGTGGCTACATACTATTGGGCTAAGGATACCACTCTAAAACATAAGAGAGTTCTCACAATATGTAGAGATGCATAACTACTCTCTAAATGCCTTGGCCATTAGCAGAAACTAGTTGGAGTTGGCTCTACTTGTGTATATCATGGCTCTACTTGTGTATATCATGAATTCAATAAAACCCAAGACTGTGATTATTTCTCCTACTGCAAAGAGAAACAATAAGATTAGCCAAACTTATGAGAAATACTGTGTCAAATGTGATGGCCCTCAATCATTTACAATTACCTACTAGAAGTTCTTATATATGCTCCCCATAAAGCCACCAAAAATGTCAGGTTTGCAATTTTTTGAATATACAGGAATCCTTGTCTACCAATGAATAAGGAAGCATAATGACAAGTCTAAATTCTGCATTGTAATATATCTAGAAATCAAGGCCTTGTCATAAGGCAACTTCTTTAGAATTTAATAGTAATCTGTAAAATTTATATCTACATCACTAGCACTAAGACTTGCCCACAGAATGACTAGTTTTCCAAATCTACAGTGCCCTTGGAAGACTACAAGGATTACCAAACAAGAAGATCTTTCAAACTGCTATAGATGCTCTAGGAAAGTCTGGTTCTCAGATGAAGTTCAAATTTTGGGATACTTAATAGGAAATAGACCTATCAAGGTTAATGATTGGGGAAGAAATTTTTAGAGGAAGGCTTTCCAGCTACCCAGAAGGCCTTTAAAATCACAACAAGAGGCTTTCTAAGATTTCTCAAAGGGCAACAAACATCCTTCAGATCTTCGTCTATATCAGCCAACAAAGTGGAGGTCATTGTTTAATCAATGACATAATAAGTGGTGCAGAAAGGTTAGGAAAAGGGAGCCAAGACACCCTCCTTAGCGAAAAGCAATGTACCATGAGAAGGTGATGAAGATGGAAGAGAGAAAAGTCTTGGAGAGATTGGAGTAGAGAAAAGTCTAGGTTCCTAAGCCCACTTTCAAAAAAGTCATTAGGATGGAAGATTATCAGGAGGTAAGTGTATTCCTTATTAATAGTAGTGTCTTCAAAACAACCTCCTTATTTAGCAAAACAACCTTGATTGGTAAGGTTCTATCACCTCATTTTTCTAAAGATGATTTTAAGGACTGGTTTTCTAAGTCTTGGCTGAAAGTTTTGGAATTTGGTGAGCTAGGCAATGGTTTCTTTTTCTTTTTATTTGCAGACAAATTAAATAGGGACATAGTCCTACAGAAGAGACTATGGGAATTCGATCAAATAGTTATTTTTGTCAGGAGTGGAAACCTAATTTCAATATTAGTAATGAACATATTCCTTTGCTACCATTTTGGATCCATCTCCCCTACCTACCAATGGAGTATAGGGATCCTGACATCTTGACTTGTATAGGTAATACTCTTGGGGTATGTCAGGAGGTGGATGTCTACTCAGATTCTCTTAAGTCTTCCACTATTAGAATCTGTGTGCTCCTAGAAACAAAGGAACGACTGCCAAAAAGGATAAAAATGCAAACATATGAAGGTCTCTAGGTTCAAGAGATTTTCTTTGAAGATGGGCTCCAACCTGAGGATTTGCTTAGGCTTAATACCTTCTTGGAAACAAGAAAGGGGGAAGACAACAGAAAAATTTACCCCTCTTTTATAAGGGCTTTGGGAAATGAAGAGGGTTCAGGGCCCTTGAAAAAGGATAAGGATAAAGGTGCAGATGCCTTGAGCACAAATCCTCTTTCCCCATCAAGATTATGAGAGTGGGATGAGGATCATGTAAAACAAACATTTTCTAACCAGTTACCTCAGAATGCTACTTTGGTCCAAGCAGTGGAAAATGCTAGGGAGGAAGAGGAACCTATTAACATTCAAGTGGTTTTCCCTATTAGTGAAGTGGTTAATTCTCCACGAGTTGAAGAAAACCCTTTTTTAAGGAAGGAGGAAGAGCTACTAACACCAGATGGGGAATTTAAATTCCAAGAGAGTCTATTTCCACAAGGGCAGGTCCCCAACTTGGAACAACAGGACATAGATATTGAGTATGGTAAGCTGCCACAAAAAGATTATCTTGATGAAAGTGGTTGACTAGAAGGTTTTACTTCTAGTGAAGAATGTGTGAATGATGAAGAGGATGAACATGGAGAAGAAAATTGTCTTTTTGACCACGAGAATAATGACCAAGAGGATGTGACTCTAAAGGCAATGTTAGAGGGAGTTGTTACCAAGATCACTACTAATATTTGTGATGAAATATCACAAGAAGTTCTTGCAGAGGATGATAGTAAAGTGTTAAGAAGGTCCTTGGGTATTTCCCAGTCAGAAGTTAAGCCTAAGTCAGGTAAGGAGACTTTGATTTCAACCAGAAAGAGTGAAAGGAGAAGGAAGTCCAGAAATCATTCTGAGGCAATGGTCGTGTCTCAACAAATTGGTGATAAAACTATAAGCAAGAGGAGAGAGAACATGTATCTCCTTGGGGGCCATGAGGCTCCTTACATGGAATGTTAGGGGCATCAATGCCCCTAACAAAAGATGCGTCATCAAACAACAGATTGATGAGAAGTGTGACATCATTTTACTGCAAGAAACTAAGTTGTCAGTAGGTCAAAGTGAGGGTTTCTTCATGAATTAGAAAGGGTGGAATTTTTCGGTAGTTGCTGCGAATAATGTTTTTAGTGGCTTGGCAATTCTATGGAAGTCACATAGTCCAAGTATGTAGGTAATAGATAGGTATGATCATTCGCTGATTGGAAAATTTCTTGAAGTCTTAAAAGAAAGAGACATTTGGTTGGTTTGTGTTTATGGACCCTCCGGAACAACTCAAAAACAAATGGTGTGGTTGAGGCTTTCTCTTTGGCTAGGACTTCTTATGGGGAAGAGAATTATTCTGGGAGGTGACTTCAATGTGGTCTTGGATGATACAGAGAAATCAAGAGGGATTTTGCATCCATCGAAATTGCAGCAGGACTTCAATTTTTTTGTTGAATCCAATTCCTTATTTGACTATATTCCAAAAAATGGAAAATATACCTGGACAAATAAGAGAAAATATTTTCTTAAGATAGTTGAATGACTGGATCATTTCTTGGTTTTTGCAAAGTGTTTCTAGGATGAAATGCATTTGGAATCAAATATTCTACCTTTAGCTGGCTCAGACCACTTTCCAATTAGACTTAGATTGGGGATGGATAAGGGATTCTGGAGGAAAAAATTTATATTTCAATCCATGTGGTTTAGGGACTCAAATTTCACAAGATTGCTAGATGAGTGGTGGAAAGGGCTACCTTTCATAAGGGGTTCATGAATATACTAGCTCAATTTGAAGTTAAAACTTTTAAGGAGAAAAATTATGCAATGGAATTCTACTTGTTTCAAAAATATTTTTTGGGAAAAAGATAGAATCCAACAAAAGTTAAGGCTATTAGAGGACAAAGTGGTTAGATGTGGTATGGATGTTGATTCTTACCTGTTAGAGAAGTAGTTGAGGGAGGAGATGGAGGAGGTGTTGAGGAGGGAGGAACTATATTGGTGGTAGAAATCAAGAGAATCACGGCTCAAGGATGAAGACAAGAATACCTCCTTCTTCTATATTGCCTCTAAATCTTGTAAAGCGGCCAATTCAATAAGAGCCATAACCACTCCAAATGGAAATATAGTTTCAAATCCTGAGGATATAAAGAGGGAGGCAAAAAATTACTTCAATCTCTTACTTTCTAGGATAGATGGCTCAGTGATGGAGGAGGTAGAGCTTTCTTTCATGCTCAAAGTGGTGACGAGTCATCATAATAGGGAGCTTATGAAGGAATTCACTTTAGTGGAGGTAAAAGTAGCAATCTTTTCTATGCCAGGCGACAAAGCTTTGGGGCCTAATGGATGGATTGGATCTTTTTTCCAAAACTGTTGGGACACAGTGAGTAAAGATGTTTTTCTTGTTATTGAGGAATCTAGGAAATTTAAGAATGTTCTTAAGGAGATGAAAACTACAAACCTAATGTTGATCCCAAAGGTGAAGATTCCTCTTAAGTTTGAAGATTTTAGACCCATTTCACTTTGTAATTATATTTATAAGATCATCTCCAAAGCTGCAGCTTTAAGATTAGTCTCCTTACTTCCATATCACATTTTAAAAGAGAAAGGGGGGGTTTGTACCCAACAAAGAAACTACTAAAGGGGCCATTTTAACGTGAGATAATACCCTCATTGAAGAAGGATAGAGAGAAATCTATGATTATAAAGTTAGACATGGAAAATGACTATGATAGAGTGGATTGGAATTTTTTTGGTAGTTTTGGATAGATTGGGTTTCTCAAAGCACTAGTAGAAATGGGTTCTCCCTTTTATTTTAGGTTTCAAGGTCTCAGTTCTGATTAATGGTATGGAGTTAGAAGCATTTGAAGCTTCGAGAGGACTGAGACAAGGGGATCCAATATCCCCCTTCTTATTCATCCTTATGTCAGAAGCTTTTACTTGGGCAGTGAAAGATGCTAATAGAAAGACGCTATGAGAAGGTATAAAGCTTTGAAGCATTTATGATTCTTTCACACATGCCCTCTTTACAGATGACACTGCTTTATTTGGCAATGCTTCAGTGAGGGAGGATAAGGTTATTAAAGTTTTAATTGAAGAATTTTGTTTGGCATCAGGCCAAAGGATTAATGCTAATAAAGATCAGTTATCTACTTCTTCAATGTAGCGGCTCTCATGCAGGCCAAAATTGCCTCAATCTTTAGCTTCAAGATGGAGTCTCTACCAGGAAGGTAATTAAGAATTCCTCTATTCAATGGTAGATACAAGAATAATCTATGGAAGACTGTCATTAATAATTTGCAAGAAAAGATAACTCCATAGAAGGGATGTTGGCTCACTTTGGCAGGTAGGTTAATCATGATTAAGGCTATTTTAGCAGTAGTTCTAGCTTATATGATGTCCATTTTACAAATTCCAAAAGGAATTAGCATGGAAATAGAAAAAAAATTTAAACACTTTCTTTGGTAAGGCTCGGCAAAGGGGAGAAAGATTCATCTCTTGGCATGGGACAAAGTTTGTAATCCTAAGAGGTTGGGTGGCATGTGTGTTCTTGACCTAAGCATTCAAAATCAGGCACTGGGGGCTAAGTTTGCTTGGGATCTTTACAAGAAACCTAAGGCAAAGTGGGCTCGATTGATGAGATCAAAATACCTGGATACTTCAGATAAGGAGTGGATCTTTATGGCCAAAAATCCACCACAAGGATCTGCTATTTGGAATTTTGTTGTGAAAAGTAGAGAGATTCTACTCCCTTTTTTGTCATGGATTGGTCATAATACAGAAAAGGATGACATATGGGATGACTCTTGGAACGGGGAGCCCAAGCTTTCAGATTGGGGGGCTCTTAGAGAATCTAAGGACTACTTGAAGAATAATTAGGGAGAAAAGGTCAAAGACTATTGGCATGTAGAAGGGGGACTAGGTACCTAGAAAATCACTTGGAGATGTACTTAAAGGTGTGACTTTCCCAAGGACCAGAAGGTTTTACTACGAAGGCTTTTGGCAAAGAGGGTGGTTTTTTTCTCAAATGTGGAGGATGAAATCATTTGGATGATGGCCAAGTCGAGGTCTTACTCGGTTAAGGAAGGATGCTAGAATGATACCATTCTGCCAAAAATTGGAGCTTTTACTTAGCTTGCCCTCCACAAGAAAATTTTAACCAGGGACAGGATTAAGAGATTGGGCCTTGGTCAAAACTTCAAGTGTGTTCTATGTGGAGTGGATGAAGAAAATTTGGATCATATTTTACTCCATTGATCTTTTAATAGACATTGTTGGCTCTGGTTTTTGAGGAAGATCAATTGGATCACCCCTTTATCAACGTCATTGGAGGCCATGTTCAAGAATTGGCCGCAACTCTTTTTAGATTCCAGATTTGAATTTATTTGGGACATTGCTCCTTCTCTTATAGTGTGGCACTTGTGGAGAGAACGAAATTTTAGGGTATTTTGAAAAGAAGCTTCTTCATGCTTGGCGGTTTGTAGTAAGTTAGAGGAAGCCATCTCAGAGGTGGTCATCTCCAAGGTTAAGAAATTAGAGGCAATCTCTTCGGTATGGACAAAATGGGATGATTATATTTCCACTCTCATCAAGCCATGTGAACTTAAAGTGTTGATCAGGATAGGGGGAAGCTACAGTGAGAAAAAATGTCAAATGGCATCCTCGTACATGACATTTTTGCAAACTCAATGTTGATGGGTAGAGGTAACTCAGGCTTGTCGGGAACAGGATGTGTCATTCAAGATGAAGAAGGATCTTTATTGATAGCAAAGTCGACAAAGATTCCAAAGGGGACAAATAACGAAGCTAAAGCATGGGCTTTGGTGCATGGACTTCTCTTGGCAGTTGATTCTCGTATCAGCAATATATGGATTGAGGGTGATTCCCAAATAATAATTAACGCCTTGAAGGTGAAAGGTTCAGATAATTGGAAGATCAATTATATTCTCCAATAGGCTATAGCCTTACTTCGTTTGTTTGATAACTATTGTATTTCTCATTACTATCGAGAGGCTAACATGGTAGCAGACAGCCTAGCCAATCTCGCTATCGATCAAGAGTGTGATATGCAAACCTTCCTACCAGCACAACTGGGTTTGCCTAGTTAGCTAGTGAATGGACTAAAGCAAGATGACATTGGCTTCCATAGTTCTTAATGACATGGGAAGTTCGCATTTTTAGAGAAGTTGTCATGTCAAATCTTCTCTAGAGGGTGGCTGCATGTTCTTTATGATATAGTGGGTGGGCATGTGGGGGAGCCTTGTCTATAGTGACACCTGGTATGAAATTAAATAAGGTAGTTAGATTTTTGAATTGTGGTCACCATCATCTTAAGTCTTGGCTTGAGACTTGTGTAATGCCTTTCTTCGTGCCTCCCTAAGTTGGATGGTTTGCTTCCTGATGATGTCGCCACTAGATTTTTTATCTTGTCAGTCTTTTTCCCACAAGATGAAATATTTTAAACTATTTTCTAAGAGGTGAAGGATGGGATGACCTATCCCAGCATTGATTGAAGATATCTGTGGTGGTGCCACACACCTATGTGAAGGATGGCAACTGTTATGAAGCCACATGGATTAGGGCTCCTTCCAAGACATGCTCATCACGTCCTTTCGATCTCACTTCTTATTTGCCATAATGAAAGATCTGCCTTAGATTTTGTCAAATTTTGGGTGAGCTGGATGACAATTAATTGGCTATGTAGAATTAAATATCCTAAACCATATTATTTATTTACTTTCTTCTTGGTAGCTCTCTCCATTATTTTTGATCTTGCAGGTTTCATGGCGGACATACATATCAACAAGAGACTATTTTTTCCTCCGATGCAGTGGGAATCAATTCTATGAGGGAGTATTAGAATCACGAACTTACTAAATATGGTGGAGTGTGACTGCACATTAACGCAATTTACTCTACACAATATTGTGGGGCATAGATAGATGAAGGTGTACGATGAGAGCTACCTCAATTATTCAGATGTTCTCTCCCACATACTGTCAAATGTAATGGACTTAGTCCAGGACAAAGCATTTGTTCACGCCTTAGCCATGGGTTTATTTCACAACCACATATACAATGTTAACAGATGGAATGAGGCTTTGGAAGACTACAACCCAATTAAAGGTGACACCCTAGTTGGTGGTTTGTTCAATTCCCAGAGCCTTAGGGACTCTCTAGTCATTTTCTCTATTTTTAAAACTATGCAGGAAGGGCTCCTTACGGTCTGTATGGATGGGCTAGATTAAAAAACTGAAGACAAATAGCTTTTACTTCTCTAAGAAGAAAATCGACGGATTAGGGAGGTTTTCCTCTCTATGAGGTTCCTGAGGGTCCATGCCCGTGATTGGGCTCCCTCGCTTCCCACGGATTTCTTTGAAGATTCCGTAGGCCTTCATGTTCAGGCAGATGAAGATTCGAGTGACGAGGAACTAATTGTGGTAGTTGTGATTCTAGGTATCGCTCTAGGGAAAAGACCCAATAGGTGAGATAGTTCCAATGGTTGAGATAGTATATGTGCATTTAAGGCCCAATATTTTTTGAAGTTTAGTACTAGTAGTTGTGACTTTAACGTTGTTAGTGTTACTATAAGTACTAATAACTGAATGAAATGTGCCCTTTATATTTAAAAAGCAACCAATCATGTGATGCCAAATCAGTGCATCATCAAAGGAGGTCTTAATGCACACCTATTGGTCCACCCTTTTTTGTGGGGAACTATTTGACACCTCAACAAAAAACATGCTGATGTGGCATCATATTTGATGATGTGGCCCTGAAACGTTAGTTATAAGCAGGGGCATTGCCAAGTAAACTACTGCAAACATGTGCTCATTTTTTGGTTTTTGCCTCTGATTACTAATTCTATTTATGTTTTCCCTCTGATTATTAATTCTATTTATGTTTTCGTTATTCTGGCCAGTCATAGGGCCCTTTTTGTAATGTCATTATATCTTTCTGATTACTATATTTATAAATTTTGAATAATTCTATGGGTGGTATCCCCACATTTTTTCTCAAAAGAAAAAAAAAAAAAAAAAGAAAGATACCACTCTAATGGTTCTGAAGATTGAAATTATTTTTACCATTTTATTTTTTAAGAGGAAACATGCTATAGCCATTCTTCAAAGGCTTTTCAATTCTCCATCTTTAAAAATGCTTCATCCAATTTCGTAAACATCCTTTAAATGTTTTGTTTTGTTAAATGATCCGAGGGTTGGTTAGAAATAATGAATAAACTAGAACATATGTCTCAGTTGACTAGGCCATTTATTTTAGTTGTGTTGTAAGATCCACTATTCTAGGAGTTAGTTTAAAGATCTGTTGAGTTATTTGTGGATCCCTTAATCTCAGCATCCCATTATAAATTGTAATACTTCCAGTTTAATAATGAGGGGGTGATGCAGAAGCCCTTCCGTGAAAATGATGACTCTAAAACGTCGCTAAACTCTCTATAGTTGGTTCCGACCATCCTTTTGTTCTCTCGGCTGGCCCAGCCTCCGGGTGGGAGGATATAGGCTCACCCGAGAGAAATGAAATTTTTGTCTTGCCCAACAACTATGGAAAGGACAGCGCTGATGGGTCAGGGGTTCGATTCTGGCTGAATGCCAAAATCAGGAATTTTTGCTTCATTATGAGGCAGCGCAGAGGACCAGTTTACTTTTGCATTCTTTAAAACGTTAAATAAGAGAAGAGAATTGGTTTACAGTGTCATTTATTTGGCCATTGTTTTCTGTAATTGGATGACCCCGTAAGTGTTATATGTGTTCTTTAAGAAGTCGGAGAGCATAAAATTTTCGGTGATCGGCATATCCAACAAAATAGGAGAATGGAACACCGGGAAAAGGATGCTCCGACAAGGGTTCTCCTACAAAGATAAACGATCGGAAATCTAAACAACGAAAGATTGTCACCCTGCAGGCTGCAGCCATTATTTGTTTGATAATTGTACCACCAAATTAAAATTAAAGCATATTATATTATGTAATAAATTTTGTACCACTCAAACGTTGTCCGTTCCAAAGAAAGTCAACTATATAATACTTAATTTATGGGCCAAAATAATATATATTCGTTTAAAATTTCGCGATTGTATTTGAAGAAAGGAATAAAGTCTTCGAAAGCTTAAAACCCAGCGGGGCCCCTCTAGAGGTTTGCCTCGGAAAGTTTATTTTGAAAAGGTTTGCCTTGGAAAGTTTATTTTGAAATACAATAAAATAAACAATCTATTATACATTTTTAAACAAGTATACTTTTTTTATCAATTTACTACACTCACTTCAAATCCTACAATTTGATATGTTCGTTCTACATGTGAAAAAAATTTCTTAAATTTTTTCAATACTCATATATATTTAAGAGAATTTTTTCAATACTTTATATAGCTATTTATTTTATGCATACTGAAATTATAAATTTTCATTAAAACTATAATATTTTTTACTTTATGTGCATTGAATTTTACCTTTTTGTTTCTTCCTTTCTTCTTTTTGCATGCTCCTGTTCCATCTAATTAACTACTAAATATAGTAATTTTTTTTATGACAGTTAACCATTCAAATTAAAATACAATGACATATCTTAGTATAAGTAAAATTATATATATATATATATATATATATATATATATATATATATAATCTTATATAAATTTGACAATCTCTTCAAAATGTCTCCTTTCATGCGATGCAATCTCTTTAAAGTTTTAATTGTAATATTACCCTATACCACCATCAAATTTAAGCCCTGAAATTTTGTTTGTAGTTCAACATTTTTTTTTATAAATTTATCTTTTTCAATATAATTATTTTTATGTTTACTATTTATTGAATTAATAATGAGAATATTTGAAAATACCAATATTTATGAGTTATAATACTTTCAAAATCACTTCTTTATTTAGTAGAATTATAAAAAATATTCAAATAATAATAAATCTGTTAAAAATTAGTAATAGTATTTAAAAGTGTTATTGAATAGAATGTAGTCATATTCATCAAATACTATTACTGATATATATACCAAATAATTTTTTATATACTTCAATTTCAAAACTTCTATAAAACAAATATTTGTTAAAAAAATAATTAAGAAATATAATTTATATTTTGCTCATTATCACTTACAACAAGAAAGGATTATTATTATTATTATTACAAAAATTGACGAAAATTTCTAAAACTTCTAGTTGTGTTTGAAAGAAAAGCAAACAAGTATGGTTTACTTGAATGCTTCTTACAAGCCATTCTCTTAGAGGAGAAAGAGGAATGGCACTTGGCGCTTTGAGAAATTATTCCTCCCAACTTTTTACGTCCCAGGATTTTTGTGAGTAGAGTTCTATTTTCCTTTTTTCTGCAGATTCTACTGAAACGTAGGCTTCTCCAAACTGCCCGGTTTACAGTGAGAGCAAGAGATACATCCACTGCCAACTTTACGTTGTTAATGGTGGGGTTGTTGAGGGAATTCAGAACCCCAACAAGATGTATCAGATATCGCTCTCTAAAACTTGAATCTGATTTCATGGTATTCGTAATCTTGGCAATAGGAAGGCCTACAAATTAAGATGCAGATTCAGATACAGCTCGGAGCGGAGTGCATGTACACGGTCCCTACAATATTTTTGAGAGGAAATTAGGAAATACTTGTAAACAAATATTTGCATTACCATATCTGAACATAGAAATAGAAAAACAAAACAAGTAAATGGTACGGCAAAACAAATATATCAGACACCATCTTTGCAACTGCGTTCAATCAAATTTCAGGTCAATTAAAAAAGAATTTAAAGAGAAATCCTTACAAAACTTATTTGAGGAATGGTGCATATACTTACTGCAATCCTCCAACCTCATCGACGAAAGACGTTTCACAAAAGACGTAAAATAAGAATCGTACTTGGACTTCCGCGAATGCTACTTAGAAAGACCTCACCTTGAAATCATGCGTCATAGATTGTGAAATCAGAGCATTTAGAATATATAGAGCGTTTTGAGTCATGCGCGCTAATTTAGGCAATAGATATGGGCGAAAAAATCTCTTATCCCAGATATGCCATCCTATCTTCTCGCATATGTTGTAGGGTATTGCCTTTCTTGATGCACTTATCCGAATTATGAGAAAAAGGGTCCTGGGGGAGGTCTTTCAATTTCTCCTTATACAAGGCAACATTAGAAATAAAAGCCTTATGTTTAAAAATACAGAATCTAAGTAAAACAAGAATCTTACTAAAATGACCACAAAGACCATTTTTATTAGAGTGCCTGCTAATTTAGGGAACGGGCGAAAAAATCTCTGATTCTAGATATGCAAACAAAGATTACTCTACTCTTGACAAAGTTTATAATAGAATGTTTTCTACAATTTCTATGTAAACTTATAAGATTCCAATCTGGAATCTTTATAAAAGAACCAAATAGTCACTTCACAAATTAAAAAAAGAAAAAAAAAAGTGAAAGGAATAAAAAAAGAAAAAAAAAACATGTGGATGTAAAAAAAGTGAATGGTAGTTTCGAAAGAAAGTTAAGACATATGAAACTAGTATATTTATATTTAAAAAATATATCTACAATACACCAAGAGATATATCTTCCAATTTGAATTTATAAATTACTTGCAGTTAGAATATTTTATATTTATAGACATCTTAGTTGTAAAATACAATTAAAATTTTAGTAAGACCGTATCACTTGAAAGGTAAGATTTCAAGTAAACTGTCAAAATTTCTATGTAATTATTCTTATACATATATTCTTAGTTTATAGATATTTTTCCTAAAATAGGTAGACTTTAATATTTGAATATTTGAATATTTGAAAGGCAACTTCAAATAAATAACCATCACAAAAAAATTGCTTGTTTTTCTTCAAAATTTAAAAATAAAAAACCTTCGTTATCCTAATTTATGAGAATATGGATGATGGAAATGGAAGTGGAAGTGAGAATATGAAAATTGCTTGTTTTTCTTCAAAATTTAAAAATAAAAAACCTTCGTCATCCTAATTTATGAGAATATGGATGATGGAAATGGAAGTGGAAGTGAGAATATGGACGATGGAAATGGAAGTGGAAGAGTCATGGTGGATGTTACAAGAAGGAGAGATAATGGAAGATTTGGGAAGGCTTCTGTTTGGGAAGGTCTATAAATGTCAAATCAAGTTGCAAGCCTTGACAACATCTGTAAATTTCCTTTCTTGAATCTTAGTTTTCTCTTCCATGCCATTAAGTAAATGTTTTAATGCTGCCTTTGCAAAATATGATAGATCTCCTTTGAAAATCTCTTGAAAATCAGTCTCTAGATGCTTTAAAACAATAAAAAATCACTTCTTCCAAGCTGAACCTGCACAAAAATGGATGCTTCTCTTTGAAATATCTCCAAAAACCTCTTTTATATGGCTGGAAGTGATGATTTTTGCCTCTGTAGAATCTGAACCTGCATAAAAATCTTTCAATTTCTCCTTCTAGATGCTCTTTAATGCCAAGAATCTGCCTTCTAGCTACAAATATCTATTCTAGATCATTAATGGTCGATAAAATCAAGGTTTAATGTGAAAATAATCTCCACAAAGTGAAGTGCTGCCCTTCCCAACTCCCAATCTGCCTTGCAAATGAGAAAATCCAAGCACAAATGCCTCTTTATAATGGAGCACTGCCTTCTAGATCTTCCATCTGCTTTTTAAAAAAAAATTAGAATGCTTTCTATTATTTTGGAACCATGCCAAAAAAAAAAGAGGAGTGAGGCTGAACTGAAGTTATCCTCCTCTCTTTATATGCAAAAAAAAAAAGCATAAATAACTGAAGTGTTGCGTCCCTCTTTCATAGAAAGTCAGCTTGTGTTAAAATAGAAGTGTTTTATTTTATTTTATTTTAGATAACTATCGTATTTGCAATGCATAAGAGATTTACCCATCTTGGGATTTGCATGAGGCTTCATCTGTAACTGATCATCTTTCTGAATTAATCCTGCCCTTATTGAAAGAAACCTGTTTGCAAAGTCTCTATCCTTATTGATAGAGAGACCTCTATTCTTCTCCAAGGAGTAAGATTTCTGGATGCTATCAAAGTTATTTGAACTGAGTGGGCTACTCACATGTGATGAATGTAAGGAAGTAGGTGCAGCCTGATATAGTAATGAGTAATTGGTTGAAATAGACTCTTTACTAGTGTAGGGGCATTTGCAAGCAATCTTCCATTTGGGTGTGCCAATTTTGGGTCCAGTACTCATCCTCTGATTCAATGGAGGCCCATTGAGAAGGGAAGTAACCCCATTTGAAAGCAATCCAGATTGACTATTCTAACTTTCCTGTGAATCAGACTGAACAGCTTTAGAACCCATGGAAGAAGCTACTGAACTTGGCTGCCTAGATATTGTTGCCCCTCCATTAGTTACCACATTATTATCAGAAATCAAACCACTGGTAGTTTGGGGCCTTTTGCTCTTGCTGCCAATGTGGCGATGGTTTTTCTTTATCATGTGTGTTGCTAAAATAACTTTCTATGTCAAAAGCACCAAGTTCCCGATCCTTCGCATTTCTCCCAACCACAGCCACCCTACGCCCAAATGAGGCTTGTCTATCTAGCCTCACTAATCTCTGCATGTATGGCTCATCACCATCAACTAGCCCTGCTTTTGCTTTGAAATGCATGGTGGAACCAGTACCACCCTCAACATGTGTGCATGAATCCCCTACCTTATGCTTACTCTAAGCAACCCCTCTTTGGCATTCAATTGCCATGGACTGCCCCTTCTTATCATCTACGCACCTGTAATTAACAATGGGAAATACCCCTTTCCCTGAATTCCTCTCTGAAGAAGACCTCCTTGCACACAATTCCTCTGCACGAAACAGATAAGAAGAAAAATACACATCCCCAGTAGAATCTCTTCCTATTTCAATATCTGCAGCCTCCTTAACATTATTGTAGCTCTGCAACTTTTGATTATGACTATCAATGCCCATTTATTTAAACTTACCATCAAGAGCTATAAGTGTTCGTATACTCCTGCCATTGTTCATAGCATCTCCATTCAATTTCTCATCCATTTTCAATCAATGAGAGCTCCTCAATGCATCTGGAGCTCTGGATGGCTTTGCATCCTTCATCATATCAGCTTAGGAAGGCTAAAGCTTATTCTTCACTGCATTCAGTGCCATTATTCCTCAAACATGCCTCTAAGCCTAATGCAATATCTCATTCTCATGCCTAAATTGTCTATAATATTACTGTTTTCAACATTCTTAACATGTTCAATTTAGAAAGCCATCATGGTGTCCTCCCATTGACAAAAATAGGGTACCCACTTCACCCAGTTGACATTTGAAATGCTACGGAATACCAAAATTATCACAGAGAGCATTCAAAGAAGATTCCATATCCATCACAATAATCATAGCCTTTTCCTCCTAATTTGAGGGTCATTGTCACCCATAAAAAGGGAAAGTTTAGAGGCATTTGTGTCTGAAAAATACTAGTAATGGCTGCTTGTATTTAGGTCCCATAACATATTAAAACTTTGTGAGATTTGAAAGGGGTAAATTGTAATGAGCTAGAATTGTGCTAATTTGATGGCTGTCACAGATTAGGGAGAACATGGTGATAGTCTACCTAATGTAATAATAATAACAACATCCGGCGAGGAATTTTCAGAGTTGGCATTCGTGGCACTCATGCCTACACCTTCCTCCTTTCAAATCTCCTCCCTCACCAAATTTTATATATTACGTACATATTCCTATACAATATACATACCCCTGCCATATATAATGTGTATTCTGTGTCAAATATATATTTTTTTAGTTAAATCCTGTTGCTTCATAGTGGGATCCATTACAAACTTTACCATTAAGGATTGCTATATGGAACCCCTTTCTCATTTAATGAACACCTTCAACATAAATATAAATTTCTCCAAAGAGATGAGTATATTTTCTTTCCTTTGACTATTAATTATTTTTGATAAGGTATTATTACGTGATACAATTATTCATATTATATTTAGATTCTGTAAACAAAAATCAGAAAATATTTAAAACAAAAAAATCATATAAATAAGATTCATTGGAAAAAAATTCTTGTCCAATTTCTTTTTTGGTTCCATAGTTTTTTTTATTTTCTTATTTTCAATTTCTTTTTTTATTTTTATTTTTTTATTTTTTCCAATTTCTTTTTTAGTTTTTAGTTTTTATTTTTTCCAATTTCTTTTTCGTTTTTATTTTTTATTTTTTCCAATTTCTTTTTCAAATAAACTATGGAAAAGAATATCCCTTGGTGTACTTTAGATATATATTTTTAAATATAAATATACTAGTATGATATAGATGGCAGCACCTAAAAAAACTATACTCTCAATATAATATAGATGACACCACCTAAAAAATATTATATGTATATTTTTTTATTAGTATTAACATATGTATTAGTGAACCAGTATATATATTCTATTTGACTCATTTAACCAAGTGAGCAGAATATGGAGCATCTTATTATTATACTAATAATTTAATTCCCCAAAAGCATTGCTCACCAAAGATCGATTTGACTCCTAACCCAATGTGTTGGGGGACCAACTATCTATGCTCACAACACACTTTAAAAATCTTATATTATGAAATCCTTAGCTAAAAATCCATCCCAAATTTAAGATTATACAATAGAATAACTGGATCTTGTTTTAATTTGTTTTAATGGTAAGATTAGTTCACTTAAAAAGAATTAGTTATTTTTAGTCTTTGAAGGTGGGGTTGTATTCATCTGAATGCCTTTCACATTAGTTGGTTCTATTTTCATAGTTGATTTTACATTTGTTTGAATCAAGAAAAAATGGGAGTTAATCATAACCAACAAAAGTAAAAATCAAAATGAGCCTTAAGATTTATTTCTAGACAAAATAGAAGGCTCTTACATTTTGCAATTATATTGCTCAGCCATCACATTGGTCCTGCCATTAATTTCCCTTTGTTTTAGGTATTAACTAGTAAAAGCACCAAAGGTGCTATCTAGTTTATATTTATATTTTTATTGGAAATTTATTAAATGTAGTAGTTGGTGGACAAGGCTATAAATACTATAAGAAATTCAATTTTTTTTGGCAAATAAAAATGATGGAATGATATTAAATGAATAACAACATGAATGAACCATTAAAAGAAATAAATCATCAAGAAACCATTAGAGAACTATGACCTCCCATTCAACCACAATGAAATATATTATTATTAGGAAGTTATATTTTAAACACATTTATTTAGGGTGTTTCACTTTGGAATATATTTATTGTTTGTGTGGAGTGCAACTTTGGCATTCACTTTAGTTTGATATACTTATTGTTTGTGGAATTACAGGTTTGAACTTTATATTTGTTTCACTTTGTATTTTTAAAATTGAATTCACTTTGTTGCTCTAATTTGATATATTTATTGTTTGTGTGAAGCATGGGTTTGAACTTTATCATTGACTTATACGTGTTTGATGTCCTATGTTTAAAATTGAATTCACTTTGTTTGCATTTATTGTTTGTGTGAAGTGTGTGTTTGTGCTTTGACATTTACTTTTTGTGTGTTTATGGAAGAAGAAACATTAGTGAGTTATCTTTGAACCTTCAAATGTTGGAATAGATTACTACAAAACATTTCAATCCAGAAATTAAATAAACCTCACAAGATTTGTACTTTAAAATATAAATTAATTTTTGTTTCTTCTTTCCATAAGATCGTCATTTGTGAGGCTCCAAACAGTGGAACAGAATACTACTACAGTTCAATCCAGAATGTCAAATCAATATCACAACATTTGTATTTACAATATGCTGAATTTATTTTTGGCTTCTTCCTTATGATGAGCTCATTCCCTAGGGAGTATCAGTCTTGGCTGTTAGTAGGAATTTTGGAGTAAACTTGGGGTATATTCTGAAGATTTGAATGCAGACATACTTTAAAAGGTTGTAAAAAAAAAATTATGATCATTTAAAGATGAATATAAGTTGTATGTTAAATAAGAATGTGTTGTTTTTAAAAATTAAACTCATGGTTACCAACATATAAGTTATATTTTAATTAATAATATGATGTTTTTCAAACAACAAATGATAATTTTTTGTTTAACTACTAGGAATTCCGTGATAAATTTTTGGTCAATTATTTAAATAATTATTTTAAGGATGTTTCTATTAGACACACCTAATGTGGTGAGTTGTGTGATGAGTCACACCTCCAAACCTTAGTTGTAGATAGATAAGAGTCAATTTTAATCTCTTTTTAATCTTAAAAGTTTGAACTCAATTTTACCTTTGATGAGCTACATTGCTATTTCAAAATAAGTTCATGTCTTGAAGTTTGAGTATAATAGTTACTTTTAAATTAAGTGGGTGATTAAAGAAAACTATCTAATGTTATACTTGCTCGTGAGATATGCACTATCTTCAACTTCAACATAATGGAAATTCATCTTGTGTTGTAAGCATAAGGAAATAAAACTAATTGCATGAATCTTGAGGAACATAATTTATAGAAGCCTACATATAACTATATATTTCATGATTACAACATGCATAAGTTTAAGACCTACTCCATTCACTCTTCATATATTCCCACTAACAAATGAAGATAATAACAAGTTTAGTTGCATCTATCTATAACTCATTTTCTTCCAGTAAAAATTGGATTATTTTTAATTAAATTTTCTAAATAAAAGCCACATGAATGACAATATAAACAATAATACAATTTCTACAAATAAGTAATGTCTAAAGTTCAAACACACTTCAAACAAATAAATTTTAAAGACACTCCAAATAAACAATCAATGGTTATTAAAATTTAAACACACACACACAAAGTAAATGTCAAAGCACAAACACACACTTCACACAAAAAATAAATGCAAACAAAGTAAATTTAATTTTAAACATAGGACATGAAACACATATAAGTCAATGCTAAAGTTCAAACCCATGCTTCACACAAACAATAAATATATCAAATTAGAACAATAAAGTGAATTCAATTTTAAAAATATAAATTGAAACAAATATAATTCAATTCTAAAGTTTAAACTCGTAATTCCATAAAGTATATCAAACTAAGTGAATGCCAAAGTTGCACTCCACACAAACAATAAATATATTCCAAAGTGAAACAACCTAAATAAATGTGTTTAAAATATAACTTCCTAATAGTATAACAATAATAATATATTTCATTGTGGTTGAATGGGAGGTCATAGTTCTCTAATGGTTTCTTTATGATTTATTTCTTTTAATGGTTCATTCACAATTTAGTTCATGTTGTTATTCATTTAATATCATTCCATTATTTTTATTTGCCAAAAAATAATTGAATTTCTTATAGTATTTATAGCCTTGTCCACCAACTACTACATTTAATAAATTTCCGATAAAAATAAAAATATAAACTATTTAGTGATAGGCCTATAAATATGTGTGCCTATAAGCCATTTGATAGCACCTTTTGTTCTTTTACTAGTTCTATCTATTTGGCTTTCATGAATTTATTTATTTTTTGTTTAACGTGATAAAGATTTCACTCCATAACTGCCCAAGTTTTTCTATTTTTCTATCCATTTGGTTTCACAAATTTATTTATTACACATTTTAAGAATTGTATTTACTTGGGAATCTGAATCTTAATTGGTTATAGGAATGTGGATCTTTTATCCCTTGTTGTGAGTGTAGAACACCTCTTGGCATAATTTTTTGAATATTTTAAATAAAGAAGTGACTTTGAAAGTATTATAAGTCATAAATATTGGTATTTTCAAAGATTCTCATTATTAATTCAATAAATAGTAACCATAAAAATAATAAAAAGAAGAAAATACATGTTGGATGTAAAGATAAGTGGATGGTAGTTTCAAAGAAGCCATCACTATGCACTAAGATGAAAGAAAGAAATGCTAAAAAATCGCATATGAAAAGATGCACATTGAATTTATTTCACATGTAGAAGAACATATCAAATTGTAGGCATTTGGAGAAGGATATCTCTTGACATACTTTAGTTATATTTTTTAAATATAAATATACTAGATTTAAATACATTTATATGGAAACAAGTTGGTTAGGTTTGAAAGATTACTCTATATTTTTTAAATATAAATATACCATATTTAAATACATTTATATGGAAACAAGTTGGTTAGGTTTGAAAGATTACTCTACTCATGACTAGAGCTTATGAAAAGAAGTATTAAACAATCTCAACCATTTATTATTTCTCATTTTGTAAGTGTAAACTGATGGTAAACTAGTTGGGTCAACATACAACTTCAAATGATTTATGACTAGTATATTTATATTTAAAAAAATATATGTAAAGTATGCCCATGTATATCTTTTTTCCATACTTTATTTGATTTTCTCACTTTTTTTCTTCCATCATTTTTATTTTTTAATTTTTCAAATTCTTTTTGGTTTGATATTGTAGACACTGAAAATTGTCTAGGTCTTATTTACACATGACCTTGTATGTCTTTTCCCTAGGTCTTGGTTACACAACACATTATCAACATGAACTTGTATGTGTTCCCCTTAGTCCTAGGTCATCCTAGTTCATCTAACCTCATCCCACTTAATCCCATTTATCCCTAGGTCCTAGTTTATCCCATCTTAATCCCATTTGCCCAACTTAATCATATTCCCAATTAATTAAATAAATCCAGTTTATTTAATTAATTTCCCCTTTCCTCTAATTTAAATAAATAAAATATTTATTTAAATTATCCCCTTTCACATGTTTCCATAATTCAAATTAAATATTTGAATTAATCCCTCACCTTTCATCTCATTCAAACAAGTGTTACATTATTCATCCTCCACTTAATCCCTTCACATGTCAAACTAATTTAAATAATCTTTTATTTAAATTAGATTCCTTTTATCACAATCAAACACTTGTCCACTTTCCTTTTGTCTCATGTGGGGTAGTACATCTTGCATTTAATACAAGTCACATATGCAAGCTAATTCAAATAAAATATTTGAATTAGATTCCTTTCATTCTCCTTCTCACACTTGTCACATGACTATGATTTATTGAGGTGCAAGGAAACCCTAATCAATCCTAATCAATCCTAGCCATCCATATCATCTAAACCCTAATCGATCTTGTCCATCCATTCTAACTAGGTCTTTCCTATAAACCTAGCCTCCTCTAAGCCATTTGAGAGGATGAAATCTAATTTCATACTGTTATGCTACCAAAATCCTAAGCAACCAACATTCATCCATATCCATCAATCTCTCCCTTGCATCCATCTCCATCTCCATCTCCATCTTGCATCTTTCATCATATTGCATCCATTATCTTGCAGGTATCGATCAAGCCATCATCTTGCGCATATCATTCAAGGTGTATTGAAGGTTTGGGTTTGGGTAATACATGTATTTGTTTCATCATTTCAGTTAATCAAATTTTTTAGTATACTATTGGCACACCCGCGGTTGTAACCCTCATTTTTGTAGGTTTTTGGTGATCAAATTTGCAAGGTTTTAACATTTTTTGTTTGATTTTTACAAGTGACCTATCGCAAGAGGCCTCAAGAGCTCAAACAAACTGCGTTGTTGAGTCTAGGAAGCTCGAGAAATGAAAATAGACATAAAATTTGACTAGCTTTTGTCACTATGAAATTTTTTGTTTTTGGCCAAATTTTTTTTTAGTATGACAGTCCATACCATACGAACATACCGTACCATTCCTAAGCAGGGGTCTGGTTTGAATATTCAATTTTATATGGTAGGTTAATTTTCTCTATTGGTAGGCATTGGTTGGATGTTGCAGGTTTTCCTTTGATTTTGTGTATTGCATGTTATGAGTTTTTGTTGCAACAGATCTTGTTTCATCTCTATTTGAAAAGACCCTAACCACTAATTTCCTAAATGCTAAAGTCTCCCGTCACCTTTGGAACTTCACCCATCCTCTACTTTTGTTCGTAAAAACCCTGCTCACCTCTTGACCCTCACTCTATGCTATCTCTGCCGATCTAAAACCTGAAGATTTCCCCCCTGCGGTCTTCACCAGTGGTGCTGCCATCAAATAGACAACAAAAAACCCTAATCCATTAATTGTTATAGGATTTAAACATTCAAATCTTTCTTTGGCCTACATTTTTGCTGACTTCCCTCCATCTTAAACTCAGTCGACAACCCCTTCCACCTCTATTGCCACTGGTTTTAAACCCACCACCACTGGTATTTCCCACTTAACTTCCACTTCCTTATAGCAGTCGACATCCTTGGTAGACATTTGTTGGCACTTCAAGCATCGGTCAGTACATTCAAAACCCGTCACCACTTCTCAGGTATCTGCCACTCATAAGACTCACCTCCGCTGACCTAAAACTTGCACCATGCCCTTAGATCTGCCCTAAACCATACCTCCATCACCGCCACAAAATTTGGTCGACACCTCCCTCTAGTTAGAAACTTCTATTTAGACTTGCAATCACCATTTCTCTATTGTCACTGTGCTCTTGGTACTACCACTGGGCCGAGCTTCCACAACCATAGTTTGAATATCTGTCACCACCAGTGGTGGCGACCACTGGTGTTGCCCTCGTTTCCACCATTATCACCTGTGGATACCCCTAACCGCTAACATTTTAGGGTTTTTTGCACATCACTAATGAAATGTTAATCTTTCATTTTAGGTTTTAGTAATATCATTCTATGCCATTATCAAATATCTTGTTATATGGTCATTAGGGAAATTTGGGAACTTAAATTTCCTTTCTTATTTTTTCTTTGGGTTCTGGCCTTGGTCGTATGGTAGACCAGGGGCTCTTCTGAGTTTTAACCATCAATCTGGTTGCTAGGATACTAACCACTAGCACTTATTTCATGTGATCACTTTTCCAAGTGGTTAGTGTTTAACTGTAACAGCCAGAGCCTACCTTTGTCTTAGATACATACCCTAAAAGGGTTTTTTTTCTTTTTCTCATAACTTTCGCATACGGAGACAAAATGGAAGAATGAACTTCACAGCTGAGAAGAAATTATTAGGTGACTATACCATTTTCCTGCATTTTGTTCATAGTCAAAGTCAAACTTGCACATGAACTTCAAGTGCACATAACTTTTTCAATTTTGATCAAATTTTCATGAATTATTTTTAAAAAGTGCATAGAATTTCATCTAGCATCTATTCATGAACTTCATCTTTTTGTATCAATTCATTTTTCATTAGATTTTATCAGATTCTCAATTTTCGCATAATAGTCTTCTTGGCTAGTTTACTTGCTTCTTTTTTGCTTTGGTGGCTTACAGGTGATCATACAACGAGCTAGAGCAGCATTTGGATCAGTAAACACAATAACTTGGAAAGAGAAAATAACGAGGTACACTTGTTTCATCTCTTATCTCTTAATCATTATTTGACCATACATTTGGATTTTGGGCTTAAAATGAACAATTTGTTTGCTTTCACATCAAAAATTGGGCATAAAAAGAACAAGTGTCTTCCATCACACATTTGGATTTGGGTCTAAAAAGAACAACTACTTCCTTGTCTTACAGCATACATTTCATTTTCTAAGGGTTAATTTACAAGTGCAAGTGTGAATCAAGTGTGCGTGTGTATACTCTCTCCTCACACCGCAAGGTGATCTTGGAGATCAAAAACACCTCACTTGGTTTGCTTTTGTTTTACCCTATCTAGGAGGCTTTCTTGGAGACACACCACTCCAAGGGATGACCTCAATTGAGGCTAAATTGAACGACACCCTCATTGAGAGTTGGAATCTTGTCGCTCTTGGCTAAGCCCCAAAGAACTTTATACCTTTGGAAAGTGAAAGTGAAGGGTGGGTTACCCCTTTCTCCTAGATGTGTGGTAGGATTTCACTTTCAAATTCCTATTCAACCTCGTGTAAACATAGCCCAAAACCTAATTGGCCGTACCCTATTTCAAACCAGACATTAGGCTTGTTGTTGTGTCTTCAAGTGTGTGCTTAATCATAACATTTAAACCTTGAAAGGCAAATTCATCATATTGTTTGGTGTGTGTGTTCATCTATTTGTTTGTGAAATCTTGTGTTTGATATTGCCCTAAAAGCAAGCTTCCAATAAACACTTGCCACATCATCTTCATCCGACTTTCCAATAACACATATCTTAGACCACCTCATCCACACCATCCAATCCTAATCACACAATTCATCAATTCATTTTAACTCACCTCCATCCTAAACAAAACCCTAATCATAACCAAGTCATCATTCCATCACATCAACATCATCCTAGTCATTACACATCATCCAATCATTCCAATACAAATCACATCCTAACTACTTTCATCCCAATCCAAATCCAAATCAACCCAATCAAAAACCAAGACCTTAGTTGATCATCATCAACCGTTATCCAAACTTGCTTGAGATCATTAGTCTATCTTAAGTAAGTCATCCAATAAAATCAATCCAATCAACCCTCTATTACTTAAGTGTCATTAGTCTACAAAAACAAAAGAAATAAAATCATCCTAAGGTCTTGAAATTTTATCCCAATCACTCCACATCATCACCTACATTTCTCATTTAAACTAATTTCATCCCAATCCATTCATCCTAATCACCTCAATCCAAGTCATCCCACCTTGTTATACCACATCACCCTTACCATTATCCTAAATCATCCTAGTCACCTAACATAATATTTACACCATCATTCATCCTAATTCCTTGAAGTCATCCAATCTCATCATCCTAGTCATCTTTGACATCCTAATCATCATCACCATAGTCCTCATCATCCAAGTAAAAGCCTAATCATTTCTGGCCATTACACATCCTCATTCTACATAGCCAATCAATTCTCCACATATACCAATTGTCAACATGGATATGGCATTTCTAAACAAAACCTATGAGAATGATCCTTATGGAAACAAAAGAACACTTGATCAACTTAGGTGGTTATATAGAAAGGAAGAAGACCTTGTGTCACCACAACATCGACAATTCCCACAACATCAGGTCCTAGGCCAATATCAATGGTTCCACATTCAATCACAAGTCCAACAAGCACATAATCCAAACACTAATGCCACCACATCCATACCACAAATCATTGTCACTATTCCTAACAATAGCACAAACACAAGTGCTTCTATAAGCATACCATCCAATGATCCTAACTCCATTTCCTTCATATCACAATTACTTTCTCAACAAACTTCCCACATCAACCAAACTCCACAACAATCCACCTTACAAAACCTTTCACCTACATATCCTATCATGCCACCTCATCACCAAACCTATCCACATGGTAATCAAATTTCCTTACAACAACAACATGTAAGTCCAAATGGCCCTATGTACATGAACCAAGCAAGCCAAAGTTCACTTTCGTAACAAACACCATTGATAGACTTAAGTTATCTTATGCAAGACCTAAAATCCTTTGACAAGGGAGAAACCAACCTAGCAAGTACCTCCTTTGAGTCACCTTCACCATCCAATCATATGCCAACACATAAGCCAACTAGTCCTACCCCAACACCTTTATCAAGCCCTTCATCACCTTAATCACCTTCATTCCCATGTTCCACTAATCCTTCATGAAAATATTCCATGGAGATACTTTTAGAGAAATTGGTCCAAGCAAATTTCATTGAGCTATACCCGTTTAGAGCATATTCTCCATCTATGTTTAAACCTATTTGGTATAAAGATGATTCATATTGTGCATACCATAAGTATAGGGGCCATACCCTATCCACTTATGTCCAATTTCAAAGATTAGTCAACAACCTAGAAGATTGTGGTAAGATTGTCTTGGATAAAACCAATCCCTCTAATTCCATTATCTTTGCATCTAGCCCAAATCCTAATCTTAAGCCTTCAACTTCCACTATAATCATCCATCCACTATATTGTCCATTCACCCATACCCTTGCAAAGGATGTAATCCATTGGCTACTAGCAAGGAATATAATATTGCCATGTCATCAAACACCTATTCTTGAGCCTCCCCATGAGTCCTTAAACACTTTATCTAGTCTTCTAACCCCATCATGTGATCTACAAGCTATCAAGCTTATTAAAGAGCCTTCCACTTCCCTTCAAGAAAACCAAGAGTTATGTCAAGAGCACGATCCTAAGCATGAAGAAACAATACCACCTAAATATAATCAAGATCAAATCACCCCTATCCAATCTATCCATAAGATGTACCTTCTTTATGATCAAGATGATACCTATGAAGAACCTATCCATGAACAACTTGATCCTAGTCATACCCCCACAACTATCTGTGAACAAAACACCCAAGACCTACATGCTTCATCTAATGGAAGTCTTGTTGACTTACTTGAGCATTCACCCCATTTCACGGCCTTCATTCAAAGCAAAGAGACCTCTCCACCTAGCCATGATCCCACAATATCCACTTGTCATGATGAGACACCTGTCCCCCAAGCCAACATAGAAGATCAAACAAATAACTTGGATCTACATGAACATGATCAAGATCCTAATCATCCTTCCACATCCACCATTGATCCCATTTCAAATCCACCATATCCTACTAGTCTATCCACATTCATTCATGAGTGTTCCTCCTTAGAACACCAACAACCTTTATTCACTTTACCTTCTCCATCCAATAATCAACTCAAGTCTAGTGTCCAAACTACACCTAGTCCTATAGTCAATCGCATGCTCCAAAACATGAATTACCAAGGAAAAGGTTTAGGCCTACATGAACAAGGCATTTTCGAGCCAATCCATGTCAAGATCCCTCCTCACTCATTTGGCCTTGGATACACACCCTAAGGTTAACAATCTAACAATGTTGGTACTTCCTCCACACTTCCTAAATCCACTTCCTTCCATCATAAACCCCATCATATTCTTAAAACATACGTTTCCATTCCACCTCCCTTATCCTACAAATTTCAAAAGCATGTGATCATTCACCTTCCACCATCCACTTTACCTTCACTCCTTCCAACTCCTAATATCCCTCCATTCGCTTTGCCACCATTGCTACCAACACCCCCTCACCCAATCATTCATAAATACCCTAAATATCCTAATCATGACCAACAAATGCATGCATTGTATAAACAAGAAGCTTCCACTCATTTCATCCACCACATGGGATTCAAAAATAAACATTTGGATGCCAGCATTCAAAAAGCCACAAATCCTAAGGGTCCTAATGCCTTAGGAAATCAATGCCTTAGGAAATCAATCCAAAAATTCAAAGAAAGGTACATTCAAAAATCCATCCAAGCCCATACCTCCAAAAGCAAAGTCAAAAACTAAAATGATATGGGTCCCTAAACAAAAATCACAAATGAGGCATCCCCTTCTAAAAAATCCTAGCCATCCTCTTCCATCCATTCCATTCAAAAGTCTCAAATTTATTCAACCCACATGAAAAACAAAAATCATAAAATCACTAAGTCTATGTGGGTTCCAAAAGTCCTAAATCATCCATCTCCTAAGAAAACATTGCCATTGCTTGCTACACCACCATCCAATCAAAAGATTCCATGTTTAACATGGTGTTTGCAACCATTGGTCATGATTCCTTTCCATACCTCCATCACTCCATCATTCACTCATTATCCTACATCTCTCCCATCACCTTCCTATGGTCCATGCTTTTGCATAAGTCCATTATAATCCACATCATAATCCACTTTCAAACCTACATAATCCACATCATATTCCACTTTTGATCCCTCCATAATCCACATCATAATCCACTATCTACCTTATCCATCTCACTTTTACGCAATCACCCTACCAACATCTTGAGCATAATGACTTGACATGGTCCATTTGTGATGACATCCTTCTGTAATGGGACTATAACATTACATGGAACTAGACACTTGAGTCCCATCCATCCATATCCCCCCCTTTCCCATTCAAAAGTCAAATATTCACAAAAAAAGAAAGTAAAGAGAAATCCCTTCATCTAACAGTTAAAACCTAGTAAATAGACGCCTTGGATAAGTATCATGATGAAAACCTGGCAAACAGGTGTCATGTGTAGGTTTATCTTCTATGTCACTTACACTTGGGTGCACCTTGTCTCATCCACACTATCTATCTTATCATATCACTTTCTATTATGTCCTACCATTTCCATTTCCCTATCCCATCCTATCCTCCTTATCTATTACACCTATATACCTATCATATTGAGTCCATCCATCCACCCTTCTTCTTTTGATCTTGATAATGATATGGGGGCAACAATGTTGAAACATGTTTTGGATATCTCTTGATGTACCTCATCCCATCCAACCCATCCTATCATTACCCTCTTTCCATTACCCATCTTTTCATCCCTTCCAAACCAAATCCTATCATTACCCTCATGTCATTACCCAATTTTCCATCCCGTCTAAACAATCCTATCAACATCCTTTGTCATAAGCGTTGTCATGAAAAACCCTAATTATTACACAATGAAATGGGGTATTCTATTCCTATGCGACGTAGTTCTTTGCAATCACATCCTTGCTCTCTTACACAGACATCCATTCCATTCCATAGCCTATCCTTGTATCCATCCATTTATCATGAGCTTTCCTTTCCAATATGGCCTATCCTCTTATCTACTCACCTATCATGACCCTTCCATCCTATTTGTTATCACCCATCCTTTTATCCATTCATCCAATCCCATTTACTTCCTTACACCTAGACTTGTTTTTTTTTTCCCTTCTCATTGGTATCTAGTACAAAGGCCACCCAAATTGTAAATCCATTGACATCCCAAGCTATCCCAAAAACACAAAAAAATCAAAATATCCCAAAAACACAAAAAAAAAATTTCCAAAGATACAAAAAAGTCAAATATCCATCATCATCAAAATCAAAGCACATCAATCCAACCTTCAAATCAATTCATCAATCCAATCATCTATTCATCAAATCAAATCAATCCAAAGAATCAATTCAAGCAATGATCCAAATGCAAGTTATCCTTACTCCATACCAATCAAGTTAATTAATCATGTCAAATTATACAATCACATTCATGGTCTTGATCCTAACCTTGTCATAAACCAAATCAATCAAAACATCATCATCATCAACGAGATATATCATTCCCACATCCTTGTGTTGATCTAGGGATATAGTATTCCCTGCAATGACAACACTATCATCAATCAATCATTGGTTTACAGCTTGACAGGGGTAATATCTTGTTTTGTTTTTGTATCATTTGTGCATGCTTACTTGCTTGCTTATGTGTGTTATCTTTTTATCTTGCATTTGCATCAAATCTGAATCAACCCAGCTAATATTCATATCTTGTAGCTAGACAAGGTTGTATTATGTTGGGGCACGAGACACACCATCACCTTGGTCCTTATACCCTGGTGCATAATATCTAGTGCTATATAAAACATCATGGTTGCTCACCTTCATTGCAACATAACACATCCATCTCTTCTCCTATCCATTCCTTTATCTTTTACCAATTCCATTTCATTTCAAGAGCCTACCCATGTTTGTCCAACTCACCTAGCCTCTCAAGGGGGAATCATTATCCTATCTTTTCATCATCACCCTATCCTTTTCTTCTATTTGTTTCCTTAACTTCTTTGAAATGATGTTACTCGACATAAATCTTATCATCTTGCAACATCATCTCAAAGAGGGGAAAATGTAGACACTAAAAATTGTCTAGGTCATTTTTACACATGACCTTGTATGTCTTTGCCCTAGGTCTTGGTTACACAACACATTGTCGACATGAACTTGTATGTGTTCCCCTAAGTCCTAGTTCATCCTAGTTCATCTAACCTCATCCCACTTAATCCCATTTATCCCTAGGTCCTAGTTTATCCCATCTTAATCCCATTTGTCCAACTTAATCATATTCCCAATTAATTAAATAAATAAATCTACTTTATTTAATTAAACCCACTAGATCACCTTTCCCAATTAATTAAATAAATCCACTTTATTTAATTAATTTCCCATTTCCTCTATTTTAAATAAATAAAATATTTATTTAAATTATCCCCTTTCACATGTTTCCATTTATAATTCAAATTAAATATTTGAATTAATCCCTCACCTTTCATCTCATTCAAACAAGTGTCACATTATTCATCCTCCACTTAATCCCTTCACATGTCAAACTAATTTAAATAATCTTTTATTTAAATTAGATTCTTTTTATCACAATTGAAAACTTGTCCACTTTCCTTTTGTCTCATGTGGGGTAGTACATCTTGTATTCAATACAAGTCACATGTGCAAGCTAATTCAAATAAAATATTTGAATTAGATTCCTTTCATTCTCCTTCGTACACTTGTCACATGACTACAATTTCTTGAGGTGCAAGGAAACCCTAATCAACCCTAATCATTCATAGCCATCCATATCATATAAACCCTAATTGATCTTGCCCATCCATTCTAACTAGGTCTTTCCTATAAACCTAGCCTCCTCTAAGCCATTTGAGAGGATGCAATCTAATTTCATATTGTTATGCTGCCAAAACCCTAAGCAACCAACATTCAACCATATCCATCAATCTCTCCCTTGCATCCATCTCCATCTCCATCTTGCATCTTTCATCATATTGCATCCATTATCTTGTAGGTATCGATCAAGCCATCATCTTGCGCATATGATTCAAGGTGTATTGAAGGTTTGGGTTTGGGTAATGCATGTATTTGTTTCATCATTTCAGCTAATCCAAATTTTTAGTATACAAATATTTTTGGTGATTTAAAAAGAAATTGATAATAAGAAAATTAGAAAAACTATGAACCAACAAAGAAATTAGAAAAAATAAAAAATAAAAACCAAAAAATAAATTGGAAAAAATAAAAAATAAAAACTAAAAAAGAAATTGGAAAAAATAAAAAATAAAAACCAAAAAAAAAGAAAATAAGAAAATAAAAAAAACTATGGAACCAAAAAAGAAATTGGAAAAAATAAAAATAAAAACCAAAAAAAGAATTGGAAACAATAAAAAATAAAAAATAAAAAATAAAAAATAAAAAAGAAATTGGAAAAAGTAAACAATAAAAAACAAAAAAGATTGAAAATAAGAAAATCACAAAAACTATGGAACCAAAAAATAAATTGGAAAAAATAAAAAATAAAAACTAAATTTTAATTTTTTTGTTTTGTTTTTAGATTGGAATCTTTTTTTTTTTTTAGATTGGAATCTTACAAAATTACACGGAATCAGAATCTTTGAGCTCTTCAACTCCACCCCTGCTATGAATGTAGGAACGCCTCTCGACGTAAAAATAGTTTGAAGCTATTGCAAGTTATATGACCCTAGGTGGTAGGAAACATTCTACAAGCAACATATTGTGCCAGACTTGTATGTTCCATAAGGAATTTTTATATTCTTGAATATGTTATTCTACATGTTTGACTTTGTTGTGATGATACTTAAGTAGAAATTTCTCTATATTTTTTGCAAGGGATGTGTAGGCTCTACTATCTTCTTAAAATGTGCCACAAACATTTAGGGAGTTGGTGAGAAACAATGAGTGGTTGTCCCAAAGAACCTAGTAGAGTTTTTTTAGGTACTACAAATGGGTTAACAAACTCATGTTGAGAAAATGGGTTAACAAATTATATAGATTAATCTATTGTGAGATGGAAAACAATGTTTAATGGATCAAAATGGTCATCAACATAACTTATAGAAATAGAAGTTTATCGAACATTTGACCCTCAAGGATTATTATATTGGATTTTGTTTCATAATATTTAGAAAGGCTTCGTAGTTTGAAGTTTCTTTTATTTGAATTAGATCTTGTGATCATTTTTGTAGGTTGTAGTTTTTTGAATTACCTCCTTCAAGTACCAATATATTCATGGGATCTCCTGTCATGGTCAACCTAGGAAGAATGAGCTCACTTAGAACTTGTCCTACCTCACCTAAAAAGATATAATGTTTAATAATTCCTTGGAAATACCTCTCCAAGGCCTATTTAGTTAGGTCAATATTGCCTTACTCAAGTAACTCAAATGTTCTATATACTATTCCAATATTACCTATTTTGTTCTAGTTTAGAATTCTATATTGAATCTTCACCCAAGTTATGGATAGAATTAATTTTATTTTTCCTTTCTTTATGTATTTTATAATGTATAAAATTAAAATGGATTAGTTCAAACAAATATAGAAGTATTTTCTAGTTTCATTTGAGTTGTAACATGAGTGGAATACCTATGAAAACACATATAACCTTGAACTAATTTATTTGATCAAGTTTCAAAAAAGAATAATAATAATGCAAATTAAGATAATCCTTTTATGAAATAAAGCACGTTCGTTTCAAATCATAATTCTAGATTTCCACCATGGACCAATTAACCACATAACCTCTAATAAAAACATTGATATTCATGCAACGACTAATTACAAAGGTGCATGCTCCAAGGATAATGACATATAAAATCATTGTAATATAAAATACCCTATATTATGCATATAATTACATCAAGGACTCCCATGTAACTTGGATGAGTCAGGTTTGGTTGGGTCTCCTTTTTCTGAGCAAGAAGCTAATGAATTTGTTGAAAGAACCTTTTGTAAGGTGGGCTCTGACCTGATTGAAGAACTGGCAGATGAGGTAGTCACCAAGAAGCCAAATTCTCTTGTTGATAATCCCAATCTTTTAAATAAGTATGTTCTCAGTGTCGATCTTGAGAATTGCCTAAACCAGGGGATAGTAGACCAACCTGCACCTTTAGGAGAAAATAGTGAGGTTTTTGACTTTTCTACTAAATTGTCCATTTCTCAGTCAATGAGTCAGGACTCACCTACCAAACAGGGTTCTATCTCTCCCTCTAAGAAAGGATGCAAACCAAAATCCTTTAAAACGCAAGAAGAAATTAAAGCGGGTTTACAGGCCACCTTGGATACTTGTCTGAGATCGGGGAGAGTGAGAAACTCTCCCCGCGAGCAATGAAGCTCCTTTCTTGGAATGTTAGAGGCATCAATGCCCCTAACAAAAGATGCTTGATTAAGCATCAGTTAGATTCCTCTGGAATGGATATTGTCTTACTTCAAGAGTCTAAGTTATCAACTTCTCAAGCTGATCTTATTTTTTCAAGTTGGTTGAAATGGAAGTATCTTCATTCTCCCTCTCAAGGGGCCTCAGGGGGACTAGTTATTCTTTGGGACAGTACAGTGTGTGCAATAGAATTAATTTGCTCTATTTCTAATTTTATTCTGGTCAGGATCACTTCTCCTTCTTTTAACTTTTGGTTATTTAATATCTATGGCCCTACTGCAACTAGGGAAAAAAAACATTGTTGGGACACTTTATCAGCACTTCTAGTGCACTTATCTGGAGAGAAAGTTATTTTAGGAGGGGATTTTAATGCTATTACCTGTCTAACAAAAAAATCGGGTGGAATCTCCCCTCCTCCGAGGGTAATAGAGGATTTTAAAGGGTTCATAATAGATAATGCTTTGATTGATAGTCCACTACTTAATGGGACCTTCACCTGGTCAAACCGGAGGAAAGACTTCTTAAACATAGCAGAACGATTGGATAGGTTTCTTTTTTCATCTGAATGGTGTCTTGAGGCAAATATTGTTGGTACTTCTATTATCCCTTTTACAGCTTCATATCATTTTCCTATTTCTATTCAACTTGGTGCCTCTTTGGGGAAAAAACCCACTAGGACCTCATTTAAATTCCAAGCTATGTGGTTCAGAGATAAAGATTTCTTATCCCTATTGGAATCCTGGTGGAAGAATGCTCCTTTTGTAAAAGGTTCTCATATGTATTGGGTTAATGAAAGATTAAAATATATAAAGAAACAAATTATGGATTGGAATAAATCCTCTTTTGGTAACATTTTTTCACAAAAAGCTGCCCTTCAACTACAATTACAATAGTTAAATGAAGCCATAATTTCTAATGGCATGGATAATGTATCTTTTGAACTTGTAAAATCACTTCAATCTCAATTAGAGGAAATTCTGTCTAGGGAAGAGATTTTATGGAAACAAAAATCAAGGGAAGTATGGTTAAAGGAAGGGGATCGTAATACAAAGTTTTTTCATGTCTCAACCATGTTAAGAAGATATAGAAATTCTATTTTCTCCATAAAAGATTCTATGGGAAATATTCTACAAGATGACTCTCTCATCCAGAAAGAAGGTATTAATTTTTTCCAGAAATTACTCTCCAAAGATTCAACTCAGATTCCTAGCACAGCTATTTCTGAAGTTCTAAATCACATTCCTAATCTGATTTCCCATGAAGATAACCTAGAATTGATGAAAAAGTTTACCATAGAAGAAATTAAGGCAGTAGTCTTCTCTTTAGAGCCAGATAAATCTCCTGGTCCAGATGGTTTTACTCCAATTTTCTTTCAAAAATGTTGGGAGTTTGTGGGTAAGGATATTTGGCTAGCTATAGAAGAAGCTCGGAGAAATAGAACTATTTTGAAAGAGATTAATTCAATATTTATTGCTCTCATTCCTAAAGTCACTTCTCCTTCATCTTTTGCTGATTTCAGACCCATTTCTTTATGCAATACTTTTTATAAGATCATATCCAAAGCAATAACGTTAAGATTAGCTACATTAATCCCCAAAATTGTCTCTAATGAACAAGGAGGTTTTGTCCCAGGTAAGGAAACTTTAGAAGGTGCTTTGATTTCTCATGAGGTAATTCATTCAATCTACCAACACAAACTCCCTGCAATGTTGATTAAACTGGATATGCTAAAAGCATATGATAGAGTGTCCTGGGATTTTTTGTTCCATGTTCTTCTTAAGTTTGGTTTCTCTCCAAAATGGTGTAAATGGATCCAGTCTTGTATTACTGGTGTAAGGTTTTCAGTATTGATTAATGGTACTCAATCTGAATTTTTTAAGTCCTCTCAAGGCATAAGACAGGGAGACCCTCTCTCTCCTTTTTTGTTTATTTTAATGGCTGAAGGCCTGAGTAGGCTAATTCTGAGTCAGAATTCTTTGGGTTATTGGAAAGGGATTAATATTCCTAGAATTCCTTTTTCTATTACACATGCTTTGTTTGTAGATGATACTTTGTTGTTTGGGCAACCTGTGATGAAGGAAGCTAGAGTTTTGAAGGAAGTCATTTCTAAATATTGTTTAGTATTTGGCCAAAAAGTGAATCATAGCAAGTCTAAAATTTTCTTCTTCTTTTCTTCTATATTGGTGCAAAATAGGATAGCCAAGTATCTTGGTTTTCAAATCGCCACCCTGCCATCAAGGTATTTGGGAATCCCTCTTTTCTTGGGTTCAATTAAAAACATGTTCTGGGACAAGCTTATTTCAAGCATTAAATCTAAAATATCTTCCTGGACAGGTAAATGGCTTACTTTGGCAGGTAAACTTTTGATGATTAAAACAGTCTTATCAGTGATTCTAGTTTATTTGCTATCGGTTTTAAAGGTCCCGAAAACTATTCTTACCTATATTGTGAACATGTTGCGAAAATTTCTTTGGAATGGCTCTAATTTGACTGGGTGAAAGATTTCCCTTTTCTCTTGGGACAATATCTGTATCCGTAAACAATTAGGCGGAGCTGGAATTCATAATATTGTAGCTCAAAATAAAGCTCTAGGAGCTAAACTTGTTTGGAACTTATATGAAAAAGCAAATTCTAAATGGGGAAAGATAATGTATGCCAAATAGCTAGATTCTTTTAATCCTGAAAGATTATTTACTACCTTAGATCCAAAGGAAGGTTCTCACATGTGGAATTTTTTGATCCATTGTCAAGAAGTTATTTCTTCTTATTTAACTTGGGTTATTCAGGATGGAAATTCTGCCCTTTTCTAGGATGACTCTTGGAACAATCATCCCCCTCTAGCTGAAACTAAAGGTCTTTGTGAGATAAAGTCTTTGCTATGTCAGGTTTGGGGATTAAAAGTTAAAGATTATTATGAAATTGATCCTAATTCAGAAATTAATTTAGTCAAATGGAAAATATTTGATGACTTTTTGGTCCCTCAAGAGCAAAAGACCCTTCTCAAGAATATTTTGAAGGATCATAGACTATTTATCTCAGGAGAAAAAGATAAATTAGTTTGGGGTCCTTCAAAATCAGGTCATTACACAGTTAAACAAGGTTACCTAAGTATCACTAGTAAGGTTTCCAATTCAAATCTTTCTTGGCCTTATAAGTTATGTTGGAGTGATTCATGCTTTCCCAAAGCAGGAGCTTTTACATGGTTAGCCTTACATTCCCGAATCCTTACTAGCAATAGATTAGTTAAACTTGGGGTTGCAAATTCCTTTTTATGCCCCCTCTGTCAGGAAGTGGAGGAGACAGTGGATCATCTTTTGTTGAATTGTGATTTTTCTTCACAAGTTTGGTTTTGGCTTCTTTCTACACTGAACTGGTCGGGTCCTCTTTCTTGTTCCTTGCTTGAGGTCTTTCAAAGCTAGCCTTTACTATTCTCCAAGTCTACTTTTTCTGCTTTGTGGATTGTTTTGCCAAGCATTGTCATCTGGTCTCTATGGCTAGAGAGAAATAGTAGAATTTTTAAGAAAGTAAGCAATCCTATTCATATTGTGCTGGGCAAAATTGAGACAACTATTTCAGAAGTGGTTTTAACATCTTTGTTAACTAAGAAGGTGGGTTCTCTAATTTTTACAAGTTGGGATGATATGATTTTAAAGACTTGGAAGCAGTTAAGGGTGCCTGATAATAGTTGCTTCAAGTCTGATTTTATAATTGATCGATCCTCCATCAAATGGATCCCTCTACCTGAATCCTTTGTCAAGCTTAATTTTGATGGTGCGAGTAGAGGCAATCTAGGAATCTCTAGTGTAGGTTGTGTCATTAGAAATCATCAGGGAACTATTTTGAGAGCTTTGTCAATTAATCTCGGTATAATAACAAATAATGAGGCCAAAGCACTGGCTTTAATAGCAGGTTTGAAACTAGCTTTAAAATATGGTTTTACTAATCTCATTGTGGAAGGGGATTCACTGAATATTGTTAGAGCCTTCTCCAATAACTCCTCTCTGAACTGGAAAATTGAATACATCTTAAAATCTGGTAGGGATCTTTTAAATCATTTTCATTCATTTTAGATAAGGCATACCTATCGTGAAGGTAACCTCTTAGCTAATTTTTTGGCAAATTTTGCTTTTAGTTCAAACGATTTTGCAATCGAATGAGACTCCAATTCTTTCCTTCAAATTCCTGGCATTAGTTATATTTTGGCTAAGGATTCCATTGTGTAAACTATGATAATTTGGCACTACTATTTAGATTTTAATTTGTCTTTTCGTATTATCCTCTAATGCTAAGCTGACGTTGTCCAAAGTGTGTGTACTTTGTCTTCGGCGAGCGGACTGTACCTTGTTGATTACTTCTCACAATGGCCGGCAGAATTCACACAAGGAGTGGTAGTTCATTTCATTTTATCATTTATGAGTTTTACGAAGCACTCATTCCATTCATTTCACTTGGTATTTTGCTTATTTTCGGCTATAGCAAATGTTACTGTATCTCGCTCCTTTTTATGTTATAATATGCTTTGAGCCCTCTTTCAGTAGCTATTAGTATTTTCTATTGTCTGTATCATGACAGAGCTTATCAGTTAATATGGGTTCTATCCGCCAGAATACTCGAATATCTTGGCCAATTCAGAATTGGGAACGTCCCTTCTTGGCTGTTCAAATTCTAACTCTTTGCAAGAAATTTTTAAAGTCTATGAGGCGTCTATGGGCACAACTATTATTCAAGTCTGTAACTTACTAGCTCTTCATTCTCTAGTTGTTATCTATCCTTCTCAGGTTACTTCACATTTTCTTTTAAATGCAATGGATCTCTTGCAATTTGGTGATAGGGTAAGGGTTTTGGGGTTAACGTTTATTCAGAATGATCATTTTTCTGTTGACTTGTTTAATTCTGCCTTAAATGATTATGATCTGCACGAAGGTATTGCTCCTGTGGGAGGGCTGTTTGATTGCAAGTGTTTATTTCGTACACCTGGTTTGCATTGCCTCTTTAGTGCGTTCTCTCATGGCCTCCGCAACAACTGTGTTATTTCTTTTCAAAATTCACTTCATTGTCACAGGCTCGAATTGGGTAATCAGTAGGCAGATAAGGCTTTGGAAGTGTTTCATGCTTTTCTATTTTTGTTGAATTATGTACCTCCTCCACTACCCCCTCCTCCTCAGCTTGCAGAAGATGATGACCGTGTTGAGGATCATGCTCTGTAGGTTATAGAGATAGCAGAGTAATGGGGATCTTCTTCATGTTTTTGCCTCCAGCGGTTACTTTTTTGGTTTTTGTATATGCCAGTTGCTCTGTAATTTCATTTTAATAATACTGTAAACTCTGGCAAGATTTTAGTCATATTTTTTGATTGGACCGACTCATGTTTTTGAGTTGATGATGTATATTCTCGTTAAATTCAGGCTATAACCAGAGGTTTTCTTTGCCGATTCTTTCCTGCCGGTATGCCTCTTCTGAATCTGGCATTTTGTAACTTCTTTTTTATTAATCAATTTTAGTGGTTCTGCCACTTTTTGTTAAAAAAAAAAAAACTCATATGATTGATCAATCCATCAATACAGATCTACTTGAAGAACTACTTGAATTGACGGAATGATGCTTAGTTCTCCTTACTCATACATTAGACATCTCACAATGAAAATTAATAAAAATGAATAGTTATAATGACTTTTGAGTAACTATACAAAAAACTAAGCTAGCAACATTAACCCATTATATCAAACCCCTAAAATTTCTACCTTTCTAATAATCCAATCTCTAGGACTTGTATTGCATATTCCTAGTAAACTAGTTGTTTAAACATGGTCATTAAAACCCCATAATGTTAAGGAAATAACCACCTTTAAACATAGTAGAAATATCCTTGGTAGGACACACCATATTAACACAAATAATCTTGACCCAACCCAAGCTATAGTTCAAGACTAATTTGACATCCTATAGATTTAGTTGTTTTTTAAATATTAAATGTTTAGAAATCAATCAAAATCACATCTCTATTAATCACTCTAATCTACAAATTTATTTTTACCTCTCCTTTCTTGGAAGTAGTGACACATTTTAGTTCTTCCTGGGAAAAAACTACCATTTTGTACATCCTTTATAAATTTGTTCTAATCTAGAACATAAACTTCAAAGTTATATTTCTAGTTTTCTTGGCAAAGATTCCACTTTATTAGTGAAAGCTTTTTCAAATTAGAAACCATAGTACCAACAAATATCTACTCAACCAACTCATTTTTTTATTTAAGATTTGTTTTTGTTGGAATTAGCCAAGATCAACAAATGAGAACTAAGATGAACTTCCACAAAGTATAAGCACATAAAAGCTAAAATGTATAATCAAGAGTTTACAACAAGAGTTGATGAAAAGGTACAAAAAGCCTTGCATATATAGGCAAGGAGAAGGAGGTGAGAAGGAGACAACCAACTATGACTAACCCTCTATGTAATGAACACATGTGTGCACAAGTGGAGGGTGATGGACAAATGTCTCCAACCTCCCATCAGGTGAGGAGAGAATATCTCGAACCTCTAATGCTCGGTGAAGTGTCAAAATGACTAACATCATGTGAGAACCTATGGTGAGACAAAAAAGTGACTAACCGCAAAAGTGAACTTAACCTTTAATGTCAAGGTTAAGTTAGACTTAGCCACTAAGTGTGACTTAAGCCTAGGTGTTGGTTGGGATAAACCCAACACTCTAACAGTTTTATCTAATGCCTTTAAAAAAATCATGTACCTTCAAAATATCCTTATCAACCGAGCGTCTTATTGGAAATAATCATTCTTAATCTTTCTAATATTCTCTTATCAACATTATTAAGATGCATGGAAACAATCTAGAGTTTAACATCAATCACATGAACTAAGTGCCATGGGTTGTGAAAGAAACAAAATCAAACTAGTGACCTATGTTAAATGACAGAGAGATTGTAGGGTATGGGGTGCTTTGTAAAAATGTGGGCTCTCAAAATTTATGTAGAGACTCATGGCACATGACTTGGTGCTAATAGCATTGTAATGCCCTGCCATGAACACCTTAGAAAACAACACATTTATGCTATGCAATGCAATTTTTTTTTTTTTTGTATAAGATAACAAAGTAATGTTTAGCAAATCAATACACATCATTAACTAACAACTTGTCTTCTAAGGTCCCATGGTTGCATTACTTGACCAAATAATCAACATAATTTACATGCATTACTAACTAACATTAGTAGAACATTCTAAATCTATTACACTAATGATTATGCATATACATCTCTATTTCATGACATCAGTTAGATAATTGACTTGATCAAGATTACATGTACATGTTCAAAAGTCTATACATATGAGTACATCACTTATGTAGTTACATTATCAACATCCTGATTACATCTGAATATATACAATGTGATACAGTTGATACACAAGGCTAGTACATGAATTTATAAATCACTTCCTTCATAACTGGTACAAGATATGATGCCTAATACACAAGATATATCCTCCTCGCACATGAACATCAGCAAGGGAAAAACCAATGGATAAAGCTCTTCCACCTGACCATGTGGAACCCTAGGGTCCACCCCCCGAGCTAGGAGTTAACATAAGGTTCCCACTACAACATACAGTCAAGTAGATAGTAGACTAAGACCACACATGACTCCAACATCATGAGTCAATATCACAAACAACACAATAGAACTTCCAGAGGCAAACACTTAACAAATGGGGAGAGTACAAGTAGGGAATGCTAGGCTATAGTAAGGAGAGTGTCATCGCATGGTCCTAACATGGGTTACCCAGGCTATTTATCACCAGAAGCCGGCCCCCATCTATGGTTACCCTGGCAGCCTCTCTCTAGGCACCGGCTCCATAGGGTAACACATGCGGAATCAACATTCCTCTCATGAGGAAAAAGAAGTTGATTTTGCCAACCACGGCCTTCTCATCTCATCCTTATCCTGAACAAGCACTACAGGCATGAGTGAGGCATCCAATTATCTTGTTAGTGTGAAAACTACCCAACCCCTAGATTAATTATTAGGTTATCACTTGATTACCAACTTCCAATGGGTTACCCTGGTGGCCACTTTGGGCACCGGCCCCACATTGGAAGCCACTCCCCTATCTGCACTTAGGAAACCCCATCCATCAAGCCATGCACCAATCATCATAACAATAAACTTTACATACACATTGCAAGGCATTAACCCTCTTGTAAACTAAAGGATAATCTCAAGGACATACTCTCAATACAATATCCAGGGCTCCCAGATGAAGTAACACATGAGAAATTTCTTCTTTATAGATGACAAAGTGTCCCCATGGTCTTAACCAACATGATATCTTATAACATACTCAAAGCAAATAAATAATTGCAACATCCATGAAGGACTTAATTATCACACCATGAGGCATTCTCAACATACCATGTACATGAGGACAAACGTTATAACCTATGCCTCTGGAACTAACCACTCAGGTAGATGTAATAACATAGGGACCATGATGACATATCTAATTCACTTTCCACAAATCAAGTTGTAAGTAAATCTATGGCTCTAAAAGATATAAAACAAATCAACAAAACAATACTAAGAATCGAATCATGACATCAAGCTGCTACAAATTTATTACCAAGAAGGTTAGTCATAGACAAGATGCATTAAAGTCCTATTCCCACTACTAAGATCCCTCAAAAGAGAAGGTTAATGACAACATTTAACTTATAATACTAAAATCATCAGTGCCTATGATGTTAAAACAATGTTCATAAACAAGTATCAAATATTCATTACCTACATTATCAATCATAGCGGGTTTCTATTACATCCATGTATAATACTAAGCAGTTCTATTCTACTGAAAATAGTTACAAGGTTACTATCCAAACATGCCAAATAGTTATATTGTAGGAGAAACCTACTAAATTGTATATTGAAGCTTCTTCTTCTCCACTTTTCACAATTATACCAAGCTCAATGCACATAGAGCATCAAAAGAGATTAAAACAAGTTCTTTTAATTAAAGAAAATTATATGCCATACCCAACTGACTCATTATACTTTCCAAGGTTTACAAAATTACTATTATAAGACTTGAAATATTTTCTATCTCAAGAACCTTTCTATAATTGAATTTAAAAGGTTTCCCAATGGAACCTATTGCAACCTAGACTTTATGATACCCATAGACAATTTATTTACAAATTTGCAAACAAATGATAACTAACCAATTAATGAGAACATAGACTAATTCATTTCTAAAAACAATATCCTAACTTAACCCGAACCCAAGAAGGCGATAATTAACAATTTCAGATATCAAACTAATTTTAGTTTTAACCTTTTCGATAACTTCTATTACAACTAATCTTAACCCTATGATTCCAGATATAGTTATATATATAAATAATATAGCTCTTTTGATCCTATAACTTAATCCAATACACAAGTAGATACTGAACCTATTTCCAAAATATATAATATATTAAAATACTTACAACTAAATATCATAAATAGAGTAATAAAACTTACTAACAGACATTCCTCATATAAAAGTTAATATATATCTAAGAATTATATATTAATAATAATTTCTTATAAGATAATTCATTCCCAACATTTTACTTAAAATTCTAAGTTATCATTATATTTTCTATTAACCAAACATTTATATGTAATTATCTAATATCATAAAAAAAAATGCTTCCTAATCATTTAATTTTAATTTACTAACTAGGTAGATTTTATTGAAGGGAAAAAAATGGCATCTTCCTTATTATTATATATTTAAAGAAAAAGGCAAGATTATATCTTCTTTTTCCTTACCGTATGACCTTTAATGGAGGCTAAATCCTTTTAACAAAATTAAAGCATATTTTTACTCTAAACCACTAAATATTTCCTAATGAAAACTTTCATGATTTTTCTTTTTACTTAAAGCTAATAAGGAAACTTTCTAAAAGAAAAGTTTTAGCATATTGTACAACAAAGCTGGTTGTACGACCACTGTAAGATAGGTTTTCCTATTTAAAAAAATCATTGAGTTCTCTGCAATTCACAGGAAGTATGGTCGCTAATAAAATGCTTTGGTAGACATGTAAGAAATTTTTTTAAAAAGATGAAATCAGATAAAGAAAAAAGCAAGCGATCTATTTTGACAAAATGCTACAAAGAGATGTCATCTCATGGAATGCAAGGATCGCTAGGTATGCACAAAATGGATCTGAAGCAATGACCATTTAAGGCCTACGGTGCAGGTGTTGAAATCAATGTATACCCTTTGTGAACGGATGATAACATAAGTAGAAATAAATGAGATTAAGGGATAAAAACTCCCAATGATGGAGGAGGAATTCCAAAACTAGAGATTTTGCGTTACTTTGGGCATCACAAAATCACACATAACAGATTGCTCACGATTAAAGAAATGTTAACCATTAATCGAATTCTCACATTAGAAGGATGGATTATGGTGGCACTACAACAGATTCAGTTTCTAAAGAAGATAGGAGGATTATAGAGGCTCTGCCAGCTGATTTAGTTTCTCATTAAAACTAGGAGAATAGAATGAGAATAGAAATATAAAGAATGCAACAAATCTGGAAATGAGCATACTCGGATCTTTGAAATAATGAAGGGACATCCATCAAAGCATAAATGAAAGAGGCCTGTGTCAGATACTGTAGTTACCAATGCCCTAAAAGACATGTATATAAGGTGTGAAGTTACACATTGGACACACAAAGTGTGGAGAACATGCCTCAGAGAAATGTAGTCTCATGGGTTGGTTATGCACAAAAGAAAGGCTCTAGCAAGGATGCCCTCAAAGGATTGAACTAACGAATCATTATGGGACATACCCTGACCATGAAGCTTCTCTTCTGTTTTATTTACTTGTAGTCATGCAGGTTTAGTGGATGAGGGGTAAGGTGATTCTTATTATATTACACCTATGATTGATCAGTGTGCGGGCACGGTTGACCTCCTTGTCGAGTGGGCTAACTTCAGAATTTTATTATCCAAAAATATCATTTAAATCTATGGTAGCTGTGATAAAGCTGTAACAAAATGATTAAGATTTTGGCAGAGATTGCAATAGGATTAAGATTTTTCTAGAATACAAGTGAAATCGGTTTGGTTCAGCAAGAAGAATAATGAGGGTTACGAGAACCAAAAGTTATAATCATAGGGGTGTCCTACCGTGGAGAAATTTGAAAGCTCACAGAGTAATTAGATCAAGATCACAAACAGGACATGCTAGTCACTCACACAGAATCAGGCTACAATGAAACATAACTTACAAGCTACAACATTTGAAATTTCAGAGAGAGGGACAACCACATACCTGAAATTCAGTTCCTCCTCCAAATTTTCCCAGCTCCTGCCACTAATTTTCTCTGTTCTTCCTCCACAATGTCTCTGTTTTCTTTCTTCCAATTTTCACTGCACAAAAACAAGGATTCAATTCCTCGAATAAATGCAGAGGACATGCCTCTCTTCCCAACAACCCACTTCCTCAAAACAAGGGTTCAACTTCTCGGATAAATGCAGAAGATATGCCTCTCTCTTCCCAACAACCCACTCTCTCAGAGATTCAAAAATTTACTATATCCTGAGGTTCCCATACCTCCAATCTGTAATTGACGGCACCTGACATTCAATTTGCACATCCTTAAAATATTGATTACATGATACCAGGCGACCACCCCATTTTTTTAGCTTTAGGATATCATCTTTATCACTATCAATTTATTTTATCAAGATTGTAATTGTTTATTCATCTTACTTATGTATTTTATTTTCTTTTTTAATTTAATTTGCTTACAACTTGTGACTTATTATTTCATTTAATCATTTATCTAATTTATTTATTTATTTACTAATTCAATTAAATCATTTATAATTAATAACAACACATACTTTCCCTAGCAAATGTTTATTTCACATTAGCTTAATTTTAACCTTATTTATAATAAAGTCCTAACCAGGCTTAAACACTTTAGATTGGATAAACCCAACTTACTGGATGATACCTGACCCCATGTAAAGCCACAGGACATGACGATAGGATAACAACAAACAGTCCAACTGACGGTGATGACAGGATACAATACTGAGAACTCATCCTCTTTGAGGATGTTGACAGAGTAAGGAACCTTATGCTAACTCCAATTCAACAACTCCATTGGCTAGGACATGCTTAGACCTGATAGTTTAGGTGGAGTCAATGCCCAGTACCTGCATCCTACAACAAACAACAAGGTTGTGCATATATACATATATAAACATGTAGTCACAGACACAATGAACGGAAGTGGCAGCGTGGTAGGGTACTCAGACACGAGTAATGCGACACTGTTCTATTCATGTAAACACATCATTAAATAACTACATCCATTATCACTAATGCATCATAATCATGATCAAATAACACATTAAACTGAAAATAACATTAATCTATAATCATCAAATATGTCCATCGAACTATGAAAGCATAAAGTACAAGTAATCAAGCATCACCCTAACATAGATCCATAATCAACTAGCATAATAATAGAGTGTCCATCAAGATCAAAGAGAACATAAACCATAACACACTAGTCCAAATGTCTCAAAACTGTAATTATGCAATATAAGACTATCAACTATACTAGAACTATCATAGGAAATATGGAAATAACATCTATCACAAGCCAAAAGCAAGGGGCATTACATCCTCCCCCTAGAACTAGGCTTACTCCTGGAAGCCTACAAATAGGTGAGGATATAATTCCCTCATCCTGGTAGCATCCTCCTAGGTAGTGGAGGTCTCATCATTAGGATCCCACTGGCTCCTAACCTGCTCCACGTCTCTACCCTTGAGAGCAAGTCTCCTGTGCTGAAGAATGCCTACGGGCTCCAAAGCCAGCTGCCCGTCCTCTACCTGGAGAGCAGTCCAATCAAGAACATGAGCAATATCTAGATAGTAAGGTCTAAGTACAGAAACATGAAACACATCATGGATGCGTGAAAGGCTAGGCGGCAAAGCCAGATGATAAGCAACTGGACCGATCCTCTCCAACACCTCAAAAGGTCCAACAAAGCGCGGTGCTAGCTTAGAGCCCTTTCCATAGCGGATTAGACTCTTTCGCAGTCACACATGCAAGAACACCCGATCCCCAATAGAAAATTGACGATCAATCCTATGAGCATCTACATACTTCTTCTGCCTATCCTGAGCTGCCACCAAATGCTCTCTAATCCTCTCAACCTGCTGGTCTGTATTTCTAAGCATATCTGGGCCCAGAAGAATTCTATCCTCCAAATGATCCCAACTCAAAGGGGTCCTACAAGGATGACCATACAAGGCCTGAAACGGAGACATGCCAATAGAACTATGATAACCATTATTATAGTCAAACTCCACTAGGTAAAGGTAGTCCTCCCAATGGCTCTGCTGATCCATAACATACATCCTCAACATATCCTTGAGAACCTGATTAACCCTCTCAGTCTGACCATCAGTCTCAGGATGATAAGCTGAACTAAAGTTTAGCTGTGTCCCCAAGGCATGCTGCAAGGATGTCCAAAGGGTAGAAGTGAACATTGGATCCCTGTTAGAGATGATCTTATGAGGAATCCCATGAAGTCTGACGATGTCCTCCATGAACACTCTAGCCACCATAGAGGTATTGTAAGAAGCACGAACAGGAGAAAAGTGAGCTGCCTTCATCAACCTATCCACAGTGACCATAATAGCATTGTGTCGTCGAGAGGACATCAGTAAACCAACAATGAAGTCTAACGAAATGATATCCCACTTCCACTCCGGAATCAGATGAGGCTGCAAAAGACCTGCAGGGTGCTGGTGCCCTGCCTTCACCCTCTGACACTCAAGACATCTCAACACAAAATCAGCAATATCCCACTTCATACCACTCCAAAAGTACACTTGACGCAGATCTGCATGCATCTTCTTGACACCCTGATGGGCAGAATAGGGTGCCTGATGTGCCTCAGACAAAACTAGGGTGCGAAGACCCTCTGAATTAGGAACATAGATATGACCCAACTGTTGCAAAAGACCATCTAACTCAAAAGAGTAACTGGAGAACCTACCTTCTAAAGGTCTACCAGACTCAATCTCAGATTTCACCTCCTGGCACCAACTATTAGTAGGAAGAGCAGCAAGAATCTGATCTCTCAAATCAACTGTAAGAGAAACTACTAAGATCTCATGCCTTCGATGACTAAGAGCATCTGCTACCACATTCTCCTTGCCCTGAATATATCTGACCTCGAAGTCATACTCGCACAAGAACTCCATCCAACACCTTTGCCTTGCATTCAAGTTTGGCTACGTGAAAATATACTGCAAACTACGATGATCATTGTGCAGCTCAAACCAATGCCCTAATAGAAAATGCCTCCACCTCACCAAGGCATGCACCATTGCTGCTAACTCCAGGTCATGAGTGGGATAGTTCAATTTGTGATCCTTGAGTTTGCGAGACTCATAGGCAATCACGCGTCCATCCTGCATCAGAACTGCTTCCAAACCCTCCAAGGAAGCATCGGTACAAACAACAAAGTCCCTATCAGGATCAGGAACTGCTAATATAGGTGCACTGGTCAGCTGTTCCTTAAGAGCCTGAAAGGCTTCCTGACACTGCTCTGACCAAACAAACTTCTTCCCTTTCCTCTGAAGAGAAGTAATGGGGTGGGCAATTCTCGAAAACCCCATGACGAAGCGATGATAGTAACCTGCCAACCCCATAAAACTATAGACCTCAAAAACATTAGTGGGTGTAGGCCAGTCCATAATAGCTTGGATCTTCGAGGGATCCACCGCAATACCCTCTCCAGAGATGACATGACCTAAATACTTAACCTCTATCTAGAAGAACTTGCATTTTGACAAACTAGCATAAGGCTGACTTTCTCTCAGACACTGCAACACCTGACATAATTACTCCTCATGTTCCTCCATAGTCCTCGAATAGATCAATATATCATCAAGAAATACGAGGACAAATCGGTCAAGATAAGTGTGAAACACACCATTCATTAAGCTCATAAAAACCAACGGTGCATTCGTCAACCCGAATGGTACCACTATGAACTCATAATGTCCATAACGGGTGTGAAATGCTGTTTTGTGAATATCTGCCTCAAAAATTTGCAACTGGTGATATCTTGACTTAAGGTCAATTTTTGAGAATACCTTAGCTCCTTTAATCTGATCAAACCAATCATCAATCTAAGGCAAGGGATACCTATTCCTCACTGTTACCTTGTTGAGTTGTCGATAGTCGATACATAGCCGTAGAGATCCATCCTTCTTCTTCACAAAGATCACAGGTGCTCCCCAAGGAGAAACACTAGGTCGTATGAACCCTTTGGCTAATAGCTCCTCCAACTGTAGTCGAAGCTCCTTGAGCTCCTGAGTGGTCATTCTGTATGGATCTCGTGAGATAGGCTCTGCACCGGGAATTAGATCAATCCTGAAATTGATGTCACGCTTAGGTGGCATCCCTAGAATATCAGAAGGAAAAACATCTGCATACTCCCTCAAGAGAGGGTGATCATCAAGAGATGCCTCTCAAATCTCCTCCATCTCCAAATCACTAACAGTCACTGCAAAAAGCTGACATCCCTGATGCATGCATCTCTTGAGTTGCATAGCAGAGATCATACATAGGGAAATAGGTCTCAGAACTCGTACAACCTCTACCTCAGTACCAGAATCATCCACACATCTAACAAACTTATGCCGACAATCTATCACTACCTGATGGGCCTCCAACCAATCCATCCTCAAAACTATGTCATATGAACCCAGGGGTAAAATGTGAAGGTCCATAGAAGTAGATAGAGAGCCAATCATCAAGTCACACTCTAAAACTAGAGACTCAACTGCTATCTTAGCCCTAAAAGCTAACTCAACCTGCCACCTATCATCTTGCTTTATTTCCACTAAGCCACAATTCTTCACAAGAGAAGGAGATATAAATGAATCAGATGCACCGGAATCAAAAAGAATAGAAAAAACAATACCTCACATATGACCAGAAGTCTCCACCACGGTGCCCTGATGCTCTACTTGTCGGTCATCCATCGCTGCAAAGACTCAGTGTGACCTGCCTGCATCACTAACTGTTGGCTCAGATGCCGCCGGTCGATGTCCAAATCCTGATGCACCCTTCTACGAGCATTGTCTGGCAATATGGCCATGTTGGCCACAAGAGAAGCACTCGGTGCCTCTACCAAAACCACCGTTACCCTGAAAAGTTCTAGACTACTAGAAACTGCCCCTGCTCACTGACAACTGCGTACTCTAGGCTGACTGATCAAAACGATTGCACTTATTGTGCTGCCAAGTCTGGTCTTTCTTATTTTGAAACCTATTACCTTGCTGATGCTGAGAATTCTTCAATTTGGACTGCGAATACTGCTGTTGCTGACCACCCTTTGAGGGTGCATGAGAACCTGATGCTTGATTGTGACCACCTCGAGGACCATATCTTGATGAAGATGCACTACCAATGTGCACACTTGTATGTCCACCGAGGCCCATAGCCAAATTCTCCTCCACTAGCCAAACTTTCTCCACGGCAACCTCCATAGTCTTAGGTTTGAATACACGAACCACTCCACTAATCCGGGCATTCAAGCCCCTGATAAAATGCTGCACCAACATAGACTCGTCATCCCCGATACCTGCATACTATTTGAGCTCATAAAATCTGCGCTCATACTACTCAACTGTCATGGCCATCTACCTCAGCTCATGAAACTCGTATGCTCGATGCTGCCTCCAATGGTCAGAAAGAAAGCGGGCTCTGAATCTATCTTCAAACAACTCCCAAGACACAATGCTAATGTCCAAATGCAGCTTCTGCTCCTCTAGTCTCCACCAAGTCAAAGCAAACCCTCAAAGATGCAAAATAGCACATCTGGCTTTTGTATTGCTGCCATACAGATGCATGGTGAAACACCTGCCTAAGTCCAATAACCAGGTCTCTGCCTCAAGTCCTCTACCAGCTCCATCAAAGGTGGGAGGGCGTGCTCTCAGTAAATCCCTCATATGGCTAGCTAGTGTGGCCTCCTGCTCAGTTGTCAACTCCCTATGCTTGGGAGACCTCTCTCTCTCTAGGACCTGACCGGTCTAGCTCCTGACCTCCTCTGGGCTGTTCACCCACCTGTCTAGGGCCTAAATGGGCAAGGGCCTCCTCAAGAATCTATCTCAACTGGGCTCCATCAAGCTGACCCTGACCCTCCATGTTCTGACATCTGCCTTCATGGCCACTCCCATGAGGAGAACTGGGAGGAGGAATATCGCCACCACCTCTCCCATGACCCCTACCTCTACCCTGACCTCAGCCTCTACGTCTAGGCATCTACCCTACACACAAAAGGGCAAATTGTTATATTAAGAAAAAGGGTCGCAACAGGAGTTAAATTGTTCTACAGAGTTTAAGCACTTGGTTACATAATGGGCTCAATTATAACTAGGGTACCCTGTGTTTAAACTTGGCTTTGATACCAGATGTAATGCCCTGCCATGAACACCTTAGAAAACAACACATTTATGCTATGCAATGCAGAATATTTTTTTTTGTATAAGATAACAAAGTAATGTTTAGCAAATCAATACACATCATTAACTAAAAACTTGTCTTCTAAGGTCCCATGGTTGCATTACTTGACCAAATAATCAACATATTTTACATGCATTACTAACTAACATCAGCAGAACATTCTAAATCTATTACACTAATGATTATACATATACATCTCCATTTCATGACATCAGTTAGATAATAAACTTGATCAAGATTACATGTACATGTTCAAAAGTCTATACATACGAGTACATCACTTATGTAGTTACATTATCAACATCCTAATTACATCTGAATATATACAATGTGATATAGTTGATACACAAGGCTAGTACATGAATATAAATCACTTCCTTCATAACCGGTACAAGATTTGATGCCTGATACACAAGATATATCCTCGTTGCACATGAACATCAACAAGGGAAAAACCAATGGATAAAGCTCTTCCACCCGACCATGTGGAACCCTAGGGTCCACCCCCCGAGCTAGGAGTTAACATAAGGTTCCCACTACAACATATAGTTAGGTAGACAGTAGACTAAGACCACACATGACTCCAACATCACAAGTCAATACCACAAACAACACAACAGAACTTCCAGAGGCAAACACTTAACAAATGGGGATAGTACAACTAGGGAATGCTAGGCTGCAGTAAAGAGAGTGTCATCACATGGTCCTAACATGGGTTACGCAGGCTATCTATCACCAGAAACTGGGCCCCATCTATGGTTACCCTGGCAGCTTCTCCCTAGGCACCGGCCCCATAGGGTGACACATACGGAATCAACATTCCTTTCATGAGGACAAAGAAGTTGATTTTGCCAACCACAGCCTTCTCATCTCATCCTTAGCTTGAACGAGCACTACAGACATGAGTGAGGCATCCAATTATCTTGTTAGTGTGAAAACTACCCAACCCCTAGATTAATTATTAGGTTATCACTTGATTACCAGCTTCCAATGGGTTACCCTGGCGGCCACTTTGGGCACTAGCCGCACATTGGAAGCCACTCCCCTATCTGCACCTAGGAAATCCCATCCATCAAGCCATGCACCAATCATCATAACAATAAACTTTGCATACACATTGCAAGGCATTAACCCTCTTGCAAACTAAGGCATAATCACAAGGACATACTCTCAATACAATATCCAAGGCTTCCAGATGAAGTAACGCATGAGAAATTTCTTCTTTACAGATGACAAAGTGTCCCCATGGTCTTAACCAACATGATATCTTATAACATACTCAAAGCAAATAAATAATTGTAACATCCATGAAGGACTTAATTATCACACCATGAGGCATTCTCAACATACCATGTACATGAGGACAAATGTTATAACCTATGCCTCTGGAACTAACCACTCAGGTAGATGTAATAACATAGGGACCATGATGACATATCTAACTCACTTTCCACAAATCAAGTTGTAAGTAAATCTATGGCTCTAAAAGATATAAAACAAATCAACAAAACAATACTAAAAATCAAATCATGACATCAAGCTCCTACAAATTTATTACCAAGAAGGTTAGTCATAGACAAGATGCATTAAAGTCCTATTTCCACTACTAAGATCCCTCAAAAGAGAAGGTTACTGACAACATTTAACTTATAATACTAAAATCATTAGTGCCTATGACGTTAAAACAATGTTCATAAATAAGTGTCAAATATTCATTACCTACATTATCAATCATAGAGGGTTTCTATTACATCCATGTATAATACTAAGCAATTCTATTCTACTGAAAATAGTTACAAGGTTACTATCCAAACATGCCAAATAGTTATATTGTAGGAGAAACCTACTAAATTGTATATTGAAGCTTCTTCTTCTCCACTTTTCACAATTATACCAAGCTCAATGCACATAGAGCATCAAAAGAGATTAAAACAAGTTCTTTTAATTAAAGAAAATTATATGCCATACCCAACTGACTCATTATACTTTCCAAGGTTTGCAAAATTACTATTATAAGACTTGAAATATTTTCTATCTCAAGAACCTTTCTATAATTGAATTTAAAAGGTTTCCCAATGGAACCTATTGCAACCTAGACTTTATGATACCCATAGACAATTTATTTACAAATTTGCAACCAAATGATAACTAACCAATTAACAAGAACATAGACTAATTCGTTTCTAAAAACAATATCCTAACTTAACCTGAACCCAAGAAGGCAATAATTAACAATTTCAGATATCAAACTAATTTTAGTTTTAACCTTTTCAATAACTTCTTCTATTACAACTAATCATAACCCTATGATTCCAGATATAGTTATATATATAAATAATATAGCTCTTTTGATCCCATAACTTAGTCCAATACACAAGTAGATACTGAACCTATTTCCAAAATATATAATATATTAAAATACTTACAACTAAATATCGTAAATAGAGTAATAAAACTTACTAACAGACATTCCTCATATAAGAGTTAATATATATCTAAGAATTATTTAATAATAATAATTTCCTATAAGATAATTCATTCCCAACATTTTACTTAAAATTCTAAGTTATCATTATATTTTCTATTAACCAAACATTTATATGCAATTATCTAATATCATAAAAAAAAATGCTTCCTAATCATTTAATTTTAATTTACTAACTAGGCAGATTTTATTGAAGGGAAAAAAATGGCATCTTCCTTATTATTATATATTTAAAGAAAAAGGAAAGATTATCTCTTCTTTTTCCTAACTGTATGACCTTTATTGGAGGCTAAATCCTTTTAACAAAATTAAAGCATATTTTTACTCTAAACCACTAGATATTTCCTAATGAAAACTTTCATGATTTTTCTTTTTACTTAAAGCTAATAAGGAAACTTTCTAAAAGAAAAGTTTTAGCATATCGTACAACAAAGTTGGACGTACGGCCACTATAAGATAGGTTTTCCCTATTAAAAAAAATCATTGAGTTCTCTGCAATTGACAGGAAGTATGGTCGCTAATAAAATGCTTTGGTAGACATGTAAGAATTTTTTTTAAAAAGATGAAATCAGATAAAGAAAAAGGCAAGCGATCTGTTTCGACAAAATGCTGCAAAGAGATGTCATCTCATGGAATGCAAGGATAGCTAGGTATGCACAAGATGGATCTGAAGCAATGACCATTTAAGGCCTACGGTGCAGGTGTTGAAATCAATGTATACCCTTTGTGAACGGATGATATCATAAGTAGAAATAAATGAGATTAAGGGATAAAAACTCCCAATGATGGAGGAGGAGTTCCAAAACTAGAGATTTTGTGTTACTTTGGGCATCACAAAATCACACATAACAGATTGCTCATGATTAAAGAAATGTTAACCATTAATCGAATTCTCACATTAGAAGGATGGATTATGGTGGCGCTGCAACAGATTCAGTTTCTAAAGAAGATAGGAGGATTATAGAGGCTCTACCTGCTGATTTAGTTTCTCATTAAAACCAGGAGAATAGAATGAGAATAGCAATACAAAGAATGCAACAAATCTGGAAATGAGCATACTCGGATCTTTGAAATAATGAAGGGACATCCATCAAAGCATAAATGAAAGAGGCCTGTGTCAGATACTATAGTTGTCAATGCCCTAAAAGACATGTATACAAGGTGTGAAGTTACACACCGAACACACAAAGTGTGGAGAACATGCCTCAGAGAAATGTAGTCTCATGGGCTGGTTATGCACAAAAGAAAGGCCCTAGCAAGGATGCCCTCAAAGGATTGAACTAACGAATCATTATGGGACATACCCTGACCATGAAGCTTCTCTTGTGTTTTATTTGTTTGTAGTCATGCAGGTTTAGTGGATGAGGGGTAAGGTGATTCTTATTATATTACACCTATGATTGATCAGTATGCGGGCATGGTTGACCTCCTTGTCGAGTGGGCTAACTTCAGAATTTTTTTATCCAAAAATATCATTTAAATCTATGGTAGCTGTGATAAAGGTGCAACAAAATGATTAAGATTTTGGTAGAGATTGCAATAGGATTAAAACTTTGCAAGAATACAAGTAAAATTGGTTTGGTTTAGCAAGAAGAATAATGAGGGTTATGAGAACCAAAAGTTATAATCACAGGGGTGTCCTACCGTGGAGAAATTTGAAAGCTCATGGAGTAATTAGATCAAGATCACAAACAGGACATGCTAGTCACTCACATAGAATCAGGCTGCAATGAAACATAACTTAGAAGCTACAACATTTGAAATTTCAGAGAGAGGGATAACCACATACTTGAAATTAGTTCCTCCTCCAAATTTTCCCAGCTCCTGCCACTAATTTTCTCTGTTCTTCCTCCACAATGTCTCTGTTTTCTTTCTTCCAATTTTCTCTGCCCCAAAACAAGGATTCATTTCCTCGAATAAATGCAGAGGACATGCCTCTTCCCAACAACCCACTTCCTCAAAACAAGGGTTCAACTTCTCGGATAAATGCAGAAGACATGCCTCTCTCTTCCCAACAATCCACTCTCTCAGAGATTCAAAAATTTACTATATCCTGAGGTTCCCATACCTCCAATCTGTAATTGACGGCACCCGACATTCAATTTGCATATCCCCAAAATACTGATTACATGATACCAGGCGACCACCCCATTTTTTTAACTTAAGGATATCATCTTTATCACTATCAATTTATTTTATCAAGATTGTAATTGTTTATTCATCTTACTTATGTATTTTATTTTCTTTTTTAATTTAATCCACTTACAACTTGTGACTTATTATTTCATTTAATCATTTATCTAATTTATTTATTTATTTACTAATTCAATTAAATCATTTATAATTAATAACAACACATACTTTCCCTAGCAAATGTTTATTTCACATTAGCTTAATTTTAACCTTATTTATAATAAAGTCCTAACAAGGCTTAAATCAACACTTTAGATTGGATAAACCCAACTTACTGGATGATACCTGACCCCATGTAAAGCCATAGGACATGACGACAGGATAATGACAAACAGTCTAACTAACGGTGATGACAGGATACAATACTAAGAACTCATCCTCTTTGAGGATGTTGACAGGGTAAGGAACATTATGCTAACTCCAATTCAACAACTCCATTGGCTAGGGCACGCTCAGACTTGGTAGTTCAGGTGGAGTCGATGCCCGGTACCTGCATCCTACAACAAACAACAAGGTTGTGCATATATACATATATAAACATGTAGTCACAGACACAATGAATGGAAGTTGCAGTGTGGCAGGGTACTTGGACACGAGTAATGCGACACTGTTCCGTTCATGTAAACACATCATTAAATAACTACATTCATTATCAGTAATACATCATAATCATGATCGAATAACACATTAAACTCAAAATAACATTAATCTATAATCATCAAATATGTCCATCGAACTGTGAAAGCATAAAGTACAAGTAATCAAGCATCACCCTAACATACATCCATAATCATCTAGCATAATAACAGAGTGTCCATCAAGATCAAAGAGAACATAAACCATAACACACTATTCCAAATGTCTCGAAACTGTAATTATGCAATATAAGACTATCAACTATCCCAGAACTATCATAGGAAATATGGAAATAACATCTATCACAAGCCAAAAGTGGGGCATTACAAGCATAGTTTGTCAAGTGTTGAGACAATAGGAGAGTCAAGGTTATGAGTTGAAAGTTTGAGGTCATTGAAATTTGATAGCGACTATTACGGGCCTCTCCATGGAGGAAGCCAAGGTTTTCAATGGAAAATTCATGGGAGATGAAGGCTTGAGTACAATTCTAAACAAAGACAAGGAACCTAACAAATTACATTTTTCCCAATCTAGGAGCACATTGAATTATCCATGGGATGAGGTTGCTATGTGTCTAATGAGGCATGTTACCTTGGAAGGCTGCTCTAAATCTATCTACTCTTACCACTTTGTCCTATTAAATCATTTTAGGAGAGAGAGACACATTTCTTTTCTATTTTTCTTTCTTTCTTCCATGGAAGGGTCCATGAAGGACTGCAAGAAAGCCCATGTGGCTATGCCTTTACACCAAGGGATTATGCTCTTAGTAGTGAGCCACATGAATAAGACAAATTCCCCTATCCTTTAGTCAATTCTTAGGGAAGGGAAGTGTAAAAAACATATTGTGGACTATTCTATCTCTTCCTCAAAAGAGAATAATGAAGAAGACAACAAATAGAACAAGTCTGGATTTGAATTTGATTCAGAGCATTCTGACCATAATTATTGGGAGCTTAGTGAAATGGATGAAGGGAGGGTTAGTCCCAAGACTAGTAAAAGATAAAGAGGAGGGGAAACATGGATGAGGAAATGATCAAAAGTTAGGGTCAATAGGAGGAAACTGTAACATCCCGCTATGTAACCCCGAAGGTTAAGAGACAAAAGGGGACAAGATAATTTTTTTTTACATAAGTAGACAACATACACATATTCAGTTGCCAATATGATAGATCGATAGCATTTATTTTAAAGACCAAAGCAAATGTTCCTAATCCCATCTGATATAAACATGAATCCATAATCAACATAGTACAAGCGGATTTGATACCCACACCAGAATCTGTAAAGCAATTAAGGAACATCACATTTATTCTCATTAAATTCAATGATTATAACTTCTCTCTTAAGAGAGTATAAATACATAACTGCATATACAATTACAATGATATATTCCAAAATATGATACAAGTATAGAATGGGTACAGTAACTAAATGAAGTGACGGAGAGATAAATCTCCAACTAGTGCTCCAAAACCTGTTCACCAGTCCCCAATGGTGGTGGCAACACCTCCCAACCTTGTGGACTCCTAAGAGACCACCCCACCATGCTCGGAGATAGTCATAAGGCCCAAATAGATGAACAACAAGGGGATACAAGATGGCCAACACTCACATCAGACACAGAGTAGACACAGAGAACAATGCATATAGCCAAAGTCATAACACCGGTGTACTCATCTAAGCCTCAGGTTGGGTACTACTCATGACTGCTAAGGTGCTAGATACTAGAGTGTAATCATATGGAGTGTCATTATATGTGCTTAAAGGGATGGCATCACATGGGACCAAGTACCTCTCATAAAGACGAGGAGACTCAATTGTGCCTGAATCCACGTCCCATAGACGAATGACTTGACACCTCGCAGACGGATAGGCCTTCTCATTGCATCCTTAGCCTTTACAAGTATTCAAGGCCATGCATGAGGTCTAATTATCTTATTAGTGTTTTTACCCCATTGTTTTAGTTTTACTTATCACTTGTTACTGTAACTCTACTACTAGTTCCCTTGACAGCCACTTATGGACCCCAGGCCCGTAGAGAGCCACTCAAGATGACCACTCTAATGCCTAGACCTAGATCATCTCATGTAACCAACAAGGAATCCAAAATTACTAAAAACACTGAGTTAAAATTTTAAAATAGTAAGGATGAAAAATATGATCTACAATCTGAAGGCTTGCAGTAATAGTGTAGTTTATTGAAAATAGCCCTTTGCCAGTAAGATCAATTTCGTAATAACTCCAGTGACTCCAATTTGGTCACAATTCACAAAGGTATGCACAGATAATAGAAAAAGAATGGAAAGAGGCATTGCAAGTCTTCTCATAGCCTATTTTGCATATTGTCTACCACTTTAATCAGGATGAAAATAGGAATGTTTAAGATAATAACAAAATGGAGATATTAATTTTCCCTCCTCAAGAGATTTCCTTTAAATCCTTGAGTTGTGTGACTGATGTTCTAAATGAGAAATTATGTAACCAAATTTAATGCACAACATAGGTTGATAAAACTAAGGTATTTTAGTGCCATAGCATTCTTTCACTCAAGACTACAGTTTCCACAAGGCTGGTGTTTTAGCAGAAAATGACCATAATGCTCAAAACAAAACCCACTCCATTTTCTTAAGACTAGTTGTCCAAAAAGAACTCTACAAACAGTCAACGTGTAACAGAGGGATACCATGGGGCCGAGATCTCTTCAATCTCTATCATGCATCCTAGTTTTTTGTGTATAGCTCCCCTCATTATATTCTCAATAAGATCAAACCCCAGTTTCTTACCTTAAAATTATAAGTCGGAAATCACATTCTCTATTTTTTCTTTTTAAATCTTTTTTATTTAAAGAATTCAGGAAATAGTTCTGCAGGTTCAAAATAGATTTCAAGTAAGAGGTAACGTAATATCTTACATTAAAATAGCTTTTGGCATAATCTTCCAAACGTAGAAATAGATTTTCAGTTTTTTTGTGCATAAAAAAATTGCTGCAAATAGGTTCTAGTTATAATAGAAGGGTTCCATGGAGTTTAGATCTCTTCACTATCTAACATGGTGTCCCAATTTTGTATGACTGCTTTCATTGTATTCTATAAGATGAAACCCTCGTTTTGCTAAAGAAATCAAGAAATATTGGTTCCACTTTTATTGTAACCAAGCCTTGCAAACAAACTCTTAAAGTAAAAAGACCTTGGTCCTCAAAAATTACTTCTAGACAACAAATATGGTGACACAGGACATACAAAATGGTTTACTCTAATAATATGAATGTGAACAAATAGAGCACATACCTGTTACTCCAAAAAGATACTGAAAGACGTTAAATGATTCTCTGCTACAAGATGCCACAATATGTATAAGATCTCAGTCTTTGGATAAGTCAAGAGTTGTATGCTTAGGCCTGAGTATTCTCCTTGTCCTCTATTTTGTTCTCCCCGGCCTCTCAAAATTAGGCATCCTTCTCCCTTTCACCAGCTATGTGGGTTCCAGATTCTGAGTCTTTACTATGGGTCAATCCACGCCCCTTTCTCTCACATCCCCTCTTGCAAATAGATATGCTTACCTGAGTTGTTCGATTTGCTCCTCTTTTTCTTGTCTCTGGTGGTTTTTTTTTTCTTTCATCCCCCCTCATATGAGTTGACCCCATTCTCTCTTATCCTTCTTGTCCTCTAGACATCGCAGCTCCAGCCAGAGGGCAACCTCTACCCAAAAACATAAATCCTTCACCTACAACTAAGATATTTCTCTTTGCCCTTTCATTCTTTGCCACCTCAGTAGGAAGATATTTCTTTTAGCCTTATCTTTTCTACCAAAAATAGTCCATCCTCCTCTCTGCGAAGACTAACATGCTTGACTTCCTACCTACACTGCCTTTGATATTTTCTACAATCCCATTTTCATCTACTTCCTAGACTTAACTTCTACACCAACTTTCGTGCCAGCTCACCATGCCATGACCCCCTCAAAACAACTTGGTCAAAAAAGTAAGTTATTACATCCTACCCCCCTAGGACTAGGCTTACTCCTGGAAGCCTGCAACCACTAAGATGCATTTGAAGAACAGACTAGTCTAAGAAAATCAATACAATCAAAGGAAGCCAAGCAAAAAAGTCTCAACAAATGGACTGACAAACTACACATGACCATAAGGTAATCCAGATGGTAAGACCACAACACAGGAACACTGCACTAACCGGGTGTAGTGGGATAGGGTAGAGTATAGGGCCTATGACTATCTCCAGTAACCACCATCAGGGATAATAAGAGTACGCTCAGGCCTCTGAATCCAGGTGGAGTCGATACTCAGTACCTGTAACACTCCAAGCACACGTCAAGGTACCTGTGCATATATATACATCATATAGCCGAAGCAACATCAATCATGTAAGCATGAAATCCATCATAAGTAATAATAATGTCCACATCATAATAGTATCAAGATTGTACATCACTAGTGCCAATAAAAAATAATAAAAAGATGCATAATCCAAAATAAAGTATATAGTCATCCAAGTCCATCAAGATAAGGAAAAACATAATACGAACACATGGTCATTACATCCCCTAGAAGTCTACAAAAAGATATGGATAAAGGTCTCTCATCCTCGTTGCATCTTCCCAAGATACTGAGGACTCACCATTAGGATCCCATTGGTCCCTTACCTGCTCTATGTTCTAACCCCTAAGGGTCAACCTCTGATGCTAAAAGATGCGTACGGGCTCCAAAGAAAGCTGCCCATCTGCCTAGACCTGCAAAGCAGTCCAATCAAGAACATGGGTTACATCAGGAATATACTATCTAAGAACTAAAACATGGAAAACATTGTGGATGCGTGATAGACTCAGTGGTAATGCAAGGCGATAGGCAATAGGACCAATCCTCTCAAGGATCTCAAAAAATCCAACAAATGAGGTGCCAGCTTCGAGCCTTTCCCATAAAGGATGGGGCTCTTCTACGGATGAACTCTCAGAAACACATGGTCACCCATTGAGAAATGGTGATCCAACCTATGGGCATCGGCATACTTCCTCTGTTGATCCTGAGCTATAGCCAATTGCTCTCTGATCTGCACTACCTACTGTTCCATATCCTGAAGCATCTCTGGACCCAAAATAACTCGGTTCTCTAAGCAATCCCAACTCAACGAAGTATGACATGGCCTACCATACAAGGCCTGGAAGGGTGACATACTGAGAGAACTATGATACCCATTATTATAAGAAAACTCAACCAGGTACAAGTAGTCCTCTCAATGAGACTGTTGATCCATAACGTACATCTGACGCATATCCTCTAAGACCTGATTAACTTGCTTCATTTGTCCATCAGTCTTGGGATGGTATGCAGAGTTGAAATTAAGCTGGGCTCCCAAAGCATGCCAAAGAGAAGTCCACAAAGTTGAAGTGAACACTAGATCATGACTAGAGATTAGATAAGTATCTTTTGAAGATTGGTTTCAACAAAGGTACTGCTGACAGTAACTTGTACTTCAAAATTAATCATGAAAATATCTTAATTGTTGAAGTGTTTGTTGATGATATCATTTTTGGAAGAAGAGATAGTATGTGCAAAAATTTTGCAAATCAAATGAAAAGTGAATTTGAGATGTCCATGTTTGGGGAAATGAATTTCTTCTTGGGTCTGCAAATCATTCAAACAAAGAAAGGAACCTTCATTTCACAGACCAAATATGTGAAAGAATTGTTGAAGAAATTTGGGATGGAAGACTCAAAACTAATGAGTACTCCCATGGCAACTAGATGTAAATTGAGCAAAGATGATGACTCTCCTAAGGCTGATCAGAAAAAGTATAGGTCAATGATTGGAGGACTATTGTATCTTACTCAAACCAGACCTGACATTATGAATGTTGTTGGTCTTGTTGCTAGATTCTAAGCCAATCCTAGAGAATCTCATGTCATGGCAATCAAGAGGATTCTTAGATATCTAAAAGGGATAGTTGAGTATGGTTTATGGTATCCTAGAGATCATGATTTCTCTCTTCATGCATATATAGATGCGGATTGGGCAGGAGATGTGGATAACCGGAAGAGTACCAGTGGTGGAGCATTCTTTTTGGGGAAAATATTAGTTTCTTAGCTGAGCAAGAAACAAGAGGCAATATCTTTGTCCACTACAGAAGCAAAATATATTGCAGCAACAGGTAGTTGCACTCAAGTATTGTGGATAAAGAAAATGCTAAGAGACATCAGAGTGGAGTATGAGGAACCTATCACAATCTTCTGTGATAATTCAAGTGCAATAAATATATCAAAAAATCTAGTGTTGCACTCAAAGACAAAACATATATCCATCAAGTTTCACTTTTTGAGAGAGCAAGTGAACAAGAATGAAGTCAGATTGGAGTTTGTGCCCTCCAAGAATCAGATTGCAGATATTTTTACTAAACCTCTACCTAAGTACTCTTTTGAGTATCTCAGGGAGAAGTTAGGGGTTATGAATTAAGGTGCACTGATGTGCATCAGTCTGGTGGATCTCATAGTCATATCTTGTGGTCTAGACTGATGATGGGAAGTTGCTACTTAGGGGGAGCAGTTGGTATGATTCTGAGTGATACAAGTATGTGCCCTTTGCCATTGATGTCAAAGGGGGAGAGAAGACATGTGAAAAACAAATGAAAAACAAAAAGTGGTTGCTGATCAAAGGGGGAGTAGTAAAGGAAGAGAAGACATGTGAATGGTTGTTATTGATAGGGGGAGTTATGTCAGTGAGGAGAAGTTCTTGTCTTGATAGTTAAAATAGTTTTTCATATCATATGTTGCCATCAATGACAAAGGGGGAGATTGTTACAAGTATGGGCCTAACCGGTGTTGTCATTGATGTCAACATACTCCTGTTGCATTGATGTCAAGGATTGGATGAGTTGTATGTTGAGGATATTGAGAAAAATAGTCCTATCAGGAACAAAGAAGAACAACGAAGACTGTGAGGTAAAGATCCCAGCTAAGATGAAGATCAGAGGACGCACATCAAAGGGTTTGTAGATATGTGTCTCAAGATGATCCAATAAATATTTCAGAGGTCTGCATGAAGATTTGAAGAAGTTATCGCCACTTGAGTAAAACTAGTTTTGGTAGATGTTCAGAGGTAATAGAGTGACACAAATAGGTTCGGTGAGATCTGGAAATGTAATATCTTGTTCTGCGGATTTGATGGAGTGTTTAGGAAGTCAATGTGAATTGAGAACTCAATTAGTTCATGGTCTGGAGGTCCACAAGCATCTATTCCAATATGACAGTGATGACAGACTGTGTTCTTGAGGTTCCAGATGAAGGAGAGAAAGATTTCAGTAAGAAAAAGTAGTGTGGATGTTCTTGGTGATTCAGGCAAGCTTGTGGAGGTCTTTGGATTGTGTCTAGTTTGTGTTGGTGGTTTGCATTGAAGATTAAGCTCATAATTGAATAATTACTTCCAGATGATGATGTTCTTCCTAAGTTTGACCGACCGGATGAGTTACACATCCTGTGTATGATCTTGAAGATGTTATGCGAAGCATCGCATGTTCCTCAAAGAAGATTGAAGTCTCAGATCTGTGTGGCTGACAGTGTGATGATCCACATGTAGTCTTTTATGATTGGTCAAGATGTATTTGTGTATTTTATCTGTAAAGTATGCCGACTTGGATGATTATCCCAAAGTCAATGTCTTGTATAAATAAGAGTTATGAAGTCATTTCAAAGGGATCTTGGTGGAGATGAGAGTGTGGTAGAGAGGAGCAGAGTGAAAGGCAGAGCAGAGGTATTGAGATTAAATGGAACTGACTCAAGCATGGTGAATATGCTATTCTTCAGTTCAAGTATGTAATATTTATTATTCTATAGATAGTGTGTCTCCTATAGGTAGTGGGCCTCTTGTGAGCAATGTGCTCAGGCAGTGAGCCCTAATTGGCATGTGCCATTTGTTCTTCTTATTCTTTTAATAGAGAATACAATCTTGGGTTAGTCACCCCGTGGGTTTTCCCTTAACCGGGTTTTCTACATTAAAATCTTGGTGTCATATGTGTTAATGTCTTTATGCTCTTGAGTTGTTGCATTATGTTTCCATGATTGATCTATTTTTATGTTGCTAAATTAAAAGAAGGATTTAAGTAATTAATAGGAAGAAAGTTTTGGGACAACTGATTCACCCCCCCTCTCTCAGTTGTCTATCTTGAATCTAATAGTGCCACCTTGGACAACTTGTCAACTATAACCATAATAGTATCATGATGACATGAAGACATAGGTAGCCCCACTATGAAATCTAGAGATATTGTATCCCACTTCCATCTAGAGATGGAATGAGGCTACAACAGTCTGGTTGGGTGTTGATGCTCTACCTTCACCTACTGACATTCAAGACATTGAGCCACAAAATCAGCAATATCTCATTGCAAACAGGCCCAATGATACAACTGTCAAAGATCGGCATGCATCTTCGTGACACCCGAATGAGCTGAATAGGGTGCACGATGGGCCTCTGACAAAACTAAGGAATGAAGATCACCAGAATTTGGAACATAAATATGACCAAGATGTCACAAAAGTCCATCAGGCTTGAGTGAGAAACCTGCAAACCTACCCTCAAGGACTCTCCCAGACTCAATCTCCGCTCTCACCTCCTGATACCAAGTATCACTAGGAAGTGACTCCAAAATACAGCTCCACAAATCCACTCCAAGAGGCAAAACTAAAACCTCATGTCTCCTCCTACTCAAGGCATCCGCAACAACATTCTTCTTACCCTAAATGTAGCAAACTTCGAAGTCATACTCACAAAGGAACTCCATCCAATGGTATTGCTGAGCATTCAAATTCGGCTGAGTGAAAATATACTGCAAACTGCGATGATCACTATGCAACTGAAACTGATGTCCCAAGAGGAAATGTCTCCAATGTACAAGTGCATGGATGACAGCCGCTAACTCCAAATCATGGGTGGGGTGGTTTAGCTTATGATCCTTGAGCTTACGGGACTCATATGTAATCACTCATCGCTCTTGCATGAGAACTGCTCCCACACCCTCCAACGAAGTATTAGTGCACACTACAAAATCACTTGTAGGATCTGGCACTACCAGGATAGGTGTACTAGTTAGCCACTCCTTAAGAGCTTGAAAAGATGACACTGATCTGACCACACAAACTTCTTCCCTTTCTGCTGAAGAGAAGTGATGGGATGGGCTACCTAAGAGAAATCTCTCACAAATTGGTGATAGTAACTCGCCAATCCCATGAAACTGTGAACCTCAGCCACATTCGTTGGTGCTAGCCAATCTACAATCCCCTGAATCTTAGAAGGATCCACTGAGATACCCTCTCCTATGATGATGTGGCCCAAATATCTCACATCAGTCTGGAAGAACTCACACTTGGCCAAATTGCCAAACAACTGATTATCTCAGAAGCATTGCAACACTTGCCGTAAATGGACTTCATGCTCCTCCATAGTCCTCGAATAAATCAAAATATCATCAAGGAACATGAGAACAAACTACTTAAGATAGGTACAAAACACCCCATTCATCAAACTCATGAAAACAGATGGAGCATTAGTCAACCTGAAAGGGACAACTATGAACTCATAATGCCCATACCGTGTACGAAATGCTGTCCGATGAATGTCTATCTCATGAATACAAAGTTGATGGTATCCTGACTTTAGATCTATCTTGGAGGACACCTTGGCTCCCCTCATCTAATCAAACAAATCATCTCTCCGAGGTAACGGGTATCGATTCTTCACCGTCACTTTGTTCAACTGGCGATAATTAATGCACAAGCAAAGAGATCCATCCTTCTTGTTCACGAAGATGACAGGTGCACCCCAAGGGGATACACTAGGATGAATGAAACCCTTCTCTAGTAACTCCTCTAATTGGAACCGCAACTCACCCAACTCCTGAGTAGTCATGTGATACGGTGCCCGAGAAATAGGCTCCGCACCAGGAATGAGATCAATACGGAAGTCTATGTCGTGCTTAGGTGGCATACCTAGAATATTACTCGAAAAGAAATCTGCAAACTCCTGAAGAATAGGATGACCATCAAGAGATACCTCTTGAATCCCACCCTCAGCAAGATCACTAACTAAAATCATGAACATCTAACAACCTTTCCGCATGGCACGCTTCAGTTGCATAGATGAAATAACATAGAGAGAAATGGGTCTCTGAACCCTAACTAACTCAACACACTCCCCAACATCATCAACACACTAAACTAACTTACACTGACAATCTATACTGGCTAGGTGGGTTTCCAACCAATCCATGCCTAAAACAATCCCGTGGGACCCCAAAGGCAACACACAGAGATCCACTGTGGTAGTGAAGGTGCCTAAATCCAACACACAACCACAAACAAGGGAGTCTACAACCACCTCAAATCCAATAGGTAACTCAACCTACCAACCAATGTCTTGCCTTGCCACCACGAGTCCACAACACTCCACAAGAGAAGGAGAAATGAAAGAATCTAAAGCTCCTGAATCAAACAAGATAGATGTGGTAATCCCACATAACACACCTGAATACTCGACTACAGTTACCTGATGCTCAACCTAACGGTTATCCACCACCACAAAAACTCTATGTGATCTACTAGCATCACCTACTATAGGCTCTAAAGTAGCCTGTCTCTGAGTACCTCCAGCCACTGATCTCTGAGGACACTGAGCAGCTATATGACCATGCTGCCCACAAGCATAACAACCACCCCTACCAAAACCTTAGCCCAAAAATGGTGCACATGACTACTGGGATCCACCACCCCTAGAACTCTGCTGAGCACTCTGAAAACTCTGTGACAAACCACTCTGCTACCTACTCTAAGAGAAATGACGTGAACAATCTCTAACAAATGCAGTACCAGGATTCTACCCTCTCTATTGAGACTGAGTAGGCCTATGCCTCTATCGTTGACTGTGTCTAGGAGGTGTAGTAGTAGATCTAGATGATCCGGCTCCCTGAGACTATGTACTCTGAGAAATTGATCCTGAAGGAGGGGTACTACCAATATGAACACCTACTTGACCACCAAAACCTCTAGTCAAATTCTCCTCTATCAACCTCACCTTCTCCATGGAAAGCTCTAAGGTCTTCAGCTCAAATACACGGACACCACCACTGATGTAGGCATTCAAGCCCCTGATGAAATATTGTACTAACATCAGCTCATCATTTGAAATACTAGCATATTGTTTCAGCTCAAAGAAGAGGTGCTCATACTGACCTACTGTCATAGTCAACTGACAAAGTTCATGGAACTCATCAACACATCTCTATCAATAGTAGTTTGAAAGAAATTATGCACAGAATGTCTCTAAGAATAGTCCCCATGACATGGAAGTAATGTCTAGGTGAAGCTTCTGCTCCACTCTCCACCATGTAGATGCAAAACCTCTAAGATGAAAAGCATCGATCAAGATCGATCAACCAAGTCTTTGCCTTGGTACCTGTACTAGAACCATCACAAGTAGGGGGATGACCCCTAAGAAGATCCCTCATGTGACCTACAGTAACATCGTCTCCATACACCCTATCCCTCACAATAACTACTCTTGAATGATCTGGACTGAGAACACTCACGCTTAGCTCCAACATCCTGACCATCCTGACAAGAAGGGTGTGACTCTACCTCATGAGATACCTCCTGACGAGGTCCTAATTGTTCCATAATCTTCTATAAAAGAGCTAAAACCTAAGCACCCCTGAGCCCTTCAACTTGATTCTCAACATGTGGTTCCTCCTGACGCTCACCCTGATTGCCTTGATTACCCTGATTGCCATGATTGGCATCATGCTAGGTGCTACATCGAAGTACAGTGGCTATACCTCTAATTCTGCCTCTAGCTCTACCCCTAGGAGGCATCCTAAAGGAATAAAGAACACATCAAAATAGATTATCACAAAGACGTCCTAAGCACCATACTAAGGCATGAAAGCATAACAACAGACTGTAAAACAATATAACAAGCTCACGTCACACACGCCAAACACATCAAAACATAGAAGGCTCAAGTATGCTAGAACTCCCAGTGTGTGAACCTGGCTCTGATACCAAATGTAACATCCCGCTATGTAACCCCCAAGGGTAAGAGCCAAAAGGGGACAAGATAATTTTTTTTTTGACATAAGTAGACAACATACACATATTCAGTTGCCAATATGATAGATTGATAGCATTTATTTTAAACACCAAATAAAATGTTCCTAATCCCATCTAATATAAACATGAATCCCTAATCAACATAGTACAAGTGGATCTGATACCCACATCAGAATCTATAAAGCAATTAAGGAACATCACATTTCTTCTCATTAAATTCAATGATTACAACTTCTCTCTTAAGAGAGTATAAATACATAACTACATATACAAATACAATGTTATATTCTAGAATATGATACAAGTACATGATGGGTATAGTAACTGAATGAAGTGACAGAGAAAGAAATCTCCAACTGGTGCTCCAAAACTTGTTCACCGGTCCCCAATGGTGGTAGCAACGCCTCCCAACCGTGTGGACTCCTAAGAGACCACCCCACCATGCTCAGAGATAGTCACAAGGCCTAGACAGATGAACAACAACAAGGGGGTACACGATGGCCAACACTCACATCAGACACAGAGCAGACACGGAGAACAATGCATACAACCAAAGTTATAACACTGGTGTACTCATCCAAGCCATAGGTTAGGTACTACTCATGGTTGCTAAGGTGCTAGATACTAGAGTGTAATCATATGGAGTGTCATCATGTGTGCTCAAAGGGATGGCATCACACGGGACCAAGTACCTCTCATACAAATGAGAAGACTCTATCATGCCTGAATCCACATCCCGTAGATGGATGACTCAACGTCCCATAGACAGATAGGCCTTCTCATTGCATCCTTAGCCTTTACACGAGCTCAAGGCCATGCATGAGGTCTAATTATCTTATTAGTGTTTTTACCCCAATGTTTTAGTTTTACTTATCACTTGTTACTATAACTCTACTACTAGTTCCCCTGGTAGCCACTTACGGGCCTTGGGCTTGTAGAGAGCCACTCCAGACGATGACTCTAATGCTTAGACCTACATCATCTCATGTAACCAACAAGGAATCCAAAATGACTAAAAACACTGAGTTAAAAATTTAAAATAGTAAGGATGAAAAATATGATCTACAATCCAAAAGCTTGTGGTAACAGTGTAGTTTATTTAAAATAGCCCTTTGCCAGTAGGATCAATTTTGTAATAACTCCAATGACCCCAATTTAGTCACAATTCACAAAGGTATGCACGTATAATAGAAAAAGCATGGTAAGAGGCATTGCAAGTCTTCTCATAGCCTATTTTACATATTGTCTACCACTTTAATCATGACGAAAATAGGAATGTTTAAGATAATAACAAAATGGAGATATTAATTTTCCCTCCTCGAGAAATTTTCTTTAGATCCTTGAGTTGTGTGACCGATGTTCTAAATCAAAAATTATGTAACCAAGTTTAATGCACAACATAGGTCAATAAAACTAAGGTATTTTAGTGCCATAGCATTCTTTCACTCAAGACTACAATTTCCACAAGGCTGATGTTTCAGCAGAAAATGACCATAATGCTCAAAACAAAACCCACTCCATTTTCTTAAGACTAGTTGTCCAAAAAGAACTCTACATACAGTCAACGTGTAACACAGGGATTCCATGGGGCTGAGATCTCTTCAATCTCTATCATGCATACTAGATTTTTTGTGTATAGCTGCCCTCATTATATTCTCAATAAGATTGAACCCTAGTTTCTTACCTTAAAATTATAAGTCAGAAATCACATTCTCTATTTTTTATTTTTAAATTTTTTATTTAAAGAATTCAGGAAATACTTCTGCAAGTTCAAAATAGATTTTAGGTAAGAGGTAACATAATATCTTGCATTGAAATAAGTTTTGGCATAATCTTCCAAACGTAGAAATGGATTTTCAGTTTTTTTGTGCATAAAGAAATTGTTGCAAATATGTTTTAGTTATAATAGAAGGGTTCCATGGAGTTTAGATCTATTCACTATCTAACATGGCGTCCCAATTTTGTATAACTACTTTCATTATATTCTATAAGATTGAACCCCCATTTTACTAAAGAATTCAAGAAATATTGGTTCCACTATTATTGTGACCTAGCCTTGAAAATAAAATCTTAATGTAAAAAGATCTTGGTCCTCAAAAATTACTTCTAGACAACAAATCTGGGGACACAGGACATAAAAAATGGTTTACTCTAATAATATGAATGTTAACAGATAGAGCACATACCCGTTACTCCAAAAAGCTATTCAAAGATGTTAAATGAGTCTCTGCTACAAGATGCCACAATATGTATAAGATCTTAGTCTTTGGATAAGTCGAGAGTTGTACGCTCAGGCCTGAGTATTCTCCTTGTCCTCTATTTTGTTCTCCCCAGCCTCTCAAAATCAGGCATCCTTCTCCCTTTCACCAGCTGCGTGGGTTCCAGATTTTGAGTCTTTACTGTGGGTCGATCCACGCCCCTTTCTCTCACATCCCCTCTTGCAAATAGATATGCTTGCTTGAGTTGTTCGATCTACTCCTCTTTTTCCTATCTCTAGTTTTTTTTTTCTTTCAGCCCCCCTTATATGAGTTGACCCCCTTCTCTCTTATCCTTCTCATCCTCTAGACATCACATCTCTAGCCAAAGGGCAACCTCTTCCCAAAAACATAAATCCTTCTCCTACAACCAAGATATTTCTCTCTACCCTCTTATTCTTCGCCACCTCACCAGGAAGATATTTCTTTCAACCTTATCTTTTCTACCAAAAATAGTCCATCCTCCTCTCTGCAAAGACTGACATCCTTGACTTCCTACCTATGCTACCTTTGGTATTTTCTACAATCCCATTTTTGCCTACTTCCCAGACTTAACTTCTACACCAACTTTCGTGCTAGCTCACCATGCCACAGACCCCTGAAAACAACTTGGTCAAAAAAATAAATGGTGGCCTTGGAATTTGAGCTCAAAAAATTGAAAGGGAACTTCAACAGGTTTATGAAGGTGAATGTGGGAGAAATGAAAAATATAAATGAAAAGATCAACAAGGACATACCCAAGGATATAGAGGAGATGAAGGCTACTAAAAATCGAGGTCCTAGTATCGAAACTAGGAGTATGAAGAAACAACACAAGGATGGGAACAAAAAGGCCTAAGAGCTCCATAGCATGGAGGAAGACTTAGATGAACTTGAAGCGACCAACACCTTGAAGGAGTTGTAATGTGCTTTGTGTGTTGTTTTTCCATTTTATTCTTTAGTCTTCTATTTAGGGGTTTTATTGTGGGTTAGCTATGGTTTTGCTGAAATTTTGTTGTTGTAAAGGGTTTCCAAGGTCCCTTCAAAACCTATTTTTACCCCTTTTTTAATAAAAAACATCAACCATGACATCAGAATCTCATTATCCACTCCCAACATTCACTTGTTCAATAAAATCAACTCCAAATGAAATGAAACTACTTTGATCATATAATCATTACCAATTTTGTTTGTTGATAGTTTGACAATATATTGTTGTATCAACTTAACAACTTTCAATTCTGAATACACATATTTCATCATCATCATGTATTCTAATGGCGTTTCTCTTCTTAATATTTTTACCTTTTTAGTTAGATGATGGACTAGGTCAACTACTATATATGACATGTATTTGATTACTAAAGGAGTCTCCTCAAGTCGCTTTTTCCTCTTGAATATAGAAAAGAATGCCTATTCTATTTCCACAATCAATTTAGCCCCCAAGGACCTATTATTTCTTTTAAATACATATTTTACCTTTGAATATGTGTCTTCTAATTGTACATACACAATTTGCACCATACTAGACTCTTGACAAGACATGACTACTTGGTTGTAATTCAAATCTATAGGCCTTATGATGGTTAAAAAAATACTTGAGCACTCTAAAAAGGATAATTTAAATGTGGGGGACTAGTCACAATGATTCACATAATGGGTTTAGGTAAAGACATAATAGCATCAACTTTCATTGGAGTAAAAATTAGAAAATTGATGAATCAAATAACACATTTGAAACATTTGAGGTGTAAAAAATAGAAACTACAACATTACGAGACTCACCTCAAATTGATCAAAATCAATACTCTAAACAACTTTACTCTTTTCCCTTCTAGATAGAGAATCTTGGTCAATTTCTATATTGACCTTAGGATAGTTAGAATCTTCAAAACAAATTATTTTACTAATATAACTCCTAACTTTAGTTACATCTATAGGAACTATGACATCTATGTTGTTTATTTCATTAAAGCATTAGCATTTAATGAAATAAACAACATAATAAACTTAAAGGAGCATTTGACGTATTAGCAATGGGTATAGTTGCTTTGATTTCCTCTTAAAATTTAGTTGTTGATATAGGGGAAACCACTAACATGGAATCTTAAGCCACACTAATTCGAGTCTTTAAAGATGAAATAGCCTTTGAAGAAACTTCTCTTGTTTTGTTCTTGCTTTACCTTAGGAAAATATCATAACATTCATCCTCTTCATTTGAATGCATTCTTTCAACAAATAGTAGGAAAAGTGTTTCTTTATATACCAACCACTCCATAGATCTTGGGATAAAATATGATAACACATAAGGGTACCTTCAAACACAATAAAGGTATTATTGGGATAGATCTATTTTGCAACCAATTCACTTACCTTCAATTCTTCTACTAAAGTAGGCCTTGAAACTTTCTCATTAATAGAATCCCACAAATGTGGATCAATAAATAGATCCTCCATCTTCAACTTGTACATCTCAAAATTTGTTAGTAGAAAATTTGTCTACCTATATTCTCCCTGATGTATTTGCCATCTAAAAATCCTTGCAACAAGATCACAAAGTATCTTCTACACAAGATCCCACTCAAAACTGGATTAGATCAAAAACCCCAACAACCCACAACTGAAAACAAAGGTGATCAAGCTCTGATACCAATTGTAAGGAAGCTAAGGTAGTGGAAAAACTTCCTACACTAATCTTGAGGGGAGAGATATCCAAAACTTTTCAAATCCTTAAAATAGTTATAGAAATAAATGCTAATAGCAATCATACCATAACATAGTAATTACACGGGGAAACCCTTTTAGGAGAAAAACCCCACACTCTAAAGCCACCCAATATTTTAGTTAGGAATCAAGAAGATTACAATATACTTAAAGAGAAAGATTTCACAAGATTATAACCAACCAAATATCCGGAGGCAACTCAACGTCTATAAGACTCTTAACACACAACCTCCATCTCATGCTCTTGATATATAGGAGATAAAATATAGTAAACCACCAATGGTAATTATAAAACCATAGGCCAAAACCACCCAAAAAGTGGCACCTAACTATATCCAATCAAATATGCCTTGTGATGTGCCAAATCACACACCAACACATGTAACTCACCCCTTTACAACTCTTTTAAGGGTCCAACACATTTTCACATTTCTCAAAACATGAGGTCCAACTTTTGGAGGCCATAACTTTTGATCCAAGTGTCTGATTGATAAATAGTTTGATATGTCAGAAAGTTCATGAAGCAATCTATCAATATATGAACCTCTTTTCTAGTTACGACAACTTTTGGGATGTTTAGGGACCTCTAAGTGTCTCAAATACGAGTTTGGAACTTTTTTAGGAGTTTCAAAAAATAGAAACTTTAATATCTTGCAATCCATATGTGATCTTGAGTCAAAACTCACCCAAGATATTTACTTGGTAGTTTTGTACCTTTTGGTAAAATTTTAGGTCCATCCAAGCTCAAATATAGAGTCACTAGAAATAGTAAACCCCTCCATTTTTAGCCCAGTTTATAAACTTTGAAAGTTCTAAACCATTCTTCAAGATAAAAGGGTATTTAAAAAGACCAAAATTTGGAAGAATAGTAACCTTTTGTATTTTCAAGGTTACGACACCTTTCCTAACATTCTCCCACTTGTCAAACACCTTTCAATATCAATGGGAGTATGAAAACTATGATTTAATTGCTAGGGGAAGAGAGGCCCATAGACTCCAAACACCATCTGAACTTCTTTGTGCTCACAAGATTAGTTAATAAATCTACAACATTCATCAAAGTATCTACCTTAACTAGCTTTACCCTGCCATCCTCAACCATATCTCTAGAAAAATTATATTATACATCAATGTGCTTGGTCCTTGAATGAAATGTTGGGTTCATAGCTAGGCATATCACACTTTGACTGTCACAACAAACTATCCTTGCACCTTGTTTTATTTTGAGATCTGAAAATGGTCTCTTAAGACAAATGGTTTCTTTACAAGCATGAGTAGCTATCATATACTTAGCTTCAATAGTGGACAAACAAGCCACAACCTATTGCTTACTCATCCAACTAATTGCACCACCAAATAAAGTAAATAAATAAGCACTAGTGGATCATCTGCTATTAACATCACCTACCCATTCTAAATCTAGCTAACCATGAATATCAAGGGAATGCATGTGTCCTATCAAATTACCATGATAACATAATGAATACTCTGAGGTACCTCGCAAATATCTAAAGACTCTTTTAATTGCATCTTTATTTACTCTGCCAGGATTAGACATATAATTGGAAAGAACTCCCATTACTTGGACAATGCTTGGTCTAGTACAAACCATAGGATACATCAAACTTCTGACTGCACTCTGGTAAGGCACTCTACTAATGTCTTCCATCTCTAATAAAGATGTTGGACATTGTGAAGTAGATAACTTTGTTCTTGTAGCAAAAAAATATGAACTGTAAAAGGAACACACAAAGGTCTACAATCTTGCATGTTAAACCTCTGTAAAACAATTGACATACTTGCTTTGGCCAAGCCATAGTTTTTTATCTAATCTATATTTTCTTATTTTCATCCCAAGAATGTGTTTAGATGCACCAAGATCTTTTATTTCAAATTTAGCTACAAGTTGGGACTATAGTTCTGAAATTGTTCATTTCCCTTTAACAATAAATAACATATCATCAACATATAATGCAATAAACAAGAAACGAACACCATTAGATTTATAATAAGGGTAAAGACCAAAGTTGAGTCTACTTCTCATGGAAGTTTTGGACTTAGCCAAAAACCTGAAATCTAGCAAAACAAAATAGGATCCTGTTATGGATCGGGATCCCAATCCTAAATTAAAATGGGATCCTATTTTGTAGTAGGATCCTGATCCTAGGACCATGAAATGGGATCCCATTTAGAATGGGATCTCATTTCAAAAAAGTATTTAATTTTCAAAAAAAGGCCCACAAGCTCATTTTTAGCAACAACTAAAGCAGAACTAGAATGGGATTCTGAGTTGTAGAGCACTATTTCTAGCCATCCAAAAGTCCAGGTCAGTTATTTTTTCCCCTTTTTTTCATTTTCTATATTTTGTAATTTGCATTTTAAATTTATTTTATGTATTTTTGTAAATTATGTTTTAAATTTGGTTTGAATCTTCCTGCAAAACATATAAACCCTACATTCAATTAAATCTAAAAACAATTACCCTACACACAAAAAACTGACCCTAAACTGAATTGAAACAAAAATATTTACCCTTCAAAAAAAATATGAACCCTAAAATGAGATTCAATCACACCTACAAACTGAAAAATAAGTTTTAGTTACCATTTAATGGTAAAGCGACTACCATTTTAGTTTTAGTTTTACTTTTTCATTTGCATTTTTTTATGTTTTAAATCTGTATGTAAATATTTCAAAATTAGATAATACTTAATTTCTTCAAGAAAAAAAACTAGATTTGTCTAAGTTTATTTCATTGCATTATTTAGCACTTATTATTAATTGTTTAATCTAGCCACATACAATTAGAATTTGCAGCACATGGCATCCATATGTACCCATGCACAAACACCTACTCTCTAACATATTAACATGTACATATATTTTTCTATCGACGTAATCCTTGAACCTCCTTTAGGTGCAAGTACTAGTACATATATTCCTTTTTTATAATCATAATCCCTATGAGGTTTCTAGATATGTTGAATTATGATTAAGATACAAATTAGTCAAACCTATAGACTAATTACTTAGTTTCACATTAAAATATAAAATTTGAATCACACATTGCCATAATCTTATCATTCCCTACATATACCTAGTCCATATCATTAAGATCACACATTAGATCCAAAATAGAAGAATAAAATTGATAGAAACCATGATCTAGGAATATGTTAGCATTCAATCATATTGATAATGGAACATCTAATACTCCCTCCTAAAATATGATTGTTCACTGAGTTTATCCTCCTCAAATGGCTTAAGGGGATTAAGTTTACCTAGAAATTTACATATTTAATGTTCATCTGAGATATTTTATTCAATGCCATTAATGCAATATATCCATGTGGTTCAATTTGAATTATAGCAATGAAATGTCAAACCATGGCTAACTAGATTTCATCCTAAATGAGCAACTATATTGTACTTATAAAAGTTGTATCTTCTCTAGGAATCATATCTTTTTAGACTTGAATATTTCTACCTATAATTGTAATTACTAGATAAGGAAACATTCGTCCTCAATATGCAATAACCAACAAAATAATACTAGATATTAATAACTTTGACTAAGACTAAACATTCAAAATATAGCTATCCTCAAATAAATAAATGACTTTGACTAAGAGCAAACATTCAAAATATAGCTATCCTCTTTGCAAAATCAACAATTTGATTTGAGTGATTTAATTCTTAGGGTATATCTATAAATTTAATTCTCATCATATAATTTATCTCATAGATATCTTCCCTAGTGTGTCTAATCCCTACCACACAATCTCTAAATTTAATTCTTACTTATGAGGACCTTGAGAGTTTGGAGGATCTGAATGAGTTTGTAAAATTAATCCATTCTAATATAGATTATTACTTTTAAGTCTCAATGGTTCAAACTAATTCATAAAATGGTATTTCATTGAGAGTAATAGGATAAATGTAAAATTTTATATTTTAATGGAAACCCCTTAATGATGGTCAATTGCTTAAGGAGGTAGATGAACGAATGTTTTAGATATGGGAATGATTCTAGATATGAATAAGTGGATAATGGGGGGAATAGAAATAAAAGATAAAATCAATAGCATCGAAGGACCTCTATGTGGCAAGGTATGCTATAGTATAGGTAAAGAATTGAGAAACTTGAGTAGGAATTTAAAAGGATACTAAGGAGGCTTTAAATTTGATAGTGAATGTAAGTAGAGAATCATTTAGAATAGTTCTTTAAATGGATATAGAGATTAAGGAATAAGTATTAATTTTTGTTAAATTTTTCTTTCAATTTTATCAATAGGAGTCCATACACAAGTACCAATAGAAATCAATAATATGTCATCAAAATGGTAAGTTTATAGTTATTAATTAACAATAGGAGGCCATCATCTCTTATTAATTACCTCCTAAATACATTTTAAAAAATGGGATATGTAAAATGAAAAGTGTACTATCACTTAATTATAGGTAGGGGGTTGAAACAACCAATAATTAACCTACAACAATAGTTCATGAAAATGTGGCCTTACAAAACTAGATTTCACATCACATTAACAATTATTTGTTTTTCAAAGGTAGAAAAACCACATCTCATTGTCAAGGGATGATCATAAAATCCCCTTAAGCCACTAATAATAGCACTAATGCCCTTGAAATCTAAGAGGATATGGATGGTACAACTTGAAATCTACTCATTAATCCCCTAAGCAACTAATAATAGTCAAATTGATTAGTCACATTTGATCAAATTGTATAATGTTAGATTCTTGAAGTTTCTACAAACTTCTTAAAGATATATATATATTAAACTTGGTCAACTTAAGACAAAATCATTCCATTAGCATGGTTTATGGACCTCAGAAAGATGACATGGATTAAGGGGATTTAGGAAAATTGCTTATGGCCCATCCTAAGAGGATGTAGATGGTCAAGGATTTAGGGTTTAGGGTTTAGGGTTTAGGGTCAAAGATTAAGGGTTTAGGGTTAAGGGTTAAGGGTTTAGGGTTTAGGGTTTAGGGTTAAGGGTTAAGGGTTTAGGGTTTAGGGTTTAGGGTCTAGGGTTTAGGGTGTAATGGCCCTCCATTCTCATCTTGGATGTGCAAATGGTCTGGCTAAGGAGCATGAAGATGAAGGTAAAACAATAGGAATATTTAGGGTATGTTAGACAGTTGATGTTGTACATTATATGATGTTGGTAGATGCTACATTCATGTTGATGACATTCCTGATTATGCTCATGTGTGGTTTCATATGACAGTGAGTATGTTTTTATCGATAATCTTTGTTGCAACACTAATAATTTATATGCTCTGACATTCTTTTACATTCAGGTGATTATGATGTTGATCTTACTATGATTGTGATATGTTAGAATTGATTTTTATGTGACAGATTCTGTATCATAGGATGTTATGTTGTGATGTTTTGTATAGATTAATCTTATTATGTGTATCATGCGATTATCTGACGATGGTTCTTATTTAGTCATTCAGTAACTGATTTCTATGTGTGTTGTGATTACGTGTTTGATGTGATGGTGAAAGTGACAGTGTCGCATTACTCATGCATGAGTACACTGCTATGCTGCGATTCCCTTTCATGGTATATATATATATATATATGTTCGACTATTTGGTTGCTGCAGCATGCAGGTACCAAGCATTGACTCCACTTGAATTGAAAGGTCTGAGTATGCCTTAAACCCAATGGAAACTATTGAATGGAGATAACATGTGGTCCCCTAGTTAGCCATCATCCTTGAAAAGGATGAGGACAGTTTTGTACCCAATTAGTGTTGTTTGTATGGGCGTAATGGTCAGTCATTGTCATTGTGGTCATGCTTTCAATTGTGCATTGTGTCAAGTATTGTTTGGCATTTAGGTTATTTTGTTTGGAATTATTTGATTAATGTTTTAGTTAATTGCTTCATTACAATAAAATTAATAAGTCAAGAGGGTAGTTTGATAAATAAATATAGATGCTTTTATGTAAATTATAGTTATGTGGAAATATGTATTATTATGTCTAAAAAAGATTCTCTTTCTTTATTATTATTGCCTTGAGTAATTATTTTCCATTTGGCCACTTGGAAGAAGTGGCAGTTATGCACCTCAAGAGGGAATCTTAGAAATAATTGTTTCTTTTGTGTAAGAGACTAATTTTAGAAAAGTAGAAAGAAACTATTTTTGTTTGGTTGTAAATAAAATAAATAGCAAATTCTAAAATAAATAAAATCAGAGAGAAATTATTGTTTGGTTTAAAATAGCAAATTGTAAAAAAGTAATAAAGGAGAATCTTCTGGAAGAAATTAGGGGGTGTGGTCATGCATCCTCAACTTTATTTTGAAATCTCAAGACATAATTTGGGGGGAGGGTGCATTTCAAATGGAGAATATGTTTTATGTTTTGGGGATCTCTCTCTCTCTCTCTCTCAGGAAGTTTTCATTTTTCTTTTTACACCATAAACCATAGTTTTCAGAAGAAAAGACTTGGGAAAAAATAGATGCAAGCTCTGAAATTTGTGAATATGTGATTGAAGCAATATTCCAAGTATGGACAGAGATATGAAACTGATTTATTGTTGCATTAGATTTAGTGAAATATTCTGTAAATTCTCTTCGACATTTTCTGAATCCAATCTATTGCATTACCCATAACTTTACTTTTATGAACTAGGTTTCTCTATTTTTTTTATATATGGTGCATGACCTGGATATCTAAATCATATCCAAAAATTAGCCATACCTAGTTTGTCATTTTTGAGATATGAATATTTTGTGACTGTCTACCTCTCACCCATTTCATCTCTATTTTAGTAGTCTGTTATGTTAGCCATAAATTTAATTTCACAAATTGGGTTTCTCTAATTCTTTTATATATGGTGCTCAGCCTAGATGTCTAAATCATATCCAAAATTTAGCCATACCCAGTTTTCCATTTTTGAGATATGAAAATTTTGTGACTGTCTGCCTGTCACCCATTTCGTCTATGTTTTAGCAGTCTATTGCGTTAACCATAACTTTATTTTTACAAACTAGGTTTCTCTAATGTTTTTATATATGGTGCATGGCCTAGATATCTAAATCATATCTGATAATCAGCTGTACCCAATTTTTTATTTTTGAGATATGAAGATTTTTTTACTATCCACCTCTCACTCATTCCGTCTCTATTAAAACAGTTAGTTGCCTCACCAATAACTCTATATTTTTGGACTGGGTTTCTCTGAGATTTTTCAACAAATTCATTTTGTACATATCCTACAATCATTTCTTTCCATCATATGACTCTCTTTGATGCATTCTACCAATCAGTCTACGTGCCCTGTCTATGTTTTCACATTTTGCATTGTTGGTAGCTTCTAAAGTCTTCTCAACAAATTCATTTTGTGCTAATCCTATCTTATGCATGTGGTTAAAAGTGAAGTAGATTTCATGAAAATGTTAGTTCTATAGGAATGTTTTGTCGTTCTGTATTTATTTCCCCTCAAGCTAAACTTAGAGCAAGGTTCTTTTATTGTTGCTTTGGGTTTTGTACCTTGTGATTCTATCTAGTGTAAGAGATTTATAGCATGGGCTTTTAGTCTTGCCTATACAATTATATTTAATAGTATTTACAAAATTGTCTAGATTATTAATGAAATCTACATCAATGTAAATAGTGTAAATAATTATTGTGTTTAATTTGTATGCCTTAGAGTTATTTGCAGTTTGTTCGTAATCATTTTAATTAAATAAAATTAACATAAGTCTTGTGAATTATTAGTTAAAATATTGTTACTCATGGACACTTATATCTTATGATCATATTGTAACTACTACTGGTGATTAGAAAGTTACAGTTCTGTAAATTGTTGAGATAGATTCACTTTATAACTATTAGATGATTGTTCATGCTTGGATTAATGTTACATTCCTTAAAAAAATATTGTTAAAGGGTATTAGTTTATGATGTGCTTGAGAGTGAATGTGATGTGAAACCATTGTCTTTTTAATGGTGTCAAGTGTTGTGTCATTTGGGGAAGTTGTTTCCAAAGGCCTAGGAGGGTATGATTGTGTGGGGGTTGGCTCTGTGTGCATTATGTGAGTTGAATGAAACGCTTTCTTGAAATGTTGCCTCCTATTCATGTTGGTATGATACATGTGCAAGATGGATAATGCCTTGCTCAGTGTACCTATTCATGTGGTTATGATGACTATGCAAGATGGATAATGCTTTACTCTGTGTGATGTGAAATGATGTGTATTTTGTGTTGTAAATGCATCATGATGAGAATGTGGTAGTTCATACTTGGTTTATGTTTTGGGACAAGAATTGGTCCCTATGATTATGATTTGTATGCAAGAAGGTAAATGCCTTGCATTGTATATATTACTTATTATTGTGATGGTAATTGTCTTGCTTGATGGATAGGATCTTCTAGATGTAAGTAGGGGAGTGGCTTTCAATGTGGGTCCGGTACCCAAAGTGGCTTCCAAGATAACCCATTGGAAGTTTTTAATCCAGTGATAATAATAAATTTAGAGGGTTGGGTAGTTTCCACACTAAATAAGATAATTGGATGCCCCACCCATGCCTGTAGTGCTCGTTCAGGCTAAGGATGGGATGAGAAGGCTTTGGTTGGAAAGATCAACTTCCTTGTCCTCACAAAAGGAATGTTGGTTCTGCATGTGTCACCCTATGGGGTCAACATCTAGTGAGAGAATGCTAGGATAACCATAGATGGGGGCCGACGTCTGGACTGCCAGGATAACCCATGGATGGGGGCTGATGTTTGGTGAGAGACTGCCAGGATAACCCATGTTAGGACCATGCGATGACACTCTCCCCTCTTGCAGCCTAGTACTCCCTAATGTGTGTTTTTCCCTTTCATTGTGTGATTGCCTCTGGAAGTGTTGTTTTATTTACATGTGATGTTCTTTTTTATTGTGTTGTATTAAAGTCTTATGTAGTCCTTGCACCTGTTAGTCTACTCTCTTTCTTGATTGTTTTCTTAGTGGGACCTTAGGGTTCCACATGGTTGGGTGGTTGTGCTTTTATCTCCATTGGTTTCCCTTGCTATTTTTCATGTGCAAGAAGGATGTACCTTGTATGGCAGATTTCAGATCTTGCTCTAGCTTGAGGAGATAGATACTTATGTTCATGTTCCAATCTTATATATCATTTGAATCATGTGATGTTATCTTTATGTATGTACTCCAATGTAATCAGGAAAGCGATATTGTAAACAATGTAATATTATACTTTCTTGTAAAGGAAATTGTATATGTACTTGTATCCTTTTTGCAGGATCTTCATGATTACTTATCTGATGATATAATATGGAAATGTATGTGTTTATTCATTCAATGCAATTAGATTAGAATGAACCATGGTTGTTAGTTAATTCATAATGTTGGTTAGGTCATGTTACTAGTTCATTAGTAATGCAACCGTGGAACCCTAGAGGATAAAGATTAATTTAAATGTTATGAATAAATATATGATTGTTGTTATTTCTTTCATTTAAAAATGATATATTTGACCTTTTTGTAAGCTTACTTGTGTTATCCTTTGGGTTCCTTGGTGGGGTGTTACATAGGGTTTAGGGTTAAGATTTTATGGTTTAGGGTTTATGGACGTAGGAAAGATGACATGTGGGTTAAGGGGATTTAAGAAAATTGCTTGAGGCCCATCCTAAGAGGATGTAGATTGTACAACTTGAAATCTACTCATTAATCCCCTTAAGCCACTAATAATAGTCAAATTGATCATTCACATTTGATCAATTTGTGTAATGTTAGATGCTTGAAATTTTTACAAACTTGTTAAAGATATATATATTAAACTTGGTCAACTATGGAAAAAATCATTCCATTAGTATGGTTTATGGACCTAGGAAAGATGAAATGTGGATTAAGGGGATTTAATAAAATAGGATTTAAGGGGAAACTTCACCATTCCCTGTAAACACTTAAAAGTATGTATCAAGCCAAAAAAATTTATATGCCTTAGACATAAATGATTCTTACACATTTTGTTATAAATTTACCTTTTTTGTGTATGTTTTGAGTTTATTTTTTATTATGTACATGTATTAAATTACATAGTTAGAATCTCTTAAATTTTGAAATTTGTATGTAAGCTCAAGTTGAATGATGTATCTATGTGTATGTAGATCCTAATTTTTCTTTAAAATGTAGTCATGTATATTTAGTTTAAATATTTCTTGTAATTTCTCAACATGTATAATATCTAGTTTTTGATATGTTTATTTATAATTTATATATAGATTCTTGAAAGTTAATTTTGTACTTGTTTGTATATTTATGTATATGCAGGTTCATAGTTTTAACATCATGGATATTCACTTTGATATTGAAGATTTCCTCCATGTGCCACCTCCTATTGTAAGTATGTGCTAATTGGAATTGTTATTGATGTCAACATGTTTGTGTTGTCATTGGTGCCAACTGTATCTTCTGATATTACTGTTTGTTGATTAATTGAAGACCATTGTCTAAGTATTTTGCTCCACATTTTCTCTATATTGAAGACTAGAGTATGAGATTTGGGTATGATTTAGAGAAGTATTTAAAGATGGTAAATCTAGAATTTGGTGGTTCAGATTGATGTGTAGAAAAAGCTCTATTCACCAATTTGAAGATTGTGCCTAGTAATGTTTGCAAAGTGATAGGGAGATAGTATTTTTCTTTGCATTTCTCTACGGGTTGGATTTTGGTCTTGTGGTTCTAGACTTAATATTACAAGGTCCTTAGCTATCTTCGTTCCAAAGGACTTGTTATTTGGTGCTCTAAAAAGCAACTTACTCATTAGCAGAGTTTGACAGTGTCTATTGAGAAGCAGTCTGTGATGTGTGTTCAAGTGATATCTATTGTCTTCAAGTGAGATCTGTTGTGGTTGTACTTGTCAGCTCCCAAGTGATTCTATGTTGTTCATGGATGTTTCTAGAATGTATTGAAGGCATGTACTTGATCTTTAAGGTACAATGAAGGTATTGGAAGCATGTATCCAAGTATTCATAATGTGTGCACTAGTTCTATCTGACCTAGTTAATTACACCTATTATAGAGGTGATTCATGGATTGTAGAAGTGTGTCCAAGATAAGACATGAAGTGTTCATCCTTCATTCATTTGCTCTACAAGTCTGTTTAGGTCTAGTCCTAATTTGATTTATGTATGTATGTTGACCTTAGAGATAGTTCCAATGGTTGAAGAATGTAATGCCGACCTTGATGTACATTCCAAGGTTGATGATAGGTATAAATGTATGTAATGAATTTGTGAGTGTGGTGTGATTGTGTCAATATGTGAAGATAAAGTGTGAGTTGTAAAAGAAGAGAAGAGCAGAGGAGATATATTGCACTTCAATGGAACTAAACACAACCATAGTGTAGATGCTATTATATCAATTCATCCTTAGTAGTGATTCAATCCTCCATAGTGAGCCACCCCCAGTAGTGAGCCACCCCTTTGGAAGTGAGCCTTTCATTTGGGTAGTGAGCCCCTTTGGCAGTGTGCCTCTTTGATATTTAGTATTGTTACTACATTATATTGTGAGCTAACACTCACCATGGTTTTTCCCTGTTTAGGGTTTTCCACATAAAAATATAATGTTCATGTGTGTATGGTGTTGATGTGTTCATGTTTGGATTATGCTATTCATGTTTAATGTTCATTATAGAATAAGGAGTTAATTTAAGTGAATGTGAAAGTGATATTGTGTAAAGAAGTTAATGTTTTTGATACAACTGATTCACCCCCTCTCAGTTGTCTTGTCCCTTTTAACAATTGGTATCATAGCGAGGTTCCTTGGAAGAAAGCTTAACAACTTAAGGTAGATCCATGATGGCACATAAGAAGGACATTCCTTAGTTTGATGGATCTGACTATTCCTACTGAAAGGTATGAATGGAAAGATATCTTATTTCTATTGGTTATAATGTTTAGGCAATGGTGAAAAATAAATACACAGTACCTAAAAATGGTCCAAAGTATGATGAAGAGATTAAATATTTTGAGACTAATCATAAAGCTAAAAATGCTCTATTCAATGCCATGTCTAACACTGAAATGGAAAAAATTGTGGATTTGGAAACTACACATGAGATTTGGGACAAATTGAAGAAAATTTATGAAGGTGATGCATCTGTCAAGAAGGCTAAGTTGTAGAACTTGAAGACCACATATGAAACCATGTGAATGGCTAAAGATGAGAACATAACAAGTTGCATACAAAAGATTGATGAACTTGTCAGTAGCATCAGAGGTCTTGGTGGAAAATTAAAGGATGAGGATGTGGTAGATAAGATACTCAGAACACTTCCTAAATCTTATAGTCACAAGGTATCTTCCATTGAAGAATTGTTTGATAGGGGAAAACTTTCAAAAGATCAATTGCTTGGTAAACTGACTACTTTTGAGATGAGAGAGTTTGGTACTACTAATGGCCCTATGAAATCTAAGATTGCTTTCAAGGCCAAGGAAGAAAAGACTGCTAGATCAAAGAAATATTTTGTGGAATCAAATGAAAAAGATTTTGCAGAACTTGAGGCAAAATTTGCAAGTAGAACAAAAAGAGGTAGTAGAGGAAAGTTCAAAGGTAAGTTACCTTTCAAATGTTTCAATTGTGGTAAAATTGGTCACTATGCTTCAATATGTTCTGACAGAGCTTCGAAAATCAATGAAAATAAAGGAAAGATGGTAAGAAAGAGTTACTATGTTAGAGATGATGATGGTGTCATTGATGATGAATCTAATTTTGATGATGGTAATAGTAATGAATGGTTGTTTATTCCACTTAGAGAAGAACTTATTTCTGCTAACCTTGCAAGCTATGTGAATGAAGGAAGTCCAAGAGATTTGTCTGCATTTCATGTTGAAAAGGAAGATGAATGGATCATTGACAACGGATGTTCAAATCACATGATAGGAGACAAGAGTAAGTTTGTTAAGTTTGAAAAGTATGATGGAGGACTTGTTAGGTTTGGTGATGATGCAACTGGTAAGATTTGTGGAAAAGGATCTATTACTTTTGATGGCAAGCATAATATAGATGATGTTCTTTATGTAAAGGTCCTAAAGCATAATCTTCTAAGTGTTGGACAAATGTGCAACAAAGGGTATAATCTTATGTTTAAGGACAATGGGTGTAAGATAAAGAATATCTCATGAGCCTTAATTACTGCTAGTAAGAAGACTCATGGTAATGTTTATCATTTGAAAGATGCTAAAAATTGTTGTTTGTTGGGTAAGACAGATGAAAGTTGGCTATGGCATAGGAGAATGTGTTGCATTAACTTCAGTAATCTAGTTAGAATAAGCATTGTTCAAGTTGTAAGAGACCTACCTAAGATTGTGAAGTCTACTAATGTTATATGCAAAGAATACTAGTTTGGGAAGATGACAAAGACTACTTTTAGAAGCAAAGAACAATCCTCTACCAGTTTGTTGGAGTTGGTGCATACAGACCCATGTGGTCCTGCAAGAACAAGAAGTATGCAAGGTGAAAGGTATTTAATGCTTCTTATTGATGATTTTTCAAGAATGACTTGGGTTACTTTCCTTAGAGAAAAAGTAGAAGCACTAGATAAGTTCAAAGCATTCAAAGCCACAGTTGAAAATGAGTTAGATTTAAGAATCAAGTGCTTAAGGTCTGATAGAGGTGGTGAGTTTACTTCAAGTGAGTTCAATGCTTTTTGTGAAGAACATGGAATAAAGAGACATTTGTCTACCCCCCGGACTCCTCAACAAAATGAAGTGGATGAAAGGAAGAATAGAACTATTGAAGAAGCTACTAGAATAATGATCAAGGAAGTAGACCTACCAGAAGTATACTGGAAAGAAGTAATACACACTGTTGTCTACATTTAGAATAAAGTACAAATCAGAGTAGAAGAAACAAAGACACCTTATGAGCTATGGTATGGTAGAACTCCTACTATCAAATACTTCAATTTTTTTAAAAGCAAATGCTACATCAGAAGAGATGAAGAATTAGGAAATTTTGATGCTAGATGTGATGAAGGAATATTCCTTGGGTATTCTACTAAGAGCAAGGCTTACCGATGCTATAACAAAAGACTGAGAAAGATCATTGAAAGTGCAAATGTGAAGGTAGATGAAGATATTCAACCAGATGGATATGAGTCAGATGGACCTGTTGATACAAAAAAGGTTGAAAAAGGAAAAGAAAAGGAAGTTCAGACTGAAGTGCAAGTGGCTCTAGAAGAAGAAGAAATTCAAGCTAAAGCTCTGGTAAGAATTCATAAAACTCCCAGGTATGTGCAAAGAGATCATTTTGAAGATCAGATTATGGGTGACAAAAGGAAAGGTGTGATGGCATGAAGAGGGACTGCAGAAGAACAAGTAAATCTATGTTTGCTTTCAAAGGTGGAACCTAAAATAGTAAATGAATCATGCAATGATGAACATTGGGTTAAGGTAATGAAAGAAGATATAATGTAGACTGAGTAGAGAAAGACTTGGGAACTTGTCCCTAGACCTGCAAACAAGAATGTGATTGGAACAAAGTGAGTTTCTCATAACAAATTGAATGAAGTTGGAGAAGTTATGAGAAACAAGGCAAGACTTGTGTGTAAGTGTTATTCACAAGTGGAAGGAATTGATTATGAAGAGACCTATGTTCTGGTGGTAATAATGGAAGCTATCATACTATTTGTGGCATTTGCAACACACAAATTTTTTAAGGTATATCATATGGATGTGAAATCTGGCTTCCTAAATGGTGAGCTAGAAGAAGAGGATTACATAGAACAACCAAATGGGTTCTAGTTACCAGAAAAACTAGACATGGTATGTAGATTGAAGAAGGCCTTGTATGGATTAAAGAAAGCTCCTAGAGCTTGGTATGCAAGACTAGAAAAGTATCTTTTGTAGAATGGTTTCAGTAAAGGGTCCGTAGATAGTAATTTGTATATCAAGGCAAGCAAAGATCAAATCCTGATTATTGAAGTCTATGTAGATGATATCATATTTGGTGGAAATGAAGAGATGTGCAATAATTTTGCAAATGAAATGCAAATGGAATTTGAGATGTCTATGAGTGGTGAGATGAACTTCTTTCTTGGACTATAAATCAATCAGACAGATAAACGTATTTTCATTTCTCAATCAAAGTATGTTAGGGAATTGTTGAAGAAGTTTGGAATGGAGGACTCTAAACTAATATGCACTCCTATGGTTACTGGTTGTAAACTAAGAAAGAACGATGAATCTCCTAAGGCTGATCAAAGAAAGTACAGATCGATGATTGGAGGACTGCTTTACCTAACTGCTACTAAACCAGATATCATGCATGCAATCTGTCTTGTGGCCAGATTTCAATCAAATCCTAGAGATTCACATGTGATGGCAGTAAAGAGGATATTTCAGTATTTGAAGGGCACTCTTGATCATGGCTTGTGGTATCCTAAGAACAATTATTTTTCTTTAAGTGCCTATATAGATGTAGATTGGGCTAGATGTGTCAATGACAGGAAAAGTACAAGTGGAGGTGCATTCTTCCTTGGAGATATGGCAGTGTCCTGGCATAGCAAGAAAAAAGAATTAGTCTCCTTGTCTACTAGAGAAGTAGAATATATTACTGTAGTATCATGTTGTACTCAGGTGTTATGGATGAAGCAGACCTTGAAGGATATCAAAGCTGAGTATGATGAGCCAATTCCTATTCTTTTTTATACCATTTAAGTGCCATAAATATTTCAAAGAATCCAGTGATGCATTCAAAGACAAAGCACATTTCAATTAAGTATCACTTTTTAAGAGAGAAATTTGTAGAGAATGAGGTGAATCTTGAGTATGTACCTACAAAAGATCAAGTGACTGATATATTCACTAAGGCTTTTCCAAAAGACACAATTGAGTATCTCTAGGAAAAATTAGGGGTTATTGCCCCTTCTTCCTTGAACTAGATGCACACGAAGATGCATCAGTCCATTGTGTTTCAAAGTACATTTCTACTTTTTGGATTGATGTTTGAGGCTACCTCTCAGGGGGAGTAGGTAGTGGCTTGAGATAATTGTTGTAGTCATGGGAGTAAAGAATGATTTCAAACTGATCAGAGCAATAGAGTGCAAGTATGTATAGTAGAAGAAATGTGATGCCCTTTTCCATTGATGTCAAAGGGGGAGAGAGTTCATGTGAAAAACTTAGGGGGAGAAAGAGTTTAGATGTGTAAAAAGGGGGAGTCCTGATGCAGAATTGTATCTTGATGGAGGAACGTGTTATTTAGTTTTTCACATCAATGTTTCCATCAATGACAAAGGGAGATATTGTTGCAAGTATGTGCTAATTGGTGTTGTCATTGATGTCAACATGTTTGTGTTGTCATTGGTGCCAACTATATCTTCTAATATTACTGTTTGTTGAATAATTGAAGAGCATTATATGAGTATTTTGCTCTACATTTTCTTTGTATTGAAGACTAGAGTATTAGATTTGAATATGATTTAGAGAAGTTTTTGAAGATGCTAAATCTAGAATTTGGTGGTCCAGATTGTTGTGCAGAAAAAGTTTTTATTCACCATTTTGAAGATTGTGCTGGTAATGTTTGCAGAGTGACAGGGAGATAGTATTTTGCTCCGCATTTCTCCGCAGGTTAGATTTTGGTCTTGCAATCCTGGACTTAAACTTACAAGGTCCCTAGAAATCTTCATTCCAAAGGACCTATGATTTGGTGCTCTGGAAAGCAACTTACTAATTAGCAGAGTTTGACAGTGTCTATAGAGGAGCAGTCAGTGATGTGCCTTCAAGTGATATATGTTTTCTTCAGATGAGATTTGTTGCGGTTGGACTTGTCAGCTCCCAAGTGATTCTATGTTGTTCATGGATGTTTCCAGAATGTATTGAAGGCATGTGCTTGATCCACAAGCTATAATGAAGGTCTTGGAATCATGTATCCAAGTATTCTTAATGTGTGCACTAGTTCTAGTTGATTTGGTTAATTACACCTGTTGCAAAGGTGATTTGTGGATTGTAGAAGTGTGTCCTGGCATGTGAAGATGTATTTAGGTCCAAGCTAAGCTGTGAAGTGTTTATCTTTCATTCATTTGCTCCACAAGTCTATTTAGGTCTAGTCCTAATTTGATTTATGTATGTATGCCAACCTTGGAGATAGTTCCAATGGTTGTAGAATCTAATGCCAACCTTGATGTACATTCCAAGGTTGATGATAGGTATAAATATATGTAATGAATTGACAAGTGAGGTGTGATTGTGCAAAGATAAAGTGTGAGTTGTAAAAGTAGAGCAGAGTAGAGCAGAGGAGATATATTGCACTTCAATGGAACTAAACTCAGGCATGGTGTAGATGCTATTATATCAATTCATCCTCGGTAGTGAGCCAACCCTCGGTAGTGAGCCACCCCTTTGGTAGTGAGCCTTTCATTTGGACAATGAGCCCTGGGTAATGAGCCCCTTTGGCAATGAGCCTCTTTGATATTTGGTATTGTTACTACATTATATTGTGAGGTAATAGTCACCATGGCTTTTCTCTGTTTAGGGTTTTCCATGTAAAAATTTGGTCTTCATGTGTGTATGGTGTTGATGTGTTCATTTTTTTATTTTTCTATTCATGTTTAATGTTCATAACAGAATAAGGAGTTAATTTAAGTGAATGTGAAAGTGATATTGTGTAAAGAAGTTAAAGTTTTTGATACAACTAATTCACCCTCCCTCTTAGTTGTCTTTTTCCTTTCAACACCTCGACCCCCATCATCTAAACACCTTGAGCCACCTCCATCACCACCTCAAAATCCCCCACCTCAACCCTCACCTCCACTCGCACCTAGATCTGATGAGGCTCACTTGTGAGCTAGAATGAATGAAAATATCATTTCCATAGAAGAAAAATCAATGCCATTTGAAATGAACAATTTATGCCACCTCACTTGATGCATTTTTCATCTTTGATGCAAAATGTTGTAGATGAACTATTAGGTCCATTGATGTGGACTTAGACAATTTTTTTATTATGGAGAGAATAGAGGTGCTAGTTTTATTTGGATGGCCTCTCTTATAGGGAGATGCTAGATTTGAAAATCACAAAAGCCCATTTAGCTCAATATTTTAGGTACCCCATCACCAATGAACCAATTCCCCCAAACAAGAAAAGAATATCAATTAGGTGGTGTAGACATGTAGAGATGTCTGCCAATTTTTGGGATCAGTGGTGGATGGTATTTTATTATCCACCTCATGCTAATTGTGAGGTTCCTCTCTATTTTTTGAGAAAATTATATGCAGAGTTTGTGATGAATAGGAAACCTAATTATTTTGATTTTAGATCATTCTAGGATGTTTTTGGTAGCATTCCATAACTGAGCTTAGGGGCATGGGTTGATCCCCAACAACCCGTGCCTGCTCAACCTCTTGTCGACCCTCCTTCTGTTGTCATTCCTACACCTAGGAGCATTGGGTGCACTCTTGGCTAGCCTCAATGAGCAGACTTCTAAGATGAGTATCATTTGGTGTAGATGATGGTCATAGGAACAACGAGTTCTTTTGATCAATTTTGTTTTGCATCGAAACTTGTGCATGTTGACCACCCATTTGGGTTATTTTGATTCATTTTTTAAATAAATATTAAATAATTTTAACTTGATTTTAATTTGTAATTTAGTGTTGAACATGTGTTTAATACTTATGCTATTTTAGTGAAGTAATCTGACTTCCACATAGGATCCTCCAGAGGGTGTGTCAAATGCTCCTCCATTGTCAGGTATCTCACATGAGCCACTTGTATGTATACTCTTTTAAAAATTTATACTTAGATTTTTGTATTTTGAATTCACTATATCAAATGTGCATGTACTTTATTAAAAATAAATGTCTATGTAGGTTGACACAACCATGAGGATGGGTATTGCACACCTGAATGCTCCAATTCAATTTTAGGAGTCAATTACATTTCAGCTGTTTAAAAAAATTTATGTGTACATGCAATATGTAGGTCTTTTAAATAGATTAAAATAAAAATTGGGTACACAAGTGAATATATATGTTTTAACCTAATTTGTACACATGTTCTTTATAAATGACCTTGTAGGACCTTGTTAGTGACACTTTTCATCCTACTAATGCCATACCACCTACAACAGCACATGCAGAGCAGGATGACAGAGGAGATGAGCAACCTCATATAGTACAATTTAAAATTTAGATTATATTTAATGTCAATTATAATATGCATTGTGAACTTAAAGTAAGTTTCAATAGAATATACGTTCACGTGTTAAATTCTTTTTCTTCTATAGCATGAGACAGGTCATGTAGCAGAGCATGTAGAGCAAGTCGTCAAAGGAGATGAGCAGCCCGATACAATATTTTTTATGATTTTATAAATTAAAATGAATTAAATTATCATTTTTAAACATTCTAAATCTGATTTCAAGTTTCTTTCTCTTGTTTAGACTAATTCAGATCATCCTAGTCTGCATGGAGTGAAGAGGTCTCTTGATTATAGGGACGATAAGAGTTAGACATATATATGTTTTAGTACATTTCATGCTTTAGTACATTCCATGGACTCTATATATGTTTTAGTACATTTCATACATACTTTTATATATGTTTTAGTATTTTAATATTCATGGACTAGATCTATATATTTCATATGGACTCATCTAAAAGAGTTTTCATGAAGATATTTCTTGTTTCCAGTACTGGAGAAGGTTTTCAAGTTGACGTGGCCATTATGTTTCAAGTTTTCATATGTTTTACAGAGTGTGCAGATGTAATTCCTTGGTGTTTGAAGCTATGAAGGATGTTTTAGACCTGGTTAAGCAAGTGTTGATGTCCACAAGGCTTGGATCTTCTACTAGTATAATGTGTGGTTTCCCTTAGGACCTATCTTCTATGCGTTTCATATTGTGTGTTGTCTGGCCAACTTGTAAATGTATTTTTCATGTTCTATCTAGCTGAAATTATATGAAATCAATGTAATATCATGTATAAATAGTGTCAAATTTGAGTGAGGTGAAGTGTGATTGCAAATGGATTAAAAAGATCGCAAACAGATAAAAGGTAGAATAAATGCATTGTCGGTGAGTGACTGAAGGAAAAAGAGAAGAAGTTGTTGATGATATCCTGATCCATCTTGAAGACATATTTATGATAGTGATCAAGTGTAGAGTGTGCTGACTGATCAAATCATCATAAGAAAGTGTGAAGAGGTAGAAGTGCAATCATCAAAGGTGTGAGCTTCAATGTCAGTGTTTAGACAATAGAAAGATTGTTGTACTGTAATCTTTTGTAAATGTGTTTTCAATTCATGGAGTAGATGCTTCCTTGGGTGTGACTCTAAAATAAAGTCTTTAGGAAGTTGTAGCCTCATTGGGTTGTAGTCCTAAAGCAAAGTCAGTACGGAGTAGTAGCTTCCTTGGGTTGTAGCCCTAAAACAAAGTTGTTATTTGAGCTTCATATATTATGAGTTAATTCCCACCATTTTTTTTCCCTTCTAGGGTTTTCCAAGTATATCTGGTGTTATGTGTTATTGTGCATTGTGTTAATTTTTCATGTTCATGTTTATGTTGTAATGATTAAGTTTTGATCTGCTCTGGATAAGTTGAAATTGTTAAAAGTGAAAATTACTTAGATAATGATTCACCCCCCTCTTAGTATCTTGCTATGTTCAAAATAAAACACATATGGATGCACCTATACATCATTTATAGCATATCCCCAAATCTCCACAATTATACTTATCACTTCAGTGGAATGCAGAGCAAAATACGTTCTCTTTTATGACTATTTAAGCACAGAGGCCTTGTTTTCTAAACTACTAAACCAAATATATTCTTTTGCAAGTCTAAATGATGTGAAATTTGAAACATGTATGCACTATATCATTATCTTCCTATCCTCAATTCTACAATGTCATATCTTCAATAGTGGTAAGTGTGGAGTAGAATTATGATTTAGAGTGACCAAAAACCTCTTATAAAAATGCACTAAGTATGTATTATGAAGTATACCAGATCATGTTTCAATGACTTGAGAGTGCAAAGGAGAGCATATGTAATAGTCCTTTTCAGCAACATCTATACAATACTTGTTCGGCAACATCTGTATAATACTTGTGTCTAAGGCAATGCTTCTTCTTGTTGATATCAATGACAACCAAATGCATTCTCCAACCATTGTTGACATCAATGAAAATGAAATGCCAACAATCTCCCCCTTTATCATTGATGGCAACACATGTCAAAACTTCTCCCCCTTTGACATCAAGGGAAAAGGAAGCACTATATACACATACCAAAATTTCTCCCCCTATCTCAAAATTGATCTTATCATTTATATTTGCATGTTCCCCCTAAGAGGTATCTTATAGTATCCGAGAATTGGATCTATGTACATAAAATTGATATCTTCTATTCTTCCACGTATGTACAATACATCAAGATATAATAAAAATAAGCCTTACTTGGTGATGGGAAGAATGTTCTTATATATACCTTTTAGTTACTATAGCATAGAGTCCCAATGTTTCTTAGCAGAGACAAGTATTTGCTCCTACCCAATGATTTGTAGATATAACCATTCTGCTTCTTATACTGAAGATGGTGCAACTGCCATCTAAAAAACTTTATCAGCTTCTATTAACATTCCTATCAGTGCAGCCATTCTCAAGCTAAGAATCTCTCTCAGCTAACTTATTTGGTCCTTGATTTGTTCTTTTTGATTTTGAAACTATTTGATAAGTGCATAAGATTTTTCAATTTCAGCCCTTAATTCTCCCTTTTTATCTATTAAAGATTCATATGTTGCATAAATATTGGATATATACAATTCAAGGCCATCAATCCAGTCTTTTAGACCCTTTGTTATCATAGGCCATGTTAGGTAGAATTTGTATAATAATTTGACTTCTTCTAGAGAATTTTGAATTCTCTTCATACTATCTTCCAACATATTATGTGCATGGAACATTTTTTTGATAAATCTATTAATCTCTTATTGTTTATTTGTTCCAATACCCTTTTCTTGGCTTCTTTCTCCAAAAGTGCAAAGTGATTGTTGAAAGACTCCAATAGTTGCTTCATCTATTGAATAGGAGTTATAAGCATCCATAATAACATTTGGTAATACTTTTTCAAAGGCTCTCATTGCTTCTTCTAGAAGATCATTTCATTCCACTTAAGATTGCAAGTTTTCTTCTTGAGTAGTAGATTGGAATATATTTCCCAATTGAAGCTTTCATAGAGAAGAAATACTGGACAAATTAATTTGTCCATCTAGAATATGTAACTAAAATAATTATGGAGAAGAAACAGACTGAACCTACCTTTGTTGTGCCAAGAATCATTTGATGGAATCAATTGGGGAGTCTATAGGGTCATGAGCAGAGTTCCCTACATCTGTACTCACATGCTCTACTCCTGAATTAATAATATTATGTGATTTTAGGTTCTCTGAAGGGGAATTGCTAGCATCCTTATCTTCTTTGTCCTTGGCACAGTCCTTAGTGTTTTTTGGAGGAGGAGGAGTATTGTTCACAGTATTTTCAACTTGTTCATTTTTCTCAGAAGTTTTTTCACTCTGTCTTCCTTCTTCTTTACCTTCTTCAACATTGTATTAGAAATTGCATGTAGAAAATATCAATTAAATGCAAATAAAGATTGAACAAAGGAATGGAAAATACACATAAATAATAATAGCAAGAGAATTTTTAACGTGGTTCACCCAAACTCAGGCTACATCTACCAATAGAGAGTCCAATATTATTATCCAGCAAATTGAACCAATTACAACCAACAATCTTTGCAACTCAATACCGCTGCAAATGCTACAATACACTATTGACGAAAACCCTAACCCTTAGCCATTTTTATCAAGACTTATGTTGGTTATAAAATAGGGTGTTTTTAAGTTGGCCAATAGAAAAAAAATAACTCCCGATGCATTTATGAAATAATAAAAGTTGTTTGAGGTTTCGAGGGCACTACCCCTCTGTTGGCAAGAGACACTATATGGATTCATGTTTGTTGTCATTGATGGCAACAAAGGTCATCCCACACATCCGCAGGACATGGTGTGTCTCTACTGGAAGTCAGAATGAAGATTATTGTGGTCTGGTGAACAAGAATAGAGCAAGTAGCAAGGTCTGACAAACTAGTCCGGATCTCTCAAAGAAAGTATCTTGGCAAAATGTAGTTTTGGGGAAGTCAAGAGGACTACCTTGAGTAATAGATTCCAAGGTTGTAGCCTCCGGGAGGTAAAAGATATGAATATTTAAGTACCAGGTTCCTGAGTGATAGTGTGAACAGAAGAAGAACTGACTGACATAACATCAGACTATTTTCTGGATGTGTTACTGATGGTGGTAAAGGTTGTGAAGGCTTGAATCATGTTTGGCTGACATGATAAATGATTTATATAAGCATAGTTTTGATCCGCATTACTTGGTGTGGAAGGATTCAGCCGACATATCAGAGTTTGTGAAAAGAAATGACTATTCCGGATGCTGACTTGAAAAGTGATGAAATTTCTTGTGCAGATATATATACACAATGGATTTGGTCGTGAAGGTTGTGGTTGAATGTTGAGATGTGTGAGTAAAAGCATAACAGAGTAGAAGCAGTAAGGAAGGTCTGGTATGTGAAAGAGAAGTAGCATAAGAGAAGAGGAAAGATGAAGTGCAGCAGATCAGTGTACTAAGCCTAACCGCAACTGAACTCTAGCATATGTGGATGCCTCCAATCAGTTCAAGTATTGTATAACCTTCTTTTGTAGACAATGTGTCTCCTAATAGGCAGCGAGCCTTCTTTGTGAGTAGTGTGCTCAGGCAGTGAGCCCTAATTGGCAAGTGCCATTTTGTATTTCCTTATTCTTCTAATAGAGAATAATCTTTGGGTTAATCACCCCATGGTTTTCTCCCTTAACAGGGTTTCCACGTCAAAAATACTATGTCATGTGTTCTTCCTTTTCATGATAATGTTTGCTTGTTTGAATTAATATTGCATTGATTAATAAGAAAGCCCAAAAGGGAGAATTAAGTATAATAACTGATTCACCCCCCTCTCAGTTATTAACAATTGGTATTAGAGCTAAGTTCCTCCTAATAGAGTCTAACAGCTCGAGGAAGATCTGGGAGTCCAAATGGATACATATGGTCTAAAGGAGCAACTCAAGACTACCCTTGAGGATCTTGAACAGTCAAACCTTGAAGTCAATGAATTAAAGGAAAGACTCAAACAAGCTGATGATTTCATGAGAGAACTAAAAGACAAATTAAGTCTCTCTATGAAAAAGAGAAAGGAGCTGCTTCAACAATTGGCAAGACAAAGTGAAGCTAATGATGAAAATGAAGAGCTGACTGAAAAAACCAAGTTACGTGAAAAATTATCAAAAGAAGTCATTATGATAAGACATGAAATGGAATCAGGAGTTATAAAGTTTACCGAAGAGATTGAAGAGAAAAGAAAAACTGAAGATGATCTAAGACAATCTCTCAAGGAGAAATTAGAAGATTGCCATCAAATGGATAGAATTATCAGACATCTTGAATCTGATCTTGAAGATGCTAAAGAAAATGAAGAAAAACTTGAGGATCAAATTGTCTCTCTCAAAAGGGATCTTCAATCAGCAAATGAATATAAAGAAAAATTTAAGATAAGTTCTACTCAGCTTGAAGTTCTTCTTGGAAGTCAAAAAAGGGCAGATGACAAGTGTGGTTTGGGATATGAGAAAGGAGAAAGCTCTGGATCTAGTCAGAAGAATTTTGGATCAGAAAATCTAAGGAATCGGCCTAGAAGACCTCCGGTAAGATAGCCCAATGCTCAAAGATATCCATCTTTCAATGGATACTGCCACAGCTATAATCTCTTTGGTCACAAAGCTAATCAGTGCAGAAAGAGAATGAATCAGACTAATTCTTCCTTCTCTGAACAGTGTTTTAACTGCAAAAGGTATGGTCACAAATCTCATGAATACAACAATATGCAAATGAACAAATCATTCAATGGTAGATGCTTTGCATGCAATAGAATAGGTCATATGGCTAATCAATGCAGATCAAGTGGATATCAATCAAATATACAAAAAAATGTTGTCTGCCAAATCTGCAATAGGTCCGGTCATAGTGCAAAAGTCTGTAGAAGCAAGAACCAGGACAAAAAGGGTTTGGCATATCATTATCAGAATAAAGACAAGGGTAAACAAAAGATGAATGTGGATGAAGTTAAAAGTGAGATGAGCAAGATTTGGGTGAAGAAAAGTTCTGAGAATGTAGAGGTTGGATCCACACCAGACTCTGGTGCTGATATTCCTTCCAGAAATTAAAAAGTGAGCTCTAGCTCAGGGGGGATACAAAGAAAACCTTGTTCCCCCAGCTAGTCAAGTGGTACTGGAATTGGCACAAGAATAGGATGCGGATTAAAAAGTTTGTAAATATGAATCTTGAGATGATCCAATTAATATTTTAGAGGTCCACATGAAGTTGTGAAGAAGTTGTGATCAATCAAGCAGAACCAGTTCTGGAAGCTACTCCAGAGTAACAAAGGATTGCAAAAAAGTCTGGTGAGATCCAGAAGTGCATTATTCTATTTTGCGGACTGGACAGAGGGTTTGGGATGTCCTTGTGATGTGTCATCTTGAATTTGTTCATGTTTTGGAAGATTCGCATGATGTTCATAGATTTGACAGATCCGGTTCTTCAAGTCATCTAAATAAGGTCAACCAGAATAATGTAGGTCAACCATTTATTGCGGTCTGATATTAGGGTTTGTGGAGCGATATACGGATTCTCTCTTCAATCACTTGTTCATTCTGCACTCAAGAAGAAGCGAAAAGTGGAGCTCTGCAATGAAATTCATCAAGTTCATCTAAGATCATTTACAGAAGTCATTACATCTAGAAATCAATCCAACCAACTCCGTGTAACCGAAGGCGCATAAGGTATTTTCTGTTTTCAATATCTCACTGCAAATCTTTTGAAAAATGGCTACTCCGAATATAGTAAAGATCTCAGATAGGCCTCGACCTATATTTAAGAAACACCCGTACAACTCATTGGAGGTAGATCCCTTAGGAGCATTCTCTAGTGTTCCATATGGTGTTTTACACACAGAAGACATTAGGGTTTACATACATGCAAGTATTGAGGAATTTGGGGAATTCAAATTGAGAGATATCTATCACAAACAACTGATAGACAATGCTTTTGAGCTTAAACCAGAGTATAAGGGTATCCAGAAGAAACATTTTGATCAATTCATTCATTTCCCCTGCTTTGAAGAAGATGAATGGGTCCGGTACATATTGAGTAGGGTGCATGACAACTTCCTATGGCTGGATAGACCCTGCAAGATCACAAAAGAGGTAATTAGGGTAGTAACTAGTTTATACTCTTCTGGAGGGATACCTATCCTCAAATCTGTCAAAAACAACATTGTAACTGAGGCCACCAGATCAAAATTTGATAAGAAGGCAATGACCATTGAAGATATTTCTGACTTGGATATCAAGTTCGCATCTATGATAATAGGATACAAGATTTATCACTCCAGCAGGGAGAATTCAATATCCAGAACAGCAGTATACACTGCCTATGAGATGCTGAGAAAGAATGCAGATTATGATCTTTGTGAACTTCTTTTAAGCCAATTAATGGAAAATATACAAAAGATCAAAAAGGACAAAAAGAATTCTTTCAAGTATGCTACACTTATATTATGTCTATTTTTCTACTTCATGAATGAGTTGCCCAGATCAAGTGGATGGGTATGGCAGAATGACAAACTGGTAGCAGTGTAGATTAGAGATTATTTACATGGACTTGGGGATGCCAAAGCAAAAAATATAGCCCTGTGGGGATACTTCAAAAACTTCCAAAGCATGATGCAAGCAAGAGAAAGAATTCCCCAGTCTCTTGTTGAAAAATATAAAGACTCAGTCTGCTTTATGGTTGATACTGATGAGTGCCTAATGGAAGCAGTAGAACCAAGGACAGTTTGGATCATGCCCATGGGGTGTGAGGTTGATGAACAAATTGTGGAACTGCATGTTCAACACATGCTGAGTCAGCCCAAAGATCCAAAGGCAGAAATGTTTGGAACCTTTGAGGAGCTAAGTGTGAAGATCCATGTGGAACTCAGGGAACCTGAGATTAAAAGGAAGGTGAGAAAAGAAGTAGAACATATTGCCCAAGGCCTACACATCCCAAAAGAGGCACTTGATGTCAACTGGGAAAAGAGGCGAAAGGCTGAGGAAGAGAAGAAAGAGGCAGAAAAGAAAAGCAAGAAAAGTACTCCGGTGGAAACCTCAACCCGGACCAGATTATCAAAAGGATCTACACCTATCACAACCAAAAGCTCAAAAACATCAAAACTGGAAGGTTAGACATCTGGTAAAGGAGAGAAAAGGTCTAAAATAAAAGCCACAAGGGCTTATGCAAGTCAGAAAGATGAAGAGGAAACCAAATCAGATGAGGGGGTAAAGGAGATAAAGAAACAGAAGAAGAAATCATCCGGTAAACACCCCATCGGTCAAGGAGAAGAAGAGAAGGAAGAGGAATTTGTTGAAAAACCTACTCTCTCCTTAGATGATATAGTAAAAGTAGTCACTATGGATGGCAACCTTCAACCCCTAACAGAATTCTATGATGGCTATAATGAAGCAGATAAAAGGATTCTGGAGGAAGCCACAGTTAAGTTCTTGAACATTTATAACAAAGCATTTATCAAAATTATATCTCTGATCCCAAAAAGCTTGGAGAAGGAACTAGAATCAAGAAAGAACACTACCCAAGCTAAAGATCTTGAGATCTGGGAACAAATAGCTATTCAGCTATATCCTTCAATTGATCCCAAGACAATGAACATAATATTCAAAGACTGCAAGGATGAGTTCAGGAGCAAAGCAAGAATGAATCAGCTCATGCTTGGTGAGACTAACAAGGTGGCCAAGGATACAGAAGAAATCCTCCAAAAGGCCTTCAAAAGATTTAATCTTCCTGTTATGGAGGACTTGGGTACTGATCCTTCATCCACAAGTGTTGCAGAAGAAACTTCTGAGAAAGCGACAGAAGAGATGGGCCCTAAACAGACCAACATTTCTCCTCCGGTTTCCCCTACAGTCTCCGGATCCAAAGAAGAAGAGAAATTATAGGAAGCAGAGGTGAAGGAAAAAGAAGGTGACAGTGCAAAGATTGCAGAAGGACAGCAGACTTCACCAGAGAAAACCACAACTGCTAGTGGTGGGCATATATAGAGAGAGAAAATTCCAAAGGACAGCTCCAAGGCTGCAGAAGAGAAGAAACCTTTGTCTCCGGCAAGAGACACTGCACAAACTGTCCAAAAATTTTTGAGCAAAGAAACATTAAAGATTGATGAACCAGAGCTTCTACAAGGTCCATTCAATTTTGATTCTCTTTCTCCAGTACAAACAATGAAGATAACTTCATTTGCACATGCTAAGGCAAATGAAAAACTCCTCAAGTCTCATATGGAGGACTGTGAGTTGATAGAAGCTACATCCGAAGTGCTGGAAAAGATCATACCATCCTTTCAAAAGGATCCCACAGCCTCCTCTTCTGGTAATCTCAAAACCTTAGTCAGCAGTGTTAATACACATTTTAATTCTCTAGAAAAATCAGCTGAAGAAAAGGTTCAAAAGGAGTTTTTGCATAAGAGACTCTTAGAGGTACAAGGATTAATCTCTAATGATAGGAGAAATATGAGTATTGGAATAAAGAGCTTAGAAAATGCTCTTAAGGATGGCAGTGACATTTACAAATTTTGTATCTCCTGGTCAAAAGCAATAGTAGAAATTGAGAAGAAAATAAAAGAGGAACAGGATAAACTACTATGTTTGTCTCAAAGTTTTGATCCTCTCTCTTCCTCCATGATAAATCAAGAGTGTCAAACTATTGCAATCACAAATACAATAAAGAATTTTGAGAAGGAAAGGAAGAATATAATTAACCGGATGGGAGAACTTAGAAGGATTCTTATCCCCAAGTTAGAGACCATGCATGAGGCCTTAAGTGATGCTCAGACTACCGCCCAAACCAATGATCTGACAGATCTTAAGAGGGTAGAAGCTTTTGCATTTTTATTGAGTGGTCACATTTCAATTTTGGATAGAATGAAGTAAAGTTGGGCTATAGAACTCTTCCAATTGAAGACATCCTTTGCAGACATTCTTAAGTTTATGTGAATATGTAATATCCGGCCAAATATAGTAAAATTTTTTAAAAAAATTGTGTACGGACCCTACCCTTTTCCATTGATGTCAAAGGGGGAGTGAGGAGCAGTGAAAAATGAGAAATCCAACTAAGGGGGAGCTCCAAAAATGTATATAAAAACAAAGCATCAGCCAAGGGGGAGCATAGTGTAAACACTTAGACATTTTTCACTAAGTGTTGCCATCAATGCGAAAGGGGGAGATTGTTGGCAAGAGACACTATATGGATTCATGTTTGTTGTCATTGATGGCAACAAAGGTCATCCCACACATCTAAAGGACATGGTGTGTCTCTACCAAAAGTTAGAATGAAGATTATTGTGGTCCGATGAACAAGAACAGAGCAAGTAGCAATGTCCAACAAACTAGTCTGGATCTCTCAGAGAAAGTATCTTGGCAAAATGCAGTTTTGGGGAAGTCAAGAGGACTACCTTGAGTAATAGATTCCAAGGTTGTAGCCTCTAGTGATAGATGAGGTAAAAGATATGAAACTTAAGCACTGGGTTCCTGAGTGATAGTGTGAACAGAAGAAGAACTAACTGATAGAACATCAGACTATTTTCCAGATGTGTTACTAATGGTGGTAAAGGTTGTGAAGGCTTGAATCATGTTTGGCCGACATGATAAATGATTTATATAAGCATAGTTTTGATCCGCATTACTTGGTGTGGAAGGATTCAATCGACAGATCAGAGTTTGTGAAAAGAATTGACTATTCCAGATGCTGACTTGAAAAGTGATGAAATTTCTTGTGCGAATATATATACACAATGGATTTAGTCGTGAAGGTTGTGGTTGAATGTTGAGATGTGTGAGTAAAAGTATAATAGAGCAGAAGTAGTAAGGAAGGTCTGGTATGTGAAAGAGAAGCAGCATAAGAGAAGAGGAAAGATGAAGTGTAGCAAATCAGTGTACTAAGCCTAACCGCAACTGAACTCCAGCATATGTGGATGCCTCCAATCAGTTCAAGTATTATATAACCTTCTTTTGTAGACAATGTGTCTCCTAATAGGTAGTGAGCCTTCTTTGTGAGCAGTGTGCTCGGGCAGTGAGCCCTAATTGGCAAGTGCCATTTTGTATTTCCTTATTCTTCTAATAGAGAATAATCTTTGGGTTAATCACCCCGTGGTTTTCTCCCTTAACAGGGTTTCCACGTCAAAAATACTGTGTCAGGTGTTGTTCCTTTTCATAATAATGTTTACTTATTTGAATTAATATTGCATTGATTAATAAGAAAGCCCAAAAGGGAGAATTAAGTATAATAACTGATTCACCCCCCCTCTCAGTTATTAACACCCTCGACCCTACCTTGTATCGCGACGGGGAGCACGTTAAGGGTGCTGCCCCTGGACCCCGCAAGGGGTGCTACCCCTTGACCCCATCTTGGGGGCACTGCCCCCAAACCCCTGTTAAATAATTTGAGGGGAAATCACACTGATAAAAGTGGGGAAAATTTAACCACTAAGTCTAATTAGGCTCCATATAACAACAATCTCCCACTTGGAAACTGGTCAGACTCCACACCATATCATCTCCCACTTGGAGACTGATCATAACACCGCTAACCCTATACCTCCCACTGGAAATACACACCCTGGACTCTGTTGTTCTTATTTTTGTTTTCAATTTTGAAGACCAATAAAAGCTGAAGAGGAGCTCAGCTTCTCCCTTGTCACTGCCTTCGTAAACATATCCACTGCATTTTTATTTGTATGTATCTTTTCTAGCTGTAGCTGTCCATCATCCAACACTGACTAAATGAAGTGATACCTCAACTATATGTTTTTGGTCTTTGAATGCAAGGAAGAATTCTTTGCAAGATGTATTACAGTCTAACTGTCCCTAAACAAATAATTGTTAGCCTATTGTTTGCCCAATTCTTCCATGAAAGATTGCAACCATATCATCTCCTTGCTTGCCTCTATTGCAGCTACATACTCTGCCTCCATGGTGGATAAAGTAACCACCTTTTGCAACTATGAGATCCAACTCACTATTGTCCCACCTACAGTAAAGACATAACATGTAGTACTCAACCTAGTATTAATATCCCCTGCCAAATCTGAGTCTACATAACCTGCTAAATCAGTATTAGAGCCTCCAAAACATAAGTGTTTGTTGGATATACCTCTCAAATATCTAAGAATCCATTTTACTGCATTCTAGTGCTCCAATTTGGGATTACTCATATACCTACTGATGACTCCTACCGCATGTGCAATATCTGGTCTCATGCATACCATGGTGCACATTAAACTTCCTATAGCTGAAGCATATGGTACCTTGGACATTTTGGCTTCCTCCTCTTGTGTCTTTTGACACATCTCCATAGTCAATTTCAAATGACTAGGCAAAGGTGTGCTGACAGCTTTTGCATTCTCCATATGGAATCTCTGCAACACCTTTCCAACATAATTAGCCTGAGATAGAGTCAATTTTTTATTCTTCCTATTTCTGCAAATTTTCATACATAGGATTTGTTTTGCTGCCCCCAAATCCTTCATAGCAAATGATTGTGCTAACTATTGTTTTAACTCTCTTATGTGATCCATGTTAGACCCTGCTACAAGCATGTCACCAACATATAAGCATAAAATAATATAGCTATCATTATCCAACCTCTTAAAACAAACACAATGGTTAGAATTACATTAACTATAGCCTTGCTCAACCGTAAAACTATCAAATTTTAAATACCATTGCCGAGGTGCTTGTTTCAAGCCATACAAACTCTTCTTCAATCTGCACACCAGTTTCTCCTTACCTTTGACCTCAAATCCTTGGGGCTATTCCATATATATCTCCTCTTCCAAATCACCATGGACAAAGGTAGTTTTCACATCTAGCTATTCCAAATGCAAATCTTCAGCAGCCACAATACTTAAAACAATACGAATAGAAGTCATCTTAACAACCGGAGAAAAAATCTAATCAAAATAAATACCTTTTTTTTGTGCAAATCCTTTTACAACTAACCTAGCTTTAAATCTTTTCTTACCTCCATCTTCCTCTTTTAGCCTATAAACCCATTTGTTTGGAAAAGCATTTTTTCCTGCAGACAACTTACCTAATTCTGAAGTCTAATTTTTCAGCAAGGAATCCATTTCTTCTTTCATTGCAAGCTCCCACTAAACCTTTGTATCCACCTGTATAGCTTCATCATACCCTTCTGGTTCACCAGCATCTATTAACAAAATAGAATATAAAGAGGGAGAAAACCTTTCAGGAGGTCTACTTAGCCTTGATGACCATCTAACATTCACTGGAGTTTGTGGTATTTCTTGTTGTTGTTGCAGAGCATGAGGAACCACTGGAACATCACTATCTAGAGTATCATCCAGCACCACATAATCCTTTTCTTTCTTCTCATGCTACTGCAACTGATCTTTGTACAACACCTTCATACTCGGCCCACATGTTTAAAGGTAGGCCAACATGCAATCACATGCTCCTTGCATGCTCCATTATTGACCGATTCATGCGTTCAACCACTCCATTTTCTTGTGGAGTCCCTGGAACCGTTTTCTACCTACGAATTCCATTAAAAGAACAATAATCCTCAAATTATTTGCTGTAATACTCATCACCATTATCAGATCTAAGACATTTTAATCTCTTACTCATCTCATTCTCAACCAAGCTTCTCCATTTCTTAAATGTTTTAAATACATCAGATTTTTGCCTAAGGAAATAAATCCAAACCTTCCTAGTTGCATCATCTATGAATGTAATATAATACCGAGAGCCATAGAGTAAAGATACCTGAGCTAGTCCCCATACATCTGTATGCACAAGCTCCAACTTTTCATCTTTCTTTTTCTTTCCATCCTTGAGAAAACTAACTCTCTTTTGTTTTCCATACACAACTTTCACAGAAATCCATATTAATACATTCCAGACCTGGTAAAAGTTTCTTAGAATGAAGTACCTTCATACCTTTTTCACTCATATGCCCAAGTCTTCTATACCACAGTGTTGTCTCAGAACCTACAACAATTGTTTCAGTCTCTTCCTATGAACCTACATCAACTGTTCTTGAACCTGTTTGATTTTTCTCTACAACGACTAAAGTAGAAATGATAGTATGACCTGTACAAAGATATAAGGTGCCTACTTTCGCACATTTTGATACTATTAGGGTACCTCTCGAAACCTTTAAATTTTTATCACTAAAAGTAACTATGCAACCTTCATCAACTAGCTGCCCTACTAAAATTAAATTCATACTCAGCCTTGGAACATGCCTTACCTCTTGTAGTAGTCAATAATTCCCATTCTGCAACTTAATCTTGATTCTTCCCTTTCCAACAATCTGACAAGGTTAGTGATCTCCCAAATAAACTAGCCCAAAATACCCTTAGACATAATCAATAAAATAACTTCTATGGGGTGTAGCATAGAATGAGGCCCCTGAATCTAAAACCCATGAATCACCAACATTATCTAGGGAAAGAATCAAAGCATCATCTTCAAATTTATTACTTACCACATTTTCCTCCTTATTACCTTCTTGTTTGTCTCCTTTATTCTTTCGAGACTAGCAATCTTTCTTTAGATGACCTGGTTTCCCATAGTACCAGCAATCTTTCTATCCTCTGGATTGGGACCTCTTGTCCTTTGATTTTCCTCATGACTTCCCATGACCTCCAGAACTTTTTCCTCTCTCCTTTGATCTCCCCCTACTTTTTGCATTCAAAACACTATTTGATGTGGACCCTCCTGAGCTTTTCAGTTGCATTTCCTTACTAAGGATAACACCAACAACATCATCAAATTTCAAATTATTTGAACTAGAGACAGAGTTATTTACAACCATTACCAAGCTATTCCAGCTTTCTAGCAAAGAACATAAAACAAAGAGAGCCCTCACCTCTTCATCAAATTTCACTTTTACAGAAGTTGACTAACTGGTAATTGTATTAAATTCATTTAAATGATCTATCACAGATATGCCTTCAATCATTTTTAGATTAAACAAATGCTTCATGAGAAATACCTTATTTGAGGCTGAGGGTTTTCCATACAATTTAGCCAAAGCTTTCATTAGTTCTTCTGTTGTCTTCACTTTTATTATATTGAATGCCACATATGGTGTCAGGCACAACCGAATGGTTCCCAATGCCTTCCTATCTAGAAGATTCCAATCCTAATAAGTCATTGTTACCAGTTTCTTGGCTATTCCTTCCAACAACCTCCATAAATCTTTTTGACAGAGATAATCCTCCATCTACATCTTCCATAACTGATAGTTTTGCCCATTGAATTTATCTACCTTCAATTTACCCTCATCCACCATTACTCCCACTTAACCGTGAGACTCCCACTCAATAGTGAGACTTTCCTGCAGATGATAATCGAACACAACCCAGTCTAAGACCACACGTTAGGAATTACATGCAAAAGATATCAATTAAATGCAAATAAAGATTAAACAGAGGAATGAAAAATACACAGAAATAATAACAGCGAGCGATAATTTTTAACGTGGTTCACCCAAACTTGGGCTACATCCACCAACACAAAGTCCAATATTATTATCTAGCAAATCGAATTGATTACAACCAGCAATCCTTGCAACTTAATACCACTACAAATTCTACAATACAATATCGACAAAAACCCTAACCCTTAGCCATTTTTATGAAGACTTATGTCGGTTAAAAAATGGGGTTTTTTTATGTCAGCCAATAGAAAAAAATAAGTCTCGATGCCTTTATAAAATAATAAAAGTCATTTAAGGTTTCGGGGGCGCTACCCCTGATCCCCCGCGGGGGCATTGCCTCTTGACCCCACCCTATACCATGACATGGAGCGCGCCAGGGGTGCTGCCCATGGACCCCGCAAGAGGCAATGCCCCTTGACCCCATCTTAGGGGTGCTACCCCCAACCCCCTGTTAAATAATTTGGGAGGAAACTGCACCGATAAAAGTGTGGAAAATTTAACCTCTGAGTCTGATTAGGCTCCATATAACAACACACTGTTCTATGGAGCAAACTTAGTATTTTCTCCAGTAGAGGTGTTTATATCTCCTTGCATATTTTCATAATCCTTCTCCTTTTCAACTTGTTCTATGTTCTATAGAGAAGATGTAACAACATGATGAGGTGATTGTGGTGGTGAATCAAGTAGTTGTTCCACTTTCTCTATTTCTCTTACCTCACCAAGTATTTTCTAAATAATTTCCTCAGTTTATTTTGTAATCTTTTCAATATCTTCCTCACTATTTTGCATAATAGTATTTACTCTATGCTTTGTTTTGAGCTCTTAGGCTTGCCTTTGAATCAATTTTTCATTTTCTTTCTCAGACAGGTAAGTGCCAACTTTATCCAAAGCATCTTGTCTAAGTTTCTCATCTAGGGCAACAACTTCATCTCTATCCCTTCTTCGATCTTTTTGTAATCTTTCTGATACTTTGAGAAATATTTCATCAAGAGACTTGTTATCTCATCATGTACATAACAGTTGCCTTTTCAATAGTTATTTGATCTTAAGGAGAAGCTCCCAAATAGAGTTTTACAGTTTCATCAAACAAGTTGAAACAAGTAATGCAATTGTAGACTGCATCTAGAGACATAAATTCTCTAGGTGGAGATGTTGGTACTTGAGTGACACTTTTCTTGTTCTTCTTGAGTGGGGGACTTGGCTCATCATCTTCTTCTTCTTCACCTTCTTCAGTACCTTTTTTCTTCTTCCTTTTGGCCTTCACCTTGACCCTTGGTTTCTTTATTTGTTCACCTTCTCTTGCTTCCTTGATATTACTTTCTCTTATTTATCACTATCAATCTCTTCTACAATGGTTTCTTTCTTCTTTTTTGGTTATTTTCCCTTAGATTTCATCCATGTTTGAGCCTCAGAAACATGTGTATGTCTAGTAGAGGTTGTCTTTGTAGAGGAGGTAGGTTATTGACCACTAGCAGTAGATCGAGAAGAAAATCTACCTAACCTTCTTGGTGTTGAATGTATAGTGGTAGGTGACATAACATGTTCCATAGCATCCTTAGTAGTGAAACCTCCAGGTGGGATACTAACTCTTTTGAACATCTTTTCTTTGTTCTTCTCTACTTCTTCTCTACCCTTTTTCTTGCATAATTTGTCTTGAATCTCTTCATATGTTCCAAATCTCTCACCTTTAGGGTCTTTAGGGTCTTTAGGCTGACCTAGCAAGATCACTACATAAGCCTTAACTTCCTAATTAGGTACTTCATATTGAAGTTTGGGAATTCATGAAGTCCTTGTCTCAACTGTTACCATGTAGAAAAAATACTTATCCATAAGAAATGTTATATCATCTTTGTATTTCCTAACCAAATAAGAAGAGATTCTATCTCTTTTGTGCATTTCAATTTGATTTTTTTTAAAAATCCCTAGAAAATAGTATTGTAATTTTGTGAATCAAAGATTCTCATGTACTCTTTGATTTGAGCTGCTACAAGACTATCTTGTTGCCATATTTTTCCTTTATATCCCGGTAACTCATTGATAAAATAAAATGTGAGGTAAATGATCAGGGAACCATACTTAAAGTTGTACATTGTCTCCTTTGTTCTTCTTAGGTTTTCTAGCAGTTGATCCTCCATAAATTCACACAAATCAAGGTCCTTAACCCTCCTTAGCCATCTGATAGGCAGTGTGTATGGCTATGGAAGTTGTAGATCCCTCTATATTGAAGTAATACGCTTTGTATACAATTCCCATTGTTGCATATCTCACATTAGGTCAATAATATCATCAATTGTTAGGGCCCTCTTGTCAAATTTGGCCCCTATCAATTTAATGACTTTTTCATTCATGATTGATTTTAACTATGGTATGGGTCTAGTGGAACATAGTCCTATTACAACCCTAATAGATTCTTTGTTATTTGATGGGGTTTGGCAAGGTACATGAATTTGTCATGAGTTTTCTTGAGGATGTACCTAACCCAGTCATGCCCATTACAAAAATCCAAAAACTCCTTCCAAATATCCAATCATTTTGCTTCAATGTTGGCATACTCTAGTTTGTAAAGAATATCATCATCATCCAACAGTTTATGTCTTAGGGATTCAAATTTGACATGGTCTATTTCTTCCAATTTTGTATGAATATATATCCTAACATCTTCTGTGTATACCACAAATGCAGGAACATTAGATAATGCTCCATTACTATCAACTTCCATTGCCTTATACAAATATTTCTTAAATTTTGGTCAAGGTTCAACAACAATATTGATCAATTATGGGGTAAAAGAGGTATCCATCATAAACAACTATGACAATAGGAATTAGGGTTAAGTAGTATGAAGAATACCTTTGAAATTTTCTGCTAGGGTTTTACTTTTATGCTTTGCTGCTAAAACGTTCTAAGTGTAGATTTTCTTCTTATCAAAAATCTTTAAACACTTCAAATACAAAATGAGACTGAATCATATGGCAATCACATAAATAGATGAACTTTTTGTCATAAATGCACTTCCTTTTGGTAGATGCTCTTATCACTGAAAACCCTAAAATATTCTGCAATCTGCCACATTAAAATATTTTTCTCTAGATTTTTGGGGAAATGGAACTTTATTGCCTTGCTTGTGTCCTCCCTATAGGGTTTCATTTCAGTCATTCTATATGACTTGCTTCTGATAAGAGAAACCTTAGCATATCAGGGGATTAAGTTGATATACACTGAATTTCTCCCCCTAACCCAAGCCATTTCCTTTTAATCAACAATGAAATCTTCTACCCCAGGTAGAAGCAATATGTTGTCCAACCTTGTGTCATGAGTCTTCTCTATTTTCTTTCTCCATACCTATTTGACTTTCTCTTCTTATGCCATCTCCTGATGTTAACCGGATGATTTCTTGAAACCATTTTTGTAGAATTTTGCTTTGTATCGGAAACCATTATGCTTTTAGCACACCTCATTGTATTTTGATGAAGCACTGGTATTTTCCTTCCCATAATTATTATACTTTGCCTTGGATTGGTAATCAATAGCCCTATGACCAAACTTGTTGCATACAAAGCAATATCCATAGAAGGAATGGGAGAATCTAGCATTATGCTTGGGAGATATGAAGGAATTCTTTCTCATGTTGTTGTTTCTACTTTCCTTAGATTTATAGTTAGTTGCATTATGTCCATATTTATTGTAGGTGAAACAATGACCATGAAATATATAAGAGTTCACCGCATTGTACCTAGGAGGCCTAGATGAATCTTGATTCATCTTACTCCTACATTCAACAGCCTTGTGACCAACTTTACTACAAGCATGGAAATTACCACTAAAAGCTTGAGAGTACTTGATAGGAGCAGGTTATCTTGCAAGTGGAGGACTTTTGAATCTTCTTTGTCTCCAGACAAGAGTAAATCCATCTTCTTTTGCATCTCTAGAGACATTCTTCTTAGGATCTCCAGTGCAAGTTTTTTCTTCCTTTGTTTGATATTCCCCTTCTTCTTTGAAATTATCATATATGTTTGTAGATGTACTAGTTATAGGACTTTTCCCCTTTTCAAAGCCAAGACCAGTTTTTTCTTTTTATGGATTTTGAGAGTTGATCAATTCATCAAGAATTACAGAACCTCCTTTTACTTTTAACCCCTTATCAATATATTCTTTTTCTTTTTCCAGTTCTTTTCTCAGTGTGAGAGCTTCTTCCTCAAGTTTTGAACATTCATTTGCTTTCTCAGTGACCTTGGTATTCAAGCAATCTTCAATCCTCTTATCTTCTTTGATTTTGACTTTCAAATCAGAGATCATTTCTTCTACCTTCTTGAGGTGAACCTCACATCCCTTTGCTTCTTCTATTTGAGCTTTTAGTTTGTTAATTTCCTCCTTAAATTTTCTATCTTGTATCTTTAGTTTGTCAATTTTCTCCTCTACTTTCTCAAGAATGAACTCATATTTCATATTCAATTCTCTTGCTTATCCAAGTCATTAAGAGCTGATCATAGTTCTCCTTCAAAGTCTACTGCATCTAAATTCAATTCCCAACCTTCAAGTTCCATTGACTCAAGATCTGGTTCTAGAGTAAATATATCATTAGGCACTACTTCAGGTTCCATGTGTTCAAATGCATGATCTACCTCAACTGTTAGGCTTCTGAAAGGAACTTAGCTCTTATACCAATTGTTGAACACATCCAGAGATTGAGAGTGGGGCTTGAATCAGTCTATGCAAAATTTAACTACTTCATTTTCATTAATATCAAAATACTTGAAGAAATGAAAGTAAAGCATGCATCATATCAAATAACACAATGACACCAAGATTTTTACATGGAAAACCCAAAATGGGAAAAACTACGGTGAGTGTTAGCTCACAATATATAATGCACATTGTTATAAAGACTTACAACTTTGTTTTAGGGCTACAACCCAGGGAAGCTACTACTCCCTGAATATAGTTTTAGGGTTACTTCCAAGGAGGCTACAACTCCCTGCAAACTCACTATTTGATGTAATATTTACATAGATAATAATTACATGAACTATTGTATGGAAAACATCTGACTTATGCTAATATTGCAGTCCTCTTTCCTTGTTCAACTTATATCATCAAACTAACTTCACACACTTCATACTTTACACACCAATCTATTTCACTCCTTTACTTTCACAAATGACTTAGATCTCCTATAAATACCCTCCACAACACTTCAAAACAATGATTAGGTCAACATCATGAACACTTGTAGATGAAACGTGTATTTCTTCAAGGGTCAGCTTCAACACATACAATATGTCAAGGAAACAAGCTACAGACCTCAGCATCTCATGATAGAATTTAAAGAACATCACTACACACCTTTCAATGTTAAGGTAATTGATCAAGATCCACTATACATGATAGAAACTAGACCATCAATTGAAACTGCACAAACACTGCTCCCTATTTATCTTCACATCACCAAGGAGAAGCCAAAAACATCATGTAGAACAAGATTTCAACAATGTACCTTCCTAATGTCATCCATATACCTTTATACTAAAGTATTAGATCATTCTATACATCTAAAAAATAAGAAACATGTTGAATTGTTGAAAATAAAGCATTCCAGACTAACTGTGATATTCCACAACTTAAGATATTGTATTACGGTACACAAAAATGTCTAAAACACACATGGATGCACCTATACACCATTTAGAACATATCCCCAAATCTGTACAACTATACTTATCACTCCAGTAGAATGTAGAACAAAATGCATACTCTTTTATGATTGTTTAAGCATAGACGCCTTATTTTCCAAACTGCTAAACCAAAGATATTCTTTTACAAGTTGAAATGATGTGAAATTTGAAACATATATGTACAATACCATTATATTCCTATCCTCAATTCTACAAGCTCATAACTTTAATAGTGGTAAAGTGTGGAGTAGAATTCTAATTCAAAGTGACCAAAAACCTCTTATAAAAGTACATTATGTATTCTGAAGTATACTACATCATGTCCCAATGAATTGAGAGTCCAAAGGAGAGCTTACATGTAATAGTCTTCCTCAACAACATCTATACAATACTTGTTCAGCAACATCTATATATGTAGACACCCTAAAATGACCCGACCATTTAACTATCACCTGACCTTAGCCATTCAACTAATTCATTCCCAATTAATTAATTAAATTTTATTTAGTTAATTAAATCCTTAGCCAACTATATTGAATTAATTTAATTAATTCAATATTTATCCCTTTCTAATGTTACCCATATTAATTAAATAAATATAAAATATTTATTTGGTTAATATTCCTTTTTTAACTTAATCACACCCTTAATTAATTAAATAAACCCACTTTATTTAATTAATTATTCCCATTCACATGATTCCCATAGCCCAAATAAAAAAAAATCAAATAAACCCCTTATCCTGCCATGTGTCACATTGTTCACCCTCCACTTAACCCCTTCACATGACTTGCCAATTTAAATAATTTTTATTTGAATTGGCAGCTAATTATTCTCCTCCCTCCACTTGTCACATGACTACATTGTCACATGTACCTCTTAGCCTTTTATTCTAGTTTAAAATTCATCTCTCTTCTCCATCTCACACTTGTCACAAAGCTAATCTTGTCCTTTGCATGATTAATCTCAATCGTCCACCTACCAAAAGTCAAAATCAAAGCTCATCCCTTCATTTCAACCAAGCCCTTCTATAAATACAACCCTTTTCTAAGCCATTTGAAAATCCATCTTGAGCATATCATCACTCTGTCAAAATCCATTTACATCTTTGAGATATGGTTTAAAGATTTGCATTTGCATGAGAGCATTTCACATTCCAATCTTGTGGGTATAGCTAGAATGTTCTTAGGTGCAGTATTCTTAACCCAATCCATGGATTGTGGGTTGGCTTGAAGGTATGATTTGCATTGATTTGTTTGCATTTTCTTGTGTTTTCCTTCATGTTGATTTCCATGATCTCATTTGGCACACCATGTTATGATGACACATAAGGATTGTCTGTCAGGACTATCAAGCTCCCTATTCAAGTAGGACCAAAGATTTTGGAAACAAAGTGCCAAGTCCTTGACCTTGATCTTCCTTACAACATTCTTCTTGGTCATCCATGGATTCATGCTATGCAAGTTGTCCTTTCCACTTTCCATCAATCTCTCAAATTTCCCCACAATAGAACTAAGATTGCCATCTATGCTGATCCACGTCCCTTTCAATACTGCAACTTCTTGGAAGGACATGATCATACTTTCTATCCCTATAATCATCCTATTGCGACACCGGCCAAGTCTAAACAAATGACCTGATCATCTTCCACCTACATTGATCCTGTTGATTTACCATCAATGTCTAAACCACCTCTCATCCCAAGATCAAGATCAAGGCAAGTGACAAGGGATGCGGTGAATAAGACTTACACGGTGCTTTATTTTGCATTGGACTTCTACCACCATCCCCTAAGACATACACCACTCCTAAGGGAAGTGAAGTCTCTACTATAGTCATCAAGTGAAAACCAACACCAACCTTTGAAAAGAAACATCTCATGGAATAGGATGTCTTAGAAGATGTATCTTTGTGGCTGTACAAAGATGAAGAAGATCAAGAACTCCCAACATTTCCATTAGAAATTTATGGTAAAGGCTCCCAAATGCTTAAGAAAATTGGATACAAGGGACAAGGGGGCATCGGCTTGCATAAACTAGGGATCATTGAACTAATCCAAGCTAAGGGACATTTTTATCGCCAAGGGTTAGGGTACAAAATACTAGAACTTCCACCTTCAGAACATGAGTGTACTTTTGTGAAGGATACCAAAGCCTTCCTGGTAATCAATGACAATGATGAAGAGTATTGTTCTAACTCCTCTGATTTCACTAAATTTTTTGAATCCTCCATCTGCACCATCTTCACATTATCCTCCATGCCATGCACAATTGATGACCTACCTTTAGTATATCCGCAACTTGTCAATTGGGACCAAATGGCACCACCTATCTTGGATGTCGTGCAAAATGATGAAGCTCTCACTGAATTCATGGGAGTAAGAAACCATATTCCTTTGGGAGATCATAAAGCAGGATATATCATGGAACTTAAGACTACTGCTTACTTTGGTGAGACCACCCAATCTCTTAGTTGCAAAATGATGAATATGAAAATAAAAATGACATCCCCTAGCGAGCACCACTTTGTGGCACTTTTGGATGATAAAAAAGTAAAAATTAAGGACGTATCTTTTGGTGAAAACCTTCGTGAGGCACCAGAGGATGAGAGATTGGACCTCCCTGATGTACCTAAATTTTATCAAGAAAGATCTTCTATTTTGGAAGAACAAATAAAGGAAATGAATCTTGGAACATAAAGTGAACCTAGGATCACATATCAAGTTGAATCATTGACATGAACAGAGCAAGAAGCCTTCCTAAATTTCTTCAAAAAAAGAAACATCAACTTTGCATGGACTTATGCTGATATGCCTGGGCTGGATCCTACTCTTGTAGTTCATCATCTTGCAGTATATCTAGATGTGAAACCAGTGAGACAAAAATTGAGAAAGATGCATCCACAAATAGCATTACTTGTCAAAGCAGATCTGAAGAAACTCCTAGATGTGGGATTTATTCAACCAATAGATTATCCTCAATGGGTGTCAAACCTGGTACTAGTGCAAAATGCAACTGGGGGTATCCGTTGTTGTACTAACTTTTAAGATCTTAATAAAGCTTGTCCTAAGGATGATTTCCCTCTCCCTAACATCGACATTATCATTGATCTCACTGCTGGACATGAAATGCTATCCCTCATGGACAGTTTTCAGGATATAACCAAATTCGGATATCTGAGGAAGACCAACATAAGACATCATTCATAGGACCATGGGGAACTTATTGTTGGGTTGTGATGCCTTTCAGATTGAAGAATGCAGGAGCAACATACCAAAAGGAAATGATAGTTATCTTTCATGACTACTTTCACAAGATAATGGAAGACTATGTAGATGACCTTTTGGAAAAATCAAAAATAAGAGAAGAACATCTAGACATGTTAGCAAAGATTTTTGATTGACTGGAAAAGTATAACGTATGACTCAATCCTAAAAAGTGTCTTTGGGGTAACCTTCGAGAAGCTCCTAGGATACATAGTCTCACGAAGAGGGATATAAGTAGATCTAAACAAAGTCAAATTTATAATGGAAATGCCCCCACCCTCAACACTTAAACAACTCAAAATTTTACAAGGTAAGTTGCAATCCATCCATTGATTCATAGCACAGCTCACGAATAAGTGTCAACCGTTTTAGTATCTGCTTAGAAAGAATTCAACTTTTCAATGGGATAATAATTGTTAGTTGTCCTTTGAACAATTTAAGAAACATCTTGCTAATCCACCAGTCCTCATTCCACCATAACTAGGACAACCCCTTCTCCTCTACATATCAGCAACAAAAACTGCAATTAGAGCTTTATTGGCACAACATGACGAACAAGGAAAAGAGAGAGCCATCTACTACATCAGTCACACATTGATAGAAATGAGCTAAATTATTCAAAAATTGAGTGAGCATGTTTGGCAATAGTCTTTTCAGCTCACAAGTTAAGGAACTATATGCTTAATCACAAAACCAAGCTCATTGCAAAAATTGATCCATTGAAATATCTGTTAAGCAAAGTCGCTCTCACCAGAAGAATAGCCAAATAGGTAATAATCCTAAGTGAATTTGACATTGAGTAGATAGAATGAAAAGCCATCAATGTACAAGTTATCGTAGATCAACTAGCAGATGCTCCTATGCCAACTGAACATCCTTTGTTATCTGAGTTTCTAGATGAATCCATACTAATAGTTACATCGACAGAAAATACTTGGAAAATGTACTTTGATGGGTCTTACACTCATCGTGGCTCGGGGGTAGGTCTTCTATTTGTCACACCTCAAGGAGACACAATCCCTAAGTCATACAAAATAACATTCCCATGTATGAACAATGTAGCTGAATATGAGGCCCGCATCACAGGACTCCGAATGGCAATCAAATGGAAAATAGAGAAGCTGACAGTATATGGTGATTCACAATTGGTTATTTGATAGGTCAATAATGAGTATAAGACAAAGGATGATAAGCTCCTACCATATAAGAGAATGGTCGATGACTTCAAGGATTACTTTCATGACATCCATTTTGAACAAGTCTTGAGACTTAACAATAAAGTAGCTAATGCAATGGCCACCATCGGGTCATTGGTTGACATGAAAAAGGACAGCAAGAAATGTAAATATTTTATAGAAGAACTTCAAATCCCTACTTATGATGTGCCACAATTAGAACTAGTATGTGACATTGTTGTTCCTTTATCCCCATGGTATCAAGAAATCTATTTATACCTTCATGATAATATTCTTCCACCCAACCTAACATCTGCCCAACGTAAAACCTTCATCCACCAATCATCTTGTTTCACCATCATTGCTGATACCTTATACTGAAGGAGTCTCAACGATACTCTTTTGACATGTCTTGATGCTAGGGAGGCTGAGACAGCATTGCATGAAGTACATGAGGGTATATGTGGGGCACATTCTAGTGGACTGACCTTAGCTAAGAAGATTCTTCGAATAGGTTATTATTGGTTGACCATGGAAAATGATGCACATGAATATGTCAAGAAATGTCTACCTTGCCAACAACATGGAGATTTACTACATGCACCATCATAGGAATTGCAACCGATAACGATTCTATGGCCTTTTTCATAGTGGGGCCTCAAACTCGTAGGGAAGATACACCCACCCTCTTCTAATAGCCATAAATTCATCATCACTGCCATGGAGTATTTCACTAAGTGGGTAGAAGCTCTTCCACTCACCTTTACCACTAGTCTTCAAATCTCTAATTTCATCCTACATTACATCATCTGTCGTTATGGTATCACGCACTCCATCATCACAGATAATGGAAAGCCCTTTAAGAACCAACAAGTTCGCACTTTATGCAATAAGTTCCATATCCAACACCCTTTCTCTACCCCATATTATCCACAAGGCAATGGTTAAGTTGAAGCTTCCAATAAAACCATTTTGCACATCTTGAAGAAAATAGTAAATGAAGTTGGTCGTGACTGACACCTATAGCTTAATCCCACCCTATGGGCATATCGCACTAGCATTCATACACCCACAGGAGCCACACCCTATTCATTAGTGTTTGGTTCTGAAGCCATCCTGCCTATAGAGGTCAAGCTCCCGTCTTTGCGCATCTCACTGAAGAACATTATCATCGACGAGGAATATCAGATTGCACGATTGAATGAACTAGAGTTGTTGGATGAGAAATGCAGAAATGCCTTGAACCATTTGCAAGCATATCAAAATCTCCTATAGAGAAGTTATAATAAAAAAATGAAGAGTTGCAAATTTGAAGTAGGTGATCTTGTCCTCATGGAGAATCAGAAGAACATGTAGGATCACCCTACGAAAGGAAAGTTTGAACTTAAGTCACTGGGTCCCTTCATCATCACAGCTAGCTATGGATTGGGAGCCTATCAACTATCCACATTTGAGGGGAAGCCTTTGGAAGAACCTATGAACATCATGCACTTGAAGAAATTCTATGCATGACCCATCAAATATCCCAAGTCAAAAAATCAAAAAATCAAAAAAATTAAAAATCAAGAAAAAACTATGCAATAAAGTTGTCCAATGGTGAAAACCACTTCAGTGATGCCTTGGATAAGTACCATGGTGAAAACCTATTTTTAGGCGCCATGTGTATCTGCCAATTGTACCATCTAATTAAATCCCTATATCCATCCATAATCATCTATCATTCCATAATAAACTATCACCTCATAATCATCTATCCCATTTACATACCATAGCTTGGAGTTCAAAGCATTTTTGGTCACCCCACCCTCATCTTCCTTCATAATCCCACTCAAAAAAATAATAATCCTAGAGATGGTATCCTTGTATGCTCCTGGGAATAGTCAACCAATCAAAAATATAAAAAAACCACAACATTCCAAAAAAAAAAAAAAAAATATCCCCTAAAAACACAAAAAAATCAAATAATCATAAAAAAAAACTCAAGCAATAAATGTACCCCACAAGATCATCAATCCGCATCATCTTCTTTCAATCACAACCACTCAAACCATCCTTTCTATTCACGAGCCATCCCTACATCATCAAGTCCAACCAGAACTACATATTAATCTTGCCCACATCTTTCTAGGATCTTGATCCCGTGGATATGGCTATGTAGGCAGTCTGGAATACAAAGGAAGTATCTAGTACGCAGGTCCACAAGATGCACCCATTCAACCTAGTTGGATGGTCCTTATCGATCGAACTCATTTGCAAAGCAAACTAAGCATCATTATCAAAATATCATCCTAAAAACACAAAAAATCATCAATCAACAAATCAAGCCACATCATCACAAGTAGCTAGCTATCTGCTTGCTTATTCTTTTCAACATCTAATCCAACAACATCATCAACAAGTTCTTGCCTTAATGGATATATCATTCCTACAATAGGTGGAAGCTATTTATCCTTTATCATCATCAATAGTTATCCAAACTTGCTTGAGATCATTAGTCTATCTTAAGTAAGTCACCCTTATCCTATCTAAACATCTCTTAGCAAGAAATACATGGATGTTGTCTTTCTTATGATTGATCTTGTTGATTCTTGATTTTTTTATCTTTTGCCTCATTCTAGGGATATTTGAAAGTTGCCTTGATCTCATCATATCTTGGTACGTAGACAAGGACACCTAGAATGGAGCATAGTCATTGTTTTGGATGTTGTGTTTGTGGGATGGTCTCCTTACCTCTAAGAATGGTATTCATATCTTGATGATGATGTGTCAGTTCTAACATACTACTCTCTTGGGGTATATAAGCACAGATCTCACCTTTTATGTTTTCAAGAGGTTATGCTATGAGTCTCCTTCCATCATCTAGGCAAGGTTGTGTTATCTTATGGGTGTAGGTGCTTATCCCTTTGCTTGTGGGTTCGGCCCATGCAAAACGAGATAATAATCAGCACTCTGGTCCTTTCATACCTTTGTGCACTCTATCCTATCTTACTACAATAAACCTAGAAATGCTCTCAATGTTATCATGTAAGTACTAATCCTAGTTCATCTTCGACAATCTAGGCTTTCATCCATCTAATTTATTCTTCGTTTAACATGTCTTGTGTACCTTTACCCCCCCTTCCCCATAACATTAGTCCCTCAATGACATGGTGTATACCGATTTAGTTTCCCTCCATTTTTCTTCCCTGTCCCTATACCTATCTCATTGCTCTCACGCTTACCCTTTCCCCCTAACCTTTTCACCTAGGGTTTGACATAATCTAAATTGTATCATGACATATTTTCCCATTCCATCCCATTGCACTTACATTTCATTTTAGATATATTGTCATTCACTTCCATTTATATTATCATTTTCATTTGCATTACATTTTAGGTATATTTCCACCTTCATTTCCATTTGCATTACATTATAATTTTACATAACATATATCATTGCATTTTGCGTATACATGGAAGAAAATATTGCATAAATAATATTTTAGGCATGGCATCCGTAACATCATGAACATTACATCATCATATAAACCATTAGCATATCATAGTCCATAATAAGTTAAATGCATTCATTTTCTACTAGAAAGTCCAACATAACATGCATAGAAAACATTTTAGATCATAGCTATTTACATACATAACAAAAAAAAAAACCAAATATCATATGCATTTATCATCATCTATAAGGCATCTGCATAACATTAACATAAGCATCACCATAATCACATAAAAACATCATAGACACAACATGCAGTCCATCAAAATCATCATCTCATATATCATCATCACAAAAAATGTACATCACTCATATATACATCAAAAATATGTCATGATATAATGCCTCCAAGGGCCAAAATAATACATCATAGCACTGTCAACCCTGGGCTGATGAACCCCTCCCTAACTAAGTAGGAGAAACCCCTGGACCTTGTGGTGGCTGCACTAGTTATGTCACAACTTGCTGAGGTGGTAGCTGAGCTACAGACTAAATTGACCTCGATCTATGAGAACCAGACATGCCATATCGACTCCACTGACTGAAGATTTGAATCCACTGCTCCTGAGGAACAACTGTGTAGTAAGCTCCAAGTAATAATCTACACATGAGGCCTGCTAGGATGACCGCCTCTACTCCATCAACTATCCCTGTAGCTGTATCAGCTAGCTCTATAGCTATACTATCTATGTTGCACTTTGTCCTACCACTAATCCCTATATTCTGGCCACCTTAACCTGTAGCCCTGAAATCTAACTAGTCAAACCAGTCACCTAAGCCTCTACTGCCTCATGGAGCCCTCTCTCTCTGTCCTGCTCTACTGTCAAACACATAATCTGTGCCTATAAAGCACTGCACTGTCCATCTCCATCCCCACCACCTCCATCTAAGGCTGCAAAAGGTCCTCAGAGCTATGCTAACTCCCGATCCTATCTCTGCAATGTATCCTCATAACTAGCTATCTACGCATGAAGGGTAGATAGCTCCATCTCCTCATCATCCTCTGAGCCTCTCCACCATGATACATATCTCTCTGCAGGGGTATCATCTCCTTCTCCCCTAGAACCACCTAGACATGGGCTCCTAGAACTGCTAAACCTAGCCTGTGTTGTTGCCACCACCTGCTACTGACCTGTTGGCCTAACTTGCTTCCCAGTAGGCCTCACCTGTTGACCTGTGGGCCTAGTAGGTGGTCCTACCACTCTCTGTTTTGATTGTATGGGTGGCCTACCAGATGGCACTGATCCCCTCTATGCATGCTTTTGTGGTGTTCCCCTAGTCGGTGGCATAAGTCCTCTCTATGGTGGCCCTCTCTGTGGTGGTGCTTGTCCAACCCTCCCCCTCTGATCTCTACCACCTTGTCCTCTGCCAACTCTGCCTCTCCCACAAGCCCTCCTCACCAAGATGTCTGTTTCTCCGTCAGAGTCATCATCATCATCATCATCCTCTCCCTCCTCCACAATCATATCCAGCTCTGCCTCCAGATCTGTCAGTTGGATAGGCTTCCATACAACCCACCATCTATCATAATCATGTGTAGTCCCTGTGTCTACAATGTCACTCCACCAGTCCCACTGCTGTTGCTGCAATGCATCAAAATCTGTGATAGCTACCTGAGGTGCTATCCATAGAGACCATCTTCTATCTCTATGAGTCCATCCAAATATGGCCATCACTTGTGGTATGTCCTACCGCAGGCCAAACTATCTCATCACATGAGAAGGAATATATCTGTCAATAGTCTGATCTCCTCGCCCATAATGTAGCATGTCTGAGTGGCATATGGTAGCTGATCATCCTCATCTGGCCACCTCTCACATCCAATGTATGGTCTCCATACCACCTATGTCTCCTCATCCAGCAGTCTCCTCCAATACCTCAGCATACTTGTATATGAGTAGTATAGTTACCCTTGATATATGAACACAGAAGCCTCAAATCATTGTTGGTGCAATACTCCTACTAGACATGTGATTGGAATATGCTCATAAGCCCAAATGTGTAGTAGTGTTAGTCCCACTAACAAAGCACTATCCAAATGATAGATGACTATGGGCATCTCATGATACAGTTGTGCGAGTATACACTAACCCTAAGCAAATACAGTCCTGTGAACAACCATCTCATGTATAACCTCCCCCTAGCCAACTAAAAATCCTCACCCTCTCCTATTAGGCATCACCACTCCACCAATCAAGGCACAGAGAAAGTGAACCCAACTTGGCTCCCTAGCTGCAAGAGTCTGATGATAACTCATTGCTTGATCCTCATCCACCAGCGCAATCACTCCAGGTGCAAAGGCCCTCTCTAATGTTAGTCCTCCTTTGTCCACATCATAAATCACTCACCTCCCATGTATCAGAACCTTCAGTATCCTATAGACATCCTCTAGGGTGATCATAATATCACCCGTCAGCAGCATAAATGAGCATGTCTCTAGTCTAAACCTCTCAATCAGTGTTGTCATCAAGGCTCGGTGCTTCCACACCATAGGCATCTCTGCAGGTGTCCGTAACCCTAATGCACTGAACTGCGCCTTTGTAGGCACATCAAACTCTGCCCATAGTGCCATAACCTCAGGAACTCTCTGCTCCTGCGATGCCACAATGCCCCCATCAATTTGCATTTCATCACAAAATTCACCTAAGCCTTAATCTCAGGAAAAGGCGATAACACATCTCCAAATCACACTGAAATAAAATTTAGCGCTACCCCTTCTTGCAAATGGCACCAATAGAAAAATTAGCACCACCATTCCCCAAAATCGTGCTATTCCTTCAATAGCGCTACCCTTTTCCCAATTTAGTGCCACTACACGAATAGGCGTTGGTCTGTGCTAAACTCGTGCTACTTTTCAAAATAGCTCCACCCCCTACCCAAATTTCATGCCAAATCTCAAATTGGCACTAACATGACCTAAATTAGTGCTAAAATAAAAACTAGATCTACTAACCCTGAAACATAGCACTACTTCCCTGAAAAGTGCCATTTCCTGAAATGGCGCTAGCTGACCACATCATGCTATTTCTAGAAATAGTGCTAGACCCCCTTGCAGATAGCGCCACTATACAAAATGGTGCTAAACCATCTAAAAGTTGCACTAGCCATGTCTAAAATGGTGCTAATCACCCTAACCTACCCATTTTTCTCGACAAAATTAACCCAAAAAAGTGCAAAAATTAAAAATGCGAACATAGGATAGATGACTCACCTGCTTGCCTGCCTCCTCTGACCACATATACATCTACACTCGCTCTGCCAAGTGAGAATATCAAGGGTAGAATGGTGTGTTGCCACCTCCTATCATCTCTCTTGCTTTCTCCTTCTCTCTTGGTTTCTATTGGCTATGTGTGCAAATGAATGACCTTGGGCCCACTTTTTATTATTTATAGCTAGCCATGTCCCTCCTTTTCATCTTTTTCTTCCCTAAGGAGCATATTAACTCCATTTTCACCCATTCTTCTTCCTACTGACTTTTTTTCTATCCTCGTCTCATTTTTCACCTTCATTTCCTACATTTCAAGAGTTCACCCAAAAAATCTTATTTTTTGTCTAATCTCTCGAGGGGGCATCCCTTACCCATTTTATTCTTCCTTGCAACTAGGGCAAAATTTTCTTTGACCTGACACCATTCCCTACTAAGTCATGATGCCACATCAAAAAGGGGCAAATGTAGACACCCTAAAATGTCTCGACCATTTAATTGTCACCCAACATTAGCCATTCTACTAATTCATCCCCAATTAATTAATTAAATCCCTTACCCACCTATAATATTAATTAAATAAATATTAATATTTATTTGGTTAATATTTCTTTTTCAACTTAATCACATCCTTAATTAATTAAATAAACCCACTTTATGTAATTAATTATTCCCATTCACATGACTCCCATAGCCCAAATAAAAAAATCAAATAAATCCCTTATCCTGCCAAGTGTCACATTATTCACCCTCTACTTAACCCCTTCACATGACTTGCCAATTTAAATAATTTTTATTTGAATTGGGAGCTAATTATTCTCCTCCCTCCACTTGTCACATGACTACATTGTCACATGCACCTCTTAGCCTTTTATTCTAATTTAAAATTCATCTCTCTTCTCCATCACACACTTATCACAAAGCTAATCTTGTCCTTTGCATGATTAATCTCAGTCGTCCACCTACCAAAATTCAAAATCAAATCTCATCCCTTTATTTCAACCAAGCCTTTCTATAAATACAACCCTCTTATAAGCCATTTCAAAATCCATCTTGAGCATATCATCACTCTGTCAAAATCCATTTGCATCTTTGAGCTAGGGTTTAGTGATCTGCATTTGCATGAGTATTTCACATTCCAATCTTGTGGGTATAGCTAGAATGTTCTTGGGTGCGGCATTTTCAACCCAATCCATGGATTGTGGGTTGGATTGAAGGTATGATTTGCATTGATTTGTTTGCATTTTCTTGTGTTTTCCTTCATGTTGATTTCCATGATCTCAGTATAATACTTTTGTCTAAGGCAATACTTGTTGTTAATATCAATGACAACCAAATGTGTTCTCCAACCATTGTTGACATCAATTACAATCAAATGCCAACACATACTTGTTTCAATGGAGTTCTTTGAAGATAACATTCATTAGAAATTTCAAGCCTAATCTCTATTTGGTCACTGAGGGTTAAAATTTTATAGAGGCATATACTACATCAATAAGACATGAAGTCTTGTAGAAATATCCCCCCTTTTGGTGTTAATAAATTATTGGTTTGTTGGGAATTAAGTTATTTAAACCTTTGAAAGTTCCTACAATTGCAATTTATAATTTATTTATTTTTCATATTTTATGTCATTCAAATCGCCTCATATTAGGAAATGACACTGTAAGCACCAAAATCATGCACAACCTCCACGAGGACCCCTATGATGAGTCATAATCCTTATCACGTACATGAAAGTATGAAATAACATCCTCTTAGCAACAATTCTCTTGGTGATGTGTCTTTTCTTTCTCCTTGCATTGTTTCCCTTTTGTTTTTTTCTCTCTCTCCACTTTTGATACTTTTTGACACTTGTCAATTTGCATTTCCTATGCTTGCGACCCTATTCCTAAGCCTTGTAAGCATCTTGTAGGTGAGTTTCAACTTTTCCTAGTGTTTCTCATCCATTCACACCCCTAGAGGCCTTCTAGAGGTCTTCCCTAGCCATCTCTCACTTTCATATTTTAGTTTTACTCAACCAATCCAAATCTCCCCTAGTATTTCTAGATCTCCCCTAGGAGATCCTACTTTTGCAAGTGGAGATTTGGATTTTCACACATGACTGACATGTTTTCAGAGGCAGATCCACTCCTTTTCATCTCCTCTACCATCTCCCACCATGGACTTTCACCCAGGTGCCCTCCTTTGAGGGTCACCTATGGGTCTCCCTTGAGCGACCCAAACTGGTAAAAGGGGTGACCCATGGGCAACCCTGTCGTGTTTTCAGCCACGAAAAAACTCAAGTTTCTAACTCAAAATAGCTTTGTTTTCACCTTTTTTCTTCCCATTTGTATGGATTTTCAAGCCAAATATAGAGTTAACTATTTCCTGCACCCACACATGCATAATTTTCTCTATTTTATCTTTAGTTAACAATTCATTCATTCCAATGCATTCCTCCTTCACTTCCTCTTGAGTGATAAGCTTTTCTTGGGTAGATCACTCCAATTTTAGTTGAGATCACTCCCGAGTCTTCTAAGTTAACTCTCCAATCAAACTGAGTTAACTCTCCTTCTTCTTCACCTCTCATCCCTTCTTCTAACCTATAAATACCCCCTCCCTCAACCACAAAGGGAGGTAATTTCATTTCCACACACAACTCTTGCAAGTTATTTTTCTCCAAATCAAGCATTCTCATGCTCATACAAGACATAAGTGCCTTTTTCTTTTAATTGTTGTCTCATATATCTTTCATACAATCTTGCTACACATCAATACACTTCTCATATCACAAGCCACAATTCTCATCAAGCTCACATTGATCTCTTTTCAAAGCTTCAAAGCTTTTTTTTGCTTCCATTTTCTCCTTATTGCCAAGAGGATCACCCCACTACTACAAGATGACTCGAGGTTTCCATTACAAGGATATTTGAGGGTGGTGGAGGCTTACGCATTTCCAAGTTCCTTCATGCCTTTTTTCATTTCATAGTAATTTGATAATCAAAACTTTGCTCTTGGGATAAGTAATATGTTTGGTTTTTCCTTGATAGGATAAGTATATTTGCATTGTTAAATTAGTTTCCCTTTCCAAAGTTCATAGATTAAAAGCAATTTCCTTTCTTAGATTAAATTGATCCACATATTCAGAAAATAAACAAAAACATAGAATACATTGCATTAGGTAATTTCATCATAGCATGCATACATTTTCTAATTCCTAGATTAAGAAAAAACACTTTGATTTCCAAAAACATAAAATAACACAAAAATAAGTTTTGCATTCCTATATGCTTGCACTCATATAAAAATCCAAAAAAAGAACAAAAACATTAGAAACATAGAAGGTTCACAAACCCTTGGTCCCAACACAAGGTTGACTACAGTCAAACATTGGTCAAAGCCCTTGATTTCATCACAAGGTCAAACAAAAGTCAACACAAAGTCAAACCTTAGGTCACACAAACCCTATTTCAAAACCCTAGGTCAGGGCAAGGTTAGCTTAAACCACCTATCTCTTGTCTCAGCTCATGAATGTGATCTAGACTTAGAACTTGGTGGATGAGGGCAATCCTTGATGAGATAGAGGAGATCCACCCAAGACCACAACAAGACCAACTAGTCATTCAACAACAACAAGAGAGATTCAGACAACTTGAAGTACAACAAGCAATCATTCAACAGTTTGAAATACAACACCAACTTGAACAAAGCATCAACTAGAACAATAGCCAACCGACACAATGGTAGAATATTAGGAATCCAAATAGGAGAACTATGACTAGTGACCCTTCGGGTCATATAGTTGCCTTTACATCTATAGTCACAGAACACCACATCCACATAAGCACCAACAACATAGGCCCTAGGACTGGCCAACTCCTCTCTGTGATGTCCAGCTCTCCAATGAGCTAGACCACCCTCGAGTCTCACCTCCTCCCAACTGGCTACTCCCATGAGAGAGAGAGTGAAGTGGCGGTTCACCCTATGGAAAGGAGAGAAGGGTCTGTGTGTGTGCCAAAACTAACTCGACCACCCTAGGCCATAGAGGTCATGATTTTGAGTGTACATATTTTGGTGAACCTGACATGAAGAGAAAAAGGCTTAAATTGTTTATAATTTTTAATGTTCCAAAAGCTCATATCTCATTAAAACATTAAACATTCAACACTTCAAAGGGTTTCAAACATTACCCCTTTCTTCTCTGCTTCCACCTTCACGGCTTCCACTCTTGTCGCCTTTTCATTCACTCGTTCCATTTATTTTGCGGTGTTTATGACACCCCCAAATATGAAGGAACCGGACTTGAATTTAGGGAATGTTACCTCAAGGGAACTAGAAACTCCCTCTTTTGACAGGTATGTGCCACCTCATCTAGATGCACCAATCACAAATTGCTATGATTACGAAGACTTTGACTATGAGCAAGACTGAAGAGAACCTAGCCATTCTTTATCTTTTAACAGTCCTTCTTGGGAACATAACCCTGCCATACCAAATGCACCTCACAAAGCTAGGAGAATAAAACTAAGATCATAAATCCATCGCCTGGATTAACCATCCACAAGTACCTCAAGTACTCATCTTGATGAAGAAGTAAAAAGGTTGGAAAGGCATGTACAAGAAGCAAGAGACGCTCAAGATGCATTACAAGTTGCCCTAAGTGAAGAACATAGAGAAAATGTTCTGTGAGAATAAGCAAAGAATCATGACAATACTCGAAGGGAAAACCCTAGAAATGAGGAAGTTCCTAGAGCTCCCACTCCTACAAACCTAATTGTGACTCTAGTACAAAGAATTAGAACCCTGGAAGTAGATCAACCTGCTCCAGAAAGAAGACATAAGTCATATGATAATATCAGAATAGAACAAGACCAGGGGGCATCTTAGAATCCCCACTATCTCAACTACTACTTGAGAAATGTGAGTAACGAGACATTCCTGAATGGGAACCCTCCTATTCAAATAGTCAAGCAATGCTGGGAAGCCAAGAATATCAAACAATGGTTACCAAAACCCTCCTATAGGATTAATGCTATCAACTCCTCAATTGCAAAGTGCCTTTCTAGGGACATACTTGGAATACTTGAAAGAACCACTTGACTTAAACATAAGAAATTTTCAATTGCCTCGACCATTACCTAATCTCCCAAAGTTCAAAGGAGAGGGTGATCCAAATTCACATATCAAAGCTTATACTACAATGATAAGAGAAATCCTCTTGGGATGGGGTTGTCACTAAGATCTTTCCAAAAACCCTAGAAGGAATAGCTCTAGATTGGTACTATCGCCTACCAGAAGCTTCAATACACTCATTCAGGCAGTTAATTAGAGTTTGTCATGACTTTTGACATGAAAAAACTCATGAAGATAGGGATCAACTAGATTTTTTGACCATGAAACAAGAGCTAAACGAATCATTAGGCCACTTTTTTACCCGACGGAGACAAGTTCTCTAGCTTCAACTAGTGTTGTGAACATGGACCATTGCAAGTTATGCAACCTTTTTTACATGCCTTAAACAAGGATATAAGAGAAGACATTCAGAAGTTACCCTACAAATCCTATGAAGAGGCATTGGAAAGTGCTTTAAGGATTGATCAAGTAGCCATTGATAGTGGTAGAAGGGTCTATGGGTTAAATAGAAAACTGATGAGGGAGGACACAAAAAACAATGCCCCTTTCATCAAGATTCTCAAAAATAATAGAAATGCAACAAATGGGGTGATAGATCAATCCCCAATTAGGAAGGCGAGGGACAATTATAATGGAAGAGACTATTACCCTCCTAATGTCAATGTAATCAATCATCCAAGAAATAATGCATATTTCCCAAGGGACAATTATTAGAATTGGAATCTTAGTGGAAATGGTAATGATGGAAGGTATGAAAGACCCCCTTATGAGTACAATCAATTTTGTTCTTTTCCCTGTAGAGAGTATAACACATTCATAGCAAGATTTTTGGAAGACCAACAACAATTGCTCATAGAAATGTTCTTGAACCTGTAGGAAGTCACGCCAAATAACAAGGGCACATGACAAACCCAAGCCCCAATAGCTCCGTAGAATGCCAACATGAGAATCTATCAGGACCCATTTCCTACACATAAGGATACATAAGAAACAAATCAAAATGAGGTAGCCCAAGGTAAAAAAACCAACATCCTGTCACAATTAGGATAGAAAGGAGAAGCTAGGATGTTGGGGTTGGTCGAAATACTACATAATGAAGAAGAGGAAGGAAATCTTGAGAATGAGAAAGAGGAAATATATGAAGGTTCCATTTCAGTGGTTGAGCCAATAGGAACACTTATTGGACCTTTCAAACTCATCGAAGATTTAAAGAAAACCTATGCACACATATCCTTCACTAACTTGCTCAAGAATTCTCCCTCACACTGCTCAGGACTATTGAAAGAAACAGGGTTGAAGTACCTTGATCAAATCACACCTCCATCTAGTGAGCAAATCAACCATGTGGATTTTGACATAAGCTCACCAAATTCTTAGCTCAAAGACACAGGTCTCTTCTTTGACCTGAAATAAATGCCTTCTGAGGCATAGTTAACCAAAAAAGTAGACCCTGCACTGTACTTGCAGGTGTGGATCTATGACACTTGCATCAAAAGAACACTAGTTGATGATGGGGTGACAATAAACATAGTTATTTCCTCTCTTTTATAAAGAATGGGCTATGGGCACACTAACATCACCGCTTCAAGAGACACTCTGAGTGGGTATGATAATTTAAAAGCCACTATGATAGGAAAGATCACACTACCTATAAATCTAGGACCTTAGACTATCCCAACCACATTTTATGTCATCAATAAGGAAACGAGATATAATCTACTTCTTGGAAGACCATGGATACATAGGATGAAAGTTGTGCCATCTACTTTATTCCAGGATGCTTGATTCCTACATCTAGGGAAGGTGTATGTTGCGAAAGGGGATCCAAAACCTTTTAGCATGTTAAAATCAAACACATCAAACAAAAGGATAGGTGTACCCTAGATTATGAACATCCTACATATAATATTTTTGTTCCTAGTCCTATGCTAAAATCAATATGTATCAAAAGAATGAAAATCCCAAAAAAGACTATAAACAATGTAGAGATGAAGGCATTACAAAATGGGGAACCACCAAAGAAAAAGAGGTTATCACCAAAGAAAAGGCAATGAAAATCATGGAATCGATAGTGAAGGAGGGACCTCTCCAATTCCCTTTGGATGTACTCATGATCGATATACAACCAACTTACGAACTCATCCCTTGCATATGGGAGAAGCCTCATAGAACTGAAGGACTAGTATTCAAAACAACTACGTTAGACTTGAGATATGCAGTCTTTCTTAGATCCCAAGGATGATGTGACAGAGAATTACACTCCTTTATCACCTTTGAGTGAGTTGCGTATCCCTGAAACACTAGAAGAGAGTGAAGCATATGAGCCTATCACACCAGTAGAAGAGTCATATAGACCACTAACACCTATGGATGATGTGAATTCTATTGATAATTAATCAACCAACATAATAGGAGGTCTCCCAAGGATGTTCATGGTATCTCAGCCACAAGTGCAACCCACCACTTCTGCCTCAGTTCACTCAAATGAGCTTGAAGAATGGGAAGCACCCTTAGTGCAAATTGAAATGGTTGAGAGAGACCCAGTTGAAGATAATGAGAGTGAGGGTACTGTTTAGGCTGAAATAAGTAGTTGGTTTAAACTAGGTTAAATACTACTATTTCCACCACTAAGCAATGGGAGGACAAAGGCCAAGCTTGTGAACAAGCTTCTAATCACTTTATCTATCTGTTACACTCGCGTGGTTATGAAACCTAAGGCCCTAATCAAGATTTTATCAAGTGTTTTCCTTTCAATCAAGTAAAACCCTAATTATGCCTTATATCAAGAATATATAGAAAATGATGAAGTAACTGGTAAAATTAATCATGGAAGTGCAGAGATAGAGTTCCAGAGATAGTGTGCCCAAATTTTGAGGGCTGCATGGACTAGGGCGCCCGCACTAGTGTCCTAAAAGTTCCTAAACTAGAAAATCTTCTACAAAGGGTGTTTGAGACTACTAAAAGGCTTCCAGATCCCAGAAATAACCTCTGGTTGGACTAGGGCACCTGCTCCAATGTCCCGTAAGTCTTAGAATCTAAAAATTTGAAAGACTATTGCAACTATACCCGCAATGTCCTCCTTTCTGTAGCTTCTTTCCATCGAAACCTACAAAACATGATCTGCACATACAAAAGAAGGAAGATGTTGTGGCTATATAGGAGCTTGCCTCAGTCAAGCCACGTCTTTGGTATTTCTACCTCAACAATAGGTAGAGATAAAGATTTGAAGAAGTGTGTGTAAACCTAACAATGTGTATGCATAAAATCAAACCCTAGATGTTTCAATCAAGGGAAGATCAACAACTTTCTTTAAATCAATAAACATATACAACTTCACCTCAAGGAGATGAGATAAACGAAGACTTGCATGAACAAGAAGGCGAAACAGCAATGTCCACGGAGGATCTCCAAGCTTGTTGTTGGAGGATTCAACTCTTCTCCTGATCATGCAAAGGGTGTACAAACACTAGGAAGAGCAAGATAGACTCAAGATCTTGATTCCTAATCTTCATCCATTGTCTTCAAGATAGAAAATAAAGAATACTTCAAAGAGTTTTAACAAGTCACTAATCTTCAATGGTAATTGCATCAGAGTTTTGAGATCAAGATTGCATAAGAATTGTGTGTGATAAAATGATTTTCAAATTTCTTTTTATATCTAGCTTTAGGGAATTCAAATTTTGAAATAACGTCTCGATATCACGTGAAAACTAAGAATTAGAAAATGGAATCCCAAGGCACTTGGCGGGAACCGACACCCTGCCAAAATTCAAAATCTTGTGAAATGGGGGAGGACTAGGGTGCGGACGCCCAAGTCCTAGCCTCCAATTTCAGCTTAGATCTACATTTTTAGGGGTCCTAGGGACCCAAGTTTAAAATCTCTTTCTGGGTTCTATCAATAAGTTACCTCAAAAAGTGAATAAACTGCTCCTAGACTTAGTCAATTAGGGTTTCAGGAAGGCTGGAAAAGAAAAGGTTGAGAGATCACCAAGAGTGAGGAGCTAAACTGAGGGAAATTGTACCATTCCATATAGAAGGACAATTTCTGACATTACATTTAGCCCCCACTTTAGTGGCCATATGACACTACGTGCATATACAACTAAAGGAAAGTAAATACATCCATCATGAAAAGGATACTCAAAAGGGTACTGTAGAGGAAGCTGAAGTGTTGTCGCTAAGAAGGAAGAAGCCCCCAAGTATGCAATCCTACAAGACCACAAAGTTAGGAACTACATCCTGCAAAGGAACACTTGTCAGAAAAATCAAAATCAAATCCACCTACATCCACCACCAATGAATTAGTATCAAAAAACAATAGGGGGGTTGAGTGATGAGGTAGGGAGGAAATTGAGGGAGATATATGACCCCCTTGTTTCTGCTTGCTTACTCTGAGAGTAGAAACAAGGAGATATCCACGTGTTGATTTCAAGGGAAATGTGTTGTGAGGGTCATACAATGCTCAAACACCACATTGGGGAAAAAAGAGAGCATAACCAAGATTCCAATGTAACAAACAACATTGAAATCAGAGTTCAACAACTCAAGGAAAGGGCTCAAGAGTGAAAAAGTACACTTTTGCACCTAGTTAGGGATAGGAATTCTCACTCACTTTATGTAAAAGGGAGTTGTCACTTATCATTAACTCATTCTTGTTTCTTATCATTACAGAGAGTGAGAGAAGGAGAACAGGAGAACAACCATGCTGAGCTGACATCCATACCATCCATGACGAATGGAGATGCTTTGAGCCCGAGTGGCGGAGAGATGCTTCGAGGTTGAGGTAGGTTCCTGATTCCATCCTTCTATCGTCCTTCCTTGTACTTTTGCTTTTACATTTATCGATGTCTATGCCAAGAGGGGAAGGCAAACATGGTTCCCTGTCAGGGGTGCCTGGGTCCGCCTAGGGTGCTAGAGTCCTTGTGGGGTGCCCTAGTCCCACAGGGGTGCCAGTGTCCCTCTAGGGCACCCTAGTCTTCCTGGGGTGCCCTGGTCCAGGACACAGGCCCTAGGTACAGGCACTCTATTCAGCTTTTGATAGCTTATTTTGATTTCGAGAGGGGATTTTGATACTCTTGCTTTCTTTCTGATCTGTAGGATGTCCCTAAGATGCATGAGCACACAAGCGGTCATCTAATGGAACTTCTATGAGAGCGTACTAGCACTTTGGCTACCATAGAGAGAGCATTTATAGATTGTGGGCCTATGGCGGGTGTTTGAGATGCCCACAATCAGATTCCACTACATGATGCTTATTGCACTAATGGAGAGATAGGATACAGATACATCCACATTTCATTTACCAACAGGTGAGATTACATCACATTGGACAATGTATTTAGGATCCTTCAACTACCAATCTGAGGAGAGATAGTGAGGGTTGTTGGACATCAGTTAGCGGAGTATACTCATGAGAGTCAGTTGTACTACTTGGGTCACACTATTTCATAGGCAGAGTGAGGACACATTTAGCTCTATTTGCTAGAGCAAGGATCTAGAGACGTTTCCTTACTATGGAGGATCATGATTGTCACAGTCGCATTAGCCATCACGCTAGATTGATGAGGCAATCACCTTCATAGGGGTCTCATTCACACTATTAGAGTGATGGAGGAGCATCAAACTATCTATGCATGGGGGCATAGTATGCTTGCGCACCTATATCGTAACCTAGGGTAATATGTCGACTACAAGATGTAGAGTCTGATGGTTTGCACATTACTATAGGTTTGGGCCTTTGAGCACATTAGGTGCACATGACCAATGGGTTATCCTATAGAGGCAGAATTCATCCATCTACATGTCTATGTGTATCCATTTGTTAGGTGTTGGAGGCATGGCAACCTGTTATACTGGAGAGTAGTATTTGACAAATTACAGCCTCGTGACAGCATCTGGAGATAATATTGCAGCTACATCAGAGGGCCTAGCGAGTAGAGGCTATTAGCTCAGATGCAGAGGGATCAGATGATGGCCGGTTGCCTCGATCATGCTGTATCATGGTTCTACTTTGACAGGGTGGCATGACAGTTCAGATAGGTACATGATGTTCCTGCAGTTTGTTCGAGTTACGCATGTGTAGCTCGGAGTGCAGTCAGGGCCAATACTATCCGATGACTGACTATAGAAGACATACCACTTAGCAATGACAAGGGTCCTAAGGATGCAGAGCTAGTATCAAGTGCAGATGATGTCAGGTGTACATAAACATATTAGACTTGGTGGCACACAGCATAACCTACACCTATCTTTCCACTCGGGCATCCTATAGGAGATGCCTGACCTTGGGTCAGTCACGCAAGTGACATAGGGGTAGAGGACGACGTCGGTAACTTCACGAGATACTACGATCTCAAGGAGGTCCCATCACAGTACATCTTCAGAGTGAGATCGCGACAGAGCCAGCATGAGGTAGATAATGATGAGGGGAATGAGTCGAGACTGTGGTCTAAGGCTTGTTGTGTTACTCCTGCAAACGATGTGAGGCCAAGTCAAACAGAGTGGGGGAGAGTAGTAGGTCTATGCCCCCAGCTACAGATTAGACAGTAGAGCTCATCACACCATCAGTGATCTGAGACCCATCCTGGCCGGATGGAGATCCAGGTAAGGTTGGATTTATTATTTTATGTTTTGTATAGTTTATTATTTGTGATTTATATGGGAGTCTAACATCTATCTCATCCTTTGTTTTGCAGTTGGGACAGACGCATTGTGAGACTTTGTGAGTCATGTCATAGGAGACATAGTACCGACAGATGCCTTAGAGCAGTAGGTATGGGTAGGCTATTCACCATGATCATCCACTGGGTGGCATGCTGAGATATTTATGCATGTTCGTCAAATACAGGACTGCTACAGAGGCCATGCTAGAGCAGTCTGTACGAGAGAGAGAGAGAGAGGAGTTTCGATAGAGAGTTGAGCGCACCGAGGCTGAGCTTAGGGCATAGCGAGAGTAGACAGTAGTGGTTCCTACATCAGAGGGAGAGCCAGTTGTTAGTGAGATCTTACTATGGGAGGTCCAACAGGTAAGAACTGACAGAGATAGGGTTCAGACTAAGAGAGACCGATATTAGAGGATATACCAGGAGGCACATGAGCAGATGATAGAGATGAAAGGTGAGATCAGGGGGTTAGGATCACAAAGCATCTCTAGGTGTCATTCACGATCTGTAGCCACACATGATTAGGATTTTGTCACTCACACACCACGAGGGCCTGAGGGTACTAGCGATCGAGGCTCAGCTATGTGATACATAGACTTTAGGCACTATGACATCCCATTTTGTTTTGAGGGATAGTCAACTCGGATGTATACATGACAATGATATATATATATATATGATGTTTACTTCTTTTTATCTATGTGTAATGGCTTTTGATCTATCACATGTGATTTTTGTAAAAATGCAACTAATGATGATGTCTAAATGCTATAATTAATACTATTGTGGTATACTAACAATTCTAAAAAGAACATGTAGTAACAAACATAATGCTTAAATATTTACACATAACTTTAACTTCCATTCTATATTCAGTTAATACAAAAGTGATCTAAGCAATTATTACTTAAACACGATGTAACAATGATCAACTAAACAAGGATTTAATGCGAAATGAATTAAGACAAAATAATACTATCTTGTCAAAATTGAAGCTAATCTATGTGCTAAATTAGCTTAGGAACATTTAACATTAGATCTTTAAGCATAAAATCTTTTGAGGTGCGCTGCATTAATAGGTTCTTTAAGTAGCGTACCTTTCTCATTAGCTAATTTATATGCTTCAGATCCAAAGGTTTCAGTGATTATATATGGTCCAAGATAATTAGGTCTGAACTTACCTTTTTCACTAGTAAATGCATTTACATTGTGTTGATTTTCATAAAGAACCAAGTCCCCAACATTAAATGAACGTTGTATGACTTGCGCATTATAGGCTCATTATATTCCTTTTTGATAAGCCTTGAGATGTTCAAAAGCAATAATACATCTTTCATCAATCATCTCAAGTTCTTGTAATCTTTTCTCTCATTCTATGTCATTATCCATGATATCTCTTAGGGAGATTCACAAAGAAGGAATTTCTAACTCCAAGGGCATTATTGCTTATGCGCCATATACAAGATTATACAGTGTGTTACCCATAGTTGTTCGAATACTTGTTTTGTAAGCCCATAGTGGATAGGATAATTGCGTATGCCAATCTTTTTGATGTTTATTAATAGTTTTCCTTAGAATCTGTACAATAACTTTGTTTGAAGCTTCTACTTGGCCGTTTGATTGAGGGTAATAAGGCATAGAGAAGCGATGTTGTATATGATATTTTTTGAGGAAATTTTTCACGTCCTTGTTCTTAAATGGTGTACCATTGTTTGAAACCAAGGAGGAAGGTATTCCAAATCAAGAAGTTATGTTATCTTGTACAAATCGATAGATTACATTAGTGGTCGTCGATTGCAAAGGGACCACTTCGACCCATTTTGTAAAATAATCAATAGCAATAATGATAAACACATGTCCTTGAGAGGAGGGCAGAGAAATTCTACCTACGAGATCCAAGCCCCAGATAGAAAATGGCCATGGTGACACCTGGGCACAAAGCTCTTGAGAAAAACCATGGATTAGGTGCTTATGTTGTGGACATTGTGGGCATCGCTTGACGTAAGCAAAGGAATCTTGTTCCATATGCTTCCAATAGTACCCCATACATAGCAATTTTTGTACCAACAATTTTCCACCAAAATGCCCTCCACAGGCACCATAGTGAGCTTCTTCTAAAGCTATCAGAATCTCTGAATTACTTAAACATCAGAGTAAAACACCATTGTAACTTCATCGATACAAGACATTTGATAATATAATGTATCATGCTACTAGTTTGTGTAAATTGAGTTGGGTATTCTTAGATGTCGAGTCTAGAATGGTTCCATCGTGTAAATAATTGAATATGTAGGAGAACCATTCATCAGTGTATGTATTACCACAGAGTTCTAAATTCGCAACTATAGGGCTTTCAATTATTGGTGTCTTAAGATTATGAACCACAAAGGTAAATTCCTCAACAGAACCATTAGGGGATATAAGGGAAGTTGCACTTGCCATTGCATCCACATGTTAGTTATCTTTCCTAGGAATGGTATCAATTGTATATGATGTGAATTGTTTTAAGAGAGATAATGCAAATTTACGATACTGAGATAACTTATCATGCTTAGTTTGATACAATCCCATGATTTATTTAACAATCAATTGAGAATCACTGTATATTGTAATATTCTTGATATTAAGACCCAAGGCTGCACGAAGTCCAGCGATAAGAGCTTCATATTCAGCTGTATTGTTTGTGCATAAGAAATCTATGTGGTAAGATAAGGGAATTAGCTTACCAATGGGAGGTATTAATATAACACCAGCCCCAGAGCCCGTTTGACATTTTGATTTATCAAAGTATAACTCCCATTTTTCATCTACAGAGATTGTTAAGATCTGGTCATCAGGAAAAGCATCAACATTTTGTATAGAAAAGGGTGATGGAGCTTCAACTTACTGATTGGCTATCGCTTTCCCTTTAATTGCTTTTTGTGAAATGAATTTGAGATCAAATTATGTTAATAACATAACCCATTTAGCCAGACAACCTGATAAATCTGTTCTTGTGAAGAGATGTTTCAAAGGGTCAAATTTTACCATTACATGTACTTCAACATTTAAGAGATAGTGTTTAAGATTTTGAGTGGAAAACACTAAAGCTAAGAAATGCTTCTCTATGACTGTGTATCACACTTCATAATCGAGCAAAGTACAACTGATGTAATAGACAACACATTCTTTGCCTTCAGCATTATGTTGTGCTAACAAAGCCACTAGGGCATTGTTAGATGTTGAAATGTATAACAGAAATGGTTTATCAGAAATAATGGGTTGCAAAACAGGCAGATCAGCTAAGTAATCCTTTAAATCATTGAAAGCTTTTTGACATTCAGAATTCCATTGGAAATGAGAATCTTTCTTTAGTAGTTACGTAAAGGAGTGAGTCCTATCCATGAGTTGTGAAACAAATTGGTGAATGGCCTGTATCTTTCCCTATAAACTACGAAGTTGAGATATGTTCTTAGGTATTGGCTTATTAACAATCGCATCTATCTTTTTTGTGTCAACTTCAATACATCGATTTGAGACAATAAACCCAAGTAACTTTGCACTATCTATGCCAAAAACACACTTACGGGGATTCAATCACATATTATATTTTCTTATGCACTCAAATATATGTCGAAGATTTGTCACATGATCCTTATGATGGATAGACTTTGCTAGGATGTCATCAACATAATCTTCTAGAATATTGTGCATATAATCATTAAATATAAGAGTCATCGCACATTGGTAAGTAGCTCCTGCATTCTTAAGTCCAAATGGCATGACTACCCAACAAAATGTAATTCTTCCAAATCATATGGATTAAAACATATGCAATTTTACAATTCTCAAAACATCTATCCATATACACCTATAATGCATTACCAAGCTTTAGATCTACTTCCAATGGCTTTCTAGGGTTTTTAGGGTTTCTACTTTCTTTTTCTCTAATGATGGAGGTTACTACCTTGGATAGTGCCTCTGGGAACCAGACCTCAGGGAGTGATGATCCTTCCAAGGGATGGAAAGGGGTTTTGATAGGGAATAATATTCTCTCCCCTAAAGGCACTTCTGGGGTACTAGTTCAAAAGGAATCAGCAGAAGGTATGGCTCTAGATATACCTGATGATTTGGTCAAAGAAATAGTGGCGGCCATGGATCTAGCCCTGGTTGGTAAGTTCTTCTCTCTCCATCCTAATATTGAGATGGTGCGGAAGTGGGTGTCTAATTGGTGGAGGATCAAAGGCAGCGTGTCTGTCATCGGTATGGCAAGAGGTTTGTTCTTATTTAAATTTACAAGTAGGGAGGATATGTTGGTTGTTCTGGCAGGAGGGCCATGGCTTTATGGCACTCATTCACTCACTCTATGTACTTGGAAACCTGGATTCAATCCCAGTATGGATTTGAACTGGCCTACCCCAGTTTGGGTGAGGTTCCCAGGGTTTCCCTTGGAATATTGGGACGAAAAGATATTTTCTGCTATTGGTAATACCTTTTGTTAGTATGTGACTTTGGATAACACCACTCGGGCTAAGTCTCATTGTGTGTATGCTAGATTCTATGTTAATGTGCAGATTCACAAAACCCTCCCCATGTCCATAGAGTTAAACTCCTAATATGGGATCTGGACCTAGTTGATTCTTTATGAAAATGCTACTACTTTCTGCCAGATTTGTAAGAAGAAGGGCCATTTAATGACCCATTGTAAGTTGAAGCAAATGGGAGGCAATGTTGATCTTAACAAAGAGGGTGATGATAACTCATCCAAAGAAGACATACTTGACAATCAGTGAATGGGGGGTAATGAGGAAAATGTTATCACAGAAGAATCTACAGAGAAGGATATGGAGATAGGTTCTCAGAAGCCTGATGAGGATGACTACCAGCACCTTGATCAACAAGATACTTAGATTGAAGAGGGTGAGATTCATTCCCAGTTGGTGGAGGCTGTTGTTGAAGGCAAAGAGGCCCAGATTACTATTGGACAGAATGCCCAACTCCCAGAATTGGTTTGCAATAATAGGGTTGTGACCTCCCAACCATCCTCTAAGAAGAATTCCTCTCTTGTTCCAGATAGAACCATGGTTGAGTTCACTAAGGAGGGATTTATTGACAATCAGGCAGCTATTCCTTCCCTATCCACTGGAATCAGATCGAGTGGTAGTAGTAATGACCAAGATGATTGGATTACCCCTAAGAAAAAGAATCGTAGGACTAAAAAGTTTACTGATGTTGGAACAGACTCTAGACAAGGAAGACCAACTCTCAAAGAAACAAGGCAAAGAGAGATTGCCAGGGAGATTGCCAGTGGTAAGGAAAAAACAAATGGAGATTCAATCTCAAAAACCTTCTAAATGAGAATTCTTTCTTGGAACTTGAGGGGCTTCAAGAGCCCCTCCAAAGAGTTTGAAGTGCAAAACTATATTCTGGATAGTAAGATTGATATTCTTTTACTTTAGGAAGTTAAGATGAATGAGGAGAGCTTTAAGAGGATAGCTGATAAAATCTGGCCCAAGGCTGCTTTCTGTATTAGCCCAGCTACGGGAGCCTCTGGAGGGATTGTTACTATGTGGAATGATGCTAAAATCCATGGTTCTCTTGCTGCTTCTAGCAAGCATTTTCTGGTTGTTAACTTCTCTTTACCTTCTTTAAATTGGTTCCTAATCAATATTTATTCCTCGAACACTAGGGCCTCAAGGAAAACTTTGTGGACAGACTTATGTAATACTCTTTCCACTTCCCCTCATTTTCTTTGGATGTTGGCTAGATATTTTAATACTCCCTTATACCCTTCAGAGAGATTTGGGGGTATTCTTGATTATACTGATAGTATGTTTGATTTTGTAGAATTTATTAATTCCTTTGGGTTGCTGGATGTGGAGATTCAGAATCAGAACTTTACTTGGTCTAATAGAAGAAGAGGAGATCAAATGATACAAGTCAAATTGGACAGATTTCTTATTTCTAGCAATTGGGATAACCATCATAATATGAGTCTGAAGGCTTTATCTAGAACCATGTCTGATCATAGTCCTATTCTCTTCAATTGGAAGGAGCAGCGTAAGTGTGGTCCCATCCCTTTCAGATTTGAAGCTATGTGGATTAAACATAAAGATTTTAGAAATCTTGTGGCTCACTAGTGGCAACTTCCTATTCAGGGTACTCCAATGTTTCAGCTGGTCAAGAAGCTCTTTCACATTAAACAAGAAGTTCGTGGGTGGAACAAATATAGTTTTGGCAATATGTTTATCCAAAAGAAAACTATCTCTGGAAGATTAGTTCATCTTCAACAACTAATGGCTCAAGGAGTTGTTACAGATGATATTACCCAGGAGGAAAGTGATCTAATTTCTGACTGGAAGAATCTTATGAGCAAAGAAGAATTTTTCTAGAAATAGAAGTCAAGGGTGCAGTGGCTCAAAGAAGGGGATAGGAATACTATTTTTTTCATCTTTTAGCCATGAAGCATAGGAAAGCTAATTCCATTTCTAAATTATGTTTGAAGGATGACAATGTTATCATTGAGGATAATGAGATTGGTGATCAAGCTGTGTTGTTTTTTTAGAATTTGTTGTCAGAGAAAGCGGATAATGCTATCAGTGGGTAGATTATGGACCAGTTCCTGGATTAAACTCCTCGTTGATTATTGAAGAGGATAACATCAAAATGTTAAAACCAAATTCTGAGGAGGAGGTTCATGCTGTCTTATTTTCTATGGGTCCTTTCAAAGCTCCTGGACCTAATGGCTTTCTTCTAATATTCTTTTAGGAATATTGGGATATCATGGGCATTGATGTCACTACTGCTATTAGGGATTTCTTCAGAATTGGTAAACTTCTAAAGCAGATCAACAATACTTTTATTGTGCTTGTCCCTAAAAAGCCTAAGCCTATGCATCTCTCTGATTTCAGACCTGTTAGCTTATGTAATACCATCTATAAGCTATGTACTAAACTGATTCTCCTGAGGTTTCAGCCTTTTTTGGATAAAATTATTTCCCCTTCTCAGAAAGGCTTTGTTCCTGGTCGTCAAATTCTCAATGCTGTTATTTCCACTCATGAAACTATCCATTCTATGGATAAGAGCAAGATCCTTGGTATGGTTCTAAAGTTATTTCCAAGGCCTATGATAGAGTTTCCTGGAAGTTCCTATTTAAAGTCATTAAAAAAGTTTGGTTTTAATGATAAAATATCCCTTCTCATTCGAGAGGTTGTTTCTACTACGAAATTCTCTGTTCTGGTTAATGGGGTTCCTAGGGGTTTTTTCTCTTCCTTGAGGGGGATTAGATAGGGGGATCCTTTGTCACCATATTTGTTTATCATGATGGTTGAGGCCCTTGGGAGATATGTTCACTCTGAGATTACCTCTAAGGAAATTGTGGGTATTAAACCCACCTCTTCTCTCCCTTCTATGTCTGTGCAGCAGTTTGTGGATGATACCATCCTCTTTAGTATATCTTCTATGGTTGAATCTCGTAGTTGGAAGAATATTTTAAATGACTATGCCAAATCTTCTGGTCAATACATAAATTTTTAGAAGAGCAATGTGTATTTTTTTAATACTCCAGCTGACCTCTAGCGAAAAATCATTAATATTATTGGTTGTGCTAAGGCTGACCTTCCTGTTGTTTATCTTGGCCTCCCTCTCATGGTTAAAGAGGTTTCCCAGGGATTTTGGAATGGAATTCTGGAAAGAACTCAAAAGAAGTTGGTTGGTTGGAAGGGGAAATTACTCAGTAGTGCTGGTAAATTATAGTTGTTACGAGTTTCTTTACAAGGTGTTCCTACTTATTTCCTTTCTCTTTTTAAAATGCCTAGGTTTATTGCTAACAAGTTGGAGAAGATCCAAAGAAAATTCCTATGGAGAGGTGTGGAAGACAAACAAAGAATGTCTTTGGTTAGTTGGGAGAAAGTTTGTCTTCCCAAATCCCATGGAGGTCTTAACATTAGATCTGTCAGGAATATGAATAAAGGCCTCCTTTCCAAAATTAACTGGAATTTGGTCCATAGTCATAAAGAGTGGGGGGACATTATGCAAGCCAAGTATCTTCATGGAACTGATAACCTTAGTTTCCTTCATCATGAGGGACTTCCTCAGAGCTCTATTATTTGGAATAAAATGCTGAAGTCTAGAAGCTTACTCAAACAAGGACTTAGATGGAAACTGGGGAATGGTAATTCTATCAACTTTTGGGAGGACATTTGGATGAATGATAAGGCCCTTGATGCTGAAGGTGATTATGGAGTTGTTGCTGGCATTGCTAAACAATTTTTTGGGTCCAAAGTTTGTCATTATATTCATAATAATAATGGTTTCAGGCTTTGGAAAAATCTTCTGGATTGCTGTGCTCAATGCCTTGAGATCACTCCTAGGATGTGTTCTATCCAGCAATTGATGTTGGGGGTCAGAATCCCTCTCTTTCCTAGGGAAGATGAGTTGTATTGGTGGCCATATAAGAAAGGTTGGTTTTTTGTTAAGTCTGCTTACCATTTGTTCATCCCTGATGTGCACAAAAATGAGCTTTGAAGGAAAGTTTGGAATCATAAACTTATCCCTAAAATTAATATATTTTGGTGGGCTACTATTCATAACAAAATTTTAACTCAAGATAATTTACAGAGGAGGGGATTCACTCTGGTGAGTAGGTATTTTCTATGCCTTGAGAAGGAGGAAACAGTCTCTCATTTATTTATCCACTGTGATTTTGCCAGGAAAATCAAGAATACTATTTTAAGGAATTTTGGCATTCAATGGGTTTGCAATCTTGATGTTAGGGAAGTCATTGCCAACTGGTGCCCTACTTTCTCTCATCCTTGGCTTGTTAAGCTTTGGAACCAAACTTTGCCCTATCTTGGTTGGACTTGATGGAAGGAACGTAATAATAGAATATTTAGGGATGCTGCAAGGGATTCCTCTCAAGTCCATTTTTTTCAAAGATCCTCATGGAAAGTGTGACCAATTCCCACATCAAAACTACAGAAAAACCTCTTACTCAAGAAGAAGAGTAAATTGCGATTAATTGGAGAATTCTAAACCAAATTTTGTCCCATGGTAATTCCAAATAGTTGCATAGATTAAATACTAGATGGATTCCCCTGAAGCCCGATTGGCTCAAACTAAACTTTGATGGGGCATCTAAGGCTGATGGTAAGGCTAGTGGTGGTGGGATTATCAGAGATGACAAAGGATGGATGGTTGCTGCCTATGCTGGTGGGATAGGTTTTTAAATCAATAATTATGCTAAAGCCTCTGCTCTTTTATGGGGGGTAAAATTGGCTATTTCTCTTGATATTCAACAATTGTATATACATGGGGATTCTAAACTAATTATTGATGTTGTTACTAACGTGTCGACTTGTGGCTGGAAACTTAAAGATATTATAGTTGATATCTAGATCCTTCTGTAGTGGATCTCTAGAGTTGATATCTCTCATATATAGAGAGAGGGAAATGGGGTTGATGATGCCCTTGCTGACTATGGCCAAAAAATTTCAAATTGGAGATGTTGGCGCCAATTCCAAAACATTCCTTTAAACATAAGGGATTTGATTCAAAAGGAGCTAACTTGTCAATAATGACTCATCATGCTAAGAGAGACAGATTTTTTTGTCAGTTTTTTTGGAAGATGTTGACGTGTATCTCGAAGTATGGGTTATTATGTACTTCGTTGCTCAATGTCATATCCACATTATTACTCCCTTGTGTTAAGGTGAGTTGCTTATTTGATAATCATAGAGAATTCCTAATTATTATGTTCAAGCATGGGAAGGGCAGGCTTCAATTATTTTTTCGAAGGGCAGCTATAATTAATGATAATTCATGTAGCCTTATTATCATAATTCCTTATCAACCTGTTACTTTTACCTATCACAATTACTCTGCGAATTTCTGGTTTTGGGGGTTCTACATTATTGTGTGGAAGGCTAAAATGGGAGGAGATAGGATTCAAATGGAGCCAATATCCTATTGTGAATTCAAGGACAATATTGTGGTCTGGCACTACTATAAGGAAGGTGGTATCAGCCCTTTTCTAGAACACCTTAATGGTTATGAAAAAAATATGTCTGAGCAATTTGCTAGGTCCTGGCAAAACCGTAGAGTCACTGTTGGGAGAATTGGGTTTGAGATTTTTGAGAAAGTAATTGCTATGGTGACTGGTCTGTCTACCAAGGGGACCAAGATGTAAAGGAAAGAGAAAGTGGTGGACCATTCCAACTAGAAGTTGTTCCTTGGGGAAGGTGAAGAACTTGTTCCCTACTATGGAGGGTTTGAACAAGCCAAGCTACCAGAGCTGTGGGATGAAATTTGCTTCCTCCTCATGAAATACTTCACTTTGGAGGGTCAGTTTACTAGGTTTCACAAAAACCACCTTCCTTTGCTTAATCATTTTAGGTGCAATGCTCATATTAGTTTCCCTTTCTATTTACTGTCTTCTTCTCATTTTAGGTGCAATGCTCTTTAGGGCTAAAGCTAAGTTGGCTAAGAAACCTTCCAAGAAACCCGTTCCCTTGTACCAAGGTCTTATCCTCTATTTATACAATTTTCATCTTGCTTTGGAGCCACCTAAGCCTATCCAGACCCATAGTGGTGAGATTTCTGCCAACCCTGATGATACTGCCATCTCTAAAGAGCCTTGCCCTTCCCCTGCTTGTCATAAATTGAAAGGGGTTTCTTTTTCTCTGTCCAATAAGGAGACCACCATGGTAACCATTACTCACACTTTGGCTTCTAAAGGGAGTGTGAAAAGTAAAAAGAGGAAAATAAGGGAGATGGAAGAGGATACTATGGGGGACACTATGGGGACCCCTAAAAATCCTAGTAGTACCCCTGTGGGACCTGGCAGTAAATCTAATCTGTCTGCTAAAGAAAGGAAGGAGGGTATCTCTTCTGGGGTTAGGAGGTCAGGTAGGATTGCTGGTAAACCTACGCCGAAAGCTAAACTAATTGATTATTCAGAGAGTGCTTCTGATGCCTCCACTCAGGGGGATGATACTAAGGTCCTTGAAGTTTAAGAGATCTCTGAAGATGCTGAGGGCAAGAATTTGAATAAACTGACTGATGTTTCGGGAGGTGCTGTCGATGACTCTAAGAACAATGCTGACGAAGGGGGGAGGATGTTTGTGGAGGAAGCTGGTGATGAGACTGAGGAAGGTGATGGCCATAGGCATGACATTTCTATGCTGAGGGGTCATGTGGAGAAGCTGGAGCAGTTAATAAGCAATGTGCTCATGCGTACGATGTTGCTTAATCTTTTTGTGTTGCATGATCTTGGGACTACTACTGCTGATGAAAAAAAGGAGAATTTCAAAAAGTTAGATGAATTTATTGAATTTCTGGCTAAAAGATGGGAGAATGTTTCTCTTTAGTTCTATTTACTGTTATATTATCTATTCTCTGCTACTCTATATCTGTTGTCTTTAGACTAGTTATGCTATCTTTGTTGTTTATACTTGTTAAACAGGTTATGCTGTAGCTGTTTCAAGGCTCTTTTGTTCTTTTGCCTCTAGGGTTTCTTTTTTCTGTAATGTAAGGGTTCAGCCCCTTGTTTTAGCCGCCTTATATAATCAAAAACAAAATGTACCCCAAGGTGTTATAAAGGTTGTTTTATATTGATCAAGAGGATTTATAAGGATTTGATTATATCCTAAAAATCCATCCATAAATGATATTAACGAGTGGAAAATCATCTTTCAAAGTTGCCAAATTTAAATCCCAGAAATCTGTGCACATTCTTATACCCATCAGGTTTAGCGACATCAACAATATTTGAGATCCATAAAGAGTAATCAATAGGTCAAATAAAACCAGCTTGTAAGAGTTTTTCTATTTCAGTTTTGACAAGCAAAGCAATCTTAGGATTCATCTTACTAATCTTTTGGTTGAATAGCTTAACTTTTGGTTTCGATACAATATTGTTACAATCTGAGGATCTATACCAGGAATGTCTAAATAATTCCAAGCAAACAATTCTAAGAATTCACTCAATAATTTAGTCATTTCTTCTTTTTCTTCCGCATCTAAACAATCACTAATAGGGATAACTTTTTTAGGGTTATCTTTATCCATAACGACATCGATAGTCTTTTCGTTAAGGATAGTACTATGGTTAGGGGGATTGTGGGATTCTAATTTTTCTTCAAGATCTTCATTTTGCTCTACTGTAGCAATTATTGTGCTAGTAGTCTTTCTAAAATATGCATCATTGTTCAAACAATAAGGTAGGCCACGTTTATGGTGATAACAAGGAATACCATCATAAGCACCTAAGAAGTCCATTATCACTTCATCCACCGTAAACATATCTAATGGAAGTGATCCTGGAGGACAATTGATGTCAATCATCTCAGGGAATATCAAACTAAGTGTTGATATTGTATTCACATTTAGAGTAGGGCGTTTGTGGGCTTTGGATTCCTTAAAAGGATTATATCCAATGCCACTTGAGTAATGTTGCGAAGTAGATTCTATAGGGACTTTGATTCCTTGTCTATTTACGCCACAACCATTACCTACATAGTCACAATTTTTGTAAAGGATTCAAAATCCTCTTCCATAGAAAGAGATCATTTCTTTAGATGAAGGCGGAGCTTCGTAAGTCTCATAATTAGTCGTATAGCTCAAAGTATTATCCTTATTTATCACCAAAGAAATCTTATGTTTATCATTTGAAGCATGCGATGTGATCGATGCAATATTTGATGTTTCAGGGATGGGGTTTTTAAGTTTATATTCTCCTGTGGAGAGAGATGCAAAATCTAACGAACCCCAATCATCACCAACAATTGCATTCAATTGTTTGGACTCTTGCATAACATTTCTAGAGGCAAGAGGAGCTAACAATTCAGCTTTCAGATTGTTTAAACTCTTAGGACCAACAACATGCTTATGCACTTCCAATTGCAAACAATTATTAGGTTCAGGATCTGAATGGATAGTATGCAATTTACCTTTAAATATAAACTTAATCGAATGATGCAAAGTAGAAGGAACTACTCCTAATGCATGTATCCAAGGTCTACCTAGAATCATGTTATAAGATAGAGAACAAGGCATGACATGAATCAAGGTAGACACCATCATAGGTCCAACTTGTATAGGTAAGGTTATAGTGCCCATAGATTGTCATCCAACATTATCAAATCCATGAATACTTAATGATTTTGGTTTGATGGTAAATACATCAACTTTAACCTTGTGCAATAAATCAATGCCACAAACATTAAGGGTTGACCCATTATCAATCATAACTCTCTTAACCAGTGTTTTGTTGATTGTAATAAAGATAACCAAAGGATCACACTACTTCTAAACCTTGAGAAATGGTAACTCATATTGTTGAAATAAAATGTCTGTTTTCATTGCATGCATACAATCTAGTAAAGCGGCAACATCATTTGGTTTAACAACAGGAGGAACAATCACCTTTTGTAAAGCTTCTTGTAGCATTCCATGATAAGTAGGTGAAGTTTGTATAAGTTTCCAAAGAGATATCTTTGTAGGGGTAACATGAAGCTTCTCTACAAGATCATAGTCTTTACCACCTTTACATGTTAGACGAGGTGCTTGAGGAAGCACAGGTTGAGAAGCTGGTAAAGATATTAGAACATTCATTTGTTGTGTACTTTGTTTGTTATTCCAAGTGTTATACGCATGAGCAACCACATTATGATTAGTTTGTGAGTCTTGTTTCACTATTTGTTTTGCATAATCATAAATGTGATCAGGAGATTGTGAAGGAGATGAAAGACCTTTAACAACAAGCATAGGTTTAGAGGTTAGTTGAACCACATTTGTAGAGAGTAACCACAATTTTTAGTTTTTCAATCTCTTCTTTAAGTTTAGGAACATAAATTGCATTTATAAATCTTTGGAATAGTGATAGCTTAGAGGTCGTAGTAGAATGTTCAATCGAGATAAAGTCCTCAAGGGCTTCATATAACATATCAAAGACATCACGACTAAACAGCTCATCATAGGCATGAAAATCTTGCAAAAAATAATCTAACATTCCAACATGCTCTATTTAAACTAAGATTTAAATGCACAATGATGGCCTTTACAAATGAAATACAACTTTCAACAATAAATGCTAATTTTCAACCTTTTTTTAGTGAAAAGATAAAGAATGTAATCCACAATTTAACATATGCAATTTCACTAAAGAGATTTTTCAATCCAATTATGCTCTAGAATAGCAAATTATTTTAGATCTAAAGTTTAAAAGGATGCAAATTCTTTAAAGCTCGGGTTCACCAAAATGTTTAGGGTGAAAATTGGTAGTTGGTTTAAACTAGGTTAAATACTACCATTTCCACTACTAAGCATTAGGAGGACAAAGGCCAAGCTTGTGAACAAGCTTCTAATCACTTTGTCTATCCCTTATGCTCATGTGGTTATGAAACCTAAGGCCCTAATCAAGATTTTATCAAGTGTCTTCCTTTCAACTAAGTAAAACCCTATTTATGCCTTATATCAAGAGTATACAGAAACTAATGAAGTAACAAACAAAACTGATCATAGAAGTGTAGAGATAGAGTTTCAGAGATAGTGTACCAAGATTTTGAGGGTTGCATGGACTAGGGTGCCCATTCCAATGACATGAAAGTTCTTGAACTGGAAAATCTTCTACACAGGGTGTCCAAGACTGCTAAAAGGCTTCCAGATCCCAGAAATAACATATGGTTAGAATAGGGTGCCCGTTCTAATGTCTCGTAAGTCTCAGAATCCAAAAATCTAAAAGTTTATTGTGACTGTACTCGCAATGTCCTCCTGTCTGTAACTTCTTTCCGTTGGAACCTACAAAACACAATCTGCACATACAAAAGAAGGAAGATGTTGCAGCTATATAGGAGCTTGCCTTAGTCAAGCCCCGTCTTTGGTATTTCTACCTCAACAATAGCTAGAGATAAATATTTGCAGAAGTGTGCAAACGTAACAATGTGTATGCATAAAATCAAACCCTAGATGTCTCAATCAAGGGAAGATCAACAACTTGCTTTACATCAATAAACATATACAACTTCACCTTAAGGAGATGACATAAATGAAGAATTGCATGAACAAGAAGGCGAATCAGCAATGTCTATGGAGGATCTCCAAGCTTGTTGTTGGAGGCTTCAACCCTTCTCCTGATCATGCAAAGGGTGTACAAACCCTAGGAAGAGCACGATAGATTCAAGATCTTGATTCCTAATCTTCATCCATTGTCTCCAAGATAGTAAATAAAGAATACTTTAAAGAGTTTCAATAATTCACTGATCTTTAATGGCAATTGTAGCAGAGTTTTGGCATCAATCTTGCATAAGAATTATGTGTGATAAAATGATTTTCAAATATCTTTTTTTATTTAGCTTTAAGGAATTCAAATTTTGAAATAATGTCTTGATATCGTGCGAAAACTGAGAATTTAAAAATGGAATCCCGAGGCACTCGGCGGGAACCGACACCCTGCCAAAATTCAAAATTTTGTGAAACTGGGGAGGACTAGGGCACGGCTGCCCAAGTCTTAGCCCCCAATTTCAGCTCAGTTATGCATTTTTGGGGGTCCTAGGGACCCAAGTTGCAAATCTCTTTCTGGGTTCTATCAATAAGTTACCTCAAAAAGTGAATAGACTGCTCATAGACTTAGTCAATCAGGGTTTCGAGAAGGCAGGACAAGAAAAGGCTGAGAGATCACCAAGAGTGAGGAGCTAAATCGAGGGAAATTGTACCATTCCATACAAGAGGACAATTTCTGACATTATAGGTAAATTTCATAAAGAATGGAAAATGTGAGCATCAGTTGGAATCGATGATCTTGTCATCTTTGAGTTGCTAGGAAGCTACATTAGATATTCTATGGATTTGAGACCTGAGCCAAATGGGACGACGAGTATAAGCTTTGTCCCTCTTGATGAGGAAAGGGAACCTCAAACTCCCCTTGAATTATTCCATTTTTTACAAAACATTCAAGATAGACAAGACATAAAGATTTACATGTAAGAGCAATTTGACATGCCGATGGAACTGCCAAGATGTGATGGAGTCTTGTATTGTACCCCTTCCCATCAACAATCTTTCTAAGACTTACTTCGTCTCACATTACCAAGAGAAACCACTAAGCTCGAAATGATATAATCAAATAATAAACCCTATAGAATAGGAGATCTTGTCCTAAGAAGAGGTAGCACAAAAAATAAAAAGAGAAGACAAAAGAGAACATTCATAGAGGACTAGAAAGTCCCTATAAGGTTAAAGAAGATGTTAAAAATGGTGCGTATCTCTTGTGCACAATGGAGTGAGAGGAATTTGGTGAAATAGTCAATGCATTTCACCTCAAGAAATACTATCTAAAAATCATAAAATGCATAAAACATAAAAAAATACAAAAAAATCATAAAAAAAAAATGTCAAAAATGTCAAAAAGTTTTGTTTCTTGCATTTTAGTATCATTTTGTTCATTTTGCATTATAGTGAATGACTCTCTCTTATATATTATTTTGATTTCAGTAAGGAGTCTAAGGTTGCCTAGGTATATGTGATCCTTTTAGGTCCTGAGATCCCCCATTTTCACAATCACCATTTTCTCCCTTCATTCCCAGTGATTCTAATCAAAGCCTATATCTTAGCTTTACACTGATCCTAGTCTTAATGATCCAAGATGTTATGTCTAAGCAAAGTCAGTATTCAAACCTACAATGTTCAAAGGAAGCTTGCAATTAGATCTTCCCAATTCTTCCCTAGTACAAGACAAGTCCAACTAGATTATGAAAACTTTTAGTGGTGCTCAACCCCTTATCTTCCCTGGCCAAAAACATCAGGAGGATTAGAACTTTGAAGGAAGCAATCTAATTATGAGTGAATAAAAAAAAAGATGAGTGATCAAAATAATAGTGTTGAGAAAAATGAGAATTGAGAGATCAAGTTGTAGACACTGAAATTTGTCCATGTCTTGCAACACCTAGTCAAAAACATCATTAAGGACATCATGTAGCATTTTGTCCTAATCCAACTCCTAATTCCACTAATTCCATTAGCCAATTAATTAATTAAATTTTATTTATTTAATTAATTTCACATCAAAATCACATTAAAATCCCATCATAATCCCATCCTAATCACTTTCCAAGTAATTAAATAAATCTTATTTATTTAATTAATTTCCCTCACATATCCCAACTAATTCAAATAAAATATTTGAATTAAGTCCTCACTTTTCATCACATTCCAACACTTGTCCACCTCTCACTTGAATCATGTGTGGTAGTAAAACTTTCATTTAATATCCTTTTTGTGTACACAATCACACATGAACTAGTTTTTGTGTACATGATCACACAACAACTTTATTCTCATTCCTCCACTTGTCACATGGCTACAACTTCCTTAAAGAGTGGGAATAACTAATCAATCCTAGCTGTCCACATCATTCATTTAGCCTTTCAATCTCAACCATCCATTTAAACCAACCCTTTCCTATAATGCTACCCCTTAGAAGCTATTTGATATGCATTGAGTCTTGAGTATCCTTATGCTATTGAAATATCATTAGAACCTTTGCATCATTCATCTTTCATCCATTCATCTATTATATATCATCTGCTATCATCTTCATCTTAATCTTATGTTGCTGAATTAAGCAATCGACATATCAAATTCAATCAATCAATCTATCTTCCATGCATCTATCTGAGGTATTGAAGATTTGGGTCAAGGTAATGCATTGTATTGTTTTATCATTTTCAATATATCAAAAATTTTCAATTACATTTTGGTGAACCCGATGTGAACATGCCCTATTGGATCTAATCATTAGTTTTTGCAGTTTTTTGCTGTAAAAATTTGCATTTTTCTAAACGTAGTTTGTCAAGTTTTGGAAGTAAATTTCTGCAGGTGATCTCCTAGCTCAAATTTGACCTCACCATTGCGTCCGAGAGGCTATTTCCATGCATTCTGACTAAAAAATTGCCTATATTTTGTGTAGAAAATAGAATTTGATGAAGAAACTTGCCTTTGGTGAAGAAACTCACCTTTGGTGTATAGAAAATCACCTTTGGTCTGTAGAAGATCACCCTTGGTCTTTAGAAGCTCGCCTTTGGTCTGTATCTCATCACCTTTGGTTGACTAGGGTTTTTACTAATTTTTAGACATCTGAGTGCCTTTGTTGAATAGAGAGTCACATTTGCACAATCCTAAGTCACCTTTGAATGATAGACAGTCACCTTTGTACAATACAGACTCACCTTTGAATGGCAAGTGATCACCTCTGGTAAAATCTTCATTACTTTTGATTTACAGGAAGTCACCTTTGATCTCTGTTTATTTGACTTTGGTTACACTATTGCAAAATTGATTTCTTTGGTAGCTAACACTTGATGTTGCAACATCTTATCATTTTTCAAAGAAAGGAGGATTGAAAACTACTAACAATTAAGTTGCAGGATCGATTAGTCAAAGTCAAATTTGCATGTAAACTTCAAACAAGCATATCTTGAGCAAAATTGATTAGATTTTGATGATTAAAAAATTACTTAGAATCTCCTGAACTTTCTATTTATGAAATTTGTTTTGCTGTATTAGATTATCTATCTCATATTTTTTATAGATTGAATATTTTTGGCATAACCCTTTTTGGCTTGCAAGTTTGTGTTTCTTCTTGTTTTGGTGACTTGTAGGTGCATCATAGGAGCTATAGAAGAATTGGCATCAACATCTACAATAACAACTTGGAAAGCGAATACAATTAGGTGCACTCGTTTAATCTTTCATCTCTTAATCATTGTTTGCAAACACATTTGGATTTTGGGCATAAAAAGAACATTTTCTTGATCAAACATTTGGATTTTGAGCTTAAAATAAACATTGTTTGCAATCACACATCAAAATCAGGTTAAAACGAATAAGTTTCTTCCTACCCATTTGGCTTTGGATTTAAAAGGAACAAGGGTTTGAACTATTTTCACACATCTCATTTTCTAAAGGGGAATAAACAACTGTGAGTGTGAATCAATTGTGCTCTCACTTGGTTTGCTTTTGTCATACCCTATCTAGGAGGCCTACTTGGAGACACACCACTCCAAGGGATGACCTCAACTGAGGTGTGAATCAAAAGACACCCTCCTTTGGGAGTTGAAATCTTATCACTCTTGGTTAAGCCCTAAAGAACTTTATACCTTTGTGAAGTGAAGGTGAAGGGTGGGTTACCCCATTCTCCTAGTTGTGTGGCAGGATTTTTCTTTCATTGCATTTCCATAGTCAACATTGTGAAACCTAGCTTAAGACCTCATTGGCCATACCCACTTGACTAGTCATAGGGCTTGTTGATGTGTCTTCCATGTGTGCTTGATGAGTGCCGGGTAGGACCCATGAAATACATCTTTTTACCTCTCTTTTTCTCCTTTTTGATTCCATCTTCTTGATGGCTACACCCGAATAGGCTAGCCAGATTGTTCTAAATAATGATTAATAGGAGATGAATTACTTAATATCATAATTTTTTATTAAAGCACTAATGTGCATGGTATTGATGGAAATATGCAGAAAAACTTCTCTTTTTGAATCAACGAGTGTAGATATTTGGGCTAGCAATTTTGTGCATCTCTAGAGGTAGTCCTAATGATCTATGGAGACAATATCAAAATACCACGGCATTAGAAGTTTTGGAGTACAGAGGAAATCCATCTCAAGACCTGGACTAAAGTCTAGAGCATCTCTAAAGTTGAGAAAGAAGGCCGCAAGTATATCTCTAGAGCTGTAGATAGAGTATCTTTGAAGCTGCAGATAGAGACATACGACTCCAGTGTCTCTTTAGAGCAGAGTAGATTTCCAACACAACTGTCAGTCAGACACTTTCAGCGGTGATCATGATACCCCTGATATTACTCAAATCATCACCTGAGTGATTAAGGGCCATCTATAGTTAACTGCTGAGAGTTTTTATCTCTTTTAGGTTTTTACATGAGTTACTGATAAAACTGATTTAATATCCATATTTTCTGAGCCTCACTACCCAAATGTATTAAGACTAAAACTTAGATTCAGAGTGGACTTCTGTTCCACTCAATCTATTTTTATTACATGCTTATTTTCTGTAGTTAGAAAGTTAGTATAATAAACAGATGGATGTCATCTCATAGAAGAACTGGTAGATAAGATAAGTGATATCTCATCACTAATTTTATATATACTTACAACAGAAGCAGAAAAAAAACAAGTGATTATTTTTCCTTCTGATTTATGTAATCTCATTTCTAATATTAATGCAAAGCTGATGGAATTGGATTGAATTAATTTTTGATATAATTCTCTTGTGTTGATAGATCATAGATAGATGCATCTTGCAGTTTATAGATTTGCTTTAAGTAATTCACTATTCAAATATATTTTCTGCATTCTTTGAATTCATTTAATAAGAAGATAGATCAATCTCTTTAAATTAGTAAAAGTCATTAGAATTAGCTAGAGAAAACTGGTAACTATAGGATTCCTAATTATAGACAGCTAAGGACACAGCCTTGGATTTGACATCTAAAATATGATTAAATGATGAGGTACAATAACCCTTGTCATTTTTGGCACCATTGTTGGGGACATTGTGTTAATTAGGGAAACTTAACTATATAGTTTTAGGTTAGATCTATATGGTTAGAGCTAGGGATTCAAAAGGAAGATACATAAAATAGACACCCCATCAAAAAACAATAGGAGAAAGCAGTGGGGTGGCACAGGATCTTGTTGAAGAAAGAAATCTAGAACCTACCTTGGAAGCTACACCACAAGTTAATAATCCCTTAGATCCTCCAAATCTTCCACTCGCTAATTATATCCAAGAATTACAACTAAAATTCCAGGTAGATCCTTTGATAGAACCTAATTTCCTAGAACCTCAGAGAGAAGAACCAGTACTAAACATGGATGATAATAATGATAATCATGAAGAGGAGGAAAATCAAGCTCCAAGAACCTTCTCATATCCCATTGTTCTAGCTACTGGAGACAATGCTCCTATGAAAAATATTTCACCAGCACACTTGCCAAATTTCAGAGGTCTTTCTTCTGAGTATCCAGATTAGTTTTTTGTTTGAATTCAAAGTGGTATGCCAAACTTATGATTATGGATCAGATAACCAAAAACTCAAACTATTCCCTTCAACCCTAAAAGATTCTGCAATGAGATGGTTTATGGGTTTACCCTAGAACTCTATCCATTCTTGGGATCAGATGGAAATAGAGTTTTTAGGAAAATACTAGGATTACTGTAGATTCAGTAATAAAAATGAGGAGTTGTTTAAAATTAAACAAGGAGAGGAAGAGACCTTAGAGGACTATGTGGACAAGTTTAACTTCACCTTGAGAAGGTATGGCAACCCAGTAAATCACTCTTTGGCCAAAACCCTGTTTGTAAAAGGATTGGACAAAGAATCAAAACAGGCACTTGATCTGATGGGAAAAGGAAATATCAACAAAATGGATATACCTACTATAGAAGAACTCTACAGGAACTATTCTAGAACCCAAGATGGAGTGAGATCATCCAAAACCTTCAAAGGGAAGAATGAAATAGGACAGTCAATGGAAGAGATTGCAAACCTAAAAACAAATATTTTGGTCCAGTTAAATACCACATTGGATGGGATTTAGGTGAAAACTAGAACAACTAATCAAAATAGAACAATTGAACCACTCTCCATCTATTGTCCTAGGTGTATAAACAAGCATATGTTGAGAGAATACCCTTTAGACAAATTAGAGATTTGTCAGATCTGTGACAGGGAACATCCTACCAGTCAATGCAATCAACTTCCATTCTTAAAAAGGTTGAGTAAGAAAAATACCATCATAGAAGAAGAATTGAACTATGTGGGACAAAAACAAGCTAGAAATTTCCCTTATAATCAGTATCCAAACCAGCCTTCTTACAGGAGTCCTTCTAATTGGGGAAATAATCAATGGAATCCAAATTGGTATGGGCCTCAGAATAATCCTCCTTGGGGATAGTAGGATTGGCCAAATCAACATTGGCAAAAGCAAAATTGGCAAAATCAGCACTAGGGGAATCAACAGTGGCCACCATAGTTGGGATCAAAAAATGTGCAACCTTAATGGGGTTCTAAATAGGGATATAATCAACAATACTAGAGACAACCTAGGTGTTTCCAACCTCAACAATAAGCATTACTAACTGGACCCTCCAACACACAAGGTCAGTCACAAAATGAGCCAGTTAGCTAACCACCCTTACCTGCTCAACCTATACCAAATCCACAAAATAAACAGGGAGCAGTTGTTTACATTGTTGCAAGTATGGGCCTAACCAGTGTTGTTATTGATGTCAACATACTCCTATTGCATTAATGATAAGGTTTGGATGCACTGTTTGCTGAGGATATTGAGAAAATTGGTTATATCAGGAATAGTGAAGAGCAGTGAAGATAGTAAGGTAAAAGTCCAAGATAAGATAGGATTAGAGGATGCAGTTTAAAGGGTTTGTAGATATGTGTCTTAAGGTGATCCAGTAAAGATTTCAGAGGTCCGCATGAAGATCTGAAGAATTTGTGGCCACTCAAATAAAACTGGTTCTAGCAGGTGTTCAGAGGTGACAGAGTGATACAAATAGGTCCGGTGAGATCCAGAAATGCATTATCCTATTCTGTGGATTTGAGGGAGTGTTGAGGAAGTCTTTGTGAAGTATAAAATCGATTGGTTTATGGTTTGAAGGTCTGCAAGCATCTATTCCTTTGTGGTAGTGATGACAGCTTGTGTTCTCAAGGTTCCGGATGAAGGAGAGAAGGATTTTAGTAAGCAGATGAAGTGTGAATGTTCTTGGTGATTCAGACAATCTTGTGGAGGTCTTTGGATCATGTCCAGTTTGTGTTGGTGGTCTGCATTGGAGTTGGAGCTCACAATTGAAGAATAACCTTCGGATGATGGTGTTTTTCCTGAGACTGGCTGACCAGATGAGTTACACATCTTGAGGATGTTCTTGTAGATGTTTGTGGACTTAGATGACTATTCCTAAGTCAATGTCTTGTATATATATGGAGTTGTAAAGTCTTTCCAAAGTGTGTCTTGTGGAGATGTGAGTGTGGTAGCAAAGAAGAGAGCGAAAGGCAGAGCAGAAGTTTTTGGGCTTAAATGGAACTGATTCAAGCATGGTGAAGATGCTATTCTCTAGTTCAAGTATGTGATCTTTATTATTTTGTAGACAATGTGTCTCTTGTAGGAAGTGAGCCTCTTGTGAGCAATGTGCTTAGGCAGTGATCCCTAATTGGCATGTGCCATTTTGTTCTTTCTATTCTTCTAACAGATAATACAATCTTGGGTTAATCACCCCATGGTTTTTCCCTTAATTGGGTTTTCCATGTTAAAATCTTGGTGTCATGTCTGTTAATGTGTTTTTGCTCTTGATTTAATGTATTATGTTTCTATGATTGGTTTATCATTATGCTACTGAATTACAAAGTGGATTTAAGTGTTTAATAAGGAGAAAGTTTTGGACAACTGATTCACCCCCTCTTAGTTGTCTGCCCTAAATCTAACAATTGGTATCAGAGACAAGTTCCTGTAAAAGAGATTAACTACTTGAGGAGATCCAGGATGTCGTCCTACAAGAAGGATAGTCCAAAGTTTGATGGAACCAATTTTAATCTTCAAAAAAGTCGCATGAAATGTCACTTGCAATGTATGGGATGTAGTACTGGACCACGGCTACAACAAAGTATACACCTCCACAGGGTGGTCCGAAATCCCCAAATGAAATCACAGATGTTGAAAACAATATGCGGACTATAGAAGCTCTCCTAAGTGCATTGTTTGATTCAGAGCTGAAAAATGTTGTTGACCTACAAACTACTTTTGAGATTTGGGAAAAACTGGCAACTCTACATGAAGGAGACAAGTATGTCAAATGTGCGAGGCTACAAAGTCTGAAAGGAAAATTCAAAAATTTGAAGATGAAAGAAGATGAAAACATCACTACTTTTATGCCAAGAGTAAATGAGCTTGTTTGTGGAATTAGATGTGTTGGTGGAGTCTTGGATGAAGATGAGATTGTTGGCAAAATTCTCAGATCTCTTCCTGCTTCATATAAAATCAAGGTTGCTGCCATTGAAGAATTCAGAGCCCATACAACTGTCACAAGAGATCAATTGGCTAGCAAATTAGCTGCATTTGAAATGACCAAGTTTGGAGATGCCCCCCAAGACTGAATCTACATTCAAAGCTAGTGCTTTTGTAAAAGGAAAACAAAGGTTTGATCTAGGAGAGAACTCTTCAAGGAAACTATCATGGTATGAAAAAGCAAGAAAAGACCTAGAAGAAGAAGAAACTGAAACTGCTCATCTTGAAGCCCTTATTACAAAAACACTACCAAGAGGATCTGGTAAGTATGAAGGGAAATTGCATTTTAAGTGTTTTGACTGCAATAAGATTGGTCATTTTGCCTCAAAGTGTCCAGAAAGATTTTCAAGGACAAATCCTAACAGATCAAGGTTCCAAAGGAATTGTTATTATGTTCATGAAGATGATGATAATGAAGGAGTCGTAGATGATGAATCAGAGACAGGACACAAATCCAGAAGTGATTGGTTGTTTATTGCCATTAAGGAAGAAGATCCAATGCCCTCTAAATCTGTCAATCATAAAGTTGTAGAAAGAGCTCTGGCTGCCCAAGTTGAAGAAAAGGATGATTAGGTCATTGACAGTGGATACTCTCACCATATGACAGGTGACAAAAATAGGTTCTTAGATTTGGAAAGGTATGAAGGAGGAGTGGTAAAGTTTGGTGATAATTCTGTTGGTAGAATCAGAGGTAGAGGAACTATTTCTTTTGATGGAAAGAACAAAACTGGTAATGTACTGTATGTTGAAGGATTGAAGCACAATCTTCTCAGTGTTGGACAGTTGGTGGACAAAGGCTATGATCTCCAATTCAACAATGGAAAATGCAAGATCTTTGAAATTTTTAGAATAGAGATTGCATCCAGTACTCAGACAAAAGGTAATATCTTCCATCTAGTTGGTACTGGTAAAAGTTGTCTATTTGTACAAATTGATCAGAGTTGGCTATGGCATAGGAGGATGTGTCGTGAATTTTGATAATATCATCAAGATAAGAAACACTCAAGCTATAAGAGATCTTCTAAAACTGGTGAAACCTACAAATAGTTTGTGTAAAGAATGTCAGTTGGGGAAACAAAGCAGAGTCTCATTCAAAAGAAAAGAACAATCTTCTACCAGAAAATTGGACTTAGTTCATACTGATCTCTATGGCCTGACAAGAATAAGGAGTGTGCAAGGTGATAGATACTTCATTTTATTAATTGATGACCATTCCCGGCTACTGTGGGTTACTTTCTTGAAAGAGAAATCAGAAGCTCTTGAGAAATTCAAAATATTCAAGGCTATGGTAGAGAATGAAACTGGATTAAAACTAAAATGTCTGAGATCTGATAGAGGTGGAGAATTCACATCCGGTGAGTTCATAGAATTCTATGAGAAACATGGAATAAAGAGACAGTTGTCTACTCTTAGGACTCCACAACAGAATGTAGTAGTAGAGAGAAAGAACCAGACCATCTAGGAAGCATCCAGGACCGTGATGATGGAAGAAAATGTTCCTCAAATCTATTGGAGAGAAGTTGTCATCACTGCAGTCTATACTCTCCATCGATTTCAAATCAGAAGCAATACCAGTAAGACTCCTTATGAACTTTGGTTTGGCATCACTCCTACTGTGAGGTATTTCAGAGTTTTTGGTAGCAAATGTTACATTAAAAGAGATGAAGATCTAGGAAAGTTTGATGCTAGAAGTGATGAAGAAATATTCTTGTGTTACTTTACTCAAAGCAAAGCATACTAGTGTTATAACAAGAAACTGAGAAAGATTATAGAAAGTACAAATGTGAAGGTTGATGAAGGAATTGAAAAACCTCCAAAGTTTTATGAATATGATGAAGATGATTAGAATGGTGTTTTGATTCAAAGAGCCCAAGCCCCTTCTGAAATTCAAATTGAAATTGATCTGGTAAATCAGGAAGAAGAGATGAGTTATAATGAGCCTGATCAAGAATTAGAAGTGCAAGAAACTCCCAAAGTTCCTAGGTATGTAAGACTGAACCACTCTGAAGATCAGATCATAGGTGATAAAAGCAAAGGTGTACAAACAAGAAGGAGGATTGCTCAAGATTCAGATGAATATTGTCTGATGTCATAGATTGAACCTAAGACAGTGAATGAAGCTTGCAATGATGAAAACTAGACTAAAAGAATGGAGGAAGAGCTAATGCAAGTTGAGAAAAATCACAGTTGGGATCTTGTTCCCAGACCTAGAAAAAAGAATGTGATTGGAACCAAATGGGTCTTCCAGAACAAACTAAATGAAGTTGGTGAAGTAATCAGAAATAAAGCCAGATTGGTCTGCAAGGGTTACTCTCAAATAGAAGGAGTTGATTTTGAAGAAACTTTTGCTCCGATGGCAAGAATTGAAGCGATTAGATTATTTCTTGCTTTTGCTTCCTTCAAGGACTTCAAAGTATATCAGATGGATATCAAGTCTACCTTCTTGAATGGTGACTTGGAAGAAGAAGTATACATTGAACAACCGGATGGATTTCAATTGTTTGATCATGGTGATATGGTCTGCAAGTTGAAGAAAGCTTTGTATGGACTAAAGCAAGCCCCAATAGCTTGGTATGAAAGATTGGATAAACATCTTTTGAAGATTGGTTTCAACAAAGGTACTACTGATAGTAATTTATATTTTAAAATTAATCATGAAAACATCTTGATTGTTGAAGTGTTTGTTGATGATATCATTTTTAGAGGAAGAGATAGTATGTGTAAAACTTTTGCAAATCAAATGAAAAGTGAATTTGAGATGTCCATGCTTGGGGAAATGAATTTCTTCTTGGGTCTACAAATCACTCAAACAAAGAAAGGAATCTTCATTTCTCAGACCAAATATGTGAAAGAATTGTTGAAGAAATTTGGGATGGAAGACTCAAAACCAATGAATACTCCCATGGAAACCAGATGTAAATTGGGTAAAGATGATGAGTCTCCTAAGGCTGATCAGAAAAAGTACAAGTCAATGATTGGAGGATTGTTGTATCTCACTCAAACTAGACTTGACATTATGAATGTTGTGGGTCTTGTTGCTAGATTTCAAGCTGATCCTAGAGAATCTCATGTCATGGCAATCAAGAGGATTTTTAGATATCTAAAAGGAACAGTTGAGTATGGATTGTGGTATCCTAGAGATCATGATTTCTCTCTTCATGCATTTACAGATGCAGATTGGGCAAGAGATGTGGATGACTGGAAGAGTACCAGTGGTGGAGCATTCTTTTTGGGAAAGAGATTAGTTTCTTGACTGAGCAAGAAACAAGAGGCAATATCTATGTCCACTGCAGAAGTAGAATATATTGCAGCAGTAGGTCGTTGCACTCAAGTTTTGTGGATGAAGCAAATGCTAAGAGACATCAGAGTGGAGTATGAGGAACCTATCACAATCTTCTGTGATAATTCAAGTACAATAAATATATCTAAGAATCCAGTGTTGCATTCAAAGACTAAGCATATATCTATCAAGTTTCACTTTCTGAGAGAGCAAGTGAACAAGAATGAAGTCAAATTGGAGTTTGTGCCTTCCAAGGATCAGATTGCAGATATCTTTACTAAACCTCTACCTAAGGGCTCTTTTGAGTATCTCAGGGAGAAGTTAGGGGTTATTACCCCTCCGGTGATGAACTAAGGTGCACTGATGTGCATTAGTCCAGTGGATATCACAGTCATATCTTGTGGATTGATGGTGGGGAGCTACCACTCACAGGGAGCAGTTGGTATGATTACGAAATGGTGGAATTGCAAGTATGTGCCCTTTGCCATTGATGTCAAAGGGGGAGAGAAGACATGTGAAAAACAAGTGTTTGCTGATCAAAGGGGGAGCAGTAAAAGAGAAGACAAGTGAATGGTTGTTGGTAATAGGGGGAGTTGTGTCAGTAAAAAAAGTTCTTGTCTTGATGATCATAATAGTTTTTCACATCATATGTTGTCATCAATGACAAAGGGGGAGATTGTTGCAAGTATGGGCCTAACTGATGTCAACATACTCCTATTGCATTAGTGATAAGGATTGGATGAACTATTTGCTGAGGATATTCAGAAAATTGGTCATATCAGGAATAGTGAAGAATAGTGAAGATAGTAAGGTAAAAGTCTAGGATAAGATGAGGATTAGATGATGTGGTTTAAAGGGTTTGTAGATATGTGTCTTAAGGTGATCTAGTAAAGATTTTAGAGGTCCACATGAAGATCTAAAGAATTTGTGGCTACTCAAGTAAAATTGGTTCCGACAGGTGTTCAGAGGTGACAGAGTGATACAGATAGGTCTGGTGAGATCTGGAAATGCATTATCCTATTCTGTGGATTTGAGGGAGTGCTGAGGAAGACTTTGTGAAGTGTCAACTCAATTGGTTCATGGTTTGAAGGTCCGCAAGCATCTATTCCTTTGTGACAGTGATGATAGACTATGTTCTTGAGGTTTTGAATGAAGGAGGGAAGGATTCTAGTAAACAGATGAAGTGTGGATGTTCTTGGTGATTCAGGCAATCTTGTGGAGGTCTTTAGATCATGTCCATTTCATGTTGGTGGTCCGCATTGGAGTTAGAACTCACAATTGAAGAATAACCTCCGGATGATGGTGTTCTTCCTGAGACTAGCTGACTAGATGAGTTACACATCTTGCAAATGTTCTTGTAGATGTTTGCTGACTTAGATGACTATTCCTAAGTCGATGTCTTGTATATATATGGAGTTGTAAAGTCTTTTTAAAGTGTGTCTTGTGGAGATGTGAGTGTGGTAGCAAGGAAGAGAGCGAAAGGTAGAGCATAAGTTTTTGGGCTTAAATGGAATTGATTCAAGCATGGTGAAGATGCTATTCTCTAGTTCAAGTATGTGATACTTATTATTTTGTAGACAATGTGTCTCTTGTAGGTAGTGAGCCTCTTGTGAGCAGTGTGCTCAGACAGTGAGCCCTAATTGGCATGTACCATTTTGTTCTTTCTATTCTTCTAACAAAGAATACAATCTTGGGTTAATCACCCCGTGGTTTTTCCCTTAACTGGGTTTTCCATGTCAAAATCTTGGTGTCGTGTGTGTTAATGTGTTTCTGCTCTTGATTTAATGCATTATGTTTCCATGATTGATTTATCATTATGCTGCTGAATTACAAAGTAGATTTAAGTGTTTAATAAGGAGAAAGTTTTGGACAACTGATTCACCCCCCCTCTCAATTGTCTACCCTAAATCTAACAATTGGTATCAGAGCCAAGTTCCTCTAAAAGAGCTTAACCACTTATTGTGATGTTCACAACATGCCCCATTTTAATCCTTAGCAAAATGAGGACCCCTGCTGTGGCTTTCTCCTTTATTTTTGTGCTCTGGACAGTAATGGTAAAAAGCAGTTTCAGTCAGTATGTATGTGCATCATGTCAGGTGCATTTGTGATCTTCATGTATGACCCCATTTTCAAAGTCTAAATCTTGCCTCAAGTAGCTTGCCATGTGAAAGAGTGTGAAATTTTAAGCAGGTTTGCCTTTCACATCACCTTGAAATTTGACCAAGTAAAAAAGTTATGGCGAGTCAAAGCTCTAGTCAAACTTGATATTCTGGGGGGGTAATATTCTGAACATCAGTCACCTTGTGAATGATCACCCCGATGTTAGAATATCACCTGATGTTCACTTGGTCTGCAAGCTCTGAACATCAAATATATGTGATAACTACATCTGCTAGTCAAATAACCTTATATATTTTTTGGGGGTCATCTTTCGAATATCAACCAATCTTCCGAATATCACCCTCTCGCAAAATATTACCCCCTATACCAATATCCTGATGATGTCACTTAGGCCCAATAAACAAAGGAGATCAATATGACAATGACGTCATCACCCTTTCACCTCACGGAGGTATGTTTCCAATATCACCCCATCCTATAACATGAAGATGATGTTAGGGTAACTGCAGTGATAAAAATGAAGACATCAACATGCTGACGTCATCCTGATCTTTCTGAGGGGGAGGTCAATCATACAATATCTAACATGTAGGAATTTCATGTAGGAGATCAGATTACTGAGACTACTAAGGACCGAATTGTTGAAATATTCAAGGTTCTCTCCTTAGATCACTGTAAATGTACTTGTTTTATGAACATATTGTATGGAGATGAAGCTTCATATTACATCCTAATTGTAAACCTTAAGTAATCCTCAAGTTGACTTCTAGATATATACTAGTGAATGTTGTGTTCTATAGAAGCACTTCATTTCATTGCATGTTGTCAACTGTACCTCTGAAGATTTGCACTAGATCATGCTAATTTGTGGAATGTCCTAGTGAAGTATGATTCTAGTTTTCTTCTCTTCATTGCTATATGGGAACATGTATGTGGATCAGTGATCTCAGTCAAGTAATTTTAGGAATCTCTCTCTCTAACCCCTTTTTCTCATTTTAATTTCATAGAAATCACTTCCATAACTGCATATCATGATAAATATTAAGCAGAACAGAGGAATATGCTGACATCTTGTAGATAACTAAATATCATTAGCATATTTTTTGAGGTAGATGCATGTACTGTTGAAAATATCATGCAAGGAATCACTGATAAGGGTAGAACTCATGTAGATATCCACTTAGACACAGCCTTTGAATGAATATTTTGTGTAGAGTACCCCCTCTATATGAAAGCATTGTTGCATAAGTAGAATATATAGATCTACATAAGACCCCAAAATGGAAAACAACAATATGCATCAATCACCGAGTAACATCAATAGATTATGAACTAATCATCGGAGACTTGGGATCATGAATTCTTTGAATTCATCGTATCTTTCAAGATAAATAAGGGTTGTTGTGTAACTTTTATTTTATTTGTTTGTGTGTGAGCAACATCCACATCAACACCACTTGAGGAGATCCAAGATGTCATCCTACAAGAAGGATAGTTCAAAGTTTGATGGAACCAATTTTAATCTTTGGAAAAGTTGCATGAAATGTCACTTGCAATGTATGGGAATGCAGTACTGGACCATGGCTACAACAAAGTATACACCTCCACAGGGTGGTCTAAAAGCCCCAAATGAAATCACAAAAGCTGAAAACAATTTGCAGACTATAGAAGCTCTCCTACGTGCATTGTCTGATTTAGAGCTGACAAATGTTGTTGACCTACAAACTACTTTTGAGATTTGGGAAAAATTGGAACTCTGCATGAAGGAGACAAGTATGTCAAATGTGCGAGGCTACAAAGTCTGAAAGGAAAATTCAAAAATCTAAAGATGAGAGAAGATGAAAACATCACTACTTTTATGCCAAGAGTAAATGAGCTTGTTTGTGAATTAGATGTGCAGGTGGAGTCTTGGATGAAGATGAGATTGTTGGCAAAATTCTCAGATCCCTTCCTACTTCTTATAAAATCAAGGTTCCTGCCATTGAAGAATTTAGAGCCCATACAACTGTCACAAGAGATCAATTGGCTGATAAATTGGCTGCATTTGAAATGACCAAGTTTGGAGATGCCCCCCCCAAGACTGAATCTGCATTCAAATCTAGTGCTTCTGTAAAAGGAAAACAAAGGTTTGATCCGGGAGAGAACTCTTCAAGGAAACTATCATGGTATGAAAAGGCAAGAAAAGACCTGGAAGAAGAAGAAACTAAAACTGCTCAGCTTGAATCCCTTATTGCAAAAAGACTACCAAGAGGATCCGATAAGTATGAAGGGAAATTGCCTTTTAAGTGTTTTAACTGCAATAAGATTGGTCATTTTGCCTCAAAGTGTTTAGAAAGATTTTCAAAGACAAATCCTAACAGATCAAGGTTCCAAAAGAATTGTTATTATGTTCATGAAGAGGATGATAATGAAGGAGTAACAGATGATCAATCAGAGATAGGAAACAAATCTGGAAGTGATTGGGTGTTTATTGTCATCGAGGAAGAAGATTCAATGCCCTCTGAATCTGTCAATCATAAAGTTGTAGAAAGAGCTTTGGCTGCCCAAGTTGAAGAAAATGATGATTGGGTCATTGACAGTGGATGCTCTCACCATATGACAGGTGAAAAAAATAAGTTCTCAAATTTAAAAAGGTATGAAGGAGGAGTGGTAAAGTTTGGTGATAATTCTTCTCGTAGAATTAGAGGTAGAGGAACTATTTCTTTTGATGGAAAGAACAAAACTGGTAATGTACTGTATGTTGAAGGATTGAAGCACAATCTTCTCAGTGTTGGACAGTTGGTGGACAAAGGCTAGGATCTCCAATTCAAGAATGGAAAATGCAATATCTTTGAAAGTTCTGGAATAGAGATTGCATCCGGTACTCAGACAAAAGGTAATATCTTCCATCTAGTTGGTACTGGTAAAAGTTGTTTTTTTGTGCAAATTGTTCAGAGTTGGCTATGGCATAGGAGGATGTGTCATGTGAATTTTGATAATATCATCAAGATAAGCAACACTCAGGCTATAAGAGATCTTCCAAAACTGGTGAAACCTACAAATAGTTTGTGCAAAGAATGTCAGTTGGGGAAACAAAGGAGAGTCTCATTCAAAAGCAAAGACCAATCTTCTACCAGAATATTGGACTTAGTTCATACTGATCTGTGTGGCCCGACAAGAATAAGGAGTGTGCAAGGTTATAGATACTTCATGTTATTAATTGATGACCATTCACGGATGATGTGGGTTACTTTCCTGACAGAGAAATCAGAAGCTCTTGAGAAATTCAAATATTCAAGGCTATGGTAGAGAATGTAACTAGATTAAAACTAAAATGTCTGAGGTCTGATAGAGGTGGAGAATTCACATCCGGTGAGTTCATACAATTCTGTGAGAAACATGGAATAAAGAGACAGTTGTCTGCTCCTAGGACTCCACAACAGAATGGAGTAGTAGAGAGAAAGAACCAGACCATCTAGGAAGCATCTAGGACCATGATGATGGAAGCAAATGTTCCTCAGATCTATTGGAAGGAAGCTATCGGCACTGCAGTCTATACTCTCAATCGAGTTCAAATCAGAAGCAATACCAGTAAGACATTTGCAGAAGTGTGTGCAAACCTAACAATGTGTATGCATAAAATCAAACCTTAGATGTCTCAATCAAGGGAAGATCAACAACTTGCTTTACATCAATAAACATATACAACTTCACCTTAAGGAGATGACATAAATGAAGACTTGCATGAACAAGAAGGTGAATCAGCAATGTCCGTGCAGGATCTCCAAGCTTGTTGTTGGAGGCTTGAACCCTTCTCCCGATCATGTAAAGGGTGTACAAACCCTAGGAAGAGAAAGATAGATTCAAGATCTTGATTCCTAATCTTCATCCATTGTCTCCAAGATAGAAAATAAAGAATACTTTAAAGAATTTCAATAAGCCACTGATCTTCAATGGCAATTGTAGCAAAGTTTTGGCATCAAGCTTGCATAAGAATTGTGTGTGATAAAATGATTTTCAAATATCTTTTTTTATTTAGCTTTAGGGAATTCAAATTTTGAAATAATGTCTCGATATTGTGCAAAAACCAAGAATTTGAAAATGGAATCTCGAGGCACTCGTCAGGAACCGACACCCTGCTAAAATTCAAAATCTTGTGAAACTGGGGAGGACTAGGGCATGGCCGTCCAAGTTCCAGCCCCCAATTTCGGCTCAAATATGCATTTTTGGGGGTCCTAGGGACCCAAGTTTCAAATCTCTTTCCAGGTTGTATCAATAAGTTACCTCAAAAGGTGAATAGACTGCTCCTAGACTTAGTCAATCAGGGTTTTGAGAAGGCAGGAAAAGAAAAGACTGAGAGATGACCAAGAGTAAGGAGCTAAATTGAGGGAAATTGTACCATTCCATACAGGAGGACAATTTCTAATGTTATAGGTAAATTTCATAAAGAATGGAAAATGCGAGTGTCAGTTGGAATTGATGATCTTGTCATCTTTGAGTTGCTAGGAAGCTACATTAGATATTCCATGGATTTGAGACCTGAGCCAAATGGGACGACGAGTATAAGCTTTGTCCCTCTTGATGAGGAAAGGGAACCTCAAATTCCCCTTGAATTATTCCATTTTTTACAAAACATTCAAGATAGACAAGACATAAAGATTTACATGTAAGAGCAATTTGACATGCCGATGGAACTGCTAAGATGTGATGGAGTCTTTTATTATACCCCTTCCCATCAACAATCTTTCTAAGACTTACTTCGTCTCACATTACCAAGAGACACCACTAAGCTCAAAATGATATAATCAAATAATAAACCCTACAGAATAGGAGAGCTTGTCCTAAGAAGAGGTAGCACAAAAAATAAAAAGAGAAGACAAAAGAGAACATTCATAGAGGACTGGAAAGGTCCCTATAAGGTTAAAGAAGATGTTAAAAATGGTACCTATCTCTTGTGCACAATGGAGTGAGAGGAATTTGGCGAAATAGTCAATGCATTTCACCTCAAGAAATACTATCTAAAAATAATAAAATGCATAAAACATAAAAAATAAAAAAAAACCAAATATTTCAAAACAGTACAAAAAAATCATAAAAATAAAAAATGTCAAAAATGTCAAAAAATTTTGTTTCTTGCATTTCAATATCATTTTGTTCATTTTGCATTATAGTGAATGACTCTCTCTTATATATTATTTTGATTTCAGTAAGGAGTCTAAGGTTTCCTAGGTATATGTGATCCTTTTAGGTCTTAAGATCCCCCATTTTCACAATCACCATTTTCTCCCTTCATTCCCAGTGATTCTAATCAAAGCCTATCTCTTAGCTTTACACTGATCCTAGTCTTAATGATCCAAGATGTTATGTCTAAGCAAAGTCAATATTCAAACCTATAATGTTCAAAGGAAGCTTGCAATTAGATCTTCCCAATTCTTCCCTAGTACAAGACAAGTCCAACTAGATTATGAAAACTTTTGGTGGTGCTCAACCCCTTATCTTCCCTGGCCAAAAACATCAAGAGGATCAGAACTTTGAAGGAAGCAATCTAAATATGAGTGAATAAAAAAAAAGATAAGTGATCAAAATAAGAGTGTTGAGAAAAATGAGAATTGAGAGATCAAGTTGTAGACACCCAAATTTGTCCATGTCTTGCAACACCTATTCAAAAACATCATTAAAGACATCATGTAGCATTTTGTCCTAATCCCACTCCTAATTCCACTAATTCCATTAGCCAATTAATTAAATAAATTTTATTTATTTAATTAATTTCACATCAAAATCACATTAAAATCCCATCCTAATCACTTTCCAAGTAATTAAATAAATCTTATTTATTTAATTAATTTCCCTCACATATCCCAACTAATTCAAATAAAATATTTGAATTAGGTCCTCACTTTTCATCACATTGCAACACTTGTCCACCTCTCACTTGAATCATGTGTGGTAGTAAAACTTTCATTTAATATCCTTTTTGTGTACACAATCATACATGAACTAGTTTTTTTGTACATGATCACACAACAACTTTATTCTCCTCCCTCCACTTGTCACATGGCTACAACTTCCTTGAAGAGTGGGAATAACTAATCAATCCTAGACGTCCACATCATTCATTTAGCCTTTCAATATCAACCATCCATTCAAACCAACCCTTGCCTATAAATCTACCCCTCACAAGCCATTTGATATGCATTGAGCCTTGACTATCCTTATGTTGTCGAAATATCATTAGAACCTTTGCATCGTTTATCTTTCATCCATTCATCTTTTATATATCATCTTCTAACTATCATCTTCATCTTAATCTTATGTTGCTGAATTGAGCAATCAACATATCAAATTCAATAAATCAATCTTTCTTCCATACATCTATCTGAGGTATTGAAGATTTGGGTCAAGGTAATGCATTGTATTGTTTTATCATTTTCAATATATCAAAAAATTTCAATTACATTTTGGTGAACCCGATGTGAACATGCCCTATTCGATCTAATCATTAGTTTTTGCAGTTTTTTGCTGCAAAAATTTACATTTTTCTAAACCTAGTTTGTCAAGTTTCGGAAGTAAATTTCTGCAGGTGATCTCCTAGCTCAAATTTGATCTCACCATTGCATCTGAGAGGCTATTTCCATGCATTTTGACTATAAACTTGCCTAGGTTTTGTGTAGAAAATAGAATTTGATGAAGAAACTTGCCTTTGGTGAAGAAACTCACCTTTGGTCTATAGAAAATCACCTTTGGTCTGCAGAAGATCACCTTTGGTCTTTAGAAGCTCGCCTTTGGTCTGTATCTCATCACCTTTGGTTGACTAGGGTTTTTACTGAGTTTTAGACATCTAAACACCTTTGTTGAACAAACAGTCATATTTGCACAATCCCGAGTCACCTTTGAATGATAGACAATCACCTTTGTATGATACAGACTCACCTTTGAATGGTAGGTGATCACCTCTGGTAAAATCTTCATTGCTTTTGATTTGCAGGAAGTCGCCTTTGATCTCTATTTATTTGCCTTTGGTTACACTATTGCAAAATTGATTTCTTTGGCAGGTAACACTTGACGTTGCAACATCTTATCATTTTTTAAAGAAAGGAGGATTGAAAACTACTAACAATTAAGTTGCAGGATCAATCAGTCAAAGTCAAACTTGCATGTAAACTTCAAACAAGCATATCTTGAGCAAAATTGATTAGATTTTGATGATTTTTTAAAAAAATTACTTAGAATCTCCTGAACTTTCTGTTTATGAAATTTGTTTTTCTGTATTAGATTATCTATCTCATATTTTTTATAGATTGCATATTTTTTGCATAACCCTTTTTGGCTTGCAAGTTTGTGTTTCTTCTTGTTTTGGTGACTTCTAGGTGCATCAAAGGAGCTATAAAAGAATTGGCATCAGCATCTACAACAACAACTTAGAAAGTGAAAACAATTAGGTGCACTCGTTTAATCTTTCATCTCTTAATCATTTTTTGGAAACACATTTAGATTTTGGGCATAAAAAGAACATTTTCTTGATCAAACATTTGGATTTTGGGCTTAAAACGAACATTGTTTGCAATCACACATTGAAATTGGGTTAAAACAAACAAGTTTCTTCCTACACATTTGGCTTTGGATCTAAAAGGAACAAAGGTTTGAACTATTTTCACACATCTCATTTTCTAAAGGGGAATTAACAATTGTGAGTGTGAATCAAGTGTGCTCTCACTTGGTTTTCTTTTGTCATACCCTATCTAGGAGGCCTACTTGGAGACACACCACTCCAAGGGATGACCTCAACTGAGGTGTGAATCAAAAGACACCCTCCTTTGGGAGTTGAAATCTTATCACTCTTGATTAAACCCCAAAGAACTTTATACCTTTGTGAAGTGAAGGTGAAGGGTGGGTTACCCATTTCTCCTAGTTGTGTGGCAGGATTTTGCTTTCATTGCATTTCCATAGTCAACATTGTGCAACCTAGCTTAAGACCTCATTGGCCATACCCACTTGACTAGTCATAGGGCTTGTTGATGTGTCTTCCATGTGTGCTTGATGAGTGCCAGGTAGCACCCATGAAATACATCTTTTTACCTCTCTTTTTCTCCTTTCTGATTCCATCTTCTTGATTACTACACCCGAATAGGCTAGCAAGATTGTTCTAAATAATGATTAATAGGAGATGAATTACTTAAGATCGTAATTTTTGTTTAAAGCACTAATGTGCATGGTATTGATGGAAAGATATAGAAAAACTTCTCTTTTTGAATCAACAGGTGTAGATATTCAGATTACCAATTTTGTACATCTCTAGAGGTAGTCCTAATGATCTCCAGAGACAATATCAAAATATCACGGCATTAGAAGTTTTGGAGTAGAGATGAAAGCCATCTCAGGAGCTGGACTAAAGTCTAGAGAATCTCTAGAGCTGAGCAAGAAGGCCACAATTATATCTCCAGTGCTGTAGACAGATTATCTTCGGAGCTGCAGATAGAGACATATGACTTCAGTTCCTCTTTAGAGCAGAGTAGATTTCAAGCACATCTATCAGTCAGACACTTTCAATGATGATCATGATACCCCTGATATTACTCAAATCATCACCTAAGTGATTAGGAGCCATCTATAGTTAACTGCTGAGAGTTTTTATCTCTTTTAAGTTTTTACATGAGTTACTGATAAAACTGATTTAATATCCATATTTTTTGAGCCTTGCTGCCCAAATGTGTTAAGACTAAAACTTAGATTCAGAGTGGACTTCTGTTCCACTCAATCTATTTTTATTACATGGTTATTTTTTGTAGTTAGAAAGTTAGTATAATAAAGAGATGGATGTCATCTCATAGAAGAACTGGTAGATAAGATAAGTGATATCTCATCACTAATTTTATATATACTTACAACAAAAGCAGAAAAAAAACAAGTGATTATTTTTCCTTCTGATTTATGTAATCTCATTTCTAATATTAATGCAAAGTTGATGGAATTGGATTGAATTAAGTTTTGATATCATTCTCTTGTATTGATTCTTTACTTTAGTCTTCATCTGTAAGGGTGTGGAGAAAGGACTCACTCTCACCACTAAGGTAGAAGGCTAGTACTGTTGTTGTTTTGTTGTTTCAGATTTTGCTTTACGAAATATTTATTGTTTTCATAGATAGATGCATGTTGCAATTTATAGATTTACTTTAAGTAATTCACTATTCAAATCTATTTTCTGCATTCTTTGAATTCATTTAATAAGTAGATAGATCAATCTCTTTAAATCGGTAAAAGTCATTAGAATTAGTTAGAGAAAACTTGTAACTATAGGATTCCTAATTATAGACAACAAGGACACAAACTTGGATTTGACATCTGAAATATGATTAAATGATGAGGTACAATGACCTTTATCATTTTTGGCACCATTGTCGGGGACATTGTGTTAATTAGGGAAACTTAGCTAAATAGTTCTAGGTTAGATCTATATGGTTAGAGCTAGGGATTCAAAAGGAAGATACATAAAATAGACACCCCATCAAAAAACAATAGGAGAAAGCAGTGGGGTGGCACAAGACCTTGTTGAAGAAAGAAACCTAGAACCTACCTTGGAAGCTACACCTCAAGTTAGTAATCCCTTAGATCCTCCAAATCTTCCACTCGCTGATTATATCCAAGAATTACAACTAAAATTCTAGGTAGATCCTTTGATAGAACCTAATTTCCTAGAACCTCGGAGAGAAGAACCAGTACTAAACATGGATGATAATAATGATAATCATGAAGAGGAGGAAAATCAAGCTCCAAGAACCTTCTCATATCCCATTATTCTGGCTGCTGGAGACAATACTGCTATGAAAAATATTTCACCAGCACACTTGCCAAATTTTAGAGGTCTTTCTTCTAAGGATCTAGATCAATTTTTGTTTAAATTCAAAGTGGTATGCCAAACTTATGATTATGGATCAGATAACCAAAAACGCAAACTATTCCCTTCAACCCTAAAAGATTCTACAATGAGATGGTTTATGGGTTTACCCCAGAACTCTATCCATTCTTGGGATCAGATGGAAACAGAGTTTTTAGGAAAATACCAAGATTACTGTAGATTCAGTAATAAAAATGAGGAGTTGTTTAAAATTAAACAAGGAGAGGAAGAGACATTAGAGGACTATGTGGACACGTTTAACTTCGCCTTGAGAAGGTATGGCAACCCAATAAATCACTCTTTGGCCAGAACCCTATTTGTAAAAGGATTGGACAAAGAATCAAAATAGGCACTGGATCTGATGGGAAAAGGAAATATCAACAAAATCGATATGCCTGCTATAGAAGAACTCTATAGGAACTATTCTAGAACCTAAGATGGAGTGAGATCGTCTAAAACCTTCAAAGGGAAGAATGAAATAGGACAGTCAATGGAAAAGATTGCAAACCTAAAAACAAATATTTTGGTCTAGTTAAATACCACATTAGATGGGATTCAGGCAAAAACTAAAACAACTAATCAAAATAGAACAACTGAACCACTCTCCATCTATTGTCCTAGGTGTAGAAACAAGCATATGTTTAGAGAATTCCCTTTAGACAAATCAAAGATTTGTCAGATTTGTGACAAGGAACATCCTACCAATCAATGTAGTCAACATCCAGCCTTAAAAAGGCTGAGTAAGAAAAATACTATCATAGAAGAAGAATTGGACTATGTGGGACAAAAACAAGCTAGAAATTTCCCTTATAATCAATATCCAAACCAGCCTTCTTACAGGAGTCTTTCTAATTGGGGAAATAATCAATGGAATCCAACTTGGCATGGGCCTTAGAATAATCCTCCTTGGGGACAACAGGATTGGCCAAATCAACATTGGCAAAACTAGAATTGGCAAAATCAGTACTAGGGGAATCAACAGTGGCCACCATAGTTTGGATCACAAAATGTGCAACCTCAATGGGGTTCTAAACAGGGATATAATCAACAATACTAGAGACAACCTAGGCATTTCCAACCTCAACAACAAGCATTACTAACTGGACCCTCCAACACACAAGGTCAGTCGCAAAATGAGCCAATTAACTAACCACCCTTACCAGCTCAACCTATACCAAATCCACGAAACAAACAGGGAGTAGTTGTTTACATGACATAGCAAGAAAACATGGCTGGTATCAATGCTATATATCCAAATAATCTCTAGTTATGTTCTGGGAAAGCATTCCCAAGACCATCTCCTCCAACTGTAGTTGAAGTAGCCAATGACGAGGAACCTAAAGATTCATCCACTGAACTCCCAGAGGAGATTACTACCGAAAAAGTGCTAAAAGAATCATTCTTGGATAACTCCGGAATTCCTCCTAAAAGGCTAACTCTGGAGAACATCCCTGAATACACTTCTAATAAAAGCTCTGAATATGCTCTTGAGATAGAAAAACTAGCAACATTCCCAGAATGGCTCAAACAACATGTTCCCTAGAAAAAGATATTACAAAAACAAGTCTAATCTAACCTAGAATTAGAACTTTTACAAGAAATCAGGCAACTGAACATTGAAATTCCACTCCTCCAAGCAATTAGAGATGTACCAGAACTGAATCAATTCATTAAACAACATTGTGTCAAAACATAGGGCAGGAAGAAAAAATTTCCTTCTACAATCCAGTGGAAGGGAAAGTAGTAGATCTATTGATGGGAGAAATACTCCTCCCAAAATATGGAGACCCTGGAAATCCTGTCATAACTATTTTCATCTCAGGTGTAGAAATTTTAAATGTTTTGGTTGATTTGGGAGCAGCAATTAATGTGATGACAGTTCATACAATAGACAAGTTAGCCCTAATAGGTATCCAATCCACGACTACAATCCTTCAACTTGCTAACCAGTCAGTAGCTATTTTGAAAGGGGTAATTACTGATATTCCAATGGTGATAGAATCAAGGGAGTTTCCAGTAGACTTCCTGATATTAGAACTGAGAAACTATAGAAATGTTTATCCACTGATATTAGGAAGACCATGGCTGGCTACAACAGCAACATCTATTGATTGTCAAACTGGGGATATGGTTATTTTTAATGGGATAGATCTGAAGAAAATATCCTTGTATTCTCCAGCTAAACCATCAATACATTATATAGGAAGAGTATGAGTGGATGAACCAAATAACATGGACAATAGTGCCTCAGTACCTATGGTAACCATCAAGGAACATTTGGGAGAGTTGGAAGAATAAATCTACTATGACACAGTAGAAGACATTACCCACATCCTAATCAATGAGGATGTGATGGAGCTTGCCCAAGATTCTAGGAGAGAACTTCTCACTTCTACTCATTACACCCTAGCAAATATCATTCCTTGTGTGGAGACCTTTTATAGAGACTTAGCCATGTTCCACATGTTGCTTCCACATTCTTGTCCCCTCAATACCATGACTCTAGTGTATGGATTAACTACATCCATGGATCAAATCATAAAATAGGTCATGACTTTACCAGGGAAAACACTTAATATCAATACTCAGTTGACAGCAAATCAGGAAGAAAAACTTATCCAACTTCTGATTTCCCATTCAAAATCTTTTGCTTGGGAATACCAAGATATAAAGGGCATCCCTCCTGAGATCTGTACCCATCATATATATACATTGAGGATATCAAACCTGTCAGACAACCCTAGAGGAGATTGAATCCTTCTTTAAAAGACATTGTTAAGACTGAAATAGAAAAATTACTGTAAGCAGGGTTTATATATCCAATCTCTGACAGTCAATGGGTCTCACCCCTAGTCATAATGCCTAAAAAGAATGGGAAATGGAGGGTTATTATTGACTATAGGGAGCTAAACAAAGCTACAAAAAAAGACTACTTTACCTTACCATTTATTGACCAAGTGCTGGACAACCTTACTGGGAGAAAGTATTTTTCTTTCCTAGATGGATTCAGTGGGTATAACCAAATCCAAGTAGCACTTGAAGACCAAGACAAAACCATTTTCACCTACTCTTGGGGAACTTTCACTTACAAAGTTCTTCCATTTAGACTATGTAATGGCCCAGCTACATTTCAGAGGCTTATTTTAGCTATTTTTGCTGAATTAGCCAATGAGTGCATGGAGATCTATATGGATGACTTTACTGTGTATGGGGACAATTTTGAAGAAGCTCTCACAAACCTTGAGAAAGTACTGAAATGCCATGAGAAGAATCAATTATCCCTGAGCCATGAAAAGTACTTCATGATGGTGGAAGAAGGAATTATATTGGGACACCACATTTCAGCAAATGGGATCAAAGTGGATCAAAACAAGATAGAAGTGATCAGATAGTTACCTTCACCCAAAAGTCAGACAGATGTTAGAAGTTTTCTAGGTCATGCAGGCTATTATAGGAGATTCATAGAAAATTTTAGCAGAACAACTGCCCCCTGTTTACTTTTCTTAACAAAGACACATAAGTTCTATGGATAGAAGACTGTCAATCAGCATTTGAAACCCTAAAAGAGAAGCTTACTATCACACCTATTTTGAGAGGACCTAATTGGACATTACCATTTCACATACAAACTGATGCTTCAAATGAGTCCATTGGGGCATTTTTAGGACAGAAGGAGGAAGGAGAAAGTATGGATGCCATTTATTACATCAACAAAAACCTCACCTCTGTAGAAAGAAATTACACCACAACTGAAAAAGAATTCTTCGCAATCATCTATGCTATAAACAAATTCAGGCATTATATCACTGGATATAAAATATCTGTACATACTAATCATGCAGCCATCAAGTACGTAATGAATAAGCTAGTAGTAGGTGCAAAGATCATTAGGTGGTTATTGCTATTACAGGAGTTTGACATTACCATAGTTGATAATCTAGGCAAGTTTAATATGGTTGTTGATTTTCTGTCAAGATTGCATATAGGAGGAGAAAACCAGGTAGTGGAGGACAGGTTCCCAGATGAACATCTTTTTGGCATCTCCTCTACTGTACCTTGGTTCGGTGACATAGCTAATCTTTTATCTACAGGCTTGTATCCATCCCATTTTACCTCAAGACAGAAAAAATTCTTAGTTAAGGAAAGCTTATCATACAAATGGTTAAATGGGTTGCTTTTTAAATGTGGTCCCGATTTCATTTTATGTAGGTGTTTAAAAGATGATAAAATTTTTGATGTGTTGAGAGCATGTCATGATGAACCATCTGCTAGGCATTATTCTTCCCACATAACTATCCACAAGATCCTAGGAGCTGGTTACTACTGGCCCTCTCTTCATAAGGATACTAAGAAGTATCTGCAACAGTGTGACCAGTGCCAAAGGATGGGACAAGCAACCTTCACCCAGGAAATGTTACTGCATCCTCAAGTAATGATGGATCCATTTGAACAGTGGGTCTAGACTTTGTGGGACCAATTTCTCCACCATGATCAGGCAAGGAGTATATCCTAGTATGCACAAACTATGTGACTAAATGGGCTGAGGTTCAAACATTGCAATTTCCATGAGAAGAGAAAGTTACTGATTTCCTTTATAATAAAATTTTCTTGAGGTTTAGAGCCCCAAGATCCATAGTTTCAGATAGAGGACGTCAGTTTACTTCACAGATAATTAGAGCATTCATAGATTTATATCAAGTCAAGCACAGAAAATATTCACCTTACCATCCTCAAGCCAATGGGTAGGTAGAGGTGACTAATAGGGAACTTCAGAATATTCTGACAAGGATAGTGGCAATGAACAAAAAAGATTGGGCTAACAAATTACCTGAAGTAGTTTGGGTTTACATTACCACTTGGAAGTCCACAACAAGTTCTCACCATATGAATTAGTTTATGGGAAAAAACCTATTTTGTCTATAGAATTTAAACTCCAGACACTTAAAACGACATTGGATATTGGTCTACCATTATCCATAGCTCAACAAAACAGAACTCTTCATCTCAATGAGTTGGATGAGATCTGAACAAAGGTCATTCAGCAAATACAACTGGTTCAGTATCAAAGGAAGTAATGGCATGAACAATACATCAAGAGGAGAACATTTCAACAAGGTGATTGGGTTCTTCTTTATGATTCTAAATTCAAAGAGTTCAAAGGAAAACTGCAGACTCACTGGATGGGTCCTTATCAGATAAAGGAACTTTTTGAAAATAGAATAGTACTGTTGGAACCTATTGATGGAAGCATAGAAACATTCTTAGTAAATGGCCACTGAATCAGACTCTATAAGAGGCCATCCACTAAAGAAGAGTTCCTCAGAGATTTATGTTTTGATAGAGGGGACACCTCCTTTGTCATAGTTTTAGACTGAAAAAAAAAAAAGAGAAGGTTGAAAACTAGCAAATGGCAACTTTTTGAAAAAAAAAAAAGAAGGTTGAAAACTAGCAAATGGTGGCCTTCTGAAAAAAAAAAACTGACGAAGATGGAAAACTAGTAAATGGCTATCTTTCTTGACCAAGGGAATTGAAAATCAGCAAATGGTGGTTCCCTTCTTCATGCTAGATGAGAATAATCCAACTACAGAGGTGATCAGGTGCTGGGAGTTACTCAAACACACCTTTGGCGCTCGCAAACTAAGAGCACCTCCAGCACTCCACCAATAAAGAGTTATTCACAGCCATAATAAGTGGGAGGGGACCCACCTCTCTAGGCGATAAAGTAGAGATGTCATCATAACTCATCCTCCACTTTATGGCAGAAGCAAAGATGAAGTCAACATGCATCTCGAGAGATATTATTTCTCTCATTTGCATAGGTACTTAAAAAGACTGCACTGACGTCACCTTGGATACATGGATTCTTGAACCACTTAGCAGGAATGATTGCAGGTTGCATGACAATAAAGATGATTGACATCATTTCAGGCCACAAGCTGCTCAGGTGCCACATTGCATCTAGTCTCATCAACACCGCAACATCTTAACCAAGTACATCGTGCCCTCATCATTAAGAATGGTTCAAGTAATTCTCTCTTAATTAAGCATTAATTAGCAACTATCTTATCATTTCTATTTTTGGGTGCCATCATTATGACACATCCTCCTACCATCATTTTCCTTCCCAAATTCATGCATGCCGCCATCTTTGCTAAACTCCCACCATGCCTACGGAGTGTCCCATCATTCTGCTTCAATTATGACCACATAAGTACTCTAACCGATTTTAAGTTCTTTTTCCATAAGCCTAAGCTGTTCAATGAATTGACATAATAATCCTCACTCAAAACTGCAACATACCCTGAAGAATAGAGTTAGCTAAAATAGTTCTTCGGAGGTGATGGAGTGAGGAAGAAAAAGACATAGAGGATAGGAAAAGGATTTAAAAATGGGGGTTAAGAAGAAATCAGAGCCAGAAAGTGCTATAGGCCTTTTGCAAGATGATGCTGCAGTAGACTTTTCAAGATGATGTTGCAACAGACTTTGCAAGATGATGCTGCAATAGACTTTGCAAGATGATGTTGCAGTAGACATTCTGAGGAATGCAGGATGGTTGGAATTTCTAGAAAAGTTTGAAGGGTTTCAAGAAGATATTTTTGATGAGTTCCTAAGAAACATGAGGGACAATTAGACAGTTGTAAAGAGAGTTCAAATCAAAATCTCTGCAATGACTATCAGTCATATTTCTAGGTTGCCTGAACAAGGTGAGAGGTTCTATCATCTGAAAACTTTATATGCTGATTTGATTAGGATTTTCTTTGTTGAAGTTGAATCTGCAATACAATTGCATTTAAATAAGAATGAGGTTAAAGGAATTCTTAGGTCCTCACTTCTAAACCCTTGGTAATCTATAGCTACATGGCTGATGAAATATTTCACATGTGATGGTCAATTTTCCTTAGTTTTAGGACCAATAATGAAAATGTTGATTTTTCTGAGGCATGGGAATGGATACCCTGAATTCAGCATAGACATTCCCAACTTTCTGTACTCTACCATTAAGGCAACTGTAGAAAAATATCAACAAAACAAGGGTCCTATGAAACATCATGGCCTCATTTTTATGATAGTTAAACACCACTTTCTGTCTCAAGATGATGGGGAAGAATTATGACAAACATTTCTTGAACAAAATCCACAAGACAAAGAGCCAAAGAGGGCACAAGAAGAGGGTGAGGGTTCCTCTACCCAGCCAGAAGAAGAGATAGAACCTTTAACCTCCTCTCCAGCTATTGAAAAAGGAAAGATGTCCTCACTGGAGGTAGCTTCATCTGCTACCCCTGTTTCTAATAGGAAGAAGAAAGATAAAGAAGTTAAAGAGCCTGCTCTTGAGCAAACTCCATACATGACTCGCTCAGCCAGGAGGAAGATGATTGGCTAAGGAATCTTCCCCTAAGGGACTAACAGGGGAGAGGTCAGGGCAAAAAGCAAAGAGAACCCCAAAGAAAGATGAATCTAGAATGCACTATTGGGCTAAAGAAGCATCTCATGATTATGATGAGATCCCTCTAGTAAGGAAGAAAAGACAAAGAGAAGCTTCCCTAGAACCATCTGTCCATCTGGGCTGAAGTCCAACTTTAGAACAATCTCCTACTCTGGAGATAGAACATAGGCAATCTTTTACTATTTCCTCAAATTCTGAGGATGAGATACCTGTTCCAGAGGCACCTGTCCCACCTATGCTATGGAGAAGCAAAAGAAAAAGGTAGCTCTCCCAAACTGAGAAAGATACTGCTCTCCTAGCTGAAGTGCTTCTAGGTTTCAAAACTTCTGAGGAGAAAGCTAGGCCTTCATCAGTACCAGCAGAAATAGAGAAAACCCAAGGAGAACCTCAGGACAAGGAGGCTGCAAGGAAAGATGAAACAGAGCAATTGTGTGCAGATGACAATGCAGGATAGATGGCTATAGAAGACCCTGGTGTGTAGCAAACATAAGAAGAAATAGGAACTTTCTCTCACCCATCTAATCAAGAGGATATTGAGATTTCAAAATAGTAGCAAATGTTGGAAGAAATTGATAATCTAAAAAGATTAATTTGGGGGAAAAATCAAATTATCACTAATCTCAAGAAGGTCATAATGGAGTTAGAGATAGAGCAAAAAAAGGTAATTGAAAAATTGCAAATAGAGCTCTAGAGCAAAGATCAAATAATTCAAGAGAGGGAAGTAGCGCTGGAAGCCTAGAAGACTGAGACAACTAAAATCATGAAGGAAAAGGAGATAGATGTAGTACAAAGTATTTTCAATCTTACAAGGGCTAGAGACAATGGCCTCATAGTAATTGCAGCATTAATTGAGAAAGTACAGAGCCAAGATAAACAATTAACTTGGGCCAACAATAAAATAGATGATCAAGAAGAATATATTTATGAGTTGGCTAGCCCAGGGGTAACCAGTGAATAGGAGGTACAAAAAGATCTATATGTGGGTCCAATCCCCATTGATATTCCTAAGGCCCTGTTGCACTAGGAAAGGAGATGTAGAGAATATGAGGCTTCTAAGCCTATGATACAATTACAAAGGGTAGTTACTGCCATGACAAAAAGAGTAGAAACTCTGGAGGAAAAAGTCATGCAGATGGCGTCCATTTCTTTTGAGATTTTATCTTGCAGGCCTCCAAGTGCCAGTTATGCTATGTTTTTACAAGAAAGGGTCCTACAAAGAAAACTGTCTTCAGTCCTATCTGATCTAATTGAGAATACAGAGACAACAGAGGGGTTCATGGAAGCATATACAAGGAGCTCTGATGAAGACAAAAATTTCCTGTGTGAATTATATCTGCATGGATTCTATGTTGACGATATGACCTTCATTCTTAATTATTTTGTAGGGGATTGCCAGCTCAAAGCATTCATGTCAATGATGAGAAATCATCAAATTTGGAATGAGCAGATGGAGGCTCACCTCAAGAAGGATACATAAACAAATCTTTTTATTAGAAAGGAGTGTCCAAACCCTTATGCTTTTGAGGTCTGATTCAGGGCATATGTCTATTAGCTTGAAAGTCAGAACAAAATTTTGCCATTATACATGAAAAATCTATAAGAGTGTTCCATTGATTTTAGTCTTTTTATGAACAGTTTAGCTAATCCAGTGCTTGCAATAACAAAGAAAAGGTGGAACATTCTGACCTCAGAGTAGAAAATGAGAGAAGTGGTAACCCCTGCGAACCTAAGGTTATTTATGAGGAAGGCAAGGTTAATATCCAAAATGATGGATAAACATAAACAAGAGTGGATAGGTGGGTAGTTCAGACCCCCTCTCATAATTGAGCCACTACCTGTCTGGGCTGAGCAGATAGAAGATGATAAACTACAAAAGTGGTTGAAGCAGGTTGATCAGTACAAGGGAAATAGTAATATGAACTGCACCACTTGGGCTACTTATGCACAAGACTACATCTTGACTGACAAGCTACTCCACTAGAATAAGTCAAGATTGTGAGAAGCAGGAGGACCCACTAAACCTTAGGTATGGGGGGGATATTGTTCTAAATAATGATTAATAGGAGATGAATTACTTAAGATCATGATTTTTTATTAAAGGACTAATGTGCATGGTATTGATGGAAATATGCAGAAAAACTTCTCTTTTTGAATCAACAAGTGTAGATATTTAGGTTAGTAATTTTGTACATCTCCAGAGGTAGTCCTAATGATCTTTGGAGACAATATTAGAATACCATGGCATTAGAAGTTTTGGAGTAAAGAGGAAAGACATCTCAGGAGATGGATTGAAGTCTGAAACATCTTCAGAGCTGAGCAAGAAAACCACAATTATATCTCCAGAGTTGCAGATAAAGTATCTCTGGAGCTATAGACAGAATATCTCTAGAGCTGCAAACAGAGACATATGACTCTGGCACCTCTTTAGAGTAGAGCAGATTTCTAGCACAGCTGTTGGTCAGACACTTTCAGCGGTGATCGTGATACCCCTGATATTACTCAAATCATCACTTGAGTGATTAAGGGCCATCTATAGTTAACTACTGAGATTTTTTATCTCTTTTAAGTTTTTGCATGAGTTACTGATAAAATTGATTTAATATCCATATTTTTAGGGCCTCGCTACCCAAATGTATTAAGACTAAAACTTAGATTCAGAGTGGACTTCTGTTCCACTCAATCTATTTTTATTGCATGGTTATTTTCCATAGTTAGAAAGTTATTATAATAAAGAGATGGATGTCATCACATAGAAGAACTGGTAGATAAGATAAGTAATATCTCATCATTAATTTTATATATACTTACAACAGAAGCAAAAAAAAAACAAGTGATTATTTTTCCTTCTAAATTCTGTAGTCTCATTTCTGATATTAATGCAAAGCTGATGGAATTGGACTGAATTAAGTTGTGATATCATTCTCTTCTACTAATTCTTTACTTTAGTCTTCAGCCCTAAGGGTGTGGATCAAGGGCCCACTCTCACCACCAAGGTAGAAGGCTAGTACTATTGTTGTTTTATTGTTTTAGATTTTGCTTTACAAAATATTTACTATTTTCATAGATAGATGCATGTTGTACTTTATAGATTTGCTTTAAGTAATTCACTGTTCAATTTTGTTTTTAGCATTCTTTGAATTCATTTAATAAGCAGATAGATCAATCTCTTTAAATTAGTAAAAGTCATTAGAATTAGCTAGAGAAAACTAGTAACTATAGGATTCCTAATTGTAGACAGCCAAAGACACAACCCTAGATTTGACATCTGAAATATGATTAAATGATGGGGTACAATGACCCTTGTCAGTGCTTGCTTAATCATCACATTCTTCATATTTCAAAGTCAAATTTTTTTATGTGTCTTGCATGAGTGATTCATGTGTGTACATGCATAATCATTTGTTTGAACATTGCCAAATCAAGCTATAAACACCAAACACATAAACAAGTCATCCTACATATCATATCCAACTCAATTTCATCCACATCATCCAATCTTGTCATTCCACATCATATCCTAATCATACCCAAAATCAATTTCATCCTAAACATATCCTAGTCACATCCATACAGATTCCTAATTATTACACATCACCCAATCATCCCAAGCCAAACTGACCTCATCCTAATCACATCGTCTAATCAATCACATCTTATCCATATTCAAATCATTCCACATCATCATCATAATCTTAGTCAAGCATTTGCCAAAAAGGTCTTAATTCTTAAACACATTGTGACAACATGACAACATTAGAAGACCTAGCACAAGAACTCATTCATATACTTCACCAAACACCAAAACCTCTAGACCAACAAATGATTCAAAGGGTCCAAGTCATGATTCAACAACTTCAACTTCAAGCAATCCAATCACCTCAAATGCGACAACACATAGCACAAGCCCAACACATTATGGCCACTTGTCAATCACAAGCCCAACAAGCACACCATCGTCCATCCACTCACTATCAACAACCTCCATTTCAATCCCATGTGTCACCTACATCATCAGATCAACCTCATCCATCCACATGTCACATCAATCCTTCATCAACTTATCATAACTCTTCCAATGTCAACCCTTATCCATATCAATCCTTACCACAACAAGTCATATTACAACAAGTTAGACCAAAACAACAAGTTTGAACAACATCCCAACCTCAACAAATTCTACCTCAATCCTATGTGTCATTCATCCAACCTAATCCATCTACTTATCATGACAAGTCAACATCAACCTATGCCACATCAACCTATCAACAAGATCATCCAATTCTTCATCCTAATATTCCAACACACCACCAAACCCATCCACAAGGCAACCAAGTGTCCTCACAAAAAGCACTGTTGATAAGCCTAAGTCTGCCTTTACAAGAAGCACAAGAATGTCCAAGTGGCCCTTTGTACATAAATCAAGAAAGCCCAAGTTATCATATGCAAGACCTAATATCCTTTGATAAGGGAGATACCAATCTAGAGTGGCCTCCACCATCCAATCACATGCCAACACATGAGCCAACTAATCCTATCCCAACATCATCATGTGATCCCAATCCTAGTCCATTGATCCCTCCACCTTCTAACCCATCAAGCCCTCCATTATCTTCATCACCATGTCATTCTAATCCTTCACCAAAACATGTGGCTGAGATAGTTTTACAAGACATGATCAAAAGTAAAATTATTGAACTTCCTATCATTAACCCATGTGAGGAAAGTCCATATGATGAATATGACTATTGTGCATACCATAGGACCAAAGGCCATAATACAGATGAGTGCCCCATATTTTTTGCAATTGTTTACAAGGTGTATCAATGTAAAATGGTAAAGCATACCAAATAATCCCAATCCCATGTGTCATTCCCATCTAATCCAAATCCTAATATATCCAATCCTAATCCTAATCCATCCAATCCAATTAGCCCTCAACCTAATCATGATCATAAGCCTACAAGATCATCCATCATCATTGTCCATCCACTATATTGTCCACTTACTCATACACTTGCAAAGGATGTGATCCAATGGCTACTAGAAATGGATAGAACACCCCCATGTAAAACATCCATTCGTGAGCCTATAAAAGAGTCCAACACCATCCCCAATCCTACCACCTTATCATGTGACCCAAAAGCCATCAAACCTATTTATGAACATTCTCTCATGAATCCAAGTCAAGAGTCATCATGTTATCATGTTGTTGACCAAGAGCCTATCCAAGAGTCTCCCACTTCCACTTCCATTCAAGCAACCCAAGAGCTATGTCGTGGGTATAATCCATAGCATAAGGAAATAACAAGCCTTCATCCTAATCAAGATCAAATACCTTCCTTCCAACCTATTCATAACATATATCTTTTCCATGATCAAGATGATATCCATAATGAAGAACCTAACCATGAGCTATTCGATCCTAGTCATACCCCTACAACCATTAATGAACTGTTAGGGTTAGCTAGCATAAAATATCAATTAAATGCAAATAAAGATTAAACAGAGGAATGAAAATACACAAAAATAATAACAGCGAGAGACAAGTTTTAACATGGTTCACCCAAACTTGGGCTACATCCACCAACAGAGAGTCCAATATTATTATCCAGTAAATCAAGCCAATTACAACCATCAGTCCTTGCAACTCAATACTACTACAAAATGCTACAATACATCAATGGAAATCCTAACCCTTAGTCTCTTTTGTCAAGCCTTATGTTGGTTACAAAAGTAGGGTTTTTTATGTTAGCCAATAGAAAAATAACTTTGACGCCTTAAGAAAATAATAAAAAATCATTAGAGGTTTCAGGGGCACTGCCCCCGAGCCCTCACGAGGGCGCTGCCCCTCAACCCCACCCTGTATCATGACAGGGAGCACACCAAGGGTGCTTCCCTTGGACCCTACAAGGGGCGCTTCCCCTTGACATCGTTTTGGGGGTGCTGCCCCTTAACCCTGTTAAATAATTTGGGGAGAAACCACACCGATAAAAGTGGGGTAAATTTAACCTCTAAGTCTAATTAGGCTCCATATAACAACATGAACAAGACACCTAAGACCTACATGTTCTATCTAATGAAAGTCTTGTTAACCTACTTGACCATTCACCCTATTTCATGGCCTTCATTCAAAGCAAAGATACTTCCCCTCCTTCTAGCAATAATGAGCAAATGTCCACTTTTCATGATGAGACACTTGTCTCCCAAGCCAACATAGAAGATCAAACAAATAACTTGGATCTTAGTGAACACAATGAACATAATCAAGATCCTAATGGCCCTTCCACATCCACCATCAACTCCATTCCAAATCTATCATCATATCCCCTTTGTCTTACCACCCTCATCCATGAGTGTTCTTCCTTAGGACAACAACAACCTTTGTCCTCCACCTCACCTTCTTCATCCAATAAAAAACTCAAGTCTAGTTCCCAAAGCACACCAAGTCCCATTGTCCATCGCATCCTCCAAAACATGAACTACCAAGGCAAAGGATTAGGCCTTCATGAACAAGGTATTTTGGATCCAATCCATGTCAAGGTTCATCCACAGTCATATTGCCATAGATACACATGCCAAGGTAATCAATCTAAAGATTTTCATACTACCTCCATGCATCCGAAGTCCACTTTCCATCACAAATCCTATCATATACCCAAAATATATGTTTCCATTACAACTCCACCATCCTACAAATGTCAAAAGCATGTGACCATATACCTTCCACCATCCAATTTACCTCCATTACTTCCAACTTATAACATCCCTTCATCTTTTTTACCTCCACTTCTACTAATGCCTAATTATCCACTTATCCATAAGTCCCCTAAAAATCCTAATCATGACCAACAAATGCATACAATGTCTAAACATAGGGCTTCCACTCATTCAATCTATCCCATGGGACTCAAAAGTACAAATTTGGATGCCTCTATGTATAAAGTCAAAACTCCTAAGCATCATAATGCCTTAGGACATCAATGCAAAGAATTGAAGAAAAATCTATCCAAATAGCTACCTAAGCCCAAACCTCTAAACAAAAATGCTAAAAGAAAAATGGGTTGGGTCCCTAAACAAAAATCAAGAAAATCAAATGAAGTAGCCACATCTCAAAAATCCCAACCATCCCCTTTCATCCAAACACCTCATTCCATTCAAAAGTTTCAAAGATTCCAAAAATCCCACAAGTAAAGTAAAAATAATAAAAATCTTAAGTCTATGTGGGTCCCTAAATCACTCCATCATCCATCCCTAAGAAAACCTTTCCATTGCTTCCTATACCACCCTCCCATCAAAAGCTTCAATGTTTATCATGGTGTGTGCAACTGTTGGTCATGGTTCCCTTCCATTCTGCAACATTTCCACATGCCCCCATCTCCCCATCCTTCATCCATTATCCTAGATATATCCCCCATCATCCTATTCCTATGGTCCATGCTTTTGCATAAGTCTTTCATCCATCTTTCCATACATCCTACATAATCCACATCATAATCAACTATTCTTCCCTACATAATCCACATCGTAAGCCACTTTCCCCCATCCATTATCCTTCCTTTAATAATCCATATCATAATCCACTATCCACCTACTCCATCTCCCTTTCATGTAATCCCCTACCAACATCCATGAGTGTAATGACATTTTGACATGGTTTATGTGATGACATTCATCCAATGGGACTATCACCCTTTCATGGAAGTAGATGCTTGAGTCCCTCCTATCTATTACCATGGTGAAAACCTGCTCACATGTGCCATGTGTAATTGTCATCCCATCAAAAGTCCAAAAAAAAGAAAAAAACAAGAAAAAAATGGAAAAAAAAAAGAAAAAAAAAGAGAAAAATAAAAAAAGTATAAAGAGAAATCCCTTCGTCCAATGGTGAAAACTTGGTAAATAGGCGCCTTGGATAAGTACCATGATGAAAACCTAGAAAACAGGCACCATGTGTAGGTTGATCTTCTGTCACTTACACTTGGGGGCACATTGTCTCATCCATCTTATCATTTCCAATCTATCATTTTCCATCTTATCATGTCTTATCTTGCCATATCCTATCCTACCATCCTTAGCCATTACACCCACATACCTATCATATTGAGTCTATCCATCCTCCCTTCCTCCTTTTGATCTTGATAAAGATATGGGGGAAAAATGTTGAAATATGCGTTGGATATCTCATGATATACCTCACCCTGTCCAAACAATCCTAACATTATCCACCTATCATAAACCTTGTCATGTACAATCCTATAATTATCCACCTATCATAAGCCTTGTCATGTAAAATCCATTATGTCATCCTTTTGTCATATGTTTTGTCATGTAAAATCCTAAGTCTACTACCTATAATGGGGCATGTTATTCCTATGCAACATAGTCTTTGGAGATCACATCCTAGCTTCATTATGAGGCATACATCCATCCTCTATAGCCTATCTTTGTATCTATCCATTTATCATGAGATTTCCATTCCATGGCCTATCATTTATCCATCCATCTATGATGAGCCTTCCATCCCATTTACTAATCACCCATCCTTTTATCCATCCATCCTACCTCGATCCTTGCATGTAGACTTGGTTTTCCCTTGTAATTGGTATCTAGCACAAAGGCTACCCAATTGTAAATCCATTGACATTTTTTCCAAAACATTTCAAAAAATACAAAAAAAAAAAAATATTTCAAAAGTCCAAAAAAATCAAATATTCTCAAAAATACAAAAAAATAAAAAACATTCAAAAATAGGAAAAATAAAAATATCTCCAAAAAATAATAAAAAATATCCAACACAAAAAATCCAAGCAATAAGACCAATCGAATCATCATCAAACAATCCATCACATCAAATCCAATCATATCATCAAAGCAAATAAATCCAATCAATCCATCATTATCAATCAAATCATCAAATCATCATCAAACAATCCGTCATCATCAAACTCAATCCATCAAATCAATTCATCATTCTCATTCATCCAATCAAATCAAACATCCTATCCATCAATCAAAATCACATCAATCCAATCCATATCATCCCATCAATAACATCTCATATCATCAAACATCTAACCATTCACATCAATCCATAACCTGATCAAGCCATCCACCCTTCATCGTCACCATCAATAAAACACAAATCAGAACTACATCTTATCTCTATCGTTAAGTGCCTTGATCATGTGGATACAGGGTATGTAGGCAATTTGGGATATGAAGGAAGTGCTCAGATTTAGGCATAGGTGATAGACCATTTCCATCTTCCATCCTTCTTCCAATCTTCATCACTCATCCTCTTCATCCATCTCTCATTTCTTCTATCATCTGTCTCCCACCTCATTAATAAACACCTAAAATTCAACAAAATTACATTCATTCACATCAATCCCATTCATCCATTCTAATCAAATCCTTCCAAACAATAAATCCAAATGAAAGTTATCATTTATCCACACCAATCAAGCTAATCAATCATGTCCAATTATCCAATCACATCCTTGGCCTTGATCCTAATCTTGTCATAAAACAAACTAATCAATCATCATCATCATCAATGGGATATATCATTCCCGCATCCTTGTGTTGATCTAGGGATATATCATTCCCCACAATGACAATACTATCTATTACTATCATTGCTATTATCATTATTAATCAATCAAACAATCAATCAATCAATTGTTTAAAGCTTGACAGGGGCAATACCTTGTTTGTTTTTGAATCATTTGTGCATGCTTTCTTTCTTGCTTGAGTGTGTTATCAATTTATCTTGCATTTGTATCACATCTGTATCTTTCCAGCTAATATTCATATCTTGTGTATGTTAGAATGGTTTTTTGCATTATCCTTTGCAGCTAAGGTCACATCATACATTTTGTGCATTACGACTTTAATGCTAGATAAGTTTACTTCCTCATACATTAGACAAGGTTGTATTACGCTGGGTACACAAGGCACATTGTCACTTTGGTCCTTATACCTTGGTGCATAATGTCTAGTGCTATATCAAACATCATGGTTGCTCACTTTCATTACAGTATAAGGCATCATTCATTTCTTCTATCCATTCCCTTATCTAGCTTCCTTGACCAATCCCTTTCATTTCAAGAGCCTACCCGTATTTGTCCAACCTGCCTATCCTCTCGAGGGAGCATCTTCATCCTATCTTCCCATCATCATCCTATCCCTTTTCATCATTACCCTTTTCCTCTATCCATACCTTAGCTTATTTGAAATGATGTTACTTGGCACAAATCTTATCATCTTGAACATCATCTCAAAGAGGGGCAAAATGTAGACACCCAAATTTGTCCATGTCTTGCAACACCTAGTCAAAAACATTATTAAAGACATCATGTAGCATTTTGTCCTAATTCCACTAATTCCATTAGCCAATTAATTAAATAAATTTTATTTAATTAATTAATTTCACATCAAAATCCCATCATAATTCCATCCTAATCACTTTCCAATTAAATAAATAAATCTTATTTATTTAATTAATTTCCCTCACATATCCCAACTAATTCAAATAAAATATTTCAATTAGGTCCTCACCTTTCATCACATTGCAACACTTGTCCACCTCTTACTTGAATCATGTGTGGTAGTACAACTTTCATTTAATATCCTTTTTGTGTACACAATCACACATGAACTAGTTTTTGTGTACATGATCACACAACAACTTTATTCTCCTCCCTCCACTTGTCACATGACTACAACTTCCTTGAAGATTGCGAATAACTAATCAATCCTAGCCGTCCACATCATTTATTTAGCCTTTCAATCTCAACCATCCATTCAAACCAACCCTTGCCAGATAAATCTATCCCTCATAAGCCATTTGATATGCATTAAGTCTTGAGTATCCTTATTCTAGTTGAAATATCATTAGAACCTTTGCATCATTCATCTTTCATCCATTCATCTATTATCTATCATCTTCATCTTAATGTTATGCTCCTAAATTGTGCAATCAACATATCAAATTCAATCAATCAATCTATCTTCCATGCATCTATTTGAGGTATTGAAGATTTGGGTCAAGGTAATGCATTGTATTGTTTTATCATTTTATCATTAGTACATATCCAAAGTTTGAGAAGCATTCATTTCATAAAAGTCAAAAATCTAGAAAAATGATAAAATCAAGTGTGGCATTCTAGAAAATAAAAAAATGGAGAAAAAGCCAAAAAAAAAGAGTGAAAGAGAGAAGATTGTTGAATGTTTATACTCTTGGGTGGAGATCAATCTAAGCTCAAAGCTTCAAGGGTGACATTCTACTAGAGAAAATAAAAGAGATAGGTATAAAGCACACACACACACTAGCTGAGCAAAGCCAAGAGTCTAGTAGTCCTTATGATAATTTTATATCTAGGGACCATGGTTCTTTCCCATTTATCCTTTACCCTGGGTCTATCTTTCTTTCCATCTAAGATCTAAGTCTAGAGAACATCAATAAAATTTGTTACTTGTCCAAGTTGAAAGCTTGTTAGATTGTCTTAACTAGATAAGGATTAGTGTTTATCCTTTAGCAAAGACCAAATTTAGAAGCACTCCATTTCACTCCCGCTCCCTACTTGAGTTCTAAATCCCTATCTCATAGATTTGATTAGGTCTCATATACAAGAATAACTTGCAATCCCCTGATTGAATATCATATTAAAGAGTAGTGATGTTGTTTGTTCCACAATGCATTCATACCAAAATTAGAAAAAGAGTTCCAAAGCAATAAAGTCAATGTCATAACTCATGACATTCCATAGAAGTAAAAGTTTCATTTCATCATCACTTGTGTTCTTGCATCTGCATATCATAACTTGCATTTCATATATATTCCAAAAAAAATTACATGTCATCATTATCATACTTTTATTCTTAGAGTTGAAGGTCAAAACATAATCAAAGAGTTCTTAAACTTCCAAAAGTGTACAAGAGATGAGTACCCATACGATAGCAAAATAATCATGAAAAGAAAAACTTTCATTGATATATCAGAAGTTTACATTTAAAAGAGTACAAGAGCTAGGACAAAAATGCTCTTGAGAAAGAGTAAGGGTCCCCATACAAGGGGGCATGGTTTCAAGAAAAGCAAATAAATTCAAGGGCAGTTCCCTCCAACAGAACCCTCATGACTCCTACTCCTTTGTCTATGAGTACCACTGGCCACTCCATGAGACCTGTGCGAGTAAGGTACCCTACTATGAGTGTGGGAATTTGAAGCTCACATAGTGGGAAGCTCACACCGTCGAATCATAAGGCAATCCATCTCATGAAGCATCTAATTCTCACCCCTAAGGATGAGATTCTCGGCCTTCAAAGTAGCACTCTCCTGACACCCATGATAGGTAGGAGAAAAAATGTCAGTGTGTCGCCCAACTATAGGGAGCACACCAGGATCAACAAAAAGCATCTCTTGGGTCATCCTAGTGAAGGGGTAGCCAAACCAATGTTGAACTTGTGAACGAAACTCCTCCACTGCTCAATGCTACCTACAAAGAAAAGTAAAGACAAAAGGTTTGATGATTCTTGAGAAAAAGAAAAGAAATGATAATGAGAAATTAGTAAAATAACTGTAGACTCACATGGGTCACCAGGCTGTCAAGTGGGATCAAGTTTCTACATTACCTCATTAGAGTGAAGAGGTCTAGGAACTATGAATGGACCCTTAGGAATGTCATCCTCATCAGAGCTTATCCCATGTGCATCCCCTACTGATCCCTCATCAAATAGGTCATCCCCAAAAGGAACATATTCCTCATCAATAGAATCAAACTCATCCATCACAATAAGTCCATGGGAAAGAGCTCCTCTCCCTCCCATCTATTACCCTCTCAAGGTCCTAGAATCTTTGGTAATCAAAACTCTAGGAGTCAAAGGGGTCCAAGCAATAGTCCTCTATCTAGTCTCACCCATCTCCTGGACAGATCTATAATAAGTAGGTACTAGGGGTAACTCCTCAGGAAAGTCCTCACCAAACTACTGTAAGATGTGCTCAACATGATGAGCCTCGACCAAACCATTACAATCCAAAAGCTCTGATATTCTAAGACAGTGTTCCCTAATCTGACCATCATGTGACCATGCACCCTCTATATTTGCATAGGAGTCAGAGATCATATCTGCATCGGTAAGAGTAGTATCAAAGTGGCCCACAATAAAATGAAGCAAGGTATGCAAAATACGCTTTCTACACTAATCTAATGAGGGAAGTAGTATGCAAATTCTTTTTAAACCTTATAGTTACAGTGATGTTAAGGTCCAACAACATAGAGATTACACAACATACACACATAGAAAGAGAGTAGACAAGATATACTATGGGGAAAACCCTTTCGGTAGAAACAACCCACACTCCAAAGCACAGCTCAAATGTATTATAGTTAACAATAACAGGTTACAATATAGTTTTAGAGCCAATCCTCTTTCAAAAGTCTTCGACAATCGTATCTAGAGATATTTCAGTAGCATAACAGTACCTGTCAATAACACTATGCATCTCCCATCCAAGTACCTATTTTTATAGAGTTTACAATGCAAAATGAGAAGCTTCTAGAGATGGATATCAAACTTGGCGTCATGGCCCATTACCCATGTCTAGGGACACTTGTCCAACATTACAACAAGGTTTTTACACTTTTCACAACATGCCTTCCCAATGTGGGTGCCTAATCCCAAGATAGACTATGACAGATGCTCTTACGCACCTTATAGCTATCATAGAATCTGTTATACATGACAACACTTACATCTGTAAGAGAATCTATCATAAATTGACTAAATATAGCATATTCCTCTTACAACATGTCATAACCCACCTTGGGCACCCAAAGATGCCTTCCTCAAAGATGCTCTTCGACACTTGTCTTCACATGTCATAGAACCTTCTATACTTGGCTCTTACATGTCATAGAATCTGTCATAGGAATCCATCATAACACTTACATGTCATAACTCCTTACACATACCACACGATGTCGACACATGGCAGAAAACCTCTACCACAATATGGGATGTCTATATCCACATGGGATGAGTTGACTATCCTAGTCACATTACAAGTGGAATGACAACACACCATGCCACTTTACACTAAATGACAAAATATGATGTACAACATAAAATACATCATAAGAAAATAAATAAATAAATAATCAAATAACCAATGCTAGGAATTGCAAGGTTGAGACACCTTAATTCCTAACATTCTCCCACTTGTCGAACACCTTGCAAGAGCCAATAGAAATAATAGGATTTAACTGCTATAGGCCGACAGGCCGATAGACTCCAAACACCATCTAAACTTCTCTATTCCCACTAGTTTTTTCAATGCATCTACAACATTCTTCAAAGTGTCTATCTTCTCCAATATAACCTTCCCATCTTCCATCATATCATGAACAAAATGAAATTGTACATCAATATGCTTTGTTCTGGCATGGAAAGTTAGATTCTTTTCTAAGCAAATCACACTCTAGCTATCACAACAAATAGTAATCTATCCTGCATCAACACCAATATATGAACACAATCTCTTAAGCCAAATGGCTTCCTTACAAGCATGAGTAGTTGCCATATACTCAACTTCTATCATGGAAAAAGCAACCACAGGTTGCCGCTTACTCATCCAACTGATTGCACCACCAAACATAGTAAACACATAAGCACTCGTGGATCCCCTGCTATCAATGTCACCCACCCAATCAGAATCCACAAATCCTCAAATACTCACGGAATGCTGAGGTCCTGTAGGATAACCATGATAACATAGGGAATACTCGGAAGTACCCCATAAATATCTAAACACTCTCTTCACTACATCCTAATGTACCTGACCAGGATTAGCCATAAACTAAGGACTCCCACTGCTTGGGCAATGTCTGGTCTTGTATAGACCATAGCATACATCAAGTTGCCAACAACACTAGCATAAGGTACTCTGGTCATATCCTCTATCTCAAAAGGAGACTTTGGCAAATCATTAATAGATAAATTTGTCCATAAAAAAATAGGAACACATAATGGTCTATGTTGGGAATTAAGGTGTCTCAGCCTTAGTAATTCCTTGTATTATTTTCATTGTATTTATTTATTTATTTCCTATTATGTAATTAGGGTGCAAATCATATGTTGTCATCTTGTTCATCCTACATGGAAGATGACCACATGTCAATTTGTTCTCACATGAGGAGATAGGTATCCTACTTAGTAGTAGGAATATTTTGCCATGTGTTATCATCTTGCATAGTGTGTAAGGGAATATTGACTGAAATGGTCATGACAGATTCCTATGACAATTCTATGACATGTAAGAGTTAGAAATAGAAGATTCTATGACAGGTGAGGACATGTGTCAAGAAGCATCTTGGAAGAAGGCATATTTGAGCATCCCAAGGTGGGGTACAACATGTTGTAAGGGAATATGCTATTTATAGCTTGTGTATGACAAATTCTATGACGGTTATGAGTCGCAAGAGTATCTATCATTTCCCATCTTGGGAATAGGCAACTTCTTTGGGATGGGGTGACTTCACAAGTGTCAGGAACATCCTATAGTGTTGGACAAGTGTTCATAGGCATGGGTTTTGGGCCATGAGGCCATGTTGGATGCCCATCTCAAGATAGAGCCATTTTTGCCTTGTATTTTCTATATAAATAGGTGCTTTGGAGAGGAGATACATTATGTGATTGACAGGTAATGTTATGCTGCCATTTTTCTCAAAATATGAGTGTCGAAGATTCTTGCAAGAGCATTGACTCTATAACTGTATTGTAACCTTCATTGTTTATGGAATACATTTGAGCTGTGTTTTGGAGTGTGGGGTTTTTCACCTGTAAGGGTTTTTCCCACGTATATCTTGTGTCTCTCTCTTTTGTCTTACATTCTTGTGTATGGGTTTGCTGCAATATATCTGTTGTTGGGTTAACATTGTTGTAAATGTAAAGATTAAAATGAATTTGTACTCTTCTCTCCTCATTAGATTAGTGTAGGAAGTGATTTCCGCACACCTAGCTACCCTTCAGTTGGTATCAGAGCTTGGCCAATTTTGGTTCTAGCCGCTAGGTAAGGGTTTTTTAAGATAATCTTAGGTTGAGTGGGAGTTTGTGCAGAGTATTTGTATCTTGTTGCAGGAAAAAGATGGCAACCATATCTGGAAGAGTAGAGGTGGAGAAGTTTAATGGCACAAATTTTGAGTTGTGGAAACTCAAGATGGAAGATCTACTTGTTGATCGTGACCTATGGGAAACTGTTGATGGAACAAAACCTATGACAATGTCACAAGCTAATTGGGACCTGAAAGATTGAAAGGGTAAGGATCTCATAAGACTCTGTCTAGCTGACTCTGTCCTATTGAATATCCATGAGGAGAAGACCACGAAAACTCTTTGGAAGAAGTTGGGAGATGTTTATTAGGCCAAGTCCTTGGTGAACAAGCTCTTTTAAAAAAAAAGTTATTTTCTCTGAAGATCGAAGAGAAAGGATCTATTGCAGACCATATGAATGCTTTCAACATGATTTTTGCACAGTTAACATTTGTGGGTGTGAAAATGGAGGAGGATTGGTGTATGACCCTGCTTTGTTCATTACCGGATTCATGGGATCATCTTGTCATGGCCATCAGAAGAACTACAACCACATTTAAGATGGATGAGGTAGTGTCTTCGCTATTATCTAAAGAAATGCAGAGAAAGACAATCGAGTCAGCCAAAGAGACTCTTGTAGTTCATGGAAGACCTAAAGAGAAAGGGAAGAAGAAGGACAAGAAAGGTGAAAAGGGCAAATCCAAATCTCCTGGAAAGTCCAAGGCTCTCTATTGGAACTATGGGAAAATGGGGCATTTCTAAAAGGAATACAAAGAGGAAAAGAAAAAGAAGAAGAAGAATGCCCCTGATTCAGATTTTGACAAGTCACAAGATGATGGTGATGCCTTCATCGCAGACCTAGCCACCCATGCATCTAATGATGTGTGGTTGATTGATTCTGGTACATCATTCCACATGACCTTGCATTGATGCTGGTTCATGAAGTATGAAGAGTTTGATGGTGGAAGAGTGTACCTGGGTGATGATTCTCATCTGAAGATTGTTAGTCATGGAAGAGTCTCAATCTAATTCCCTAATGGATGAGTGAAGAGGATCATTGGGGTTATACACATCCCAGGCTTGGCACGAAACCTTCCTTCTTTAAGTATGTTGAATGATGCATGTGTGCAGGTTGTCTTTCTGAAGGATGGATGCAAGATGAATAGAGGATCTATGGTGTTTGCGAAGGGTACTCTGTTTCATCGAGAGGCATGCACTTCACAGTGCAATGGTTCTTCTGACTCAAAGAAAAGAGCTACAATCACTTGATCCCCACCATCAGAATGAGCAGTAAAGAAATCTGGTTTAACACATTCTGATGGTACTGCACATGCTTTGGAAGTTAAACTTCCTACTGAAAAGACTATGTTATGGCATTTGAGATATGACCACATTCGTGAGAAGGGTCTTAGAACCCTGAAAAATAAAAACCTCATTAAGGGGTTAAATTATTGTAATCTTGAGTTTGACTTTTGCAAACATTTTGTATATGGAAAGCAAAACCATGTTTAGTTTTACTCTAGTTCTCACAAGTCTTCTGGGGTATTGGATCTTATTCATTCTGATGTATTTGGTCCTATTAATGTTCCTTCAATTTCCAAATCTATATATTTTGTATCTTTCATAGATGATTATAATAGAAGGACATGTGTTTATTTTATCAGAAGCAAGACTGAAGTCTTTAGTCGATTTAAAGATTTTAAAGCCTTTGCTGAAAATCAGACTAGTAAAAGATTAAGTGTTTGAGAACTGACAACGGTGGTGAGTTTTGTTTAGCATAGTTTGATAAGTTCTATAAAGAGCAAGGGATTGAAAGACATAAGACAACTCCATACACCCCGCAACAATATGCAATTTTAGAGAGGATGAACATGACACTGATGGAGAAGGCTAGGAGTATGCTTAGTGGAGCAAGCCTCAAACAAATGTTTTGAGCTGAAGCTGTAGCCACTACTTGCTACCTGGTAAATAGGTCTCCTACATCAACTCTTGTTGGTAAGACACCTATGGAGGTGTGGTCTGGTAAGAATCCTTCAGTTAGACATCTTTGTGTTTTTGGTTGTGAGGCATATGCACATCTGCCTAGGGAGAAACAGTCTAAATTGGAGAACAAGGATGTTAAGTGTATTTTCATTGGCTATGGTGTTAATGTGAAAGGATACAAGATTTGGGATCTTGTGGATGAAAAAGTGTTGTATAGTAGAAGTGTTATCTTCAGAGAGATAACACCTTCTTTTGTTGTTATACAGCCAGAACAGACAGAAAAGGAAGATGTGGTTTAGTTTTTCTCTACCCCTAAGAAGACTAAACTGACAGACCTGTGAGACCTGATAATGAGGAGAGCTCTAGCAGCTCTGAAAGCTTAGAAGAAGAAGCAGAACCTCAACCTCAGCCATTAAGGAGGTCTACATGAACAAGAAAGCAACCTGATAGGTTTGGTTATTCATTACTTGATTCTAGTTGTGTTTTTTCCTTACTAACACTGATGAGCCTAGAACTGTGATAGAGGCAATGGGCATGAAAGATGCAGGTTGGTGGAAGGAGGCCATGGAAGATGAGATGGCTTCTTTGGAGAAGAATAAAACATGGGACTTGGTGCCTTTGCCTGAAGGACCGAAACCTGTTGGATGCAAATGGGTGTTCAAGAAGAAATTTAGTGTAGATGGCAGTGTTGAAAAGTACAAGGCTGGATTGGTTGTAAATGGATACTCACAAGTGGAGGGAATTGTTTATGGTGAAATTTTCTCTCCCATTGCAAAGATGACATCCATTCGGTTCTTGTTATCTCTAGCAATTGCTTATGACTTAGAGGTAGAACAGATGGATGTGAAGACAACTTTCCTTCATGGTGATTTGGAGGAAGAGATTTACATGTCACAGCCAGAGCATTACATAGAGAAAGGTAAAGAAAAATTGATTTGCAAGTTAAAGAAGTCTTTGTATGGTTTGAAACAGTCTCCTAGGATGTGGTATATGAAATTTGATGCCTTTGTGTTGTCCATTAGATTTCTGAGATCAAAATCTGATCATTGTGTGTATTACAAGTTTGATAATGATCACATTCTCATTATTGCATTGTATGTTGATGATATGCTATTGATTGGGAATGGTAAGAATATGATTTCTGATTTGAAGTCTCAGTTAGCACAGTTTGAGATGAAAAATCTAGGGGCAGCCAGGTACATTCTCAGGATGGAAATTAGAAGAGATAGAGCTAATAGAAAACTTTGGTTAAGCCAGAGTAAGTATGTGAATACTGTGTTGGATAGGTTTAGCATGGCAGATTGTAGACCATTGTGTGTTCCTATTTCATTGGGGACACAGTTGTCTATTAATGATTGTCCAAAATCTCGTAGTGAGGTGGAGGACATGAGCAGAGTACCTTATTCTATTGTTGTTGGTAGTTTTATGCATGCTATGGTCTACACAAGACCAGACATTGCCCAAGCAGTGGGAGTCCTGAGTCGATTTATGGCTAATCCTAGACAAGTACATTATGATGTAGTTAAGTGAGTTTTCAGATATTTGAGGGGTACTTCTAAGTATTCCATATGCTATCATGGTAATGCTACAGGACCTCCACATTCAGTTTGTATTCGTAGATTTGTGGATTTTGTTTGGGCAGGTGACATTGATAGTAGGAGATCCACCGATGCCTATGTGTTCACTATATTCAGTAGTGCAATTAGTTGTATGAGTAAGAGATAACCTATGGTTGCTTTGTCCATGATAGAAGCTGAGTATATGGTAGTAACTCATGCTTGCAAGGAAGCCATTTGTCTTAAGAGATTGTTATCAGATATTGGTGTTGATGTAAGATAGATTACGATTTGTTATGACAGTCAGAGTGCGATTTGCCTAGCGAAGAATCCAACTTTCCATGCCAGAACAAAGCATATTGTTGTATAGTTTTGTTGTTATATGGAGCCTAATTAGACTCAGAGGTTAAATTTACCCCACTTTTATTGGTGTAGTTTCCCCCCAAATTCCTACGGGGTCAAGGGGCAACGCCCCTTACGGGGTTATATTTTCATTGGCTGACATTAAAAAAAAATCCTATTTTGTAACCGACAAAAGTCATGATAAAAATGGCTAAGGGTTAGGGATTCCATTGATGTATTGTAGCATTTTGCAGCAGTATTGAGTTGCAAGGATTGCTGGTTGTAATCAGTTTGATTTACTAGATAATAATATTGGACTCTTTATTGGTGGATGTAGCCTGAGTTTGGGTGAACCACATTAAAACTTGTCTCTCGCTATTATTATTTCTGTGTATTTTTATTCCTCTATTTAATCTTTATTTGCATTTAATTGATATCTTATGTCAGCTAACCCTAAAAAGTGGTATCAGAGTGGGTTGTGTTCAACTATCGTCTACAGAAATGTCTCATGGTTGAGTGGGAGCAATGGCGGATGAGGGTAAATTGAAGATAGACAAATTTAATGGGTAGAACTATTAATTATGGAAGATGCAGATGGAGGATTATCTCTATCAGAAGGTTTTATAGAGGTCGTTGGAAGGAGTAGCCAAGAAACTGGCAACAATGACTGATGAGGATTAGAATCTTCTGGACCGAAATGCACTAGGAACCATTCGGTTGTGCCTCACACCATTGGTGACATTCAATACAATGGAAGCGAAGATAACATATGGTCTAATGAAAGCTTTGGATAAATTCTATGAAAAGCCCTCAACCTCAAATAAGGTATTTCTCATGAAGCATTTATTTAATCTAAAAATGATTGAAGGTGGATCTGTGACAAATCATTTAAATAAGTTTAATATGATTATCGGTCAGTTAACTTCTATAAAAGTAAGTTTTGATGAAGAGGTGAGGGCTCTCTTGATATTATGTTCTTTGCCAGAAAGATGGAATAGCTTGGTAGTGGATGTAAGTAATTATGTCTTTGGCTCAAATACTTTAAAATTTGATGATATTGTTGGTGTTATCCTTAGCGAGGAAATGCGATAGAAAAGCTCAGGAGGGTCCACATTAGGTAGTGTTTTGAATGTAGAAAGAAGGAGTAGATCAAAGGTGAGAGGAAAAGGTTCTGGAGGTCATGGGAAGTCATGAGGAAAATCAAAGGACAAGAGATCGCAATCTAGAGGATAGAAAGATTGCTAGTACTATGGGAAACCAGGTCATTTGAAGAAAGATTGTTGGTCTCAGAAGAATAAAGAAGGAGACAAACAAGAAGGAAATAAGGAGGCAAATGTGGTAAGTAATAAATCTGAAGATGATGCTTTGATTATTTCCCTAGATAATGTTGATGATTCATGGGTTTTAGTTTTAGGGGCCTCATTTCATACTATGCCCCATAGAAGTTATTTTTTTGATTATGTCCAAGAGGATTTTGGACTGATTTATTTAGGAGATAACGAACCCTATCAGATTGTTGGAAAGGGAATAATTAAGATTAAGTTGCAGAATATGAATCATTGGTTACTACAAGAGGTAAGGCACATTCCAAGGCTCAGTAGGAATTTAATTTCAGCAGGGCAGCTAGCTAAAGAAGGTTGCATTGTTACATTTACTGATAAAAATTGGAAGGTTTCAAAAGGTGCCTCAATAGTAGTAAAAAGTGTGAAAGTAGGCAAATTATATCTTTGTACAAGTCATATTGTTCCTTCTACTTTAGCTGTTGCAGAGAAAAAATAAACAGGTTCAGGAATAGTTGATGCAACTTTGCAGGAAGAGACTGAAACAGTTGCTACAGGTTCTCAGACAACACTGTGGCATAACAAACTTGGGCATATGAGTGAAAAAGGTATGAAGGTACTTCATTCTAAGAAAGTTTTACCAGGTCTAAAATATATTAATATGAATTTATGTGAAAGTTGTGTGTATGGAAAATAAAAGAGAGTTAGTTTTCTCAAGGATGGGAAGCAAAAGAAAGATAAAAAGTTGGAGCTTGTGCATATAGATGTATGGCGACCAGCTCAGGTATCTTCTCTCAGTGGTTCTCGGTATTATGTTACATTCATAGATAATGCAACTAGGAAGGTATCGATTTATTTCCTTAGGTAGAAATCTAATGTATTTGAAAGATTTAAGAAATGGAGAAGCTTGGTTGAGAATGAGATGGGTAAAAGATTAAAATGTCTTATATCTAATAATGGTGGTGAGTATTGCATCAAAGAATTTGAGGATTATTGTTCATTTAATGGAATTCGTAGGTAGAAAATGGTTTCAGGGACTCCATAAGAAAATGGAGTGGTTGAACGCATGAATATGACAATAATGGAGTGTGCAAGGACCATGAGATTGCATGTTGGGCTACTTTTAAACATGTGCGCAGAAGCTGTCAATACTATTGTATATTTAATTAATAGAGGTCCTTTAGTTCCTTTGGGCTGTAGTATTCCACAGGAAGCATGGATAGGTAAGAAGATGAGTTATTCTTCTCTCAAAACCTTCGGATGTGAAGCATTTGCACATGTAGATTATAAAAATAGAACCAAGCTAGATGCAAAATAAAAAAAGTGTACCTTCATTGAATATGGCATTGATGAATTTGGTTATAGCCTTTGGGATTTTGAAAATCAAAAAATTGTGAGAAGCAGGGATGTTGTATTCAATAAGAAGGTGTTGTACAAAGATCAGTTGCAACAGTATGAGAAGAAAGAAAAAGATTATGTGGTGCTGGATGATACTCCAAATAGTGATGTTCTAGTGGTTCCTCCTCTGCAATAGCAACTAGAAATACCACAAACTCCAATGAATGTTAGATGGTCAACAAGGCTAAGTAGACCTCTTGAAAGGTTTTCTCTCTCTTTGTATTCTATTTTGTTAATAGATACTGGTGAACCAAAAGGGTATGATGAAGCTATGTAGGTGGATACAAAGGTTCAGTGGGAGCTTGCAATGAAAGAAGAAATGGACTCCTTGCTGAAAAATTAGACTTGGGAATTATGTAAGTTACCTGCAAGTAAAAAGGCTTTACCAAACAAATGGGTTTATAAGATAAAAGAGGAAGATGGAGGTAAGAAAATATTTAAAGCCAGGTTAGTTGTAAAAGGATTTGCACAAAAAAAAGGGCATTGATTTTGATAAGATATTTTCTCTAGTTGTCAAGATGACTTCTATTTGTACTATTTTAAGTATTGTAGCTGCTGAAGATTTGCATTTGGAACAACTAGATGTGAAAACTATCTTTCTCCATGGTGATTTGGAGGAGGAGATATACATGGAACATCCCCAAGGATTTGAGGTCAAAGGTAAGGAGAAACTGGTGTATAGATTGAAGAAGAGTTTGTATGGCCTGAAACAAGCACCTCGACAATGGTACTTAAACTTTGATAGTTTTATGGCTGAGCAAGGCTACATCTGGTGTAATTTTGACTAGCTACATTATTTTGTGTTTATATGTTGATGACATGCTTGTAGCGGGGTCTAACATGGATCACATAAGGGAGTTAAAACAATAGTTAGCACAATCATTTGCTATGGAGGACTTGGGGGCAGAAAAACAAATCCTTGGTATGAAAATTTTTAGAGATAAGAAGAAAAAAATTGACTCTATCTTAGGCTAATTATGTTGAAAAGGTGTTGCAGAGTTTCCATATGGAGAATGCAAAAGCTGTCAGCACACCTTTGCATAGTCATTTGAAATTGACTAAGGAGATGTGTCCTAAGACACTAGAGGAGAAATAAAAAATGTCTAAGGTACCATATGCTTCAACTGTAGGAAGTTTAATGTATGCCATGTTATGCACAAGACCAGATATTGCACATATTGTAAGAGTCATAAGCATGTATATGAGTCATCCCAGATTGGAGCATTGGAATGTAGTAAAATGGATTCTCAGATATTTGAGAGGTACATCCAATAAACACTTATGTTTTGGGGGCTCTAATACTAATTTAGTAGGTTATGTAGACTCAGATTTGGTAGCGGATATTGATACAAGATGGAGTACTAAAGGTTATGTCTTTACTATAGGTGGGATAGAAGTGAGTTGGATCTCACGATTGCAAAAGGTGGTTGCTTTATCCACCATAGAGGCAAAATATGTAGCTGCAACAGAGCTAAGCAAGGAGATGATATGGCTGCGATCTTTCATGGAAGAATTGGGAAAACAACAGGCTAACAATTATTTGTTTACAGACAGTCAGAGTGCTATACATCTTGCAAAGAATTTTGTCTTGCATTCAAAGACCAAACACATACAGTTGAGGTATCACTTCATTCGATCAGTGTTGGATGATGGATAGTTAAGGCTGGAAAAGATACATACAGATGAAAATCCAATAGATATGTTTACAAAGGCAGTGACAAGGGAGAAGTTGAGCTCCCCTTCAACTTCGGTTGGTCTTCAAGATTGAAAACAAAATTAGAATAGCAGAGTCTAGGGTGCTTATTTCCAGTGGGAACTATAGGGTCAATGGTGTTATGATTAGTCTCCAAGTGGGAGATGATATGGTGTGGAGTCTGATCAGTCTCCAAGTGGGAGATTGTTGTTATATGGAGCCTAATCAGAGTTGGAGCTTAAATTTACCCCACTTTTATTAGTGTGGTTTCACCCTAAATTCCTATGGGGTCAAGGGGCAGTGCCCCTTGCGTGGGTTTGGGGGTAGTGCCCCCAAGATGAGGTCAAGGGGTAGTGCCCCTTGTGGGGTTATTTTTCATTGGCTGACATAAAAAAACCCTTTTTTGTAATCGACAAAAGTCATGATAAAAATGGCTAATGGTTAGGGTTTCCATGATGTATTGTAGCAATTTGTAGCGGTATTGAGTTGCAAGGATTGCTAGTTGTAATTAGTTTAATTTGCTGGATAATAATATTGGACTCTCTGTTGGTGGATGTAGCCCGAGTTTGGGTGAACCATGTTAAAACTTATCTCTCACTATTATTATTTCTGTGTATTTTCATTCCTCTTTTTAATCTTTATTTGCATTTAATTGATATCTTCTGTTGTCTAACCCTAACAAGTTTCACTTCGTGTGAGACATGGTAGAGGATGGGAAGGTGAGGTATGACATGTTGTAAAGGAATATGCTATTTATATCCTATGTATGATAGATTCTCTTACAACTGTAAGTTATGACAGCTATGACAGATTCTATGACGGTTGTAAGAGTCATAAGAGTATCCATCATTGGCCATCTTGGGAATAGGCAACTTATTTGGGATGGGGTGACTTGAAAAGTGTCAAGAACATCCTACAGTTTTAGACAAGTGTCCATAGGTGTGGGTTTTGGGCCATGAGGCAATGTTGGACACCCATCTCAAGATAGAGCCATTTTTGCCTTGTATTTTCAATATAAATAGGTGCTTTGGAGAGGAGATGTATTATGTGATTCACAGATACTGTTATGCTGCCAGTTTGTCTCTAGATACAAGTGTCGAAGACTCCTAGAAGAGCATTGGCTCTATAACTGTATTTTAACCTTCATTGTTTATGGAATACATTTGAGCTATATTTTGGAGTGTGGGGTTTTTCACCCATAAGGGTTTTTCCCACATATATCTTGTGTCTCTCTCTTCTATCTTACATTCTTGTGTATGTGTTTACTACAATATCTCTATTCTTGGGTTAACATTGTTGTAACTATAAAGATTAAAATAAATTTGTACTCTTCTCTCCTCATTAGATTAGTGTAGGAAGCAATTTCTGCACACCTAGCTTCCTTTCAGTCTGCAATCTGTCATGCTAAATCTCTCCAACACGGTCTTCACATACTTACTCTAGCTTAACCAAAAAAATTTGTTTGCTTTGTCTCTTCTAATTCTCATTCCTAGAATGTACCTGGCTTCCCCTAAGTTTTTCATCTCAAACTTTTTCTATGTAATGCTCTGGCTGTGATATGTAAATCTCTTCCTCCAAGTCACCATGAAACAAAGTTGTTTTCACATCCATCTGCTCCACTTGTAAGTCATAAGCTTCTGCAAGATAACATAAATTGAATAGATGTCATCTTCGCAATGGGAGAGAAAATTTCACCATAATCAATCCCTCCACTAATGAATACCCCTTCGCAACCAATCTAGCTTTGTACTTCTCAACACTACCATCTGCACTAAATTTCTTCTTGAACACCCATTTATAGCCAACAGGTTTCGTCCTTCAGGAAAAGGCACCAAGTCCCAAGTTTTGTTTTTCTCCAAAGAAGCCATCTCATCTTCCATGGCCTCCTTTTAGGAACTTGCATCTTTCATGCCCATAGTCTCTATCACAGTTCTAGGCTCATCAATGTTAGTAATCAAGGCAAACGCACAACTAGAATCTAGCAATGAATATCCAAACCTATTAGGTTGCTTCCTTGTTTGTGTAGACCTCCTCAAAGGCTGAGGTTGAGGTTTTGCTTCTTCTTCTGAGCTTTCAAAGATTCTAGATCTCTCCTCATCATCAAGTCTCATAGGGTTTTTCGATTCGGTCTTCTCAGGGTTAGAAGGAAACTGAACCACATCTTCTTTCTTTTCTTTCTCTTCTAGCTGTAGAACAATAGGAGAAGGTGTTAGCTCTCTAAAAATAACACTTTTCCTATACAACACTTTTTTGCCCACAAGATCCCAAAGCTTGTACACTTTCACACGGACACCATAGCTAATGAATATACACTTAACAGCCTTGTTGTCCAACTTTGACCTATTCTCCCTAGGCACATGAGCATATGCCTCACAACCAAAAACATGACGATGTCTTATTGAAGGTTTCCTACCAGACCACACCTCCATGAGTGTCTTACTAACAAGAGATGAGGTAGGAGACTTGTTTACCAGGTAGCAAGCAATGACAACAGCTTCAGTCCAAAACTTTTGTTCAAGCCTAGCTCCACTAAGCATACTCCTATCCTTCTCCATCAGTGTTCTATTTATTGAATCTACAACTCCATTTTACTGAGGGGTGTATGGAGTTGACTTATGTATTTTAATCCTATGTTCTTTACAAAACTTATTGACCTATGTTGAACAAAACTCACCACCATTGTTAGTTCTCAAACACTTAATCTTTTTACCAGTCTGATTCTCTACAAAAGCTTTAAGCTCTTTGAACCAACTAAAGACTTCAAATTTTCTCCTGATGAAATAAACACGTCCTTCTACTGTAATCATCAATGAATGACACAAAATATATAGATTTAGAGATCGAAGGAACATTAATTGGACCAAACACATTAGAATGAATAAGATCCAACACACTAGAATACTCATGAGAACTCGAGTAAAACTAAACACGAATTTTTTTTCCATATATACAATGTTGACAAAAGTTGAAATCGAGATTACAATCATCTAACCCCTCAACAAGGTTTTTATTTTTCAGGGCTCTAAGGTCCTTCTCACCAATGTGACCAAGTCTCTTATGCCATAACATTGTCTTTTCAGCAGGAACTTTCATTTCCAAAGCATGAGTACCCTTAGGTACCCAAAATGCACTACCATCAGAAGTTGAAGCAACACGTCTCTTCGTGGATGGTTCCAATGGTGAGGACGAAGTGACTGTAGCTCTTTTCTTTGAGTCAGAAGAACTATTGCACTGAGAAGTGCATGCCTCTAGCAGAAATAGAGTACCTCTTTGAGTACCCTTCGCAAGCACCATAGCTCCTCTGGTCATCTTGCATCCTTCTCTAGAGAAGACAACTTGCACACTTGTATCATTCAATTTACTTACAAAAAGTAGGTTTCATGCCAAGCCTAGGATGTGTATAACCCCGAAGATCCCCTTCACTCATCCATCAGGGAATTGGATTGTGACTCTTCCACGGCCAACTATCTTCAGATGAGAGTCGTCACCTAGGTACACTCTTCCACCATCAAACTCTTTATATTATGTAAACGAGTCTCAATGCGAGGTCATGTAAAAAGAGGCACCAGAATCAATCAGCCACACATCTTTAGATGCATGGGTGGCCAAGGCAGAAATAAAAGCATCACCATCATCTTGTGACTTGTCAAAATCTGAATCAGAGGTGTTCTTCTTTTTCTTCTCCTCCTTGTACTCCTTTTGGAAGTGCCCAGTTTTCCCACAGTTCCAACATAGTGACTTGGACTTTCCAGGGGATTTGGATCTACCCTTTTGATCTTTCTTGTCCTTCTTCTTCCAATTCTCGTTGGGTCTTCCACGAACTGCAAGAGCTTCTTTGACTGACTCGGATGACTTTCTCCGCATCTCTTCAGATAATAGCAAGGACACTACTTCATCCATCTTGAAAGTGGTTGTAGTTCTCCCAATGGCCATTACAAGATGATCCCACGAGTCCGGTAAGGAACAAAGCAAGGTCATACAATGATCCTCCTCCTCCATCTTCACACCAATGGATGTCAACTATGCAACTAGCATGTTAAAGGCATTTAGGTGATCTACAAAGGATCCTCCATCCTCCATCCTTAGAGAATACAACTTCTTCCTCAAGAATAGCTTGTTCACTAGAGATTTGGACTGATAAACATCTCCCAGCTTCTTCCATAGTTCTTTTGTGGTCTTCTCCTCATGGACATTGAACAAGAGAGAGTCAACTAGATAGAGTCTCACTTGACCCTTAGCCTTGCGATCCTTGAGATTCCAATCAACTTGAGCCATTGTCGTTGGTTTTGTCTAGAAATAGTTTTCTATAGGCCTCTATCAACAAGCATGTCTTCCATTTTAAGTTTCCATAACTCAAAATTAGTGCCATTAAACTTCTCCACCTCTACTCTTCTAGATGTGCTTGCCATCTGATTCCTCCAACAAGATTATAGAATACTCTACACAGACTTCCAGTCAATCAAAGATTAGTACAAAAAACCCCTACCCAGTAGCTAGGACCCAAACTGGCTAGGCTCTGATACCAATTTAAAGGAAGCAAGGTACGTGGAATACGCTTCCTACACTAATCTAATGAGGGAAGTAGTATGATTTTTTTTTGAAACCTTACAGTTACAGTGATGTTAAGACAACAAGATAGAGATTACACACCACACACACACAAAAAGAGAGTAGACAAGATATACCGTGGGGAAAACCCTTTCGAGAGAAAAACCCCATAGTCTAAAGCACGGCTCAAATGTATTACAATAAACAATAACAAATTACAATACAATTTCAAAGCCAATGCTCTTTCAAGAGTCTTTGATAGTCGTATCTAGAGATATTCCAGCAACATAATAGTACTTGTCAATAACACTATGTATCTCCCATTCAAACACCTGTTTTTATAGAGTTTACAAGGAAAAATGAGAAGCTTCTAGAGATGGGCATCCAACTTGGCCTCATGGCCCATTACCCATGCCTAGGGACACTTGTCCAACATTACAATAAGGCTTTTACACTTTTCACAACATGCCTTCTCAATGTGGGTGCCTAATCCCAAGATAGACTATGACAAATGCTTTTACGCACCTTACAACTATCATAGAATCCGTCATACATGACAACACTTACAGTTGTAAGAGAATCTATCATAAACTGACTAAATATAACATATTCCTCTTACAACATGTCATAACCCACCTTGGGCATGCAAAGATGCCTTCCTCAAAGATGCTCTTCGACACTTGTCTTCACGTGTCATAGAACCTTCTATACTTTGCTCTTACATGTCATAGAATATGTCATAGGAATCCATCATAACACTTATGTGTCATAACTCCTTACACATACCACAAGATGCTGACACATGGCAGAAAACCTCTACCACAATATGGGACGCTTATATCAACATGGGATGAGTTGACTATCCTAGTCACATTACAAGTGGAGTGACAACACACCATGCCACTTCACACTAAATGACAAAATATGATGTCAAACACAAAATACATCATAGGTAAATAAATAAATAAATAATGAAATAACCAATGCTAGGAATTACAAGGTTTTGACACCTTAATTCCCAACACACATGAGCCCACCTAGCTGCTCTTAGTAGTCACCTGTCAAGAAGAGGAATCTCCTTCTGATAAGGCTTGATGTGCTCAAAGATCCAAGTCATGATCAGAGATGAGTAGTTAAAAGCAAGAGCTCCCTATTGCATAATAAAATAGAAGTCCTTATAGACCATGGTCGAGATGTCTAGTCCCCAAGTGTAAACTCTACTATGCTAAATAGCTTATATAATTGTTGCCCAACACCATCTCAAGTGAGGTGAGGCCTTGTCTCCAGATAGCCTTAATGTAATCAAACCAATTAGGAAATTCCTCAAACAAGGAATGTAAATTCGTGGTACGAAGATGAGATGAACTCTATTCTAATCCTTAGGATGACTCATCCCCATGATCTGTACCCAAGAAGTCTTTTCCTCGAAGGACTTGCTAGCTAGTAGAACAAGTGGGTGTCCTCTCACAAGAACCCCTAGAATACATTACACATCATACAGAGTGATAGTCCACTCTCCTAAAACTTGAGGAAACCTGAAGGTGTTCCTATCTGCATCCCAATAAGTTAGAATGTCATAGAAAATGCATGCCACAAGATGTACAACTGGCACATGTAAAATCCTAGCAAAGCCTTCTATCCTCAAGACAGCAAGCACATCAGTAGATAACGTGATGCAGGAGCATTTAGAAGTCATTCAATGAATTGGGATAGTTAATGTTGAGTTGCAGGGTGCCAAAAAGTGACATTGGGGACTACCACATTTTACTGCAGATGAGTGTATGGCCACATAGTTTGGAGGTTATGTAGAGCAGTGCAGAAGGCATGACATATCTAAGTTTCAAAAGTTTTGGATCACCACAAAGGTATCTAGAAGTGTTTGAGTTAAGACTGTGTAACTGGTTATCAAGTGGTTATCAAGGGAGACATTGGAACCTACTGCATTCTACTGCAATTGGGTATTAGGCCTCATGGTTGGGAAGTTTAGTGGAACAATCCAAGAGCTATGTCATATCTAGATTTTATGAGATTTGAGTTATTGCAACAGTATATAGAGACATCAAAGTGAAGACTATGTTACTGGGTTGCAAGAAGATGATTGTATACAAGTTTGGGAGCTTGCACCAGTGATCTGGGATTGTGCATAAAGAACTAATGTTTTACGGAGGTAAATTAGGACTAGAAGAGCTTATGTTGAGAACCACAATGTGATATTTTATTCCTAGATTACCGTAGGTGATTTGGGACCTGAAATGCAAGGATGATTACACGTTTCATGTGGCAAGAAATCTTTAGGTTGGCAAGATAATATTTTGAAGACTTGCTAAGGATATACATAGGATAAAAGATTGTTTCAAGGTGAGGAGATGGTGTATGAAGAAAGTGTGTAAAAATATGAATAGTCTAGAAGAGACAGAAGTGTTTTGAACTTGGAAGATAACAGAGAAAAAGTAGAAGACAGAGTAGAGAGAAGAAGAAGAGATAGAGCAGAGAATAGAGAAAGGAGAAGAGAGAAGAAGAGAACATGGGATAATGAGGTTTCAATAAACTTTTGTAATCCTGGGCTATGGTCTACCATATGAATAGCCCTAGAGGCACATATAATGAGATATGGAATTCTAATATATTGAGAAGTGATCTTTTGAGGCTGGATTTTTTTCCCTTTTAGATTTTTCCATGATAAATCTTGTGTCAATTGTTTATGAGGTTGGTTGTTTAAGGCTGCAAGGCTAGACAGTCCTTCATTGGACCCTCCTACCTTGACTACATCAAAATGTTAAAACTTGCAATGGAGAGCATCAAATAATCTGCATAATCTTCACAATACAACATTCATCACTTGCATAACACTTTTGTTCATATCAACTCCATAATATCTTTCGTCTTATCATCTTTTAGTTCAAATGGAAGGAATAAACTTCTTTATATATGCATATCAACTCATTTTCAGGAAAACCTTTCGTGCAATGCTAACAAGGTGCAACACTCAGAGAAACTAGGTCGACATCTAAGGCTACTCAAACTTTATTTTTTGCAAATGTCATGGACACTAGCTCATTTGGGTGCTAGTGTCTAGGTGTTTGAGGTCCTTTCAAGGCCTATACCTATATAATGACACTTGGAAATAGTTTATGCTTAAGAATCTAATCTTCTCTTGACAGGAGTTTGTATGTCATTCCAGAATGGTGCTAAAACTAGTGTAAATCATTGGTGTTGATAATTTATGACATAACATTTACAAGAGTGGGATTAATGAGGGCATTAAGGCTAGTTGGTGACCAATGAGTGTCAAATGGTGATAATTGAGTCTTCTCTATATTCCATAAATATTTCATGTGATTATTCTTTCACAAGTAAAACCATGCCCTAATCTCATTCTAGGCTTTCCTTTTATTATTTCTTGTGCAATAGCCTTATGTATCTCTGCGAAGGCATCCTTGTGGCTCAAAAATAATGCGTTCACACTAACTTATTTCTTGTGGCTATATTATTCTTGCTAAGAGATAGTTGTTGATATGAGTAGGGGTGTTATCATTCAAAAAGGCCATGTGTGCTATAGATATCCTTATGTCTTCATAGCAATGCCTTGTATTTTCTACTACACATGCATGTAGATCCTTCTCACTTCTTGGACACATTGAATACATTATACATATATGTGTTCATTTGTCTTTCTCTAGTGCAAGACATTTCCTACCATCCCTACCTATTGATGACCTCTTGTTGATGTGACAATGGTTATTGGCATATTTTGATGACTATTACTACTATTAGTCTACTCGTGCTCATTTATTCAAGCCTTGGGATCATGTTTCCAATTGATGTATAGGTTTGAACTAATACCGATGTAGCTTTCTACAAGGTTGAGAGGGTTGTATGCACCAAAATCAATGCACAAGGACACTAACCTATACCCTTTAAGGCCCACATTCTAATTGCATATAACTTATATAGCTAATTAGAAGATTTTATCCCTATGCTTGTTGTATTTATTTGTGATTGAAGATGGATCTTATTTCCCTTTAAAGTGTAATAATCTCTCCCATTATGTTCTTATAAGCACCATTGACTATAAAATCTAGATCATGGGCATGCATAAATGATTTGATTAATTATGATACCTACGTGACTTATCGTGGGGTCCATAATGTTGTAATGGCTATATAAACATAAAAAATTTATACAAGTTAGATGATTGTTAGTTATCTTAAGTGTTGTGTTGTATTGTAAATCCTATGCTCCTTATTAGTTTAATCTATCACATAAATGCTTGCACATCCCTATTTCTTTCTCTCGCTTTCACTTGTATGTTCATGAAAGGTGTTGAAAATAGATTCTTACTCGTGTATGGGAATTTCCATGGTGTACTTGATACATTTAGGATGTGACATGTTATGTCCATGTCTAAGGTGACATTTTCTAATCTAGTTCCATGTTGGTTAGTTTACATATGTAGGGGTCAAGTAACATAATTGAGAGTATATCTAAGCTATGCTTTCCAATGAGTCATGTGGATGCCTTATTTAGTCATGTTTAATGAAATGATTGATCTTTTATAATCACTACTTAGTTAATGGTCTACAAGCTTCATCTATGAAGAAAAATAGTTGCATGATTGGTTTTCATCATGATTTGCACTAGTGAAGGTGTTGAGGGAAAAATTGTGACTGATTTGCCCATTAGATCAAGGCATTAAATAGCTATATGGTTTTAATGGAAAGAATACCATTGTTAATTCATTTAAGAAATACTTTTCTAATTAGTTATAGTTTATGTCTTATTTTACCTAAATGGTAAATCCTTTTCTACAAACCTTGTTATATCCTAAGAGTTCTCCCTAAAGCCATACTATAAAAGGGTTAAGCATACAGGAACTTCTTAATCATCTTTACCTCCCATTGGTTTAGCAATAAATATCATTAGAAATCCTATGATTGATAAATACTTAGAGGGTTGTGTAGACACCAAAAATTGACCTCTTTTCATTATTGTCAATTTGTTGCATCATTCTCCTTGCATATGTCAATTTTGTCTAGCATGCTTGTGTAACTATTTTCTTCTAAACTATCTCTTTTCTATCATTAATTAAATAAATTATATTTATTTAATTAATCTCATCTATTATCATCTATCTTCATCTATTTTCTATCTATAATTAAACAATCTTTAATTGTTTATTTATCTCATTATTCCTTTTACAAATAAATAAAATCAATATTTTATTTATTTATCTTCTCACCATCTAAATAAATTAAATAAATTTATTTATTTAATTTATGTTAACACTTTCCCCTATCATTTAAAAATAAATTAAATGAATTTATTTATTTAATTTTTTTATCTTATCATTTCTTTATCTTATCACATTCTTCTATGTGTACAAGATAGGTATTATCTTAAATCAAATACAAAAAATAATTTTAATTGGTTCTAAAATCAATCATCCACACCATCCAATCCTTAAAATAGAAAAGCACTCTATTTTAAGAAAATCAATCTTAGTACTACCAACAAACCAACTACAATAATTTAATAAAGTCTTTTTCTATGGACACTTGTCTTGTACACATTCATCTAAGTTTCTCATTCAATTTCAACCATTCATGTAGCCTCCTAATCTCCATTGTTGATCAATCTTAGTAGAGAGCTATAAAAACACCCTCTCACCTCATTTCATGATCATCCCACACAATCTTGAAAGCGTCCAGATTATCATCTCATGCATATTGAGCATCCATTGAGCACTTTGAGCATATCATCCATTATCATTGCAGCTATGGCAACTCTGATTGTTCACTATGGAGAAGCAATCCAGAATTCAACCAAGGAATCAAGCAATCTAGGTGACTTTGCTTTTGATTTGCATTCATTTTGTGTCATTTAGATGGATTGTTTGAAGGTGGTAGGATTAGGTTTAATTTGCAATGCTTGATCATATAAAAACCTTATTTTTCCTGCATACACATTCTAACATGTCTGGTGGGACCCATCCTTGATTAACATTTTCATTTTGGAAAGTTTTTGTGAAGTTTAGATACGCAGAGTGCAGTTGGTCTACAGGTTGTTGTGTTTGAATAATAGAAAATTGTATTTGCATGGATCCTAGCCGCAGTTGGTACACAACAAATCCTGTTTGCATTATCCCTAGTCACACTCGGTCCTCAGGAAATCGTATTTGATCAACAATAGCTCGCATCAAGTCATATAGGGTTTTTATTCATGTTTTTTCTATTTTTGCAAGATTTTCTAGGGTTTTAGTTATTTTTTATATCACATTTGGGTTGCAAGCTTGTTTATTTGCTAACCCTAGTTGTTCTTGTCATCCCTAAGCTGGTTTATTTAGGGTTTTTCATTTGTCTTTAATCACATCAATTATCAAGGTCTGTGTTTTTGTATGCAGGGTTTTAATCCAAGCAATTCATCTTTAGAGGTTATAAGAGATTTCATCATTATCAATTGATCATTTACCCTAATTGAATTTTGAGTTTTTGCAGAAATTACAAGATCCGAGCGCTTTTGAGTATCAGACAGTCACATTTGCATGATTTGTAGTTGCATTTGCTTGACACAGACTCGCATATGGTTGATAGTCAGTTGCATACGGTAAAAGTCCATTCACATTTGGTTAATAGTAAATTGCTTTTGATTTCTGTCATATACAGTTGGTGTTAGACATTTGCATTTTGATTTCTTTTGCAATCTAACATTTATTTGTACAGAATCTTATCATTTTTTGAAGAAACGAGATTTAAAACTACTGACAAATTTGTTTGCATGATCGATCGTTCAAAGAATTTTCTTATTTTCCACTAATCTAGGAACATTTGGTTTTGGTGCTTAAAAGGAATATTATTCTCTCCGTGGTTGTTTTATCTTTTTGTTTGCTTGTTGTGTGGTGCAGGAGCACCCTAGCCAGTACATGCCTCCATGAGGCATTCTTAGGTTTTTGATTTAGTATTGATGATCTTATGATGTAATAAGGTCTAAATGGCCACTTTAAGCTTGGAATAGGTCCTAGGAGGTTGTTAAGAGTTCATTTTTCAAATATTGCAAACAATGTAAAAGTTGTCAATGTAGAAATTGCAAAAAAGTGTAAAAAAGGCAAAATAGAGAAGTTGAAGGGTCAAGGAGGTTAAAAGATAGTTTGGATTGGTTGATTTAGTTGTATGAAGTTGTAAAGCCTTTAAAAAGGCTATTTGCATAATTTGTAAGGTAGAAGTGTGGGATTGGAGAAGAATTGAATAAGAAATGAGACTATTTTGTGCAAATTTGTAGCATTTTCTCTAATTTTAGGCCATTGTACGACCATGTACTCTACATAAACCCTTGTCTCCTCCATTGAAGGTAAAATCCATGTGAATATACTTTGTTATGTAGTTGGTTTTATGAAAATCCATTCAATTTTGTGAAAGTTATAGGCAAATTGCTCCAGGTGGGTTTAAACCCTGATTTAGAGTTTGTAAATAAAATGATTGGTTTCAAGTTAAAAATTGCATGAAAGGCCATGGAAAAGGTTGAATAATGATTCCTTTAGCATGTGTAGACATAATTGAGTGTGTTTGAGGTGTTGGAAAAGTTCCAGGTTACCTAGAATGTTGATTTTCAATAAACCCCTCCAAAAACTAGGAAAAATGAGGGTTTGGTAACTTGAAGGCTTGGTGGGAGTTTCCCATATTGAAATAGTTGTTTTGGGCTATTTGAAACCCATGGAGAAGGTCTAAGCAAAGATATGAAATTGGGAAGGTGGTTACATAGGGGTTGCTTTGTAAAAGTGGCCTAATTAGGCCTATTGACAAACTGAGATAGTCACATTTTGAGCCTTTTGTCCCAAAGTACCTTATATTGGATTTTTGATATGTTTTAAAACTCAATAAAGGGTATTCAAAAATGTCTTTACATTCTTGAGTAGGTCTAAAACAAAAGATATACTCTGATAGTCCATTTTGGAGGGCTATTAGGAATAGGGCAACTGGTAAACAAAGTGTTTTGAATGAAGAGTATAGACTTGGGTGAGATTTTATTAAGGTTTTGTTTCAGACCCTAAGAGGTATAAAGACCTTTGGAAACCTTGTTTTAGTTCAGAAGTGTTGAAGACCCTAATTGTGCCTTTTAGAGGGAGAGATTACTAGAGTGGAAGCCTATGAAATTTGAAGTATATGTTGGTATGAGCCTATTATTGTGAAATATACCTTCTTATGAGTGAAGTGAACCCCTTTCATTGCATCAATTGGTATCAAATCTCAGAAGTTTTGGGCAAGAGAAGTTTGTGGTTGTGTGTTTGTGTTTGTGCAGATTGGTTGCTAAAAGACTAGGTGAGACAAAGAAGTTAAGAAGCAACGTTAAAGGGACTTGCTTAAAGAAAAGATGGATTTGTTGAGAAGATACCAATAGGATAAGGATTCAAAAAGGAAGAAGAAACAACAAGAGAGGAAGAGAAAAGAGGAAAAGACAAAGCAAATGAAGATGGATCAATAGATTAGAGAATTGAGGCAAGCATTAGAGGAATTCAGAGTGATGAGAGAAAAATTTGAGGCTGAGATGGAATAGTTGGGTAGGCAAGCCACAAGTTGGCATTTGACAATTAAGAAGAGAAGAGTTGTATGGCCTATTCAAAGGATGATACATAAAAGAAGACACATGAATGCATTAGAATCAAAAATGAAGATGATAGAACCTTTGATAGAGGTACGAGAGGAGCAAACCAAACAAGAAGAATATGAAGAGAAAGAAAACAAGATAGAGGTTGCAGTCATCCCCAAACATGAAGATGAAATTGTAGAAGAGGTAAAGGATCTTATGTTAGAGGGAAATGATACTGAGTTGGTGTCAAAGTGTGATTCAGAGAAGATCAACGATGAATTGATCTTGAAGACTCAAAATGAGTTGAAGAAACATGGTTGTATTGTGGTAAAGACAATGTATCACTTCCTTGTTGTGATAATACCTTGGAAAAGGAACAAACTATGGGTCAAGATGTATTAATAGAAGAAAGACAAAGATTTGAGATAGAGATTGTGACACATCAGAGCATGAAGGTGCAGATTCAAAGAAGCAAGATAAGGTGGAAACAAGTCGGCATAGACCAACTAAAGCCAAAGGTGAAGATGAAGATCAAATGGAGCTATTTCAAGAAGAAACACATAGAATACTACAAGGAGGAGCATTTAATGATGAATACTTGTTACTACATTCAATCGAATAGGACTTGGAGTTTTCATTTGACCAGGAGTATGGTGCAGGAGCACCCTAGCCCTTACATGCCTCCTTGAGGCAATCTTAGGTTTTTGATTTACTATTGATGATCTCATGATGTAATAAGGTCTAAATGTCCATGTTAAGCTTGGAATAGGTCCTAGGAGGTTGTTAGGAGTTCATTTTTCAAATATTGCAAACAATGTAAAAGGTGTTAATGTAAAAATTGCAAAAAAGTGCAAAAAAGGCAAAATAGAGAAGTTGAAGGGTCAAGGAGGTTAAAAGATAGTTTGGATCAGTTGATTTAGTTGTATGAAGTTGTAAATCCTTTAAAAATTACATTTACATTGTTTTTAAGGTAGAAGTGTGCAATTGGAGAAGAATTGAATAAGAAATGAGACTGTTTTGTGCAAATTTGCAACAGTTTCTCTTATTTCATGCCATTGTATGACCATGTACTCTGCATAAACCCACTTCTCCTCCATTGAAGGTAAAATCCCTATGAATCCACTTTGTTAATTATGTAGTTGATTTTATGAAAATCCATTCAATTTTGTGAAAGTTATAGGCAAATTGCTCTAGGCGGGTTTAAACCCTAATTTAGAGTTTGTAAACAAAATGATTGGTTTCAAGTTAATAATTGCATGAAAGGCCATGGAAAAGGTTGGATAATGATTCCTTTAGCATGTGTAGACATAATTGAATGTGTTTGAGGCATTGGAAAAGTTGCAGGTGACCTAGAATGTTGATTTTCAATAAACCCCTCCAAAAATTCAGAAAAATGAGGGTTTGGTAACTTGAAGGATTAGTGGGAGTTTCCCATCTTGAAAATGGTTGTTTTGGGCTATTTGAAACCTGTGGAGAAGGTCTATGCAAATATATGAAATTGGGAAGGTGGTTACATAGGGGTTGCTTTGTAAAATTGTCCTAATTAGGCCTATTGACAAACTGAGACAGTGACATTTTGACCCTTTTGTCCCAAAGTAACCTATATTGGTTTTTTGATATGTTTTAAAAATCAATAAAGGGTATTCAAAAATGTATTTACAGTCTTGAGTTGAGGTCTGAAGAAAAGATATGCTCTGACAGTCCATTTTGGAGGGCTACTAGGAATAGGGCAGCTGGTAAACAAAGTGTTTTGAATGAAGAGTGCAAACTTGGGTAAGAGTTTGTTAAGGTTATGTTTGAGACCCTAAGGGGTATGAGGACCATTGGAAACCTTGTTTTAGTTTAGAAGTTTTGAAGACCCTAATTGTGCCTTTTAGAGGGAGAGATTGCTAGAGTGGAAGCCTATAAAATTTGAAGTATATGTTGGTATGAGCCCATTGTTGTGAAATATGCCTCTTTATGAGTAAAGTGAACCCCTTGCACTACATCATTGTGCATGTTTGTAACCCTAAGCTAATAAGAAAAGTATCCTCTCCCCTTACCTATCCAATGGATCTTGGGTGTATGAGAACTTATTATATTTAGAGAGGGCCTGCTCTTGAGACACATCTGCAAGGAGAACTCATTTGTGACCCCAAGTGGTACTTTCATCTGTTCCACTATATAAATTAGGATAATGTGAAAGCAAAGTCCAAACTAGTATAAGTGCTTATCGTATGGTGCTAGTTCGAAAGGAGGCATACCTAGTGTATATTAAAACTCATAGTAGAGCTAGTTAGAGCTTTAAGTGGCTTGTTGGACGTTTGTAAGGTGCCGATTCCCTAGATATTCACTAGAAATATTTTTCTAGTGGCCAAAATCCTTCTATTTGTCCCACGTTCTCGCAGTTCTAAGTAGAGATAGCAAATTTTCTTTGGAAATTCAAAGTTTGGTATGCTCGAGGAGTGAGTGTAATGTAAGGGGGAGCCAATGCTACCAAATTTCTAGGCTATCTACTTTAAATAGTTGCGGCTGGAGAAATCCAAGTGGGAATTCAACAAATATTATCCTTGCCTAGTCTAGGTTGTATAGTTTGGAGTGTTTTGCATGCTTGTGTGTTTGTAATCATTTATTTTCTTGTCAAAGCAAACAAAAACATTGCCAAAAACAATTTCCTGTCACACTTAGTCACACTTGAGCAACAAAAAATTGCATTTGAGCCTTTCACTGCTGCATTTGAACAATAGAAAATCACATTTGAGCCTGCCACAGTCGCATTTGAATATCAGCCAATCGTAGTTGAACATCCTGTCACATTTGAACTTTAGATGCTTGCATTTGGCTTATCTTAAAACTGCTAAAGTTTCAGCATAGTCACATTTGAACAACACAAAGTTGCATTTGAGCTCTTTCTAGTTGCATTTGAACAGTAGCACCTTGCACTTGCTCATCATACAATCGCCTTTGCATTATCCAAAATCACATTTGAGCAATTGGTAGTTGTGCTTGGCCTACGTAGCATCACTTTTGGTAAACTATAATATGTCATTAGCTATCCAGTCTATTAATCACTTCATCCTTCAATCTTGAGTTTATTGGTAGCTTCTGGACACATACAAATTGATCATTTTCAACCAGTATCTATCAAATCACGTCTCAACCCCATCACATTTTGGATTTGTTGAGCCCTCCATCCTTTTCAGACTAAAAAATAGCTAGCATCATCATCATCAATCAACTAGCACACTATCATTATCTTTTGGCTCTAATCAGCAACTTGCTCTTTTGATCATTTCAAAAACAAATTGTCCACCTTTGAGTTCATGAGTCTATCTCTTGGGGGACAATCCAAACAAACAATCAAACCAAACCAATCCAACAAACAGTCAAACCAAAACAATCTAAATAAACAATCAAACAAAACCAATCCAAAAAAGCAAACAATCCTCAATCCAAATCCATCTGATCATACCAATCCTATCAACCAAACTCAGTCAAGCAAATCAGCTTAGAGTCTCAACTTTGACAAACTAGTCCAAACATCACATCAATGCCTCGCACAAGAAGCCAATACAAAGCATCTATGGAAGCCAATTTACAGCAATTTCAAGCTACTCCCCTTAAGGATGCTTCCCAATTTACAACTAGAATTCCTAAAGAGACCTTTGTACCTGAAGGATACACTATTGTAGCTCCCTCAAACACTCAAATGCCACAACACCATTTTGGACTTTCATCATCTACTCATGTCCCCCAATATCAACCTGCATATGAGAATTCATCTAATGATCAATAGGATCTTCAAGACCCTGCAGCTATACGACAGGCTAACAAAATCATCGATGTCAATCAAGAACAAATCTTCCTATGCTTAGCTCAAGCTATAGTCAAATTGCCTAACGAATTTGGTATATCCACAATTCAAAAACATGGACCTACCAATAATATTGTTGTTGTTGCAAAGGACAAAGCCATTTCTACCATGCCTACCATATCTACACCTTCACTATACAATAGTCATACCGTTCTAACCATTCCTCCATTTCATGCACCTACATCCGTCAAACCTTTGATAACGCCAACCAATGTTGTTAATTCTTATGTGTCACAAGCTCCTCAAGTATCTCACCTAAATGCATCACAATACACCTCATCTCATGTGTCTCAACCTGCTCCACTCCCTTCCATAAAGACACCTTCTTTGCATATACCCCGAACACCTCAAGTGGTTCACCTAAGTGTGTCACATATTGTTAGATCTCATGTGTCTCTCCCCATTGTATCTTCTTCCATGAGCACATCTTCTACACATGTTACCCAAGCACCTTTAATTGTATCGCATGTTGAACCATCCAAACCATCTTTATCCATGAATCTTGTTCAAACATCGCAAGCATCTCCCGCTCCTAATATCCCAATTATTGACCAAACTTTTGGATCATAGCCATACATGGATCAACTCTCTTCACTTGAACCACAAACATCCATCCAACAAGTACCCCATGTCAATCCACCAAATGTATCCCATGCTCCCTCTAATCCTCATTCTTACATATCTTACATAAATCCATCCACCATATCTTAAGCCCTGATGACTTCCAATCCACATATCTCATACATCAATCCTTCCCATGGTTTGCATGTGATGCAAACTCAAGGTACTAATCCATCTCCAAACACCTACACATTGCTACCAATAGATAATTAAGTTAAAAATACTTACATCCCATCCCATACTATACCACAACAACATTCCACTAACAACACTTTGGCATATCATATCCCTCACCCGATTCACCATCTTCCTATGCAACAACAACAACCATTTACCTCTAAAGATGAACAATGACTCTTAGACTTGGAGCAACAATTGGCTAATTTTCTTATGGGACACACAAAGAAAACATTTTCTTTTGAGGATGTATGTCCATACCCATTTGATAAGTCATTACAAATGTTACCTTTCCCTCAACACTTTGAGATGCCACAATTTGACAAGTATAAGGGTCAAGGAGATTTGACTAACCATCTTCAAACATTTTATGTCACTTGCCCTGATGTCCCTTATAATGATACATACCTTTTGTGATTATTTACTCAAAGTCTTAGGGGACAAGCCTTGGAATGGTTTTCAGATTTGCCACCAGATATCAAATCTTTTAGAGAACTTTGAAGCAATTTTTTTCTCACACTTCGCCTTCAATGTTGAATATGAGGTAACCATGAATGATCTTGTCAACAATAAACAACGCAATGGAGAAAACTTTTCATCATGGTGTAACATGGATAGTAAACTCTCATGGTAAATCCCTGAAAAACAACAAGTGGTTATCTTTGTACAAAACCTTCATCCTAAGCTATCATTCCAAATACAATTGCAAAGTGCCACCACTTTTGATGAGCTCATATCTAAAGGAACCACCATTGAAAAGATTTAATTGCTAAGGGTGTTATCAAAATCTTCAAAGAACCCAAAGACAATGCACAATCATCAAATGACAAATCTTGTTTTTGGAACAAAAACAAAAATGTTGTAAATGATGGCATTGTCAATGCAAAGAACATTCAAACTATGACACCTCCCATCCATATCCAAGCAGAAAATAAAAACACACCATTTCTTCCACAAGACCAAATGAGAACAACTCCATCCCCTAAGTGGCAATTTACTCCTTTGGGGGAACCCATCCAATCAGTCTTAAAGAAATGTATACAAGTAGGCACAATAACATTACCCGAGGCTTGACCTTATGAAGAACTGCAATACAAGCCCAATTGGTACAAAGACAATGAATATTGTGAGTTTCACAGACTGAAAGGACATAGTACATCTGGATGCATGAAGTTGAAACATGTGAATCAAAACCTCATTGATCAAGGGACCATTCGTATTGATACACCTAAACAAAATTCAAATTATGACCTTGATACTTTTAAGAATCCACTTCCCTCCCATGACTAGCCAAGTACTTCCAATAAAGGGAAGAGTATCTAATATACCTATGAGTCATCCACTATTGGTCGCATCAAACAATCTCATATCTCCACCATTACCATAAGAGAAAAAGAACATCATCATCCTAATACCATTCATCAAGCTGCATTTACCATCCTCAGAGCTCCTAATTGTGTTGTTAGTACTCATTGTAGTTGTGTTACTATCCAAGGTGCACCATCTAGTGTTCCCCCAACCTCTAACTATAATATCCTTGATCACCTTGGCAAGACCCCTTCTGACATTTCTATTTTGGAGCTCTTGCGTATATCACCTGCACACAAAGCCATCCTAGATAAAGCCTTACAAGAGTCCTTAGTCCCCAATGATACTAATACTACCCAATTCCAAACCATGATAGCTAGTATTGCGTCACCCTACCATTTGACCTTTTTTGACAAAGATCTTTCATCCCTTGGTCCATCCCATAATGAAGCCCTCCATATCAAATTTTATATCAACTAATGCTGTGCCAAACAAATTTTAGTAGATGGTGGAGCTGGACTCAACATCCGTTCTTTAAAATTAATCAAATTATTGGGATATTATGAGGATCACATTGATACTACTAAAAGCATAACTATCAAGGCATACAATGATGCTGAGAGAGATTCTGAAGGGATTATCTATTTACCCATCAAAGTTGGTCCTATAATTATAGATACCAAGTGTCAAGTTCTAGATGTTGAATTGGCATATAATATTATCCTTGGTCATCCATGGGTACATGTCATCAAAGCTATACTATCCACATACCATTAATGCCTCAAATTTCCCCATAATGGAGTTGAAGTCAGAATTCCTGCTGACCTAAATCCATTTGATTATTGTCAAACTTTTCAAGCCAAATATAAAGATCCTAATCATGTCTCCATCAATATTGAAGCCTATCCATCCACCCCATATGCTGATCCAACCAACGTACACAGGCCCTCATCTAGCAAATTTGTCCCCGCCATTGAAGCTAAATACCAAGAGAAAGGACTTAGTGAATACACATTATAATAATCTTATTGTGTAGGAACTTTGTCTTTATCTCCAAAATCTTATGGCCAACCATCTATATCCAAAATCATGTCATCCCCAACCATTATAAAAGTACCTCCTACCATATTCATAAAACAAGCATGCTTGAGGATGAAGATATTGATGACATCAACTCTTGGATTTTCCTCGATAACAATGATCAACGTACACTCAAAGTTGAGTGCTATAACAATGGTTTTCGCATCATCAAGAATATGGGTTATAAAGGACAAGGAGGTTTAGCACCACAAGAACAAGGATCTATTGAACCTATTATTGTTAACAAAAATCTTAATAAGCAACATCTAGGGTATGGTCAGGAGGACCTGCCTTCCAAAGACATTGAGTGTATTCTCGAGGAAGTAGCGCAAGCTTTTCCCACAGAAGGGACTTCTAATATAGGTATCATCGAGGACTCTTATTTCCATATAATTGAGCTATTCTAAGACACCGCCATCTTTAACTTTTCATTAGCCTTATCCATTTTCTACTCCTCATCCTCTGACCTTAAACTGGAATATCCTCACCTTGTCGATTGGGACCAATAGGGGGCACCTATTTTAGACACATTCCAAAATGATGAAGCTATAGCAGAATTCATGGGTTTGAGACAAGGCATACCATTGGGAGATCACAAAGCAGGTTTCATGATGGATCTACCTCTATTAGCATATTTTGGTGGGAGCATTAAATCCTTCACTCACAAAAGTGAAATAAATAAAATAAAAAAAGATTGGTCACTAGGTGAAAACCACAAGGCACCTCTTGACTGTGAAATGTAAAAATAAAGGATGTATCCGAGGGTGAAAACCTCTTTGAGGCACCTGAGGATGGAGAATTTGACCTTACTTTGACCAATGAATATCAAGAACAATCACTGTTGCTGATAGAGAAATCTCAAGAGATGATTCTAGGCACAACACAGAATCCTAAGATGACATTCCTGGCAGCATCATTATTAGAACAAGAAAGGAAAGACTTTATGACCTTCTTCATAAAAAGAGAAATCAAGTTTGCATGGACTTATGCATATATGTCAGGGCTAGATCCTTCACTTGTTGTACATCATCTAGCCGTATCTCCAAATGCAAAACCAATTCGACAAAAGCTTCGAAAGATGCATCCTCAAATAACACTGTTGGTCAAAGTAGAAATCTAGAAGTTGTTGGATGCAAAGTTTATAAGGCCAATTGACTATCTAGAATGGGTGTCCAATTTAGTACTAGTCTCAAAGCCTAATGGTTGTATCCATTGTTGCACTAATTTTAGAGATCTTAATAAGGCTTGTCCTAAAGATGACTTTCCATTACCAAGCATAGATAAAATTGTGGATCTTACTGTAGGACATGAAATGCTATCATTAATGGATGGATTTTTCGGATATAATCAGATTAGAATTGTAGAAGAAGATCAACATAAGACTTCCTTCATATGTCCATGGGGTACCTATTGCTAGGTTGTCATGCATTTTGGTCTTAAGAATGCAAGAGCAACCTATTAGTGAGCCATGACAATAATCTTCCATGACCTTTTTTATACCATAATACAAGACTATGTGAACAATATCTTGGGAAAATCCAAAACTAGAGAAGGCCATTTATAAGTATTGGAACAAATATTTGATAGATTGGAGAAATATCAAGTTAGACTAAATCCAAAGAAATGTGTTTGGGGTAACATCTGGAAAACTCCTAGGTTATATCGTATCCTAACAAGGCATAGAAGTGGATCTCAATAAGGTAAAAGCTATAATGGAAACACCTCCTCCATCTAATTTGAAATAGCTTCACAATTTATAGGGAAGATTACAATCCATCCGAAGAATCATAGAACAATTAGTAGATAAATGCCATCCGTTTCAATACCTTCTCCTAGAGGGGGAACCCTTCAAATGGGATGACAAATTTCAACAAGCCTTTTAGAAAATAAAAGAATATTTAGCTAAGCCTCTAGTGCTAGTACCACCGGTACTTGATCGACCATTTCTTTTATACATCTCTTCAACAACAGCAGCCTTGGGTGCTCTCTTGGACCAACATGATGAATCAGGTAAAGAACAAGCCATCTACTACATTAGCAGAACTCTCTTTGGCTATGAGCATAACTACACAACCATGGAAAATGCATGTTTAGCAGTAGTGTTTGCTTCTCAAAAGTTGCGGCATTATATGTTAAACCAAATGACAAAGCTCATATCTAAGTTTGATCCCCTTAAGTATCTTCTCTCCAAAGTAGTGCTCATAGGAAGGTTAGCAAAATGGGTCATGATCCTAAGTGAGTTTGACATCGAGTATGTGGATCAAAAATCTATCAAAGGACAAGTGATCGTAGATTGGATAGTAGAAGTGCCAATGATAGACATCCATCCTATCTGCCCTAAATTTCCTGATGGAGAATTATTCAACTTATACCTTTAATTATTTGGTAGCTATATTTTGATTGATCATATACACAACATGGATCTGGAGCTAGAATTTTCTTCATTGCACCTCAAGGAGATTATATACCAAAATCATACAGAATTGCTTTCCCTCGTACAAACAACATTGTCGAGTATGAAGCGTTAATTACAGGACTACACATGGCTATAAAATGGGCCATTACACAATTACAATTCTTTGGAGATTCTCAATTGGTTATCAGACAAGTCATGGATGAATATCAAACCAAAGATGAAAATATTCTCCCATACAAGTTGATGGTAGATGATTTCTAGAAATATTTCTCCAAGATCACATTTGAGCAAATTCCTCGAGTCAACAACAAGGAACCATATGCTATGGCCACTATTGGTTCTCTCTTAGACATGCCATCTAATGCACACAGATATGAGTTCTTGGTTGAACAATTATTGATACCTACTTTTGAAGTTTTGCAATCTGAGCTTGTATGCAAACTTGTTGGTCCCAACTCTCCTTGGTATGAGGAAATATATGAGTATCTCTAGCATGTCACCTTCCCATTTCAACTATCTAAAAGCTAATGTAAATATTTCTTCACCGAGCCTATCGCTACACTATCCTTGGGGAAACCTTATATCGCAAGAGCCTCGATGGTATTCTTCTTAGATGTCTTGACTCAGAGGAAGCAAACACTGCTTTACGCAAGGTACACGAAGGTATCTGTGGTTCACATTCCACCAGCCCCAATCTTGTTAAGAAACTTTTGAGAGCTAGATACTATTAGCCAACATGATGCATAGAAATTTACTAACCGTTGTCTACAATGTCAGAAACATGGGGACCTGATACATGCTCTAGTACATGTGTTACAACCTATTACTACACCTTAGCTTTTTTCACAGTGGGGACTTGACCTCATAGGAAAAATCCATCCCACCTCATCTAATGGTCATACGTTTATCATCACTGCCACTGAGTATTTCACAAAGTGGGTAGAAGCCATACCAATGACCTACATTACCAGCAAGAAGATATCCAAATTTATCCTCCATCACATTGTTTGTCACTATGGAATCCCACAAGCCATTGTGACTGACAATGGGCATCCCTTCAAGAACTAGGAAGTCCATGAGTTATGCAATAGATTTCATATCCAACACAGGTTCTCAATGCCTTACTATCCTCAAAGTAATAGTCAAGCTGAGGCTTCTAATAAATCCATTATTAAGATTCTTAATAAGATAGTCAATGAAGCTAGCCGTGATTGGCATTTACAACTTAATCCAACCTTATGGGCTTATTGAACAAGTGTCAGAACTCCCACTGGTGCTACACCCTATGCTCTTGTATATGGCACTGAAGCTATCCTACATATAGAGGTTGAGATCCCCTCACTAAGAGTATCCTTACAACATCTTATCTCTGATGAATAATATAGGGTATCCAGGCTAAATGATCTAGAGCTATTGGATGAATGATGTCTCATGGAAGTTAATCATCTCCAAGTTTATCAAAATCATCTTCGCTGTAGCTAGAACAAAAGGATTAGAGAAAGAAGATTCCAAGTAGGAGACCTTGTCCTTAAAGAGAATTAGAAGAATCAATAAGATCGTGAGCAGAAAGGTAAATTTGAACCTAATTGGCTAGGACCATATGTAATCACATCAGTCTATGGATCAAGAGCTTACACTCTTCCAACACCTAAAGGCATTCCTTTAGATGAACCCATCAACTGTGTTCATCTAGAGAAATTTTATGGTTAATTCTCAGATTATACCAAAAAAAATCAAAATAGTAAAGATAAATAATCTGTCCTCTGGTGATAACCTGGTAAACAAGTGCCTTGGATAAGTACCATAGTGAAAACCAGGTAAATAGGTACTATGTGTAGACTTAGCTCTTATCATCTACTTGATCTTCATTTGCCATTCATCATCCATAATAAACCTTATTTGTATAATAATTATCTTCACCCATCTCCATTATAAGCCTAATCATCCATCCAATAAGATCACTTCCTTTTCCACCCTTATGCTTTCTATCATGAGTTTTGGAAATTGTTGAAGTTTAGCTGTCATCTCGATCATTCTCCCTCTGGGTCTAGGTTATTGCCTCATCCTTCATTGTCCATAAAAAAATTTTCAACCCACACTGGGGGCACTTGTTTGCATCTGGTCTTTGGAGTGGATATTTTAAGCATCATCATCTAGCTCTACACCAAATCCATCGCACCAATCCAATCCATATCACCCCATTAATAACATCATATATCATCAATCCCAATCAATCCCAGTCACTCCATAATCTGATCAATCTATTCATCTTCATCATCATCCCATCAATAAGACAATCATAACTACATTTTATTTCTATCATTCAAAGCCTTGATCCCATGGATATAGGGTATGTAGGCAATCTGGGCTACGAAGGAAGTACTCAGATTCAGGCATAGGCAATAGACCATTTCCATCTTTCATCTTTCTTCTAATCTTCACCAATCTTTATCTCCATCCATCCCTCATTTCTTCTATCATCTATCTCCCACATTATCAATAAGCACCCAGAACTACATATCATCATTTCTCATCATCATCGTATTGTGCTTTGATCCCGTGGATACAGGGTATGTAGGTAGTCTAGAATACGAAGGAAGTATCTAGTACGCAAGCACAGTTGATCCTTTCATCCATCCCCATCTCATCTCTTGCACTTCTTCCGCTTCTTCCCTTTGTCTAACTCAAGAAGGAACCAAACTATGTAATTCGAGATAGCTCGAGCACTTATCAAATCAAGGGTGACCAAAGACACTTGTCTGCATGCCTTTAGCCAACATTCGCTATATCTATCCAACATCTCAGCGTTCAATAGGATATATCTTTCCTCACATCAAGGCATTATCTAATCCATCCAAGAGCATCCTAAAATTGGCAAGAGAACATGATGGCAATGTCTTTCATTTTATTTTGATTTATCTTTTGTCTTCTTCTAATACCTAATCAAGACTGCCTTGATTCATCATATCATGGTATGTTCTGATGAAGTATAGACTGGGGCATGGTCATTTGGTTTTGTATGTTGTGTTTGCAGGATGATCTTATTTTCCTACTGTGCATATGGTATCTTGTTTGTGTTGGGATTAGCATCTTGCATATCAATTATCTTTTGCATCTGAGAAGCTAAACAATCTCTTTTGCATTAAGATTTTTCTATGGTAAGACTATTTTTTATACATATAACCAACAAGGTTTCATTATGTTTAGTGGAAATAAGTTCAAACCATTGCTTGTAGAGTCAAACTCCATCTCAAATCAGCTAATATTCATATCTTGTACTTAGACAAGGTTGTATTACGCTATTTTACATTGGATACATCGTCACCCTAGTAATTATACCTTGGTGCATAATATCCATATGCTATATCAAACATAAGGATTGCAAATCTCATTAATTTGTGACCAACCATTGTCAAATGTTGCATCTACTATTCATTTACCATAATAAGATCCATAGCTCTCACAAGGACTGATCAAGTCTCATCTTCTTCTATTTTCATTTTCTTTAGCCTCCACCTGTCCTCGAGCCTGTCTCATGGCAAGTAAGGCTATGTCTCTATCTATCTCAAGGCATCGGTACCGTGCCCCCAGCCTAACCTTAACCCTTTCTTCTAAGCCAAAACCTAATTTTTCTTGTCCATTCCCCAACTTCGTCGACCCGACCCTCATTCTTCGTGTCACCTCATCTCTCCTTGTTTTGTCATCTAATCGTGAGTCAACCCAGTCTTTTCCCAGTAGCTTGGCTTTCCTCTCGAGGGGGCACCACCACCAGCTTCACTAGGGCATAGCCTGTTTATCTCAATGTATTAGTTCTGTCTTATTTGAAACAACACCCTAACAGACATTGTCTCAAAGAGGGGCAAAATGTAGACACCCAAAATTGACCCCTTTTCATTATTGTCAATTTGTCACATCATTCACCTTGCATATGTTGATTTTGTCTAGCACACTTGTGTAACTATTTTCTTCTAAACTATCTCTTTTCTCTTATTAATTAAATAAATTATTATTATTTAATTAATCTCATCTATTATCATCTATCTTCATCTATTTTCTATCTATTATTTAACAATCTTTAATTGTTTAATTATCTCATTATTCCTTTTATAAATAAATAAAATAAATATTTTATTTAATTATCTTCTCACCATCTAAATAAATTAAATAAATTTATTTATTTAATTTATGTTAACACTTTCCTCTATCATTTAAAAATAAATTAAATGAATTTATTTATTTAATTTGCTTTTATCTTATCACATTCTTCTATGTGTACAAGATAGGTCTTATCTTAAATCAAATACAAAAATGATTTTAATTGGTTCTAAAATCAATCATCCAAATCGTCCAATCCTTAAAATAGAAAAGCACTCTATTTTAAGAAAATTAATTTTAGTACTACCAACGAACCAGCTACGATCATTTAATAAAGTCCTTCTCTATGGACACTTGTCTTATATGCATTCATCTAAGTTTCTCATTCAATCTCAACCGTTCATGTAGCCTCCCAATCTCCACCATTGATCAATCTTAGTAGAGAGCTATATAAACACCCTCTCACCTCATTTCATGATCATCCCACACAATCTTGAAAGCATCCAAATTATCATCTCATGCATATTGAGCATCCATTGAGCACTTTGAGCATATCATCCATTATCATTGCAGCTATGGCAACTATGATTGTTCACTATTGAGAAGGAATCCACAATCCAATCAAGAAATCAAGTAATCTAGGTGACTTTGCCTTTGATTTGTATTCATTTTGTGTCATTTAGATGGATTCTTTGAATGTGGTAGGATTAGGTTTAATTTGCAATGCTTGATCATATAAAAAATTGATTTTTCGTGCATACACAGGTTGTAGTACTGAGGCCAAGAGATGTATGTGTGTAAGAAATATTAAGGGATTCACAATTGAGTGATATAAAATTGCTTCTATCTTAAATCACACATGTATACTTCTTTATATCTCCTTGCAGTGAGGTATAGTAGGCTTTTCCATGGTTTCCATTAGGGAGCGGTAATCTATTTCTTATTGTCTTTTTTAAATTTCTTTTTTGTTGTCCTATCAAGACAACCTCAAGGATCACCCTCCTAGATATTGTAAATCTTGAAGAAGAAGAGGGGCTACTCTATGCTATGACTTGGTCCATTTTAGTCTAGCACTCCTTGTTGATGTGTCTTGCCTCCATTCCTTCAATCCCTCTCCCTTGCTTTGGCATTGATTGTCTACACTAAAGGAATGGAAATACAAATTTGGAAGCAAATAGAATAGAAGACTTATTCAATAATATATCCTACTACAAACTCCCACCCCAAACATAAGGTAGGCAATGGCAATGTTAGGCTTTCCTAAAAATATAGAGAAGTACATTATTTTTAAGATGGATAAATGATATTTTTATTACCTATGAAAAATTAATTAATTTAGGAGAGATAATGTATCAAAGGATAAAACATTCCCTAGTTGTTAAGATGGCAACACTACATGTTATTCGGTTCATGTCTACTTCATAAGAAGTGAGTTTGAAATCTAATAAAATAGAGGCATGGATAAATCAAGAGACTCTCTTATACAAGTAACTTATATTTCATAAGATGTGAAAAAACTATACACATAGATTGGAAGTTAGTTGAGTGTTCTACCACACACATGTACATGTCTTTGAAAATGAAAAAGAAAACAAACTACGTTGGTCATAATTATTAGTTCTTGCCATGGCAGGAATACTATTGCATCCATATGATGTAATTTATTTTATCCATTTGTCCAATCAGAATAGAGTATTAAATTCATTTTACAAATCTACTATAGTTGATAATTAATTTTCTTATTTAATAATTTGGTGAATGTAATTACGCCGATAGGCGTTTCACTCTAGAGTGAGTCAAGCTTTGTACAACATAGGAAGTGGAATCAACAGTCTCCTTCTAAGTGTGGGTACAGGGTGATCATCAAAACGATCTTAGCCGCACATGTCAATAGTAGGAATAATGTTAACATCAAATTGTATCAATGGTAAGGCGGTTGCTTAAGTAGCAAGTTTGTTTCAGCTCAGGTTGTGGGGTAAGTGCAAGAAGATGAGTTTACTTTTTGGCCAAAAAGTGGAAGTGTTTTTCCTATTTTTCAAATTTTATCGTACTTGAAGTGACAATTTGAAGTGCTTGCACATAAAATATTAAGATGATGTAAAAATAAGAAATGTAGGATTTTGTTTCTAGATTTCCAATATGTAATTTTTTTTAATACCCAGTTGATGGAAGTTGGTCTTTTTTTGGATGTACAAAAAGTGGCTTTTTAGAAGTCCCCTATTTTTTGCAAAAGCATGCATGTGTACAACCAACATAATTTGACCTAAATTAATGTATTTTTCTAATTCATTTTGTGAAAAGGTTATCAGGATGTTGAATTTTGGTCAGGATAATTTTTTTATAATTTTTTGATAAATATTTTTTTTTATTAATTTTTTAATAGCCCTAATTAGTGTTTTGTAAAACCCTTCATGTACGGCCAACATAATATGAGCTAAAATAATCAATTCACTATTTTTTTTTCATCATGTAGAGAATGATGTCTAGTTTGGTCAGACATTTTTTTTTTCAAGAAACTTTCAAAATCAAAAGTTATTAAAAAATAGTAACCTATGTTATTTCAAGTTTATGAGTTAGTTTTTTTGGTAAAGAGCTAATTATGTTGAATAGTAGAAAAAATTACATATTTGAAAAATAGACTTTTAGATCTATAATGGGTTTTAATATCGTTAAAATATTCTGAAAAAAAAGTCATCAGCCATAGTGGTGAAACTAGTTTTTTCCCTTGTTGTTTTCATGGTCTCCTAGTTGCAAGTCCAAAGCTAAGGCTTGGGTTTCCAAGCCTAAAACCAATGCAAATTGGCGGGTTCAAAATTTCAAAAGTTTAGAAATGGGTACCCGTTATAAATGGGTGCCCATTCATAACAGGTGTTGGTTATAAACGGGTACCCGTTTTAAAAATAACAGGTGCCCATTTTAAAAATAACAGGTACCCATTTCTAAAAAATAAAAAAATTAGCCATAGGCATGTAAAACAAAAAAAAAATTGAAAATGGGTACCCATTTTGCTTCGAGAGCCCGATCCTAAATGGGTACCCATTCCAAGCAGCATTTTTCATCCGTGGGAGACTTCTGCGAAATGTATACTCAACTTCTTGCTTGTACCCTGTGATCTCATTTTTGTAATAATTGTTTGGGAATTGGGTACAGGCATCCTTGGATTGCCATCCATTTTATGAAAATAGGATGGCTTGTAAGAATCATCATTTTGGGAATTGTTAAAACATGATTGTGCTTCGTTTTGATTCTCATGACCCCCTTTCACTATCATTGTTCACACCGTCTCTCAGACTTTAAAATGTTGCATTGATGTAATGTCACTTCTTAGTAGGAAAAATAACATTGTTATGTTTCTCTCAAATTATACAGATCTATTTTTTGGTATATATGTTGATCTAAAAAAGCTAAGAGCTATTTGGTAATTTATGTAATTAAATAGGATTTCTTGCTAGAATGGAGGGAGGACCTAGCATAGCTAGTGCTATGGAATTTTCAACATGCTAGTCGTTAATTATGCAGAACCCATATATTCTACATCTAGCAATCTCTGCTAGAGTTGGGGGACTTCTCTTCGAATACAACACAGGTGAGAATATATCATTATTTCTCTTTCTTACTTTTTCTAGAAGAGTTTTTGATTGACTACTGCACTTTTTGATCATTTTATAGTTTGCATGTAGTTGGGTGGTACTTTTTTCCTTTGATTTGGGAACCAATAATATGGTGGCATATGGGTCTTTTAAGATTTGTGTCTTAGATCCAAAGTAAGAGTGATTTAAAAATTCCATCCAAGTGGATCTAGGCCTAGATGAACGAATATACTGTTGTAGTAGATAAATTAAGTTTTAGGCATATTACATTGAAAAATGAAAAGAAATTTCTTTTGCTAGGTGTAGATGGTGATAGTCACAAGGTCGATCTGATTGTATTCATGGGATCTGGAATATGTATTCACCATGCTACATTCAAGAATGTTAAGCATGTTATAAACCATGAAGGTGGATAATGTGGAGAGAAATATTTGATAGGCAATTTCATTTGTGTGGGCTAAATCTTGGATAATAGAATATACCCTACCCATTAGCCAGAAACCTATAAATCATGAAGATGGCTAATGTGAAGAGAAATATTTCACAGACAATCCCATTTGTGTTTAACAAACCTTGGATACTAGAATATACGCTACCCATTAGCCAGAAACCTATAAATCATGAAGATGGCTAATATGGAGAGAAATATTTGACAAGCAATTCCATTTGTGTAGGACAAACCTTGGATAATAGAATATACCCTACCTATTAGCCAGAAACCTACTATAGAAATCCATAGAAGAAAATAGAATCTACTCCATCCATTAGCTGCTTTAGAAATCCATAATAAAGGAAAAAAAATACTAGCCAGTTTTGGGTGATAGGCAGTGTGGTCAATTAAGGTAGGGGAAGATAGTAGAGATAACAAATTGGGTGATAGGATATGTATTGTTAGCTGTGATGTGAGATTATTCTAATACTTTCACCAATTAATCCTTAATCTATTTTTATGACACCCTAGTTAACAACAATATTGTTTAATTCTTAGTTTAAGTAGCATACGTGAATGTTACACCATTCAAGCCTTTATAGTTAAAGTAGCATAGGTGAATGTTACACAATTAAAACACTTATTATACTAATTTTAGTATTACAATTAATGTTGTTTTCTTTTTTGGCAGAGTTATATAATGAGTATTTCAGTCTTACAATAAATGCTAATATTTCTATTTTTTTTTGGGTGTTCATGATTATTATTTAAGTCTTATTTTAAAGCTATATTTCTTCGTGGGTTGCATGTGTGATATCTAGTTCTCTTCTCTACATTCGAGATGATTTTGAATTGGTAGCCAAGAGTACAATCTTGCAGGTAGTAAAACGTGCCAAATTTCATGGGTTTAACACCTTACACCTAAACATAGATTCCTCTTATTTTGCAAACTCCCTTTCTACATTACTACCCCCATCTATTTTAAGAGAGTTATATTTAGTATTCTCATGCAGCAAGCCCGTAATTAGCTTCTCTGAATGGTTTTATTAATTGTTACAGGAGACTATAGTGAGTGTGACAATTGCAATAGCTATTATTGGTGCAGTAGTAGGAGGATATGTCAATGATATATATGGGCAATAAATATAAATAATTGTTGTAGATATTGTTTTTACAGCAAGAGCAATTGTAATGGATGTAGCACCCAATCCCTGGGTTTTGATAATTGAGTGAGTATTTGTTGGTCTAGGGGTGGGAATAGCCTCTGTCAACATTCCTTTATATATTTTAGAGTCCTCTCCTACCAAGATCAAAGGAGCTTTGGTTAGCACCAATGGCCTTATGATCACAGGAGGCCAGTTTCTGTCCTATCTCATCAATTCAGCTTTCACAAGGTCGTGTAAACAAAATTTTAATCTCAATTGGTTGAATTCATTTAATGATTTGGCTACTTTTATCTTAGTAAGATGGAACATAAATTCACTATTTATTTTATAGTTTTAATACCAAAAATGAAAACAATTAATTTCCAAGAGATTGAATTTTGCTTCAAATAAATCCAAATCCATTGATTCAATTTAAATGTGGTTGGTAATTAAAAGAACAAGGTAAATTGGTGTAGATTCTCAACACTCAACCAAGAACAAAACAACATTCATGCTAAAGTTTAACACTCTACAGTGTTCAAATTCTTTAAGTTTCATAATGCAATTATAGGCAAGAATATTATTAGTTCCATCAATAGGAAGATTGAGAAATGATAGTCACATTGAGAAGTTGAGTCATCTTATTGTCTATCTACCAAAGTGAAATTTCTACAAGAAGATATACTACAAGTGTATGCATTTGCAAAAGGTGGGTTACATATCAAATGCTATGTTTTGTATTTTTGTGGATACCTTATCTATTGAACTACATTCAAAGTAGGAAATAAATGAGAAAAGAAGATCCATTGTAGTGATATTTATTGTAAATCAATCCAATTACCAATAGACTTGTGTGTGTGTGTGTGTGTGTGCACGCGCGCGCGTGTGAATCATCTTGTATAGTGAAGATTGGGAACCAATGTTCATAGTGTTGTTTGCCTCCCATAAGGGATTGTGACACTTGTCTAGAGTCTAGTTAACTCAATTGGTGTTTATGCCAAGACATGGGTGCCTACATGACATATGAATAAGATCTAGCTCAGTTACATCAAGGTAACTATAATTGACCTAGTCAATTTTCCACATAGCATAGGTAACTATAATTATAGAGGTAACTATAATTGACCTCGTATACCATGGATGTTGCAACAATTATAATATTTGCCTAAGATCCATCTTTAAATATGTTTTAATGTATATTCTTACTCTATTTAGCATGGGTAGCAAAGATGTTTGTATTTGTATGTGGGATATAGGTAGCAGAAGCACACTAGCATTTTGCAAGTTTGTGCTTATGTCCAATACAAGTGCTTCTTTCTTTATATTATAATATGCATGCTTGGCAGACTTATCGAGGGTGGGGTCAATTCAATAGTCAAATCAATGTTTTGCATGAAAATGTAAATAAAATCCATCACCTATACTATTATATATTAAGATCCTTTCTAATTACACTTAATCTTTCCTTTGGGGTATGGCAAGGTGCGAATGCATGGAAGCATTTTACAAAATTGTGCATGGTTGCACTTTAAGTTCGCTCCTGAACTTTTTACATTAAGTTGGTAGATTTCTTTGTCGCACATGCATAAAACTTTCCTACCATTTGAATGCCTTCCAAGTTTGAAAGTAAAATCTTGAAGTTAACTTGTGGCTTCCATGAAATTGTTTTAGGACTTTAACCATGACATGTACCATTCTTCCTACACTTCCTTGTTGGAATGAGGTAGGAAGAATGATATAGGGCACAGTTAGACGCATTTGTTGTTCACTTTTCCCTTGTTGTGTTATGTTTTAAGTTTATGGTAAAACATTTTCAACTAATACTATAAAGCAAGAGTTCACTAGTCCCTTCTATGAAATAGTTTTAGGTATTTCTTCTAATAAAACCTAATTTCCTTTAAACAAAAGCACTTAAATAGAAATACCTATCGATGTATGCATTGCACATCAAGTGCGATTGCTAGTTTATCTAGTTTCCTATTGGCTAGCCTTATGAACAGTAGTGTGAAAAATATAATTATTATTTAAATTTGATTACATTTTAAATATTCAATACATATACATATCTAAGTACCAAGTTGGCACTGTCGAGTGGTAATCATGCTATAATTGGTTTGTACAAACTTGTTTTCCATTACATACTACAGATATAATCGAACATAGTACACCACCGTATAATGCCTCTCGCAGTCTGTAAAGTGAATATAGCAGGCCGTAAACATTTTGTTGTATGTTATATTATATTCTTGTATGTTAACTCTTATATTATAATTCATATAATATAAATCCAATAGTGGTGTTCAAAAGCTGAAATAAATCATGCCACTGATAAGTTATTAATTAAGCAATATTATACGTGATGCAAATGAGTACCCAAGCTAAACGTCCATATAATTTATTATATTCATAATTTAGGAAATAAGCAAAGCAAATTCCATGTAAACTAAATGGCATAGATTTATGCAATGAAGAGTGCCTTCTAATATATACTATAAATAATAATATTCATATATATTATATGAATCATAAATATATAATATATTAATATTAATATATAATTAATATATTTATAAGTTCATATTAATATTATTATGCCGAGAGGCATTATACAGTCATAGTGGGGTGGGGATGAGAGCACTCATTTTTTCTGCCTAAATTTATAAAAAAAAATTAAAATACAAAAAAGAAATAAAAAATAAAACTTAAGAAAATCAAAGAAAAAAACCAAAAAAGAAATTAAAAGAAAAAGCTAAATCACAAAAATTATGGAACAAAAAAGAAATTGGAAAAAATAAAAAAATAAAAACTAAAAAAGAAATTGGAAAAAATACAAAAAAAAAAAAATGGAAATTAGGAGAAAATTACGAAAACTATGGAACCAAAAAAGAAATTGGAAAAATTAAAAAAAAAAAATTGCAAAGCAAAAAAAAAGGTCAGGAAATCATGGAAAAAAATATATCCCTCAATTTTTTTTAAATATAAATATACTGGTATAATAATTATATTATAATATATATTACTATAATATAATTATATATTACTAATTAATATTAATATTAATGTTTTAATTTTAATATTAAGTTAATATATTAATAATTTATAATATAATTATATTAATTATATATAATATATTTGCATTAATATAATTAATACAAAGAAATACTAATATATAAGTATATTTTAAATCAAGCATAGGCTTACTAAGATGTGGCAAAGATGTGGCATAGTATTTTCGAGCAAGATATATCAAATTCTAAGTGAGAATCCAATATAACACTTAGGAAGGTAGTCAAATGCAATGCTAGAATAGCCAAGTTTGAATCTAGCTAGGCATAGCAATTAAAATTGTTGTTATATGGAGCCTAATCAAACTTGGAGGTTAAATTTACCCCAAATTTATCGATGTGGTTTCCCCCCAAATTATTTAATGGGGTCAAAGGGTAGTGCCCCTTGTGGGGTTTGGGGGCAGCACCCCCAAGACAGGGTCAAGGGGCAGCGCCCCTTCGGGGTCCAGGGGCAACACCCCCGAAACCTCCAATAATTTTTTATTATTTTATTAAGGCATCGGAAGTTATTTTTATATTGGCCAACATAGAAAAACCCTATTTTTGTAACCGACATAAGGCTTGATAAAAATAGCTAAGGGTTAGGGTTTCTGTTGATATATTGTAGCATTTTGCATCGGTATTGAGTTGCAAAGATTGCTGGTTGTAATCAATTTGATTTACTGGATAATAATATTGGACTCTCTGTTGGTGGATGTAGCCGAGTTTGGGTGAACCGCGTTAAAACTTGTCTCTTGTGTGTATTTTCATTCCCCTATTTAATCTTTATTTGCATTTAATTGATATTTTCTATCAGCTAACCCTAACAAAAATATCAACATTTCCACACCAACATATTTACAATGAATCAAATTCAAACATTTTTATACAATCATCATTTTCATAAGAATAAAATAATAAGTTATAATACTATAACATAATTAATCATAACTTTTGACAAATCCAATTATCATTATCTTCACTTCCAACCATAATTTCAATATTGGCAGGAACCTACACAATGTGTCGCTTGTTTTATCTAAATGAACCATGAATCAAAACATGGTCAATTGACATGACCAAACTTTCATTTCATGAATCCTCTTATTTTGACATAAGATAGATTTGTGCATTTACAATGTACAGGCTGTTTAAGCTTTACCTTCATGCACAAAGCTTCATGCACAACCTGATTTCAGTGAAAATGCCCAAAGTGTTAAAATTATTCCATATCACTCACAAGTCACTTAAGAAAACAAAGCTAATGAAACAAAGTGTCACTGATCTTTTGTCAAGAAGTTTAATCTTTGCTTTGTATATTTGGAATCAGAATTTTTTTCGCCCACCTATCAATGCACCCGTATGCCGTACTCCATGAATCCAATAGAAGTTCAATAGCTCCTCCAAGTAACCGCCAATAAAATAAACATTCTTAACAACGGTTTTATTTAATTTAGGGCCTAAATTGCCAAAATTAGCTCACATAACTCGAAATGCTCTATATATTGTCAGTGTGAATAAAAATGGTCTGACAGCAAATATTTCACAATCTATAACGCATGATTTCAAGCTATTTTGGTCCATGATGACAGGCATGTTGAAGGTCAATTCGTGGAATTCCAAGTGCGATTCCTATTTTCCTTGTGTGAATAGGCACACTGCTCCAGGCACCATAACACTTCTTCAGAATCAGGTTGGAGGATTGCAGGAAGTATATGCACCATTCATGAGCCTAAAATTTGATTGAACTTGTTACTTTTCACCAGTATCTCAGCATATTGTTGGGGCTCTGAATTCCCTCAACAAACCCACCATCAACAACATAAAGTTCGAGGAGTTTCTATTAGAGTTTGGTTTTTAAATCTTGAACACGTCTGCAAGAAGCTTACTGTCCAAACTCCTGGCACATCACAGGTTCAATTCCTCTCCAATTCCTAAATCCCTCAGCAGATCACAAACTTTGTGCTTTGCACTCAGTCCTAGTTGCAACAAGCCTTCACTAGATCGATTCTTTAACGCTCTTTTGCCCCTCAATGTCTTTTCTATGCAAACAAGAATATTTTCACCTCTGGGAGGATCGATCATTTGTCATTCATCGCCATGGAATGTAATGGAGGGGGGTTTCCACAGCTTAGGAGACCAGCGATTGCTAAAGCGAAGGCCCAGAACAAAGCACCATAACACAAGCCACCTTGAGACTTCCCCGTCCATACCGCTGGATTATCTATAAGGAGGGAGAGCCTATCCCGCCTAGTAGCCCAAATGAGGGTAGCATTCGCAGAAGGAAGCATCGTAAACACATGGAGCATAGGGCTGCATTCAGATTGAGAGAAGCTGCAAAAAGGAAGGATCAACTGGCAGCAGCAAGAAGAAGGAAAGCGATTAAAAGGATAGAAAGCAAGATAGCTGCGGATGCAAGAGACGGAGCTTGGACTCAAACGTTGGCACAATTGAAGCAATCAGATGTTAATGCTGAAAAGGAGGCAACATCTTGATATCTTCCTTTAGGAACATTCATTTATATCTTACAGCTTGAAACCTTTCTTGAGGAATTTTTGTTCTTCCCACATGCATGAGGCAGAAAGAAGGCTGTTCTTGATATTATGTATGCACTCATTTTTCAAAACAACATTGTTTCCATAAGACCAGGGTTTGTTTGTTTGTTATAATCAAGAAATGGGTTTGATTGTTTTTTGTTGTATTCAAGTGGGTTTGATCGCATGGCCATTGGTTTATGCACAGTGGTACAAACATCTCAAGAAACCACCATGGACTCCACCAGTAAGCAATCTCAATATGCTTTTATTAAGATATTTTGTACTATCCACAAATGGTTATATCAAAGCATGGTTTGTAATGAGTAGCTTGGATGCTGTGATTTAAGACCTATTAAAGGATGCGCTATATGTTTTGGGATTGAAATGGCTTAATAGTTAACATAATGTCTCTCAAGATTGAAACTATTGGCATCTTCAATTTGATACTTAGCAATTATAGAAGTAGAATGTGCGTAGTGCACAAGCGATTACCTGGGATTTTCCACAATATTATATGCAATGATGGGCGCGGTTGCTTTGTGGATCTGGATCCATGGAGAGTCAATTCTAGATTTAACTTTTATATTTATAACTTTTAAGGTTAAAAAGTGTTATGTTCTCTATTAGCACAAATTTGATCTATTTTTCTCACTTTAGATTCTCTTTTTATTTGCATCTTCTTCACACCACTTAACATTTAATGAATTTTGGAATACAACATGCTATTTTCTATTTATGCGATTGTTACCATCTCATACTCTAACCAGTTCTTTTCATTTGCACAATCTCTTTATGTTGCTAAACTATCTTCTTCACAGCACTTAACATTTAATGAATTTTGGAATGTAACATGCTATTTTCTATTTATCTCGTACTCTAACCAATTCTTCTCATTTGCACAATCTCTTTATGTTGCTAAACTGTCTGGATGTTGTGGCACAAGTCCCTCCTCAATGAACAATGCCTTAATCAAATTGGCAATGTATCAATGAACTTGGCTCTTTACATTGGAACTCTTGTTTAGTTAAGGAAAAGGTTTTGGTTGTATTAACTTTGAATTCAACTATATAAATAACTTCATGAATTATTGGATTTGTCCAGGGTTTGCAAAACAGTGCTTTTGTTAGGAACCCGTGTTTAACCCTTCTCTTTATTTTGTTAGTATATTGTTGTTGGACGCATATGCTTTGTAAGTCGTCCCATGAGTATATTGTATTAGCCCACATTCATGGGAAGTAATAGTTGTTTAGATTAAACTTAGTATATAAGTACGTGTTGAGGCCAATGAAGGTATCCACAAATTTATTATATTGAGCTTGCTCAAAGGAGGTTGCCCCCTCGAAGTGGCCTGCGATCAATAAATTCTTTTTGTGTCTCTGCTATTTTTGTTATTTCGTGCATTTTTCGTTATATTGTTGTAGGAGGTTCCTTTCATCTAGTATTAGAGCGCTTTCTTAGGCTCACTAGGTGGAATTTTTGCTAATGTTTTTCTTCTGTAGTAGCCTCCAGGCACTGTGATTATTGTAGTAGTTCTTTCTTTTTTTGCATCTGCATTGTTCATTTCAATTGCAGGTTTGGATCAGGGAATAACGCTATCCATTTAACTGTGGGAAGTGCTTAGGCATAGTCCTAAAACTCATTATGAGGAGTACCACAAGAACCCTAAAGTAGCCGGCCCATTGAGAGGACCTGCCAGTGAAAAGGGCAATGGCCCCTACCTGATTGACTAGTTCCCATCCGTGAGGTAAACCAAGAGTTGTCATTTGTGGCAAAGCGGTTATTAGTTTTACCTAAGCCGTGGAGTGAGGGGTACTGCCCTAATACGCAAGACGTTAGACAACATTGGTGGCCGAGTGACTCCCTTGAACTTTTAGGTAGCCAAACATACTTGGGGCCCATATCTATTGATGTAGCTCGCAAATCACAAATTAATCTATCTAGAGCCGTTTGTCGATCATTTCCCAAAAAAAATTATTTTTTCACCATATGTTCCTTGCTTTAGTTCTGTTTCTTTTCAAAATTCACTGGAACCCCTGGAATTTCATTTTGCATATTTCCTTCCTTAAGGATCCTATCCCAAATTCCACTTAGCAAAGCCACAAATCTCACATTTATCTATTTTTAGGGTTTGCAATAACTTCTTCGATTCTCACCTAATAGCCTTCAAATTTTGCCATAGTGTTCATTTCCTATTTCTACTCCTTTGTCCCTCTTGGACAAATTTTCCCATTCTTTCACCCCACTTCTGAAATCTCTATTTTCTACTTCCCTATCCCTCAGAAAGTGTCCAAAACCTAGTCAAACCCCAATTACCCATCAATGTTTTTCCCAAATCTAATTTTTCCTTTACTAAAAAAGTTTCCATTTTTATTTTTCTACCCATTCCAAAAAAAAAAATCTCTTGGCTATGGTTGTCACCTGCACAAGAGCAAAAAATATGGAGGATGAACTTGCAGCTCTCAAGACCAAACTCCAAGATCTAGATGAAAAAATTCTCTGCCTCAATCTTCAACATTCAGCCATGAACAATAGATAGCAGCCAGAGTTTTTTGTAGACACTGGGTTCTCTTCATCCAGCAATTTCTATGGGCCAAAGCTTGATTTTCCTCACTTTAATGGTGATGATCTGACTGGATGGATATATCGGGCAGAACAATATTTTAGTTTGCATAATACTTTTGATGTCAACAATGTCCCACTTGTATCCTTTCATTTGGAACATGAAGCCCTTCAATGGTTCCGTTAGTACATCAAGGCTCATGAAGAGCCAAAATGGACAATTTTTTGCAAACTCTTTTTGCAACGATTTCCCCCTAGTGGTTTTGATGACTTCATAAGAGCACTCACTAAACTTCGCCAAATTGGCATTGTGAGAGAATATCAGACATAATTTGAAAAAATGGCCAATCACAAAGAGGGATTGTCTGATGAATTCTTCAAGAGTTGTTTTCTCAGTGGTCTGAAGGATGCAATCCGATCTAAGGTTAAAATATTCTGTCCCAACATAATGATGGAAGCCCCAGGGTTGGCTAAGTTGGCGAAGGATAAGATCATAGCTCAACAATGCTCCAAATCAAATTTTTTTCGATTTAGAAATATTATTTCCCAAATACCTCCAATCACGCTAGCTCCTAAAAAAACTCCTATCAAGCATTTGACTAAAGTAGAGATGTGGGCACGTCGAGAAAAAGGGCTTTGTTATAATTGGGATGAGAAATTCACTCAGGGATATAGATGTGTTGAGCAAAAGATCTATCTCTTGGATGTAGATTCTCCTCCTGCAACTAAAGTTTATGGAGATGCTCAAGATATAGTAGATAATTAAGTCAAAACTCAGCAGCCGCCTGTTGACCCTACTTCTCAGGAAGACCACCCAAAGATCTCTCTCCATGTTTTAGCAGGAGTCACCACCCCAGAAACCATGCGAGTCAAGGGTTACATCAAGAAGCTCCCTCTTACAATACTCATTGATTCTGGTAGCACTCATAACTTCATTGACCCTCGGATCGCCAAACAGGTTGATTGTTTTGTCCATCCTTGCTCCAGCTTTAAGTCATGATTGGGTACCCGCAAGAAACTGGGTCCACATATAGGGGAAGTCGCGCAGGCAAAAAAAATGCCGCGGTAACGGGTACCCGTTTTCAAAGAAACGGGTACCCGTTTAGGAACGGGCGCCCGAGCCTAAACGGGTACCCGTTTAGTAACGGGTACCCGTTTAGTAACGGGCACCCGTTTAGCAACGGGCACCCGAGCCTAAATGGGTACCCGTTACTAAACGGGTACCCATTTTCAAAAAATTATATATTTTAAAAAAAAGAGCTCTGCGGGCTCATTTTCACCCACAGAGGACAACAGTGACAGCGGACACCAGGAAACGGGTACGCGTTGTCAAGCACCAGACAAGGGAAACAACATAGTTTTTTTTGCCCTCTCACCTCCTCCCGCCACCTCATCACCCTCGAGCTCTTCCAGGTTGGTTCTCTACCGTGTTTTAAATGTTTTTTTCCTAATTGTAGGGTTAAAATGAAAATTAGGGTTTTATTTGTTATTTAAGGGTTTTACTTGTTATTAGAATTTTGTGATTGTATGTTACTGCAAACCCTAAAACTAGGTTACTGCAAACCCTAAAACCATGTTACTGCAAACCCTAAAAAACTTAAACTATAAACCCTAAAAAACTGAAACTATAAACCCTAAAACCATGTTATACTACAAACCCTAAAAACCTAAACTATAAACCCTAAAAAACCAAATTATAAACCCTGAAACCATGTTGTACTGCAAACTCTAAAAACGTAAACTATAAACCCTAAAAAACCAAACTATAAACCCTAAAACCATGTTGTCCTACAAACCCTAAAAACCTAAACCCTAAAAAACCAAATTAGTATATGTAATATAATGATAAAAGGGATAAGTTTGAAGATGAAAATGTATCAAGAGGAGGCATGTAGATGCTTCAGTGTTGATGATTAACTTAGGGTACACTAAATGTATCAAGATGAATATTGAGGAATCATATAAAACTATATACCCTATTTTTTATTTGTCATTGTTGGCTATAAGACTATACCCTATCTTTGATATCTGTCATTGTTGGCTATTAGAAGTTCCTGTCTGATATGCCAGTAAGGTTGCTATCACCAAAAATATAAGACATAAAGTCTAATGGACCCAAATCATCTTCTTGTAAAACATTATGATCATTGATCTTAGGGGTTAATTTTGTGTCACTTAATTGTTAGATATATCGATATTACAAGTATCTAATAATAGTTAAATGATATTCCTTTACATTTATTTGTGAACCTGACCATAGTTTTCACTTGAGTGTAATGTATATGAACCATATTAAACTCCTAGACTCTTTCCATTCTATGAAATATCACATTATTTAAGGGTCCATATTAAAATAGAACGATATTTGGTCATATGCATTTAATAATGGAATACTATAAGCCTTTTAAGATCCACATGATACTCGCCAAAACTATAAGATATAAATTCTAATGGACCCCAATCATCTTCAAATGTAAGGCACTATGATCATTGACTAGTGGTTCATTTTGTGTAACACAACTGTTAGATGTATTGAAATTGTATCCAGTAATAGTCAAATGGATTTCCTTTATATTTATTAGTGAACTTGACATTCCATCACCTAGGATTTTATAGTACTGGTTTGGCCTTTTTTTAACTACAGTTCTTAGATCTAATTTCTCAAGTTTTTATCTTTTTCTTAAATAGATAAACCTACGGTTTGCATTCATCTCCTTGTTTATCTTTTCCTATCATATCTTGATTAGGGTTTGAGCATGTAAATAGTGATATATATACCTTTTTGATTCAACCTACCTAGAAGCTTGGATAATCTTTTGTGACATGTGATCCTTCCATCCTTGATACCTTCATGATACATTTAAATGATGGACCAATGAGGATGTGTTTTCTATAGCCTGTGTTGTTCTAGTTATATACTTGTTTTACCTGCTTCCCTTGAGTCCATAGTGTTTATCCAACACGTTTGATGCACTATGGCCATAAGATTTTAAACTTGGAATAACAAATTTGCATCTATATTTTACTTCAATAAATAATTTTCTCTCCTCTTATTTTAGTTTCACAATTAAATATGATTTAGATAACATCAATGTATTAACTAGCACCCAATGGTGACATTTGTAGACCTATGCTAATTCTCATTTAGTTTTGGGTCTGGATTCTACTAGATGGATTAATATATAGTTGCATATCAACATACGGTGTGCAATCTTATATGAAGTTGGGATCATTCCTTGATCCTTCACCTACCCTTAGTTCATTTAAAAATATTGAGGAAAACATTCTTCTAGGTCCTTGACATCCACATTTTATAGTTTCAAATTTACAATTTAGGGAACTTGACATCCACAATTTAGAGTTTCAAATATAAATTTTAGGGTTCTAAAGTAGATGTTTAGGGCTTCACTTTTCACCTTTTAGGGTATCAAAATGATATATTAGGGTTTGAAAATTCACGTAATAGAGTTTTAAAATGACATTTTAGGGTTTCAAATTCTCATATTAGGGTTTGGAAATTAACATTTAATTTTCTCTCCTCTTGTTTTAGTTTCACAATTAAATATGATTTAGATAACATCAACATGTATTAAATAGTGCAATGGTGACATTTGTAGACCTATGCTAATTCTCATTTAGTTTTGGGTCCATTCTAGTAGATGGATTAATATAGTCGCATATCGACATACGGTGTGCAATCTTATATGAAGTTGGGATCATTCCTTAATCCTTCGCCTACCCTTAGTTCATTTAAAAATATTGAGGAAAACATTCTTCTACCCTTGACATCCACATTTTATAGTTTCAAATTTACAATTTAGGGAACTTGACATCCACAATTTAGGGTTTCAAATATAAATTTTAGGGTTCTAAAACTTAGATGTTTAGGGCTTTGAACTTTTCACCTTTTAGGGTATCAAAATGATGTATTAGGGTTTGAAAATTCATGTAATAGAGTTTTAAAATGACATTTTAGGGTTTCAAATTCTCATATTAGGGTTTGGAAATTAACATTTAATTTTCTCTCCTCTTGTTTTAGTTTCACAATTAAATATGATTTAGATAACATCAACATGTATTAAATAGTGCAATGGTGACATTTGTAGACCTATGCTAATTCTCATTTAGTTTTGGGTCCATTCTAGTAGATGGATTAATATAGTCGCATATCGACATATGGTGTGCAATCTTATATGAAGTTGGGATCATTCCTTAATCCTTCGCCTACCCTTAGTTCATTTAAAAATATTGAGGAAAACATTCTTCTACCCTTGACATCCACATTTTATAGTTTCAAATTTACAATTTAGGGAACTTGACATCCACAATTTAGGGTTTCAAATATAAATTTTAGGGTTCTAAAACTTAGATGTTTAGGGCTTTGAACTTTTCACCTTTTAGGGTATCAAAATGATGTATTAGGGTTTGAAAATTCATGTAATAGAGTTTTAAAATGACATTTTAGGGTTTCAAATTCTCATATTAGGGTTTGGAAATTAACATTTAATAAGGTTTCAAAATGATATTTTAGGGTTTTTACACTTCAGCAGAAGGTAACTCATATTGTTGGAATACAATGTTGTAGTATTGGTATAAATGTAGTCTTTAACAAGGTCACTATTGTTATAAATGTAGTATTGGTAATAAATGTAGTATAAAAGTAGCATGCAATGTTCAATTAAGTCATAATCTGTACCGCTCTTTTGAGACACATGAGAAGCCTATAGTAAAATTGGAGTTAATATAGGAAGAGAAATAGGAACCTATAATGTCAGGAACCTATAATGTCAGGGCATCACGTAGACATCTTCATGTCACACCATCACAATTGAGCTTAACTTAGAAGTTAGAAGTAGCCTGATTAATAGAGAAATGGGAATCTAATACACTTGGCATGCACTTTTAAATTTGGACTATATAAGGTGTCAAAATGTAACTTCCATTATAATTTTGAGAAAAATGATGATACGACTTGAGACCTTGTTAGGTAGAGTGACACCTTGGTGTATGACTAGGACCTAGAACCTGCAACCTTGTCCACTATGTGAATTTAATGATCTAAAAATTTAGACATAGCTTTATGTTGTAATTTTTTGCATAACTTCCTCTTGGTAATTTTTGTGAGATCTTTTTTCTAATTATTCCATATTTTATCTATAAATACCAATTCTATAGTTCAAAAACCCTCTAAAAAATGGTTAAAGAGGAATGAAGTAGGAAGGAGAATATAATATTTTAGGGAAATGTTGGATTAATTTAAGGAGACATCGGTATGAGACATCATCATTTGATTGTTCATATTATATGATAAACTTGTGCATGTGTTTAATTTTCAAGTATTACGTGCTCTCTGAATTCATGGATATTTTAAACTAAATCATTTATAGATCTATTCTAGATTAAGTTTAAATTTATAGATATTTGTTTGTAAGTTTTCAATATACATATATATATATATAAATTGTGAAATTATACATTTGTAAGTTTTTTATATGAATTTACATATTTGAAAATTTGCAGGAGACAGATCTAATGGATGACCAGAGTCTAGATGAATTTTTAATAGATGACATTCTTTATGGAACCCCCCCACCCCGTGATCCACCTCAAAACCCCCCACCCCATGATCCACCTCAAAACCCCCCACCCTCTCCACCTCAAAACCCCCCACCCCCTCCATTTGATGAGGCCCGATTGCGGCAAAACATTAATGAAAATATTAATACAATTGAGGAGAACATTAATTTGATTAATAATCAAACTCACTTGATGCCTCCACATGTGGTTCAGTTTGCATCTTCGATGCAAACCATTATTGATTCTGTTAGGTCTATCGATGCAGACCTAAATAGATTTCCGCTTTGGCAGGAGGAGAGGAGGCAATTCTATGTAGATGGTCTTTCATATAAAGACATCCATGACCTCCACATTACAAAACAAACATTAGCCCCATTTTTTCGTCACCCAAAAACTAATCAACCTATAGCTGCAACAAAAAAAAGAATATCAATTAAGTGGTGTACGCATGAGGGGATTTCGAGACATTTTTGGGATCGGTGGTGGATGGTGTTTGATCACCCACCACATGCTAATTGTGAGGTGCCGCTATATTTTTTGAGAAAATTATGGGTGGAGTTTCAATTGGGTCAAAAACCCAATTATTTTGATATGAGAGATTTTCAGGGTGTTGGTCGTGGCATGCCACAACACAGACCAGGGGCACGAGTTGACCCCAATCGACCTGTTCCTCCTGCTCCTATGGTTGCTCCTGTTTTGCCCACGATTCCTGCACCTATTCAGCAGTAGTCAGTTTTGTCGACATTAGGAGCATTGAGTAGACTCTCAGGCAATCTCACTGAACAAGCTGCCCACATGGCAGCTAAATTTAGTGGTGGAGAGCATCATGGAGGAGTCGATGCATCTCAGCATAGAGCCCCAGGCCTGTCAGGGGCACATTTGTGTAAAAATTGCAATCAACCATGTTATGGTCCTGCTCCTACATCCACATCAGATGCAGCTATAGCCGGAGTGGAGTCATACTTGGATATACTATATTCGGATGATAATCCTACATAGGTACATTGACCACATTTTATTAAATATTTCAAGTGTATAATTTGAACGTAGATCAAATTTTTTATAAATAATTTAATGAATTAATTTATATAATTGTAAACTATTTGTTGTAGTCGCTCTAGGGCCACATCACGATTTGATACATTGAGTTTTGCATCGACAGCTGTAGAGGTTGGCACACCTTACGGGGTAAACCAATATATCTTAACCCTAAAACCATATGTATCTAATTCTAGTTTCATTTTTCTTTTGAAACTTATCAATATTATATTTTAAATTAACATTTACTGTGTATAATTAAATAAATAACTATATACATACATGTATGTGAAACACTACTATTGCAGCAAGGCTCAGGTCATGTGGTAGTTCCCATGTCTAATCGACCACCTGGCTCAGGTGTTTCTTCCATTGATCCTCCATCGACAGCTACTATGCCTGAGTATTCCCCGGTGTGTGTTTTAAAAAATTGTACTAAATTTGTACTAAGTTTCTTTTTTTGAGTTTATATAAATGTATATATGCACCCATATATATGTAAGTGCAGGATGATAGGAGTGAGACTATTGGTTAGGTTGGTACTCAGGGACAAATTCATGAGCCATCTACACATTTTTAGGTCCTAAACTTTACTTTAAAATTTTCTATATGTGCAATTTCTAGGTCTTTATATGCTAATTTTAAATTGTAACTTATTTCAAACTTGCTTTATTTGAAATTCTAGCAATTAGCAAGTGAAACTTTTGGTCATGAAGATGAAACAGTTATACCACCTGCACAACAAAATGTGGAAAGTGAGACGGTAATTTAAATGCACACTTTAAAGCCTACATTTAAATATTTAATTTCATATGTCATTTTAAAAATTTTTAAATCTGATTGCAAGTTCTTTCTCTTGTGTGTACAGTATGAGGTGGATCCATCCATTTCACGAGGAAGAAAGAGGCCTCTTTCAGATTTGAACTTGAGTGATGATCATCCCTGACATAGAGTTTTATTTCATAGACTAAACTGTATGATGTGCACATTATTTTTTATATATGCCATTCCAGGACTTTGACTATCTATGTCGAACTTGCTATGACATGTTCTTCTAGATATATTTCAGTATTTCATGAACTGTGATTTGTATTTATTTATATGCTGATGATGAGTAGATGTTTTAAAGTACACATTTCATGGGTCCTACCTAGATATTTTATAGTATTTCATGGACTTATCTAGATCTAGATCTACATGTATATATTATTGAGTATATATGCTTGAATGTAGTTTAGTATGTTAAATATGCTTCATTGTTAAATATGTTAAATATGCTTCATTGTTCACTTCTAGATTATAAATTATTTAATTGATATGTATGTTAGAAGATTTCTCTCTACTACATTTTTAAATTTTTAAGAAGTGATTAAATGCATTATGGTTCAATAGTTTTTCTTGAAATAGTGAACAAAAAGAATGTTTCAACCTTAAGGATGTGATTCTTTTCTAAAATAATGTGTCATTGCCAAGAACATACTACCATCAATTTACTAAAGAGTTTCTATTAAAATATGTGAATTGAAACACCACATATCATGACATCAACTATTCCATAAAAGTTTGTGACATTCCCTATTATCTCAAACTCCATAAAATATACTATCTATCTTTAAAAAGGTACATACTACAATGACATCAAACATAAACCAATAGGTGTCTTAAGATATATTAGTGGTAGGGAAAATTATAGTGGCCCTCACCCTAGAGTAATAAGTTGAAGTAGTGTTAGAATTACTAATAAACTAAAAAACTTTATCCTAGGGTGGTGGGACTAATAAACTAAAATTTACACAAGCCTTACAAAGCCTCTACCACTTCCTTGACATTTTTAACATTGTTCAAATTTGATAGGAGGGATTTATGTCACCTCCTCCTCATCTTAATTCTCATAGTAGATAGAATCATCCAATTTAGCATCAAGATGAAGGTTTATCTTCATTATCGTAGAAATATCCTCCAAGGCTTTGTGCATATGCTCATGCCACACATTGAAGTTGTGGAATTTATCTAAGTAGCAATATAGAAATCCTTAGCCTAACCTTCTACCCCTTCAATATCATTGTATAGAAGGTAGATACAAGTAACATTTGATAGCATGGAGGCACAACTTAGGGATTGAGTTGAATACATAACAAAATTATTCTTCCCAACAAATGCTAGATGTCTAGGAGCAATTTAATGATTTCTTCCATTATCTGCCTAGTCTAGAATATAATTACGTTTTCGTTTGATATGTTTGAAGGAGATAGATTTAAACTTATTCACCAAGTTTCTAGATTCCAATAGAATAGTTTCCAATAACCACTTGAGCTTCACCTATGCTTTTTCATATGATTAATGTTGATCTTGGAATCTCCTTCCACACTAAGGGATATCTTGTTTAGTTTCCAAGTCATCTTGAGGCCCTGGATATCATGGCCCTAGAATCTACCATATTATTGTTCTTGACACCAAAATCATAAGCTAAGATAGGTAGAGGTTTTCCCTTATCATCTCTTAATAAACATACTCCTCCTACTTCACTAGGATTACCCTTGGCTACCCATCAAAATTTCAAGCTTAATCCATCCCAATGTAGGTGTGGACCAAAGGGTGTGAATATCAACATGGGTATCTCCTTGTTTTAACCTTATTCAAAGCAACCTTGGCCAATTATGGGCCTAATCCACCTCTTCTAGTATGATCATTATGCATAGTGAACAATCTATTAACTACCTCACAAACCTAAATTAAGTTTGGTGTTACAATTATCTAATGGATAAATTTGGTGTTACAATTATCTAATAGATAAATTCAGGGCACTTTATAACAAGGTAATTTACCTAGGATAAACCTACAAAATCAAGATAAAATGATAAAGATGTTAGACTCACCTAGTTAGCCTCAATTGAGATACATGTTCCTTTAAATGATTGTGGTCATCCTTTGATTACAAAACCTTCTTGATATATATCATTTGTATAGTCCTTGAAATTTTATTAATTTGCAACCGAGACTTTGTTATCATCTTTCTTACTTAACCATTATAATAGCCAAAACTTCCTTGGCCTTTGGAAGTTGAATCACATATAGTTTCTCATAAAGGAAAGGAATTAAAGAAGAGATTCCTATGAATATTTTCCCAATTCAAAATTACTTTACATCTTCAACATACCTAGTTCCTAGTGTGGATTTCATATTTGTTTGGTTTAATTTTTTTGAATTATAATATAGGTGTTCTACTTAGGGGACCCATCCTTACTAAATAGTTTAGAAAACATATATAAATGAGTGTGCTAACAACCCAAGACTAGGCATAGCAGTAGAAAGCACAACATCCCATAAAGGTTTCTAAACTACCCATATGCAACTATATATCAATACCCCAATACATATAGCAAGCACAAAATTCCAACACAACTAATAGAAAGCTAAAAAACAAACAAAACACCAAACCACATCAACATCTTGAGGGAGCTTTGGCACTCCCTAATGCATCGAACGTCCCACTCCTCATAGAGAGATTTCCATTTGTCATAGGCCCTATTGTGCACACCATTCCCAAACACACTTACAAGCTCCACCAAAAGAACCTTTGGACACTTTGCATTCTCTAGTCCATGAAAGTTGACACATTTCTAGACCTCTACACATTGTATAGAACAAATGACAATTAATCCATAAACTCAGGACCATAGCTAGATGCCTCACTTTGATACATCACATATGGATATAAAAATGAGATACTTCCAACTTCCTTTACCTTCAATCAACCACTTCTAGTGGCTATCTAAAATGTGTATTAAAAGACTAAGACAACATCTCAAATGTGGAACATTTAAACTTGCATCACACATAAATAAATAGTATACAACACAAGAATTCAAACTTGGGAGAAACTCTCAACTAGGCATAAAATTCTCAAAAAAATGAGCAATGCTTCTAATGACACTAATTCATAATATATAATGGCTTTTACATAGCCTTAACATGACTTAAATTATCCAAATGCACAATTCTCTAAAATGGATCATGACCTACAACTCCTCTTGCAATGGTGGAGAATGAAGGATGAGAGCTCCATGAATGGGTTCCAAACACCACTTAAATAGTAGTCCAAAATTTTATTGCAACAATCCCAATTGACTTTGCATGCAACCTCTCTTCCAACCATAATCAACTATCTAGCTAGTCATAACGCTTTGAATCTTTATCAACCAACCGGCTTCACAAGCTTTACTGTAAACTTACAACATGGCTCCGGTCTATTTGCAATCTATACCTCTATCAAGGACTCTCAATAACTGTATCAACCTACATACAATCAACACTTTTGTTTTCAAGATGCCACCAACTTTTCTAAGCTTTGTCTCCAAAAGACATCATTCTTTGTGGACTTCAACCATGTATGGCTCTCTCTAATACAACCTACTTTAAATGACTCCAACACTATACTAATCACATAGCTAGTTCTGTGCAACAACCAACCAATACCTATATTAAGTCTCTAAGCTCTGCCCAAGCATGTTCAACAAAGTTCAACCATGAATGGCTCTTTGCAAGCCTCCATCACAAATCTCAAACAATTCAAATCAAGAAGAAACTAAAAGGTTCAATTCAAATCAAGTATCCACACAATATAAGCTACAAAAAAAATTATCACAATTTGAAATTATTCAAGAAGTAGCATTCAATTCTTCTAGAGAAACTAAATCTTTTAAAGAAGAAACTATCTAAGGAAATTCATTTAAATCTTATCCACACAATATAAGATACAAAAAAATTTATCACATTTGGATTTAATTATTCAAGTAGTATTCAATTCTTGTAGTGAAACTAACTTTTTTAAAGAAGAAACTACAAAGAAATTCAATTTTCTTATCCACACAATATAAGATACAAATAAATTTATCACAATTTGAAATTATTCAAGAAGTAGCATGAACAATTCTTGTAGAGAAACTGGAACTCTTTTAAAGAAGAAACTATCTAAGGAAATTCATTTGAATCTTATCCACACAATATACTTGATCATCAATTACTGTGAAAACCTCTTGACTAACATTAGTTTGACATGACTACAAAATTGATCTACAATTTACATTATGATCAAATCTTGTAGTGGCAATCATGGAAAAATCTACTTGTAGGATACACCTGCAAGAAATAATGAATGTAAATGGGAATAAAAGAATATGTACCAAAAACACAAAATATTAATGCAATATGTACTAAATAACAAAAAAGAGGATACAACTTGACGATGGCTTAAGGGGAGCTAAGAGGATGTCTTAAGGGGATACATAAGAAGATGGATTTAGGGGATGTATAAGATGATTAATTCAAAGGGGAGCTAGAAGAGGATGTCTTAAGGGAATACAAAAGAGGATAGCTTACTTGGAGAGATGTACACTAGTCAATTTACAAAGTATAAAATAAAACTTGATGGCTTAAGGGGATGGAAGAGGATGGCTTAAGGGGATGTACAAGCGGGTGTCTTTAGAGGATGGATGATAAATATTTGAGTATATATATATGTAATTACCTAATTTGCGTTCACTTTTAGTTGAAGATTACAAAATTGACCTCACATACTTGTATGGTGATAACTCCTATTGACAATCATGCACATTTGACTACTTGTCTAGGATACACCTGCAAAAAGTAATGTTCAAATGTACAAGTAAATTAACTATATATTTCCATGGGTCGATACAAAATTTAAGACAAGGGGAATAATATAGAAGCTAAAATGAGAATGAAAGAATTTAACTTGGGGATGTAAGAGTATTGTTTACTTACCTGAAAATTTATTCCATTGTACCATCTACATCCTCATTTTTTTGTAATGCATCTATAATTGACTCATGTTCTTCCATCGAAAGTGTCCATAACTGTTTATTAGAAGGTTTGCCATGATATCTGACTAGTTTTATATTTGTTGCCACAACCAAATGTGAGTAGTGTATGATCTTCTTATGTGTTTCATAATCTTCAAATGCAGGCACACCATTCCTTCTTATTAGATATTTTCATAGCCAAGTGCCAACAACAACCACAGAACCTGTTGGATACTCCATGTTATCATCATCCACTCTAGGATGTAACAACTTTTGTTTTGTCTCAACACATCGAGCCAACCAATACTCAATTTCCTCTTCATTGCCCTCAGGTGCAATAACAGCATAGACATGTCCTACAAAAAAATTATGTAATTCAATAAAGTGACATGACATGTACCTAAATCACATAAATTTGTGGATGCATACATATATAATTAATTATATACAGGATGTACAAAAAATTGACAATAAAAAAATTGAAAACAAAAGTACCTTCTTGTACAAGGTCTGAAACACGATCGTAGTCATCTGATGCAAACATTTGATTATCATCTTCAATTGTTGTTTCAAGTTGATCTTGTGTTTCTGTAGGTGTCAAGGATCTTTGTTTCCATTCTTCAACCCATTCTGTATTTTCACATGCTCCCCAATCACCTGTAATACAAAATTGACAAAAACATGCAAGCTCCCTAGTCCATATAGTCCATGTGCTTGCATTTGAACTCTTAAATGAATGCCATTTTGTTGATCCAGTTATTGTCTCACAATCAAGTCGAGTAGGAATATTCTCTTCTTCAACTAACCAAAAGAATCGTCGAATTGTAGAGTTCTGACTTGATCCCGTAGATAACTTTTCATTACACCAATCCACAATTGCATGTGCATCTCTAAATTTGGTTGTATCCTCAAATTTTAGTTGCTCTCTAAAAAGAGCTCTTTTCACACATGCTCCAGCTCCATCATATTCTCCTTTACCATGTCCAGCTTCAAAAAAACTCCACATATGTTGGATATTGATTTCTTTGTGAGCCCTACATAGCCAATAAAACATTCTTGCATTTTTGAATTGCCCTGTACAATTATCTGACCATATGAAATGTTGTGTCATCTGGATTCCTCTTTCTTTTAAACTTTCATAAAATTTTGTGAAATAATATTGCACAAACTCTGAAGAGTGTAACCGGTTATCACTCAAATAGAAATGATACTCCCTCAAAATTTTTCTATTATCTTTTGTACTATCATCTGCATGTCTGTATACAATATGAACAAATATGGCCACCTGCACTGAATTATAATACTGAGATTGAATTTCCTCTTGTGGAGCAAGAGTATAGTTTTCTGCAAAGTCAACCACTGATAGGATAGTTCCAATTGGAAAGGTGTTTTTACATGAACGGAATTGTCCATCAAGCCACCGAGCATATTGGGAGTGTTTGACATATTTGGATACAATATTATCCTTAAAATCTTTGATGAATGCATGCACACAAATTTTCTCAGTGACTAACTCACAACGCTTTCCAATTTTTCCATCTTTTAAAGAATATTCAACATTCTTGAATCTTTTCACATCCACTAATTGTTGTCCAAATTCATGTGAAATATTTTCATGCATACATTCTCCTAACAATGAAAAGTTGCCACATCTATTGCATTGTCCAGAAATACATGCTTTTGAATAAAATAAGTATCCAGTAGATGTTTCACAAAACAAACCTGCTACAAACTCCTTAATTGTTTGATGTGGCATATTAATACCACATTCCTGCATAATTTCATTAGTATGCAAAGTAGAACGTATATATCGAAAAAGATTATAATAATAACGAAATTGCACATGAGTTTTACAACAACAAGAGATTCGCTGTTTATTAATTTTCACATACCAAGGTTTACATTTCTCAAAAGATCTTTGGCTTATGGTAATATTAAAAGGTTCTAACACTAAATCATCTAAGAATTTTTTATATAATTCAGTTTGAGTCATGTCTAATAGATGTTTTGGATGAGGATCACGAATTTTAGACCCCACTCGTAATTTTAAAACATCTCTAACATTAAATGATACCCTTGTATTATCATGCCAATATTTTTCAATTAAAAATTTGATTTCACTATTTAATTTCATGTCATACCTTGGGAGTCTACCACTAAAACTCCAACATTGGTTAATTGGATCTTTTTCAATAGATTCTCTTCTCTTTGCTGCTCTTCTCAAAGTTTTAGGATTTATCTTTAGAATTTCACTTGTCTTACTTATCATTCTTTTATTAGAAGACGATTTATTGACTAAAGCAGTTGTTATAGCTCTTCGTGCTGCATTGCTATCTTTAGATCGACTCTTTTTACCAATAGAATCAATAGCATTAGCAACACTAGATAAAACTTGTTTCATTGATTCATCTTTTTTTTTAGGTTTTACAAATATGCCTAACTTTTTCATTACTTTTCGCAATTTCCACATCTTCATCAATTGCATCATAAGTTGACTTTGAAATCCAAAACTTTTTCTATAAAAAAAATCTTTATATAATCTATTTGCATGAGTTCTCATTTGCCTCCAAGAAATCTTACCAGGAAGATTATCTAAGACATTTCTTTCAATCTCAAATAAAACATTTTCATTTTAACTCCTAAAAAGGATATCATTCTCATTCATATAATCAATAGGTGGGTTTGAAGACATACCTGGATTTGTTTCTATAGTCGTGTTTTCCATATCATTGAAAGTTGGCTCCGAAGACACACCTGGATTTGTTTCTATAGTCGTGTGTTCTATATCATTGAAAGTTGGCTCCAAAGACACACCTGGATTTGTTTCTATAGTCCTGTTTTCCATAACATTGAAAGTTGGCTGTGAAGACATACCTGGATTTGTTTGTATAGTCACATTTTCCATATCTTCGAAAGTTGGGTTTGAAGACATACATGCATTTGTTTCTATAGACACATTTTCTTCCAAATTCACCATTTCCGCATTTGCATCATCTACATTCATCCCATCATTTTTACTCTCTTGAATGTCTTTCTCTTCAATACTCATGGAACTAGATGCTTCAATATTCTTCATCTCTTGAATCCTTGCTCTTCTATCTCTTTGCCTTTTGGCTTCCTTCTCTCTATTTGCTTCAATTTCTTGAGGTGTCATTGTTTTTTTCTTTGACGTTGATTTGATCCCATGATTACCAAGCCCTCTTGATAAAATAACAATTGATACTTAATCCAATTTCATAATTGATGTCCTTATTTGAACTTTTGAAGTAGAATTAGATGTAGATCCTTTGTTCCATAGATTTTGAAGTAAAAGGTAGATGTAAAAACAAAAACTCTCTTGCTTTATTCCTCTTGAAAATAGCTCATGCACTTGATTTCACTTCAGAACTATTCATATGATTGACTCCTTTCAAAATCTGAATAGAATATGACCTGTTAAGAGATTCCACAAAACAATTGTAAGTAAAAAAATGCAGAAATTGTCGCTGTCGCGCCGTACGTATCAGACTTGCAAGTTGCAGGGATATAGGGAAAGTACTTTTTTCCCTAATATGGGAAATAACGGGTATAATAGAAACGGGTACCCGTTATATAACGGGTACCCGTTATGTAACGCGTACCCATTTTATAATGGGTACCCGTTATTTGAAATTAGAAATCTCCACCGCTTTTTCCCTGACCTTTGCTTGGGTTTTAGGCTTGGGATAGGCATGGTTGACTGACCTTGAGCCTTGGACCTGCAAATTTTTTTCTAAGTACAAAACAAGAAGAAACACTGAGTTTACCTATATGGCTGAGGGCTTTTTTTTTTGAATTTTTTTACGAAATGAAAACCCATTACAGATGACATTGTCTAGTTTTCAAATATATAATTTTTTTTGTAATTGGACATGTTCTTCTATTTATTATTTAATTTATAAGCAAACTAGTCCAAAAACTTGAAATGACAGGTGTTTGTATTTTTTTAATAACTTTTAATTTTTAAATTTTTTTTAAAAAAAAATTATATGTCATCAATCTACACATCATTATTTACACAATAAAAAAAAAAAATAATTTTATGATTTTTTTTGCTCAAATTATGTTGGCCGTACACGAGGGGTTTTCAAAAGTACCAATTAGGCCTAATAAAAAATTAATTAAAAAAAATTATTTAGAAAAAAATTATAAAAAAAATCCTCATCAAACTTCACTGTACTACACATGTTTTCCCAAAAGGATTTTGAAAAATAATTTTATTTAGGTCAAATTATGTTGGCCGTACACGTGCATGGTATAGTAAAAAAAAAGTGACTTTTAAATAGTGGTTTTTAGAAATGCCTATTGAAAATTACCTTGTATCATCTGGGTATTGAAAAAAATTACATATTTAGAAACTAGACTCCGAGTACTACATTTTATATTTAGTGACTTTTTTAAAGATTCCATTTCTAAGTGCTTCAAATTTTAAGGTCAAATGCGACAAATTCTGAAAATCAGGGAAAGCACTTCCACTTTTTGGCCAAAAAGTGGACCCAACTTCTTGCACTGACCCGATTGCCTATGGGGGCACATTACCTTGCAAAGGGAAGTGTCGCAATGTGTGTATCTCTATTGGAGATTATAACCTGCGTGTTGGGAATTAAGGTGTCTCAACCTTGTAAATTCCTTGCATTTATTATTGTAATGTAATTTATTTACTTAGCCTATTTGTAATTTTGTTCCACATCCTGTTTTGTCATCTAGTGTGAAGTGGCACGATGAGTTGTCACTTCACTTGTAAGGTGACTAGGATGGTCAACTCACTCCATGTGGAGATAGGCATCCCTTTTGTGTGGTAGAGGTTTTCTGCCATGTGTTCGCATCTTGACTAGTGTGTAAGTGAATCTTGACCGAAACAGTTATGATAGATTCCTATGACAAAATCTATGACATGTAAGAGTTAGAAATAGAAGGTTCTATGACATGTGTCACAAGGCATCTTGGAAGAAGGCATCTTTGGGTGCCCCAAGGAGGGTTATGTCATGTTGTAAGAGAATATGCTATTTATAGCCTATTTATGACAGATTCTCTTACAGCTATAAGGTATGACAGTTATGACAGTCAGTTGGTGCATAAGAGCATCTGTCATTGTCCAAATTGGAAATAGGCAACCATATTGGGATGGGGTGATATGACAAGTGTCATGACCATGCTGCAATGTTGGACAAGTGTCCCTAGGCATGGGTTTTGGGCCATGAGGCCAAGTTGGATGCCCATTCCAAGATATGTTTTGTTTTGCCTTGAAAACTTCAATATAAGCAGGTGCTTGGAGAGGAGAAAACTGTGAGGTGATTAACAGGTGTTGTTATGCTACCAGTTTGTCTCCAAATATGAGTGTCAAAGACTCCTAAGAGCTTGCATTGCAAGTGTATTGTAAACCATTACAGTTTTGATAATACATTATGTAGGTTTTGGAGTGTGGGGTTTTTTACCCGATAAGGGTTTTCCCCACATATATCTTGTGTCTCTCTTCTTTTGTCTTACATTCTTATGTTGTTTGCTACTACAGTATCTCTGTTGTTGTGTTAAACATTCTATAATTGTAAAGGTTAAAATGAATTTGCACTCTTCTCTCCTCATTAGATTAGTGTAGGAAGCAATTTCCACATACCTAGCTTCCTTTTAGTTGGTATCAGAGATATTCTCTATGGTCCTAGTTGTTGGATAGGGGTTTTGTGTACTAATCTTAGGTTGAGTGGGAGCCTGTGTAGAGTATTCTAAAATCTTGTTGCAGGAATGAGATGGTAGGCACATCCAAAAGAATAGAGATGAGGATATTTAACAACACAAATTTTGAGTTATAGAAACTTAAGATGGAGTGTTACAGAGTTGATCATGTGGTTACATTTAGTATGATATTGATTTGGAGCTCTTGTTTGATAGTATGCAATAACCCTCATTCTTGGTGGTTATGTTCTATCATTCTATGGTCATTTACAACAAAGTATTCATGTTGGGTGTTCATTCTTGGCTCCCTGATCACATCGAGTAACTTGAATTGTAATGACTATGTCTTGTTGTTTCTATGCTGGGTGCTTAGATTTAGTCCCTAGCATTGGAAGACATTGTTTTGTTAACCCTGAATGCATGTAGGCTATGGAGTTAATCTTTGGATGGTTTGAAAGCTTCTGGAACAACCTAGTTCCTCTATATGCTTGTACATGGTGATGGTTGTGGAGTTGGCCTGCAAATGGGCCTAAAGTTCCTAGACCTCTATTTCATATTAGTTGGTTGTACTTACATGTCTTAGTTTCATATTGATTTGATCTAAGGGTTTTGTAGATGTTCCGTTAAAAAATCTATGGTTATGCTTATCTATGTTATTCCATTATTCTAGTTTAACTATATTGGTGATTTTAACACTTGTGTGTTTTCGAAATGATAAGTGGATATGGATCTACATGTATGTCAGTGACATGGTGGTTTTGCAAGACATGGTTAATCAAAACTTGTGGTTTTGTAAATCTGTAGACAAACTAAAGTTCAAATTATGATTCCTTGAGAGTGTTTTTGGATGTAAGATAGTTGTATATTTGTATGTATGCTTCGTGCATAAAGTGAGGAGGTTTGTATCTTTCTCAGTGTGGAGATGTTGGTATGTGATTTATCACTCATCATTTCTATAGCATATGCTTGATTAGTTCCTTGACTACGATCACTCATTTGTGGAGTTGTTGGCAAATTGAATCTAGAATTAATTTGATGGTTGAGTCTTGAAGTTTACAGATTGTCTTCTTTGGTATCTCAGTTTGCAATTTACTAATGTGATGATGAGTTTGCATGTTTTATGTTTGGGATCTATGAGTTATGCAGTTTTTGTGGGCTGATCACCTATTTGATTACAGTGGGATGACTCAGATGTGGACTGTCTATATCCACAAGATTGATTCAATATGTATGCAGACTTTGCTAGTTGGCCTTGTCTCTGGTCATTTGTGTATTTGGTATGTTGCTTTGGGATAAGAGGGTGGATAATTAGAGTGAATGGATAGTCAATTATTGGGACTTATAACACATTTATCTTAATCTCATGGATAGCTTGGTTACATAGTTTAGTGTAAGATTTTGACAGTAATGGCTTTATCTTCTTGACATGGAGATCTTGGTTCTACTTTATTCTTTTGTGTTGCAGATATTGCTTAGGACAATTATTAGATTGTATTAGAGCCATGGATGATCTTCATTGAGAGGATGGTTGTCATGATGCCTTGATAAGCTCAGTATCACAATTTTAGTGGGAGATTTGGCAGTGATGTTGGATTCATCATAAGTGATGGATGATCTTCTGTAGTGGATATTGGTGTAATGGATGAGCTCTTGGTTTTGAGAGTTCTTTGACATTTTCAGTTTTGTTGTCAGGAGATGGTTATCTTCATATGTTTGGAGATGTTGACATCTTGATTGAGGTGTTAGGTTTATGATTTGTCAATATGACATGTTTATCCTTTGTTTAGAGATGTTACTATGTCATGGTTTACTCTTAATGCTAGCTTAAAGTTTTGGCATGATACAGATTCTTTTGAGACAGGATGTATGCATCATTGTGTTCTTTGTTGCATGTGATTCTCTTACGAGGAGATGGTTAGATCATGATGTCAAGATGGGCTTCTTGATCATGCAGATGTTTAGTGGGAGTTTTGACAATGATCTTGTCTGTTCTCTTTGATTTTGAATATTAATCATTTTCCTGAAGCTTCATGATTATGCAGGATGTATTTGAAGTTGGCATGTATTGGTTGATGGATGCCCATGGATACTAGAGAGACTTGAGGTGAGGCTTGAGATCTCTTGTTGTAGGGATCACATGTGATGGAATTGTTAAATTTGAGCAAAATGACCAAGGAGCGTTCACTTGTTATGGATGTGAGTTCATATTTGAACTTGAGAGGAGATTGTTCTTGGAGAGAGTCTATGAGACTCGGTGTATCTTAGTGGATCATTCTTATTCCCCACTCTCAGTTAACTCAGCAGAAAATGTTCTGATAGGTATTGCCTAGGTTATTTCAGATTCATGTTGTTTTATGGTTTGTTTTCTCATGGATATGAATCTTGAGCTTCAGTTATTGGTTCTAGAGGTTTCATTTGAGGAATTTTAGCATGGTTATCTTCTTGATTCGTATGGTTTGATTTATGATGTTCATTTTTGAGGAGTTTAGGAGATGTTATTGGGCTTATTCCTTGTTATGGAATGGTTATGAGTTTGATCTACCTTGATTACAGAGCCTTACATCCATGTTGATGTTTATTTGATCTTATGAGATTGAATGGTTGGGTGTCATTAAGGCTTTTCAGTTGGGGTTTTGTAAAGGAGATCATACTTGGCACATTTTAGCACTTGGTGGTGTTGGTAGAAGGACATGTTATGGTTTGCAGTTTCTCTTTATGATCTCATATTTCTTCCTAGAGGTTCTTATTAATCTAATTTGATCATTGGGTTTGTGGTCATCTACTGTTTTTGTACTTTTTTTTTTGGCAACAGTATGTGTTCTTTTTAGATGTGAACTTGGGAGAAGTGGAGGAGATCAGAGGTGAGAGAGTGAGTAGAAACCATTTGTGAAAGTATGCTCTATTTTGCAGCAGTTGGTTGTACTTCATAGATCATTGTAATTGTTCTTTGTATTATATGTTTGTATTATAAGCCATCTTTTTATGTAAGTGCTGATTGGTAGACTTTGAGTTACTTCAGTTGGCATTGGTCATGCAATTTGATTCCTAGCATGTATGTATATATTTGGGAGATGGTTTTTCATTGGACTGCAGTATCAATGGTCTTCAGATTTTTTGCACATCAATGGATTTGGTGTGTTTGTTATTATGGGAGATGGTAACTTTGTGCGGGACAGTGGATTATACAAGGATGAGAGTTATAGTATGGGTTGAATATGTCATGTGCAAAAGTTCTATCAATGGTGGTTATTTAGTTTGATGTAAACAACTAGTTGTGGTTGTTGTTCTAACTACTTTGGATCTTACATTCTTGATCTTGTTTTGAAGATGTTTGGACTTCAAAGTTATGTTTTGTTAACTGGTTTGAAGTTGGGTACATTGGTGTGTCTATGTGGCATTTAGTGTTTCATCATATTTTTGGCATTCTAATCTTTTTGCCATGTTGGTGATCACTTGGAAGATGTTACAGGGGCTTCTATAAAGCTAGTGAGCATAGTGGAGTTCAACTGAGAGTATTTGGCAGCTACTCATACTTGCAAGGAAGCCATCTGGCTTAAGATATTGTGTTCAGATATTGGTGTTGGTGCAAGATAGTTTACTATTTGTTGTGATAGTTAGAGTATGATGTTGCATATGCATTAAAAAAACCAGTGGACACAGAGAAGTTCAAATGATGTTCGAAGTCTATGGGCCCCTCGGCCTATAACAATTAAATCCTATTATTTCTATTGGATCTTACAAGGTGTTCGACAAGTGGGAGAATGTTGGGAATTAAGGTGTCTCAACCTTGTAAATTCCTTGGATTTATTATTGTAATATAATTTATTTGCTTAGCCTATGTTGTAATTTTGTTGCACATCCTATTTTGTCATCTAGTGTGAAGTGGCACGATGAGTTGTCACTCCACTTATAAGGTGACTAGGATGGTCAACTCATTCGATGTGGAGATAGGCGTCCCTTTTGTGTGGTAGAGGTTTTCTGCCATGTGTTGGCATCTTGACTAGTGTGTAAGTGAATCTTGACCGAAATGGTTATGACAGATTCCTATGACAGAATCTATCACATGTAAGAGTCAAAAATAGAAGGTTCTATGACATGTGAAGACATGTGTGCAAGGCATCTTGGAAGAAGGCATCTTTGGGTGCCCCAAGGAGGGTTATGTCATGTTGTAAGAGAATATGCTATTTATAGCTTGTTTATGATAGATTATCTTACAGCTGTAAGTTATGACAACTATGACAGCTAGTTTGTGCATAAGATTATCTGTCATTGCCCAAATTGGAAATAGGAGACCATATTGGGATGGGGTAATATGACAAGTGTCATGACCATGCTGCAATGTTGGACAAGTGTCCCTAGGCATGGGTTTTGGGCCATGAGGCTAAGTTGGAAGCCCATTCCAAGATATGTTTTGTTTTGCCTTGAAAACTTTAATATAAGCAGGTGCTTGGAGAGGAGAAAGTGAGGTGATTAACATGTATTGTTATGCTACCGGTTTGTCTTCTAGATATGAGTGTTGAAGACTCCTGAGAGCTTGCATTGCAAGTGTATTGTAAACCATTACAGTTTTTATAATACATTGTGCAAGTTTTGGAGTGTGGAGTTTTTTACCCGATAAGGGTTTTCCCCACATATATCTTGTGTCTCTCTTCTTCTGTCTTACATTCCTATGTTGTTTGCTACTGTAATATCTCTATTGTTTTGTTAAACATTCTGTAATTGTAAAGGTTAAAATGAATTTGCACTCTTCTCTCCTGATTAGATTAGTGTAGGAAGTGATTTTTGCATACCTAGCTTCCTTTCACTGCGCTCTGACATGTTTGCCTTGCCCTTAGGTGGATGTGATGTAGTTTTGGGTGCTCAATAGTTATGCACACTTGGACCCATCCTATGGGATTTTGCTGAACTTTGGATGCAATTTGCAGACAATGGGCAAAAACACACATTGAAGGGCTTACAACCAGGGTCTCTCAGCATCATCAGTTCACATCACATGGAAAAGCTTCTTAAGAAGAATTCACATGGTGTCACGCTTAACTCCATTCATTCAGATACAACCATCAATGGTATCCACTACTCTACTCCTTCAGATCTACAATAAATTTTGGATAGGTATGCATGTGTCTTTGCCGAACCAGTGGGATTGCCACTTTCAAAACTAGAGGACCACCGTATTCAGCTCCTTCCTAGAAGCATTCCTCCCAACATCAGGCCCTACTGCTACCCATTTCACCAAAAGATAGAGATTGAGATGCTCATTCGAGACTTACTGAAGCAAGGTATTATTTACCCTAGTACCAGTTCCTTTTCTTCACCAATTCCTCTTGTCTAAAAAAAAGATGGGTAATGACACCTTTGCATTGACTTCTGAGCACTTAATCAAATCACAATCAAGGATAAGTTTTTGATTCCTATTGTTGATGAGCTTCTTGTCACTCATTTTTTCTCCAAGTTGGATCTTTGTTCTGGGTATCACCAAATTTGGGTTCATGAGGATGATATCCCTAAAATGGCTTTCCGCACGCATGATGGCCACTATGAGTTTTTGGTCATGCCCTTTGGCCTCACTAATGCTCCTTCAGCATTCCAGGCATTGATGAATAAAATATTCTGGCCCTACCTACGGAAATTCATTCTGGTCTTCTTCGATGATATCCTCATCTATAGTAAAACATGGGCTGAGCATCTCAAACATCTGGATCTTGTACTACAACTTCTTTCTAATCATCATCTCTATGAAAAATAGTCTAAATGTGTTTTTAGCTAGGAAGAAGTGGAGTATCGAGGGTATATTGTTTCAACCCAAGGGTTTTGAATGGATCTTGCAAAAATAGATGCCCTGAAAAATTGGCCACATCCTCAAACACTCAAAAGCCTCCATGGTTTTTTGGGATTGACTGGCTACTATCGTGAGTTTGTCAAGGATTAAGGGAAGATTGCAGCTCCATTAACATCTACATTGAAAAAGGATGCTTTTACATGGACACATGCTACTGAGTGTGCATTTGAAAAAATGAAATAGGCTATGTGTACTACACTTGTTCTAGCTATGTCAGATTTTTCCAAGATCTTCACTATTGAGAGTGATGTTTGTGGTAATGGACTTGGTGTTGTTCTCCTTCAAGATGAACATCCCATTGCATTCACCAGCAAAGCCCTTTCTACTAAGAAATTAGTACTCTCTACATATGAGAAGGAAATGATGTCTATTTTACATGCAGTACAAAAGTGGTAGCCATACCTACTAGGGAATCATTTCTGCATCAAGACTAATCACCAGAGTTTGAAATATTTCTTGGAAGAATGGGTCTCCTCCCCAACACAATAGAAATGGGTTAGCAAACTCATGGGTTATGACTATGACATCACTTACAAGAAGGGTTAGGACAATATTGTGGCGGATGCTCTTTCTCACACATTTGATGACCAAGATTCTTTTTCAACTATTTCTATTCTTGTTCCAAATTGGTTGGAATCTATCCAACAGGGCTATGTCAATGACTCTTCATTATCTCAAATCATCCAACAATTGGCCAATAACCCTTCTGTTGTACTACATTACTCTTGGGATGGCGATTCTCTGAGATACAAGGGTTGTCTGGGGCTTCCTCAGAGAATAGATCTTCAACAGGCTATCTTCTATGAACTCCATGCTTCTCCATCGGCAGGGCACTCTGGGTTGCTCAAAACTTATGAGTGGGCACGACGTAACTACTTTTGGATAGGAATGAAAAGGGTAATTCAACAAATGGTAGTTGAATGTGATACCTACCAATGCAACAAGGGTGAAATGACACTCCTTCCTGGATTGCTCAAACCCTTGCCTATCCCTACATGAATTTGGACAGATATTTCTATGGATTTCATTGAGGGGCTCCCTAATATATGGAGGGAACATGGTGATCTTGGTTGTGGTCGATCACCTCTCCAAATATAGTCATTTTTGTGCCCTCAGCCATCCCTATACTGCCTCCTCAGTCGCACAAATTTTCATAGACCAGATCTTCCGTCTTCATGACATCCCTTCTTTCATTGTCTCAGATCGTGATGCAACTTTCACCAGTCATTTTTAGAAAGAACTATTTAGACACACTGACACCAAATTGAAGATGAGTTCGGGGTATCACCCACAAATAGATGGTCAGACTAAAATTATCAACAAATGTTTGGAAACTTATTTTCATTGCTTCACCTAAGAACAACAGCATCGGTGGGCAAAGTGGCTCCCTCTCACTGAATGGTGGTACAATACCTCCTACCACACTACATCTAAAATGACTCTATATGAAGCAGTCTATGGTCAGGCATCGCCAGTGCTCCTTCCATACACCCACAACAGTTCACCAGTTCAGGCAGTCAACACGGCTCTCTGAACTTGAGATTAGATTCTTTGCATCTTGCAAGACAATCTTCACATAGCAAGAAATCGAATGAAACAACAAGCCAATCAACACCATTCTGAGCACACTTTTCAAGTAGGTGATATGGTTTTTCTTCGTCTACAGCCATACAAGCAATCATCCCTAAAACTCAAAGGGCGTCATAAGCGGGCTCCAAAGTTCTATGGGCCATATAAGGTTCTTCAGAAGATTGGGTCAGTTGCTTATAAATTGCAACTTCCTCCTTCTTCCTGTGTTCATCCAGTATTTCATGTCTCTTGTCTAAAGAAAGTACTTGGCACCAACATTAGAGCACAAACTATTTTACTAAAACTAGATAATGGAGGATCTATCATTTTGGAGCTGGAGGAAATCCTTGATAGGCGCACTCGTCAGCTTTGCTCTCGATCCATCACAGAGGTATTAATTCAGTGGCATGGAATGCAACCAGAGGATGCTACATGGGAACCACTCCTTCAGATTCAGCAACAATTTCCACATCTTAAGCTTTGAGGACAAAGCTTTTCTAAGAGGGAGGGTATGTTAGGAACCGTGTTTAACCCTTCTCTTTACTTTGTTAGTGTATTGTTGTTGGACACATATGCTTTGTAAGTCGTCCCGTGAGTATATTGTATTATCCCACATTCATGGGAAGTAATAGTTGTTTAGATTAGATTTAGTATATAAGTACGTGTTGAGGCCAATGAAGACATCCACGAATTTATTGTATTGAGCTTGATCAAAGGAGGTTGCCCCCTCGAAGTCGCCTACGATCAATAAATTCCTTCTGTGTTTATGTTATTTCTGTTATTTCGTGCATTTTTCATTATATTATTGCAGGAGGTTCCTCTCAGCCTTTGATAATATTTTATACACAAATATCCTCTTCCCACTCATGTCTTTCCTACAAACTGTTAGGAATGAACTCCATAAATTTTTTCAAATAGTTTGTGATCTTTATACATGCCTCTAGTGATTTTCTAATTTTTGGTTTCTTTGTCTGCTGTAAATTGATTCAATTTCTCCTTGAAATTTTCTAATCTTTCATTGTGTTTCCAATTCCAAAAGAGGCATTTATCCTCTTTAGACATTTTTTTCCGATAGGCCTTGGCAATAGAATTACATGCTAAATCTTTTTTCCTTCTATTGGTTAGCATTTCATTTGTAATGAATGTTCTGTTCGCTCTTTCTCCCAAGGAATCTAGATGGATATTTGAATTTTATATTAATTAACTAACTAAATCTAGAAACAACAACGAATTTGAAAAAACGTGCAACATGAGACCACTATACTTCTCGTAATTGTTGTTTACACAGGCGTAGATGAACAGATTCTATAGCATGACATATATTCAGTTCACTAGCCTTATTACAATGCCATATATGTAGTAAGTTACAATGTCTTACACATGACATGACATATATTCAGCTCTCTAGCCTCCTTACACAAATTGTCCAATATATAAGAGTTCACATATGTCTCTGTTGGACATTGATGTTAGCGTATATATATTTCATATATAATTAGGCATAAGCCTACTTAGGTGTGCCCTTACAAAATCTTGACACATGTCAAGGTTGTTGGGCGGTTAAGGTTGTTAGACGGTTAGTCGAGAGGTCATCAACTCTCCCACTAGACTAGCCACTCATGCTGGTTTATAAGAGTCTTTTCCTTAACCACTAACTACCTTTCATCACCTATATGTACTCATCATTTCAACTATAAATACACTTTGATTTGATACTTGCATTCACTCAGTTGATCTTGGCTCAAACTTCTATATGGTATCAGAGCTTCACTGAGCTAGATTGCTGGTTCGTTTCGAAGGCATCACTGAAATTTGCCACTGAAGAAACCCTTGTGAGGGAGTGGCGAGTTTGTGTGCAGGCCATTTGGTGTGATCTGTTTGGCATATTGGAGGCATTGCTATGTGAGGGCAAACTTTAATCTGAAGGAGAAGGGTTCTGGCATTTTTTAATTGTGTTGAGGGTTTGTATTGCTTGTTGTGCCACATGTTTCTCTACACATAGGGTTCAATCTCCATAAAAGAAGTTGATGGCCTGGTTTTAAAGGCCACGACCTGGTTTGTAGAGGCCATGGACTATTTCAAAGGCCAGCGACCTGTCCACAAGGGCCGCACCTGTATCAAAGGTGCCACGACCTTCAGAAAGGAGCACCACAGCGTGCAGACATGACATATGTCCCGAAGAGATCCTTAGCTCTAGCAGAAGAAAGAGTCTCTAGCACATTCAATAAGAGATATCAGACGGGAGCATTGAGGACCCTGCAGAGGAGACAAAACAAACCAAACAAGACATAGTGCAATGACTAACCCTAAGTATGCAAGAAGATCAAGATAAGAAGCAGTGAACACAAATGATTGAAGGTCAACACCAAGAGATTTTTGGGTCTTGTCAAAGCATTATGAAGAGACTTCTGAGTTTTTAAGGTCTTAAGATGCTTGGATGTCTCCTCAAGCATGAGATTTAAAATAGTGAGCAGTAGACAAAGATAGGTCCATGTAAGATTTACAAACACAATCTATTTGACTAAGACAATAGGAAACGGAGATCTAAGACTCAGTCACACGATGCTTTGAGAAAGAGGCAATGATTATGTTTTAGCAGAAACATTCCAGTGAGTAGAGAGCAAAATGATGCATATAAGATCAATAAGAAGAAGTACAACATTTGTATGTAGAAAATGAACAATATTTTACAGTCTATAGAGGTAGAAAGTTTGAAACAAGGCTGTCATAAACCTCACAAAACCGCCTGGGCTTTATATAAGGCTGATAAATATGAGGATTGTTATGATATTTATCCATTAAGATCCTCATAAATAGGACTCTCTAGGCTATACTAAGACTACCAATGCCCTCGGTATTCAATAATATTAAGCAGATATAATACTGCAGTATATTTGTTGCTCTGATAATCTAATATAGTCTCAAAAGACAGTCATTTTTTGTGGACAAAAATCAGGACATTTAAAGGAAGGGAAACAAATTGGGACTGTCGAGATTAGTCATGTTGACTATGTCCTATCAGCCCTCAAAAGATCTAAAATCTAACTCTCAGCTATGTGAGGAACCAAAACACTAGTTCTAGTTCCAAGAAGATAGATAGGGGATGGTTATCATTATAATGACTTAATTGATCAACCATTTGGCCCGGAGATGTAATGAAGGGAATTATAATAGTGGAAGAATTGACGGTCCAAGTTGACAATAAATAGGGATGATAAAAAGACAATGTATGAGGAGTCTTAACTTGGATACCTAGACCACTGAACAGTGAATAGTATAGTGGACAAGAACAAGGCATATAGAGGTAAGGTATAGTTTAACAGTGAAAGAGCCAGGGATATTGAAGTTTAGAGATTGTCTAAGGAGTGCTCAATGTGGTCAGAATTTGATTGTTTGAGGTAGTAGTGTTTGAAATCCATAAAGGCTATGTACTTCAGAAAGCGGAGATACTGATTGGTCTGAGATAGCAAGAGGTATGACAAGTTAATAAGTTTTCTACACTCTCAAGAGGTCTCTACAACTCCAAGAACGAATGTTCATATTGTTATATGAATACTCAACAAGGTATGTATGAAGATTACTAAACCTCTTTTCATACACTGAGAAGACAGTGACCTGCTCACTGTTTGGTGTACTTTAGAAGCCATAAATTATGAAGTAATATGTGACAATTGATGGAAAGAAGAACATAGTGGTGAAAGGTATGTAAACCTTACCAAGAAGAATGTTCAAAGAAGTCAAAGCTTAAGACATCACCAGAGGAGCAGAGATGAACCGAAGCTCATGATAACAATGGAAGTTTTTCTGCTCACAAAGATTCAAATCAGTGATGAAGGAAGTTTGCATGAACATACAGTGGATAGAGATCCTAGAAGACTTGTACTATAGGTAGAGGTTGATAGATGAGCAGTGAGAGGACCTATGCCAATCATGGAGAGGCTATAAATTCAATCGAAGGATATCTACATCAATCCTAAGTCTTGTCGAAGACCCAGCAGGGGTAGTTGGTGAAGTGACAAGTGTTTTCAAGCCCTAAATGAGTAGTTATGGGAAGTTAGAAGACTCCAAATGTAGCCAATCTCTTCTCAGATGCCCAAGCATGTCCTATTCATTAACAATGTGGAGTGGCAGGAGTTATGAGGCAGCTTAGGGAGTTATGACAACACTAGGGACGGTTTAAGCAAGTTTGACCATTTCCCAAGCATCTAGAAGTAGTTAGAGTGACAAGGACAACCGTTTGAGAGAATCTAGGGGCTCTAAAGACAACATGCAAAGCTAGAGCAATATTGTAGGAGCTGGAGTAGGTAAACCACTACCCTCAACTTTAGTCCCTTCAACATTTCAAAGAGCAGCAGCATGTAGGACTCTTGTTGTGCATCCAAAATATGTTGACCCAGTTTTTAGCATTGTTTTTTAGTCAAAAACATCTCCTATATGCTCTCCTATGTTTGGGATGAGATATAGAAGGCTTAGGATAGTTTTTCAGTCAATTTCTTTTGGTTTTCTACTTCAGATCAATAAAAAAAAAAATATTGTAAATAATTATTTATTATGCGTCCCACACACATAAAATAACTAACCCAATGTTTTGTGGTTTTTTGGTAGTTTGGCTTTGCCTTATTTCTGTTAAATCTTGAGCCTTTTTGGTTATGCTCATCTTTGTAAAATCTTGGTCTATGGAGCCCTCTTTTGTAAAAATTAAATAAATTAATATAATATTGTGATACTATGCATCCTTACATAGAAAAAAAAAAATAACCCAATGTTACATATAAATTTTACAAGTGACACCCAAATAAATATTTAATGTGGCTGAACAAATCACTTAAGATGCACCACAAATAAATATTTATTTTACATAATTTAAATAATTCATTTTGATGTAAGGTGTAAAACACACTTATTTTCTAACATTCTCCCACTTGTTGTATACATTACATAAGGGTGAATCAAAATAAACTCAAACATCAAGGAAACAATCCATGTGCCCAACATGTACCATGTAAACATCCATGTGCTCCATATGATCCATCAAGATACTTGCAAAATAATCAAGGTGAATACCATCTCAAACATGAATCCTCTCATCCTCCATCATGCAAAACCATGAAAGATAAGATTCTCCAAATAGATGTCTCACTAAATTGTCACATAGAAGAAAGAAACCTGCATCAACTGATATCCAAACACAAACACCAAATCCAATGGTAAAAAAAGATCCAATCTTTTGTCATAAACCCACAGGACTAGAAATAGAATCCACAACATATGCTAATACATTTAGCCATCCATACCTCTAAGGTATACCAATCATAACAAGTAGACCTTATGCCATCAACATATCTAACCCAAACCACAATGACCACAAGTCCATGTATATACTCTATCCTGCATAAAGAATTCCTCCAAGGTAACAACACAAAAAGAATGTGATAACAAACCTCAAGACTCTCAACACCAGAGTCACCAGAGTATAATGAGAACATCCAACAAAGGATGAATATATTTCCTAGAACTCACACCTCATGTGTAATTTCAAATCTGAAATAAACCAAGGCATCCAAATATCCACTAATAACACTCACATAGAAGATGTGTTTAAATCCTCTATCACATTTAATGTCAAAGTGCACACACAATGATGCAAAACCTACAAACTAAAATAGATAAAACATAACTCTCACCTCAAGTCCATATCTCTCCCAAATCCTCCACATCATAAGAGAAATCTATCAAAGAGACTCAAAATGGCTCCAAACAAAACCTCAACTCTAATGTCATGTAAACGTGAAAAACATCCAAGAAGAAGCATAAGACCAACAAGAGAGAACCTACAAATTAAAATCATGTCCTTCTACCAACACCAATGTGCTATAGCTGTGAAAAGTATGATCTCCAACCTAAAACCTAAAATCAAGAAGCCCACTCAACATCTAACTAATCTAGATGTAAGCCTCTCAAACCAAAGGTAGATCAAACAAAACCTCCATTCCTCAACAAGGAATATGCCCAAAGCCACTAACCATCTCCTTTACACACAATGACCTCAAAGCAACTTAAGATCAAACATAAGAAGATAACAAATCATAACCAGGCATCTACTCCACAAACAAGTACTCAAGACTAGCATCCATAGTTCAAGACTCAATTATACATGAGAAGACAAGACACAAATAAAGAATGCATTAGAAAATCAAGTGGGCAATACAGGTTTGAAATCATTCACTACCGAGAGGACCAAGAATGGGGAATGAGATTTCTCCTTTAGGATGCACCAAGCCTTAATGACTCTCTCCAAGAAAAATCTCCTCAATACATCCATGTTGAACTCATGTCCAACCTAGGTCATGTAGGTTCCCCAGTCTTGCTACTAAGATCTCATCAAAGAGACATCATATCAACACATGATCTCCAAGAAACAAGAGATCTCTAGCCTCACCAAAGTCTTCAAGTGTCCATGAGTACCTCCATGATCAATCCATACTAAACTCAAATGCAACACTGCATTATCATGAAGCTCCCAAACACATGACCAATGCATTCAATACCAAGGGAACCAACAAGATCATTGTCAAAGCTCCCACTACATGTATGCATCATCTAGGAGCATATCATGACATCATGATCTAAGATCTCCTCAAAAGAGGATCAATGTCTCATAAGAACATATCCTACTCCAAAGAGGACCTATATCATGCCAACACTAATGTGCAATCAAGAGTAAACCTAGACACAATATAATCCATCCTATAAGAAAGAATCAACTGTCAAACCTGAAAAATCATAGCCAACACCTCAAACAAAGACTCCAAGAGTCCTCCATGGTACTAAGATGTCAACATCTCTTGGAAATCACAAAAAGAGAACCATCCCTTGTCAATAGAACTCAAGATGCCAAAGAACTATCAGTACATACAAAAACATGATCCAAGAGCTCCTCCATGACACCAACAACCACTGCATATGATCATCCATCACCAAAGTGATGAATCCACATTATTTCCAAAGCTCCCACTAAACCATGATATTGAGCTACACATGGCATCATGATAACCATCTCTTAAATGAAGATCATCCATATCCCCAACACAATCAAGCAATCCCACTATAACATCAATAGCTTTAGAAAGGTTTGAGTAAACTATGATCTCCCAACCAAGAAGATAAATAACTAGCTATAAACCAAGAACCAATCTAACACCAGAAGCAAAGCATTTGTATAACAACCATGTCATGCCAAAGTCCCAACCAAACAATGAACCTCCATAACACCATGATCACCACCCAATACACCTCCACCAAAATCCCACTGAGTGTCAACAATTATACTGTATAGTCAACAAGTCTAGGTCCCATAACACAACTGTATCAAGAAAAACCATCTCTATCTATCTCATAGTGAAAATGATACCAATAAATTAGGTGACAAAACCAGGTCAACCAAATATAATCTACATAAACACTTAAATACATATGGGTATAGACAACCCACATCCAAGCTATATATGCAACATGTAAGTATAAACAACCTACAACATTGCATAGCTTGTAGATCTCGCAATGTAACTAGTGAGAATATTTTCACTCCATAGTGAAAATTTTTGTTATAAGGATCAGCCTATTTTTCAGGGCATGATAGTTATTAGATATAGGTAGATTAAATAGAAATGATGAAAGCATGACCAAATCTAAGGGTACAACTAGTGCATAATAAGGATTGGGCTTCATAGAGATAGGGTTTTCCAAATGAAATAAATGCTCAATGGCCATCGGATCAAATGCAAATCTAATGGTGTGGATACAAAACAATGAAAGATGCAGAGAAAACCACTTTTCGGCACCCAAGGCAAGGAAAGAAATAGTTAAATCAAGCGGAAGCAAACATGTGGGAGTTGCAGAGGGAAACAAAATAAAGTTACATTTTTGAAAGGATGTAGAGAGCACCACGTGGAATCACCTAAAGGAAGGAAATGAAATTTTATTTCATTTTAATTAATGTATCATGATTCAAGTGAGGCCTACGAAGGCTGTGTCTTTTATTAAATACAAGTTTCATTTTAAATATCACAGTGGGCCCTCTTTTAATAAGTTGAAAACTTATTAAATATATGAATCTCATTTTAAATAGCCACAGGAAGTTTTTAGTTTTAAATAAAGACTGAAATCTTTATAAAATTGTGACATGGTGGGTCCCAGCAGCCATTTTATTTCTTTTCATGAGAGAAACTTAAAATTGATGTAGAGACAGCCACGTGTAGGCTACAGGAGAAACAAGTTGAAACTTAAAATTGATGCGGAGGCCACCATGTGGAGCAGCCCGAGCACAACACAAATAATAAAATATTTTGTTTCATTTTATTAAATGTGTCATGAGTTACGGGAGTTTTTAAAAGTTGTGTCTTTTATTAATCTAAAGTCTCTCATAAAATATGGCGGGCCCCTCTCATAAAGTCAAAAATTTATTTTTTGTTCAAGTATTAATGCCTCTCATGCCATGGGAGATGTTAATTTCAGTTTTAAATAAAGATTTATCTTTATTTAAAATGTGGGATCCAAGTTATAAAGTGAGGCCTAAATTTTTGACTCATGTGAAATAAAAGTGAAAAGGAAGTGAAACCCTAAAATATGAGCAACCATTTTTATTTTATAATAAGCTATAGGAGGATAGCGGCGGGAAGTATTTCCTCTTCATGCAAGCCAAAGATAAGCATAGAGATATTTTCAACCATGGAAGTAACAAAAAGCCATAGTTCAGTTCTGATTTTCCATTACCACTTCAGTTACAGTTACATTTTGCCAGATTTTATTCCAGATTTTGCTGGTTCAGTTGCAGTTGTATTTTACTAGATTTTATGCCGTATTTTGCAGAGTTTTAGTTGCAAAGATTGTTGGAGGCCATTGAGATTTTGTTGAGTCTTTTAGGCTATAAATGGGTAGATCTGAGACATAGTAGGGGAGATATACATACATTCAAAGTTCTACATTTTTTACAGATCAAAGAGTTGGAGCAGTAGACATAGATTTTCTTTCTTTTTCCCTTTGCAATTCTTCCTTTATGAGAATGTAACAGTCATTTTGTGCAGCAACTTTTGCCTCTATAACTAGTTATTCAAATAATGAGATGGTGTTCTATGCATACTTGGATGTCTCTATTTCTTTCTTTTAATTTCTCTATTTCATTACCTCTGTTTAATCTGTTTCTTAAACTAGGTTTTAATTATGCATTGATGCTCTTTGAAATTCTAGTTATTCATTCAAAGTTAGACACTATGCAAATTGAGGTTCAAATCTGGCGGATCGCCATAGATTAGGCATTTGTTTTCTGTAATCTAGTTTCCTTTCTGACCTTTTTCTCAAAACCCCCATTAAAGAATGGAAGAGCCAGCTTCCTCAAAATCTAGAGGTCACTCTGAGGAGCAATCCCACATCTCAAAGTTTCCCATGTTGCTGCTAGATTAAACCCACAGATTTATGCATCAACAGTTTTTGGCACGCCTGGTGGGACTCGAACCCATAATCAGTTTTTGGCACACCCAGTGGGACTGGATTCTAAGACTTTGTTCTTTGTTTTCAGAGAATCTTTGCCCTGTATTTTGTGATTTTGATGGAAAATCACATAAATATCTACTCATAGCAGCATGAATCATCCATTTGGCGACTTCGCTAGAGGTTATTTCTCAGATCTTTGCTCCTGCAGATCATGGCAGCCCCTGGTATCTATGTGCATCTTAATATTTAAAGAGATCTACCTTTTCTAGCTTGGGATTCAAGTCCTCTAGCTCTCCAGTAGCAGGGTCAAGTTCCTAACACAGCATGGAAGGCATTGCCTCACTTTCTTAGAGATAGCTCTATTTGCCCTTAAGATCACATCCAAGATTTTGCAAATCTATGCTCTATTCATAATGTTACAACTAAAAATCATCCACTCTCATTGTTGGCATCATCCCTCAAAGGCAAAGCAAAAGAATTGTACAAAAGCTTGCAGCCTAGTTCGATTATTGGATGGGATTATCTTGGTGGGCTCATCTATAATTAGTTCAAAGATAGGATGGATGTTAGCACTCTTACCTAGAACCTGATCACCATTAAAAGGCATCCTATGGAGCCCATACATGATTTCAATTCAAGAGTTGACAAGGTATGGAAAAAAGTTTCTATAGACATGAGGCCCCCTCCAGTCTTTGCATTCTTGTATTATTTAAAGGCTTTGGACCCTAAGATCTCTATCATGATACAATACCTAGGAGGTGAAACTCTCCCTCAGTCATATGATCTTGCCATTAAAGCTGAAAGTAATCTTATATTGTCCAGTAAACTACCCCCTCTGCCCTTAAAACAACTAATGCCTCATGCAAATAGCCTATCTCACGCTCTTTCTTGTAGTCAGATACATACAAATTTTAGTCCACCCACCCTCCCTACTGATTTACCAAATCATGAGGAGATGAGTGTTGTGAAAGAACTAATTAAAACCCTCTCCCATGAGATCAATGAGTTAAAAGTTCAAAACCTATACCATGATAATCTATGTTTAATGCCTCAAGATTCTTATGAACAAAAGTATGAATATAGCCAAAGAATGCCCAATTGTCTTGAAAATTACCCTTTGCAAGCCTCCATAGCAGCAAATCAGCCCAATGAAGCCATAGACTAGGTTCTTTGTCATTTTGATATCAAGGAGGAATCAGGTTTTAATGATCCAAATGCAAGAAACCTCCTTCAAGAGACGGTCCCTGTCTATTCAATGTGTCTTTCTGATCTTGAGCATCAAGCATATGTGGCAACATGTGATTCAAAAATTCAGTCATATTTTGCAAAGCCTTCAGAAGATGCTGATGATGTGACATTTCTAGAAGCTGAAAAGTACTACAAGATGGACTTTGAAGATGAAAAGCACTGGGTCCATGGTGATGCTACCTGTATATTCCATTTTGAGGAGGTTACAAATGACATTATACCAGATGAGTGTCTTTATTACTGCAATGAAGTTTCAAACCCGCAGGAGGAAGGCACAAAGATGCATGAGCAACATTTGGGGCATGATGAGGATTTGTTCTCACTTTTGCAACAAGGCTATCAGCTACTAAATGAGGAAGATCTTGCAATTGAGAAAGTGCAAGGGTCATTTGTAAGGCTTGTAGCAGATCATGGAGAAAATGTTGAAACAGAGGAAGATTCAAGAAGTATTTTATTTACTATTTTTGCAAATGGTTATTGTCTTCTTCTTGATGAATTTTCACCTCTACAAGATGATGAGATCTAGAGAGACATTTTCCATAGTACAGAGCCACATATGATGTCACAAACAGAGTTAGATTTTACACATTTCTTTTTGCATGAAGGGATCCCAATCAAATTCAAGACTATTCTTGGCAGCTCTATCACTTGCATGCCTATTTTTGGTACTATCATGGGTTACCATTCTATGGAAGAACCTATAAGAGAGGTCACTAAAGAAGTATGGTGGACAGAAACTTGTAAATGCAATTAGAAGAATAAGCTCCAATAGTTGATTTCCCCTCCTTGCCCTCCGCTGAAGCAAGAACAACATGATGATTAGCATGACTGGTGTTTTGAAGAACAGAAAGAATCTCCTGAGTGTAGAGAAGTAAAAAGGTACAAAATATTGTTATATTTCTTTATATAGTTTGTCTAGTTCATTTTCGGCATGATGATGATTCATTGGAGAAACATTATCAGATTTAGCAGTTATTTTGCCATTCCAGTGAATTGACATATTCCTATGCATTCCATATGTTAGTAGTTTGATGTTAGATGCTCAATAAGCTACAACAGTAGCAATAGTTTTCAATTTTAGTTGGTTTTCTTTCAATAAGTTGCTGCTATAAGGAGGGAAGTTAGTTCTGCGTAAATTTTAGAAATTTGTTTTAGCTAATCTCAGTTGCAAAATATTAGTATAGCCAGTTGTCACCAATTTGTTTCAGTGGTCTACTAATTGCAGAGTGTGTTTTTAGCCAGCAATGCTTTAGTCTCAACCTCAGTAATGTTTCTGGGCAGCTTGTATTGGCCTAGTGCCATAGATGTTTGTTAGTTTTATGAATGTTTTAGTTTCAGAATATTCATGACTCTATGCCCAATGATTAAGGCACTGATATGCAAAACTAGAAATTTTGGGTTCAGATTGAGCAGGCTCACTTTCCCAACCAGTCACCAAAACTGTTGAGAATATTTTCACACCACAGTGAAATTTTTTGTTATAAGGATCAGCCTACTTTTCAGGGCATGACAGTTATCAAATATAGGTAGATTAAATAGAAATGATGAAAGCATGACCAAATCTAAGTGTACAGCTAGTGCATAATAAGGATCAACCTTAATAGAGATAGGGTTTTCCAAATGAAATAAATGATCAGTGGCCATCAGATAAAATACAAATCTAATGGTGCACATACAAAACAATGAAAGTTGTGGAGAAAGCCACTTGTCGGCACCCAAGGCGAGGAAAGAAATAGTAAAATCAAGCAGAAGCAAACACATGGGAGTTGCGGAGGGCAACAAAATAAAGTTTCATTTCAAGGATGTGGAGAGCACCACGTGGAATCACCTGAAGGAAAGAAATGAAATTTTATTTCATTTTAATTAATGTATTATGATTCAAGTGAGGCCTACGAAGGGTATATCTTTTATTAAATACAGGTTTCATTTTAAATATCCCAGTGGGCCCTCTTTTAATAAGTTGAAAACTTATTAAATATATGAATCTCATTTTAAATAGCTATGTGAAGTTTTCAATTTTAAATAAAGATTGAAATATTTATAAATTGTGACATGGTGGGTCCCAGTAGCCACTTTATTTCTTTTCATGAGAGAAACTTAAAATTGATGTGGAGAGAGCCACGTGTAGGCTGCGGGAGAAACAAGTTGAAACTTAAAATTGATGCAGAGGCAACCACGTGGAGCAGCCCGAGCACAGCATAGATAATAAAATATTTTGTTTCATTTTATTAAATGTGTCATGAGTTATGGGAGTTTTTAAAAGATGAGTCTTTTATTAGTCTAAAGTCTAATAAAATATGGTGGGCCCCTCTCATAAATTCAAAACTTTATTTTTTGTTCAAGTATTAATGCCTCTCATGCCATGGGAGATGTTAATTTCAGTTTTAAATAAAGATTTATCTTTATTTAAAATGTAGGATCCAAGTTATAATGCGGGATCCAAGTTATAATGTTGCCACTTTAGTTGTAGTTGCATTTTACTGCTTCAGTTGCAGTTGCATTTTGCTAGATTTTATGCCAAATTTTGTAGAGTTTCAGTTGCAAAGATTGTCGAAGGCCGTTGAGATTTTGTTGAGTCTTTCAGTTTATAAATGGGCAGATCTGAGACACAATAGGGGAGATATACATACATTCAGAGTTCTACATTTTTTATAGATCAGAGAGTTGGAGCAGCAGACAAAGATTTTCTTTCTTTTTGCCTTTGCAATTCTTCCTTTATGAGAATGTAACAGTCATTTTGTGTAGCAACTTTTGCCTCTGTAACTGGTTATTCAAATATTGAGATGGTGTTCTATGCATACTTGGATATCTCTATTTCTTTCTTTTAATTTCTCCATTTCTCTATCTCTGTTTAATCTGTTTCTTAAACTGGGTTTTAATCATGCATTGATGCTCTTTAAAATTCCAGTTAATCATTCAAAGTTAGACACTGTGCAAACTGAGGTTCAAATCCAGCGGATCACCATAGATTAGGTATTTGTTTTCTACAATCTAGTTTCCTTTCTGACCTTTTTCTCAAAACCCCTATTGAAGAATGGAAGAGCTAGCTTCATTAAAATCTGGAGGTGACTTTGAGGAGCAATCCCACATCTCAGAGTTTCCCATGTTGCTGCTAGATTAAACCCACAGATTTATGCATCAACAGTAACATACAAAATCAACCATACATTGGTAATCATGTCAACTAAGGATAATAAGAGATAAACATATAATTTTTCCATAACTCAAACACTAAATCACCTCATATTTAATTTTCCACAAACTCACAAAGTACCATGGTCAAAGGGAACCATCAAATAGTTCAAATAGAAATGCAAGTGAAAAAGTCACATAACAATATCTCCAAACTTGGTCCATTGTGTAGTTCTTAGAAAATCCATTCCATCACCTATAAGAAGTCCAAAATTGGACACCGTATGTACAAGATATGACCATCCAAGCCCAAAAAGTAAACCTATCTTCTAACTAGAATTCTCTATACAAAAAGGAAAATTTTTGAAAAATGTCTAACACCACTACGTAGTACTTGGAAAGAGATTTTTTTAACTATAAGAAGTTGAAAATTTGGCATCTAGGGGGAAAGTTATGGATCCCAAAAGAAAATGCCTTCCAAGGGCTGAAATGGACCTGTCTGTATAGCTGGCACAAGCATGATTTAGCATTGTATATGGTGACATTAGTGGTGGTGCACTTGTGGCAGGTTGGTTATGGTGACATCCTGAACAATACTAGGGTTGGTGAATGGTGGTGGATTCCAAAAAATTATTAAATTCATTTTAAGGTATCAAATTCTCAATGGTACAAAGGCAGACATGAAATCACATTTGAATCTTTTTAATTTTTCTAAATTTTGAAATCACCATGGCGAGGGCTCAGCTCTAGCTCACCCAATTCGGGATTTAGATTACGGGCTAAGCCCTATCGTCATGGTGACTATTGATAAAAGGGAGGACAACATTCCAACTAGACCTGATACCCTGGTATGCCGACTATCAATTCCTATATCCCGTACTATGTTGTACCTACCATGGTGGGGGAGTTTACACCAATTGGTGCCCCCCACACATTTAAATTTTTTTTCTTTTAAATATTAAAATATGCAGACACCATACGTCATGCTAGTGTAGTACATGCATAGAAGAATATTGTGAGAAGCTATGACCATAGCTTCAACCTTTTTTCTGTGACTATGTCATATGACACTATGGATAGAATATTCTTGTTATAAATTCTACTGGGAAAAAATGGATGAAATTTTTTTGTCACAGAGTATAGTCAAGTTATATATTAAAATATAGGTTATTGGACCTTCTAAACTCAATGGTGATGTTTTTTTTTCCCATAAGGCATCCAACAAAATCTCACTTCCAAAACCCCCACACAAAGAGCCCTAACCAAAAACCCATCAACCAAAACTTAATCAAACTCCATATCTATAATAACCCAAGTCTGAAAACACACCTGCAACCTTGGAAATACCTACATTCCTTTCCTACAAAGTCATGGATTCAACTATACACAAAATCTATTCATAGCAAAGGTTATAAAACTAGGGATATCTCCTCCCACAACCATAGAAACTTGGCTCTGATACCAAATGAAGGGAAATTTGTAGCCATAAAGATAATTTCCACATAACCCTATGAGAGATATTTATGCAAATAAGTATTCAGAAATCCATATGCAAAAGAATAGACAAACATACCATCAAGGTGACACATGATATACCCTGGGATAACCCTCCATGAGGGAAAAACCAAGCCTCCAAAAGAATACACACCCATTGTATTATCTCATGAACAAAAAAATTACAATCCATATGCTCCATGAATATTTATAAATCATCAAGCTCCCTAATTGTACTCAATGCGAACAAGCAAATTAGAATCATGTAATCACACATCCCAATCCATGCTTCCTCTCCTCACATATGAAACATACAAGAGAAGCTCAATATAATGAAAACCCACTCAACCTGCCAATAAGCAAACAACTAAAACAACCAACCTCAAAAACTACTCATGTGCTTGCTTTTATAGAGATAAGTTCACACAAATACAAGATCTATTATGGTAAAACCATGTATCCCATAACCATGAGTATATAAAACCATTGACCCCCACATTTAATTATTGGTACTAAGTTTTAACTTTTTCCCAATAATAAATATTTTTTTTAAATAAATAAATAATTATCCTATGTGTCCCACACACATAAAATAACTAACATAGAGTTACATACAGATTTTACAAGTGGCACCCAAATAAACATTTAACATGGCTAAACACATCACTTAAGATTCACCACAAATAAATATTTATTTGACGTAATTTACATAATTCATTTTTATGCAAGGTGTACAACACACCTATTTTCTAACATAACAATCTCTAGTCCACATAGCCATTTGTGCAACAATGTGTTCAATATGAAAGAATAACTTAAATGAGACATACAAGTGCAAATAACTAATGGATTCTTCACAAGTACTCAACCAATTTGTCTTTGCACACTAATAATTTAGTTCTCCATTAAACTTATGAAGTATCATGTACAACCTCTCAACTCTTACATTTTTTATTTTAGATTTGCATGCAAAATAGTTATATGGTGGTAGAATTGGAATATAAAAACACTCCATGATGAATCAAGAAAAATGGACATAAATCAAGAGGAATGCAAGGAGAAACATAAGAAACCCCTACACAAATTCACTCAATCAATGATCATCCCCACACAATATGATCTATGCACTTTATATCTAGTGCAAGGACAATTACTACTACAAAATATCACCAAGTGGACTTGATCTCAATAATGTACAAATATCAAAAAGATGCCCAAAACTGAAAATATAGATTAAAATCTAATTAGAATGAGCTAATAATACTAGTGTGTAAAACTAAAACATTTATGAAATTTCAAAAAAATACACCCATAAATGAGCGTATATGAGCCCAAATCAGGCCCTAAGATGTCACCAAATTGGAAATTTACAACAATACCTATGAGAGTTTACAATTTATAGAAATCCATGCATCAAAATAAAAGAAAATAAATACACCACCATAAATCATGTAGAAAAATAACCCAAATAAAAAATATTTGAGAGAAGGAGATTGTATGCTTAAGATATAGTCCCCTAAATAACACATGCAAAAGGTAGAACTCCATTGGCGTAGCCTCCTTCACTAACAAAGTTTTTGTTTTCACTAGCAAAATTAACAATATCACTAAATTTGTAACCTCCACCACATTTAGTAGGTTCTACGAAAATGATTTGAAAGTTAGAGAATTGACAAATAAAGAAAAAAGGGAACCTTTAGATCTAAAGGAATTATGAAGTTTGGGATTAGCCACCAAATATGTTACTAAAAATAGCTATGTCTTTCTAGGTTTGGAGATCTGCTAAATTTTCCACCAAATGGTGGTCTCTATGTGAATAGAGGAGACTAGAAGCTATTTGAAGGAGTAGTAAACTAGGAAGTTCCACTAAAAATAGTAGATTTATTGCTTATATACTGAGGTAAGAAAATTATAAGGTCGTGTAGTCCTTTGATTTAAGGGGCATGTAAACCTTATACAATGTTGTGATAGGCTTCAAAAAGCTTCCAATAGCCCCTAAATGGACCAAAGAGCTTACAAATTACCATATCTCGGTAGAAAAGATAGCCATGATAGTTATAAGGGCACATGCCTATACAATGCCCACAATCAAATATATAACCTACAATATTTCTACTACAAAGTGTATACTAGTATTAGTTTTATTATATTTTACTTTTAAATGTATGAAAGATATTTTTTCAAATGTAGAATATAATTCACCTATGTAGAATACTTGAGTTAATGAGAAAAAAAAGGGATTCTACAATATCCATGGTACAATCTATATGGCCAAGGAGGTGGAATTTTTCTAGAGGACCTAAGGCAAAATGTTCTAATTTTAATGATTTGATAATAAATCTATAGGTTTTTGGACCTTTCTTATGCAATGATAGGGTCAATTTTATTGCAAATGCTTTGAATGATTAGTGATCTAGAGATTCCCAATAGAAAACTCTTCCTTTAATCCATTGTATATCTAGCATCATGGGTCTAATTTAGATGCACCAAAAGGGAAAAATAACATTTTTAGACACATTGGACTTAATGGTATGCTCAAATTTACTCCATGAATCTCTAAAAAAACCTACAATATAAAGTCACAAAGATAAACCCCCTAGAATCTATTATTGTTATTATTTTTTATGATTTCCTAAGTCATTATTTGATATAAGAGAAGAGCATACTAAAAGTTTCAAGAAAATACCATATCTACAACCCAGGCCTCTCAAAAAGATTGTTAAGAATCAATCTCACAAGTTCTTATACCATGTAAATTTTTCTAAGGAGAGAGCCAACCAAGATCATGGAGCTCAATCAAAGCACAAAGAGTACCAAAATGAGAGAATTATTATATTTTATCAAAGCATGCAAATATACAGATGAGATTGCTATACAAGAGTACATGAGGTGGGTATATTTAATATACAACACCAAAAGATGTGAATGTACAACCAGTGGGATATATGACATATACTCACATGTGTGTAGATGAACTCCACCAAAGAAGGGAAAGAAAAATCATGTGTACAAATGTAAACTACCTAAGTAGATATCTACCTAAGAAAGGTTATCCCATTCTATGTACACATATGCAATAAAATAATTAAAAATAAATATACATACCAATATAATTAAACACGATTGCAAGCTTAATTACTTATGCAATGCATTAACCATTGAAAAAGAATGAGATTCAAGTGTAAAATATGAAAAATATGTAAAATTAAACAAAATAAAATCCATGCTCGTATTAAGGAAAGGAAAGAATAGTTTATGTTGGAAAATATTTCTTATTGGTACTATTGGACTATGAAGCATTGTGGAAAAAGTGTACATGTGCTTTCTAGAAACCCTCAAGTGTTTTGTGTTTTGTAATGAAAAGAAACTAGGAAATAGTTAGGTAAGGACTTATATAAAACACATAAAATACTCAAATTCATATAATGTTTGATAATATGCAATGGAATGGACTATATAATTGTCTCAAACTATAAATTACTATATAATGTATACTTTTAGTAAAATTAAAGAAACAAAATTATTTGTCAAGAACAAACAAATTTGCAATCAATCTTCTTGTCTCATGTCTACTTAATCTAATGTTGATGATGCTATGGTTCACCCAATATTTTACTATAAAATTTTTAAAATATTCAAATTCAATAAAATAAGAACCAAAAAAATACCTAAATATAAAAAAATCAACAAAAAAGTTTATGATACCAATTGAACTAAATTCCTACTGTGTGAAAGCATAATACTGAGTTCCACTTTGGCTCATCCTAATTTTGGTTTAAAATCATTTTTTTTATGAATGATTTAAGCTTATGGGGATTCAATCTAACCCTCTTAGATTGAACATTGTTCCATTGGGGTCTCTTAAATAGAACCCTCTAACCATAAATTGAACCTCAATAGAGTCTTCTTTACACCTATCAAAATGTTGATAAAAAATCAAATCCACAATGAAGTCCTTATATATAACACCCAATATTTTACTATAAAAACTTTAAAATATTCAAATTCAATAAAATAATAACCAAAAAAAACTCAAATTCTAAAAAATCAACAAAAAAGTTTATGATACCAATTGAACTAAATTCCTAGTCTGTGAAAGCATAATAGTGAGTTCCACTTTGGCTAATCCTAATTTTGGTTTAAAATATTTTTTTTTAAATGAATGTTTTAAGCTTAAGGGGGTTCAATCTTTCCTAGTGTGTGAAAGCATAATAGTGAGTTCCACTTTGGCTCATCCTAATTTTGGTTTAAAATATTTTTTTTAAAATGAATGTTTTAAGCTTAATGGGGTTCAATCTAACCCTCTTAGATTGAACTTTGTTCCATTGACCTCTCTTAAATAGAACTCTCTAACCATAAATTGAACCTCAATAGAGTCTTCGTTCACCTATCAAAATGCTGATAAAAAATCAAATGCAGAATATAATTTATATAAAATTCTCAATGAGTACAAGGCTTACGGGATCTTTGGCCTAAGAGGGGTTTGCACCTTGGTGGCCACCATAACAACCATGCAACTTGACCATCAAACCATGCCCTTATCCGTAAATTGATATTTTTTTAAATAGTAATTTTGGTGGCCTATTAATATTAAAAAAATAGAACTCATTATTGTAGTGAAAGCTAGTCACACTTATATGAAGATGGTAATGTTTGAACTGCATCCCATACATCACATTTGACATTAATACAAGAAATTGATCACATATAATTAGTTAAAAGTTAGTTTGATTTGTTCTATTACTTGAACCATAGATGGAAAGTGTTGATTTTTTCAATTTTTTTATCTTGAAGTATGTTCCTTTGGTCCAATCTCTATGATAACTTTAGAGTTTAACCAACATTATGAATGCACATTTTAGTGATTGTATTTATTAATTAATTGAAATTTAAAACATAACACGACTTCTTCAAAAAGCCTTACTTATACCTCATTATTAATAACTCTTGGGATAAGCATAATTGCCCCTCCCAAAAAAACCTCTAGTGTGATATGTAAGGAGACAATAGACTCTTACCATACTAAAATATGAAAATTGAACTGAACTAAAAGTTTTCAAATAACACACATACAAATAAAATAAGAGAGAGTTCATAATATTTTAAATAAAATAAATATAAATTGACAATATCAAATAAACCACATGTATATATGAAAATATTATGCCAAACTTTAAAAGAACTATTAATATTGTTAGGACTGAAAGTAGAACTCAATTGCAGAAAGAAAGAAGTAAAAACAATGCACAGATGTAATTAGAAAGCAAATAGAAATAAGACATCAGAGTCATCGTGGTTCACCAAACTTGGCTACATCCACACTGAGCAGAGGAATTGTTATTGATAATGAATTATGTTTTACAATGAGATATCAAGCATATATAATGCTTCATTATACATCACAAGAGGAATGTGAAAAGACAAGCAATTGGCGGGAAAAATAATGTGTCCGTTGGTCTTCATTTCCTTACAATCTCCCACTTGAAGGTCAACGGATGCTACAACTCACCAATCATTCCCCTGCTCTAAACGTCTGATTACTTCTTCTTAACTAGACCAAGAGAAGTCCTTGCACATTCGAACTTCTCTTTGGGAACAACCTTGGTGAAAATGTCTGCCGGATTGACCTTTGTGTCAATTTTTGCAACTTGTAACTTGCCCTCTTCAACCACATGGCGAATGAAATGAGCATGTATGTCGATATGCTTAGAACGGCGCTGAGACGAATGATTATGAGACATAAAAATGGCACTGTGACTATCACAAAACATAACATAGTCACTTTGTTGACATTTCAAATCACCAAACAACTGTTGTAACCAAATCATCTCCCTAGCACCTTCAGAAAGAGCCATGTACTCAGCTTCGGTAGAAGAAAGAGCAACAGAATGTTGCAGCCTTGAGATCCAACTAATGGCAGCTCCAGCAAACATGAAAACATAGCCAGTAGTAGATCTCTGTTTATCTAAATCTTTGGCAAGATCAGAATCAGTAAAACCTTGCAGCTGTACCTTATTGCCACCAAAACACAAAGCATAATTAGAAGTACCTTTAAGATACCTTAATATCCATTTGATGGCTTCCCAGTGAGGCTTACCAGGATTGCTCATGAACCTGCTCACAACTCCCACTGCATGAGCAATATCGGGATGAGTGGAGATCATAGCATACATAATGCTACCAACAGCTGATGTATAAGGAACACCTTGCATAAACTCTTTATCCTCTTGTGTTTTTGGACACAAATCAGAAGATAAATGAAAATGGGCAGCAAGAGGGGTAGAAACAACCTTTGCATCAGCCATACCAAATCTGTCTACAACCTTGTCAATGTATGCCTTTTGTGACAACATGATCTCCTTTTTTTGTCTATCCCTAGTGATGGTCATTCCAAGAATCTTCTTGGTTGGGCCTAAGTCTTTCATAGCAAATCTCTTAGCTAATTGAGACTTTAATTCAGAAACAATCTTCATACTTGTACCGACTACCAACATGTCATCAACGTAGAGCAAGAGAATGACAAACTCACCATTAGGAAGTCGCTTATAGTAGACATAAGGATCTAATTCACACCTCAAGAAGTTATGCTCAGTCATAAAGTGATCAAACTTGAGATACCATTGGCACGGGGCTTGCTTGAGCCCATACAAGCTGCGCTTCAATCTGCAATAAAGATGTTCCAGTCCCTATTTTTTAAATCCTTCTGGCTGTTCCATGTATAGTTCTTCGTCAACATCACCATGTAAAAATGCTATTTTAACATCCAACTAATCAAGTTCAAGATCCCAAACTACAACCAAACCCAAAACTGCCTGAATTGTGGTCATTCTCACAACTAGTGAGAAAATCTCATTAAAATCTATACCTTTCTATTGATCATACCCTTTGACAACCAGTCTAGCGCGATAGCGCTTGTTGCCCCCATCTTCCTCTTTCAACTTGTATACCCAATGATTCTTCAAGGGTCTTCAATTAGGTGGAAGTGGCACTAAATCCCAAGTGTTATTAGTCTGCAAAGAAGTCATTTCATCTTGCATCACCTCTTGCCACTTCGAAGAATCAACTGCCTTGCAAGTCTGTTTATAGGTAGCTAGTTCAGGTTGATCAGAAATCAATGATTCTGGCTGTGCCTCCTCTAAATATAATAACTCATAATCAAAAAATTTAGGACGTCTCCTCTCCCGGGTAGACCTCCTTAATTGAGAAACCTCCTCTTACAAATTTGAATCATCCAGATTCATTCTGTGTAACTGGTTTTGAATATTTGTTGTCATTTTGCAAATTACCTCCATTCTGAACAATGTCTTCATGACTCTACCTCTGTGCACTTCCCTGTGCCTGCACATTTCCTTGTGCTATTTGTCCCATGTTCTATCTCAGAGGCAGCAATTCTTTCCCAAAAGGCTGTACAGTAAGTGACGTTTGGACTTGGGCAAGCAGCAAACTTGTTTGAGGAAACGTCAACTGTATTTGACTAGTGGCTGGCGGTCTTGAGCTTTCCTCAGGCAACACTAAAAACTGCGTGATACTTACTGGAGGTAGCAAAGGATGTGAGGGAGGCAGTGTGGGAATTAGAGGAGTAGTATAAGACTGCATACAAGGTGAAAGGCGCTGCGTTGGAGTTTGACCAGGCATCATAGAATTTGAGAAAGTCAAATGACCTCCAACGTGAGCTGCAGATGGGTCTTGATAACGCTGTGAATCATGAAGTAAGGGTTGCGTCTGAAATAAAGGCAGTGGACTGTCTAAAGAGGACTGTGTTGAATTTGTGAGGGGTAGCGAACTTGAGTTAGGCAACGTGGTATTAAAAGGAGGCAATGTAATATCCAAAGGAGATTGAAAGGAAATTGCCAGAGGTAGCGTGGCAATAGGGGAGGGCAGGAAATACATGTTCGGGAGTAGTGACTCACCAACTAGAGGCTGCGTTGGCACTAGAGGAGAATCCACATCAGGAGCACCATTTAATGGCTATGCAAAAGAAGCACCATTGTCAAACAAATCAACCTTAATATATTCTTTTGAAGATGTACTTTCTCTATGCAAACCTGGGAGAACTCTTTCGTTGAAGACGACATCCCGACTGCAAGTGACCTTTTTGGCGACGGGATCCCACAACTTGAATCCATACCGATCCTCGCCATACCCAACAAAGATACACTTTTGCGACATGGGATCTAATTTGGATCGTTTCTTAGGAGGAATAAGAGCAAACGCTTCACATCCGAACACCCATAGATGACTATAAGAAATACGCTTGCCCATCCACCTTTCCTCGAGAATGTCAAGATTTAACCGAGATGAGGGAGCTTGATTAATGAGGTAAACTGCTGTGTTGCAAGCTTCTGCCCAGAACTCTTTTCCCAGTCCAGCATTGGAAAGCCTACATTGTGCTTTTTCCAAAATCATTCTATTTAGCCTCTCCGCAGCCCCATTTTCTTGCGGTGTATAAGGAACAACTTTGATTCTTCAAATACCATTGTCAGCACAAAAACTATCAAACTCTAGTGAACAAAATTCGCCGCAATTATCAGTTTGCAAACACTTGATATTATGCCCACTCTGATTTTCAACTAGAGCTTTAAAAATTTTCAACTTGCTGTACACTTCAGATTTTTTATTAAGCATAAAAATCCAAACTTTCCTAGTGTAATCATCAAGGAAAGTTAAAAAAATAATTAGCACCTCCAAGAGAAGTTACCTCGGCTGGCCCGAAAACATCCGAATAAACCAGCTCCAAAGGTGAGGTGTTCTTCTCATGACCCGTCTTTATGAAGTTGATCCGCTTCTACTTGCCGTAGAGACAATGTTGGCAAAAATCTAAATCCACGGATTTCAACCCCAGTAGTTGTTCTCTTTTGATCATGACTTCAAGACCTTTCCTACTCATATGTCCAAGCCATTGGTACCACAGCTCGGTTTCGCTGTCCGTCACTATCATAGTAGCTCCCACTTGAGAGTCATTCTCAAAAACATATAAACTACCCTCTCTATTTCCTTTGGCAATCTACATGACACCTTTAGTAACCTTCCATGAATCTGGATAGAAGGTTGTATTGCAGCCTTGTGAGAATAATTGGGTTATAGAAATCAGATTCTTTTTCAGTTTTGGGACATGCCTAACATCTTGCAAAAACCATTTGCTTCCATTCTTCGATTGTAAGGAGAATATCACCTTTACCAATGATGTCCAATGAATTGTTATCCCCCAAGTAGACTTTCCCAAACTTTCCTCCTTGATAATTAGAGAAGGCATCCGTGTAAGAGGTGGCATGAAAGGATGCACCCGAATCTAGAACCCATGAATCTAAAGTGGTTTCACTTACAGACAAAACCAAAATATTATCACCCTTGTCATAAACAACATTGACCTCGCTGTATTTAACCTTCTCTTGCACCTTCTTATAGGAATAACAATTTTTCTTGGTGTGACCAGGCTTACTGCAGAACCAATAGTCACCAACTCTACCTCTGGATTTTGACCTCTTTGCTAATTTTGATCTTCTTCTGTTATTGTCTTTGCCTCTATTCTGAGGCCTTCCTCTACTAACAGCGGTTAAGGCTTCATCGGAAGATATTTCTTGGTTCTTTCTACGCATATCTTCACTAAAGAGTGTAGCTGCTATGTCATCAAACACCAATTTTGTTTTGGCTGAAGCTGAAGTACTTATGGCCATCACGACACCTTCCTAGCTGTTGGGCAATGAGCATAGCAGTAAGATTGCTTTAATTTCATCTTCCAACTTTATCTCCACCGAAGTCAGTTGGGTAAGTAAGGTATTAAACTCATTCAAATGGTTTGACATGATTCCACCTTCTCTCATTTCCAGGTTATAAAGCTTTTTCATAATAAAAACTTTATTGGATGCTGAAGCCATCTCATACATCTTACAAAGTTTATCCCACAACTCCTTCAAAGTCTTCTCCGCTGAAACATTAAACAACACATTGCTGGATAGCGAGAGGAAAATCATAGCTCTTGCCTTCTTATCCATCTTGTCCCACTCTTCATCCATCATTGAGCTTGGCTTCTTTGCTGACCTTTCAAGCGTGAGTGAGAGGTCTTGTTTTATCAGCAAAGACTCCATATGTACTTTCCACAGTCCAAAATTTTGACTAGAGAACTTCTCAATCTTTGGTTCTTCCATGGCTCGAAAATCCAACACCGATTTTCGCAATCAGCTATACCGTCACCGTACAGCTCTGATACCAATTGTTAGGACTAAAAGTAGAACTCAATTGCAGAAAGAAAGAAGTAAAAATAGCGCACAGATGTAATTAGAAAGCAAACAAAAATAAGACACTAGATTTATCGTGGTTCACCAAACTTGGCTACATCCACACTGAGCAAAGGAATTGTTATTGATAATGAATTGTGTTTTACACTGAGATATCAAGCATATATAATGCTTCATTATACATCACAAGAGGAATGTGAAAAGACAAGCAATTGGTGGGAAAAATAATGTATCCGTTGGTCTTCATTTCCTTACAAATATGAAGTGGATATTTCCACAGTGTATAAAAGTTTTAGTAGTTTCTTAGATTAAACTGTGTTTTTCTGAATTTAGTTCAAATCAAATTATATGATCCATGTTCAGGACAATGAGTAAGAGATTGAAAATAAATTATTGTTTAAGATATCCACCAAAACTACTCACAAATCTTATCAAAATAATCAAACCAAAAAAAAATTTAAAATATTTTATAAAAATATTAATAAAATTTTATTGATTAAAAAAGAAGTCATCCCTGCGGGAAGAGATTTCAACATAAGACGTAGGTGTTGAAATTATTCCATGTCACTTAATACAAGAAAGGAAATGAAACATTTTCCTATTCCTCGGTATCTAAGCAGGACCCTGATTGAGAAGCAATTTCACAAGATCATAAGTGGACTTGATAAGTTGAGAAAGAGTTTGAGCATCTCCTGCGACTTGATACCTGAACACCCTTTGCCACGGCACCTCATTCAATAGATTCTGCCACCTGTATGGCTCGCTCTCCATATTCTCCAGAGCCTACACGGCTACAGAAACTTGCTCTTTGTCTCCAGATAAATCTCACAAATTATGTTCTGTGTGATTTGCCCGTTATTCTATAATAGTGAAACTTCGAATGCACTTCTCGTAAGGGGGGTTCCGTAATGCTAGCATTTTAACCTTCGTGTACACAGATTCAGCTTTATTGAGCAATTCTTTGGCTTTATTGTGGGCTTGCTGGGCCAAACTCTCTTGTGCACCTGTAAACACTACAGTTCTAGGCCAATTCATTACTAAAACCAGGGCTATTGCAACTTTTAACAATAGATAACCCATCGCTTCTTCAAATTCAATCGCAACTTTCTCTCTTCTACTGTCTTATACTCGGTATTATAGTAAACGAATATATATATTTTTCACCCATAAATTGAGTAATATATAGTGAACTTTCTTTGTAACTAACAATGCTTTAGTGGTACAAAATTTATTACATTTAATTGTTTTTTTTTAATTTTTGTTTTGTAGGAGAATCACAAACATTTATAATCAAACAAATATTTGTTGAGGGAGACACTCTTCCATTTTTTGCATTTTTAACTATTTGTCTTTATATGCCCTCTTAGATATATTAGAAATACATTTACAAATATTTACAACTCTTTAGTTGAATAAAGTATTAGAAAAAAAATTAAATGCTAGTATAGATATATTAAATACATCTATCTAAAAGAAATTTAAAAATAAGTTTAGAGCTCGTAAATTAAATTTGTTTTGTTAAATGTAAGTTTAGAGCTCCTATATTAAATTTGTTTTGTAAAGGAAAATATATAGGCATATTTTTAGAGTTATAGATATGTAGTTGTTGTGATGTTCACAACATGCCCCATTTTACTCCTTAGCAAAATGAGGACCTCTATTGTGCCTGTTGCTTTTGCTTTTGTGTGTTGTTTTGTCTTGGTGGTAAAAGGCAAAAAGGGGGTTAAAATTGCAAACTTTGTTAAAAATAGAGAAAAATGCATTTTCAGTACCAGTGCATAATATGGTTGGATTCCTTGTGAAAAATGAGCTAGGGTTGCTTTTTGAACCATCTTAAAATTCATCATATTTTGCAAGTTATGACCATTTTTGGTAAAATGTACAAGGGAAGGGTTTGTTGTTCACATATACAAAGTCCTTTGTATGTGAAAAGTCATTTTATACTTAGTCGCATTTGCAGTCAGGTCAATATACAAGGTTAAATGCATAATGGGCCGCTTGCATATTGCACATACAATGCCCTTTGTATATCACTTTTATATACAAGGCTGATTGTATATTCTTTTTCCTTGTATGCATTTGATAAAAGGTTTTTGATATATACATACAAGATGAACCCAAAGTGGTTTTAGGTTAAAATAAATTGATGTTTTAAATCTGCTTTGTATCTCACATTTGTATGTTTGACAGGTAAAATATACAAGGCACTTCATACATAGCGGACCCGAAAAGGTTGTTAAACAGAGTTAAATGGTTGTATGTTTCAGCGTACATACAAACGGTACATGCAAAGGTTATATACAAGGCACTGTTCACATACAAGCCGAATTTGAAACAAAGGTCCAAAATAGAAAATTTGTTGTATATCTGCAGGCTTGTATGTTAGAATCAAACATACAATGCGAATATGCAATGGCGGACATGAAAAAGGGTTTTTAATATGGTAAATTCATTGTATATCTCCGGATTTGAAAAGAGGGTTTCATAAATATACAAGGCCCGATATACAATGTGGACTTAAAAAGTTTTTTGAAACAGCGTTAAGCCATTGTATAATTCTAGCTTGTATATTTACATATACATTGCGATATGCAACAGTTTATACAAGCCAGAATTCAAAGGATAATAAAGCAGATTTAAATGCTTGTATCACATTCGAATTGAATATCTAGAAAATACATGCATTTATACATTGGGTGGAATTGAAAAGGTTATAAATTGGAGTTAAGTGCTCATATATTTTGCGTTTGTATGTCACGATATACAAACCAATATGCATTGCAATATGCATCACACAGAATCCAAAAGGTTACAAAAAAGAGTTAAATCGATGTACATTCGGTGCTTGTATGTTTTTACATACAAGAAAAATATACAAAGTAACATACATACAACGCGGAATCAAAAAGGGAAGTAAAATCTAAAAAATGCTTGTATCACGTCCGGTTTGCATATCAAGTGATACATTGTGAATCTGATGGGTCATAAATCATCGTTTATAGCAGCGATAAGTCCAAGGGTTGTATACATTGCTTTATATATTGTTTCATGCATGCGAGCTGAAATTCAAGCATTTTTTTTCAAATCCAATATAAGTAATGATTTATGTCTGATGCACATACAAAAAGGTTTGCATGTATATTGCTATCGATGTGACTTTTGGTATCGGTGGAGTTTTGAATTGCCTCACTGATAGTCTTATGTTTTGCTGAACAAAAAGGTGATCGGTATAGTTTGAACTATCAGATTTTGGTGGGTTTTTCTCACCGAAGGTCTTGGTCTGCTCGATGGAGCTGATATGCAAAGGAAGCAATATATCAAGAATTTGAACAGGGGCATCAGCATAAGATGAGCGATTGGAATGAAACATTAAGCCCGTGCCGATGAATAAAAATCATGCCGATAGGAAAGAAACACAAGCTAGGGCTATTTCGCTGAGAGTTGAGCAATCGGTATGAAATTTCTAGCTTGCTCTGATGGTGATAGAACAATAAGAATTTAAGCGCATTTAGGGCCCGAATGCATGTTTCTGGTCAATGATGGTTGACCTGACTAGTTTAACATTGAATATGCATTCTGGACGCGTGATTTTCACAGATTTGGGGTCCGATGCTTATGTTTACATAGTCACAACTGGATTTAATAACTATTTGTCTTCCTGCAGGTTTATTGGGTGAGATGATACTTATTGCTTATCTATTTTTGCAGGTTTGCAGTTGAAGGAGCTGAAACTTGATGGCGATGACATCATGGAAAGGAGATCCGATTTCAGGAGTAGAGGAAGATAAGGATGAGGGCGAGGAAGTCAAAGGCCTTCATTGATGAAGACAAAATATAGATGGAAACATTATTACAGCAGACAGCAGAAGTTATTATTGAGCTGCCAGGGTTTCCAAAAGGGCATATTTCGCCCAGATTTGATGTATGCTCAGAGATATTTTGGGAGAGTTGTTCTCCAGCATTTATTGTTGTAACTAGAGGTTTGAACCATTTCTTAACTAGGGTTTTGAGCTGTATTGAGGACAATCAAAGTCTATATATTGTGCCTCTCTACATTGTAAAACTTTACACAGGGGCTACATAGAGATTTGTAGCAGCAAGAATTTGTAAAAAATAGCATTTAGTATAGTTTAGGAGTGGAAGAAGGAGGTTGCCTGTGTTTGTAATAAGGAATACGTGGAACATCTAGCTTCCTTACTATATCTATAAAGCTTGTAAGTTTGTTGTAGTTTGATCATTGAAGCTAAGAGTCATTCAGACATTGTAAATCTTATATGACTATCTGTTTCTAATACAATTGAATCTAGAATTCTGCATCTATCTTCTGAGTGTTTTCTTGCTCTTCATTGTGTTTGAAATATTTTTCTCTTAGAGCTTGCAATCTTAAGTGTATGTTTGTGAAAATGCTTAGAACTTACATTTAAGGTTTTTTGTCTATGGATTTGATCAAATTACTGTATGATTTATAAAGTGCATAACAGAACCATTAGATCCTTTGGTAGAATGAAAGAAGTTTAGATTAGATCTTTCTAACTTTTCCCAACCCATCTGAAAATACTTAGCTGAAAACGTAGAAATTTAAAGGAAATTGTCTCATATTTGAAAGAAGCATGCATAGTTGAGTTGAAAGTAGACAGTTTTCGTAATATTTAAGAGGAGAAAGCTGCAATAATTCAAAAAAACCATTTAAAGCTTTGCAACATAGTAACATGTTTAGGCAAGAGAATGAATGACATGCTGATTTTTATGATCTTTTGCATAGTTTGAGTCCAGTAAACCAACAAGAAACCCTAAATCATGTAAGGCCCCTTGAACATTACAGCTTCACATTGACCAACTAAATTTGCCCAACACGTCAAGACTTGACCATATTAAACTTTGGATTAAACGGATCTTAACCGATTCCTTCATATCTTTCAAGTCAGTTTTGGTTCATTTTATGTGAATTTTAACTAATTGTTATGACTATCTCAAAACAATCATCAATAGTTTCTCTGACGCTAGAAGGAGGGCCAATTTTAGTTAGGATTTGTTTCAAAAAAAAAAACTGGCTAATAACAGTGATAGGGTGACTAGATCTAGATCCAGTTCAAGGGATATATTTGTACAATTACCTGATATAAGGTGAAGCAAGAGCCCTTTGATTTGGAATCCTAAAATATTGCAAGTTGGAAGTTCATCTGGAACGCCCCCTGGATCACCTTATACTATCCATAACTTTGTGAGTCCTGACATATCTTCATTCAGATCTTTAAATCTTGGTTCAAGTACTCCTAGAGGTCCTAGTCCTCCTAGAAATCCTATCCCACCAGTAAATCCAAGTATTCCCACAGGTCCAGGTCAAGCGTAGATACCTGCAATGACTTATTTCAATGTCCAATCTCCCATACACTTCAATGATTATAATGAGATGCCCAAAAAACTAGAAAAGATATGTCTAAAATACCAGTTGTACCAAGATCCGGAAGACCATATTAGAATATTCAAGGACGCATGCTTTAGGGCTAGATTAGAATGTGAGAACGTTGTGTGTAGATTGTTTCCCTACATCTTTAATGAACAAGCCTCTAACTGGTATGTGAACTTACCCAACGATTACATTTCTTCCTGGTCACTTATGGAAGAAGCATTTCTGTCTAGATTTAGAGGACCCATTGATCCTTGTATCTTGTATCATAAGTTAGCTACTATAAAAAGTGGAGAGGGAGAGTTGATCGATAATTTTAATGACAGATTTCAAAAGGCCTACTCTAGGTTGATGGCCCCTTACACCGTGGATGATGATACCTTGTTACCCATGTACTATGCTACCTTGGATCCTTTAACTGCCATGTTTGTCAAAAGAAAAACTGACATAGATTCAATATCCAAAGCCTATAAAGAGGCGGCCTCAGTAAACCAAGAAATGAGGCATACAACTTATAGTCCATTTGTTAATGGAGGAAATTTTGGGGTGCAAAATTAGGCATAGCCGTGGAATGGAGTCCTTATGCATCACACCCCATTATTAAATCCGGTTCCTATGTACACACCTGTGTATAGTCCTACCCCAATCCAAGCCATAGCTCCTTACACAGGTAACACTTCTAATAATAGTCAAAATAATGGTCAGCCTTTCTTCTGACCTCCTAGAGACACAACTGTGGCAAAAGCACAAGAGGAAAAGGAAGAAATCAAAGAGATCACTGCACATTTGAAAAGATTAACCACCAAAGTGACACAACTAAGAAACGAAAACCTCTATGGAAGAGGTAACCAAGGATATAATCAAAATCAGAACTATAGTTCAAACCAAAATCAGCATTACAATCAGAACTATAATTAGAGCCATACCCAAAACAACAGCCAAGGCCAATGTTCAAATCAGAGCCAAAACTATAATCAGCATCAAAGTCATAACCAAGGGCAACCAATGCAAAATAGAGGACCAGTGGTAGACAATAGGGCTTGGGGTAACAATAACAAAAATTAGAATCAGCCTAGGCCATTCAAAACATGGAACACTGGACCAAACAACGGTACTCTAGCTTTTCCTTTTGAAAATATAGATAATCATGATGCAAAACAAATGGCTGGCATCCAAATGGCCAATACATCACTAAAAAATTGGTGTAGATTTCACAATACCAATGCCCATGCTGAGGTTGACTATCCACAGTTTCATTTAGTAGCCAGCATATTTAATATAGAGGTGCAGCCTCCTACTTCTAAATTTCTCGTTCCCAAAGGTAATGAGGTAGTACCCTCAGGGTATGATACAGCTTTAGTTTTAGAAACCTTTACCTTTGCAACTACAGAGGAGAAAGAGGATGAATTGTTAGAAGATGAACCATACTTTTGTGAAAATCTTTATCCTAAATTAGCCTTTGTGTTAAATGCTTTTTAGTTTCCCTTTGAAACCGAAAATGAAGTATTGACTGAAACAAAAGAGGTGCAGGCTTTTCAACAGACAAATAAAAACCACACCTACAATTTGAGGAATAACACTAGGCTAGGAGGACCTTTCACCACTTCTATTCCTCCTAACAACTTCAATACACCCCCAAATCAGAATGCTAGCAACAATCCTGCCATACTTAAAGCTAATCATCATACAAATAGTGGAACAGTAGTAGAAAAGGCCCAAACAAGTAAAGCTAAAACAATAGAGACAACAAGATTAATGAGTTACTTGTCAGAGGAAATAAAGAAAATTAAGGTCAGTATACCTCTTAATGAATTATTGAAAACTCCATGGATTAGAAATGCTTAAATATAAAATCTCTGGATACATCTATGATAGATGAGGTTGCTATTGATACAACTGTTCCTAATAGAGATTCGCTGCCTAAAGAGAAAAGTAAGAAAGTTGAGTTGCCTTCCAATACAAATGTAGTAATGTATGCTGATAAGAAGGATCCCCCTCCTTTCTTGTTAACTATTAGCTTGTGTGGGAAGAACATACACAATTGCATGGTGGACTCTGGTGCATCAGCCAATGTAATGCCCTTAGGGATATGTAAAACTCTCAGGCTGACTCCCACCAAATTTGCCAAGGTTGTCACATAGTTAGATAAAACTGAGGTTAGTGTGATAGGAGAATTGATGAACATTCAGATGCAATTAGCTTCAGACCCTAGGGTAAGCCAATTCATTGACATTCAAATAGTGGATATACCTGTAAATTATGGAATGTTGCTGAGTAGGGATTGGTCCAAGACATTAAACGGATATATGGCCACTGATTTTTCACATATGTGGCTACCTTGGAGAGGTGTCCCAAACCAAATTAGAATAGAGGCAAAACCCAGGATGAAACATATGATAACAGAGTATAATCGAATGAATGAAATATTATATGCTACTGTTGAACCTGGTGTTTATAGGATTACTAACAATGGGGTGCAAATTGAAGAGATTATGATGTTAAACATTAGAGAAAAAAGTGCCAGCAAGGAGACAACATTATTCATTGAGTCTGATGGAAATTCTTTGGATGAAGAAAATAGTGCAATAGACAAATTTGGTCATGCCATTAGATGAGAGGTGGAAGAATGCATTAAACAAAATCTGCTAGTCCAATATAAAATGTATAAAAACAGATGTAGAGTTCACAATAGGCCACATTCTAAGGAGCGTTGTGGGATGTGCAAAGACATAATTGAATATGAATACAAAAAATGCATGAAGAGGGTAGGGTTACAAGAGGAAAATGTAAATCCTGATCAACCACAGAGATACGTTCAGAGTGATGTAGATGCTCTGATTTCAAATTTAGAAGAGAGAATAAAGGACAAGGGTAGTTGTCTTTCTGATTTGCAAGTTGAAAATACACATATGCAAGTTGACCAAGCAAAAATACCCATCAATAAATAGACCAGCACCTCACAAGTAATAGAAGGGATGAAGCATGCTAAAATAAAAGGTCTAAAAAGTAAAGATGGCATATGGACACTAAAATGTGATGGGTCCAAATCAAAGCAGGGTGCGGGTGCAGGTATTGAACTCATAGATCCTCAGGGTAGGTCATACCTAGCAGCATATAGACTACAGTTTTCCTGTACTAACAATACTGCTAAATATGAGGCCTTAATTTTGGGACTTGTCATGGCCATTAAGAAAAGGGTGAAAATGATTAAGGTATTTTCAGACTCTGAAATAGTAGTTAGACAAGTAAGGAAACTATATGCTTGCAACTACAAGAAAATGATTTGTTACAGACATAGAGTATGGGGTTTAATAGATTCATTTGATGATTTTAACATAGAGCATATCCCTAGAGAGCTGAACCACAGGCCGGATGTACTCGTAGTTACTGCTAGCACATTAGAACCCTTGACACTGTCAGGATTGAGATGATTTGTTGTTGAGTTAGTTAATGTTCCCAATATCCCAGACAATGTTACTAACTTTCAAGTATTTGGAGGGGATCAACAAATTATTAACTTTCTGACATGCAATGAGGTATTCGAAGCTCAAATCATTGATGAACAAGAAAGACCTGAGATAACATGGGACGAAGAGGATATAATCAACTTGAAGAACAACTTCTTACCCAAAGGGGTAATTGAATTAGAACATATTTTTGACTTCGATGGAGTAATAAGACAGAAGGACTTACCCAAAACAAAGGGGGGTAAGTGTGATTTACACAACCTAGGGACAGAACAAAATCCACAAAATGTGTTGGTCGAGAAGGCTTGCTCTGAGAAAATAAGAAAAGAAATTATTGATGCCCTGAAATATTATAAACACGTAATAGCATGGACATATGAAGGCTTGAAAACATATGATACGTCCATCATAACTGACGTAATACCTTTGAGGCCAGAGGTTAAACCATTTAGGCAAAAACAAAGGCCTGTGAACGCCATCCTAGAGCCTTTAATCTTTGAGGAAGTTAAAAAATTGCTGTCTGTTGGAATAATTTTCCCAGTCAGACATTCAGTCTGGGTAGCTAACCTAGTACCAGTAAGGAAGAAAAATGGAGACATCAGATTATGCATAGATTTTAGAAATTTGAACAAAGCATCTGAGAAGGATAATTATCCTCTGCCTCCAATAGACGAAGTACTGCAAGCAATAAACGGGGCAAAGATGATGTCTTTCTTAGATGGTTTCTCAGGCTATAACCAAGTTTTAATTGATAAAGATGATAGATTAAAAACCACCTTCACTTGTAAGTGGGGAAATTATGCATATAGGAGAATGCCTTTTGGTCTAATTAATGCAGGTGCCACTTTTCAAAGAGCCATGGACATTGTGTTCCGTGGGTTATTAGGTAAGTGCATTGTTCTGTATATGGATGATCTGACTATGTATTCCAAGGATGCATCCACTCACGCCGAAGATCTTAGGAAAATATTTAACTGATGTGAGAGGTATGAAATTTCCCTTAATCCTAAAAAATGTTCATTTGGGGTAACTAAAGGTAAATTACTAGGGCATGTCATTTCTAAAGATGGAATATCGATTGACCCAGATAGAATAGACTCAATAAAAAATTTGCAAATACCAAATAGTAGGAAAGAGTTAAAATCATTTTTTGATAAGATTAACTTTGTTCAGAAGTTTATCACGGGTTTTGCAGAAGTCATGCAGCCGTTAAATGTCATGTTAAAAAAAGATGCGCAGATGGAGTGGACGCCTGTGGCTAGGGCTGCATTCGAAGATATCAAGTAGGCCATTTTTGACGCCACTGTACTGACAAGCCCGAACTACACAAGGCCGTTTTATGTCTACTCCTTTGCATCCTCCCATTCAATTGAGGCTTCCTTGATGCAGAAAGGCGCAGACAATGAGGAAAGGCCCATTGCATTTATGAGCGCACCTCTGAAGGATGCACAATTAAGATATCTAGATACCAAAAGACAAGCATTTGCGTTAATGAGGGTTGTGAAGAAATTCAGACATTATATTCTGCATAGCCAGATCAAAGCCATAGTGCCAGACGCAGCAGTAAAGATGTTGCTGATGCATAACAAACCTAGAGAAAAGAGAGCCAAATGAATCACCACGCTGCAAGAGTTTGACATGGAAATCATTTCAATGAAGCTGGTTAGAGGGCAAGCGTTAGTGCAAATAATAGCTAACATAGACCTGGATTTGATAAAATAGTAGTATGTACTGAATTCCCAGGATGCATCAAATTGGTATGGCAATTTAAACACTCTTCTAATAGCTAGAAAGTACCCAAATAGGATGAAAGCTTCTCAGAGGAGAGCTTTGAAGATTAAAGCACAAAAATATATGGTACAAGTAGGTCTTCTATTTAGGAAGAACCATAAGGGAATTTTTTTAAGATGTCTAAACAGAGTTGAAGCGGATAAGGTGTTAATAGAACTGCATGACAAGTACGGAACTAGCCATGGTTCCCATCTAGCTACAACACACAAAATATTGAGAGCAAACTACTACTGGCCCAAGATGTTCAAAGATATAGAGAGTCACATCAAGAGTTACCACACCTGTCAGACTGCAGCAGATAAGGGAAGAAATCAGGCCAACCCATTACAACTTGTGATTAAATCAAGACCATTTGCACAATGGGGCCTGGATGTCATTAGAGTCATCAATCTTCCATCTTCTGCAGGACACAAGTTCATACTGATGGTGATAGACTATTGTACAAGGTGGACTGAGGCCACATGCTACAAATTCTCCACAACTGAGATAGTTATCAAATTTCTTGAAGAGAACATCATCACCAGGTTTGGAACTCCCTATTCATTGGTATGTGATAATGGCCCTACTTTCTCTTCTTTAAAGTTTTCTAAATAGGCATTTGAATACGAGATTGTTTTAAAGTTTTCTTCGAATTATTACCCTCAAGGTAATGGATTCGCTAAGTCTACGAACAAAATTTTATTAGACATAATCAAAAAGCTAATTGCAAAGAGTCCTAAAGAGTGGAATACCTTGTTAAAATACACACTGTGGGTAGATAGGACCAAGTTCAAGACAGCTTTACATAGTACACCTTATCATTTAGTTTATGGGACTAATCCCATACTTCCAGTAAATTTGAGAATACCAATCTGAAAATTTACCAATGAGTATTTAGGCTTTGATAATCATAGGGAAGCCAGGATAGTACAAATGCTACAACTAGAAGAGAAAAGAGGTCAAGCCATCGAGAAATTTGCCAAACACCAATCAGTAGTTAAGAGGTGGTTTGATAAGAGGGCAAGAGTCAAAACATTCAGGATATCAGACTTAGTGCTATGCTGGGACAAAGCACATGAAAAGAAGGGAAGCCATGGAAAATTTGATAAACTATGGTTAGGTCCATTACAAGTCTCAGAAATAATAGGAGACAACACATTTAGACTCAAGACCTTGACATGGGAAGATGTACCATTACTAGTTAATGGCCAACATTTGAAACACTACTTCCAAGCTTGAGGTAAAGGGCAGTCCATTCTTCTGTAATATAGTGTGGGTAGTGTATAGTTTTCTTTGATTTGTTTTCTATTTCTTTTTATTGTTTTCTTTTGTAGGTTAGTTGTTTGTATAGTTTTGTTTTTTGTTTCTGTTCTTTTGTTTGTACAATCTTCTTTTGCTTTGTTTTATTTTTCTTGTACAGTTTGTTTGTTTGGTTTATTGTTGTCTCCTTAGCAGGGATCTTTGTTGTACTTTAGAGTATTAAGGAGCAAACTAACAACCATTGAAAATAGTATAAAATTTAGAATATTCAGGTTAATCATTTAAAATTTATGCATAACTTGTTGTGACTATCATGAATGTAGAGAGTTGTTCATCTTCTGAAATTTTGTATTCAATAAATGTGATTGAGAATTCAAGAGAGGTTTCTCACGATGACACACCTAAAATCCTTGGGTTTGTTGAACCTACCAGTGTAGTTATTAGGTGAAAAATCTGAGGTCACCCTTGCTACCATTACAATTCTCAACTTAATTTCAGCAAGGGCTCACTCCTTGCATCATAAAGTTACAAATTGCTATATCTTGTGAAATTTCTATCAAGCATCAAAATCAATGAAGTATAAAAATACAAAATATAAATATAATAAAGTGGATTATACTGAAAATCTAGATTAAGCCATCTAAGTAACTCTACCGGGGATATGGATGCTCGCTAGCAGTGGAGCTCTACTTGGGAGAATTGTAACGATAACCTTGCTGGGGCTATGAATTCTCGCTGGTAGCAAGGCTCTATTCGGTTGGCTATGAGGGAATATCCTCAACTACGTAGGCTAATATCAGTCACTAGTTGGTTCAACTAATCTTCAAGATGAGGATAATTAATCACATGCACACACTTGAACTGAAAATAAAAATTCATGCACCCTTATTGAATACCTTAGGTCTCAAGTTGAGTAATAATTTGCAGAAAAGATAGTTGGAAATTATGGATTTATTTCATTTAGTTTTCTTAAATGCTTTGAATTTAATTGTTTTGTTTGGTTTCTAGTTGTTGTGATGTTCACAACACGCCCCATTTTACTCCTTAGCAAAATGAGGACCCCCTGCTGTGGCTGTTGCTTTTGCTTTTGTGTGTTGTTTTGTCTTGGTGGTAAAAGGGAAAAATGGGGGTAAAAATTGTAAACTTTGTTAAAAAAAATAGAGCAAAATACATTTTCAGTACTAGTGTATAATATGGTTGGATTCCTTGTGAAAAATGATCTAGGGTTGCTTTTTGAACCATCTTAAAATTTACCATATTTTGCAAGTTATGACCATTTTGGTAAAATGTACAAGGGAAGGGTTTGCTGTTTGCATATACAAAGTCCTTTGTATGTGCAAAGTCATTTTATACTTAGTCGCATTTCCATTCTAGTCAATATACAAGGTTAAATGCATAATGGGTCGCTTGCATATTCCACATACAATGCCTTTTGTATATCGCTTTCATATACAAGGCCGATTGTATATTCTTTTTCCTTGTATACATTTGATAAAAGGTTTTTGATATATACATACAAGATGGACCCGAAGTGGTTTTAGGTTAAAATAAATTGATGTTTTAAATCCACTTTTAATCTCACGTTTGTATGTTTGATAGGTAAAATATACAAGGCACTTCATACATAGTGGACCCGAAAAGGTTGTTAAACAGAGTTAAATGGTTGTATGTTTTGGTGTTTGTATGTTTCATACATACAAATGGTACATGCAAAGGTTATATACAAGGCACTGTTCACATACAAGCCGGATTTGAAACAAAGGTCCAAAATAGAAAATTTGTTGTATATCCGCAGGCTTGTATGTTAGAATCAAACATACAGTGTGAATATGCAATGGTGGACATGAAAAAGGGTTTTTAATATGGTAAATTCGTTGTATATCTGCGGATTTGAAAAGAGAGTTTCGTAAATATACAAGGCCTGATATACAACACGGACTTTAAAAGTTTTTTGAAACAGTGTTAAGCCGTTGTATAATTCCGGCTTGTATATTTACATATACATTGTGATATGCAACAGTTTATACAAGCCGGAATCTAAATGATAATAAAGCAGATTTAAATGCTTGTATCACGTCTGAATTGAATATCTAGAAAATACATGCATTTATACATTGGGTGGAATTGAAAAGGTTATAAATTGGAGTTAAGTGCTCGTATATTTTGCGTTTGTATGTCACGATGTACAAACTGATATGCATTGCAATATGCATTGCGCAGAATCCAAAAGGTTACGAAAAAGAGTTAAATCGATGTACATTCGGCGCTTGTATGTTTTTACATACAATTAAAACATACAAAGTAACATACATACAACGCGAAATCAAAAAGGGAAGTAAAATCTAAAAAATGCTTGTATCACGTCCAGTTTGCATATCAAGTGATACATTGCAGATCTGATGGGTTATAAATCACCGTTTATAGCAGCGATAAGTCTAGGGGTTGTATAAATTGCTTTATATATTGTTTCATGCATGTGAGCTGGAATTCAAGCATTTTTTTTCAAATCTGATATATGTAATGATTTATGTCTAATACACATACAAAAGGGTTTTCATGTATACTGCTATCGATGTGACTTTTGATATCAGCAGAGTTTTGAATTGCCTCGCCGATAGTCTTATGTTTTGCTCACGAAAAGGTGATCGGTATAGTTTGAACTATCAAATTTTGGTGGGTTTTTCTCGCTGAAGGTCTTGGTCTATCCAATGGGGCCGATATGCAAAGGAAGTGATATACAAAGAATTTGAACAGGGGCATCGGCGTAAGATGAGCGATCGGAATGAAACATTAAGCCCGCGCCAATGAATGAAAGTCATGCCGATAGGAAAGAAACACAAGCCGATAGGGCTATTTTGCTAAGAGTTGAGCGATCGGTATGAAATTTCTAGCTTGCTCCGATGGGCATATCTCACACCGATAGGTGGGGAAAGACAAAACAATAAGAATTTAAGGGTATTTTAGGGCCCGAATGCATGTTTCTAGTCAACGATGGTTGACCCAACTAGTTTAACATTGAATATGCATTCTGGAAGCGTGATTTTCATAGATTTGGGATTCGATGCTTGCATTTACACAGTCACAACTAGATTTAATAACTGTTTGTCTTCCTACAGGTTTATTAGGTGAGATGATACTTATTACTTATCTATTTTTGCAGGTTTGCAGTTGAAGAAGGAACTAAAACTTGATGGTGATGACATCATGGAAAGGAGATCTGATCTCAAGAGCAGAGGAAGATAAGGATGAGGGTGAGGAAGTCAAAGGCCTTCATTGATGAAGACAAAATACAGATGGAAACATTATTACAGCACACAACAGAAGTTATTATTGAGCTGCTAGGGTTTCCAGAAGGGCATATTTCACCTAGATTTGATGTATGCTTAGAGATATTTTGGGAGAGTTGTTCTCCAGCATTTATTGTTGTAACCAGAGGTTTGAACCATTGCTTAACTAGGGTTTTGAGCTGTATTGAGGACAATCAAATTCTATATATTGTGCCTCTCTACATTGTAAAACTTTACACAGGAGCTACATAGAGATTTGTAGTAGCAAGAATTTGTAAAAAATAGCATTTAGTATAGTTTAGGAGTAAAAGAAGGAGGTCATCTGTGTCTGCAATAAGGAATACGTGGAACATCTAGCTTCCTTACTATATCTGTAAAACTTGTAAGTTTGCTGTAGTTTGATCATTGAAGCTAAGAGTCATTCAGACATTGTAAATCTTATATGACTGTCTATTTCTAATACAATTGAATCTAGAATTCTGTATCTATCTTCTGAGTGTTTTCTTGCTCTTCATTGTGTTTGAAACATTTTTCTCTTAGAGCTTGCAATCTTAAGTGTATGCTTGTGAAAATGCTTAGAACTTACATTTAAGGTTTTTTGTCTGTGGATTTGATCAAGTTACTTTATGATTATAAAGTGCATAATAGAACAATTAGATCCTTTGGTAGAATGAAAGAAGTTTAGATTAGATCTTTCTAACTTTTCCCAACCCATCTAAAAATACTTAGCTGAAAACATAGAAATTTGAAGGAAATTGTCTCATATTTGAAAGAAGCATGCATAGTTGAGTTGAAAGTACACAGTTTTCATAATATTTAAGAGGAGAAAGCTGCAATAATTCAAGAAAACCATTTAAAGCTTTGCAGCACAGTAACATGTTTAGGCAAGAGAATGAATAACATGCTGATTTTTATGATCTTTTGCATAGTTTGAGTCCAGTAAACCAACAAGAAACCCTAAATCATGTAAGGCCCCTTGAACATTACAGCTTCATATCAACCAACTGAATTTGCCCAATAGGTCAAGCCCTGACCATATTAAGCATGGGCTTAAGCAGATCTTAACCAATTCCTTCATATCTTTCATGTCAGTTTTGGTTCATTTTATGTGAATTTTAACTAATTGTTATGACTATCTCAAAACAATCATCAACAGTAGTAAATATTAAATTCTCATAAAGTAAATTTAAAACAAAATTTAAATTATTTTCAATTTTGATATGGATAGCTAGTAATCAATTGTGTGTCAACATTATGCCAGTGCAATAGTAACTACTAAGTCAGAAGTTCTAAGTTTATCTATGTAGGAGATAACACTACCTAAGTATACTCGTACCTATGCAAGCTTATCTTATTGTTTATAATAATGCTATGATAACAAATGAAATCCATAAGTAAAATATCTTAATGACATTAAGAATGATGCCAATTCATCAAAGCATTTGAATATCTTAACATTCTAGTATAAAAAGTGTGAACTCCTTATTAGACGAATACCTCTAGTTGTGTTTGGTGTTTGTTCTATTAGATAGTAGTTTTGTACGTTTATTACAAATTTGTGATTACAAGTTTAGAAGTTCAATAAATGTCTTAAAATACTAGCACATAACATCAAATCACACATATATTAGAAATGCATTTATTTATGACAAATTTCCAATTACAACTTTGGAAGTTCAATAAATATCTTAAAATTCTAGCACATAACATCAAATCACACATATATTAGAAATACATTTATTTATTACAAATTTGGGATTGCAAATTTAGAAGTTCAATAAATGTCTTAAAATACTCCACATAACATGAATCACACATATATTAGAAATATAGTTACCGATATTTATAGTTATTTAGTTGAATAAAATATTAAAGATAAGTTACATATTGGTATAGATATATTAAATACATCTATGTAAAATGAATTTAGAGATAAGTTTAGACCTCCTTTATTAAAAAATTTTGTTAAGAAAAATATATAAGTACATTTTTAGAGCTTTTTATATACATATTTATGTTGGTAAATATTAAATTCTGTAAAATTTAAATTATTTTCAATTTTGATATCTATAGTTAGTAATCAATTGTCTGTCAACATTATGCCATTGCAATAGTAATCACTAAGTCCCATGTTCTAAGCTTATCTATGTAAGAGATAACACCTACCTAAGTAAACTCCTACCTATGCAAGTTTATCCTATTGTTCATAATTAGCATACCTATCTTAAATAAATCTATGTAAAAGTCACCCAAATATCCTTGTGGAGGCACCTATTCCATTTATATATCACAAATTTATTTCAAAATGGATGCCTCCCAGAAAAGGATATCTATCACATCTTTTACATAGATTTATCTAAGATAGGTATGCTAGTAGCATTTGTAGTTGTAACATGCTAACAACATTATTATAATGGTTTAATCATTCATGTTTAAATAATAGTAGAGTAATAATTTTAGAGAAGATAAAAGGAAAAATAAAGAATGTTTTAAGAATCACTATAAAGTACTATTGAGATGATGGAAACAGAGAAATATTGCATCATTTCATATTGTTTGGAATAGATTTGAAAAAAGTATATCACATCATATGTAAATGGTGGCATTATTCTTAGAGCTTGCAATGACTTTACACCTGATATAGGTACAAATATCAATCATTTCATTTCTTTTTATCTTATGTCAATAGTGGCTTTTGAAAAAGTTAAACTTTGTAATTTGTGTATTGTCAATGCCCAAGCCAATCATAAGGGTATTTGGATTGTGTGGCCCATTGGTGTAATTGGAATTGTACATAGAGTTTCATCTTCAAATGGTATCCTTGAGTAACTTGCACACTCAACCATGACATATGTTGGTAGTTTTGGTGTTGTATAATATGTTTGTATATGAGGGTGAAACAATTGACCTAAATCAAATACAAGTATCGTGTTTGTATCAAATGGACAAATCAAGCTTAATTTTAAAATATAAAACTACTTACCTTTTCTAATTATTTTTTGCTTCAAATTCAACTTTTTTGAATTTACTTTCCCACTTGTTTTTTTTTGTTTGATATGATTGGATTTTTTTATTTTTTATTTTATGTATTTATATGTTTTACCGACATTATGTTTTCATTATGTCATCTATAGTTTATTATTGTTTTTTTTTTTGCTAATTTTGTGTACCCTTGGGGGGATGCTCCCTTTGTATTAATAACCAAAATAGTAACAATATTACATCCATCTGTTCAAATATAAACATTATCATTTGAATCCATCCAACTGAAACACAAAAAGTTTCTACTAATTAACTACCTTGAAACCCTACCCCAGACTTCTATCCTTGCAAACTATCACCATACTTAATATTTTATAAAATATTTACATATATGTTGTTAACTTCATATATAATTAAAACCAAACTAATTTAGCTTACTGAATTATCCAAACCCCACCCTCCTCTTTGTCCTCTGCTTGAGCCACCTCGAACTAGTTCCCTGCATTGGCCACTTCCAGTCCCACCACCTGTTTATAAAAACTGATGGCTTTTTCAATTTTCATTCTCCTCAAAATCTCCCCCTTTCTTTTTGAAGAAATAAATGGCAACCAATTCACCAAAGCACCATCTTGTTTCACTTTTGTGAAATCCTCTGGCCTTGGAACACCATTTCCATGTCTGGCAATATCAATGACCTCATCCAAACCTCTGAGCAAGCTTGGCTTTATGAAGGCTTTGGTTGAAATCCCAATATCTTTCTTTGATTCCCTAGCCTCAAATAAAATAGCAACAAACATTGAAGTTATATCTGAATTCACCATCTAACGATGCTTTGTCCTCAAGAATTCATCTTCCAACTATTGGTAAGAGACACTATATGGACTCGTAAATGTTGTCATTGATGGCAACAAAGGCTATCCCACACATCCGCAGGACATGATGAGTCTTTACCGGAAGTCAGATTGAAGAAGTGTTGAGGTCCGATAAGCAAGAGCAGAGCACTCAGTAAGGCCCAACAGACAGGTCTGAATCTCTCAGAAGATGTATCTCCGTAACGTGTGGATTTGGGGAAGTTAAGAGGAGTACATTGACAAATAGAATCCAAGGATTCAATCTCTGGTGTTGAAAGGATGGGGAGATATGAATACTTGAGTGTCGGGTTTCTAATTGACAGTGTAAACAGAGGAAGAACTATCTGACAGAACATCAGACATTATTCCGAATGTGTTACTGATGATGGTAAAGGTTCTTAAGGCATAAGTTATGGTTGGCTAACATAATTGATGACTTCTACAAGTAAATCCTTGATCTACATTACTTGGTATGCAAGGATTCAGCCGACAGATTAGAGTTTGAGGAAAATATTGACTATTCTGGATGCCGACTAGAAAGGTGATGAAATCACTTGTGTAGATATATATACATGATTGATTTAGATGTGAAGGAGTGTGTGGTGTGTTGTGTGGTGTGAAGAAAAGTAGAAGTGTAGAGTAAAGATAGTAGAAGAGGTCCAGAATGTGACAGTACAGCTGCATCAAGAGAGAGTAAGAATGAAGTGCAGCAGATCAGTTTATTAAGCTTAATCGGAACTAAACCTTAGCATGTGTGGATGCTTCTCATCAGTTTAACTATTGTGTTATCTTCCTTTCTTGTAGACAGTGTGTCTCTTGTAGGCAATGAGCCTCTTCTGAGTAGTGTGCTCGGGCAGTGAGCCCTAATTGGCAAGTACCATATTGTTACTTCTATTCTTCTAACAGAGAATAATATCTTGGGTTAATCACCCCGTGGTTTTTCCCTTAACCGGGTTTTCCACATCAAAATATTGTGTCATGTGTATTGGTGTTCTTTCCATTTCATAATTATGTTTAGTCATTTGATTTAATATTGCATTAACTGTAAAGGAAGATTAGAGACCTAGAAGAATTAAGATAACTGATTCACCCCCCCTCTCAGTTATCAACAATTGGTATCAGAGCCAAGTTCTTCTCAACAGAGCCTAACAGCTTGAGGAAGACCTGGGAATTCAAATGGATGCATATGGTATGAAGGAGCAACTTAAGTCTGCCCTAGATGATCTTGAGTAGTCAAATTCTGAAATCAATGAATTGAAGGAAAGACTCAAACAGGCTGATGATTTCATAAATGAATTAAAAGAGAAACTGAGTCTCTCTATGAAAAAGAGAAAGGAGCTACTTTAGCAACTGGCAAGACAAGGTGAAGCCAATGATACAAATGAAGATCTAAATGAGAAAACCAAGTTATGTGAAAAGTTATCAAAAGAAATCATTATGGTAAGACATGAAATGGAATCAGGAGTTATAAAGTTTACCCAAGAGATTGAAGAGAAAAGAAAAACTGAAGATGATCTAAGACAATCTCTCAAGGAAAAATTAGAATATTGCCACAAGATGGATAGAATTATCAGACATCTTGAATCTAATCTTGAAGATGCTAAAAATAATGAAGAAAAACTTGAGGATCAAATTGTCTCTCTTAAAAGGGATCTTCAAACAACAAATGAATATAAAGAGAAATTCAAGATAAGTTATGCTAAACATGAAGTTCTTATTGAAAGTCAAAAGAGGGTAGAAGATAAGTATGGTTTGGGATATGAGAAAGGAGAAAGCTCCAGATCCGGTTAGAAGATTTTTGGATCAGAAAATCTAAGGAACAGGCCTAGAAGACCTCCGGTAAGGCAGCCTAATGCTCAAAGATATCCATCCTTCAATGGATACTACCACAACTGCAATAACTTTGGTCATAGAGCTAATCAGTGCAGAAAGAGAATGAATCAGACTAATACATCCTTCTCCGGATAGTGTTTCAACTATATAAGGTATGGCCACAAATCTCATGAATGCAGAAATATGCAAATGAACAATTCATTCAATGGTAGATGCTTTGCATGCAATAGAATGGGTCACATGGCTAATCAATGTAGATCAAGAGGATATCAATCAAACATGCAAAGAAACGTTGTTTGCCAAATTTGCAATAGATCCAGTCATATTGCCAAATTCTGTAGAAGCAAGAATCAAGACAAAAGAGGACCGACACTTCATAATCAGAAGCAAGACAAGGGAAAACAAAAAGTGAATGTGGATGAAGTTCAAAGTGAAATGAACAAGATTTGGGTGAAGAAAAGTACATAGAATATAGGGGATGGATCCACACTAGACTCTAGTGCTGATATTCCCACCAGACTCTGGTGCTGATATTCCTTTTGGAAACTAAAAAGTGAGCTCTAGCTCAGGGGGAGTCTCAAGGAAAAACATTGTCCTCCAGCCAGTCAATTGGTGCCAGAATTGGCACAAGGAAAATTATGGATTAAAGGGCTCTCAGAGAAATATCCAAGTAAAATTGTGATTAAACAGGTAGAGGACTAATCTGATTCCTCAGTCATCTGGTGAGAAGTAGGTTTCTCACAATTAAACCCGACATGATTCAAACTATGGAATCTTGATCTGCGGATAGATCAAATGATTAGTGAAAGGAAGATAGATTATCACTATTCTCCAAGAATAACTTTCAAGTCTATCTCAGTGATTTGGAAAGGTTATGTCTCTGAATAAGATAAACAAGGAAAATTGGAATGAATTAGGTTGCACATTTATTGCAGGGTGAAAATTAGGGCTTTTCAGAAATAAAAGAGTTCATTCGTTCATCACTTGCTTATTTGCACTCAAGAAGAAAAGAAAAAGGAGCTCTGCGTCAAACTATCTCAACTCTCAAAGATCAGCCATTGAAATCGTTTCATCCAGCTAATCAAATCCGGCTCTTTCAGTGAACACTTGAAACGAAAAAGGTATTTTTCATTGCTGAATATCTCTCTGTAAAATCCTTTTGGAAATGGATACTCTGAATATTGTGAAGATCTCTGATAGACCTCGTCCTAAATTTAAGAAGCATCCATATAAATCTCTAGAAGTTGATCCCCTAGGTGCCTTTTCAAGCATTCTGCATGGGGTTCTACATGTAGAAGATGTTAGGGTTTACATTCATGCAAGCATTGAAGAATTTGACGAATCAAAGTTAATGGATATCTATCACAAGCAGTTAATAGATGATTCTTTTGAGATCAAACCTCAGTATAAAGCCATCCAGGAGAAGCATTTTGCTCAGTGCATTCATTTCCCTTGTTTTGAAGAAGATGAATGGGTCCGGTATGTGTTAAGCAGAGTGCATGACAATTTCTTATGGTTGAATAGACCATTTAAAATCACCAAAGATGCAATTAGGGCAGTAATTGGTCTGCACTCATCTGGTGGGATACTTGTTCTCAAATCTATCAAGAATCAGACAGTAAGTGATGCAACCAGATCAAAATTTGATAAGAGAGCTATGACAATTGAAGATATCACTAATCCGGATGTCAAATTTGCATCCATGATAATTGGTTACAAGATTTATCACTTCAGTAGGGAAAACTCAGTACCAGGAACTGTAGTTTATACAGCCTATCAGATGCTAAAAGAAAATGCTGACTATGATCTGTGTGAACTTCTTCTAACCTAACTTTTGGAAAATCTGCAAAAGATAAAGAAGGACAAGAAGAACTCCTTCAAGTATGGTGGCTTGATACTCTGCCTATTCTTTTATTACATGAATGAGCTTCCCGGATCCAGTGGCTAGGTATGGCAAAATGATAGACTAGTAGCTATTCAAATCAGAGATTATATACATGGGCTTGGCGATGCCAAGGCACAAAATACAGCTCTCTGGGGCTATTTCAAGAATTTTCAGAGCATGACGCAAGCAAGAGAGAGAATCCCCAAATCTTTAGTTGAAAAATATAAAGATACAATATGCTTTATGGTAGAAACTAATCAGTGCCTTATGGAGGCAGTGGAACCAAGAATAGTATGGATCATGCCGATGGGGTATAAATTTGATGAACAAATTGTGGAGCTGCATGTTCAACACATGCTCAGTCAGCCAAAGGATCCAAAGGTAGAAAGATTTGGAACCTTTGAAGAACTAAGTGTGAAAATTCATATAGAGCTAAGGCAGCCAGAGATCAAGAGGAAGGTGAGAAAAGAAGTTGAAGAAGTTGCCAAAGGCTTTGGCATCTCAAAAGAGGCACTTGATGCCAATAGGGAAAAGATGGAAAGGGCTGAGGAAGAGAAGAAGAAGGTAGAAAAGAAAAGTGAGGAAAGTGTTTCAGTAAAATCTCCCACCCGGACCAGATCATCAAAGAGATCTACACCTACCACTACTAAAAGCTCAAGAACAACTAAACCGGAAGCAAAATCATCTGTCAAAAAAGAGAAAAGAACAAAGACAAAAGCCATAAGAGCTTATGCGAGTCAAAGGGATGAAGAGGAGACTGAATCTAATGAAGAAGTCAGGAAAATGAAGAAAATGAAGAAAAAGAAGAAAACATCTGGTGAACCCTCTACCGGTTAAGGTGAAGAAGAAAAGGTAGAGGAATATGTTGAAAAACCCACTCTTCACATTGATGACATAATAAAATCAGTCACTATGGACAGAAATCTTCAGCCAATGGTTAAATTCTATGATGATTATGGTGAGGCTGATCAGAAGATATTACAAGATGCCACAGTCAGGTATCTAAATGTCTACATCAAAGCATTCATTGAAATTATATCTCTGATCCCCAAAAGCTTGGAGAAGGAACTTGAAATAAGGAAGAACAATGCCCAAGCCAAAGATCTAGAAATCCAAGAACAGATAACCATTCAGCTATATTCTTCAATCGATTCAAAGAAAATGAATATGATCTTCAAAGATTGCAAGGATGAGTTCAGGAGCAAAGCCAGAATGAATCAGCTCATGCTTGGTGAGACTGACAAGATAGCCAAGGAAACAGAAGAGATCCTCTGGAATGCCTTCAAAAGATTCAATCTTACTGTTATAGAGGACTTGGGTGTTGATCCTTCAGCCACAGGTGTTGAAAAAGAATCCATTGAGCAAATCATGGACACCGGTACAGAAAAGGATAAGGACTTGGAATCCTCTATTCTAGAAAACAAAGTGCATGAATAGACAAACATCACTCCTCCGGTTTCCCCTGCTGACTCCGGATCCAAAGGAGAAGAAAGAATAGAGGAGAAAGAAGTAGAGGTGAAGGAAAAAGAAGTTAATAGTACAAAGGTTGTGGAAGGAGAGAAAGCTCCAAGAGATAGTTTTGTGACTGGAGAAGGAAAGAAGAATCTATCTCTGGCAAGAGACACTACAGAATTAGTCAAGGAATTTTGACAAAAGAAACTATGGAGATTGATGAACTGGAACTACTAAAAGGGCCATTTAATTTTGACTCTCTATCTCTGGTACAAACAATGAAGATAGCTTCGTTTGCTAATGCAAAGGCCAACGAAAAACTTATGAAGTCTCACATGGAAGACTCTGAGCTTATAGCAGCTGCATCCGGAGTGTTAGAAAAGATTATGCCATCTTTTCAAAAAGATCCATCAGCCTCCTTATCCAGTAATCTTAAAACTCTAGTAAATAGTGTTAGCACACATTTTGATTCCCTAGAGAAGTCAGCAGAAGATAAGGTCTGCAAGGAATTTTTGACAAAAAGATTATCAGAGGTACAAGGGTTAATAACTAATGATAGGAGGAATATGAGTATAGGGATAAAGAGCTTAGAAAATGCTCTTAAAGATGGCAGAGAAATGTACAAATTTTGTTTATCATGGTCCAAAGTAACATTGGACATTGAGAAGAAAGTAAAAGAACAGGAGGACAAACTGACAAATCTATCAAAGAATTTTGATCCTCTCTCATCTTCCATAATAAATCAAGAATGTCAGACTATTGCAGTCTTGAATGAAATCAAGAAGCTGGAGAAGGAAAAGAAAAATAGAATAAGCAGGTTGGGTGAACTCAGAGGGATAATTATCCCCAAGTTAGAGGCCATGCATGAGGCCATAAAAGAAGCTCAGACCATAGCCTGGACCAGTGATCCAGCAGATCTAAAAAGGGCAAACGCGTTTGCATTCCTATTGAGTGGTCACATCTCAATTTTGGATAGGATGAAACAAAGTTGGGCAACAAAATTCGTCCAATTGAAGACAACTTTTGTAGACATACTTCAGTATATGTAAGTATGCTATATGTCTATACTTATGCGGCTAAGTATAGTTGAAATTTTGAAAATTTTGGTGTGCGGACCCTACCCTTTGCCATTGATGTCAAAGGGGGAGTGAGGAACAGTGAAAAATGAGGAATCCAACTAAGGGGAAGCTTCGAAAATGTACATAGAGACAGAGCATCAGCCAAGGGGGAGTATAGTGTGACACTTAGTCATTTTTCACTAAGTGTTGCCATCAATGCCAAAGGGGGAGATTGTTGGCAAGAGACACTATATGGACTCATAAATGTTGTCATTTATGGCAACAAAGGTTATCCCACACATCCCCAAGACATGATGAGTCTTTACCAGAAGTCAGATTGAAGAAGTGTTGAGGTCCGGTAAGCAAGAGCAGAGCACTCAGTAAGGCCCGACAGACAGGTCCAGATCTCTCAGAAGACGTATCTCCATAATGTACAGATTTGGAGAAGTCAAGAGGAGTACATTGACAAATAGAATCCAAGGATTTAGCCCTTGGTGTTGAAAGGATGAGGAGATATGAATATTTGAGTGTCAGGTTTCTAATTGACAGTGTGAACAGAGGAAGAACTGTCTGATAGAACATCAGACATTATTCTGGATGTGTTACTGATGATGGTAAAGGTTCTTAAGGCATAATTTATGATTGGATTACATAATTGATGACTTCTACAAGTATATCCTTGATCCGCATTACTTGGTATGCAAGGATTTAGCCGATAGATCAGAGTTTGAGGAAAATATTGACTATTCTGGATGCTGACTAGAAAGGTGATGAAATCACTTGAGCAGATATATATACATGATTGATTTAGATGTGAAGGAGTGTGTGGTGTGTTGTGTGGTGCGAAGAAAAGTAGAAGTGCAGAGTAAAGATAGTAGAAGAGGTCTGGAATGTGATAGTACAGCTGCATCAAGAGAGAGTAAGAATGAAGTGTAGTAGATCAGTTTATTAAGCTTAACCGGAACTGAACCTCAACATGTGTGGATGCTTCTCATCAATTCAACCATTGTGTTATCTTCCTTTCTTGTAGACAGTGTGTCTCTTGTAGGCAGTGAGCCTCTTCTGAGTAGTGTGCTCGGGCAGTGAGCCCTAATTGGCGAGTGCCATATTGTTACTTCTATTCTTCTAACAGAGAATAATATCTTGGGTTAATCACCCTATGGTTTTTCCCTTAACCAGGTTTTCCACGTCAAAATATTGTGTCATGTGTATTGGTGTTCTTTCCATTTCATAATTATGTTTGCTCATTTGATTTAATATTGCATTAACTATAAAGGAAGATCAGAGACCTAGAAGAATTAAGATAACTGATTCACCCCCCTTTCAGTTATCAACACCAACACCCACTGAAAGGCTAATAGAAGAATCCCATTTTTTGTCTTAAAAACTGATTGCGGTCTTTTTTCTAAAACAAGACCTAGGAACGCCATCTACCTATATAGTTTATTATTGTTAATTATATAATTTATTTAATTTTGTTCTATTTGTATTAATTATTTTATTATGTCAACTATAGTTTATTATTACTTATTTAATTCATTTAATAAATAGTTCTATTTGTATTATTTTTTGATGTAGGAGCATCTAGGTCCATGAGTGATCTCCATCGCCATAAAAGATTTGTGTTTGTTTGTTCATTTTCTTCGTGTTTTTCTTGCAGGAGTATATGATCACATTCTAATAATTCCAGTTGGAATCATGGAAAAATGATATGGTCATCTTTAAGAGGAGCCAAATGGGTATTCACAATTCAAATTTGGTGAAGATCTGATGAAAATTGATGAAGTTATACTTCTATAGAACTTTTGGCTATAACCAAACATTTCTAACTGGATATTTCATCTAGACATTCTCAATCAGACATCCAATTACACTTCAAAATTGGTTTGCATTTTATCATCATGTTTCATCGCTTTATGTCCAACTAGACATCTTCATCTAGATGTCCTGTTGAAATGCTTTGTTCCTAACCAAATATTTTTTATCTAGATATCCTATTGCATTTCCATATCTAGATCTAGTTACATGTCTATATCTAGTTGCATGGTTTAACTTCCAACCAAACATTTTCCATTTGGATGTCCTATTGTCTTCTCATATCTGGATCTTGTTGTATATCCACATATGGTTATATTAAGCATTATTATCCAAACATATATTTTCATCTGCATATACGGTTCCATTATCTTGCTCCTAACCAAACATTCCAAGTGGACATTTTCTAACCAAGCATTCCAAGTGAACATTTCCCAGTTGGACATTTCCATATTTGGTTGCTTTACCTAAATCCTAACTGCACATTTTTCTTCTAGATGTCCTATTGCATGACTCATTTGCATCCAAACCTTTTCAACTAGATATCTTGTTATATGCATGTCCTGATGAACTTAACCTAACATTTGACTTATATAGAACTTCCATTTGGAACTATACATATCCAAATGCCTAGACTACATCTGAACCTAACATCTCATATCCAATTTAATAGAACCTGACCAAATATATCTTGTTGACTTGCAGAATCATCCAGAAACTTCCAGAAGTGGAAAAATCAGTTTCCTACTGCCATTTTCGTTTAGTCTTGATGACGACGATTTTACTCACAATCAGACACCAATAATTTTTTCTACGAAACCCCTATCTCTCTTGAAACATAACAAATCAAAAAAGAATTATTTATCCCAAGGTTCTAGTAGTCAGGTCTTGACATGCTTGTGTTCACTCAGGGTCATTCTATTATTGTTTTCACATAGGGACATCAAAAGATTGCATTTATTTCTCCTGATCCAAACAAATTCCTGCAAATAACATCATTATTACTAGCAACTTGGCAAACATCCTAAGTAAGAGTGATAGGGAGGACTTTAGGCTACCTGCTCTACATCCTGTAGGTGTACAAGACTGTTTGACAACACTAGCCTTCCTACCAATTCAAAGTGCTAAAAGACATACTCTTTGCAGAGATGGAAAACTCTACTTTTCTGCTTGGTGTGGGACACATACCTTGTCCTCACTGCTTCCAAGATACTGCCTCAATGGCACATAACTTTCTGAGCCCGTTGCCCACCCTTCTCACTCTGTTCAAGGGTCTAGACTGCTTGGTGCTCACTTTCCTTCTCTCTATTTTTCCACCCCTACAAATCTATTTTTCCTGCTGGTTTATCTAGCCGTGCTCCTCACTGAGCTCGCCTAGAACAAGCATGCATTGCCTCTAACCGGCGATCCGACCACCCCACAAAAGAAAAACAAACAAGAGCATGGCTCTGTTTGATGACCTCCATACTGTACAATGGGATTTGAGGAGTCTTTAAAATAGAGTCATGGCTGGCAAAAGAAAACAAAATAGAAAAAATAGAAAAGACTAATCTACTTCAGAATGATAAAGTGAAAACATAACAGAATATACAAATGATCGAACTGCTGTATTTTATTTCTGTTCAAAAATTCTGATTACATCAAAATGCTTCACACATCAAAGTTTACTTCTTCGATTCTTCTTCTGCTCTACTCCTCTACATAAAGAATGCTACATTTTATATCTCTACTCATGTCTGTTACAGGACGGTTCAACTACCAGATGGTTCATATTGTAACTGCCAGTTCAACTTTGTGTTATCGGCAAGATAACAAAGATGTCTCATCGAAACATACTTACGCTTTCCCATCGGCAAGACAGATTCTTTGTCGCACCGATCATATTCTTCCCCTGTCGATATGCATTCTATTGACTTTCACATTCATGAGAACTTTTAGTCCCACATGCACCCCTTCAAGTCAGACACTGCAGTTTATATATCTACCGGCATAGCAAACTATTGTCGGCACTTTTGCCACCAACGACCCCTGTCTACCCCCATCGGCACAACCCAAACTATCGGCCAACATTCAACCATGAACTCCGATAGTCCCTTGTCTCACCAATACCAAGTCTTCACCCTCTGTCGGCGTGACTACTGTGCATTAGCCTCAAATCTTTAAGGTATGCCGACAGAAGTCCTCCCGCCGATGTCCTAAAGCACCATCGGTGTAACAGCCCATATCGGACAAGACCTCAAAAGTCACACTGAACCTCAGACTCCCGCTGATGTCATCAGGGTGACTACTCAGCATCGGACAAACCTTCGATACTTATTCCGATGGTCCTTGTCTCACTGATGCCTATAGAATGCCTTCATCAGAATGACCACAACCATCGGTGAAGCAAACAATACCTACGCCGAAGACCAATGTCTCACCGACCATTCTAACCCATCAGCTTGACATTCAACATCGGCCAATTCATAACTCCCTTCGCTGATATGTCACCTCTCCCCGATGGTTAGCACCATCGGCCAACCAATACTATCGGTATAACTTTCCACTCTTCTTCTGCTGCCTATTGTCATGTCGCTGTGCCTTTGTCGGTATACCTTTGTCGGTATGACTTTAACTATCGATAAAGCTTGAAAACGTTGCGCTGATGAGCTTGCTCACTCCAATGGGTTTACTTTGCACATGTATAAACTTCTTCTCGCTCTACCCTATTTTGAAAATTCAAAACATCACAACAAAATGCAAACTATATACACATGGACTCTAAGCCCTTGGTGCTCCTGCACCATACTCCCCTGTGCGGAAAGAAGCTATGTCACCTCTGGTGACAATGAGGCAAAATCAATGCCCCTCTTTTTGAATTCTGACTCTACAACCCAGGTAGCTTCTACTTCAGGCAACTGTTTCCATTTGACCAAATGCTCCATGTAGACGCCATGTCTGGTCTGCTTTTGTACTCTTGAATCCAGTATGCTCTCTGCCTGCAGTTTGGGTTTTAGTGGCAAAGTCACATCTTTTACTGTCTGTTCCTTCTCTGAAATGGATCCATTTGCTGCTGACTGAGGACCCCTGTATTGCACCAGGTCTTGGACATTAAACACTGGTGAGATTGCCAAATCTTCTGGTAATTCAATTCTGTATGCATTGTTACCATACTTGTTCAGGATTCTGCAAGGACCAATTCTCCTCATCTACAGTTTGGTTGGCATGCCTTTCTACATTCTGACTTTGTTCAAGTGTACCATAACCAGATCACCAACCTCAAACTGAATATCCCTTCTGTGGGTATCTACTCTGTCTTTGATCTTCTGTGTGTTCTCTGTCAAGGTTTTCTTCACCTGCTCATGCACTTCTTTCATGGATTGTGCAAAATCCTCTGCATGTCCACTTCTGTTCTCCATGTTTCCCATATTTCTGAGCTCACATATACCTCTGGGATGCATTCCATAGACTATTTCGAATGGACTCTTACCAGTAGTCCTATTCACACTGTCATTATAGGCAAATTTTGCCTGATGAATGACAAGATCCCAACTCTGTACACCTTAGTAGGTTTCCCAATGTCCTATTTACCACCTCTGTCTGACCATCTGTCTATGGGTGATATGCTGAACTAAATGACAAATTTGTCCCCAATCTCTACCACAATGTTTTCCAGAAATGCCCCATGAATTTAGCATCTCTGTCAAACACAATGCTTGCTGGAAGTCCATGAATTCTGATCACTTCTCTGAAAAACAAGTGTGCTATATGACTGGCATCATGAGTCACTTTATAGGGAATGAAATGACTCATCTTGCTAAACTTGTCCACAACTACATATATGTTGTCATAACCAGTCTTAGTCTTAGGCAAACCAACTACAAAATCCATACTTGCACATTCCCATGGCCTGGAAGGAATGGGTAAGGTTGGTATAGTCCTGCATTTGAAGTGGTTCCCTTGGCCTTCTGACATACGATACACTGCTCTACATACCTTCTGATGTCTCTGTGCATCCTTGGCCAATAATAGAACCTTTGGACTAGCTCCAGTGTCTTATTCAGACCAAAATGGCCACTCAGACTACCATTGTGCTTCTCCTGTATGAGATTTTCTCTCACAGATCCTCTTGGCACACATAATTGTCCACCTTTGAATAGCAATCCCTACTGTAAGGTGAAATCTGCAAACTCACTGTGAAAGTGATTCTCAAAATCTTGACATACCTTGTATGCCTCAGCAAAATCTTCATCATCTTGGTAAAGATTCTTGAAATCTTCAATTCCAATGCTCTTCAACTGCACTTCCTGCATTGTGAGCAATCTTTTGCTCAAAGCATCTGCAACTCTGTTCAGCTGCCCCTTCTTATGCTTAATTATAAAGGTATAAGATTGCAGGTACTCCATCCATTTGATATGCCTGCTACTTAACTTATCCTGTGAGTTTAGAAATCTCAGAGCTTGGTTATCTGTGTAGACAACAAATTCTTTAGGCAGGAGATAATGTCTCCACTTCCTCAATGCTTGGACTAGAGCATACAACTCTAAGTCATACGAAGAGTACTTAGTCTTTGCTTCATTCAGCCTCTCACTGAAAAAGGCTACAGGTCTGTTTTCCTGATTTAGCACTACTCCTACAGCTATATTACTTGCATCACATTCAATAGTAAATAGCTTATCAAAACTAGGCAACAACAAAATAGGTTGTGTTGCTACCTCTTTCTTCAATCTTTCGAAACTTCTATCTGCAGCTGGTGTCCATTTGAATTTTGCTTTCATTCCACCCTTGATTGTATCCAACATGGGTGCACATATTCCACTAAAATTTTTGATAAACTTTCTATAAAACTGGGCTAAGCCATGAAAACTTCTCGCCTCTATGGCTGCTCTGGGAGTAGGCCATCTCAATATGGCTTCTACTTTGGACTTGTCCATCTTCAACTCTCCCTGGGACACCACAAAACCAAGGTATACCAATTCCTGCTTCATGAATTCACACTTCTACAGATTTATGGTTAGTTGTTCATCATGTAATTTTTGCAAAATAGTATTTACATGTTCTAGATGTTCTTCCTTGGTCTGACTAAAAATTAGAATATCATCTAGAAAAACAACAACAAATTTACCAATGTAATCCTTTAGGACTTCATTCATGAGTCTCATAAAGGTACTGGGTGCATTTGATAGACCAAATGGCATAACAAGCCATTCATACAGCCCTTCTGTGGTCTTGAAGGCTGTCTTCCACTCGTCTCCTTCCTTGATTCTTATTTGGTGGTAACCACTCTTTAGGTCTATCTTGGTGAAATACTTTGTTTTTCCAATACAGTCCATGAGATCTTCAATTCTGGGAATTGGGAATCTATACCTTATAGTTATCTTGTTTATGGCTCTGGCATCTGTGCATAATCTTCATGATCCTCCTTTCTTGGGTGCCAATACTGTGGGCACAGCACAATGACTAATACTCTTCCTGATCAATCCTTGATCTAGCAACTCCTGCACTTGCCTGGAAATCTCTTTGTGCTGATCTGGAGTCATCTTGTAAGGTGCCTTGTTTGGCAAAGATGCCCCTAGAATCAGGTCTATCTGATGGCTTATTGCTCTCTGTGGAGGCAATGTAGCTAGTGTACCATCACTAATTATGCCTTTATACTTCTCCAGTATAGGCTGCATTTCTTTGGGAATCTCTGTCTTCTTATCATGCTGTCCTTCTTTTGGTTTTAGTATGATGGTATAACCAATACCATCCTCCTTAAGAGTATTCAGAAACTCTTTTCCACTCACAACCAAGATATTAGGACTCTTTTCCTGGACTGCATCTTCATCTTCCAATGACTAAATTTTATAGGTGACACCATCCTTCTGAAAAGAATAGGCATTCTTCTCACCATCATGTACTGCTTTTCGGTCATACTGCCATGGTCTGCCCAATAAGAGATGGCATGCATCCATGGGTAGTATATCACATAATACCTTATCCTTATAGCCACCTATACTAAACTCTACCCAACTTTGTTCATTCACTACCACATGTTGACCCTTATTCAACCATGTGACTCTATATGGGTTTGCATGAGTAATTCTTTTCAATTTCAATTTCTTAACTGCTTCATCAGAAATAATATTATCAGTAGATCCTGAGTCTATGATAATTTTACATACCTTATTCAAAATCTTGCACTTGATTCTGAATAGTGCTCTCCTCTGGCTTGGTTCAGACTTTACTGGTTCCTTCATCAAGGTTCTCCTTATCATTAGGTTCTCTCCATCTTCTGAGTTCAGATTGATCTCAGGTAACTGGCTACTGGATGCATTGTCTTGGACATAGTGATTCCTCTTATCACCTCCTTGAGAAGAGGATGTGGTCTTTTCTGGACACCTATATGCCGGATGACCAAGATTGCCACAATTGTAACACTTCATGTTGGTGAAATAGGATCCTCTGCCTGATCCTCCTGACCTTCCTCTGTTAGATCCTCTTCCTCTATGGTTTCCTCTACCACTTGACTCCCCACTTTGCTCTGTGAGTTTGGATTCTACTTGGGATCTATTGTCAGCATTCCTTCCACCAAAACCTCCTCTGTGTCCTCTGTTGTCTCTGCCTCTTCCTCTTCCTCTGCTATTTGAGTCTTGTTTCCTCTTATTCTTTTCCTCCACTTTTAGTGCCAGCTGATAGCATTTTTGCACTATTGTAGGACACAACAAACTGATTTCTTCTTGTATATTCCACTTCAGACTGTTAAGGTACCTTGCTACCTTTATGCTTTCATCCTCCATTACTTTGGACCTTAAGCATAGCTTTTGGAATTCTTCAGTGTATGCACTGACATCTAATTCCTTTTGTCTCAGATTCTGTCTCTTCCTGTGCAGCTGTATTTCATAATCTTCTGGCATATATGCTTCTTTAATTTTAGCTACCATTCCCTTCCAAGTAGCTATGGGCTTCTTATCTTCTTTTGCTCTTTCAGTCTACACAAATTTCCACTAGGTTAAGGCAACTCCCCTGAGTCTAGATTTGGCCACCTTTACTTTCTGTGCCTCGCTTACACCATCACATTCAAAGTGATTTTCAAGTCCTTCTATCCACTCCATGACCAAATCTGGGTCCATTTCCCCACTGAAAAGTGGTACTCCTTCCAATGTTTTACCACTCATTGCTTTCAAAGCTTTCAAGAATGGTTCTTCTTCCAACTTAGGATCAGGTGTGGGCTCTTCATCTTCTACAGATACACCTTTTCCCTTATCCTTAGAATATTTAACTCTCTGGCTGACTTCTTTAGTCTTTTGCAACATTAAGCCTAGCTTACTCTCCGTTTCTGCTAGTCTTTCTTGTAGGAGTCTATTCTCCTCCTCTTGATCTTCAACCTTCTTTGCTAACTCTGCATTAGTCACCATTTTCTTGGATGAACTAACAGACTCACTTGAACTTGGTGATGACATACAACTCTTCTATTCCTATCTAGGAATAACCCAAATCTTACTGCTCTGATACCAATTTGATAGGGAGGACTCTAGGCTGCCTGCTCTGCATCCTGTAGGTGTACAAGACTGTTTGACAACACTAGCCTTCCTACCAATTCAAAGTGCTAAAAGACATACTCTTTGCAGAGATGGAAAACTCTACTTTTCTACTTGGTGTGGGACACATACCTTGTCCTCACTACTTCCAAGATACTGCCTCAATGGCACATAACTTTCTGAGCCCGTTGCCCACCCTTCTCACTCTATTCAAGGGTCTGGACTGCTTGGTGCTCACTTTCCTTCTCTCTATTTTTCCACCCCTGCAAATCTATTTTTCCTACTTGTTTATCTAGCCGGACTCCTCACTGAGCTCACCTAGAACAAGCATGCATTGCCTCTAACCGGCGATCCGACCACCCCACAAAAGAAAAACAAACAAGAGCATGGCTCTATTTGATGACCTCCATACTGTACAATGGGATTTGAGGAGTCATCAAAATAGAGTCATGGCTGGCAAAAGAAAACAAAATAGCAAAAACAGAAAAGATTAATCTACTTCAGAATGATAAAGTGAAAATAGAATAGAATATACAAATGATCGAACTGCTGTATTTTATTTCTGTTAAAAAATTTTGATTACATCAAAATGCTTCACACATCAAAGTTTACTTCTTCGATTCTTCTTCTGCTCAACTCCTCTACATAAAGAATGCTACATTTTATATCTCTGCTCATGTCTGTTACAGGATGGTTCAACTACTAGACGGTTCATATTCTAACTACCAGTTTAGCTTTGTGTTATCGGCAAGATAACACAGATGTCTCATTGAAACATACTTATGCTTTCCCAATGGCAAGACAGATTCTTTGTCACACTGATCATATTCTTCCCCTGTCGATATGCATTCTATTAACTTTCACATTCATGAGAACTTTTAGTCCCACATGCACCCCTTCAAGTCAGACACTGCAGTTTATATATTTGTCGGCATAGCAAACTATTGTTGGCACTTTTGCCGCCGATGACCCCTGTCTACCCCCATCGGCACAACCCAAACTATCGGCCAACATTCAACCATGAACTCTGATAGTCCCTTGTCTCACCGATACCAAGTCTTCACCCTCCGTCAGCGTGACCACTGTGCATCGGCCTCAAATCTTTAAGCTACGCTGACAGAAGTCCTCCCGCCGATGTCCTAAAGCACCATCGGTGTAACAGCCCATATCGGACAAGACCTCAAAAGTCACACCGAACCTCAGACTCTCGCCGATGTCATCGAGGTGACTACTCAGCATCGGACAAACCTTCGATACTTATTCCGATAGTCCTTGTCTCACCGATGCCTACAGAACGCCTTCATCGAAATGACCACAACCATCGGTGAAGCAAACAATACCTACGCCGAAGACCAATGTCTCACCGACCATTCTAACCCATCAGCTTGACATTCAACATTGGCCAATTTGTAACTCCCTTCGCCGATATGTCACCTCTCCCCGATGGTTAGCACCATTGGCCAGCCGATACTATCGGTATAACTTTCCACTCTTCTTTCGCTACCTATTGTCATGCCGATGTGCCTTTGTCGGTATACCTTTGTCGGTATGACTTTAACTATCGATAAAGCTTGAAAATGTTGTGCTGATGAGCTTGCTCACTCCGATGGGTTTACTTTGCACATGTATAAACTTCTTCCTGCTCTACCCTATTTTGAAAATTCAAAACATCACAACAAAATGCAAACTATATACACATGGACTCTAAGCCCTTGGTGCTCCTGCACCAAAGAGACACTGCTGGTATGATGGTGAATGAGTGTGCATGATGTTTGAATATGTTGTCATTGATGGCAACAAGAAAAGGAATAAGGTTGAAATTTGTTTTTTGGTCTGGAGAAGAAGACCTAGCCATTTTGGCTAAGTGTTGGTACTATACTGAAGCAACAACAGGGAGACAGTGTTTGAGCTGGTATTGGTCTGCAGTAGAAGATCATATCATGTAGTTTAGGTATGTTGTTCATAGTTCTCAAATGATCCTTTGTTCAAGATTTTAGCTCTTGATGAGTATCGGAAGCCTATCTTCAAAAAATTGAAGTCTGGTAGTGTAGAGAATAGACGAAATTAGAACAAAACACTCAACTGAATTAGTCTGCATTTCTCCACTATTGTATATCTTGTTATATGGTTTTGGGGTGTTGTAAACAAATGTATGAGGTATCTATATCTAGATTTGCAAGCTCTGAGTTCCACCAGAGAGTCAGTTATGAATGTCTAAGTATCTCTACTTGGTATGGTGTAGTTTGACTATGACAAGCCATGTGTTCTTGTGGTTTGCATTCTACTACAAAAGAATATTTTTCTTTGCAGTTCTGGAGGTATGATCTATGATATGTGAAGAGTCTTTGATATGGTTTTGAGCAAGTCTTGTGGTCCGCAGTGGAAGATGTAGTCTGACAGTTGAATTGAACCAATGATAGTTTATGGTTAAGGATGACATGACAGTATGATGTGTGTGATAAGTTTTGTTATTTAGAATCTTATTCTAAGTGATTATATGGATGGAGCTAACATGTGTAAACATGATTCAAGTGTTTTTTTGATCCGTTATGTATTTTGGTAATTAATTTTGGCTTACAAGTTATGACTACATGCTACATCTTGGTATACCGACCTAATGTGTAAATATCAAATGTTGTGGATATATGTGATCAAATTCAGTGTGTAGTATATGAATTTGATTATGGATTTGATGTGTGAAGAAATATAAGAGTGACAAAGAGCAGAAGAAGAGAGATCTTGTTTGATGTAAAAGCATAACAATAGAACAGGGCAATCAAAGATGAAGAGTTTTGAGACAGTATTTCTGAGCTTCATTGGAACTGTAACCATTCATTTGTAAATGTAATCAGAGTAGTTCAAATTGGTAGTGAGCTACCCTTCTTTCTTTCTTTCTCTAGGAAGCACCAAGAGCCTTCTTACAGTGAGCACTTCTTTTGGGAAGTGAGCCCTAGGTAGTGAGCCTCTATTGTAATTCGATATTGTTCCTACATAATATATTGTGAGCTAACATTCACCATGGTTTTTCCTATTTTTGGGTTTACCACGTAAAAATCTTGGTGTTCATGTGTGATGGATTGTGGTTGTTTCTTTCATGCTTAATTTGCTTTATAATTGCATGCGATAAATGGATTACTAGTTTAATAATTAAAAAGGCTAATAGAGTATGGATTCAACCCACCTCCTCTCAGTACCTTGGGTGTTCAAAAATTATCTCACATGATCTACACTTACTTTACACATATATTATTTGATTTACTCATTAGAAGATAAACTTTGACCAAATTCTTCTATATTTAATATAACTTTGATCGGTTCTTCTAAAACTATATTTGATTAAATGAACATTGATCAATTCTTTGGAAATCACTTAAAGATCTTCTTTAAACTATAAGATTCGCCATCATTTCTAGTTACTTCCTCAGGATTTAATATTATTTGCAGTTATTTCAAATAATTTTTGAATAAAAGACAAAAGATAAGGTTTGAGAAAAAAGATATTCTAAGATTCTCAACAATTACACACATACATCTTGTCAAATTCATAAATCAAAGATAAATCTACTTATACTTCACCAAGAGTTCCACAGCTACATATAAGAGATGCAAATCTTCAATAGATATTGATAACAACATGATAACATTCAAATGAACTCCAAGAGGATGTGGCAATTTGATATTTCATTACTATTCATCTATGTATGATCACTTAAGATTTACAATGTAGGAATAACTAGTCAAAAATCTTCAATTCATCAATATGATCAACATATACAAATGTTCTTATTGAATAACAAAGAACCTTGAGGGATACAAAATCTACCAAATTTGGCACTTATGCATCACAAGTTCCAACAATTCAATCTCCTATTTACAATAATTTGGATGTCTTTTATAGAACAAGGATCTAGAATTGGTTACAACAATGAATGGATTAGATTACATCTCTCAAGCTCAATGACCAGGATTCATGTCATGTGAATGCCAATTGGCATTTAGAATGGATGACAGTTGTCATTAGAGAATAACCTTCAAGTGCTTCTAGCTAGCATCTAATTAGGACTTGACTCTGAGCATAATTAATCACAATATAGATGTCTTCCCATATGGCATGTGCATCTAAACAATCAAGGCTATCTTCATCTAGGTGTCCCTATCTAGACATTCAGGTTATATCCTCATCTAAATGTCACATATGGACCTTCAGGTTATATCTTCATCCAGATATCCCATCTAGACATCCTTATTCGGATAATCAGGTTCCAAAGAATCAAAGAATTAAAGAATATATCCCTATGTCTATTCTATATATGTACCTACATCATCTGCCACAAGGCCTTCACTAGATATTTTAGTTTTATATGCATTAAACAAAATGGATGATTTGACTATTTCACTGCTATCATATGCTTATGCTTTACAAGTCCTTAGCAAACATTTGGTCATCCAAGTGATTCTAGATATATGTGAGCCTATCTTCTTTCAACTTCATCTTCCCTATATACTCTTTTACCTTAGAGTATTTGTCCATGATGTCATCAATTGTTCCCCCACAGAAGTTAGTTGTTGGATCCTTCCAAACATGTTCAAAACTGCTCTTAAATTTCTTCAGAGCATCATCTTTATCATATTTATCCTTATCACTTGATAGCTATCCTACTAGATTATCTAGGATCTCTACCTCCTCCGTCAACACATTATGCAATTTCTTGCTTAGATCCTTCATTTCATTGAAAGGAAGCAAGGTATGTGGAAAACGCTTCCTACACTGATCTACTGAGAAAATATTTATGCAAATTTTAACCTTTTACAATTACAAATTAAGATGCACATTAACAAGGAGGTAATAATAACATTCAAATGCAAACAAAACTCACAACACAAGATATGCATGGGGAAAACCCTTTCGAGTGAAAAAACCCACACTCCAAAACTTGCATAGTGTATTATCAAATCAAAAGATGATTACAACACACATGCAATGCAAGTTCTTTTAGAAGTACACACTGTCGATTCACATTTGCATCCCATGACCTTTCACACTTCTCTAGCTGCTTATAACAAGCTTTTAGAAGCTTCCAAAAATTAGAGCTTTACAATGTCATTTTTCATTTTGTCGGTTAACAAAATTAACCATCGATGCATTTATTAGTTAAAAGTTGTTTGAGGTTTCGGGGGCACTGCCCCTCGACTCTGCCCTATATCATGACAGGGAGCAGGGGTGCTGTGTAATGCCCCTGCCAGGGAACCCTAGAGGACAACACTAAACTAGGTCAAATTAATGGAACATTTTTTTTTAAGCAAATAACAATAGGATGCATAACATAACATAATAATATAAACCTAGGTCCTCTAAGGTTCCTCAATTATGCTACTCACAAACCAAGATTACAAGAGACAACGGTTATATAATCAATCTAACATAAAGATTTCTAGAAACCTTCATTAATGATAAAATATATATGATCGATATCACAAGCAAGGTTCATTTTAAGCACCAAATTAAATGATCCTACATTACTCACTTCCATAATGTGGCAACTAATAATCAAACACTACAAATCATTTTCTAGCTAACATACAAATGATACACTACCTTACAGTACTCTTTACAAGAAGAGATCATCAATAGTTGTTACATCTTACAATACTTACAATGATGCTTCCGTTAGAATATGTGGGAAGATCACATCAAATTACATCAAGATATACAAAATGAGATACAATCCAATATACAAATACATGAAAGGATCACTTTGCAACTAGAACACGAACTGGAGTCCTCAGTGCAATGAACAATCTCTACGCACATGAACATGCATCAAGAATCCCCAATGGAGAAAAGCACCAACCTCCCAACCATGTGGAACCCATAGGTCCACCCCCTATGCCAAGAGATAACAAAAGGTCCCACATCCAACAGATAGTCAGGAAAATAATAGGCTGACATATTTACGGGTTATACATGACTCCAACACAACACCTCTAACAATACATACAACACTCTCTTCACTACCAGAGGCACTCATACATCAAGGGGAAATGCAACTAGGGAGTTCTAGACTACAATAGGGAGGAGTGTCATCACATGGTCCTAGCATGGGTTGTCCTGGCAGTCTCTCACTATCTCCCGGCCCCATAGGGTGACACACGTGGAACCAACATACTAACACATCTCCCAAAGGTACAGAGCCTTACACAAACTTTACACAGATACACACAACTTTCAACAATTACATAGGCACTCAACCCAATAATCAAGACACATTATTTAATACAACAATTAATCATTACATTATAACCATGGAAACATTCCTTTAATAAAGCATTAATCACTATAAGTAATATTTAAGAATAAATAAGACCACCATCTCTATTGAACTAATTTCCATGAAACAATAATTATTTAAAAAGTTTGTTAAATGGTAGTTGTAGGGTGGTTGGGGGCATAACATGATTGTACAAGCATAAATATGAGCCTCCAAGTTGAATGGAGGGTTGGTGTGTAGGGTGAACAAGAATCTTTCAATGAAGACTTGAATTTTCTATAGTTTCCAAACATTTTCTATTGTTCCCATACATGATATAGACCTGTATGACCCTATACTTGTCTAAAACCAATTATACATGAAAGTACATTGAATCTACTTTCCATTTCTTTTTGTTGCATCTAATTTCATGGAGATTTTAATAAGTTATGGCATTTTTATTGAGCATAGGTCTGTAAAGTTCATTTTTTTGAAAATGTAGTCTGAAAACATGTATGGTACAGCCTAGTATGGTATCATATCAGGGAATGTAATAGATGGACAGAAATATATTTGTTTTAGGTTTAGAATTCTTTTGGTTGTATGTGATGTCATTAGGTTTTGAGTGAGTTATGGCATTTTTACTAGTAGTAGGTCTGAACCCTGCCTAGGGTTCCTAGTTTGGAACAACCTTGTTTTGTCCTATTTGATACAAAACAACCCTACACCATTTTGACATATGTTTAATAGAACCAAAAGGGTATTCCAAATAGGTGTTAGATTCTGAATATCAAGTCTTTATTGAAAGTTATGACCAAAAATATTCAAATTACTACACCCATGTTTTAGGCTTTAAGAGCGAGTTGCCAAGAATGAAGAAGAATGCATATTTGCATCATTTGTATTGAAACTCTATTTGGAATGTGTCAAGTTAGTCTTGTTTGAGTCCTTTCTCTGGATCATAAAAGTATTATAGTTGAACTACATCAATTTAATTTGCAAATGACATATTATCCCAAAGCATATAGAAAAGAACCTAATATAGAAAATGTAATATTAATGTCATTAGAAATCTCCTGAAAGAAGAGGACAAAAAAATAACAATATGGCCACAAGCTCTCCTCCCAACCATAGGATTTATTTTCAATCCTCCCTTGAACTCTAAGGATCACATAGCTCTTCCAAACTTACATGGCTTACATTTCCAAACATGACACAATCAATCATTCATTAACATAACTCAAGCCTAACTTTAACACACAAAATGGCTATTCATGTTCAACTCAACAAGATGGAACTCCTACCTACACAAACCCCAATACACACAACATCCTCACAAGGAAACCAACATTAACTCTTTACATAGATTTCAATCACAAATACCCATTTAAACAAGGATAAACAAAGATATACATAAACCAACAAAAACTCTAATCATTCATTTTCATATCAACAAAACTCAAATCCCAAATATGGTAGAAACCATCACTTCCCCAAGCCCTTTCCTCCATTCTTCCTCACCCATCCTTTTCTTTTCTTTCCATCAAGAAATATCCTCCCAAATGAGGAAAAACAAGAACAACCAATAGAAAGTGAGAGAAGCCAAGGCAAAAGAGGGAAGCCCCCCTCTCCTTTCAAAGAGAGGGAATATATATAGAAGGAAATGGAAACCATCTCCCCATAACTTCTGAACCACCCAACCAACTCCAATTTTTGACACTTTTCATAACTGGGTAATTACAGTGGGTTTTAGACTTTATTTAAGGGGTTTTATGGAATAAAAGGACCCCTAACCCATAGCCCTACCGCCAAGAAATTTTTTTATACAATTAAAACCACATAAAGACTTCATAAAACATACAATAATTAATCACATTTAAAAAGATGACTCAAGGGTCTAATAAAACAACCTCCCACACATTCACAACCCTTACAAAACAACGTTAAAGCACATTCACAAGAATAACATAAGGGAAGTAGCTATGTGAACCCTTCATCAACATTGGCTATTTTTTTAACCTATATACTCAACCAAAAGTGTTAGTAATTCTCATAATTAATCATAATTGAAACAAATGGCATATGAAAAATAATCTTCTAAGAATGATAATCAAATAGATGATTAAATCTACACAATTATAATTTAATTCTCCCTACTTGCATAATATCTTTTAGAGTCAAGTAATGATTGATCATACTATTTAATATCAAAATATTACCACTTATCAATAATCTAATTAACATGTAACAAATACTACTAAAAGAAAATATTTAATATCAATCATTACTTTTATATACACACTTACACTCATAATATAAAATCACCTAACATGATGCAATCTATTTGATATACATAATAATATTACCAACAACGAAACATCTCAATTATTGCATACTTACATAGATAAGGAATATAACTCATCTGGCTATCACATGAAATCAAAACAACCACTAGTTAGTTAGTTAACAATCAAAGTATAAGCAACTTGATGTATAGGAACAATAATCACTAATGTATATTGTTCAACATAAAAGATCATAAAAATATAGGACATAAACCATTGATGACTAGGAGGATCAATAAGGCCACAAGGGACGAGGTCTTACATGCTGCCCGTGGACCTTGCAAGGGGTACTGTCCCTTGATCACATCTTGGGGGTGCTGCCCTCAAACCCCTATTAATTATTCAAGGGGAAAACCATGGCTACCAAAGTCACCAAAAATTTATCCTGCTACATGTACACAAGGTGCCGGCTATGCCAACTCAACATGGGATCTTACAACATAGTGCTGAATAATTAAATACAATATTAGGAACTTGTAAAGGTTGAGACACCTTAATTCCCAACATTCTCCCACTTGTCAAACACCTTTCAAGAGCCAATAGAATGACAGGATTTAACTGCTAGGGGCCAAGAGGCCCATAGACTCTTAACACCATCTAAACTTATCAGTGCCCATTGGTTTCATCAATGCATCTGCAACATTCTTCAAAGTGTCTAGCTTCTCCAATATCACCTTCCCATCCTCTACCATGTCTCACACAAAATGAAACTATACATCAATATGCTTTATTCTCGTATGGAAAGTTGGATTCTTTGCTAAGCAAATAGCACGCTGATTGTCACAACAGATAGTAACTTGTCCTGCATCAACACCAATATATGAACACAATCTTTTAAGCCAAATGGCTTCCTTGCAAGCATGAGTAGCTACCATATACTCATCTTCTATTGTGGACAACGCAACCACAGGTTGACACTTACTCATCCAACTGATTGCACCACCAAACATAGTGAACACATAAGCAATGGTGGATCTCCTATCATCAATGTCAGCCGCCCAATCATAATCCACAAATCCTTGAAAACTTACAGAATGTGAAGGTCCTGTAAGATTATCATAATAGCATAGGGAATACTCAAAAGTACCCTACAAATATCTAAACACTCTCTTCACTACATCCCAATGTACCTGTCCAAGATTAGCCATAAAATGACTAAGGACTCCCACTACTTGAGCAATGTTTGGTCTTGTACAAACCATAGCATACATCAAGCTACCAACAACACTAGCATAAGGTACTCTGCTCATGTTTTCTATCTCAGAAGAAGACTTTGGACAATCATTAACAGATAACTTTGTCCCCATTGTAATAGGAACAGTCAATGGTCTGCAATCTGCCATGCTGAATCTCTCCAACATAGTGTTCACATACTTACTTTGGCTTAACCAAAGTTTTATGTTTTCTCTATCTCTTTTGATTTCCATTCCCAGAATGTACGTGGTTACCCCTAAGTTTTTCATCTCAAACTATGATGACAACTAAGACTTCAAATCAAATATCCTATTCTTACTATTCCCAATCAACAACATATCATCAACATACAATGCAATAATGAGAATACAATCATTGTCAAATTTGTAATACACATAATGATATAATTTTGATCTCAGAAATCTAATTGAGAACACAAAGGCATCAAATTTCATGTACCACATCCTAAGAGATTGCTTCAAACCATACAAAGACTTTTTCAACTTGAAAACCAAATGTTCTTTACCTTTCTCTATGTAATGCTCTGGCTGTGACATGTAAATCTCTTCCTCCAAGTCACCATGAAGGAATGTTGTCTTCACATCCATTTTCTCCACTTCTAAATCATAAGTTGCTACAAGAGATAACAGAAACCAAATAGATGTCATCTTTGCAATGGGAGAGAAAATTTCACCATAATCGTTTCCCTCCACTTGTGAATACCCCTTCACAAGCAATCTAGCCTTGTACTTCTCAACACTACCATCTGCACTAAATTTCTTCTTGAACACCCATTTATAGCCAACGGGTTTCCATCCTTCAGGCAAATGCACCAAGTCCCATGTTTTGTTTTTCTCCAAAGAAGCCATCTCATCCTCCATGACCTCCTTCCAAGAACTTGCATCATTCATGCCCATAGCCTTTGTCACAGTTCTAGGCTCATCAGTGTTAGTAATCAAGGTGAAAGCACAACTTGAATCAAGCAATGAATAAACAAACCTATTAGGTTGCTTCTTTATTCATTTAGACCTCCTCAAAGGCTGAGGTTGAGGTTCTGCTTCTTCTTTTGAGCTTTCAAAGCTGCTAGAGCTCCACTCATCATCAGGTCTCACAAGGTCTGTCGCTTAACTCTTCTCAGGGGTAGAAGGAAGTTGAACCACATCCTCTTTCTTTTCTATTTCTTCTGGCTGTAGAACAATAGGAGAAAGTGTTAGCTCTCTAAAAATAACACTTCTGCTATACAACACTTTTCTAGCCACAAGATCTCAAAGCTTGTACCCTTTCACACCAACACCATAGCCAATGAAGATACACTTAACAGCCTTATTCTCCAATTTTAACCTCTTCTCCTTAGGCACATGAGCATATGCCTCACAACCCAAAACACGAAGATGTCTAATAGAAGGATTCTTACCATACCACACCTCCATGGGTGTCTTACCAACAAGAGCTGAGGTACAAGACTTGTTTACTAGGTAGCAAGTAGTGGCAACAACTTCAGCCCAAAACTTTTATTCAAGGCTAGCTCCACTAAGCATACTCCTAGCCTTCTCCATTAGCATCCTATTCATTCTCTCTGCAACTCCATTTTACTGAGGGGTGTATGGAGTTGTCTTGTGTCTTTCAATCCCATGTTCTTTATAGAACTTCTCAAACTCTATGGAACAAAACTCACCACTATTATCAGTTCTCAAACACTTGATCTTTTTACCAGTTTAATTCTCTACAAAAGCTTTAAACTCTTTGAACCGACTAAAGACTTCAGAATTGCTTTTGAAAAAATAAACCCATGTCCTTCTACTATAATCATCTATAAATGATACAAGATATATAGATTTAGAGATCGAAGGGACATTAACTGGACCAAACACATTAGAATGAATAAGATCCAATACACCAGAAGACTTATGATAACTCAAGGAAAATTAAACACGATTTTGCTTTCCATATATGCAATGTTCACAAAAGTTGAAATCGAGATTACAATCATCTAACCCCTCGATGAGGTTTTTATTTTTCAGGGTTCTAAGACCCTTCTCACCAATGTGGCCAAATATCTTATGCCATAATATTTTCTTCTCAATAGGAAGTTTAACTTCCAAAGCATGCGCATCCTTAGGTACCCAAAATGCACTACCCTCAGAATTTGATACAACAAATATTTTCACTGGTGGTTCCAATGGTGGAGATGAAGTGACTGCAGCTCGTTTCTTTTAGTCAGAAGAACTATTGCACTGTGAAGTGCATGCCTCTAGCTAAAATAGAGTACCTCTCCTAGTACCCTTCGCAAGCACCATAGCTCCTTTAGTCATCTTGCATCCTTCTTTCGAGAAGATAACCTGCACACCTATATCATTCAATTTACTTACAGAAAGTAGGTTCCGTGCCAAGCCTAGGATGTGCATAACCCCAGAGATCCCCTTCACTCATCCATCAAGGAATCGGATTAAGACTCTTCCACGGCCAACAATCTTCAAATGAGGGTTGTCACCAAGGTACACTCTTCCACCATCAAACTCTTCATACTTTTTAAACCAGTCTCGATGCGAGGTCATGTGGAAAAAGGCACCAAAATCAATCATCCACACATCATCAGATGCATGGGTGGAAGGCTATGATGAAAGCATCACCATCATCTTGTGACTTGTCAGAATCCAAATTTGAGACATTCTTCTTCTTTTTCTTTTTCTCCTCTTTGCATTCCTTTCAGAAATGTCTAGATTTACCACAGTTCCAATAGAGAGCCTTGGACTTTCCAGGGGATTTGGATCTCCCATTGGATTTGGATCTAGCCTTGTCATCTTTCTTTTCCTTCTTTTTCTTTCCTTTTTTCTTCGATCTTCCACGAACTGCAAGAGCTTCTTTGGCTGATTCAGAGGACTTTCTCCGCATCTCTTCATATAACAGTGAAGATAACACTTCATCCATTTTGAAGGTGGATGTGGTACTCTCGATATCCATAACAAGATGATCCCTCTAGCAAAGAACAAAACAAGATCATACAGTGATCCTCCCCCTCCATCTTAACACCAATGGAAGTCAATTGTACAACTAACATGTTGAAAGCATTCAGGTGATCTGCAACAGATCCTCCATCCTCCATCCTCAGAGAATATAGCTTCTTTCTTAGAAAAAGATTTTTTGCCAGGGATTTGGCCTAATAAACATCTCCCAGCTTCTTCCAAAGTTCTTTCATAGTCTTCTCCTCATGAACATTCAACAAGACAGAGTGAACTAAACAAAGTCTTATAAGACCCTTAGCCTTCCGATCTTTGAGATCCCAATCAGCTTGTGCTATTGCCATTGGTTTTACATTAGAAATAGTTTCCCATAGGTCTCGATCAACAAGCATGTCTTCCATCTTAAGTTTCCACAACTCAAAATTACTACCGTTAAACTTCTCCACCTCTAGACTTCTGGATGTGCTTGCCATCTCTTTCTTGCAACAAAGATTTCAAAACCCTTTACACAAGCTCCCACTCAAACAAAGATCAGCTCAAAAAACCCTCTACCCAACAACTAGAACCAAAGGTGATCAGGCTATGATACCAACTGAAAGGAAGCAAGGTATGTAGAAAATGCTTCCTACACTAATCTACTGAGGAAAGATTTATGCAAATTTTAACCTTTTATAGTTACAGATTAAGATGCACATTAACAAGAAGGTAATAACAACATTCAAATGCAAACAAAACTCACAACACAAGATATACATTGGGAAAATCCTTTTAGGTGAAAAATGCAACACTCCAAAACCTGTACAATGTATTATCAAATCAAAAGATGATTACAGCACATAGTGCTTGCAATGCAAGTTCTTTCAAGAGCACACACTGTTGATTCATATTCGCATCCTGTGACCTTTCACACTTCTCCAGCCACTTACAACAAGCTTTTAGAAGCTTCCAAAAATTAGGGCTTTACAATGTTATTTTTCATTTTGTCGGTTAACAAAATTAACCACTGACGCATTTATTAAATAAAAGTCGTTTAACCCTGTCTTAACCCTGTCTTGGGGGCACTGCTCCCAAACCCCCATTAATTATTCAAGGGGAAAACCATAGCTACCAAAGTCACCATAAATTTATCCTGTTGCATGTACACAAGGTGTCGACTATGCCAACTCAACATGGGATCTTACAACAGAGTGCTTGATAAATTAAATACAACATTAGGAACTTGCAAAGGTTGATACACCTTAATTCCCAACATTCGTGTTAGCATACCTTTAGAAATTCCCTCTCAAAATTTAGTTCATTGAACCATGTGGGAACCAAAGGGAGGGTCTTATGAGTTTATATCCCCTCTTTAAGTAATATGTTGTCATTTGTATCTTGAATAGACTTTGTTCTATTACTTACTTGCTCATTCTCTTCAATTCTCATTTCATGGTAACAGCACAAACCTGTTTCACACTTTTACAAAGGAATCAATCAACACAAACAAAAAATTTCAACTTCAACCTCATAAAAGTGGCATTTATGTTTTGAATTTAAAATTGATGTAAACTAATGAAATGTAAAACTCTTGATGAATTTTATGCTTGTAATTTTTAAATAAATTTTAAAAAATATTTTGATATTTGTTTATAAATTTAAGACTAGATTTTGAATTGCTGAAAATTTCAAGAAAAGGTGACATCGAGTCCACGTCACAGACAAAAGAGAAAACAATCTTATTTTTCCCTAATTTTTTTCCCAAATAGATTAGTTCAATATCTAGTGCATGGAAAAAATTAGTTTTCAATACATATTTTCCTCATAATAATATTTTAAAGTCAAACTACCAAAATTTGATAGTTTTCATTCCACGTCAACTTTTGTATAAGATTTTTTTATCATTTTCAAAAAACTAATTATACGCTTTTGGACAGGACTCTTTCCTCAAGTGCAACATATAAGTTTCAAAAAAAATCAATGTACTTTAATATATCTTTTTTATTTCTAATCAATGTCATCTTTGATTATAACAACCTATTTTCAATATTTTAAATCAAAAACATATTAAAACTAATCAAATTATCAAAAAAAAAAACTTAGATTGTAGACTCAGAGCTCTCCAAAAGGGTGTTTTTAGGTTTTTGAAATAATTCATTCTAACTGAAGAAATATTTAGTTCAAGTTGAGACTTTCATAAAATTCTGAGAAAGGAGTAGGTGGCTGCCAACTAGGATGCCACATAGATAGTTCCAGACGAGTTTGTTTTGTCTGAGTCTATTTAGCTCGAGTTTATTTCACTCGAAACTATTTTATTTCTCCTCCATTAGCATACAAATTTTGTTTGCCAGAATTTTTTTCTTTTTGATTTGTAATCAACTCATATAAATATGTTTATATTTTTCTTATTTTTCCAATTCAACCATTAAGGAGAAAACACACAGAAGCAATCTTTTTTTCAATAGAGGCTACAAATTATTTTTTTGATTTTTTAATTTAAAAGCATTTGGAAAAAAACAAAAGGAGTTTTTTTGGCAAAGAATATTTTTTGGGAAGAGAGACTACAAATTATTTGTTTAATTTTTTCAATTCAAGTATTTGGAGAAAACACATAAAAGGAGTTTTTTTTGGCAAGAGAGGCTACAAATTTTCAAGTACAATGATTCTCAACTTGTCATTGATTAATTTTAAAGGTTTATGAGATTGTGAGATTCTTATTTACTCATTTTAGCATTTGTGAGTGTATTTATTGAATTTATATATTTTCTTAAATGATATATTAAAACCATGTAGAAATTGAACTCCATGACTTATTAATTGGGATGTACATGCATGTGTATGTGTGTGTAGGTGAATTAAATCAAGCAATTTATGATTGGGAATAAAAGGACTAGATCAAGGTTGTATGACCAAAAAAGAGATGAAAAAATTAAATACGGGGAATTTTGTTGGTGTAATTAAATATTTAATTACACTTTAATAAGTCTACTTAGGGCTTATTTTTAGTCTTAGGTTATTATTAAGTCATATTAGGGTTTTATTTAACTTGCAAATATAAAAGCAAGTTGTCACATGTAATTCTCAATCCATTTCATTAATTCATCCAATATTGTGCAAATTATTTTTTTTGTTTTTTTCTCTTATGGAAGGTAAATCTTAGGTTTTGAACATGATCCTAGTGTTTTGAGTTAATTATAAACTCTAAAATTTTATCAGAGCGGATCTGCAAGCCCCTTCTCAAATTTGGAAACAAAATCAAGAAAGAGTTATCTATTGGGTGTGTTTCTATGTAAAATAGAGTATTCCATTGGATTCAGAGTAGTTGGAAAAGGTAGATTTGTCTTTTGTTTGGTTGAATTTAGTCTCGGGTGGCCAGATCCATGAAGGTTTCAATGGGTACTTTTTTGGGGGATGCAGAGGAAAGCTATTTTTTGGAGCGTTCTGGGCCCAAATGGACCTCACCATTGCATTTAGACTACCCAAAATCCTTAAGATTGACTATCAAATTGTCAAAATCAGCCTCAAGCTCATCTGGGGGGAAAAAAAAAATTTCAGGCAAGCCATATGCCCTGTCCAACACACATATCAAGGTGACAATTTTTTTTTTTTTTTGCATGTAAAATCTTTTTCAAAAAAATATATATTTAAAATGCAGTTTTTTTGGGGTTAAAAAGGTGTTAAAAAAACCACCAATTTTTTTTTTTTGGTACACAGTCCTGCGCAGTGTGTAGGCCCAGTACTGTTAGGATTAGCTATGGAGGTAGCTATCCAAAGATCAAGATGTCTTAGAGCTAATCACAAGAACCAAAGAAGATCAACATGATAGAATAATATTCTATACACAAGATAGTGACTTGATACAAGATGAATGATATGATACAATGAGGGGCCTTGGTTATATAGACCAAGGTTGAGAGCTAGGATGTTGTAGTCATGTGACAAGTGTCATATTCTTATCAAATGTGACAACTAGAGGATAGGATACCAACTAGATGGATCACATGTGTAGGATAAGACAACTATCAACAACAAGCAACAACTAGACACAACTAGAAACAACTAGAGACATCTAGTAGACTCACTAAGTCAACTTAGCATGTGAACATGTGTGTGAGTATTATTTAACTAATAAATAGTTAAATAATATGAATTATCCACACAAGGGTAAACCAGATAGGTAATAACCCTATTCACACAAACACCCCCCCTTAAGTGCAAATTAGAGAGGAACAAACAAATGCAAACATGCAAAGATGGATCCTAACAACAAGGCCATGTTAGGTACTCATGTACAAACAATTTTCCACAGTGCAGATAATCTTGCCACCACTACTAGATGATTTAGACGCCTTCGAAGTTAATGACAACATTCTGTGTTGAGAGCCTATTTTAACAGATTGAACTTTTGCATGCCCTTCATTGGTGCATGACAAGTTCTCAAATTGAAATTAGTTTTTTTTTTGCCTCTTTGGTGTCAACAATTAAGACTCTTTTCTGTGGGTCAAAGTTCACTTGAATTAGACTATTAGCACTACGAAGGATGTGGTTGTTTCATCTCACAGTGTTCCAGTTTCAACTTTTTTTGGGCTTTCACTATACAAATCATCCTCAGTGCTCCAATAGGCCTCCTTGTCTGCCTAGGACAACTATCCTGAAATAGGACAGCTTGTCCTAAAATGGGACACCCTATCCCCGAACGGGATAGCCCATCCCAAAATGGGACAAGCAGACCAATTTTTATTTCAAAGTTTGATAAGGATGGAGACGTTTTCTTTTTGCCACAACTTGCACCTAGAGAGTCAGAGTTTTACGTATTCTTATAGTCGTTGGAAAGGTGGTTCTGAGTACTTCATCATGGTGTAGGTGACTTTTCCCCAGCTTGTTGTATTTTTCCAAAATTTGCCTCCGAATGTCATTTTTGCTTGATTTTTTTGACATTTTTTCAACAACGGATAACTTTTGCCTACAATGTCAAAATTAAGAAAACTTTTTTTTGAAATTGATTAGAAAAATGCAAAGAATTTGATGGTATAGGTCATTTGTTTGTTTTGGCAAGCTAATTTTCTTGAAAAATTATAAAATCATCCTATGTTATAAATAGTTGATTTAGGCTTTCACACAGACAACATTGTACTCAGTCTTGTATTTCTTTATGGGGGTCATATTTTGCAGCATTATTTGTTATGGGGGTTTATCCTTTGTAGTTTTTGTCATTTTTTTTTTAGGTTTGTAAGGCATGCATAGTCAATGTCTTCATTGTTCACCTCATGACATCAACTCATTCAGTCCTTGTTTTGGCATGCATCCATTCAAAGCACTTGTTGTTTTGTAAACACACGGAAATAAAGTGGCAGATATTGTACTTATAGTTTGGGGATCTTGCACATCATGTTGTGCCATTTTTGTACTCGCACTACTTTATAAAGTGCTATGGCGGGTTGTGTTAGTGCCTTGTGATTTGCCATCACAATCTTGTCCAGTGAGTGTCCCTCCATGACAATATTTTAGCCTCATGCGTGTGTGCCTTATTATTTGCACACCCTTTACTAAGTTACACGTACTCCTTTGTGCATCTTTTGATGTAGATTCTTCACCTTCTTGCACTACATTGTGACACACAGTTTCAGTGGAATTGCCATACCTCTCCCTTGTCAGCATTATGGGGGGGTTCTAATGCTTCCTTGGTTTCTCTTGGAGTGAGCTATGTATCCAGTTTTTGTTTCTATATACTAGGCTGTTGGCAAGAGACACTATATGGATTCATGGTTGTTGTCATTGATGGAAACAAAGGTCATCCCACATACCCACAAGTCATGGTGTGTCTCTACCGAAAGTAAGAATGAAGATTGTTGTGGTCCGGTGAACAAGAACAGAGCATGTGGCAAGGTCCGACAGATTGGTCCGGATCTCTCAGAGGAAGTGTCTTGGTGCAGTGCAGATTTGGGGAAGTCAAGAGGACTATCTTGAGTGGTATATTCCAAGGATTTAGCCTCCGGTGATGGACAAGGAAAAAGATATGAATAGTTGAGTACCGGATTCCTGAGAGACAGTGAAAATAGAGGAAGAACTAACTGACAGAGTATCAGACTACTTTCTGGATGTGTTACTGTTGATGATAAAAGTTGTGAAGGCATGAATCATGTTTGGCCGACATGATTAATGATATCTACAAGTATATGCTTGATCCGCATTGCTTGGTGAGCAAGGATTCAGCTGACAGAACAGAGTTTGTAAGAAACTAGACTGTTCCGGATGCCGACTAGAAAAGTGATGAAATTACTTGTACGGATATATATAGAGGATGGATTTAGTTGTGAAGTGTATGATTGTGTGAAGGTATATGCGAATAAGTGCAGAACAGAGCAGAAGTAGCAAGAAAGATCCGGTATGTGAAAGGATAGTAGAATAAAGAACAGAGGAAAGATGAAGTGTAGCAGATCAGTGTACTGAGCCTAACCGGAACTGAACTCTAGCATATGCAGATGCTTCCAATCAGTTCAAGACTGTGATTCTTATCACTTTGTAGACAGTGGGTCTCCTTGTAGGCAGTGGGCCTCTTTGTGAGCAGTGTGCTCGGGCAGTGAGCCCTAATTGGCAAGTGCCATTTTTGTAATTTCATATTCTTCTAACAGAGAATAATTTTTGGGTTAATCACCCCGTGGTTTTCTCCCTTAACAGGGTTTCCACGTCAAAAATACTGTGTCATGTGTTTCTTATTTCATGGTAATGTTTTTGTGTTTGATTCAATGCTGCATTAATTAATAAGAAAGTTCAAAAAGGGAAATAATTAGGATAACTGATTCACCCCCCCCCCTCTCAGTTATCAACAATTGGTATCAGAGCTAAGTTCCTCCTAATAGAGCCTAACAGCTTGAGGAAGATTTGGGAGTTCAAATGGATGCATATGGTTTAAGGGAGCAACTCAAGACTGCCCTTGAGGATCTTGAATAGTCAAATTCTGAAGTCAATGAATTAAAGGAAAGACTCAAACAGGCTGATGAATTCATGAGAGAATTAAAAGACAAATTAAGTCTCTCTATGAAAAAGAGAAAGGAGCTGCTCCAACAATTGGCAAGACAAAGTGAAGAAAGCAATACAAATGAAGAATTGACTGAGCAAACCAAGTTATGTGAAAAGTTATCAAAAGAAGTCATTATGTTAAGACATGAAATGGAATCAGGAACTATAAAGTTTACTCAAGAGATTGAAGAAAAAAGAAAGGCTGAAGACAATCTAAGACAATCTCTTAAAGAAAAATCAGAAGAATGCCACCAGATGGACAGGATTATCAGACATCTTGAATCTGATCTTGAAGATGCCAAAGATAATGAAGAAAAACTTGAGGATCAAATTGCCTCTCTCAAAAGAGATCTTCAAACAACAAATGAATATAAAGAAAAATTCAAGATAAGTTCTGCCCAACTTGAAGTACTTCTTGGAAGTCAAAAGAGGACAGATGACAAGTATGGTTTGGGATATGAGAAAGGAGAAAGCTCCGGATCCGGTCAAAAGAATTTTGGATCAGAAAATCCAAGGAACAGGCCTAGAAGACCTCCAGTAAGACAGCCCAATGCTCAAAGATATCCATCTTTCAATGGATACTGCCACAACTACAACCACTTTGGTCACAAAGCTAATCAGTGCAAAAAAAGAATGAATCAGATTAATTCATCCTTCTCCGGACAGTGCTTTAACTGCAAAAGGTATGGACACAAATCCCATGAATGCAGAAATATGCAAGTAAACAATTCATTCAAAGGTAGATGCTTTACATGCAATAGAGTAGGTCATATGGCTAATCAATGCAAATCAAGAGATTATCAGTCAAACATGCAAAGAAATGTTATTTGCCAAATCTATAATAGGTCCGGTCATAATGCTAAAGTCTGCAGAAGCAAGAATCAGGACAAAAGAGGTCCAGTGTATAATCAGAATCAAGACAAGGGTAAACAAAAGATGAATGCGGATGAAGTTAGGAATCAGATGAGCAAGATTTGGGTGAAGAAAAGTTCAAAGAATGTAGAGGTTGGATCCGCACTAGACTCTGGTGCTGATAATTCTTCTGGAAATTAAAAGTGACCTCTGGCTCAGGGGGAGACTCAAAGAAAATCCTGTTCCCCCAGCCAATCAAGTGGTGCCGGATGTGGCACAAGATGCGGAGTAAAGGGTTTAAAGATATAAGTCTTGAGATGATCCAGATAAGATTTCAGAGGTCCGCATGGAGTTATGAAGAAGCTGTGATCGATCAAGTAAGACCTGTTCCGGGAGATGCTCCGGTATGACAGAGGATTACAAAAAGGTTCGGAGAGATCCGGAAGTGCATTGTCTTATTCTGCGAATTGGACAGAGTGTTTGGGATGTTCTTGTAATGTGTCACCTCGATTTATTCATGATTGAAAGATCTGGATGATGTTCACAGATCAGGACTGATCCGGGATACTCCAAGCTATCCGGATAAGGCAAACCGGAATAATATAGGTCGAGCATTTATTGCCATCAGATATTAGGGTTTGCGGAGCAATATAAGGGATTTCTCAAAAAGCATTTGCTCATTCTGCACTCAAGAAGAAGCAAAAAGTGGAGCTCTGCAACAAGATTCATCAAGCACACCAAAGATCTCCTGCCAAAGTCATTGCATAAAGAAATCAATCCAACCACTCCGTGCAAACCGAAGGCGCATAAGGTATTCTCCGTTTTCATTATCTCACTACAAATCTTTGAAGAAATAGCTACTCCAAATATAGTGAAAATCTCAGATAGGCCCCGACCTGAATTTAAGAAACATCCATACAAGTCATTGGAGGTAGATCCCTTAGGAGCATTTTCCAGTGTTCCTCACGGAGTTTTACATACAGAAGACATTAGGGTTTACATACATGCAAGCATTGAGGAATTTGGGGAATTCAAATTAAGAGATCTCTATCACAAGCAACTGATAGACAATGCTTTTGAGCTTAAACCAGAGTGTAAGGGTATCCAGAAGAAACAATTTGAGCAATTTATTCATTTCCCCTGCTTTGAAGAAGATGAATGGGTCCGGTATGTACTGAGCAGGATGCATGACAACTTCCTATGGCTGGATAGACCCTGCAAGATCACAAAAGAGGCAATTAGAGCAGTAACTGGTCTATACTCTTCCGGAGGGATACCTATCCTCAAATCTGTCAAGAACAACATTGTAACTGAGGCCACCGGATCAAAATTGATAAGAGGGCAATGACCATTGAAGATATTTCGGATCCGGATATCAAGTATGCATCCATGATAATAGGATACAAGATCTATCACTCTAGCAGGGAGAATTCTGTATCCGGAACTGCAGTATACACTGCCTATGAAATGCTAAGAAAGAATGCAGAATATGATCTCTGCGAACTACTGTTAAGCCAATTAATGGAAAATATACAGAAAATCAAGAAGGACAAGAAGAATTCCTTTAAGTATGGTACTCTTATATTATGTCTATTCTTCTACTTCATGAATGAGCTACCCGGATCAAGTGGATGGGCATGGCAGAATGACAAACCTGTTGCAGTCCAAATAAGAGACTATCTACATGGGCTTAGGGATGCCAAAGCAAGAAATACAGCCCTATGGGGATACTTCAAAAACTTCCAAAGCATGATGCAAGCAAGAGAGAGAATTCCCCAGTCTCTTGTTGAAAAATACAAAGACTCAGTGTGCTTTATGGTTGACACTGATCAGTGCCTAATGGAGGCAGTGGAGCCAAGGACTATCTGGATCATGCCCATGGGGTATGAAGTGGATGAACAGATAGTGGAGCTGCATGTTCAACACATGCTAAGTCAGCCCAAAGATCCTAAGGTAGAAATGTTTGGAACCTTTGAGGAGCTGAGTGTAAAAATACATGTAGAACTCAGGGAACCTGAGATAAAGAGAAAGGTGAGAAAAGAAGTAGAGCACATTGCTCAAGGCCTAGGCATCTCAAAAGAGGCACTTGATGCCAGCCAGGAAAAGAGAAGAAAATCTGAGGAAGACAAGAAAGAGGCAGAAAAGAAAAGCAAGAAAAGTGCTCCGGTGGAATCCTCAACCCGGACCAGATCATCTAAAGGATCCACACCTATCAAAACCAAAAGCTCAAAAATGGAAGTCCAGGGATCCGGTAAAAGATCCAAGACAAGAGCCTCAAGAGCTTATCAAAGCCAAAAGGATGAAGAAGAAACTGAGTCAGATGAAGGAGTGAAAGAAATAAAGAAATAGAAAAAGAAAGAATCCGGTAAATCCTCTTCTGGCCGAGACAAGGAAGAAATAACAGAAGAACTTTTTGAAAAGGCCACCTTGTCTCTAGACTGTGTAGTCAAATCAGTCACTGTGGATGGGAACCTTCAACCAGTGGCAGAATTTTATGATGACTACAACGAGGCAGATCAAAAGATCCTGCAAGAAGCCATAATAAGGTACTTGAACATCTACAATAAAGCTTTTATTGAGATTATTTCTGAAATTCCTAAAAGCCTAGAAAAGGAATTAGAAATAAGAAAGAATAATGCTCATGCAAAAGATCTTGAGATCCGGGAGCAGATAGCTATTCAGCTATATCCTCAAATTGATCCCAAGACAATGAACATAATCTTCAAAGACTGCAAAGATGAGTTCAGAAGTAAAGCCAGGATGAATCAACCCATGCTTGGTGAGACTGACAAAGTGGCCAAAGAGACAGAAGAGATCCTCCAGAAGGCCTTCAAAAGGTTCAATCTTCCTGTTGTAGAGGACTTAGGTGCAGAAACAGCTACGGATCTGGAATCATCTGCTTCGGAAGAAGTGGGCCTTGAACAGACTAACATCTCTCCTCCGGTTTCCCCTACAGTCTCCGGATCCCAAGAAGAAGAGAAACTACAGGAGAAAGAAGCAGCAGTTAAAGAAAAAGAGGTTGACAGCACCCCAACAGAGAAAACCACGACTGAAAGTGGTAAGAGTAAGGAAGGAGAAAAGATTCAAAAGGACAAAACTGCAGAGGAGAAGAAACATCTGTCTCCGGCAAGAGACACTGCACAAACTGTTCAAGAATTCCTGACAAAAGCCACTATAGAAATTGATGAACCGGACCTGCTAAAAGGACCATTAGATTTTGACTCTTTGTCACCGGTGCAAACAATCAAAATAGCCTCATTTGCAAATGAGAAAGTCAAAGAGAAGCTGCTGAAATCTCACATGGAAGACTGTGAGCTTATGGAGGTAGCATCTGGAGTGCTAGAAAAGATCATGCCATCTTTTCAAAAGGATCCCACAGCCTCCTCTTCCGGTAATTTCAAAACCTTAGTCAGCAGTGTTAGTACACATTTTGAATCTCTAGAAAAATCTGCTGAAGAACAGGTCCGGAAAGAATTTTTGGATAAAAGATTTTCAGAAGTATTAGGATTAATCTCTAAAGATAGGAGAATTATGAGTATTGGAATAAAGAGCTTAGAAAATGCTCTTAAGGATGGCGGTGACATTTACAAATTTTGTATATCCTGGTCAAAGGCAACAGCAGCAATTGATAAGAAAATAAAAGAGGAACAGGACAAGCTACAAAGTTTATCTCAAAGTTTTGATCCTCTCTCTTCCTCCATAATAAATCAAGAATGTCAGACTATTGCAGTCTTGAATGAAATAAAGAATCTTGAGAAGGAAAGGAAGAATATCACTAACCGGATGGGAGAACTTAGAAGGATTATAATCCCTAAGTTAGAAACTATGCATGAGGCCATCAGTGTTGCTCAGACCACCGCCCAAACAAATGATCCGACAGATCTCAAGAGGGCAGAAGCTTTTGCATTTTTGTTGAGTGGTCACATCTCAATTTTGGCTAGAATGAAGCAAAGTTGGGCTACAGAACTGATCCAATTGAAGACATCCTTTGCAGACATTCTTCAGTATATGTGAGTATGTAAATATGCGGCTATGTATAGAAAATTTTTGAAAATTTTGGTGTGCGGATCCTACCCTTTGCCATTGATGTCAAAGGAGGAGTGAGGAGCAGTGAAAAATGAGGAATCCAACTAAGGGGGAGTTCCGGAAATTGTATATAAAGACAGAGCATCAGCAAAGGGGGAGCATAGTGTAAACACTTAGTCATTTTTCACTAAGTGTTGCCATCAATGCCAAAGGGGGAGATTGTTGGCAAGAGACACTATATGGATTCATGGTTGTTGTCATTGATGGCAACAAAGGTCATCCCACATACCCGCAAGTCATGGTGTGTCTCTACCGGAAGTCAGAATGAAGATTGTTGTGGTCCGGTGAACAAGAACAGAGCATGTGGCAAGGTCCGACAGATTGGTCCGGATCTCTCAGAGGAAGTGTCTTGGTGCAGTGCAGATTTGGGGAAGTCAAGAGGACTATCTTGAGTGGTATATTCCAAGGATTTAGCCTCCGGTGATGGACAAGGAAAAAGATATGAATAGTTGAGTACCGGATTCCTGAGAGACAGTGAAAACAGAGGAAGAACTGACTGACAGAGTATCAGACTACTTTCCGGATGTGTTACTGTTGATGATAAAAGTTGTGAAGGCATGAATCATGTTTGGCCGACATGATTAATGATATCTACAAGTATATGCTTGATCCGCATTGCTTGGTGAGCAAGGATTCAGCCGACAGAACAGAGTTTGTAAGAAACTAGACTGTTCCGGATGCCGACTAGAAAAGTGATGAAATTACTTGTGCGGATATATATAGAGGATGGATTTAGTTGTGAAGTGTATGATTGTGTGAAGGTATATGCGAATAAGTGCAGAACAGAGCAGAAGTAGCAAGAAAGATCCGGTATGTGAAAGGATAGCAGAATAAAGAACAGAGGAAAGATGAAGTGCAGCAGATCAGTGTACTGAGCCTAACCGGAACTGAACTCCAGCATATGCAGATGCTTCCAATCAGTTCAAGACTGTGATTCTTATCACTTTGTAGACAGTGTGTCTCCTTGTAGGCAGTGGGCCTCTTTGTGAGCAATGTACTCAGGCAGTGAGCCCTAATTGGCAAGTGCCATTTTTGTAATTTCCTATTCTTCTAACAGAGAATAATTTTTGGGTTAATCACCCCGTGGTTTTCTCCCTTAATAGGGTTTCCACGTCAAAAATACTGTGTCATGTGTTTCTTATTTCATGGTAATGTTTTTGTGTTTGATTCAATGCTGCATTAATTAATAAGAAAGTTCAAAAAGGGAAATAATTAGGATAACTGATTCACCCCCCCCTCTCAGTTATCAACATAGGTAGATGCAGCAACTAATTACCCATGCATTTTGGTGAGATGGAACACATACCATATAGACACTCTTGCATTCCTATTTATGGAGGCAACCTTCTACCTTATTCAGATGATCAGATTTCTTGAAACTATTGGCATCTGTATTTTCAACTATCACATTGGTTGAGTAGTGTTGTTGGGGTCACTCATACAGATTGATGTGCTATTTGCATCTTCGACTATCAGATTATATAACCAAGGACCCTCATTGTATCATATCATTCATCTTGTATCAAGTCATTATCTTATGTATATAATATTATTTTATCATGTTGATCTTCTTTGATTCTTGTGATTATCTCTTAGACATCTTGATCCTGGGATAGCTACCTCCATAGCTAATCCTAACATGGTATCAGAGCAATGAGATTTGTGAGGACGCCAAAAGATTGTTTAAAGAGGGTGATGGGAGCATGAACACACGGCCTCATAAAGATCTTTTACATTTGACGGTGATTTGTGAGGCTTCGTAGGACTAAGGTCAAGGCCAATCAATGGCCTAACTTGAAAAAGAATTTGTCTTGAATGCAGAAGACGTTGTCCAAAAATGGAGGATCAAAGCACATATCAATGCCCAACACTGGTAAATTTGTCAAAAATTAAGCCACAGATGAATACAGGATTGGTCAAAACCTCTCTAATCAAAGGTGAATCATATGATGCAGTCACCTTAGGTGCCAACCAAATCAACTTCAAGGCAAGTTGATCCTCTAAAGCCACATTAACCACTTCAAACTAGATCACGGGCTCGAAAAGATGATTACACAAAAATATATAATAGATGCTAAGATCAAGAAGGCCAACAATGAATTTGAAGTCTTCATTTTACAAAGAACCATATGAGCTTGAACATCAAAGTGTGCAAGCCAAGATTTCAATGAAAAGAGGCTGATCTCTTAACCGGATCACTATTGCTAAACAAAATGTCAATCTGCAACCACAATATTGACCATGACTTGAGAGGACTGGAGGAGGTTGCGCAGGACAAGGCCAATCACCTAAAAAGGAACACTTTTGTAGATTGGGCCGAAAGAGTATGTGTTGTCACCGATGGCTCACTATGACAAGGAAAACTCAAACGCTAGTGAGTTGATCCTCTGAAGTGGAATAGAAGGTAGGTCAATTGAAGCTCGACCAAAAAACCTGTCACAGGAGCAGAATCGATCTGCAAAAAGAGTGCCTGAAATGTATGTGGGATGACCAATACTTGAGCAATGTCAAACACATTCATGACGTGCTTCTTGGATAGGTTATCAATGACGATGGCTAATCAGATCCAAAGAGGAGAGCCACCTAGTAAGTAGAGGGCTTATAACACCAAAAAAAAGACCTACACTGGAGCCTGAGACACCCAATCTAAAACAATGTCTACAATCCAAAAACCCAATCTACAAAGATCTATAGCAGGGCTTGATCTAGGGCGAATACATCCAAAGAGGCGAAATTTGAGTTGGACCGCATCCAAAGAATAAACAACCAATTGAATATGTGCTAAAAACTGCAAATAAAGCAGAAAATGCAAGGGGCAGAATGGCCCTCTACTAATTTTTTTTTGCCTTTTAGACAAAAAACTGTAGAGGGGATAAAAAATGTTAGATTTGACAGTGACCAAAGTATGTCATGTTTACAGTCAATCTTAGCAGATTTGACCCTTTTGATCTCATTGGTGATGTCAAATTTGCTCCAAAATGCCCCAAAAGAAACCTGCAATTTAAGATGACAAACAAGAAAGCCTCAAATTACTATTATTTCTCTCAACCTTTTTGATTCTCTAGGTCATCTAGACATGCAAGAGAAGAGCATACTTGGTTTCAAAAAAGAGTAATAAATCACTATCTAAGATCTTCTAAATGAACTAACTCTAGACAATCAACAAGCTCTAATACCATGTTAGGATTAGCTATGGAGGTAGCTATCCTAGGAGCAAGATGTCTAAGAGATAATCACAAGAATCAAAGAAGATCAACATGATAGAATAATATTCTATACACAAGATAATGACTTGATACAAGATGAGTGATATGATACAATGAGGGGCCTTGGTTATATAGACCAAGGTTGAGAGCTAGGATGTTGTACTCATGTGACAAGTGTCACATTCCTATCACATGTGACAACTAGAGGATAGGATGCCAATTAGATCACATGTGTAAGATAAGACAACTATCAACACCTAGCAACAATTAGACACAACTAGAAACAACTAGAGACATCTAGTAGACTCACTAAGTCAACTTAACATGTGACCATGTGTGTGAGTATTATTTAACTAATAAATAGTTAAATAATATGAATTATCCACATAAGGGTAAACCAGATAGGTAATAACCCTATTCACACCAACAAGTACCACATGTGTCTAGGTGTCCTTTTTTGGGTAGAGGACCCCTTAATGGGTCTGCTTACTTTTTAAAAACAATCTTTTTCATTAAAACAACAAGATACCCCTTGTATATTTTTAACTCTTTTTTAAAAAAATTAATTCACTTTTTTAATAGATTTTTTTTAAATAAAAAAATCAATTATACTATCTGCATGTACCTACACTGAAATATGTCCATCGGCCAAATTTGTCAATTTTCGTGGCTCTTTCCCTAAATTTGGTAGACCCACTAAATTTGGTGAAGGTTTTGCTAAATCTAGCAGCAAGGGGCATTTTTTGCCCTAATTTATGCTTCAAGAGGGTCTTCTTGATTTTACCATATCTTGGCCAAACAGAGTCAGATTTTCACAAAAAAATAGGTGTCAGAAAGCTAGTTCTGAGCACAATCCATTAGTGTAGGTATTTTTTCTAGATTTTGCATTTGGTGAGAGTTATTGTTGTTTGAAGTCTAGATACATTTTTTTGGCCTCTGAGCTTGTTTCTTTTTGCTACGATCTCCAATTTTCTCGATTCTTGCAGCATTGGAAAGGTATTAGGGAGCTCTACAAAGTCATCCATGTACTTTTTCTAGATTCAACCCCAAGTATTCTTTATTCAGTTTGTCAGTTTTATGGCTTTTGTTTGATATTCTAGACATTTTGGCACCTAGAGAAGTTCTGTTTGTTTTGTTAGGCTTAATTTATCAACATTAATACATATTCAGATTGTTGATCTCTGATTTGTTTTATTTGAGGAGATATCATGGGTTTTTCTATTCACCCTTTTGTAGGTACATTGAGTAAGGATAAATATGAGTCTTGGCAAAAGGGCATGTTGACAAATCTCAAGTGGCTTAATCTTTTACCTTATTTTTATGGACTCGTACATGAACCAGTTACACCTGGTAGGAAATTTGCATAGGGAAATTATATTGATCATATTGTAGGATCGATTGGTTCCAGTGTTGATTTTGACACTATGTGTTCTATCTCACATATTGAGTGCCCACGTGCTCTTTGGACTCACATTTGGGAGATCTATGGAGACCCACATATCTCTCCATTCCCAGATGATCTTTCTATGGATTTCCACATACCCCTTGATGATGTAGATTACATACCTTTTGATGATGATACAGTTGAGGAGCTTACATATTTGATAGGTCTTACTAGTTCAAATGAAACAGAGACTTCACTTGCTTCTCATTCTCCTCTTATAGAGATCACATCTTTATTACTTGTTTCTACATCAAATTCTTTGCAGAAGGACATTATCATTCTTCTAGAGATAGCTCATTGGGACCCATATCTACCAGATATATCATTATTGTTTGTATAGTCTCATCTTGTAGATTTAGAGGACCACATTGAGGACATTTGTCTTCTCTTTGATGACAACTTCTATGGTGTTGCATCACCATCATATGCTTTAGAGATTGTTCTTCATCCTCCTCTTCATCTGTCATAGTTTGGTAGTAGATTGGAGACATTTGAGTAGTTTTCATGAGAATCATTGTTGTCTTTGGATCATGTGTAGAGTTTAGACATTTATCCTTCTTCATGTATATTCCTATCTAGAATGGGAAGGCATTATGCATACATCTACAGTTCTACTTCTTCCCAAGGGGAGAAATGTTGTTCGACGTTCATGGGTATTCATCAGTATTCTGTGTTGAGCATCTTCCAGCACTATAGGAGTCATCTTGAGGAGCAACTGCATGGTCTCTCTTCTCATCTCTATCTTGGGAGGGAGCATTTCCTCACATGGGGTTTCTTCCTTCTCACTTTCTAGGGGGTCACTAGTCCTTCTCTCTTCTTCCTCTCTTATGGGGGGCATTCATGATTGTACTTCTGTGATGAATCCAGTTCTTGGGGGTCTTAGTGTTAGTCCTATCACATGTTCATGTACTTGTATTTTTCTCTCCACTTTATGAGAGATTCTTATTGTTCATGGGTACCTAACATGGCCTTGTAGCTGGGACCCATTCTTTAATTAGTTGCATGGTTTTATTTTCTCCCTAAGTTGCTCTTATGGGGGGGTGTTGGTGTAATTAAATATTTAGTTACACTTTAATAAGTTTACATAGGGTTTATTTTTAGTCTTAGGTTATTATTAAGTCATATTAGGGTTTTATTTAACTTGCAAATATAAAATTAAGTTGTCACATGTAATTCTCAATCCATTTCATTAATTCATCCAATATTGTGCAAATTATTTCTCTTTACTTTTTTCTCTTGTGGAAGGTAAATCTTAGGGTTTGCAGGTGATCCTAGTGTTTCAAGTTAATTATCAACTCCAAAAAATTTGACTTTAGGAACATCTAGTCAAGAACAACCCATTGAAATTATTGATGAACAAGTTGAAGAGCATGTTAATGAACAAGTAAAAGAAGAAATTAGTACTAGTGATAGAAATTTTTGTATAGAATGGAAAATCTTATGGAGATAGATGAGGATTCTCTTTTCAATAATAGTTCACCTAAAGATATGTTATCTAAAAGGACAATAAAATTTCACTCTAAAAGAGTTTGGCATGAACTTTTTGAAGATAAATCTCTAGTTGCAAGAGCACAATTATGTGTAAATTTATTTAAGATAAAATAAATGATGCCTATTTTGGAGTTGTTAGGGGTTGACAATAAGAAAAAAATCATCAGTTGGTAAGATAGTAATTAAAAACTTGCAAGCAGTATTGGATTGTATTCAAACCAAGATTTGAGCTGCCAATTTAAGTTTTGCACATAGAGCACTAATGACTATAATTTCTAGTAAATATCACATAGAAGAGAAGTTCAAGCAATTTCCCAATTAGTAAGTGTATCTAGGAGAACTATCCAATGATATATCAAGAAGAGAAATAGATTAGATGAAAAAATTGAAAATAACTAGGTAAATATTTGTTGAGTTCCTCAAAAATGTATAATTTCAGAAGATGTGTCATGCCCCTTTTTCAAAAATTTCTAAAAATAACAACTTACTAAAAATAGTAAGCCGACAATCTCAAAATAACAAATCAAGATCATTTGATAGTTTGGGAAATAATAATAGATTTGGCAACTTGGTTGAGATTAGAATATTATTTAAACACGGAAATATATTTATATTTAATTATTTTCCCTACTTGGGGGTGGGATCCTCAAATATCTTGTTTTTGGCATTTAGTGGCTATGACAAGCCAAAACAAGTAGCACAATGTATGGAGAATGGAAGAAATTAATGGACACTTGGCATTAGAGGTTACATGCACTTCATGCAAGATAATCTTCCCCTTTAGGTCATGAGTTTTAGAGTTGGCACTTTAATTGCACGTCGGTGCCTTGAAAAATGCATTTTGGGTTGTCAAAAGATGTCTTTTAAGTGGTACAATATAAAAGGCTAATTTAAGAGATGTTATAATATATTTTATAACTTTTGTAAGCCCCTAAATTTGGGGAAGAATATTTGAACATGAACCTAAATTTGGTAGAAGTTTCCAAATGTTCAAAGAGACTATAAGTATTGTTTATTTTGCATGCAAATGGACTATTGCAAATTCAACATTTCTCTTGCATAGCTAATGCTTTGTATTTTCTTCAGTGGACAAAGAAACCATTGGAGGTGAATCTTGTGGCTAGTGGACATGAGTTTCCATTGATTTGAGGGTATTGTTCTTGGATTGTAGATAGCAATATTACTTCATAGATTGCATCAGACCTAGAGGATTGGAGCAATTTCAGTGTTGTATGTTTGTAGGGCGTGTTTAGAGCATTTCAAAGTGATTCTAGATCTTCTATTGGTTTTGTTTTTTGTTGTTGATGTATTAGGAATGTGTTTTTGTATGTGATATTGTTCTTCATCAATCCTAGGCACCTTGGTTTAGCTTCTACACATTTGGGCATTATTCTTGGAGTTTTAGCAGTGTTTAGTAGTGATTTCTATTTGTATTTTAGCCTACTTTGGTATTGTAGCTAGTTGATTTGTTGTGGGGTGTTTTGGATGTTGTTGTTGTTGCATATAAGTGCTATAGGCCTGATTATGTGTTATTTGTATCAAAAATTTGAAATAAAAAAAAATTGTTATGTTGTTTAGGATGAAAAAGGGGGATTGGATGGGGTTTTTAGTTTCAATGGATGTGTGGGTTAAATCCTTCTTTCTCAACAAACATTTAAGGACATATCAACTGAGTTGAATCACATTTTTGCAAGAGGATTCACCTATAGTTAGCCTACCACTTGGAATGATGTGGAAGCTCAGATATTATCAAATAATGTCTTAATTTAGTGCTCAAATACCCTTAAAACCCTAATTATGCAAAACAATAAGTAAATTGATGAATTACAACAAATCCTTGTAGACTGGGGTGGGGGACCTAGCTTGATTGGCTAAGTAATTCCATTATGGTAAAGATGGTCACGAGGTCCATTCTCCCCCCCACCCCCATGATACCGAAGGGCGTGTCGTTCCAACGTCACCGGTCACGTGAAAAAACTTTACTAGGCAAAAAAAAAAAAGCAAATCCTTGTAGACTAAGGTAGTAGGAAGAGATTAATAACTAACCATTTTTTGAAGTTCAAAATGTCGAATACTCGGGGACACTAGCACTAATGCCCCTATCCAAGGTGTTTTTTTCTTTACAAAATCCTGATCTCCTTTTGACACTGATGTTCACTGTACTTTATGTTTCTGTCCCATGAGATGCAGAGGACACTGGCACTAGTGCTCGAGTCCAAGTCAGGGTTGTTTTTGGGATGCTGGAAGCTCTTTAGATGTTGATTGTCAATGTCCAGATTGTTTCTATGTTTTCAACTTTGAAGGGACATTAGCATTATCTCTCTAGTCCAAGAAGTCTTACTCTTCAGGGATCTAGAATCTGTACACTATCTTACTAATCCCTGCAACTCCACTCTATCAAGATATGGAACCTGTAACCTACAATCACAAGGAGAATGGTTGGGGGTTGTGGTGTTTAGAGGCTTGCCTCAGACAAGCCCCAGAGAGACATTCAAGTCTTCCGAACACCGTTTTCAAATAGAGAGTGCATATCCCTATGGGATAGAGGCAAAAATAAATTGATAAATGATTCAAACACAAATAGATATCACCTTGGAGGTGTAGATCTCACATTGATGAAGATTCTTCAACATATGAGAAGATGAAGCAAAATATGCAATCACAAACACAATGACAATGCTCTACTCTACAAATGAATATCTTGAATGCTCTAAAATCATAAGTTAGCTAAAAGTTCACAATCATCTTCTAGTTTGCAACTGAAACACTAAACATGCTTATATATGCAACAACACACATTCGCGCTAAGAATTTTGTAATTCAAACTTGAGATTTTGACATAGGACCTAAGTAACGGTTATAAAACTGACATTAAAATTTAGGGATGATCTAAAATGGGGCAAGACTAGGGCTCTAGCATCCAAATCCACCCCCCATTTTGAGTCAGAGACTATCAAAATAGTACCTGCTAGGTCTTATTTGCCACAAGACTTCGGGGTTTTCTCATCGGGATTCAAGATTAACATGCAAGATGCTTATAATGATTTCTAAGAACTTAGGAGCTAAACCTTAAGAGGGAAAAGCCCCCAAGGGGACATTTTCTGACATAACAGTTGTGTCATTTGGTGAAGATTAGTTTAGCTAGTTTGGCCTATTTGGATGCATATTTGTGTTTATATTAAAAAAAAAATTAGATTTAAAATTCATCATAAAAAATAGATTAGGTATGTTACAGTGGTATCATAGCATTGTTCTTGCTAGCCTGTAGGGTTTGAAAGATTTATGTTTTCCAATGATTGAGAAAAAAGATATTACCTGTGGGAGCAAAAGAAAATAGCTAAAGGAAACTGAGTTGAAGAAAGAAGCATAGAGGGAAATAAAGGGAAAGGAAAAATGTCTAAGAATGATGGTGAAGTATTTAGGAAGACATTATTGGATATCCAAGAAAACCAAAAGAAGATTGTAGATAGCCTCCTTGAAATAAGAGAAGTCATCAAGATGTTAGGTGAAAAATTACAAGGACCTGTCACCACGCATGAGAAGGATTCTGTAGGTGAAGGGAGCACTTCTAGAGGGAGGAATGAAATATCTATGCCAAGGCCAAAATCCTATATTCTTACCTAAGAACGAAGGAGTTGTATCAACTACAAATATAGAGAAATCAATAATTGGGGTAACAATTAAGTGGTTTGAAGAATATGCCAAGCAATCTGAAACATTTAAATCCATTGTGCCATTTGAGAGATTCCTAAAAATTCATGTGAAGGATCAAAAGAGAAGTGAAAAATAATTATTGCTTCAAGAAGATGCAATGGTTGAAGTAGAGCATAAGGAAGATTCAAAAGTTACAGTAGTAGAACTAGTAGAGCCACAAAAGATTTCTACGGAAAACATTTTATTGCAGGAGGAAGAGAGACTTGAACTAGAGGTACAACAAGCTACAATGGTTGAAGGTAAAAATTCTATCATTAATGAAGATATTCCATTGATCTCTAGTGAGCTCTCATATTGGGAAAATATTAATTTTGATGAACTTAAAGAGAGATCAGATTTGAATATCATTAATAGATGACTAGTATTGAAAGAAAATGTTTCAATGATTTCTAATGATATCCAAGAAATACATATTGATGTTTTAAGCATGAAGGACTCAATTCCATATGAGAATAGTCAACAAGACATTTATATTGACAAGCATGACTTTAGGAAGGATGCCTCAATTGATACTTATTCTAATGAAGATATTCATCATGAGAAGGATGGTACTATTGCAAATACCTCATTTTTTTTTCAAATTAGCTGATGAAGGTAAACATTTTGGTTTCTTCTTTTTTTACAACTTGAGATATAAGGATGTTGGTAGAAGCATGAATTTGTTGCATCATTTTCATAGGATGTCATTACAATATTTGTATCATAAAGAGAGGTATTCTAACAATATTGAGGAGATGAAGGGAGCAAAGTGGAAAGGAGATCCCTTCTCTCAACATCAAAATGTCTCATACATGAAGGTGTGGGATCCAGGTGTTTTATCCAAATCTAACATATAGATTGAAGGTAAGCATTCTTTGGTAATAGAAGGTGTTTTCTTGCCATTGAATGATTGCATGTATCACCAAAAAGGTGATGAAGTCAGGGAAGAATGGGATTTAATTGTTGGATGCAAAGAGCTCAAGATGGAGGAACATGAACCAACCTCCAAACTTCCAAAGGATGAGACAATGATTGGTTCTCAAAGTAGCATGGTGGATGGATATGCATTTGAAGAGAATATTTTGAGTTACAAGGATAGAAGTGTTGAGGGTATCTTCCCAATCCCTACCTTAGCAAAGGAGGATGAGATCATTATTAGAAGCCTAATAAAAAAGGTGCATATCATTCATGAAGCTTTGATCAGGATTCCAAGGGGTGAAGAACTTGTTGATGAATTGTAGGAGGTAGTTTATTCCTCAAAGATTAATTTGAGGATAAGATACCATCATATTAAGGTGTGGAATGGGAATATGCATAGGATGATATTTAGGAATCACTTAAGGAAATTTGAGTTCATGATCAAGCTATGTGGTTTAACTAATGCACTAGCCACCTTCTAACTCAAGGTGAATCAAGTATCTAGTGATCATTTGGAAAAAAATGCTTTGATTTTTTCTGATAATATTTTGATGTGTAGAAAAGCATGGGAGGATCATATGAAGCACCAAGGTTTGATGAGCATTGGGATTCTAGAGCAACATGCTCCATTTGTAAGAGAATCTAAGGGTGAGTTTGGTTTCACAAAGATTTTATACTTGGTCCATGCTTATATTGTTCAAGGAATGCATGTGGATTATAAGAGGATTCAAATTTTTCTAGTTTGGGCATTCCCAACCACACTACCTCTATTGAGAAGATTCTTTAGATTATGCATCTATGATAGAAGTTTTGTTAAGGGACTCTCGTATATGGCAGAAACCTTAACCATTGTGACAAAGAAACAATCTCTTGCATGCATGGATAGAATACATGAAGCTTTTAATAAGCATGAGAAGGTAATAAACTCGTGTCTTGTATCTTTCATTTCAAATTTCTCACAACCATTTGCTATAGAATGTGATGTTTTAGGAAAGGGAGTTGGATTTTTTACAATGTGAAGGAGGCTCCCCATTGAAATTGAAAGAAGAGAATTTAAAGATTTAGAAAATGGTTTCTCTATGTATGACAATAAAATTCTTGTCATCATGCATATTGTGGCAAAGATTAAAAAACATCTAGTTTATGGTAGATGTATGGTTGAGAAAAATTACAATGGCTTGAAGTTCTTCTTGGATCAGCATGATTTGAATGATGAGAAGCAAAAGAGGCTAAGGAAAATCCAATTTAATGATTTTTATATAGTATGCTTGAAGGGTAGAAAGAAGGTAATTGTTGATGATTCTACCAAAGTGCCTATTCACTATTTTGTAATTCATGATGTTGGGAAGTTTCCTAACATGGGAGAACATGTCATAAATGCATTTTCCACTAATATTTCAAAAATTTGGAGGAGTGATCAGTATGTGCTATTGGATGGATTCAAAGAGTGCAAATCTTCCATCAGAATGGATTGTTGTTTGCAGATTTAATATCTAGAGTTGGGTAGATTATTTGCTGCTGTTATATGATGTTAATTACTTTTCCTCAATAGTATTATTGTTGTTCTACATCGGATCCTGAAGTTGAATTTAACATCCTTCAAGATGAGGCAAAGTATGCAACAATTAGTGATGATTTGAATAGGATGTATCTTCACAATGTGAAGGTAAAAGAGGTAATTCTTTCAAAAAATTGTCTTTGTTGTTATGGAAGATGCATGGAATTCTATAAAAGTCCCCTACACTATAAAAATCAGAATTATATCATTGTAAGAGGTGGTAGGAGTTTCTAGTTTAACTTGTCTTGTGGCAGTGCACATACACTTTGGGAAGGACAAGCTAAAAGGAAGAGATTGTTGATGTTGGAATATGTGGTTCAAATTTGGAATGGGGGTGAATGTATCAAAGATTTGCATGGATATTTCCATTGGTTTCATGACATTGTTACACAAGAATTTAAGTTTTCAGGTTTGTATAGTGTTCCTTGGCAAAAGATTTCATACCTCAAAGGAACAAGATCACAATCTCTTATGTGGTATGAAATGTTTAGTTATTTTACGCATCAGGATTCTGGAGCATCATTGTTGAAATTGCTTGAGGACAAGCAATTTTAGGAAGGGAGGACTTGTCATGTCTCTTTTTAAAAAATTTCTAAAAATAGTAAGTCGGCAGTCCCAAAATAGCAAATCAGGATCAATTGAGAGTTAGAGAAATAATAATAAATTTGGTGGCTAGGTTGATATTAGAATATTATTTAAACACCAAATATATTTAAATATCTTGTTTTTGGCATTTAGTGGCTATGACAAGCCAAAACAAGTGACACAGTGCATGGGGACTGGAAGAAATTAGTTGACACTTGCCATCAGAGGTTGCATGCACTTCATGCAAGAGAATCTTCCCCTTTGGGTCATGAGTTTCTGAGTTGGCACTTTAGTTGTATGTCGGTGCCTTGAAAAATGTATTTGAGTTGTCAAAAGATGCCTTTTAAGTGGTACAATATGAATGGCTAATTTTAGAGATGTTATAATGCATTTTATGACTTCTATAAGTGCCTAAATTTGGGGAAGAATAATTGAATGCGAATCTAAATTTGGTAGAAGTTTCTAGATGTTTAAGGAGTCTATAAGTATTGTTTATTTTGCATGCAGAGGGACTATTGCAAATTTGACATTTTTCTTGCAGAGTTGATGCTTTGTATTTTCTTCAGTGGACAGGGAAACCATTAGAGGTGAAGCTTGTGGCTGGTGGACATAAGTTTCTAGTGATCTGAGGGTGGTGTTCTTGGATTGTAGATAGCAATCTTACTTCAAAGGTTGCATCAAAACTGAAGGATTGGAGTAGTTTCAGTGTTACAGTCTGTTTGCTAGGCGTGTTTAGAGCATTTCAAAGTGATTGTAGAGCTTCTATTGGTACTATTTGTTGTTGCTAATGTATTAGGAATGTGTTTTTTTGTGTGATGTTTTTCTTCATCAATCCTAGGTGCCTTGGTTCAGTTTCTACATGTTTGGGCATTATTCTTGGTGTTTTAGCAATGTTTAGTACTGATTTCCATGTGTATTTTAGCCTATTTTGGTTTTGTAGCTAGCTGATTTGTTGTGGGGTGTTGTGGATGTTGCTGCTATTGCATATCAGTGCTATAGACCTAATTATGTGTTATTTGTATCAGAAATTTAAAATAAAAATAGATTTGGTGTGTTTATGTTTAATTTGGTGTCATTCGATGAAGACTAGTTTTGCTAGTTTTGCCTATTTGGATGTATATTTGTGTTTATTTTTAAAAAATCACTTTGAGATTTGAAATTTATTATAAAATAAGATTAGGGACATTACAAGATGTAAAACAAAAATTAATTGAATATTAGACCAACCACTCCCGTGTTTCTTCTAATAGAAGGGACACTATACAAATAAAAGATGAAGATGGTACAAAAATTTCTCATCCAAAATATTTTATAGATACAACACAAAGTGAACTTTTTAAAGTATTCAAGCAAGAATTTTCATAGGTGAAGATTTATCAAAGGATGTTTGAGAGTTTACGACCATGTTTTGTATGTATAAATAAAGTACATGAAACTTGTTGTCGTCGAAATCATATTGAATTTCATCTACACCTATAATCATATAAAAAATATATGACAATATTTAATCCAAATGTAGCCATCCCTAGAAGTACAACATAATTTGTGAAGTCTATCATATGTGAAAAATTAGAAGATTCAAATGAATTTAATGTAGAATGTATAAAAACATATGTGTAGATTGTGCAAATTTGAAGAAATTTTTACAATTTGAGAATATTGATCATTCAATGCAAGTTATGTGGAAGAGATTTGAATATGATAAATATTCAATGAAGTCAAGAGCTAAGTCCAAAAAACTTATTTTGAAAGAAAGTGAATTGCCTTACAATGAGTTTATGGACAAATTTTGTATCATAAATTCGCATATCCAACATTGTCATGACGCAAGATGGCAGGCTAAGCAATTTCATGCTTGAAGAATTGGTTTCCACTATGTTGTATTCTTTCTATTATACATTTTTCTAAGAACTATATGTTTAGTCCTCAAACAGAGATTCAAAGTCAATATTATCATTTAGAGCAAGTCATAATCTTTGTACAAGTTTTCTATAGACATGTTGAATTACTTGTAGATGGTGTAGAAACTAGTGAAGATGAACGAATTATCATCAAGGAGGTTCACTTTTATATCAGTGATGATATGGGTCATAATAGAAGTTATGTAACACATTGTTTTAGATTGTGTTTTGAATATTTGAGATGACATGACATAAGTTCATTACAACACTGGATTTGGTCTGATGGATGTGCTAGTAAATGTTCATTTTATTTTTTATTTTAAATTTTAAATTTAAATTTATAGATTTAAGGCTTGAATCTTTTACTTATATACATATAGTTTTTAAAACTAATTTGGTTTTCAAATGGTTGTTTATATATAACTAAATACAAGACAATTTAAGTCTGCAAAAACATTTAATTGGTTAACACAACAACATGTTAGATGTAGCATAAATTTTTTGTGGAATTCTTTTGAGAGTGGAAATGAAAAAGGAGAGCACAATGGAGTAGGAGCATGTGTGAAGTGTGCACTTTACCAATATGAACATGTAGGTAACACCATATGGAATACAAATTTAAAATTATTGAATACTTCTTATTACACATGTACTTCTTGCCTTGTGATGATTTATTGATACATGTACTATAATAGTTGGACATTCTTTTTCAAATTCTTACCTCTTAGGGGCACTTCACCAACATGAACTTTTAGGTAACACCATACAGAATGCAAATGAAATTGTTGAATGGTGCAAAAGTCATTTTCATGCTTGTGACTCAATATACAACAAACACTATTTTTAGGAAGTTAAAGGTACATTGAACATGTTATTTGAAAACTTTATTTAAATTCAAGTAGATGCTCAAATTGAATTTGTTCATACATGTAAGTCTTAATTAGAAGCTTGAAATTTAATATTAAATAAGTTTAAAAGTTTAGCTTAAATTGGATGCTTCAATTTTTTCATACATAGATATTGATCAATTGAATCCTTATAATTGTTAAATAATTATAGGTATTAGAAGTTTACATCAAGTCATGACTACAGGACATCTAGCAAGCCTCTTTCTATTCGTGTGAGAGAAAAATCATGTTTTGTGTTGACTACATTGAGAACAATGCAAATACTTTACAATGTGAAAATATTAGAGATGGATATGTTTCAAAATAGGAAATGAAACAATTAGTATCAATGTCTCCTTTTGAAGATAGTGACATTGTAGATGCCTATGATCCTTTATATTCACTTTATTATGAATGTGTATCTGATTGTTACAGGTAAATTTAAATTAAATTTTAGTAGATGTTACAACCCTTTTTGACCTTTGAATACAGATTTGGGAAAAGTTGGTAGATTTTAAATGCATAAAATATCTTTTGGTAGATGAGAGAAATGATGGCAATCAATAAGATAAATAGACAGGATGATTCAAAAGATCTTCACAGCAAAAGAGAAACACTTTCATTCGGTGTTGGTGGACGTAAACAAATATTTGTCAACATGTTTTGGAAGAGTTTTTTTCTTTGTTTTGGAAAGGAAGGCAATGCAGAAAGAGGAGGACATCTAAGGCAAGGGAGATCAAACTGGAGGAGTTGAGGTAAGCTGTCTGGAGGGGAGTGCAAACCAGTCTCAAGTAAGCTATCAAATTGCAAGAGGAGGTGCGTTGCAGTGTAGGGAAGAACGATCTGCCAGCTGAGGAAGGGGAGTGCGAGTGATAAAGAGGTATTTACCTTAGTATTTGTTCTTTCCAGCACCAAAAAAAAACTACAACATCTTTACTGATGTTTCATTAAGCATAGAAAAATTGAAATCCCATTACTGCCTTAAGAAAAACCAAATTAAGTTTGTTGTTATTTCATTAACCACAACAATTTGAAACTCCATTTCTACCGTTAAAATAAAACATACTATAAATTAGTTAAATACAAGATATTTACATTCTCTCCCTTGAATCAACTCTTATTTTATGTAGATTTGTTTCTTTTTTCTCTCAGATAAGAGAGAGAGGGGGTTTCAAAAGATCATGTGCTTTTTGATTTAAAATTTTATTGAAAAAAAATAGGGGATTCGATTTTAGAAAATGTAATGGGTGCAACCATACAATAAAACTAAGAAATAATGATAGAGATTGAGGAGATCTAAGTCCCATGTAACCTTGTTTTCATACGTTGACTTCGCTGAAGTGATTTTTACCCTTTGATATCTTCTAACTTACATAAACTGAGTAAATATGAAGTACAAAACAACAACCTCCAAATATTATCAAATATTATGGGACTGAAAATATATAAAACTTTGTACTATAGAATACCATTATAGCAATATCTGTAGATGTTTATCAATTAATATTAAAATTAACAGCAATAATAACTTACATAATGATGTTGTTCAGCTGTTCCAATACAACTCTTCTTAGAAAATTAAGTGGCTTTGCATTTGGCCATTATGGTCATTCCTTGCTAATTGCAAACCTTGTGGAAACCACCATCTTTGTGTTAAAGAATGAAATGGCACTAAAATTCCTTAATGGGTAGTGATATGTGTTCTATGAACAATGATCTATGTAGGAGGAAAAACAATTTAGAATTCCATTTTGTAAGTCTTTTTAACTCGTTGTTTAGCTATGTTATATATGGTAGACAATATGTATTTCTAAGTTGTGAGTAGACTCGCAGTGTCATTTTTCGTGCATTTCTTATGATATCCTTGCATTCCTTTGTGAAGAGTTTTTAAATTGGGGTCACTGGAGTTATTACACAACTGATCTAACTGGCAAAAGGCCGTTTACAACCAATTACACTGTCCACGAGAGTTTGGGTCTTGTAGAACACATTTTTCATCTTTTCTAGCTTAAATTATAACTCAGTGTTTTTAGTCATTTTGGATTCTTCATTGGTTACACAAGATGAACAAGGTCTAGGCATTAGAGTGGTCTGTTGGTGTGGTTCTCTACGGGCCTTGGGCCCGTAAGTGGCTGCCAGGGGAACTAGTAGCAGAGTTACATTAATAAGTGATAACTAAATGAAAATATTGAGGTAAAAACATTAAGAAGATAATTAGTCCTCGTGCATGGCCTTGAGCACTTGAAAAGGCTAAGGTTGAAATGAGAAGGCCTATTTGTCTGCGGGGTGTGGATTCAGGCACGATTGAGTCTCCTCATCTGCATGAGAGGAGTACTTGGTTCTATGTGGTGCCATCCCTTCAAGCACACATGATGACACTCCATATGATTACACTCTAGTATCTAGTACCTTAGCAGTCATGAGTAGTATCCAACCTATGACTTGGATGAGTACCTCCATGTTATGACATTGGCCGTATTCATTGTTTTTCGTGTCTGCTCTACGATTGATGTGAGTGTTGGCCATCCTATATCCCCTTATTGTTCTTCTGTTTGGGCCTTGTGACTATTTTCGAGCATGGTGGGGTGGTCTCTTATGAGTCCACATGGTTGGAAGGCATTGCCACCACCATTGGGGACCGATGAACAGGTTTTGGAGCACCAGTGGAGATGTTCACTCTCTGTTACTTCATTTAGTTATTGTACCCACTCAGTCCTTGTATCATATTCATGACCATGTTATTGTACTTGTATCATATTCTAGAACATATCATTGTATTTGTATATGCATTTATCTAATTTTACTCTCTTAAGAGAGAAGATGTAATCATGCAAGTTAATGAGAAGAAAGGAGATGTTTTCCTATTTGGTTTGCAGATTCTGATGTGAGTATCAGATCTGCTTGTACTATGATGCTTATGGATTCATGTTTATGTTAGATATGAGATTAGGAACATTTGATTTGGTGTTTAAAATAAACGTAGTTATTTTAATGTTTCCTCTAGAGAGTGAATTAGTCCTCTCTTTTAGGTTGTACATTCAGCCATACTTGACCATAAATGTTTTCAATCTATCAAATTGGCAACTAAATCTGTGTATGTTATCTACTTTGTCAAAAAAAAATATTGTTTCTCTTTGGGCTCTTACCCTTCGGGGGTCACGTAATGGGATGTTATAGTAGAATTGATTTATATTCTAGCCTATGTTGAGTGATTATAAATATTTGAATGATTTGTTGAAACTCTAATGTATACATACATGTTTACTTGTGGTTTGTATAGGAGATAATTTTGTTGTGGTTGCATATCCTAACGATATAGAAGGGGTAGATTATAATCTACTAAGACACACGCAACCAAAATCCAAATTGTTACAATCAATGATAGATGGTGATGGACAAGAGTATCCCAATGGATCAGTCATTGTTGAAGGTACATATTATCAACAAATAAAGATAGATAAGAGTGATATTATATTTATTGATTATATGCCAAGACAAAATGTTTTACATTATAGTCACTTAGTTATAGCAACAAGATTAAATTTGGAAACTTTACAAAAAAGAGAACATGGGAAACAGAAGTGGAGGTTGTCTATTGAAGATCATGAAAAGATTTTAGAGATACTAAAAGATAGATAGGATCTAGATTATATGTACCAAGAGCTTTAAGTTACATGGATGTCATAAGTGTCTAGACTAGATCTAGAGATGATCATCATAGAATATTACATACATTATTAAGAGCGAGCTAAACCAATCAATGTGGTACGAAGGTATGAACACTAGATCTAAATATTAATTTAATATAATTCAATAGTTATTTCCTTTCAAATTTTAATTTCAATGGTTCCTTTAACAAATTTTAGAATCAAGCATGATTGAGCTACAAACTCAATTTTTATTTTTACATTTCATTGTGGTAGTCAAGATTTGTTTTTGCAATGATGTACAATTGTTCTAAAGGATTTCAAGTTAAATTGAACTTCATGTTGTGCAAGTATAATATCTAAACTATTTATAGTCATTAATTTCTAGGTGTCCTACATGTAGTCTCTAGTGTCTTAACTTAGGTCTAGACTATGTTTCATAAGGTATAAAGTTTAGGCATGTCTTAGGTTTACTATATTGACCAACTCTAGGCATAAAGTCTACAGTAAGGTATAAATTCTAGGTGTCAAGTAGGTATAAAATCTACACCTGTCTTAGGTCTAGTACATATATAAAATCTAGGTATAAATACAATTTGATAGGTGTCTTAGCTATCTTACGTCTACTAGAATAGGTATCTTGTACATGTACTAGAATAGGTATCTAGGTTGGGTAGATTAGGTGAGGCCACATGATCTTCCACCTTCATGTGGTTGGCCTTGTTAGTAAAAAATAAATTTATTTTTTTGAAGCTAAGGGAAGCTCAAGTTTTCTTACATAGATAGATTATGAAAAATTTTGATTAATACATCAATATGAAAAGGCAATTAATCTTTCACTTGCAATAAATGGACTATTAAAAAATTAGTCCAACATATGCTAGTGATGCTTTGATGGATTGAAACCTTATGGAAGTTAGAATTAATTATGTAGCAAATGGATTTGTATCTTTCTTAGGAAACCATGTATGTTAGGAGACATATAATTTCCAATTTTGATAAATTTGTACCAAAACTTACATGTGTTATTGAGTGGTGAATATGGTTTTTCAATATTTAGATTTGTAATCTATCATGGAAATAGGATAGGGAATCTTTTGGACATATATGTGTCATATTCAGACCTTGTTTTCAATGTCATGTCTTTTATGTGAATTTGACTAAGTTGCCATAACACATGAGGGCTTTAGATTAGTATGGAATGGACTCTCATTTCCATATGCAATACTTCATGAAGGAGCCATACAAGGTTGGCTCTAGAGTATCCCATCTCTGAAGTAGTCACACAAAATGGGTTCCCAAGTTACTAAACCAGAACAAGCTCCCTAGTCACTACTTTAGACAATCTCTTGGGTATTTTAGGAAATTCTATAAAGCTATCTCCTAAGTTCAAGATTACCCCATGTAAATGCTAAAAGAAAGTTTATTTTTTGACTTATATGAAGAGATTTTAAAAAGTTTTGTGCCACATTTAATTTTTGTTTTATATGTTAATGGGGGAGCTAAAATTTAAGGTGGATGTTGTTTGAAGTTTGAGTTATTCGAAAATCTAGGTACCACCTAAGATGTAAACTCAGTATACTTGTGTTGTATAAATATATGTTGAGTATAAAGGCATATGGAGGGATTGAGTGTAAATGAGTGAGAGGTTTTTTTAAAATATGATTTTTATGGCTTAATATGTTACTTGCAAAGCATATATTATGTAGATTTGATTTTCTCTATTTTAGTAGTATTTTAGTAGATTTTGTAAAATAGTTCTAAACTTGTATTTTGAATAGCTCCTTTTAATATATCCTATGGATTTACCTTGAGCAAAAGTATAGAAATCTTTAAAAAAATTATGCTTTGTTATGAATTCATACGATTTATTTGAGGGGATGTATCAATTTGATCCTAGAGCTTAGCTTACGATTTATTTGAGGGGATGTATCAGTTTGATCCTAGAGCTTAGCTTACAATTTTTAGATACATGCTTCATTCACAATTTTGAGTTTATTCATATGTTAGTGTATGAGGTCTTATGTTTGAATATGTTTTCCACTAAATTATACAACCAGTTCTTAATAGTTTATCATACAACCACACCATTTCAAAATATGAAAATGATTATTTCATTGTCAAATTTAAAGTGGAACTTTATAGTCCTTGTTCTTCTCCATATGCATAAAACTATTTTATAACTTTGTCATACCTTCAATAAGCCCACACTTAAAACATTTTTAGAGGTCTATGCATTTGGATCTCTTACCCACTTTACAATATAACCTTTGTTGTATCCTAAGCTACATTCTTCTTACCCTTATTTGAATATATATACACAAAGTATCTTTTTATTTATTTTTTATTGTTTAAACTCTACCTGAAACTATATTGGATGTCTAAAGTGTTGTACATTCTAGCACTTAAATGATAAAATAAATAAATCATCATAAATATAATATAATCATTTTATATTAAAATCACATAATTCAAAAGTATTGTACATTCTAGCACGTAAATGAGAAAATAAATAAATCATCATAATTAATTTAAATAAATCATTATAAATATAATCTAATCATTTTGTATTAAAATCACATAATGCAAGAGAGGTTTTTAAGACTGAAAGAACACATGCTTTTTTACAAAGCTTCGCTTTTGATATTTTCTTGTTTTTTTGTAGTATTACCTACAACAACAAAAACTATATAGTATTTTTCAAACTGGTAGAACTTAACATGGAAGATGAGAAATTATTGAGTCATACAAAGACATCAAGAATACATAGCTTTTTTAAGAAAACAATATAATAAAAAGGTTATCACCATAACAGGGTTCAAGGTTAGAGATGTTAAACTTAGGATATACAACCTTATTGATAAAATCAAGGTTCTGGGATGTTGATTCCCAGAATCAAAACTAAACATGTAGCATCTCGCCCCACGACCCCAAAGGGTAAGTGCCAAAAGAGAACAAGAATTTTTTTTTGACATAAGAAGAAAATATACCCAGATACGGTTGTTGATTCAATAGATCGATAGCATTCATGGCCAAGTATGGCCAAGTGTGCAACTTAAAGGAGAGGACTAATTCACCCTCTAGAGAAAACATTAAAAACAACATTCATTTTAAACACCAAATCAAATATTCCTAATCCCATATCTAATATAAACATGAATCCAAAAGCATCATAGAACAAGTGGATTCTGATACCCACACCAGAATTTGTAAATCAAATAGAAAACATCACATTTCTTCTCATAAAATTACATGATTACATCCATTCTCTCAAAAGAGAACAACTACATAAAAGAATATCTAAGAACAATGGCATAGCCATGAATATGATACAATAACTAATAAAATGGATACAATAGAGAACATCTCCAACTGGTGCTCTAAAACCTATACACTGGTCCCCAATGGCAGTGGTAACACCTCCCAAACATGTGGACTCAAAAGAGACCACCCCACCATGCTCAGAGGTAATCATAACGCCCAGACAGGACTAACAAAGTGAGGGTATACATGATGGCCAACACTCACATCAATCACAGAACAAACACAGATATCAATGCATACAGTCAAAGTCATAACATAGAGATGTTCATCCAATAGCATGTTGGGTACTACTCATGACTACTAAGGTACAAGACACTAGGGTGCAGATCGGATGGAGTGTCATCATGGGTGCACGAAGGGATGGCACCACATGGAAACAAGTCCATCTCTCTTACATACAAGGAGACTCAATCACACCCGAATCAATGCCCTGCAGATGGATAGGCCTTATCATGTGCATACTTAGCCTTTACAAGCACTCAAGGCCATGCACAAGGACTCAGTATCCTAGACCTAAGTTCATCTCGTCTAACCAAATGAGGCATACAAAACCTAATTAAAACAATCCAATAAAAATAGGTGACACAGTGAGTATCCTATCTACATCCCCAAAGTATTTAGAATAGCCATAGAGGGAAGGGGACGTGTCCCAAGGACACCACATCTAACTCAGAAGAAACACCAAATGTTTTAAATATTAAATACAAAATTGAAAACTATGATCTACAAAACCAAAGATTTCAAGGACAGTGTAATTTATTGAAAATAGCCCTTGGACAATTAAATTAGTTGTGTAATAACTCTAGTGACCCCTATTGATAACATCAAAATACTAAGCTAGTTCCCATTGTTAGGTTTCTCAAATTGCAAACTACCAATCTAACAAGAGGAGGACTTATTCATATGAGTGTTGCTAAAACACAATAGAAAGAAAGTGATCTCAAGAATGCAACATTGCAAGATTCAAACATAGGGACATCTTAAACCCTTAACATTGTTCATGGACAAGGCACATATACTTTTTGGTAGAATGTGCCCAAAATAATTCATCTCAGGAATGTGATGTTCGTAGAATACTTAAAAGGATTTGAATCGATTTAAAATCTATGATAGTATGAATGTGTAAGTTTCACACAAGGCATGAAAATTGTGTGCAAGAAAGAGAATAAAGAGCATCAAAATGAAGTCATCTAATGATTATAGGATACTCACATAATTCAGTTGATGAAAGGGATTTAGATATCTTCAATCAATTGCATTTGTCAGTGTAAGCCAATTTCATAATCAAAGGATATAAAAGCTTAGAAACTTTCAAGAAAGAAATATTAATAGGTATAAATCTAATTTCTACGGCCCTACCAATAGATAAAGTATACAGACTAGTAACAGAATGCCTCAAGGAGAAGTTTACCCATGCAATGAAATATTCACAGAATATGCATAGAGTGGATTTGTTAAAAAGGGCTTAAGAAACTTTAAAGCACCGCAACAGGTGGCTATAAATCCAGATGCCACAACCTTAGCCAGCATCCTCACAACTCATGCCAAAATGGGGGCGATGGAATAGGGTATAGACATGCATCAAAAGATAATGGAAGGAGGATTTTAGTCAGAAGTTGCAGTTTGTAAGTGCCCCGACAAACATGTATACAAAATGTTGAAGTGCAAATAGGCCATGTGAACTGTTTGACAAACTAACTCAATGAAATGTGATCTCATGCAAAGCAATGATTATATGACATACACAAAATGGATTTGTTGAAAAGGCTTTAGAAACTTTTAAGCAAATGCAACTGGCATTGTAAAGATAAATCCCTATTGCTATTTGACAAACTGACTCAATGAAATGTGATCTCATGCAATGCTATGTGAACTGTTTGACAAACTGACTCAATGAAATGTGATCTCATGCAATGCAATGATTGTAGAACATACACAAAATGGATTTGTTGAAAAGGCTTTAGAAACTTTTAAGCAAATGAAATGTGAGGCCTACCTTTTTCACTTCTGTTCATAAGACTATTTGCAATGCTATTGCTATTACTTTTATGTTGAGGGACTATTGATCCTAGAATCTTGTTTATTAAACCTAATTGATTTTTAAGAAAACAATTGTGCAATGATAATTAGATATTGCTTTTAAGAAAATGATAAATGGATAATATTAGAAATGGAACTTTAATGTGATTTCAGTATGATTATATGGTAGAATACTTAGGTATGCTTGTATTTAAATTGCTTCGGCTATGATATCTTTATGTGTTATTAACTTCGAGATTGAGTGTGTAGGTACTGCTAATGAAACCACAAATACAGAAGATCATTCCACACCCTATGTTATATCCCTTGTGAGCTGATCTAGTTCTATGAGGAACCGAAATCAACTATGTGTTTGATTTAATGTTGTAATGTTGTCTTGCATGAGGTTGAATGGGTTAAGTCTACCCTCTTGTAAATTTGAATTATGATATGTGTTGTAAGAATTATTTTTGAATTCTATCTTATTTTTAAATTTTAAAATTTGAGGCCCTTTTCTTATGTCTTAACTTGACCCTGGATGTCCTAACTAAGTTAAAATTGACCCTGGGTTATACCCCATGGGTCTAGGGTCACTTTTGACGAGGATAACCTTTGGTTAACCTCCGTATGGTCATCTTAACCTCATAGTGAAGTTAAGTGACGAATTTGGAGGTATGGGAAGGATAGGATGAGTGGAAACAACACTCAAGCCCACTTCCAAGTCATGGAATGACTCCATGATCCCCCAAATAATGGAGTGCTTTGTCTCTTTGTGCCTCTCTTTTGGTGGGAGTTCCCCATAAAAAAGGTGGTGTGTTATCCACTCCCTTTTTATTTCTATTTTACCCATTATATTTTATTCCTCCATGTGTTGGAAAAGGGTTATAGTGGGGGACTTCATGAGTGGGGTTATTTTTTATCCCACTTGAGGTAGTAGAAAAGGAGTGGGGTTATTTTTTATTCCCACTTGGGATAGTGGAAAAGGAGTGGGGGTATTTTTTAATCCCACTTGAGATAGTGGAAAATGAGTGCGGTTATTCCACTTGAGATAGTGGAAAATGAGTGGGGTTATTTTTTAATCCCACTTGGGATAGTGGAAAAGAGTTATATAAGGGAGAAATGCTAGTGTAGAGAAGGAGGAGTTTTTTCTTTGGAGGAAGGAAATTGGAGAGGAGACTAAGTGTGGAGCTCTTCATCAACTACATCCATAATAGGGCTTGTTAAGGTTAGTGAGCAAGTTTTCTCACCCTTGTATTTTCTGTTACTTGTTGATGAATGTTGTTATGCAAATGTTGTCTATGTGGTATTTCTGTTATTTTGGGTTTGTGATGGGTGTTTGAAAGAGCTTCTTCCACTTGGAAGACAATGCTCATCATGTGTGGGGAAGGGAAGGTGCAAACTTCCTCAGTTGCATTCTTGATCTTGGTATATGGAAGCCTTGAGGGCATGTTTGTGATTTTAAACAAAATAGCTATAAGGCTTAAGAGCCTATTTGGGATATCCCTGAGATTTTTTTTATTATTTGAATGGCTTGAGGCCATGAGAAAAGTTAAAGTTTGTTGGCTTGAGACCATGACAGAAGTTGTGATAAAATGTTGAGAAGAATGACACCCTTGAGTTGAGTGAGTCTACTTCCCTACCCTCTTTAAACTCACCTTAGTTGAGTTTTTTTGTTGTGAGTAAAACCATGGGTGTTGTGTGTTGTTTGTTTCTACTGTTGAGAGGTGGTTTTTGGTCTATTCTAACCTGGGTGTGTGGATGATCTCTCTAACTTGGGTGTGACCCTCTTGCGGGTCTATGGTAGGGAGAAGAGCAGCTTGTGTGGTGTTTCTTTCCTTGTGTGATATGCAGGTTTTCTGGAAGTTTATTGTGAAGCTTGGAGAAGATTATTGGATCTTAGAAAATATTTTATTTTCCTTAAGTCTTATGGAGAGCCTGATCTTTAAATAGCTCCTTCTTTGTCGATTTTTGAAAAGGAGAAAATTATCTCCATATTGTTGTATAAATTGTTATTTTTGGAGTTGTGAGGAAATACTCTGTGATTGGTTTGATGTTTGTATTCTACTGTTCATTAAGTTTTACCATTTTAAAATGAGGAAAGGAAGAGAAAATTTATTTTTAAAAGGATATTAGACTTGTCTAGTTCCTTCTTCTTCTATTTGCAAAGTTGTGAGTTAGTTGATTTTTTAATTAAGTTTGTAAAAGTATTATTTCTGTGTAAGCTTAGTAGAAATATTAGTTTTAAATTTTGTTTTAAGTCAAGTTGTAATTTTGTTAGCATGAAAGAAATGAAATTTGGGTTGCAATATTGCTTTTGAAATTACCGCCACCTTGAGGGTCTCTTCCTAGGATGGGGACCATTTCACTATTCACTTTCACTATTCACTTTTACTATTCACTTTTCACTATTTACTATCCACTTTCCACTAATCACTATTCATTTTTACTAAATTCACTATTTACTTTTACTATTCACTTTTCACTATTCATATGAAGGCAAACTATATGTAGTTTAAAACATTTGACTTGAAATAGAAGTTTTAATCGAGAAAAGTGGGATTTATTTATGCATAATGTATAATACGAATTGAATAGATGTTTAAACTCAAGGTTGCAATTCAGAAATACATTGTTTATACAATTACAATTTAAAAAGAGCATAGGTAAATATATTTTAATTTTAAGGGAGAGTTTCTCAGAAGTTTTAACAATTATCCCAAATTAAATGACAGGAAAATGAAGAGGAAAGTATGATCCCTTCATTTACAAAGGACACTGAAAATAAATGCAAACAAGCCATCACAGGCATTCCATGAGTGGCCATTTTAAACTCAACTGTAGATTTAGAGAATAAACATCTAATTGAAAAAAATAGAGAGAAAGAACAGCTAACCTTGGAAAACAAAGAGGAGAAAATGCACAGCATTTCTGAACAGGGCTAAGAGAACTAAGTAAGTTTAACCTACCGTTAATCCTGTTTAGGAACAGGTTGATTATTAAAATTAATTCAAACGTTGAACTAAAACCTAGAACTGAACCCTAGGAGGACTGAGTCGAGTAAAGTTAGCCAACCCTGTTTAATTAATCTGGTTTACCAAGAAATTAGGAATAATGTAAAGGATACAGTGTTAACATTGTTCAATAAAGAACGTGAAGAAAAAAAAAGGATAACATAAGAAGATCTTACACAACAGGAAGGGGAATAAGATAGAAATACAATCAAAATTAAATTTTAGAGAAACGGTAAAATGAACATAATAGAAATACAATCAAAATTAAATTCCAAGAAAAGGAAGATAGGGCAAATGAATGAGTTTGGTTGAAAATGCTAAGTTTAAAGGAGGAGAAACTAATATGAAATTCCAAAAAATGGAAGAAAGAAAATAGATGATCATGCTTTGTTGAAAAATGATCTATCACCTAAAACAACTAATGTTCAAATGTAATTCGTGAGATTAACCTAAGTCAAGAAACCACGCATTTTATTGCGTAGGGTGTGCGCACATGTATTTGGTACGCCACCACAACTGTATTATTTTCGCCTTAAGTGTACACCGCTGAGCATGCCTACGCGTGCAAGGGGTTTCTAGGGAAGCGTGGGAAAAATTTTGATAGTTCGTATCATGACCACATGATGCATGTGAACATGACACGCATGAATACGTGTTGTGACCGCATGGGAATTGTGGGCATGACATTTGGTATCAGAGCGTAAAGTTTAAACACTGAGCATAATTAGGCATGTTATTATTCTGCAACATTGATTAATTAGTGTCGGATGCTGGACCTTTGAGGTCGAGAGCTGGACCAAGTTAAGGTCCAATGGGACATGTATGACGAGGTCACCGCAACATGGGAGGATGCAGCGAGACTGAGGACTCTATATCCTCACCTCTTTGATGACTTCTAGGAGGAAGTACAGTCTTGGGGGGGAGGATGTGAGGCCTATCTTTTTCACTTTTGTTCATGAGACTATTTGCAGTGCTATTGCTATTACTTTTATGTTGAGGGACTATTGATCCTAGAATCTTGTTTATTAAACCTAATTGATTTTTAAGAAAATAATTTTGCAATGATAATTAGATGTTGCTTTTAAGAAAATGATGAATGGATAATATTAGAAATGGAACTTTAATGTGATTTCAGTATGATTATATGGTAGAATACTTAGGTATGCTTGTATTTAAATTGCTTCAGCTATGATATCTTTATGTGTTATTAACTTCGAGATTGAGTGTGCAGGTATTGCTAACGAAACCACAAATACAGGAGATCATTCCACACCCTATGTTGTATCCCTTGTGAGCTGATCTAGTTCCATGAGGAACCGAGATCAACTCTGTGTTTGATTTAATGTTGTAATGTTGTCTTCCATGAGGTTGAATGGGTTAGGTCTACCCTCTTGTAAATTTAAATTATGATATGTGTTGTAAGAATTAATTTTTAATTCTATCTTATTTTTAAATTTTAAAATTTGAGGCCCTTTTCTTGTGTCTTAACTTGACCCTGGGTGTCCTAACTAAGTTTAAATTGACCCTGGGTTATACCCCATGGGTCTAGGGTCACTTTTGACTAGGATAATCTTTGGTTAACCTCCGTATGGTCACCTTAACTTCACAGTAAAGTTAAGTGACGAATTTGGAGGTATGGGAAGGATAGGATGAATGGAATCAACACTCAAGCCTACTTCCAAGTCATGGAATGACTCCATAATCCCCCAAATAATGGAGTGTTTTGTCTCTTTGTGCCTCTCTTTTGGTGGGAGTTTAGTGGGAGTTCCCCATAAAAAGAGTGGTGTGTCATCCACTCCTTTTTTATTTCTATTTTACCTATTATATTTTATTCCTCCATGTGTTGGAAAAGGGGTATAGTGTGGGACTTCATGAGTGGGGTTATTTTTTTATCCCACTTGAGGTAGTGGAAAAGGAGTAGGGTTATTTTTTATTCCCACTTGGGATAGTGGAAAAAGAGTGGGTTTATTTTTTATTCCCACTTGGGATAGTGGAAAAGGAGTGAGGGTATTTTTTAATCCCACTTGAGATAATGGAAAATGAGTGGAGTTATTCCACTTGAGATAGTGGAAAATGAGTGGGGTTATTTTTTAATCCCACTTGGGATAGTGGAAATGAGTTATAAAAGGGAGAAATCCTAGTGTAGAGGAGGAGTTTTTTCTTTGGAGGAAGGAAATTGGAGAGGAGACTAAGTGTGGAGCTCTTCATCAACTACATCCATAATAGAGTTTGTTAAGGTTAGTGAGCAAGTTTTCTCACCCTTGTATTTTCTGTTACTTGTTGATGAATGTTGTTATGCAAATGTTGTCTATGTGGTATTTCTATTTTTTTTTGGGTTTGTGATGGGTGTTTGAAAGAGCTTATTCCACTTGGAAGACAATACTCATCATGTGTGGGGAAGGGAAGGTGTGAACTTCCTCGAGTGCATTCTTGTTCTTGGTATATGGAAGCCTTGAGGGCATGTTTGTGATTTTGAGCAGAATGGCTATAAGGCTTGAGAGCCTATTTGGGATATCCCTAGGACTCTTTCTATTATTTGAATGGCTTGAGGCCATGAGAAAAGTTAAAGTTTGTTGGCTTGAGACCATGACAGAAGTTGTGATAAAATGTTGAGAAGAATGACACCCTTGAGGTGAGTGAGTCTACTTCCCTACTCTCTTTAAACTCACCTTAGTTGAGTTTTTGTGTTGTGAGTAAAACTATGGGTGTTGTGTGTTGTTTGTTTCTATTGTTGAGAAGTGGTTTTTGGTCTATTCTACCCTGGGTGTGTGAATGATCTCCCTAGCTCGGGGGTGACCCTCTTGCAGGTCTACGGTAGGGAGGAGAGTAACTTGTGTGGTGTTTCTTTCCTTGTGTGATATGCAAGTTTTCTGGGAGCTTATTGTGAAGCTTGGAGAAGATTATTGGATCTTGGAAAATATTTTATTTTCCTTAAGTCATATGGAGAGCCTGATCTTTTAATAGCTCCTTCCTTGTCAATTTTCCAAAAGGAGAAAATTATCTCTCTATTGTTGTATAAATTGTTATTTTTAGAGTTGTGAGGAAATCCTCTGTGATTGGTTTGATGTTTGTATTCTACTGTTCATTAAGTTCTATCATTTTAAAATGAGGAAAGGAAGAGAAAAATTATTTTTAAAAGGATATTAGACTTGTCTAGTTCCTTCTTCTTCTATTTGCAAAGTTGTGAGTTAGTTGATGTTTTATCTAAGTTTGTAAAAGTATTATTTCTGTGTAAGCTTAGTAGAAATATTAGTTTTAAATTTTGTTATAAGTCAAGTTGTAATTTTGCTACCATGAAAGAAATGAAATTTGGGTTGTAGTATTGCTTTTGAAATTACCGCCACCTTGAGGGTCTCTTCCTAGGATGGGGACCATTTCACTATTCACTATTCATTATTCACTATTCACTTTTACTATTCACTTTCCACTAATCACTATTCATTTTTACTATTCACTATTTACTTTTACTATTCACTTTTCACTATTCATTTGAAGGCAAAATATATGTAGTTTAAAACATTTGACTTGAAATAGAAATTTTAATCGAGGAAAGTGGGATTTATTTATGCATAATGTATAATACGAATTGAATAGATGTTTAAACTCAAAGTTGCAATTCAGAAATACATTGTTTATACAATTACAATTTAAAAAAAGCATAGGTAAATATATTTTAATTTTAAGGAAAAGTTTCTCAGAAGTTTTAACAATTATCCCAAATTAAATGACAGGAAAATGAAGAGGAAAGTATGATCCCTTCATTTACAAAGGACACTGAAAATAAACGCAAACAAGCCATCACAGGCATTCCATGAGTGGCCATTTTGAGCTCAACTGTAGATTTAGAGAATAAACGTCCAATTGAAAAAAAATAGAGAGAAAGAGAAAGAACAACTAACCTTGGAAAACAAAGAGGAGAAAATGCACGGCATTTCTGAATAGGGCTAAGAGAACTAAGTAAGTTTAACCTACCGTTAATCCTATTTAGGAATAGGTTGATTATTAAAATTAATTCAAATGTTGAACTAAAACCTAGAACGGAACCCTAGGGGGACTAAGTCGAGTGAAGTTAGCCAACCCTATTTAAATAATCTGGTTTACCAAGAAATTAGGAATAATGTAAAGGATACAGTGTTAACGTTGTTTGATAAAGAACGTGAAGAAGAAAAAAAAGGATAACATAAGAAGATCTTGCACAACGGGAAGGGGAATGAGATAGAAATATAATCAAAATTAAATTTCAGAGAAACGGTAAAATGAACGTGATAGAAATACAATCAAAATTAAATTCCAAGAAAAGGAAGAGAGGGAAAATGAACAGAGTTGGTTGAAAATGCTAAGTCTGAAGGAGGAGAAACTAATATGAAATTCCAGAAAATGGAAGAAAGAAAACAGATGATCATGCTTTGTTGAAAAATGATCTATCACCTAAAACAACTGATGTTCAAGTGTAATTCGTGAGATTAACCTAAGTCAGGAAACCACGCATTTTATTGCGTAGGGTGTGCACACATGTATTTGGTATGCTGCCAAGAACTGTATTGTTTTCACCTTAAGCGTACGCCACCGAGCACGCCTACGTGTGCGAGGGGTTTCTAGGGAAGCGTGGGAAAAAAATTTGATAGTTCGTATCATAACCACATGACGCATGTGAACATGACACGTGTGAATACGTGTTGTGACCGCATGGGAATTGTGGGCATGACAGCATGTGAACTGTTTGATAAACTGACTCAACGAAATGTGATCTCATGCAATGCAATGATTGTAGGACATACACAAAATGGATTTGTTGAAAAGGCTTTAGAAACTTTTAAGCAAATGCAACTGGCGGTGTAAAGACAAATCCCAAAACCTTTGCCAGCATCTTCACTATCTACCCAAAAATGGGAGCTATGGAACAGGGTATGGATACCCATATAAGCATAACTAGTGGAGGGGATTTCTGTCAAATATTTCACTTCTACTTGATTCTGCATCATAAGACTCTATGAAAGAGCTCTTATTTAATTAAAATTTCTATGCACAAATTGATAGAATCTAACCCTTAAGCAGAACCATTCTGTAACATTCTAAAACCATGATAGGACCAATTATAGCATCGATTGCCCACATAAAAATGTAAAAATAATTTATCTATTCTTAACTAAAAGATTAGAGGCACTAAAAATAGTAGCAACCATGATTTTCGCAAATTAAACAATGATGGAAAGAGATAGAAGAAGTAAAAATAATAAAGTACTTGTCTTGAGGCCAATGGGGTGATTTCACAAGGCTTGCAATTTTGAAGTTTCCATGGCTATGGAGTTTGCCCTCTACGCACTGTTGTTGCTTTGATTTAAGGTGCCCCTTTCACCTCACCTAAAATCTTGCAAATTTCTATGCTCGCCTGGGTTATTTCCTTCCTATTGTTGTCGCTCTCTTTTTCCCAGCTCTTAGTCATCAGAACCAACGCTGTAATGTAGAGACCAAGCACTACAATCCTCAACCCCCTCTCCATTGATTTCTCCTCATAGCTCATTTCACAATCTTCATTTGTGTCCCTTTCAACCCCCAAAAACCAATTTGATACTCTATTATAGAGAGATCAATCATGTCCTCAAAGAAAGACCCCTAGCACTCAAGAAAACTATGCATTGTTATTCCCCCCAAAATAGGGTAGGTTAAAATTTAATACAAAAGGGTTGATACACATTTAATAGTTTATAAGAATCTACGTGAAAAAGTACTTAGACATCGCTAAAAATGAATGGCATGGAAAAAGAAGTAGGTAAACCAATGTGAGCTTTCCATATATTTTCTTTTCTGTCATTTAACAAACTCCACCTCACCATGCCATGACTCTCTCTCTGTCTCTTTCTCTAGACAGTCCATTCGTTCACATAACTAGCAGATATTTATTTGGCTACAATAATTTTTGCCCCACCAAACTACGAACAAGGGGTTGTTACATCATACTCCTAGGACTAGACTTACTCCTGGAAGCCTGCAAGCGCTAAGATGCAGCCAAAGCACACACTAGTCCATGAAACTCAATACGATAAAAAAAATCAGGTTGTCACATGTACAATTACATGCAATCAGTCCTAGTACATGGGTAAGGAATAGACGAGACACTCATTTCCTACAAAATATACATTAGCATAAAACAATTTTCTCCAATCAAAATAAAGAATGATGCCAAGGAAACCAAGGAGAAAAGCCTCAACCACTTCACTGGAAAACTACACATGACCATAAGGGGCAATCCAGATATTACCGTTAGGTAACCAGATGATAAGACAACAACATGAAAATACTGCACTTGCAGGGTACAGTGGCTAGGGTAGGGAATAGGGCATGTGACTATCTCTAGTAACCACCATCAGGGAATATGAGTATGCTCGGGCCTGTGAGTCCAAGCGGAGTCAATACCCAATACCTACATCACTTTGATCACACGTCAAAGAAAATGTACATATAACATACATCATAGCCAATGAAACAGTAATCATGTAACCTAGCATGATAACCAATCATGTCAACATCATAATAATATCAAAATCCATCAAGGAAAAGCAACAACCATTAATTTGCACATATATACTAGCATAAACCACACAATTTTCTCATAAATTGTAGCAAAATGTGCTTTTAATATACAAAATTTCTAGTTCTCTAACTTTTCATATGCATCTATCTATAAAATGGAGCATACATACACACATATACATAATTTCAACCTCTGATTTCATAGCATGCATGACATCTCTTTACATATAATGCAATAGTTTGTCACTTTTCAAGACATAATGATGCAAATTTTGTTCTCTTCTATATTTTAATATGCAACTACTTACATGACAATTATACAACCAACATCTACATATATACTCATTCACATCACAAGGCTACATTAGGGGTTCATGTGGATGTCATAGTAACATCCATATCCAAAGTAACGATGAGTGCATAACTAATAACCATGTCCAATATCTATATCCATGTGTCTTGATGGCATTGACCCACCTAGTGAGCCCTTCCATACAAGCCACAATGACATATCTCTTGTTAGTGTAAGGGTTTTAGCCTCCAAGAGATAGTCAAACAATAGGAACGTAGTGAATTAGAGCTTAGAATAGCTCACACATACCCCCATTCTCAAGGATTTCCCTGTGTCTACTTCCTTGTATACACTCAAACGGGTGGATCTCACCATACCCGATGAGGAATCACATCACAACACAAGACCAGCATTCAAAATAGAAAAGTCAATTAGTTTAGCCACTAAGAATATAAATAACGAAGAATAAATCTTAATTCCAACAATAAGATAAGAAAATGCGCATAGTTTCAACAATAGATCAAATGTAACCACAAGAGTTACATGCCAAAGAAAATCATAATCCATGGCTAAACCAATACAAGCAAGATAAATGAAAGTGCTGGTCCCCACAAGCAAAGTAAAAGTCACCAATAACCGAAAAAAAGATTCACAATCTTTGAAATATACACATCACAACACTACGTGACTATCGCTAGTCACCACATGAGGAAGGAGGAAAACAAGCGTGACTATCTCCATAGTCCTTTATGTGGGTGTAGCCCACTCACGCAACCCTCACATGGAAAGGTATTGTGCCAGAACTCTGAGGTCACATACCTCATGCGGTGTGACCGCACATGGTATATGCCAAGTGGAGAAAGCATGCAATGGCCGAATACTAGATGGAAATGTCCTACTCATAGGAAGATCCCACATAGTACATACCCACAGAGAAAGCACGTCGAGCTACAGATTGAGCCAGAGGTGCACATGGCTAGGTTCCACTTGCATGCTAATAGATCAGAATCAAGGGCCTCTTGAGAGAACCCTCTACTCTGTGCGAGAACCACTCCTCTCAGCACAAGTAGGAACACAACATATATACTGTGTTGTCACATATCTAGGTACGTGGCATCATGTCCTCAAGCTCGGCTCGCTACAATCAGTGACACGACATCCTCACCAGCACTGTGTCAAAACACCAGTGGGGTGGCATCATATCTAAAACAATCACATCAAGGTAAGATCATAGTTGTCACAGCTGCTCATACCACCACTAATATCATCCTCAAAAACTTTGCAAATTAGGCTAACACTATATGAACCAAGTATCTAGTCCATTAATAAGGTGAAGTAGTGAGTACTTTCTCAAGAGGTTGAAACGATCGCCATCATTTCGTGCCATCATAATGTGTATGTCATGCAATTCCCTCCCAAGGAACTTTGTTGCTGCTACTACCCTCCACATATTTACCTATCAACAACCCTCGAGTTGGCAGTCACTAGGGTGACAACAAAAAACATATAGATGGTATGGTTTCTCCCATACACATAATCCATACATATCCTCCATGGATGCGTACATAGTATCATCATCCCATTGACACACATCTCAAGAATTGGTTAATCAAAACACTCAATAGGAATGCATCAATGAATGTTCACATAACAGGGAATACAATCACAATTTCTCTTATCCAGGCATAACTATAGCCCACATATGACTATGCAACATGATGCAAATATACAACTACCCAAAAATGGTATTCCCAAATCTCCATACCAATTTTCTCTTTTCACAAGGGCAACTCATTTACCCATAACATCATAAATTCACTTTGCAATTCTATTAACATAACACAATAGTGTATGAACATGTATAGCATCATCACTATCACTTTTACATCAATGCATAAACATAAGTAACATTTTTCACAATCATTATTACAGTCACTTCTATAATCACATAATGATATACATCTCATAATGACACATAATGCAACATCATGTCACAAGTCACAAGAATACCATTCATTCACAAGAGAATCAGATGATAATAACATAATGGAATGAGTTTTGTTTGAGGAACTCTAATCATTTCTCTTCATTCGCATCCATACATATTATCTTAAGTAACCATGGTTGTGTCAATGGTATTCAATTGCTCACTCAAAGCAAGATATGCAACATTCCTATTACCCTATATTAAGTATTTTCAGTTGCATTAAAATACAAACATTTAGCTATAAAGTCTCATTGAAATCCACAATGCAACTAAGAAGATCAACTTTCATCAACAAGATAAATCCACAAGCAATTACCGTTCTCATGTAAACTCATTAAGTAAGGAGGCACTAATAAATATGTAACCACTTTCAATTGCATAACCATAACAAACATAAGTTATTCTTCACTAATTATTTTACTTATTGCAATTTTAACATACTAATTAAATCCATAAGGCATTATTCTAACATCTTGTCAACTATTGACAACTAAGAAGAGAAGAGAAAGATAGATTTTATCTCAAGTCAAGACATTACATGCCATCCAATATTCATCATACAAACATGCAAATTCTACTAAAGGAAAGTTCAACACACCATTAGTATTCCAATGACTTCAATATTTTATCAAGGATGATAAGTTGTAGCAAATCAAGCACATTAGGAGATTATAAGAAAAATGAACAATCATCCAACACTTACAAGAGAGTATGGAACAATCACACTAATCTGTCCACATCTACAAACAATTGCATCCTATCATCCTTTACATCTATAATACAAGAAGGAATTACAAGAGCAATTCATGACCAATTAGGGTCATTTCATTCACTAGAAACATAAAGGAAGACACAAGAAGAGTCTATCCAAGCAAGGGTAATTAGGCAACCCAAGTTACCTTCAACCCGTAAACACACAAGAAAGAACATTCCTACCTTCATCTTATAACATGGGAGAGTGATCTCTCTTAAACATGGGAGACTCTCAACCAAGGTAAACACTCTAGTCCCATTGAGTAAGATAAGGCCAAGGAGGCTATTTCCTCCATGATTTCTAAGCATGGGGTTGTAACTTAACCCACAATGCCATGCTAAGGCATGAAAGCAATCAAAACTATTAAAATAATATAACAAGCTCACACCACACATGCCAAACATAGTGAAACATAGAAGGTTCGATTACACCAGAGCTCCTAGTGTGTGAACCTGGGCTTTGATACCAAATGTAACATCCCACCCCACAACCCCAAAGGGTAAGGGCCAAAAGAGGACAAGAATATTCTTTTGACATAAGTAGAAAACATACCCAGATACGTTTTTCGATTCAATAGATCGACACCATTCATGGCCAAGTATAGTCAAATGCGCAACCCGAAGAAGAGGACTAATTCACCCTCTAGAGAAAACATTAAAAAGCTACATTCATTTTAAACACCAAATCAAATGTTCTTAACCCCATATCTAATATAAACATGAATCCAAAAGCATCATAGAACAAGTGGATTCTGATACCACACCGGAATCCATAAACCAAATAGGAAACATCTCATTTCTTCTCATTAAATTACATGATTACATCCATTCTCTCAAAAAAGTACAACTACATAAAACAATATCCAAGAACAATGGCGTAGCCATGAATATGATACAATAACTGATAAAATAGATACAATAGAGAACATCTCCAACTGGTGTTCCAAAACCTGTACACTGGTCCCCAATGGTGGTGGTAATGTCTCCCAACCATGTGGACTCAAAAGATACCACCCCACCATGCTCAGAGGTAGTCACAAGGCCTAGACAAAAGTAACAAAGTGTTGGTATACATGACAGCCAACACTCACATCAATCACGGAGCAGACAATACATATAGCCAAAGTCATAACATAGAGATGCTCATCCAATAGCATGTCAGGTACTACTCATGACTACTAAGGTACAAGACACTAGGGTGCAGATCAGATGGAGTGTCATCATGCGTGCATGAACGGATGCCACCACATGGAAACAAGTGCATCTCTCCTACATACGAGGAGACTCAATCAGTCACAAATCAACACCCCACAAATGGATAACTCGACACCCCGCAGACAGATGGGCCTTCTCATGTGCATCCTTAGTCTTTACAAGCACTCAAGGCCATGCACAAGAACTCGGTATCATAGACCTAAGCTCATCTCATTTAACCAAATGAGGCATACAAAACCCAATTAAAATAATCCAATAAAAATAGGTGACACAGTAAGTGTCCTATCTGCATCCCCAAAGTATTTGGAATAGCCATAGAGGGTAGGGGATGTGTCTCAAGGACACCACATCTAACTCAATAGGAACACCAAATATTTTAAATATTAAATACAAAATTGAAAACTTTGATCTACAAAACCAAAGCTTTCAAGGACAGTGTAATTTATTGAAAATAGCCCTTGGACAGTTAGATCAACTATGTAATAAGTCCAGTGACCCCTATTGATCACATCAAAATACTAAGCTAGTTCCCATGTCAGGCTTCTCAAACTGCAAACTACCATCCTAAAAAGAGAAGGACTTATTCATGTGAGTGTTGCTAAAACACAATAGAAAGAAAGTGATCTCAAGAATGCAATGTTGCAGGATTCAAACATAGGGTATGTCTTAAACCCTTAACACTATTCATGGACAAGGCACATATACTTTTTGGTAGAATGTGCCCAAAATTATTCATCTCGAGAATGTGATGTTTGTAGAATACTCAAAAGGATTTGAATCGATTTAAAATCTATGATAGTTTGAATGTGTAAGTTTCACACAAGGGATGAAAATTGTCTGCAAGAAAGAGAATAAAGAGGATCAAAATGAAGTCATCTAATGATTATAGGATATTTACAAAATTGATTTAATGAAATAGCTTTAGATATCTTCAATCAATTGCATTTGTAGGTGTAAGCCGATTTCACAATCAAAGGATATAAAAGCTTATAAACTTTCAAGAAAGAAATATTAATAGCTATAAATCTCATGTCCATGGCCCTACCAATAGATAAAGTATACACACTAGTAACCGAATGCCTCAAAGAGAAGTTTACCCATGCAATGAAATATTCACAGAATATGCAAAGTTGATTTGTTGAAAAGGGTTTAAGAAACTTTAAAGCACTGCAACTGGTGGTTTGTAAAGCTAGACGCCACAACCTTAGCCAACATCCTCACTGCTCGTGCCAAAATGGGAGCGATGGAATAGGGTATGGATATCCATCAAAAGATAATGGAAGGGGGATTTTAGTCAAAAGTTGTAGTTTGTAAGTTCCTTGGTAAACATGTATACAAAATGTGGAAGTGCATACAGGGCATGTGAACTATTTGACAAACTGACTCAATGAAATGTGATCTCATGCAATGCAACGATTGGAGGACGTACATAAAATGGATTTGTTGAAAAGGCTTTAGAAACTCTTAAGCAAATGCAACTCGCGGCGTAAAGCCAAATCCCAAAACCTTTGCCAGCATCTTCGTTGCCTGCCCAAAAATGGGAGCTGTGGAACAGGGTATGGATACCCATATAAGCATAACCGGTGGGGAGATTTCTGTCAGATATTTCACTTCTACTTGATTCCGACTCATAAGAATCTGTGAAAGAGCTCTTATTTAATTAAAATTTCTATGCACAAATCTAGAGAATCTAACCCTTAAGCAGAACCATTATGCAACATTCTAAAACCATGATAGGGCCAATTACAGCATTGATTTCCCACATAAGAATGCAAAAAAAAATAATCTATTCTTAACTGAAAGATCAGAGGGACTGAAAATAGTAGCAACAATGATTTTGGCAAATTAAACAATGAAGGAAAGAGATAGAAGAAATAAAAGTAAATAAGTACTTGTCTTGGGGCCAGCGGGGTGATTCCACAGGGCTTGCAATTTTGAAGCTGCCATGGCTATGGAGTTTGCCCTCTACGCACTGTTATTGCTTCGATTTAACGCGCCCCTTTCACCTCGCCTCAAATCTTGCAAATTTCTATGCTCACCTGGGTTATTTCCTTCCAATTGTTGTCGCTCTCTTTTTCCCAGCTCTTAGTCATCAGAACCAGTGCTGCAATGCAGAGAGCAAGCGCCACAATCCTCAACCCCCTCTCCACCCATTTCTCTTCATAGCTCATTTTGCAATCTTCTTCTATGTCCTTTTCAACCCCCAAAAACCAATTTGATACTCTATTACAGAGAGATCAATCATGTCCCCGAAGGAAGACCCCCAGCACTCAAGAAAACTGTGCATTGTTATTCCCCCCAAAACAGGGTAGGTTAAAATTTAATACGAAAGGGTTGATACGCATTTAATAGTTTCCAAGAATCTGCGTGAAAGGGTACTCAGACGTCGCTGAAAATGAATGGCATGGAAAAATTAGGTAAACCAGCGTGAGCTTTCCAGATATTTTCTTTGCTGTCGTTAAACAAACTCCTCCACCTCACCATGCCACGACTCTCTCTCTCTCTCTATAGCCAGTCCATTCGTTCAGCTAACTAGCAGATATTTCTTTGGCTGTGCAATAATTTCTGCCCCACCAAACTGCGAACACGGGATCGTTACAAGCAACACTCAACCTACTTTCAAGACTTGATACTAATATCATCCTTATATAGTTGACTGAATTTTACTGCAGTCCCTTCCTAGGGCAAAAAGGACACCACTCCACACATTGGAATTTAATGAGCAAATTAGAGGAGGAGCTTATTCCAAGGTTCTTGTCCAAATACAGAGGCCCACTTATCATTCATAATATGACCAACCTCAAGTATTGTAACATCTATGAATGTAAGGTTCACTGGTTTCTGCTAACTGGTTTTCCCTTTGACTGAGATGAAAACAACCTTCGCTTCTATAGATGAATGAGCAAAGGCACTTAACCAAGAATTGCAGCTTGTCAATATCAGTCCAAAGATTGTTTGGGCAGTACACTATATGAGGTATCAATTGTTCTCACCAAAATTTACAAAGTCTTCGTTTTCACTAGATCAATTACCATAATATTAAAAGTATCTACATATTTTAATTCATAAGTTTGTTTCAAAGGATTTAAGGTCTCATCTAACCTTGCTGAGGTCAGTTGAATTTCAAAACTTCATTGGTGATCACATTACAGGATTACATAGTAAAGGAGATAACAAAATTCACAGTATTATAAATAGGGAAAGGCCAATCAAAGTGCACTATGATCTATAGTAGCTAGTCATATTGACAGCCATACTATTGAAGTGTACCTCAAAGTGAAGGGGACATCATCTACAGTCTTGAAGTTTATTAAATAGTCATAAAACCTTGTTTTACTCCCAAGGATTGGTAGTGTGTCCATGATAAAGTGTCCACACCATAAAGTGATAAGATCCCTAATCAGCACACTGTATAAGGAAGGTAGATAAACATTGCAGTTCATACCAAGTTTCAGTCTCTACTAAAATCGGAGTTTCCAACTAGAACTAACAGCATTTTCTTCCTATCAAATGAACAAAAGAACTTACATCAAGATGTCAGATGTAGTCTTTTCATTTCCAGAGTGTGACAAAACTGGTCATGAATATCTTGTCATTGGTTTTAAAAGTTAAAAAAAAAACCAAAAATCCACTTCTTTTGCCAGCGTCCTCACTTCCTATGTGCATATGTATGGTCATCGATTAATGCAATGGTAGGGAACTTTTGTTAACATTATAGATGTAATTGCTCAGGTAGACATGTATGCAAAATGTGGAGTTATGGACAGAGACATCGTAAGAACCGTTTGACTGAATGCCTCAAAGAGATGTTATCTCAAGGGACGCAATGATTGCAGGGTACGTACAAAACAGTTTTGTTAAAGAGGATTTAGATACTTTCAATTACATAAAAGTGACATGGATAAGGAAGAAAAAAATTGCATCTCGTATTAGCACCCATGAATTTTACATTAATTTTACATCTTGATAGCAATTACAATCAAACGCATAGCGATATGGTTGACCCTTAATGTACATATTTAGTTTATAGGAAGAATGATAATTTCAGAAGAATATGGTGTTGAATGTGAGAAAGAGAAGCTGGTTGTTGAAGGGACGTCATTAACGTTCAGCAGTATCCTCCCTCTTTAAGGAGAATACTTGTGAACTGTTGGACAAAATGTCTCAAAGAACTCAATTCAAGAAATGTAGTGCAGAAAATGTAATCGATGAGAAAGGATTTAAAACTTGCAAGCCACTGTCACACTTTTGAATTGACATATCACCCTTCATTTGAATCCATTACATTCCTTTTTCGAAACACATGCTGAAGTGTTCATTACACTCATGACTGAATAAGAAAGAGTTATGGTAGGATAGGGTTTGATTGCCTAGGGTAATCTATCAAACCCTAGATGGGCAGATTCTCATTATGGATGAAAAAAAGATCAGGGAGCAGTGCAGTACCTAATCCCTATGTCTTCAAGCCCAAGTGATGTCTAAATGAGAATGGTGAGAATGTTTTCTAAATGAGCACAGTGAGCAGTCATGAGAGGTGTGTAGCAAGGGTATCATAATGACATTTGGAGGATTTGTAAGAAGTGAAACATTGCCTTGAACCCTTAATACACTTGTGAGAACGTTGTCATGTTATAATGTATAGAGGATAGTCAGCAAAAGGAGATGTTTTAGCACTGTCAAAGACCACTATATGAGGACTATTTTATCATACATAAGTTGCATGATAGTAGATTGTTTTCATTCGGTCCTTATAAACCTCACAAAGCTCAAGGGAATGACCATCTAGGTATCGGGACCTAATGAATGAATCCAAAGTAGCCCTTCAATGTAGTTAGGACTGTTATGATGGACATGGACGGCTACCACATCAGTATGTTGTTGTCATTGGGATGATCTAATAAACCCCCTTCACCAGAGTTATGCTACTATCATACTCAAGACTGTTTACCAGTCATAGTCTCTTATGGTCAGAGGAATACATTATGTGATATGGAAAGGTTAGTACTAAATCACCTTTGTAGGGGTATATTGAGACTCTCTCCAAGAGCAATCTCCTCAATAAGTCCATGTTGAACTCACGTCCAACCTAGGTGTAGGCTCCTCGGTCTTGTTATTGAGATTTCATCGAAGAGTAATCATATCAACACATGATCTACAAGAAACAAGAGATCTCTAGCCTCACCAAATTCTCCAAGTATCCATGAGCACCTCCATGATCAATCCATGCTAAACTCCAAAGGCAAAACTGAACTATCATGAAGCTCCCAAACACATGACCAATGTACTCAATACCAAGAGAACCAACAAGATCATTGTCAATGCTCCCACTACATGTTTGCATCATCTACGAACATATCATGACATCATGAGCTAACATCTCCTCAATAGAAGATCAATGTCTCATAAGAACATATCATGCTTCAAAGAGCACCTGTATCATGCCAACACTACTGTGTAATCAAGAGTAAACTTAGACACAATATCATCCATCCTATAAGAAAAATCACCTGTCAAACCTAACAAATCATAGCCAACACCTCAAACAAAGACTCCAAGAGTCCTCCATGGTACTAAGATGTCAACATCTCCAAATCACATAAAGTAACCATCCCCTATCAATAGAACTCAAGATGCTAAAGAACTCTCACCGCATACAAAAACATGATCTAAGAGCTCCTCCATGACACCAACAACCACTGCAAAAGAGCATACATCACCAAAGTGATGAATCCACATCATTGCCAAATCTCCAACTAAACCATGATATCAAGCTACACATGGCATCATGATAACCATATCATAAATGAATATCATCCATGGGCTCAACACAATCAATGAATCCCACTATGACACCAATAGCTCTAAAAAGGTTGAGTAAACCATGACTCCAAACCAAGAAGATAAATAACTACTTATAAACCAAGGACCAATCCAGCACCACCAACAATGCATCTCCATAACAACCATGTCATGCCAAGTCCCAACCAAACAAGGAATCTCCATAACACCATGATCACCACCTAATATACCTGCACCAAACTCCCACCAAGTCTCTACAATTATACCATATAGTCAACAAGTCTAGGTCCCATAACACAACTGTATTAGGTAAAACCATCTCTATCTATCTCATAATGATAACCATACCAATAAACCAAGTGACCAAACTAGGTCAACCAAATATAATCTGCATAAACATTAAAATATATATGGGTATAAACAACCCACATCTAATCTATATATGCAACCTATAAGTATAGACAACCTACAACATTGTACAACTTGTAGATCTCACATTGTAACATGCAAATTCAACCATACAATAGTAATCATGTCAAGTAAGGATAATAGGAGATAAACATGTAAGTTTTCCATCACTCAAACACTAAATTACCTCAAATTCAATTTTCCACAAACGCACAAAGTACAATGGTCAGAGGGAACCATCAAATAGCTCAAACAGAAATTCAAGTGAAAAATCACATAATAATATCTTCAAATCTAATCCATTGTGTAGTGCTCAAAAACTCCATTCCATCACTTATAAGAAGTCCAAAATTGGACACCGTATGCACAAGATATGACCATCCAAGTCCAAAAAGTACACTTATCTTCCAACTATAATTTTCTATCCAATAAGGAAAAATCTGGTAAAATGTTTGACGCTAGTATGTACTATTAGAAAGAGTTTTTTGTTGACCATAAAAAGTTGAAAATCTGACATGCTAGGCAAATGTTATGGATCCCAAAAGAAAATGCCCTCCAAGGGCTAAAAAGGGCCCCATAGGGACATGTCTGTATAGTTGGCACAATCATGACATTATCATTATATAGGGTGACACCAATGGAGGCACACTAGTGGTAGGTTGGTAGCGGTGGCACCTTGGACAGTGCTCAAGCTAGTGAATGGTGGACTCCAAAAAATTAGTAAATTCATTTTAAGATTTCAAATTCTCCATAATGCAAAGGTAGACCTAAAATCACATTTGAATCTATTTAATTTTTTAAAATTTTGAAATCCCCATGGTGGGGGCTCAGCTCTAGCTCGCCCAATCTGGGACTGAAATCAGGGGCTAAGTCCTGCCGGCCCGATGATCGTCCATCAGGGGGACAATAACAATCCAACTGGGGCTGAAACCCCAGTATGCTAACTGTCAACCCCTATACCCTATATTGTGTTGTACCTGCCATGGTGGGGGGTCCATTAATGGGCACCCCCCACCCATTTAAATTTTCTTTTCTTTTAAATATAAAACTCTACATACACCATACGTCATGCCAGTAAACTACCTATACAGAAGAATATTGTGAGAACCTACAACTATACCTTCAACCTCTTTTCTATGACTATGTCATAGGACTGTATAGAGGGAATATACCTGCTATAAATTCCATTAGGGCAAAAATGGACAAAAAAAATTTGTCACAAAATATAGTCAAGTTATATATGAAAATATAGGTTTTTGGCCCTTTTGAACCTAATGGTGAGGTTTATTTTTTCCCAAGAGGTATACAACAAAATCTCACCTCCAAAACCCCCACACAAAGAGCCCTAACTAAAAACCTATCAACCAAAACTTAATCAAACCCCATATCTAGAGCAACCCAAGTCTGAAAACACACCTACAACCTTGAAAATACCTTCATTCCTTTCCTACAAATCCATAGATTCAACTATACACAAAATCTACTCATAGTAAGGGCTATAAAACTAGGAATATCTCTTCCCACAACCATAGCAACTTGGCTCTGATACCAAATGAAGGGAAATTTATAGCCATAAAGATAATTTTCACATAACCCTATGAGAGATATTTATGCAAACAAGCATTTAGAAGTCCATATGCTGAAGAATAGACAAACATACCATCAAGGTGACACAAGATATACCCTAGGAAACCCCTCCATGAGGGAAAAACCTAGCCTCCAAAAGAATACACACCCATTGTATTATCACATGAACAAAGATTACAATAGATAGCCTCCATGAATATTTCTAAATCATCAAGCTCCCTAATTACACTCCATGGGAACAAGCAAATGAGAATCATGTAACCACACATCCCAACCCATGCTTCGTCTCCTCACATATGCAACCTACAAGAGAAGCTCAATACAATGACAACCCACTCAGTCTACCAGCAAGCCAACATCTGAAACAACCAACCTAAAAAACTACTCATGTGCTTCCTTGTATAGAGATAAACTCACACAAATACAAGATGTAGTATGGTAAAACCATGTATCCCAAAACCATGAGTATACAAAATCATTGACCCCCACATTTAATTAAATTGGTACTAAGTTTTATCTTTTTCCCAATATTAAATAATTTTCTAAATAAATATATAAGTATCATATGTGTCCCACACACATAAAATAACTAACACAATGTTACATACAAATTTTACAAGTGGCACCCAAATAAATATGTAATATGGTTAAACACATCACTTAAGATGCACCACAAATAAATATTTATTTGACATAATATAAATAATTAATTTTTATGCAAGGTGTACAACACTCCTATTTTGTAACATAACAATGTTCGTTCCACATAGCCAATGGTGCAACAATGTGCTCAATATGAAAGAACAACTTAGGAGAGACATACAAGTGAAAATAGCTAATGGATTCTTCACAAATTCTCAACCAATTAGTCTTTACACACTAATATTTTAGTTCTCCACCAAACTCATGAAGTATCTTGTACAACCTCTCAACTCTTACATTTTTTATTTTATATGGTGGTAGAATTGGAATAGAAAACATTCCATGATGAATCAAGAAAAATGGACACAAATCAAGAGGAATTTAAGTAGAAACATAAGAAAAACCTACACAAATTCACTCAATCAATGATTGTCCCAACACAATATGATCTAGGCATTTTATATCTAGTACAAGGACAATTACTACTACAAAATATCACCAAGTGGACTTGATCTCAATAATGTACAACTATCAAAAAGAGGCCCAAAACTGAAAATATAGATTAAAATCAAATTAGAATGAACTAATAATACTAGTGTGTAAAACTCAAAAATTTATGCAATTTAAAAATACACCCATAAAGGAGCTTATATGTGCCCAAATAAGGCCCTAAGATGTCCCTAAATTGGAACTATACAATAATACATCTAAGACTTTACAATTTATAGAAAACTGTGCATCAAAATAAAATAAATTACCTACACCACCAAAAAATCATGTAGACAAATAACCCAAATAAAATATTTGAGAAAAGGATATTGTATGCTTAAGATATAGCCTCCCAAATAACACATGCAGAAGGTAGAACTCCATTGGTAAAGCCTCCTTCACTAGCAAAGTTAATAATATCACTAAATTTGTAACCTCCACCACATTTAAGTAGATTCTACCAAAATGATATGAAAGTTAGTTAATTGACAAATAAAGAAAAAAAGGGGACCTTTAGATCTAAGGAATTATGAAGTTTAGGATTAGCCACCAAATATGTTGCTAAAAATAGCTAAGTCTTGCTAGGTTTGGAGATCTACTAAATCTTCCACCAAATGGTGGTCTCTATGTGAAGAGACTAGAAGCTATTTGAAGGAGCAGTAAACTAGGAAGCTCCACTCAAAATACTAGATTTATTGTTTATATTGTGAGGTAAGAAAGTTATAAGGTCATGTATACCTTTGATTCAAGGGGCATATAAACCTTATACAATGTTGTGATAGGCTTAGAAAAGATTCCAATAGCCCCTAAATGGACCAAAGAGCTAATAAATTACCATATCTTGCTATCCATGATAGCCATGATAGTTATAAGGCCCATTCCTATACAGTGCCCCCAATTAAATATATAACCTACAATATATGTAATACAAAGTTTATATTAGTATTAGTTTTCTTATATTTTATTTTGTATGAAATATATTTTTTCGAATGTAGAATATAATTCACCTATGTAGAATACTTGAGTTAATGAGAAAAAGAAAGGGATTCTACAATATCCATGGTACAATCTATATGGCCAAGGAGGTGGAATTTTTCTAGAGGACCTAAGGCAAAGTGTTCTAATTTTAATGATTTGATAATAAATCTATAGGTTTTTGGACCTTTCTTATGCAACGATGAGGTAAATTTTATCAAAAATTCTTTGAATGATGAGTGATCTAGAGATTCCCAATAGAAAACCCTTCCTTTAATCCATTGTATATCTAGCATCTTGTGTCTAATTTAGATGCGATAAAAGGGAAAACTAACATTTTTTAGACAATTTGGACTTAATTGTATGTTCAAATTTACTCCATCAATCTCTAAAATAAACCTACAATATAAAGTCACAAAGATAAACCCCCTAGAATCTAGTATTGTTATATATATTCTTTATGATTTTCTAGTTCATCATTCAATACAAGATCTAAGAGAATACTAAAATTTTCAAGAATCTACCAGATCTACAACCCAGGTCTCTCAAAAGGACCGTCAAGAATCAATCTCACAATTTCTTATACCATGTAAATTTGTCTATGGAGAGAGCCAACCAAGATCAAGGAGCTCAATCAAAGCACAAAGAGTACTGAAATGAGAGAATTATTATATTTTATCATTTAGCATGCAAATATACAAATGAGATTGTTATACAAGAGTACATGAGGTGGGTATATTTAAGATACAACACCAAAAGATGTGAATGTACAACTAGTGTCGGATATATGACATATACTCACATGTGTGTAGAACAACTCCACCAAAGAAGGAAAAGATTCAAGTGTAAAATATGAAAAATGTATAAAATTAAACAAATTAAAATGCATGATCATGGAAAGAGCTTTCTAGTGACTATAATTTTTTTCTTAAAAGAATACTTACGTTGAAGTTAGGTCTACTTTTATAAGAGTACTTGAAAAATATTAAAAAGAGAATTGAAACAATATTCTAGTAGAATATTATGGAAAGGAAAGAATATTTGATGGAAAATATTTCTTGGTGGTACTATTGGACTATGAAGCATTGTGGAAAAAGTGTACATGTGCTTTCTAGAAGCCCTCAAGTGTTTTGAAATGAAAAGAAAGTAGGAAATAGTTAGGTGAGAACTTATATAGAACACATAAAATACTCAAATCCATAGAATGTTTGAAAATATGCAATGGAATGGACTATACAATTGTCTCGAACTATAAACTACTATATAGTGTAGACTTTTAGTAAAATTAGAGAAAAAAAAATTATGTCAAGAATAGACAAATTTACAGTCAATCTTCTTGTCTCATACCTCCTTAATATAATGTTGATGATGCTAGATTTCACCCAATAAGCTCATAAAAATATTTTACTATAAAAACTCTAAAATATTCAAATTCAATCAAATAGGAACAAAAAAAATACCCAAATTTAAAAAAATCAACAAAGAAGTTTATGATACCAATTGAACTAAGTTCCTAGTGTGTGAAAGCATAATAACGAGTTACACCTTTGGCTCATCTTGGTTTTGGTTTAAAATCATTTTTTTTTTAATGAATGATTTTGGAAAAGTCTAAAAAAAACACTATACTCAATATAGATTTCTATGTATACATATATGTATGTATACACACACATGCATATATGTGTGTATGCAATACATACATATATGTGTGTGTGTGTGTATACATACATACATGTACATATGTGCTTACTTACTTATATGTACATGTATATAAGTATGTGCGCGCGCGCACACACACACACACACACACACACACATAACACATACATATATGTATACATAGAAATCTTATATATATATGATTGGTAGATCTCAGTTTTTAGCCTGGACCGAGGGTGGGAGACCCTCTTCCTGCAACTTTATCGCCAAAGACCACATCTAGGGGGTCCCAGTCCAGCGAAGACATAAGGTCTGCGAGCTCTTTGGCCCAGTGGGGTTTGAACATTGGTGGCCACCACAACAACCATGTGAGTTGACCATTGAACCACGCCCTTCCTAGCATATATATATATATATATATATATATATATATATATATATATATATATATATATATATATATATATATATATATATATATATATATATATATATATATAGATATATATATATATATATATATATATATATATATATATATAATTTTTTATTGGGTGACATTTTACCATTATACATAATTTTCAATATAAATAAAATCTATGAAAAATAATACAACTTATTAGTATAATTGATATAAATTGATAGTATTTTTTGTTAAAGTTACTTAGGTTTTTAGCCTAGTCCAAGCCCATAGAGACCCTTACGCAGATCTCTTCCCGTGACTTTAGCATCGAGACCATAACTGGGGGGTCTCATTCCCCAAGGCATTATCAACAAGTTCAAACCTGTGAGCTCATTAGCCCAATGAAGGCCCAGAACCTATGAGAACAACAACCCGGCAAAAGCACATATCCTGCGAGCACGTCAGCCCAGCAAAGGCACAAGGCTTGTGAGCTCTTTGGCCTAGTGGGGTTTGAACCTTTGTGGCTGCCACAACAACTATGCGACTTGACCACCGAACCACGCCCTTATCAAAAAATTGACAATTTTTAAATAGTAATTTCGGTGGCCTATTAATATTAAAAAATAAAACACATTATTGTAGTGAAAGCTAGTCACACTTATTTGAAGATGGTAATGTTTGAACTGCATCCCATACATCACATCTAACATCAATACATGAAATTGATCTCATATAATTAGTTAGAAGTTAGTTTTGTTTGTTCTATTGCTTGAATCATTGATGAAAAGTGTTGATTTTATCAACAACAATTTTTTTTTATCTAGAAGTCTTTTCCTTTGGTCCAATCTCAATGATAACTTTAGAGTTTAACCAACATTCTAAATGTACATTTGATTGATTGTATTTATTAATTAATTGAAATTTAGAATATGAGGTGGCTTCTTCAAAAACTCTCAATTATACCTCATTATTAATAACTTTTGGGATAAACATAATTGCCCCTCCCAAAATACTTCTAGTGTGATATCTAAGGAGTCAATAGGCTCTTACCATTCTAAAATATAAAAATTGAACTGAACTAAACGTTTTCAAATACTAGAACAAACATTTTAAATATATAACACACATACAAATAAAATAAGAGAGAGAGTTCATAACATTTTAAATAAAATAAATATAAATTGACAATCTCAAATAAACCACTTGTATATATGAAAATATTACACCCAACTTTATAAAAGAACTATTAATCTGAAGCAGAATATTTCCACAGTCCATGAAAGTTTTAGTAGTTTCCTGGATTAAATTGTGTTTTTCTTAATTTAGTTGGGATCAAACTATATAATCCATCTTCAAGACAATGAGAAGAGATTGATTGAAAATAAATTATTGTTTAAGATATCCACCAAAACTACTCACAAATCTTATCAAAATAATCAACCCAAAAAAAAATTAAAAATATATTTTATAAAAATATTCATAATATTTTATTGATTAAAACAGAAGTCATCCCTGCGGGAAGAGATTTCAACATAACACGTAGGTGTTGAAATTATTCCATGTCACTTAAACACAAGAAAGGCAATGAAATATTTTGCTGTTCCTCAGTATCTAAGCAGGACCCTGATTGAGAAGCGAATTCGAAAGATCATAAGTGAACTTGATAAGTTGAGAGAGAGTTTGAGCATCTCCTGCGACTTGATACCTGAACACCCTTTGCCATGGCACCTCGTTCAATAGGTTCTGGCACCTGTATGGCTCGTTCTCGAAATTCTTCAGAGCCTGCACGGCTTGAGAAACTTGGTATTTGTTTCCAGATAAATTATACAAATTCTGTTCTGCCGTTTGCGCCCGGAGTCTTATTGAATTGAAACTTCCAAGGCACTTTTCGTAAGGGGGGTTCCGCAATGCTAGCCCTTGAACACGCTTGAACACGTATTCGGCTTTATCGCGCAATTCTTTGGCTTTATTGTAGGCTTGCTGGGCCAAACTGTCTTCTGCACGTGTAAACACAGTTCCAGGCCCATTCATTACTAAAACCAGGGCTATTGCAACTTTTAAGAATAGATAACCCATCGTTTCTTCACATACAATCACAACTCTCTCTCTTCTGCTGTCTTATACTCAGTCTGACAGTAAACGAATATATATATTTTTCGCCCATAAATTGAGTATTATATAGTTAACTTTCATTGTAACTGACAAGGCTTTAGTGGTACAAAATTTATTACATATAATATTTTTTAAAATTTGTGTTTGGTAGTAGAATGACAAACATTTATAATCAAACAAATATTTGTTGTAGGAAATACATTTACAAATATTTACAGCTCTTTAGTTGAATAAAGTATTAGAAAAAAAAAAGTTAAATGCTAGTATAGATATATTAAATGCATTTATCCAGAAGAAATTTAGAATTAAGTTGCGATCTCCTATATTAAATTTATTTTGTTAAAAAAAAAAATATAGGTCCGTATTTAAAGTTTTTTAAATTTTTATACAAATATATTTAAGATATTTATATTAATAAATATTAAATTCTCATGAAGTAAATCTAAAATAAAATTTAAATTATTTTCAATTTTGATATCCATAGTTAGTAATCAATTGTTTGTCAGCATTATGCCATTGCAATAATAACCACTAAGTCACATGCTCCAAGCTTATCTATGTAGGAGATAACACTTACCTAAGTAAACTCCTACCTATGCAGTTTATCTTATTGTTCATAATAATGCTAGGATAACAAACTAAATCCATAAATAAAATATTGCAATGGAATTAAGAATGATGCCAATTCAACCAAGCATATGAATATTTTTACATCCTACCTTAAAAGTGTGATCTCCCTGTTAGGCCAATACATCTAGTTGTGTTTGGTCTCTTTTCTATTAGAGAATAGTTTTGTGCATTCATTACAAATTTGGGATTGCAAATTTAGAAGTTCAATAAATGTCTTAAAATACTAGCACATAACATCAAATCACACAAGTTTGTATTATGTTGGCTTCTAATGAGAAAGGTACATGGGGTCCATTGGCCAAATTTAAATCTCTAAATTTTATTTAGGCTCACACGAGTTTTCACTCCCATACACATCCTTACAACCATGACCCCATCTTGGATTAGCTCAATTGCAAGATCAAAGTGCATAATGACTAGGTGATCATAAATGTGTGCATAGAAGTGATAATTAGATTGATACATTGAATGTATGGGGATATGTACATAGGCATAAAATATGACAATATGCATATGAATGTGTGCAAAGAAGAATAGACAATAGCTAGGTAAATGTATCCAACCTTGTACAAGATTGTGCCACTTATCACCATCTATATGTACAAAGACTTTTCCCCAAAATGTGAACAAAATTAAAATTTGTGAAATGATATGGTTATGCAAATTTAACCATTACATTTTTATACCACTTTGAGGTGCATTTAAATCCTCAAAAATAATACATCACTAGGTATGTAGCACTCACAAAAATACATATACACAAAAGAAAGTATTAAGACACTCAAAGGATATGACCCATGGAATCCATATAAACTAATGGAACCTACAAGATGTGATCATGTCTAGATACACAGGTATAATGTGTGTTATCCAATGTAGGTCTATAAGATAGAGAAAAAATATTCTATGATTAGCTTCCACATAACAAGTAAAAATCAAATACAAAATAGGAACATTAGTGAGCATTGTATGCCCCTAATTGATTTCTAAAATGTCTTGAAGGAATTGAAGCAAAGGGAGATTATGCATGATAGTAAATTTCATCCAAAAATAAGTATGTGAGTACATCATCATATAGCATATGAGAAATAACAAATATATCACTAAAATATCATTTACAAACATATGAATAATGAATCTCGATAAGTATTAATGGACTAGAGGTTTGATCATGTGTAAGATATGAATGTTGCCTACATCATGGGCAAGGTAATTGTGATGTGGCCCTTAATGGCCAAGAGCACTCATATAGAAATGATGGCATATCCATAATTGTGATGGAACCAAATCAAAGCTGATCACTCAAGATAAATCATACCAACAATGATCAATGATTATAAGAATGATGCCAATAGGAATAAACCACACCAATGTTGATCAATATGGAATAACCATAGCAATTGTGATGAATGGAGATAAACCATACCAATGCTGATCAATGGAAACAAACCATATTGCTGGTGGTTAATCTAATCAATGGGAGATCCCCCATTGTAAAATATTTATGAATGATATAGATATTTATGATCAATAAATGAATCTAGATTTTTGGTATGTTGATATAAGATTAATATACAAATGATGGATCAATGTAGGATTAATAAAGGACTCTAGATAGTTATTTAGTTACAAATAAATAGATTGACATGCCTCCAAATAGTTGGGAATCAAAAGTCTAATTAGATTCTCTTGAAAAGAGATTAGCAATCTCCCCAAGGTCTTTGAGTTGTTGTTTCTTATCTTTGCAGGATAACTCAAGGAGAAATGTTTGTTGTTTTACAAGTGGCCTACTAGGAACATTTTGAAGCTTAAGGGACTATTCAAATTAAGCTTACTTTTGTGTATATTTCAAGGCCATCATGCACATTGAATAAATGAAAAAATTCTAGCACACACACAAGAATGATTTGCAACAAACTAAATTAAAATCTAATCTACTACTCAAATAAAAATAAAAATAGAGGAGTTAGACAAATAGATCCTATAATTCTAAGAAGGAAGAAGGAATTCTATTGATATAGGAGCATCCCAGGGACAAGAGTAATCTTGCATAAACCAAATATATTTGCTTTCACTTTGTTTGTTTGCAGGTTTTCATTTGACAATTAGTTGTGGAAGAAGCTATCATATTTCACCATAATTTGAGATCTAGACTTGTGGTCTTTATATTATGTTTGGTTAAGGTGCATACACATCATATCCATGTTTCAAAAGAAATAGATCACCATAGAGGCATAACTTAGTTTGTGAATATTTGTCAAGATGAAAGACATGCACAGTTTCAACTAATCCTACTTGCATCTCAATATACAATTTGCACTACCAAAGGAACACATGCGAAGATACATTAAACCTAGGATGATGTACATTGAGCATTGCATTGGGATTCCCCATTCCATTATCACCGCATTGATCAAAGTGTTGCAAGGTGTGACCCTTGGTCTTCTTGTTCAGCGCTGTGCTATAGTGGTTTGTGAAAAGGGCTTAACTGCCTCCCGTACTTGTTAAGTCAAGTGGTTGTATCAGGCATTAACAGGTCGATCTTTTGGTGCAACGGCAACTAATAGTTGGTATCAAAGCTAAGGTCATGGGTTCAAACCCCACACTTGCGCTGGAGGGGATTGTTGCAAGGTGTGACCCTTGGTCTTCTTGTTCAACGCTGCGCTGTGGTGGTTTGTGACAAGGGCTTAACCACCTCCCGTGCTTGTTAAGTCAAGTGGTTGTATCAGGCATTAACAGGTCGATCTTTTGGTGCAATGGCAACTAACACAAAGGACTTGTTCACATTGGCTAACTACATGTTTCATGTATCCTAGAGATTTACGCCACCTTGAAGCCAACACAAATCATTTTGGAAGTCTAAGATTGCTATATGTGTGTGTGTGTGTGTGTGTGTGTGTGTGTGTGTGTGTGTGTGTGTGTGACTCGTAGCCATTAGGGATCATCAAGAGGGATTTAGAAAGAATTTAGTAGAGGGTTCGAGGTCCAAGTGCAAATATTAGGATGAATGTTTAGAATGTAGTCTGATAATAAGGATGTAGAGACACATAATGTATTGAGTTTTATTTGAACATAGTAAAGTTCATATTAGTAATCAAATGTATATAACCTAGAATGGAAGAAGCACCATTTCAAAAAATTGTAATCATTCAAATATGTGAAATCAATAAAGTCTATATTGTTCATTGAGTTTCTACTATGTATGTTGTGTGTTCGAGTTGGTTGCATGGTTGGATAATTCTTCATCAGATCCTCCATCCATGACTATGTCAAGTGGTATCAAAGCATATGTTTCAATCTTGTGGAGAACAAGTTAGTATTCTAAATATCTTTAGATGTAATATAAAAAATTAAGCTACTTCTAACTTCTACATTGGCATCATATGATGTAGGTAGAAAAATGTTAATTTACAGAAAATTGAAATAAAGAATTAAAAAACTAAATTGTAAATTGTAAATTGTATAAATAAAGGACCCTGACACCAAAAAATGGAGGTCACTGTCTTGATTGGCAGTACAACATGTGGATGTCTACATGAAGCATTGTAGTCCACTTCCATGCTATCATCCTAGAAATTTGCAAAACATAAGGTTCTCCCCAAATTTTAAACTCACATGTAGAACAAGAAATAATGACAACAAAAATAGTAAACTAGTCCTTACTAGATAATATAGAAGTGGTAATATAGAGCTAAACTAACTAAATCAATGAAATAATAGAATGAACACTAGAAGGAAGTGATACTAGCAAATATATGTGTGGTTGAATATCCTCCCAAAATAACTATAGCTAAAACAAGAGGAAATGTTGGGGCTATTTGGGGGTTTGCTTTTATGTTAAACCCCTTCTTTTATAGTTTTACCTCTACAAAAGCCAATAGATAGATAGGTGGAAAATAGTTTGTTCTCTTAATCTAAGTTCATTTATAAATAAGAATAGTAACTAAAATGAGAGATTTAAAAGATGTGAGTATCCCAAGGTGCTCAGAGACATAATAAAAGAAAAGCCTATAATGAAACAAGAATAATATCACCTGCAAAGTGTTGGTAAACAGATTTGTCACTTAAAAATAGATACTAAAACAGTGAATTGCCCAATGAATGGTGACAAAAACTATCTACAACAGTTGGAGAGATCATCAACTGAATGATGATCTTCCTTTGCATTTAGAGGGGCAGCTCCCTCGTGTGATTTAATTTGGGTTTTTAGGTATGCTTTTAACCTAGAAAAGTAAAGAAAAATAAAATTGAAAGGAGATAAAACCCTAGATAAATGACATAAGAAAAATACCTAGGTTTCCTAGGAATAGAATATAATAGACCGGCAGAAACAAAAGATGTAAATCTCATTGGTTTCTGCCCAGGAACGGCTATTCTTTCCAACATACAAAACTGGCCATGCATTAGACACAAGAATAATACACAACATAGCAGAACACAATGTTCTATATGAAACTCGGAAATCAGGAAAAATGATTACAAATTAACACAAGAAAACTTGCAATCAAGAAAGAAATATAAGACACATTATTCAAAAATATTCCTTCGATTCTTCAATAAAGAGAACCTAATATCATCCAGAAATCCTTGTACAAATGGCAGTGCTGAAAAATGAACAGCATTGCAAGAAGTTAACAGAAAAGTAAAACCCTCTCTCCCGACTCTCACAATGAGAAACTTAAAAAAAGATCTCGTACAATGAAAAATTATTCATATATACACTCTAGCTTGAGATTGACAAGAAAATGGTTGTCAAAGCATACTGCAGGACCTGTAGGTGTACAGTTGATGAACTATTTCTACTTCCAAATAGAGGTGCTTATTTATCTTGAAACTATTCAATGTTATGAGATCTCGAAATGCAAAATAAGCACCTTTATAAGGAAACAAAGCCTCTTCTATTCAACATCATTAAGTAAATGTTTCGAATCTAGAGAATACCCTGCTTTATATCTCAAATCAATTTTTCTAACTTTGCATAAATCTCCTGTGTATGTGTATTCCATCTCACCTACCAGCTGCAAGAATTAGCGATGACAAATTAGGCGTTCTCACTATTGTTCAGTTTGTCATCGCTAATTCTATTTCCAATGACATTCTTAAATTCCATATTTTTACTACCTAAAAAAAAAACACCTATGCAAAATTTTGCTATTAATTTTCTTATTGCATCAACATCTCCCATCTTCAAGAGGAAATAAATATGTTCCTCTACAAAATCTTCATTTATACATCCTGAGCATTTGGTCCTTTCATAAAGATTGAGTAAATTCATTGCAATTTCATCTACATTAGATATAAATCTCCTAAAAAGAGACAGGCCTTCCGGAGCTTGAGATTTATCATAGTCTAAAAGGTTCTGCAAAAAATTAATATAGTACCCAAACATTCTAGATGATATAATAGTTTTGAGGGCATCTTCATAAACTCGAATTGTATTATTCAATGAGGTAATAACCTTGTCTCTATTTGTCTATTTCTTTCACTGGCATCTTGAAATATGTCACCTTGCTAACCAGTCCAAATAGCTTTTATCATTTTCAAAATCTTTTTTGCATGCTTCTGCACATCGTAGCATCAACTGCCTTATTTAAAAAATAACATAAGCCATCTTGAAACCTAAGTCCCTAATTGCAAGCACATCTGCGTTCAATTCATTTTGTGCATATATTGCAATTATTATTTCCCATAAAATTGCATTATTTTGAAAACAAACTTTTGCCAATTGTATTTGCTCGAAAGATTTCTAAATTTTGTTCCACCAAATCCATTATGCATACGTACTGCAATCATTGCAATCTTTAAGACCAAAATTTCCTTTGAAGGATTTAAATGAATCCTTACGCATCTTGTTTATGTTTACACATTTAGCATATATGCTGAGTATCTAGAACTATAAGATTCGGTAACAATTCGCTTTTCAACATTTTGATGAATATTAGAAACCTATTTCGATGCTTTCATATTGGCGTGGATAGGAGGATGCTGGTGCATTTGCTTGCATTTAACTAAAAGTTTTCAAAGCCTCTCCAACGAATCCATTCTGGTGTATTGAACAAAATGTGCAGCGCCTTTCTCAATGAATCCAATTTATGCATATAATCTGCAATCATTGCCTTCCATGAGACGCCATGTGCCTTGTCTATACTTCTTCATTTTTCATTGTCTGATGCATAAGACGTCTTCTAAACAACCAACACTGCCTTCTCTAGAAATAGGATGAGGAGAATTCCTGACATATATCCTTGCTACAGATCTGTGAGGAACTTCAAATTGCAGCATCTGTTTAATAGTTCCACATTTTGCATACATTTTCACCAAGGTATTTACCACTACAGCAGCTGGCTAAAATCCACATTCAATCATTTTTTTGTGGAGGTCCATGGCCCATTCTCAAGGCTCTTGATTTGGCGCAGGTAGAGTGGGCGCTTGTAAGGTTTGAAGCGTTGGTTTTACACCTGCCAATTGCATTTATTATGAAAGTTTCTAAAACCTTTGTGATGCCTCCCTTTTGTGCATATGTATCTATCATTGCATTACATGTCTACCAAGGTGGTTGCGGTTGTTTTAGAGCTCTCATTCATTAAGCTTTGATGGATGTCCATTACTTGTACTAAAACTCTCGAATTGGCATTTGTTTGAAATATCCTAAAGTGTTTCTCAACGAATGCACTTTATGCCAATGCTGCGATCCATGAGATCACATTTCTTTGATACATTTTCATTTATAACCAATCCAAATTCCTTTAGGTTTTGATTGCTATTCACATGATGTCCGGCCGTGCAAAAATGTTAGGAGAAACACAAACCCTAGCACCAATATCTCGGAAAAATGAAGTTCGCGAAAATAAAAGTCCATAAATTTAAAATTGAAGATAAAATATGTACAGGCTCAAACTACACTTTGCCAACCTTAATTACTTCCGATATCGCTTAAATATGAAGTTCACCAACTTTAGTATTGTCCGATATCACATAATCGGCAGGTTTTCAAACTCATGAAATTGTCAATAAACAAGGTGTCGGGAAAATTTAAGGTTCGTAAACTGTTATAATCTCTGATATAGGCATATAATAGAGTTTTAAAACTTTAAAAACTTCTCGATTGAAGAATATACATGATGGCTAATTCTTGTGGCTCACAATTAATAACAATTCGCCAATGGAAAGTTTAGCGATGGTACACTTTTGCAATAAAGAGCTTTTGAGAATATATCTGCAAAGTGACTTCATAACCCGTAAAATTATTAAAAAAATTGTGATTTCTCAAATATCCCAATAATAATAAAACTTTCCGATAAATAATATTTTACTTTTTATGAAGTCACTCAATATGCGGGTAAAACGTGTATAGGTAGACCTTATAAATCGCCAGTTTTTCACGAAATTTTATCAAATATACATATATACATATATGTCTTAAAGTATTAAAATCAAACTGCCCAGCAGATGAATATTCAAAAACTTTTGACTAGGGGTGAATTGTAATCTGAAAATTAGTGGTCGGATGTGAAATAACCCACAAAGTACCCTGCACACCTTTTGCTGCTCTAACCTTCATAAAAAATTTAGATTTAATGTTTTCCACAAGTAGCCTACCTATAACAGAAAAGTTTAAAATCTCCAACCTAAGAAGTAATTATGCCTTGAAAACCCAGCCACATTGGGTGAAATAGAGTCAAGAAACTCGCCATAATACAATTTTACTCTAGCCCACACGGGTCTTCATATTTAATTGTTTTCATGAAATCCATCGATCTGTGAAATTGTCTTGTTGATATCCATTACGCAATGAGTCAACTTTCGCCTAAACATTTTTAAACCAATGCACCACATGGCCTAGGAAAAATGTTATAACCTCACTATAATGTAGTCAGATAAATCTATCTTCAGGTGAATGGCTATGACAACCAGTTATGAGAAGATTTGTGACATTAGCCTTTGGTGTCTGTGAGCGAAAATCAACAAGTCGAGTTTGACAAACCACCTAAAACTGATTAAGTATTCATAAGCAAAGAGGCTGACTTGGATAGAGCCTCAGGACAAAGGAGGTTCAAACAAGTGTGATTTGCAAGGAGCAAAAGTTTAAAATTGGCCGAAGTCAAAATTGAGGCTAACAATTGGCTCTAGCTGGGGACAAGTACTACAAAGGACGCAGCAAAGAACCTAGAATCTTTGGCAAGAATCAGTCTTATACATTGGGCTATAGTGTCAGGACTACAACATAGAATGACAGAGAACAAGAGGAGCCAAAGGAGATAACCAGAACAAGACACACAACAAAAAGTGAAGGAGAACCGAACACCAGACCCAACAAAAACTCTTACCTAACATATATACATGACAGGGTAACTCACCTCAAGTATAATTTAGGGAAGTCACACAAATCCATTGACAGGCTGGGAAAAGTATGAATCTATGCGGAAAAGAGATACTTGTCCATGCAACACTTGTGAACTCAACATACTACCAAAACTAAAAAATGTAAGTTGATAAAACTTTCTAAATAATAACCTAAACAACCACTCTCCGTCATAGATCATTGAGTCCTCTAAATCATACCAGCATTGCTATGTATAGTGCTGGTTATATCTCCATGTATCATCATCAGCGTACCAATATTCCCTCTCTAAAGCTACTCTGAATCATTTGGATAAGGGCGAATGAAACCTTGCATTAAACATCCCTCATGTAATCCGTGAACTAAAGAAGACCCTATAGAAATGTTTTTATCTGTGTCTGTTTTCAACAGTATTTGAACACCATCTGAAACAACACTTTTCTCTTTATGCACTGTGATATAAATTTCATAATCCAAAGATGACACAACAATACACAACCCTAGAAAACATGTTCCCTGAGCTACATTAATTAGGACAACATTTCCAAGGCATGATTTAAAGAGAGGATATCCTGAGATTACAAATCCAATTAAGCTTTACCCAAGCATGTACTTTGTATTGGGGGCCTTATCGATAAACTAGCCTCTTCATACTCTCTCACTATAATCTGATTAGAGAAATTAGGATTACAAGTAATATCCTTCGTAAACGATGAGAGGAAGAGGGCAGGGCACACATTTTACCATTAACCACTTGGTTGTTTGTAACCCTTGTAGTATCTTTCATGGAATAAAAAAACTGACATTCCTTATTATTATCATCATTCAGGTTATTCAGGAATCTAGACAACATAGTATCACTCCAAATCCCTTCTTGTGTAAATTTGTCTTCACTATGGGGGTCCTTTTCCCTAATGGGTGAATGATGATTAAAAACTTCTACTAGTTCATTTTGTAATGCTACCTCATGATTGAATTCATTAACAAGCTTATGATCATTTTTCACCAAAAAGTTCTCTCTTATTTGAAACAACATGCTCATAAAATTCATCATTTAAGGACCGTGAAAGAGAAGAAAAGGGGGTATCCATACCTTTCATTTCAACAATAACACTTCCTTCTTCGGTGATCGGTGATGAATGAACAAGAACATCTTCTCCGCATAGAAAGTCATCGTCTGACATCAAGGCACCATACTAGAATATATACATCTCGAGCCTACAGATCTATATCACTAAACTCAGTCATTTCATTTTCTAATTTTTCATCTTTTCCTTCGTCGCTATATCCCTTGCACAATGGATCATCATGATAAGAAGTGGTAGTTGGAAATAAAATCATAGGATTTTGCAAAATAATGTCCCTAAAATAGAAGGATTCAAAGATAGGATGATTTTTTACCCTTGTTTGTTGTACTCCTTCCTCATGATCTTCATCAGAAAACTTGAATGTTTCATAATCAGATTTTGTGTCTAGCAGAATACAGAGATTTGAGTGTTTGTTCCCTTCCACTTCAAGTTGGCATTCAATCTTTTTTTTAGTTTCACACCTCAACGAGTGTTCTTCAATATTATCAAAGAAAAAGACTTACATTTCCAAAGAGAGAGGCATCACTTGTGAAGACTTAGTATGTTTACCTCTTTACCAGTTATGGTTGTGAAAGATTATGCAATAGACATTGTTCTTGAAAAAGAATTAATCATAGTACTTTCTGATTGAGTGTCTTGATTGCAAATAATTTCTTAGAGGACTAAAAAATTATCATTTATTTGTTCTTCATAAGAAATTTATGATTCATCATCTTCACTCGACAAATCATAAATTTCTGCACTTTGTGTATCATAAGAATGGGTTGCTGAGTGAATTGAATCACTTTGACACAAATCTTCTGGACCTAAAATAGTGAGATTTAGAAAATTACTTGCAAGAGGTGTGAATTTTACCCTCTTCATGCTGAGATTATGTGGAGTACACGTATGTCTTTTATTTTGATAATCTTGATTCTATATGGAAGACTCTTTTATCAGTTTATTTCTTGAAACCTCTAGAACACATTTATTAATACATTTCTCTTTCGACAACCCAAATAAAATAAAATCATATTCTATTCCAATGGCTTCCATTTGTACAACCTCCAGTTTATCTACCTTATTCCGCTTCAGAGCATAACTAACTTTAGAATGTAATGCAACAACAAAGGTACATAGTTGGTTGGCTTCACTTGGTTGATATATCTAAGGAATCGTCTTTACATATCGATTGAATTGGTCTACAAAATCTCTCATGGGTTCATTTTCTTCTTTATGGATTAAGAAAAACTAAGATAAAAGTTCACAACCATCAACGGTAGTTTGAAATCTTGCAAGAAATTTTACCTTCAAACTATCCCAATTTGTAATACATTCATCCTTCAAGTATTAAAACCATTTTGCAACACATCCAAGAAAGTTTTAACAAATAGTCACACAAACACATCTTCTTCAATAACTCCCAAGATTCCACAAGCAACTATGTATGTAAGAATATGATTATCTGTGTCTTGTGAGTTTTCTCCATTGAACTTTGGAAAATGCTTTTGCGATCCAACAAGTAAAGCTGTGTATTGTGGTAAGGATAATGGGCCAAAGTGAGTTCCCCATAGATGAGAAAGATTTACTACATGGTACAAGTTTCAAAAATAAAAACAACGAATATCTCACTTCCATAGAGTCTCTAACCTCCATTCCAGGGGAGGTATCCTTAGTTTTTTGAGGATTAGAATGCACCAATATTTTGCATCTATCCTTAGTAGAGTCACAAAAAATCTATTAGTAAACATATTTGTCACTTCAAAAATAGCTACTAAAATAGTGACTTGCCCAATGAATGGTGGCAAAAACTATCTACAATAGTTGGAGAGATTATCAACTAAATGATGATCTTCCTCTGCATTTAGAGGGGTAGCTCCCTCATGTGATTTAATTTGGGTTTTTAGGGTATGCTTTTAACCGAAAAGCAGGAAAGGAAAGAAAATTGAGAGGAGATAAAACCCTAGGTGAATGACATAAGAAAAATACCTATGTTTCCCAAGAACATAATAGAATAGACGGGCATAAACAAAAAATACAAATCGCATTGGTTTCCTTCCCAAGAATGGTAAATAAATGTAACAAACAACTATTCTTTCCAACATACAAAATTGGTCACACATTAGACACAAGAATAATATACAACATCTCAAAACACAATATTCTATATGAAACTTATATGTGGCCACACATAACAGGAAAGCATCAAAAAATGATTACAAATTAACACAAGAAAACTTACAATCTAGAAAGAAATGTAACAGATGCACTATCCAAAAATATTTCTTTGATTCTTCAATAAAAGAGAACATAATATCATCTAGAAATCCCTATACAAATGGTCGTACTAGAAAAATAAAAAGTGCTGCAAGAATTTAACAAAAAAGGAAAACTCTCTATCCTGACTCTCACAATGAGAAGCTAAAAAAAATATCTTGTACAATGAAAAATTATTCAATTTATATCCTTCACCTCCCCCATAACTGCTTCTTGGAAAGAATTTGTAAATAAGAAAATAAACTTTGAACTTTCCCATGTGCATAATATTTCAACTCATTAATGAGTTAAAACATCAGTAGAATGCACTTTATAAAAAAATTAATACATTCTATCTTGAGAATGACAGGCAAATGGTTGTCAAACCATACTGCAAGACTTGTAGGTGTACATTTGATGATCTATTTCAATTTCCAAATAGATGTGCTTATTTATTTTGAAACTATTCAATGTTATGAGATCTCCAAATGCAAAATAAGCACCTTTATAATACTTGAAACAAAACCTCTTCCTTCTATTCAACATCATTAAGTAAATGTTCTAAATCTTGAGAATACCCTACTTTATATCTTGAATCATTTTTTCTAACTTTGCATAAATCTCATGTGTATGTGTATTCCATCTCACATACCAGCTTCACAGCTTTAACTGGTATTTGAACGGTAAAATTTATGACAGTATATAGCTCAAAGCCTCAACAAGTCGTGGGTATTTCTCTTCTAGTGTGAAAATTTTGACATAATGACAATCTTGAATGTCCAATGATGTTGCCTAATATTCCTTCAACAAACATCTGTAGATTTGCATCACTATATAAACATTAAGAGCTTAACAAAAGATCGCTTGAGCCATGAAACTTGTCAGAATTTTCAAACAAGTGTGCCATAAGTGATGAGCCTCAAAAATAGGTATTGTCAATAAAACATGTTTGTATATCTCAAATAGAGAATGCAAATTAGGCTTTCGCACTATTGTTGAGTTTGTCATCGCCAATTCTATTTCCAATGACATTCTTAAATTCCATATTTTTGCTACCTTAAAAAAAACACCTATGCAAAATTTTGTTGTTAATTTTCTTGTTGCATCAACATCTCCCATCTTCAAGAGGAAATAAATATGTTCCTTTACAAGATCTTCATTTATACATCTTGAGCATTTGGTCATTTCATAAAGATTGAGTAAATTCATTACAATTTCATCTACATTAGATATAAATCTCTTGAAAAGATGTAGGCCTTTCAAAACTTCAGATTTATCATAGTCTACAAGGTTCTACAAAAAATAAATATAGTACCCAAACATTCTAGACGATGTAATAGTGTTGAGGGCATTTTCATAAACCCGAATTGTATTATTCAATGAGGTAATAACCTTGTCTCTATTTGTCTGTTTCTTTCCCTAGCATCTTGAAATATGTCACCTTGCTAATCAATCCCAATAACTTTTATCATTTTCAAAATCTTTTTACATGCTTCTACACATCGTAGCATCAACTGCCTTATTAAAAATAACATAAGCTATTATGAAACCTAACTTCCTAATTGCAAGCACATCTACGTTCAATTCATTTTGTGCATATATTGCAATTATTATGTCCCATAAAATTGCATTATTTTGTGTTATGTCGTAAAATGTCCCCCTAGGACTTTTACCTCCTATGTTTAGCTCCTAGGTCCCTTAGGATTAATCATGCATGTTTAAAATGAATCCCGGAGTGAAACCCCCTGAAACCCATGTCATTGGGACCTAAAGATGAATCATAAACCTTAATCAGGCTCTAAAATAGGTCCCTGGACAAGGTGCCCATGCCCTTGTCCTTCCCTATTTTATCGGGGCCCAAGTTTAAATGACTACAAAGAGATCGTTAAAAGGTTTCCTTTTATCAGCCTATTCAATTTGAATTATGAATGTTTAGTGAGAATGCATAAATAAACATGTCTAGGACTTCATTTTACAACTATATGGATAATGCAAACTTGTGATTTGATGCTAAGGATATTCAAAGTTTTCATTGTGTTTCAGAGCAATATTGTGTTGTGTTTGCTTATGTTTGTTGCAGATTTGTCTTCATCAATCCATCTTCTCATGGTGTAGAAGATCTTCATCTCCCCGTGAGAGCTTCACCTCCAAGGTGACATTTACTTTGTGTTTCAATCATTTATCATATCATTGCTTTTGCCTTTATCCTACAAGGACACACACTCTCTATCTAACAACATTGTTGGAAGGCTTCAATGCCATTCCAGGGCTTGACTGAGGCAAGCAACTAAACACCACAACCCCCAACCCCTCTCTTGTGATTATAGGTGATAGGTATCAGATCTCGAAGAGTGGAGTTGCGGAGGACTATTGTAGAGCATAAAGAATTAGGATATGAAGAAAAAGATAGGAAATAGCTCAAAAAGGGCAAGGGCACCTGTACCATTGACCCTTAGTTTCATGGCATAGAAAATCTATGAAGTGGTTGCAGTCAGTAGCGGAAAAGATCTTCAAGTCCTCAGAAAAAGTAGTACCTTGGGCTTGGGTGTCCGCTCTTTTACCCCTAAGTTTTCTATATTCTGAAACTCAAAATTTGGTATGTATCTAATCAGTATTTAGTATCTTTTTGTGGAAGGATTTATCAAGTTTTGTTTGTTTGTTTACGATTTTGCATAATTAGGATTTTAGGCTAAATTGGACTAAAATCAACATATTAATCGATCAATTCTAAATTTCCTTTTCCAAGTGACAGCAGACCTAATAGTTGAGTCCTCTTGCAAAAATTGTGACTTATCTTAGTTCAATGTCCTTGAATGTATGTAGTGAAAGGAGGATCTAACTAAACTATGAATCAAATCAACAAACCCTCTTTTTCTACATTACATTTTGGTGAACCCATATTTTTATTGAATTTTGCACCTTTTTGAGTGTTGTGAATCAGATTTCCATTCATACATATCATACTCATCATTCTACATTCAAAAATTTTTATTTAGACATAATTTGCACTATTTTCATTGTATTTCATCTAAATCATTTAAATTTATAATATTTACATCTAATATGACTTAAAAGGTAGAAATTCATCATTTCACCATCATTTACCTTGCATTTACATACTTTATTTGCTAGGGTTTGATTGAAATTTTGCATTTTTCATATAACCTAGTTATCCCAAAAGCTAGGGTTTGTAGATAAAATCTTGTTTAAAATTTTACTACTGATTTAGACACTCTTTGAAATATGATTTTTTACTTTAGTGTCTCATCATAGTGTGTATTTGCATTTAGATTTCAAATTTTGCACTTACACATTGTGTATTTCAACAAAAACTAGCATATTCATTCATTTTGCCTTAAAATTTCACTTGCATTTTGCATTTTAGCATTTTGAAATCATTTTCAAATCTTATATGAGTTATATTTCACATTAAATCAGATTGCATTTCATTCATACATCATTTCATTACATACATTGTGCATTTACAATGAAAAAGGTAAAAAACTTGAGCATTTTAGAAGCATAAACAAACATAGTTTGATATTGTTTCATTGCATTCATCTTAGATATATTGCATTTTAGATCTTGCATTCATCTACAAGCATATGCTCATTTTTTATCTAAAAATTTTCCTTAATTTCATATCATTGTGTGAAAAAGTGACATATTTTTAAAATACGCATTTTGTATTTCAACACTAGGTGTTTATACACTTTGTTCACACTTTCTGATCAAAACCTTTAAAATAATCAAATTTACCTTATTGTGTAGCACTCTTTCCCCTATCCACTCTATTTGTTGTGGACTCTATGTGTCCTTTAGTACCTAATTCCCTCAAACAAGTGCTTGGGTACGAAATTGTCTCACATCTAGGGTGTATGAAGTATCAGAGAACTTTGCATGAGTTGAGTTACTAAACCCTATGGTATATTTCTGATACAAGACATTCCACATGATGGCATCCTCATGTTATCGTTCTTTAAAATCTTTGCATAAGTATATCCTACATCTTGAAAATTTCTCTAAATTTACTGATGTGAACCCTCAAATTCTAGAACACATAGCATCTGTAATTGATATTGATGTTTCTAAATGCTCTACAGATGAACTTAAATTACTTTGTTATATACATGATTTTGATAGCTTCACAATGATCATGGATACATATCCTTTGATATTAAAATATTTGACCAAATTTATCTCAATGAATCACCATGAGAAAGATGGGTGTGAAAATCCTTCTTCCATTAATGTTTTCGAACTAATAGCTAAAATATATGATGAAGATGATGATTCCATTGGTTATCCTTCTCCTCCTATAGCTGAATGTTCAAGAACCTTAGATGAGAATATTATGGATAGCTCTACTTTAAGTACCTTAGATATCACTAAAGATACAATCATCAATAATTCCCTCAACAACACCTTACCTTCCTTTCATTCCAATGCTCTCCCTGGCCAAGATGAAGCATTGGTAGATGAAGAAAGGTCCCTCACATTAAATCTTTTAGGGATAGATGTTGAGCTTAATCATAGTAGAAACAATGTTAATTCAATCATCACTAATAAACTTCTTCAACCTACTAAGGAGATAGTGAATAAGTATACTAATGTTCCTAAGATGATTGTGAATGGGGTACCTAGTGCACCTTCTTGCTTAAAACTGGTGATAATGGTTCAAGGAGATCAAAAACCACCTAGACCCCTAGATTACATTCTAAGCTATGCAAAACAAATCACTCAAAGAAATCATGGTGTTCAAACTGTGTCACAACATCCCATGATTGCTCATACATACAACACCCATAATAACAAGCAAAGTAAGCAAGCACCTCATGTGCCTATCTCTCTTCCATGTTCTCAACCTATGCTCCCTCCACAACCTTGTCTTACTCATAAAATTGGTCAAGGATATGATCTTGTCAAACAACTTCGTGCTACTCTGGCTAAGATCTCTCTTTGGGATTTAATACAAACATCATCTACATACCATGGAATGCTCCAAGAAGCTTTATAGAAGGTGATTGTACTAGCTACTATTAAGCCGAATGATGTAGCAGCTCTGTTAGATTGTATGCATGCAACAAAAATAGACATTCTATTTCAACCACATGAATTAGCGTCAGCCCAAGTTCAAAACCAACATGATCCTCTTATAATATTTGTCATGGTAAATAAAAAGTTGATAAAGCAAGTCATGATTGACAATGGATCAGCTCTTAATGTTTGTGGAATGGACTTACTACACAGAATAAAGATTGACACTTATTTAATCAAACCGGATAGGATTAGCATCCATGGCTTTGATAATGTTGGTAGACAATCCTTGGGTACTATAAATTTACCTGTAAAGGTGGGACCTGTGACATTATCTACCCTTTTTCATGTCATGCCTGGATCAATTTCATATAATATGATCCTTGTTAGACCATGGATCCATGCCATGGGGGTATTTCTGTCTACCCTTCATGGATCAATAAAGTTTATTTATCAAGACAAGCTCTACACTATGGAAGTCAATCCTAAACCAAATAGTTGTTTACATATTGAAACATAAAAAAAAGTTAACAATCATTCAAGTCTAAATAACTTACAGGTTGATTTATCAATACCTCTTTCCACAGATAATGTTGTGCAAGACTCTAAACCATCAAATGTACTTTTTGGTGATGATTGGGGTTCTTTAGATTTTACTCCCTCCTTTACGGGGGAATACAAACTTAATAACTTTGGCACATCAAAAGTTGCATCGATGTCATCTAAACAATCTTTAGAAACACTTGAGAAACCCAAAGCCTCTTTGGTAGAAAACAAAGATGATACTCTTACTTATACTACAGATTATGAGACCTACGAGACTTCACTATCTTCTAAAGAAATGGCATCCCTCTATGGTCAAGGATTTAAAATCCTTTATAACAAATGCGACTATGTAGGTAATGGTTGTGGTGTAAATCAACAAGGAATTAGAATACCTTTACAAGTTGGAATTAACTATAGAGCTGATATTGGATACCATTCTTTGAAGCCCACCAAAGCTTCTCGTTGTCCTAAACTTAATATTAATGTAATATGAACAAGACCAAAATGATATGTGAGATATCCTAAGCTGATAGACAAGAATTGTTTGCCAGGAAATATCCCATTGAATTAGGTAAGTATTTCTCCCTCTTTAAGCCACACTCATTGTAGTAACTATTCTAGTTGCTCTCAAGGGTGGCCTCCTCCTAGATATATATGTTGTTATTAGAATCATGTTGTATTCCCCCATGTTGTTCTATATGTTGTTTAGGTCTCCTTGGATGACCCTTGATACTCTTATAAGGTCAAGGATACCAAGAGACCACCTCTATTGTGACCATTCTTCTATTTGTCTCATCATTCTTCTATTGTTTCTCTCCTCTATTTTATTGTTATGTGTTGTGCCTTAGGGGCATAACATTGTGGTTGATGATTTGGGGGCATCCTCATATGTGGTGTTCCTAAGGCACTTGTACTTCTCTCTTATTTTATTATTTTCCTTCTTTTAGTGGTTCTATCTAGTTAGTGGATGACAAAAACAAGCAAATACTGATATGGACCATGTGTCCCTTCAGCAAGCAAAGAAAAAATGGTCCTATTCCATACATGATGATGGGGTTGATCTATATATCTGATGCTTGACTGGTAGAATCACTTCATGTGATGTATCATCTTGTGGCATTTCTTGTGACTAACATTTTACAATCCACTCAATCTACTCTTGTACACCTTGATTGGTATCTCGCTTTGTTGCTACACTCGGTTCTGAGATATTTGTAGTATAGCCCAATGGTTATACTTGGTTCTGAACCCACAATATAGACTTAGTCCTTGATGTTACTATTTTCATGCATAGCTTTAATGAATTGCTTTGGTTATTATTTTAGAGTAAGATTTCTAACCTCTCTTGTTATCTTAGCTTAGCATATCAAATCAATGTGTTTGTGGGAACATTCGGCAATCATAAGCACATGTCACCTTAGAGGCATGGGATTTGTGAAAGCTCTCATTCCCTTGTGTATTTTCTCTCTACCTTAACGTGCTTGATATCAGTACATCACATCAACCACCTTAAGGTGGGGCCATATATAAGGTAATCTGTCTGATGATTTTGGTACTAATGAAGTGTGTTTGTAAGCCCTCTGCTGAGGTAATATGTTGTATCTCTAGTGTGAGTGCACATCTTTATCTATATTGAAATCAAAGAAGCCCTCTGTGGAGGTGGGATAACATATCTCTTAAGCTAGTGCGTATCCTTTTATACAAAATCCCTTCTACAGAAGGTGGGATGGTGTATCTCTTGACCTAGTGCATGTCCTTTTATTTCAAAAGTCTTCTATGGAGGTAGAGTTGGATCTTGAGACTATCCTCCCTTAAGTGTGTCTTTGGTGGTTGTTGTGGCATAAGCCCAATTGTTAGGTGTGTTTGTAGCATGTTTGAGATGGTGGGACATAGCAATAAGCTCCTTCCATTGCCTTGCTTGTTGTGTTTAAGATGTATAGTATGTCTATGGCATGCTATATGGCGCTCATGTTTTCCGTGTGTCTTCCGTGTGTTTTCCCTCTTGTGTGGTTAACCCCCACTTGGGATTTATATGGCATGTTTTCCCCTCTTGTGTGTGTAGTGATGGGTTCCACCTACACTTGGGTTCTTTTAGCGTATTTTCCCCCCTTGTGTGGTCTCCACCCACACTCAGGGTTTTATGTCATAATGTTATTTCCATGCATATGTATATGAATATGTTTTGATTATGTTATGAAAATGTTATATAAATGTATTCATCATGTTTTGCATGTCTTCAATACTATCTTCTTCATGTATTGCATGCCTGTTACTGTATTATCTCTATTTTGTGTGTCTGCAATGTGTTTTCTAGTGCTTACAAGAGATTGGGGGCTAGAAATAGTTCCTCAATCTTTGTGTATGCCTTAGCTTCAAGTGCCTAGCATGTTTGATGTGTTTTCAACCGTACTTTAATGCATGTATGGGTCGTAAGATCATACATACATTAAAGTGGGGGCTAAATGTTATGTTGTAAAATGTCCCCCTAGGACTTTTACCTCCTATGTTTAGCTCTTGGGTCCCTTAGGATTAATCATGCATGTTTGAAATGAATCCTAGAGAGAAATCCCCTAAAACCCATGTCAAATGGGACCTAGGAGTGAATCCTAAACCTTAATTAGGCCCTAAAATAGGTCCCTGGACAAGGGTGCCCACGCCCTTGTCCTACCCTATTTTGTCAAGGCCCAAGTTTTAAATTACCACAAAGAGACAGTTAAAAGGTTTCCCTTTGTCAGCCTATTCAATTTGAATTACAAATGTTTAGCAAGAATGCATATATAAACATGTTTAGGACTTCATTTTACAACTAGATGGATAATATGAACTTGTGATCTTATGCTAAGGATATTCAAGGATTTCATTATGTTGTAGAGCAGTATTGTGTTGTGTTTGTTCACGTTTGTTGCATATTTGTCTTCATCAATCCATCTCCTCATGGCATAGAAGATCTTCATCTCCCCATGAGAGCTTCACCTCTAAGGTGACATTTGCTTTGTGTTTCAATTATTTATCATATTATTGCTTCTGCCTCTATCCTAGAAGGACACACATTTTCTATTTAAAAATAGTGTTGGAAGGCTTGAATGCCATTCTAGGACTTGACTAAGGCAAGCTCCTAAACACCACAACACCCAACCCCTCTCTTGTGATTGTACGTGATAGGTATCAGATCTTTAAGAGTGGAGTTGCGGAGGACTATTGCAAAGCATAAGGAATTAGGATATGAAGAAAAAGGAAGGAAATAGCTCAAAAAGGGCAAGGGCACCCGTACCTTTGATGCTCAGTTTCATGGCACAAAAAATATCTGCAATAGTTGTAGTCAGTAGTGGAAAAGATCATGAAGTCCTCAGAAAAAGCAACACCTTGGGCTTGGACACCCACTCTTTTTCCCTAGACTTTTCTATATTATAATACTTGAAATCTAGTACGTATGTAATTACTATTTAGTATCTTTCTACAAAAGGATTTATCAGGTTTTGTCTGTTTGTTTATGATTTTACATAATAGGGTTTTAAGCTAAATCAAACTAAAATCAACATAGTAATCAATCAATTCCAAATTTTCTTTTCATTCCAAGTGACAACAAACCTAATAGTTGAGTCCTCTTGCAAAGTTGTGACTTAGCTTGGTTCAATGTCCTTGAATGTGTGTAGTGAAAGGAGGATCTAACTAAACTATCAATCAAATCAACAAACCCTCCTTACATTTTGAAAGCAAACTTTTGACAATTGTATTTGCTCAAAAGATTTCTAAATTTACGTACTGCAATCATTGCAATCTTTAAGACCAAAATTTCCTTTGAAGGATTTAAATAAATCCTTACACGTCTTGTGTATGTTTCCACATTTAGCATATATGATAAGCATCTACAACTATAAAATCTAGTAACAATTCCCTTTTCAACATTTTGATGAATATTAGTAACCTATTCCAGTGCTCTCATATTGGCGTGGATAGGAGGATGCTGGTACATTTGCTTGCATTTGCCTAAAAGTTTTCAAAGTGTCTCCAATGAATCCATTCTGGTGTATTGAAGCAAATGTGTAGAGTCTTTCTCAATGAATCTAATTTAAGCATAACCTGTGATCATTGCCTTCCATGAGATGCCATACATTTTGTCTATACTTCCTCATTTTTCATTTATGTCTGATGCATATGACGCCTTCTAAACAACCAATGTTGCCTTCTCTAGAAATAGGATGAGGCAAATTCCTGACATATATCCTTGCTACATATATATGAGGAACTTCAAATTGCAGCATCTATTTAATAGTTCCACATTTTGCATACATTTTTACCAAGCTATTTACCACTACAGCAACTGACTAAAATCCACTTTTAATCATTTTTATATTGAGATCCATGGCCAATTCTCAAGGCTCTTGTTTTGGCATAGGTAGAGTGGGCGCTTGCAAGGTTTGAAGTGTTGGTTTTAAACCTACCAATTGCATTTTTTGTTATGAAAGTTTCTAAAACCTTTGTGACACATGCCTTTTGTGCATATGTATCTATCATTACATTACATGTCTACCAAGGTGGTTGTGGTGATTTTAGAGCTCCCATTCATTAAGATTTAATGGATGTCCATTACCTATACTAAGACTCTCCAATTGGCATTTGTTTGAAATATCCTAAAGTATTTCTCAACAAATGCACTTTGTGCCAATGCTGCGATCCATGAGATCAAATTTCTTTAATACATTTTCATTTATAACCCCATATTCTACTTGTAGGCACATCTATAACTAATAAAAATCCAAATTCCTTTGGGTTTTGATTGTTATTCGCATGTTGTCTGGCCTTGCAAAAATGTTAGTAGAAACACAAACCCTAGCACCAATATCACGGAAAAATAAAGTTCACAAACTTGTATGTTTTCCAATATCGGGAAAACAAAAGTCAATAAATTTAAAATTGATGATAAAATATGTACTAGCTCAAAATACACTTTGTGAAGCTTAATTACTTCCGATATCACTTAAATATGAAGTTATCCAACTTTAATATTTATATATTGCATAATCGCTATGTTTTCAAACTCGTGAAATTGTCAATAAAGAAGGCGTCAGGAAATATAAGGTTCGTAAACTGTTATAATCTCTGATATTGGCATATAATAGAGTTTTAAAACTTTAAAAACTTACCGATTGAAGAATATACATGGTCATCACTAATTCTTGTGGCTCACAATTAATAAAAATTTGCCAATGGAAAGCTTAGCGATGATATACTTTTGCAATAAAGAGCTTTTGAGAATATATCTACAAAGTGACTTCATAACCGGTAAAATTATTAAAGTTTGTGATTTCTCAAATATCCCGATAATAATAAAACTTGCTGAGAAATAATATTTTACTTTTTATGACGTCACTCGATATGTCGGTAAAACATGTATAGGTAAACCTTATAAATCTCCAATTTTTCACCTTGAGGGTGTTGGCAATATATATTGTCATTAATGTCAACATAGCAATGGAAATGTATAGATAGTCTGATACAGAGGAAGAGTCAGTATGATCAAGGCAAACCAGTCAGGGAGAAGAGAGAACAATCTAAGAATGGTAAGATGATCAATTTTATGTTTGAGTATGATGCGGAGGTGAATACTCATGTTCTTGGTATCCCCAGATGTATATCCTATTAGTTGAGAGTACCGCACTTAATGGTAAGAAGAAGAAAACTAAGGCATTCATAGTGCACATCCTAAGGCAGAGTCAACTTGAATTGGTCCACACTTCACTGTAAAGAAATATTTGATCTTGTGGTTCTAAAGATAGCTTCTTGTATGTATTGACATGATATATCCAAGTTTTCAGCTCCTCACATCTTCAGCATGAAAAGTTACAAGGGACAGTGTATCGTCCATCACCTAGACAGAGCAAAGTAGTAATGGGGAGATAATGGAATGCTCCGCATTTTTTTGGAAGAGATATGTTTTTCATGCATTTTTTAGGAATGACTAAGATATGTATGAGACATGTTATGATGAAGTTTCAAGTGCTTTGGTGATCTGCAAAGACAGTACTTAAGTGACAGAGGTAATACAATGTGTTTCAGAGTCTGAATAGACAAGTTGAGTTTTGCAAAAGTTGAAACATGTATAGATCTATCACTAGAGCATATACAAAGGTATTATATGGTCCAAGATACATCAGGTATGATCCACATGCAAACAATTTTTATTTTTGAGTACCACATCAAGTTTTCATTTCTACAAGTAAAGTTTTAAGTATAACTACCCTCTAGAACCCTGGTTATCCAAGTCATCTTTTGAATTACTTTGGAAACATTAGATAACAGTGTGTAGATCTGATGAGTAGCATATATTGATGTCTAATTTCACTCCCAAAAGGTTTTAGGCCTTGCACTTCACCACAACATCATATCTTAAGATGTGAAGCATCACATGAGTTCTAGAAGACTCTATTTTCTATAGATAGTCATGTTTCTTGTCTTGCGGTGCATAGTTTGACATGATACTTATTCAGAAAGATGTATAGATGTTGTTGAGTTCATGTGTGATTTAATTCTTGGTCCGCATAGATTTTTGGCTTCTCCCCAGCTGTAAGAAGATGAACAATTAGTAGTGTTAAACAATTTGAGATGATTGGTTAAGTATTTTATGTGTGCAAAGGATACTAAATTACTTCCTTACGCTTGGAAAGAATGAAGAGACATGTTTTGTGTCATTTCATGAAGTCCTGAGGTATGCAACAAGTTTTCATCATGATTGAGGCTGACTTGTGAAATGTTACACCTTTCATCCAATGTTGTTTCTGATGTCGACCTAATCAATGCTTTGAAGTATTGCGGAGGATATTTATAGAAGATCTATTTCATTTGTGAAGTAAGAGTGTATATGCAAATATAAGCAGAGCAGAATGCAATAAATCAAGTGTGTAGAATTAGTTTGAAGGTAAGCATTGAGCAGAGATAGAAGACTGTATTATCAACATAATTCAGATGTCCACTTTGCATCAAACCATTTTTTAAATCCCATTTCCACTGAGCAGAGCACTTACAGAGTAGTAGCTTCCTTGGGTTGTAGTCCTAAATAAAAGTTGTAGTTGTAAACATTAATTCAGGGAGTAGTAGCTTCCTTGGGTTGGAGCCCTAAAACAATGTTGTAATACTTTTGTTTTGAGAATAATATATTGTGAACTAATCCTCACCACGGTTTTTCCCTCCTTTAGGGTTTTCCATTTAAAAATACTGGTGTTACATGTGTTGATTCTTGAATTACATGTTTTCCTTTCTGTTCTCAAAGTTATTTAGTTTTATCAACAAATGTTTGTTTAAAGTTTTTAAGCATGATGATTCATCCCCCCTCTCTTAGCACCCCATTGTGTTCAACAATTGGTATCAGATCGAAGTACCTTTGAGAAGCTTAACCACTGAGGTAGATCCTGTATTTGAACACATGGAATCTTAAGTGATGGACAATGATATATTTGTACCTGAACCAGATCTAGAAGCAATGGAACCTGAAGGTTGGGACTTTGATTCTAATGAGTGTGAAATACACATTGAAGAAGAACTAAAGTCATCCCTTAATGGTCTAGAGGGAGCAAAATAACTAAACTTAGAATATGAAGATATGCTTGAAAAGACAAAGGAGACAATTGACCTAATTGAAGACAAAAGCCAAAGAATCAAAAGAACAAATTGGCAAACTAAAAATTTTGATAGGAAATAAAGGAGGTGACAAACTCAAGGAGGTTGAAGACATGATCTCAAATTTAAAGGTCATGGTTGAAGAAGAAAAAAGGATTGAAGATTTCTTAAACATCAAGCTCAATGAGAAATTAGCTAAATGCTTAAAACTTGAGGAAGAAGTTGTCACTCTAAGGAAAGAACTAGAAAAGACAAAAGAACAGATTGACAAGGGACTAAAACTAAAAGGAGGTTCTAAAATCCTTGATGAGATAATTAACCCTCAAAATATAATAAAAGAAAAATTAGGCCTTGGTTTTGAAAAGGGGAAGAATCCAATGTTTAGTGCTTCCACAAATCTATATGACAACTTCCAGTCAGAAGGGAAGTATGAAACAAAAAAAGGAAAAACTTGCATTGAAGTTTTGAAGAAGCATATCTCTAGAAATGTAAAATAAAATGAATTTATCCCCGTCCAGAGACAAAAGGGATTAAGAGGTCCTCCACCTACAAGACAACCTGCTCCCATCAAGTATTCTTAAGGTTTCAATGGAAATTGTTTTACTTGTAATAAGTTTGGTCACAAAGATATTGATTGTAGAAACATGATAGATCAAAATGCTCTAAGATGTTATTCTGGCAATAAGATTGGTCATAAAGTTGTTCAATGTAGAAGTAAGATAAATTAGAATTCATTCAGGTGTTATGGTTGCAACAAGATAGAACATAAGGCTAATGAATGCATAAGCAAAATGTTAAGAAAAATAGGAATAATGGTCAGTACTTTTATGGATATTGTTCACTTGTAATAAGTTTTGCCACAAGGTAGAAAATTATATATCCAAAGTAAGAATAAATAATAATGCTCAGTGATCAAATTGCACCTATCATGAGTGGAATCAAACAAGGTTCCTTGGAAAGAATGTAAGGTCAACTCCTCAAAAGAAAATTGATATTGATCCGTGAAACAAGGAAATGAGCAAAGCATAGAAGAAGGAGGAATGTGATGTAACTTTTGGATCTCTACCTAGTGCAGCTGGATCCTCCAGTAACTAGAAGAAGAAGATACTGAGTTAGGGGGAGTCACAACTACAAAATCCTTCAAACCCCTGAATAAACAAGATGTTGAATTTCTCGGCATTCTGGATAAATTGGTTTAAGCATGCTAAAATAATGATATGAAGGAGTCTGATCAAAATTCTAGAGAAAAATATTTCAATATAGTAGATTATGGAGGTTTTTAGGGTCTTTAGTGATAAGGGCATCTACCAAATGGAAGCATGGACTCAGGGGGAGTTGCTACTCTAAATCTTTCACTCTTGTTCATGATTTTGTACTTGCATCTATCATACAAATGTGTTTGAAAGAGGTTGTGGATAAATTGACCAAGATGCGGATGGTTGCTAAATGATTTTTGATCTCTACATGTAAAAATGACAAATTGGGGCAAAAATGTTGGAAATATGCATAAAGACAATTTCCGCATAACCCAATAAGAGATTAATGTTCAACAATAACCAACAATCCACATGTAAAATAAATAGACAATCATACCATCAATGGTGACACAAGATGTAGCCTAGGAAAACCCTCATAGAGGGAAAAACCTAGCCTCCAAAAGCATGCATTTCTCATGTATTATTCAACAATAAAAAACAAATACATATGCAGAGATCACCTCTAAAACATCAAGATTTCTCTTTACCTACAATCCATGTGAACAAGAATGTAACCATACATCTCATGCCATGCTTCAAATCCTCACATAGCCAACCTGCACGAGAAGCTAAAAACCCAGCCTTCACTCTTACTACAACAACTACTCGTGTGTTTGCTTTTATAAACATAAGCTCACATAAATACAACATGTGGTATTGTCATACCATTTTCCCCAAAACCATGTGTCTACAAAACCATTGACCCCACATTTGATTATTGGTACTAAGTTTTCCCAATTAATCAAATAATTATAAATAAAGTAATTAACCCAATGTTACATACAACAATTACAAGTGGTGTCCAAATAAATACCTAATGTGGCTAAATGCATCACATGATGCACCACAATTAAATATTTATTTTACATAATAAAATAATACCAATGTTATGCAAGGTGTACAACACACCTACTTGAACATTCTCCCACTTGTTGTATACATTGCATAGGGGATCAACATGTAAACTCAAAACATCAAGGGAAACCATCATGTGTGCCCAACATGTACCATATAGCCATCCATGTGCTCCAAGATACCTGCAACAATAATCAAGGTGTCCACCATCTCAAACAAGAATCCCCTCATCCTCCATCTAGCCAATCCATGAAGAATAAGATCCTCCAACGAATTGCCACACTAAATTGTCACATAAAAGAAAGAAACCTGCATCAACTGATATCCAAGCACAAGCACCAAATCCAATGGTAAGAAATAGGCTTGAGTAGCTCACAAGAATCAATCATAGCTAAAATAGCAACCACAGCTAGTTGCAAATGCATGAACTAACCATACCTCCAAACCAAGATATGTAAATGATAACAAGTAAACCTTATGCCAACAACATATCCAACTCAAATCACAATGATAACAAGTTCCTGTATATGCTGAATCCTGCATAGAGAAGTCCTCCATGGTAACAACACAAAGCATGTGATAAAAAACCACAAGATCCTCCATACCACAACATAATGAGAACATCCAACAAAGGAATCATATATGTATCCTGAAACTCCCACTGCATGAGTAAATGTCAAATCCAAAATAGATCAAGGCATCCAAAGATCCACTAATAGCATGCACATAGAAGATGTGGTTGAATCTTCTATCACATAGTGTCAAAGAACACACACATAGATATGTAAAATATGCAAACTAAACCGCTGCAACATAACTCTCCTCAAGTCCATATCTCTCCCAAATCCTCCACATCATAAGAGAAAGAAGTCAAAGATATTGAAAATCTCCATACACATCTCAACTCCAATGTCATGTGAACATATATATCTAGGAAGAAGAATAAGACTTTGATCAAGAGAGAACCTGCAAATCATAACCATGTCCTTCTATCCATAGTAATGTGTGATAACTGTGAAAAGTATGATCTCCTTTACAACCAAAAAATAAGAAGCCTCCACAACATCCAATAACAATATGCAAACCTCTTAAACTGAAAGGTAGATCAAACTCATAACCATCCCAAAGTAGGAATAAGCCCAAATCCACTAACCATCTCCATTACACACAATGAGCTCATAACAAATCAGGATCAAACATAATGAGATAACTAATCATATCCATGCATCTACTCCTCAACCAAGTCCTCACAACCATACTCCATAGCTCAAGACTCAAACATGAGAATACAAGATACAAATAAAGAATGCATTTGAAAATTAGGTGGGCATACCTATCAAATTATTTATCACTGAGTGTACCAAGAGTGGGGATGAGATTGCTCCTCCAGGTTGCACCAAGCTTCAAAGGTTCTCTCGAAAAAAAATCTCCTCAACATGTCCATGTTGGACTCATGTCCAACCAAGGTGTAGGCTCCTCAGTCTTGCTGTTGAAATCCTCATCAAATAGTAACCATCTCAACACATGTCCCTAATCCCAAGAGAACTCAAGCCTCACCTAAATCTCCAAGTATCCGTGAGTACCTCCATGATCAATCCATGCTAAACTCCAAATGCAAAACCACATCATTATGAAGCTCCAAAGAGCATGACCAATGTACCCAATACTAAGAGAACCATCAAGATCATAGTCAAACCTCCCACTGCACATCTGCATAACCTAGGAACATATCATGACATCATAATCTAATCATCTCCTTAAAGAAAGATCACATGCACTAATGTACACATCTTGTCTCAAGAGAATCTATATCATGCCAACACTCTAATCTAGAATCAAGAGTAAACCAAGGCACAATACAAACCATTTTGTAAGCAACGATCACCTGTCAAAACTGACAAACCGTAAACAACACTTCAACCAAAGACTCCAAGAGTCCTCCATGGTACAAAGATGTCAACATCTCCAAATCACATGAAGATAACCATATCTTGCCAAAGCTCCCACTGAAGTATGATACCGAGCTATACATGGAAACAAGATAAACATCAAACCCATCACTGTCAAAAGCACCCATTGAAACATGTAACCAAGCTATCCATGACATCGTGATAACCATTTTCTACATGAAGATCATCTATGGCCCCAACACAATCAAAGAATCCACTGTAACGACACAGCTCCCAAAAGGTCAAGTAAAGCATAATCTTCAAACCAAGAAGATGAACAAAACTTGTAAACCAAACATCAATCCAACACCACCAAAACTACACCTATAAAACAATCATGTCATGCCAAAGTCCCAACCAAACAAGGATCATTCATGACATCATGATCATCACCCAATGCACCTACACCAAACTCCCATCAAGTCTCACACAACTATACCATATAGTCAACATAGGTCCCATATCATGATTATATCAGGTAATACCATCTCTCTCTATATCTCATAATGACAAGCAAAACCAATGCAAGTTGTGACTAACCCAACCCACAAATCAGAATTTTCATCAACACTAAAACATCTATGGGCATAGACAACACACATCCAAGTCATAACTGCAACCTATAAGCATAGACAACCTACAACCCTGCACAACCTATAGATATCACAATGTAGCATGTAAATTCAACAATACATGTATAATTCTATCAACTAAGGATAATTAGAGATAAACATGTAAGTCTACAATGACTCAAACATTAAATCATCCCAGATTCAATTTGCCACCGACTCACAAATACACCAAAAGTCAAAGGAACCAAAATTAGCTCAAACTAATCAAACATTAGAATATCATCTTCAATCCTAGTCCACTGCGTAGTTCTCATAAATACCTTTCCAATGCCTATAAGAAGTCTAAAATCTGACTCCATATGCACCTGTTATGCTCAGTCAAAGCTAAAAATGAACATCTAGCTTCTAATTGGCAAAAGCTGGTCAAAATGGAAAACTCGGGAAATATCTCTATCAACACTACATACTACATAGAAAGAGATTTCTGTTGACTATACGAAGTCAAAAATTTGACCCCGTATGATGAAGTTATGGCCTCTGAAAAACATCTTCCCAATAAGCCTATGAGACTGTCCATGGTGGCTCTTTGGTGGCTAGTGGGGCCTGCCGGTGGCAGTGGCACGCCCGTGGTGCTTGGGTGGCACCTTTGTGGTGTCAGGGTGGCAGACCCCAAACAACATTTAAAAATAATTTAATTTCAGGTTTTTAATTTTCATTTGAAAGTTGAATGTTTTTGAAAATTTTTATTTTGAGCCCATAAGGGCTAGCAGTGGCCACCCGATAGGCTTGCCAGCAGGCCAGGCCACCGGACTGGGGGCCTTAGGCCTGCTAGCCAGTGCCTTCTAGGCTAAACCTATCAGCATTGATCACCAGTTGGTCAGGGCCAACAAGGCCCCTGGCATGCATACCCTACCAGTACCCTGCTAATGCAGGGATGGCGCAGGCGGGGGGTACAACCCCAATGCTTTAAATATATATATTTTTTAATTTTTCACTATAGACTTAAAAAAAAAAATTTTAAAAGGAAATACTTTTTGTAGACCGATGAAAAAATAAATTCGTAGATTTCATACCGTGTACCTGCAGATTTCATTAAATGTCATTGTACGGAATCTAAAAGATTTCATACGAGATTCCTTTATGGATGAAATAGGGCAAAAGATTTCTAGTCTCCAAAATATATCAAATTTCATATGAAAATATAGGTTTTCATGCCTTCTAGACTCAACCATGGGGTCTTTTTTTCCCATGAGGCCTCCAACAAAAGCTCACCCCCTGAAACCCTCATACAAAGAGTCCAAATTGAAAACCCACATGCCAAATGTCCATGAAACCCTAGATCTGCAATAACCCAAGTCTGCAAACAACCTTGTAACCATGAAAATTCCTTCATTCCTTCCATGCAAAGCCATGGATCCCAATATAGACAAAAAATCCACTCATAGCCAGGGTTATCAAATAGGGATTTCCTCCCAAATCATGGCAACCAAGCTCTGATACCAAACATTGGAAATATGCAACCATAGAGACTAATTCCTCATAACCCAATAAGAGATTTAATGTGCAACAATAACTAGAAATCTACATGCAAAAGAAATACACAATCATACCATCAATGGTGACACAAGATATACCATGAGAAAACCCTCATAGAAGGAAAAACCCAACTCCAAAAGCATGCATCTCTCATGTATTATTCAATAATAAACAACAAATACATATGCAGAGATCACCTTCAAAACATCAATCTCTCTCTCTACCTACAATCCATGTGAACAAGCATGTAACCATACATCCCATGCCATGCTTCAAACCCTCACACAACCAACCTGCAAGAGAAACTACAAACCCAGCCAAAGGTAATAAGCCTTCACTCTTACTACAACAACTACCTGTGCGTTTACTTTTATATACATAAGCTCACATGAATACAACATGTGGTATTGTAATACCATTTTCCCCAAAACCATGTGTCTACAAAACCATTGACCCCACATTTGATTATTGGTACTAAGTTTTCCCAATTAATCAAATAATTACAAATAAATTAATTAACCTAATGTTACATACAATGATTACAAGTGGTGTCAAAATAAATATCTAATGTGGCTAAACACATCACATGATGCACCACAATTAAATATTTATTTTACATAATAAAATAATACCAATGTTATGCAAGGTGTACAATAGACCTACTCCAATAGAAAACTATGAAGGCAATAAAGGTGGAGAGAAATGAGTTGGTGAATGGAGTATATAGGAAATACTTGATCATTTTTACTCACATTTGATCGAAGCAAAGTTAGTTGAAGAGATTAACAAGGGTAGAAAATTTCTCAGCCAAGTATTGAAGCAAACCCTACTCTTTGCATCTATAGGTATTTCTCATTTTTACTTATTCAAACCCTAATTGCTGAAGATAGTTCAATGGCAACACCTACTGTGGTTGATGTGATTGAGAGGCCAAGGCCAAAGTTTAAGAAACATCCCTTCAAATCCACAATAACTAATCAGGTCGGGGCATTCTCACATGTTCCTACAAATGTTTTACATACAGAAGATGTTCGGATGTAGATTCACTCACTGATTGACAAGTTTGATCATCTCAAACTTGAACAATTTAGAAATGAACATTTGTTGGGAGATGATTTCCAGTTAAAACTAGAATTTGCAAACATTGTTGCCAAAAACCTAGACATCTAGAAGGGTTTTCTGAACTTCTGGTATGAATATGCTTAGGTAAGAATTGCCCTAAGTCAAATTCATGAAGATATCTTTTACTTAGACCACCCTCACATAATCACTAAGGATGCTATAAAGGCAGTGGCTGGTTTATGCTCCTCCAGACTAGTGCCTATTCTGAATTCTATAAAAAATGAAGAAGTAATGACGCTCACCGAAGCTAAATTTGACAAGAGAACTCTGACAGTGGATGATATTAAAGACTTAGGGGTCCAGTGTGCAACCATGGGCATTTCATATAGAACCTACTTTACAAACATGGATAACTCTGCCTCTACAACAACAATCTACACAACATATCAAATGGTTAAAGATGGGAACAGATTTTGATCTTTGTGAACTCCTGTGGTAATAGCTAATAGACAACCTAAAAAGGACAAAAAAAACCAAATACAGATTTTGGTATGGTTCTTTAATATGATATGTCTCATCTTTTACTTTTTGAATGATTTCCCTTCAATGAAAGGAATGGTGTGGAATCCAAATAACCTTGTTGCCCATCAAATCAAGAATTACATGAGAAGTTTCCCTGATCATAAGCACTATGATACTTTAGTTTGGGGGTTCTTCCAAACTTTTCAAAATGATATACAATCTAGAGAAAGGATACCTACTAAGGTTGTAGAAGAAGATGAAGAAAAGATAAATCCAGTGAATAATAAAGATGATGAAGAAGATGAAGAGGAAATAAAGAAAGCATTCATTTTTAAGAAAAGAACAAGATAAGAAGGTGAAACCTCAAAGAAGAAAAGTAAAGGAAAAACAAAGAAGGTCAAGAAACTTGATTATGTTCCCCTGCAACTAGAAGCAATAGTAAGTGCAATCACTAAACATGGTGCCCTAAAAGAAGTTGCATCACTTTATGATGAAAGGTCTGCAAATGAAAAATCTACCATTTAGAAAGCAATAATAAGGTATTTGAAAACATACAATGTGGTCCTAATTGAGATCGTAGATCAACTGCCTAAAAGCCTTGGTGAGGTTTTCACTAAAAGGAGAAATGAAGCCTTGAAGAAAGAAGTTGAAATGAAAAATTGGACAATTGAAAAGATTTGTCCTTCCATCTCTAAGCAAGAAAAAGGTAAGGTGGTTAAAGTTCTAACAAAAGAATTCAAAACTAAAAAGAGGTTGAATATTCTATTGTCCAATGATGAATAATAAATAAAAGGATTGGAGAAGTAAACTCTAAGGAAAACTATTGAAATCCTTAAGGAGATGAAAATTGAAGTGGGGATCATTGAAGATACATCTGAACAATCTGTCTCTGAAGAAGAAGGCAATGACATGCGTGAAAAGAAAGAGGAGATTTCTCCTCATGTGGGTACTGGAGCATCATCCATAGAGGAACAAGATAAAATAGATCTACCCCCTCCAAATATTCCTACAACTCCAAAGATTGTTGAGGCACAAAACAATGAGGGTCAGGATAAAGACAATACTGTACCTCCTTTGGAGAATACAAGAAATGTGGAAATGAGGAGAGAAGACACCCCTAAGAAGAGTCATGAAGAAAAGTGAAAGAGTGAGGGAAAAGATGAGAAGGAAGGGCAATTGGAAGGGTTGGATGATATAGGTCAAAGTGCATCTAAGATAGATTCCCTTCAAAACCTATTGAATCTACAAATACAATTTCAACTAGTTGTCACTCCTCAACTGCTGCAAGTTCCAACTAATGAGGGACAGATTGATTTGACAAGCATCTCTCCTCTACACAAATTATAACTTGGTGACATACTACATGTCTCTACAAGAAAAGAATTTTTAAAAGAAAACATGAAAAATTCTGGTGTAATAGAGGATGCAGTGAAATTAATACAAGAAGGGTTACTAGAGATAACCATTTACCCCTCTCTACCTTTGGAGCAAAAGCTCAAGTTACTAATGGACTCTTTCAAAGATCACTCCTCCCACTTAAAGCAAAAAGTAGAACAAGAGGCAGAAAGAAGAATAATTGATAAGAAAATGGTTGAAATGATTGAAAAATGTGCTAATGCACATAACAAGCTTAAAGAGAATTTGAAGAAATTTAAAGGTTGCATTGATGAGACCACTGCATTATAACTATTTTTCCTAAAATGGCCAGCTTCCACAAAGAACATTAAAGCTTAGATTGACTCCATTGAGTCACAATTATATAAGTTAGTTGAAGTGTATGATTTGTCAAAGGACAAGAATGGTGCAACTAGGGAACAAGTAGAGAATCTTCATGCACAACTTTCTCAACTGTAGAACCAAAGAGAAGACCTAAAGAAACAATTTGGTCAGTTAAGAGAAGCAGTAAATCTGAAACTTTTCTCTTTGTATGGTCTACTAGGAGAAGCATAAAAGGTAGATCCAAAGATGATAACCCCAAAAAGCTTAGAGGAAGCTTAGGAGCTATGCATATAGTGTGAATGTCAGAACCATATGCTTGCCTCAAAATGCACTAACTAGACAACAACTCTTACATAGTAGGCATGAGTTTTCCATAGTCCATAGAATAGATGATTATGCTTTTGGATTAAACTGTGTGTATTTTTGCAAAAATACACACAGTTTAATCCAAAAGCATAATCATCAACTCTTACACAGCTCAAGGTAATATACAAGACCATTATACCAACCAATGAGTTGTAAAGAGTAATGTAAATAAGCTAATTTTTTATGTATATAGTTTTGCGGAAGATAGTAGTGTACATAGCATCCATTTCTGAGGAATCTTCACCTTAGGGGGAGTCTATATAGTTTTTGAGTTGATACAAGCAAGGATATCAATTCCTTTGTCCTTGATGTCAAAGGGGGAGAGAGAAATTCGTATCTAATGGGGATTATATGTTGTCATGAATGACAAAGGGGGAGATTGTTGGCAATATGTATTGTTATTGAAGTCAACATAGCATATGGAAATGTATAGATGGTCTGATATAGAGGAAGTGTTAGTATGATATATGGGAAGTTGCGACGAGGATGAGAGACCTTTATCCATATCTATTTGCAGGCTTCCAGAAGTAAGCCTAGTCCTAGGAGGTAGGATGTAACAACCTTCATGTTCATAATTTGCTTTTCCTTATCTTGATGGACTTCGATGACTATATACTTTGTATTGGATTATGCATCCTATTATTATTTTCTATTGGCACCGATGATGTGTAATCTCAATACTATTATGATGTTGACATTATTATTACTTATGATGGATTTGATGTTTACATGATTTATGTTTCTTCAGCTATATGATATATGCATATGCACATGTACCTTGATGTGTGCTTAGAGTGTTGCAGGTACTGAGTACTAACTCCACCTGGATTCACATGCCTGAGCATACTCTTATTATCCCTGATGGTGGTTACTAGAGATAGTCGTAGGCCTATACCCTAGCCCACTGTACCCTATCAGTGTTGTATTCCTATGTGTTGTCTTGTCATCCGTTTACCTAACAGTAATGTCCAGATTACCATCTGATCTTATGTAGCTATATATTTTGGTTGTCAGTGTTGATGTGGTTTCATCGGCATCTTTATGTGGTTTTCCAATATGTCATTTTAAATGATTTTATTTATCCATTTGGTTAGCTCTCATAGTCGTGTTTAAATATTTTTGAGAGCTTTGATATTTTATTTCTCTGTGTTAATGTTGGAGTAATTTACCTTTTTTGTGGGACGTGGGGCTTTACGTTAAGTCTAATTTTTTATTTTATTTTCAAACTCCTTTCTCATGCCACATTCGATGGCTTTGGGGGGAGTTGGTAGATATTGAATGCAGCAAAATATCTTTGTGGGCAACATAGGAATGAGGATGAGATAAGAAGTCAATCGCTAGGAAAAGGACAGGGTTTTTTTAGAAGTGTAGGAGTGAACAGAAAGAAGTTAGTGTAGGAGTTAAGGTGGACAGAAAATATCTAGATGGAGGAGGGAATAGGAGAGAAAGTGGGGTCAATCCTTTGTAAAAGGGGCACTAACTATTTTGCAGAAACCATGACTTGGGGAGGATAGAAGACAGGGATGACTTTACCAGGCAAACCCATCAAATTGCAAGTTTTTGGACGAGAGAGAGAGAGGTGCGATTGGTATCCTCAGGTGAGCTTATCCAATTGCAAGATCTGAGGTGAGCTATGGGGAGTGCAAAGTGAAAAGAGGTATTTACCTCTGTTCTTTGTATTTCGAACACAAAAACTAAAATATGTTGGTTGTTGTTTCATTTAGCACAGAAAAACTGAAATCCTATTTCTGCCTTCCAAAAGAAAAAAAATCTAAAATATGATTGTTGTGATTTCATTAAGCACATAAATATCTAAAGCCCATTACTGCTTTCAAAAAAAATAAAAGAAATAAAATGTTTGCTTCTATTTCATTAAGCACAGAAAAACTGAAACCCCATGCTACCTTTCTTTTAAAAATATATACTAAAGTATATTCCATTGCAAGATATTTGCATTCCCTCTTTCCTTGAATCATTTTCTTCAGGTAGAACAATTTCTTTTTTTTTTGATTGATAAATGGGTTTTCAAAGAAGATCATATGGTTTCTGATTTATCGTTGTTGGTAAAAAAACAAAAAATAGGAGTTTGATTTGTTAGAGAATATAGTGAGTGCAACCATACAAATAAACTGGGAAGTAATGATAGAGATTGAAGATATCATAGTCCATGGAACCCTTTTGTTATTCGACAACATCTCTGATGAGATTTTCATTACAACTCTCCTTAGAAAATCTGAGTGGTCTTTTGTTTTAATCATTACAGTCATTTCTACTAAATCTCTAGCCTTGGAAAAACCATCGACATTGAGTTAAAGAATGAAATGGCACTAAAATACCTTAGAAACATCTACCTGTGTTTCTGCATTAAAATTGGTTACATAAACTCTAATTAAGGAAATATGTCACTCAACCTAAGGATCTAAGGGAACTACTGTAGGAGGGAAATTACGATTTCCATTTTGTAAGTCTTTTAATAGTCTATTTTGTTATGTTAAATATGGTAGACAACACATATAACCCAAGCTGTGAGTAGACATGCAATATCAATTGGCGTGCTTTCCTTTTATTATCTATGCTTATCTGTGAGAAGAGTGACCAAATTGGGGTCACTGGAGTTATTACAAAACTAATCTAACTGACGAAGGGCTATTTTCAATAAATTACACTGTCATCAAAAGTTTTGGTCTTGGAATCACATTTTTCATATTTGATATTTCAAATTTATACTTTAGTGTTTTAGTCAATTTTGGATTCCTCATTGGTTAACGAGATGAACTATGTCTAGGCATTAGAGTGGTCATTTGGAGTGGCTCTCTATAGGCCTGAGACCCGCAAGTGGCTGCCAAGGGAACTGGTAGTAGAGTTATAGTAACAAGTGATAACTAAATTAAAACATTGGGATAAAAACACTAATAAGATAATTAGACCTTGTGCATGGCCTTGAGAACTTGTAAAGGCTAAGGATGCAATGAGAATGCCTATCCATCTGCGGGGCATCAAGTCATCCATCTGTGGGGCATGGATTCAGGCACGATTGAGTCTCCTTGTCTGTATGAGAGGTATACTTGGTTCTGTGTGGTACCATCCCTTTGAGCACACATGATGACACTCCATCTGATTACACTCTAGTGTCTAGTTCCTTAGTAGTCGTGAGTAGTACCTAACATATGACTTGGATGAGTATCTCTATGTTATGACTTTGACTGCATGCATTGTTTTCCGTGCCTACTCTGTGATTGAGATGAGTGTTGGCCATCATGTATACCCTTGCCTTGATATTTCTATTTGGGCCTTGTGACTATCTCCGAGCATAGTGGGGTGGTCTCGTATGAATCCACATGGTTGGGAGGTGTTGCCACCGCGATTGGGGACCGATGAACAAGTTATTGGAGTACTAGATTGGAGATGTTCTCTCTTTCTCTGTTACTTTCTTTTTTGTTATAGTCATTTAGTTATTATACTTGCATATCACATTCATGGCTATGCCATTTCACTGTATATTCTTTTATGTAATTGTATTCTCTTAAGAGAGAAAATGTAATCATGCAAGTTAATGAGAAGAAATAAGATGTTTCCTATTTGGTTTAAGGATCCCAGTGTGGGTATCAGTTCCGCTTGTACTATGATGCTTTTGCATTCATCTTTATATTAGATATGGGATATAGGAACATTTAAATTGGTGTTTAAAATGAATGTAGTGTTTTCAATGTTTCACTAGAGGGTGAATTAGTCCTCTCCAATCAGCAACCATATATGTGAATGTTATTTTTTATGTCAAAAAAATTATCTTGTCCTCTTTTGGCTCTTACCCCTTTGGGGTTACGTACCAGGATGTTACACTTTTTATTGCTTAGAATTTGGGATCTAGAGCTGGACTCAAACCTAGGACCTTCCATTTACTGATGGAGTGCTCTACCAATTGAGCTACTGGCCCCTTATGGCCAGCCCATCATTATTCTGGGTGTGGATTATTTCCAACACCCCCTTAAGCCACACTACAGGTGCTTGGGGCTCCTATCCTGGCTCTGATACCAATTGCTTTTTTTTTAGATTAAAGGTGATGGAACACCAAACAATATATTAATATAAAATGATTTTACAATAATCATGAAACAAAACTAGGCATTCAATATCTGGGTTGGAACAACCAAAAAACTACCCCAAAAAATAAAAACTAACGATAAATATAAAGCATGTCCCCACATGGCCACAAAGTAACAACCCAATGCCTAGATGATTACACAAAAAAACCAAAAAATAGATTAGACAGTTCATCCCCAGTAGTGAGCTACTCCAAACTGAAAGGGAGCTAGGTGTACAGAAATCACTTCCTACACTAATCTAATGAGGAGAGATGAGTGCAAATTCATTTTATTCTTTACAGTTACAACAATGTTAACCCACTAACAGAGATATTGCAGCAAACACATACACAATAATGTAAGACAGAAGAAGAGAGAGACAAGATATACGTGGGGAAAACCCTTATAGGTGAAAAACCCCACACTCCAAAACACAACTCAAATGTATTCCATAAGAAATGAAGGTTACAATACAATCACAGAGCCAATGGTCTTACAGGAGTCTTCGACACTCGTATTTGGAGACAATCTGGCAACATAATTGTATCTGTCAATCACATAATACATCTCCTCTCCAAAGCACTTGTTTACAAAGAAAATACAAGGCAAAAATGGCTCTATCTTGGGATGGGCGTCCAACATGACCTCATGGCCCAAAACCCATGCCTATGGACACTTGTCCAACATTGTAAGATGTTCCTAACATTTGTCAAGTCACCCCATCCCAAATAGGTCACCTATTCCCAATTTGGGTAGTGATAGATGCTCTTACGACTCTTACAACCATCATAGAATCCATCATACTGACATATCTTATAGATGTAAGGGAATCTATCATAAACAAGCTATAAATAGCATATTCTCTTACAACATGTCATTGTTGGAATTAACCCAAACAACTGAGAGGGGGGGTGAATCAGTTGTCTCTGAAATTAGTTCTTTCTTTTCTTTTAAACTTCTTTCACTATTGTCAAATTGATTAATGATGCAAGCATTAAAGCATATGACATAAACATAGAAGAAGAAACATAACCAAGATTTTTGACCTAGAAACTCAGTTAAGGGAAAAACCACAGTGGGGGTTAACCCAAAAATATTAATACCCTGTTAAAAGTACTTTTACAAATGGGAATGCACATGCATTCAGGCTTACTGCTCAAATGGAGGCTCGCTGCCTATGGAAATATTACAAGAGAATAATGAAGATTTAAACTAATTAATAGCATCTACCCATGCAAGAGGTTCAGTTCCGGTTAAGTGCAAAAACTAATCTTACACATTTCATCTTTGCTCTACTCTTCTTACTGTTCTACCTTCATTCACACTTTTGATTTCTGTTATTATCACATACGCCTTCTTCTCACACACCACAAACACTGAACCATCTAATTTTATTAGATATATATATCCGCAATATGATCTACAATCATTCTATCAGTCAACTTCAACAACACTTAGAACTTTTATGAATGCTATGCTCTATCGGCTAGATCTATGCCTAACTTAAGGTGCGGACCAAAACTTAATCTTGAAAATCATCACTCATGTTGGCCACTATCACTGATTGTCACCATTTATCCAACAAACAACTTCCATACATCCAGAATCAACATCTTTTGCAAGGTCGGCCTGTTCTTCTTCTGTCTACTCTAACAAAATGGAACCAAGTACTTAGAGGCTAATATCTTTTGAATCCTTTATCACCGAAAGACAAAAATCTAGATTTAGACTATCTAGACAATGCATATGACTCCCCTAGATCTCTAGCTAATCATTACTTTCCACCGGACAGATCCAGACCAAAATACCAGACCCTGTCAATACTCTGTTCTTGACTGCTTGGACTTAGACAAGTTCTGATTCTGACTTCTAGTTTGACCAAATTGAGTTATACGGATGGGTAAAAAGATCTTAGTTGCCATCAATGAAAATACATGTCAATGCAAAGTAGTGTCTCTTGCCAACAATCATAACCCTCCTTGGGGCACCCAAAGATGCCTTTTTCAAAGATGCTTCTCGACACATGTCTTCACCTGTCATAGAATCTTCCATTTCTGACTCATATTACATGTCATAGATTTGTCATAGGAATATGTCATAACGGTTTTGATCAATATTCCCTTACACACTATCCAAGATGCTGACACATCGTAAAATATTCTACCACTAAGTGGGACGACTATCTCCTCATGTGAGGGCAAATTTACATGTCATCATATTCCATGTAGGATGACACATCACCATGCCAACTCCCACAAGATGACAACATAAGATTTGCATCCTAAGTACACAATAGGCAATAAATAAATAAATACAATGAAATAATACAAGGAATTAACAAGGTTGAGACACCTTAATTCCCATCACAAACTAGAGTCATGATGCTCCTATGGGGGTGCCATAGGAAAAGGCATGGCAAATGGGGGGTGCCTGGTGTCCGCGGAGGCCCTGGTGCCAAATCTAATGCATGATGCCTAAGAAACCATATAGCATTGAACACCTCCTTGACCCTTGTCATTAAACCTCCAAAGAGATGAAAGTGATGAGCACTGAGCTGACGGTTGAATGCATTAGCACAATCAAGGAGAAGGTCATGCTAAATGCCATTATATACACATGTTGCATGATGATTTGCATGTAGTAACACCCAATGAAAAATCTTGCCTATAAGGGCAGTACTACCCTTGTAAACATATACAATCAACACATCTCTCCATTTGTCAACACTGAGGAAGGAAGGTTTCACTAGCATGAAAGTAATGAAGTGGGTGTACTCCTGATCTTGCACCAAATCAAATATATTAGACATAAAAGAAGAAGCTATTTTGAAGCCCTTGATCTGCCTTTCTTCTTGCTGAAAAAGGTAATAGCCAACCACACATCAAATGGAAAATTCAATACCATCACATTCCACCTAAAAAATTTGCCTCAAGAACACTGTGTTCAAGACTCTATGATATATGGGTTCTCCTTCAACTGGTGGGAGAAAAACACAAACTTGGGCTCCAAAGGGCCATGGATGAAAACTAGCAAAAAAAGAAGTTGTAGCTATGAAACAAACATGAAATGCAAATTGATTCTCAAACTAGTGTTGATTGACCTCCATGGCTCTTCTCAATCTCACATAGGCATGCATGATTTCGAAGGGTTGATAATGGGGGAATGTTGGGTGCTCATTCCTGCAGCATAACGGTAATTGAAGTTGAATGTGTTATGATTTTGGCAACATGAGGCTACTTGCAAACTTGATCATCTAAAAATGACTTGTGAGGGGCTACCTTTATAGAAAAGGCTTGATTTGAATCAATGGTTGTGATTGCAAGTTATGTTGGATGATATGAATAGTTGAGATCGATTAGGGTTGATTAGGGTTTCCCACTTCAAGAGGGATTGTAGTCATGTGACAAGTGTGCAATGGAGAATAAAGGGGGCCTAATTCAAATATTTTATTTGAATTAGTTTGACATGTGAAGGGGTATTAAGTGGAAGATGTAGCATGTGACACTTGTTTGCATGAGCTAAGAGGTGGGGGAATTAATTCAAATTTTTAATTTTAATTATGTGAGACATGTGAAGGGGCATTATTAACTAAACAAATGGGATTTATTTAGTTAATCAGAAAGGTGATTAAGTTGGAATTGTGAGTGGGATGACCTAGGACCTAGGGTAAAACATTGCAAGGTCATGTCGACTAGGTGTAGACAAGACATGGACAAATTTTAGTGTCTACACTTTTCCCCTCTTTGAGATGATGTTTGAGATGATGCGATTTGTGTTGAGTAACATCATTTCAAAGAAGCTAAGGTGTGGATAAAGGAAAAGGATAGGGTGATGATGCCCCCTTGAGAGGATAAATAGGTTGGACAAACACGGGTAGGCTCTTGAAATGAAATGGAATTGGTCAAGGAAGAAAGGTAAGGACTTGGCTAGAAGAAACAGAAGGATGCGTTTTACTGCAATGAAGGTGAGAAACCATGGTGTTTGATATAGCACTAGACATTATGCACTAGAGTATAAGGACCAAGGTGACAATGTCTCTCATGCCCCAGCATAATACAACCTTCTCTAGACAAAAGATAAGAATATTAGTTGGGTTGGATTTGAATTTGACACAAATGCAAGTTGAAAATGATAACACACATAAGCACGCAAGCAAGCATGCACAAATGATACAAAAACAAACAAGGTATTACCCCTGTCAAGCTGTAAACCAATGAGTAAGTGATTAATTGATTGATGATGATGATTGATTGATACTAGTGTTGTTGGTCATACGAGCAACACTAGGAGTTGATTGATGACCGACTTATTTGGTTTATGTCAAGATTAGGATCAAGACCATGCATGTAATTGGATAATTCAACATGATTGATTGACTTGATTGGTATGGATTGATATGCTTTACATTTGATTTATTATGTTGTATTGGGAATTAAGGTGTCTCAACCTTGGTAATTCCTTGTATTTATTTATTTATTGCCTATTGTGTAATTTGGATGTAAATCCTATGTTGTCATATTGTGGGAGTTGGCATGGTGATGTGTCATCCTACATGGCATTTGACCACATGTAAATTTGTCTTCACATGAGGAGATAGGCGTCCCACTTAGTGGTAGGAATATTTTTCCATGTGTCAACATCTTGGATGCTGCATAAGGGAATATTGACCGTAACGGTCATGACAGATTCCTATGATGAAGTTATGACATGTAAGAGTTAGAAATAGGAGATTCTATGATAGGTGAAGACATGTGTCGAAGAGCATCTTTTAAAAAGGCATCTTTGGGTGCCCCAAGGTGGACTATAACATGTTGTAAGAGAATATGCTATTTATATCCTGTGTATGACAGATTCTCTTACATCTATAAGTTATGACAACTATGACAAATTCTACGACAGTTGTAAGAGCTTTTGTCATAGCCCATTTTGGAAATAGGTGACCTCCTTCGGATGGGGTGACTTGACAAGTGTCAAAAGCATCCTACAGAGTTGGACAAGTGTCCATAGGCGTGGGTTTTGGGCCATGTGGCCATGTTGGACGCCCATCTCAATTTGGGATTCAAATATTTTTAGTTTGGGCATTCCCAACCACACTACCTCTATTGAGAAGATTCTTTAGATTATGCATCCAAGATAGAAGGTTTGTCAAGGGACTCTCATATATGGAAGAAGCCTTAACCATTATGACAAATAAAGAATCTCTTGCATGCATGGATAGAGTAGAAGAAGATTTTGATAAGCATGAGAATGTAATCAACTCATGTCTTGTATCTTTCATTTCAGATTTCTCACAACCATTTTCTATAGAATGTGATGTTTTAGGAAAGGGAGTTGGATTGGTTACAATGCGAAGGAGGTTCCCCATGGAAATTGAAAGAAGAGAATTGAAAGATTTTGAAAATGGTTTCTCTATGTATGACAATAAAATTCTTGTCATCATGCATATTGTGGCATAGATTAAAAAACATCTAGTTTATGGTAGATATATGGTTGATAAAAATTACAATGGATTTGAATTCTTCTTGGATCAACATGATTTGAATTATGAGAAGCAAAAGAGGGTAAGGAAAATCCAATTTAATGATTTTTATATAGTATGCTTGAAGGGTAGAAAGAAGGTAATTGTTGATGATCTACCAAAATGCCTATTCACTATTTTGTAATTCATGATGTTGGGCAGTTTTCTAACATGGTAGAACATGTCATAAGTGCATTTTCCACTAATATTTCATAAATTTGGAGGAGTGATCAGTATGTGCTATTGGATGGATTCAAAGAGTGCACGATCTTCCATCAAAATGGATTGTTGTTTGTAGATTTAATATACAGAACTGGGTGGAGTATTTTCTACTATTATATGATGTTAATTACTATTCCTCAATACTATTATTGTTTTTCGAAATCAGATCCTAAAGTTGCATTTAACATCCTTCAAGATGAGGCAAAGTATGAAACAATTAGTGATGATGGAACAACAGGGTGTATCTTCACAATGCGAAGGTAAAAGAGGTAATCGTTTCAAAATTTTGTCTTTGCTGTTATGGAAGATGTATGGAATGATATAAGATTCCCCTACACTATAAAAATCAGAATTATATCATTGTAAGAGGTGGTAAGAGTTTCTAGTTTAACTTGTCGTGTGGCAGTGCACATATACTTTGGGAAGGACAAGCTAAAAAGAAGAGATTGTTGATGTTGGAATATGTGGTTCAAATTTGGAATGGGAGTGAATGTATAAAATATTGGCATGGATATTCCTATTGGTTTAATGACATTGTTATAGAAGAATTTGAGTTTTTAGGTTTGCACAGTGTTCCTTGGCAAAATATGCCACACCTCACAGGTACATGATCACAATCTATTATGTAGTATGAAATGTTTGGTTATTTTGGGCATCAAGACTTTGGAGCATCATTTTTGCAATTGCTTTAGGACAAGAAATTTTTGGAAGGGAGGACTTGTCATGTCTCTTTTTTAAAAATTTCTAAAAACAACAACTTACTAAAAATAGTAAGTCGACAGTCCCAAAATAGCAAATCAAGATCAATTGATAGTTTGAGAAATAATAATAAATTTGGTGAATTGGTTGAGAATATAATATTATTTAAACACAAAATATATTTATATTTAATTATTTTCCCTACTTGGGCATGGGCTCCTTAAATATCTTGTTTTTGGCATTTAGTGGCTATGACAAGCCAAAACAAGTGGCACAATCCATGGGGAATGGAAGAAATTAGTGGAAACTTGGCATTAGAGGTTGCATGCACTTAATGCAAGAGAATCTTCTCCTTTGGATAGTGATTTTTTGAGTTGACACTTTAATTGCATGTTAGTGCCCTGGAAAATGCATTTTGAGTTATCAAAAGATGCCTTTTAAGTGGCACAATATGAAAGGCTAACTTTAGAGATGTTATAATGCATTTTATGACTTTTGTAAGTAACTAAATTTGGGGAATAATATTTGGACATGAATCTAAATTTGGTAGAAATTTCTAGATGTTCAAAGAGCCTATAAGTATTGTGTATTTTGCATGCAAAGGGACTATTGCAAATTTGACATTTCTCTTGTAGAGCAGATGCTTTGTATTTTCTTTAGTGGATAGGGAAACCATTGGAGGTGAAGCTTGTGGCTGGTGGACATGAGTGTCTAGTGATTTAAGGGTGGTGTTCTTGGATTACTTATAGCAATCTTACTTCAAAGGTTGCATCAGAGCTAAAGGATTGGAGTAGTTTCAATGTTGTGTGTTTGCATGGCGTGTTTAGAGCATTTCAAAGTGATTGTAGAGCTTCTATTGGTGTTGTTTGTTGTTGCTAATGTATTAGGAATGTGTTTCTATGTATGTTTTGTTCTTCATCAATCCTATTCACCTTGGTTCAGCTCCTACACATTTGGGCATTATTCTTGGAGTTTTAGCAATGTTTAGTAGTGATTTCCATGTGTATTTTAGCCTATTTTGGTTTTGTAGCTAGCTGATTTGTTGTGGGGTGTTGTGGATGTTGCTGCTATTTCATGTTAGTTCTATAGGTTTGATTATGTGTTATATGTATTAGAAATTTGAAATAAAAATATATTTGGTGTGTTTATGTTTAATTTGGTTTCATTTGATGAAGACTAGTCCAGCGAGTTTCGCCTATTTGGATGCATATTTGTGTTTATTTAAAAAAAACATTTTTGGATTTAAAATTCATCATAAAAATCATATTAGGGACATTACAAGATGTAAAATAAAAATTAATTGAATATTGGACCAACCACTCCTGTGTTTCTTCCAATAGAAGGGACACTATACAAATAAAAGGCGAAGATGGAAAAAAAAATTTCTCATCCAGAACATTTTATAGATACAACACAAAGTGAACCTTACGAAGCATTCAGGTAGGAATTTTTACAGGTGAAGATTTGTCAAAGGATGTTTGAGAGTTTACGACCATGTTTCGTACGTATAAATAAAGTACATGAAACTTGTCAAAATCATGTTGAATTTCATCTACATCTACAATAATACAAAAAAGTTATGACAATTTAGTTAATCCAAATGTAGCCATCCCTAGAAGTACAACACAATTTGTGAAGTGTATCATATGTGAAAAATTAGAAGATTCAGATGAATTTAATGTAGAATGTATAAAAAACATGTGTAGATTGTGCAAATTTGAAGAAATTTTTACAATTTGAGAATATTGATCATTCAATGCAAGGTATATGGAAGAGATTTGAATATGATAAATATTCAATGAAGTCAAGAGCCGAGTCCAAAAAAAATATTTTTAAAGAGAGTGAATTTCCCTACAATGAGTTTATGGACAAATTTCATAACATCATATGTCCGCATATCCAACATTGTCATGAGGCAAGATGGCAGGATAAGCAATTTCATGACTCAAAGAATTGTTTTCCACTAGGTTGTATTCTCTCTATTGTAGGTTTTTCTGAGAACTATACATTTAGTTCTCAAATAGAGATTCAAAGTTGATATTATCGTTTAGAGCAAGTCGCAATCTTTGTACAAGTTTTCTATAGACATGTTGAGTTACTTGTAGATGGTCTAAAAATTAGTGAAGATGAATGAATTATCATAAAGAAGGTTCACTTTTATATCAGTGATGATATGGGTCATGATAGAAGCTATGTAGCACATTGTGTTGGAATATGTTTTGAATATTTTAGATGACATGACATAAGTGCATTACAACACTGGATTTGGTCTGATGGATGTGCTAGTAAATGTTGATTTTTTTTTAAATTTAAATTTATAGCTTTAAGACTTGAATATGTTTCTTATGTACATATAGTTTTTAAAACTAATTTGGTTTTCAAATAGTTGTTTATATATAACTAAATACAGGACAATTTAAGTCTACAAAAACATTTAATTGGCTAACACAACAACATGTTAGATGTAGTATAAAGTTTTTGTCAAATTTTTTTGAGAGTGGACATGAAAAAGAAGATCACAATGGAGTAGGATCATGTGTGAATTGTGCACTTTGTAAATATGATCATGCAGGTAACACCCTATGGAATACAAATTTAAAATTGTTGAATACTTCTTATTACACATGTACTTCTTTCCTTGTGATGATTTATTGATACATGTACTATAATAGTTGGACATTCTTTTTTAAATTCTTACCTCTTAGGGGCACTTCACCAACATGAACTTGCAAGTAACACCATATAGAATGCAAATGAAATTGTTGAATGGTGCAAAATTCAGTTTCATGCTCATGACTCAATCTACAACAAACACTATTTTTGGGAAGTTAAAGTTACATTGAACATGTTATTTGAAAACTTTACTTAAATTCAAGTAGATGTTCAAATTGAATTTGTTCATACATGTAAGTCTTAATCGGATGATTGAAATTTAATATTAAAGAAGTTTAGAAGTTTAGTCTTAATTGGATCCTTGAATTTGTTGATACACAGATATTGATCAATCGAATCCTTATAAATGTCAAATAATTAATGGTATTAGAAGTTTGCATCAAGTCATGACTATAGGACATCTAGCAAGCCTCTTGCTATTCAAGTGAGAGAGAAATCATGTTTTTGTGTTGAATGCATTGAGAACAATGCAAATACTCTACAATGTGAGAATATTAGAGATGGCTATGTTTCACAATGGGAAATGAAACAATTAGTATCAATGCATCCTTTTGAAGATAGTGACATTGTAGATGTCTATGATCCTCTATATTCAACTGATTATGAATGTGTATCTGATTTAGTTGTTATAGATAAATTTAAATTTAATTTTAGTAGAAAATGATTTATATTCTACCTAAATTGAGTGATTATAAATATTTGAATGATTTGTTGAAACTCTAATGTAGACATACATGTTTACTTGTAGTGTGTACAGGAGATAATTTTGTTGTGGTTGCATATCCTAAAAATACAGAAGGTGTAGATTACTATCTACTAAGATGCACGCAACCAAAATACAAATTGTTACAATCAATGATAGATGGCAATGGACAAGAGTATCCCAATGGATTAGTCATTGTTGAAGGCACATATTATCAACAAATAAAGATAGATAAAAATGATTTTATATTTATTGATTATATCCCAAGACAAAAGGTTTTACATTATAGTCACTTAGTTATAGCAACAAGATTAAATTTTGAAACTTTACAAAAAAGAGGATGTGGCCAACAAAAGTGGAGGTTGTCTATTGAAGATCATGAAAAGAATTTAGAGATAATAAAAGATAGATAGGATCCAGATTATATATACCAAGAGATTTAAGTTACATGGATGTCATAAGTGTATAGACTAGATCTAGAGATGATCATCATAGAATATTACATACATTATTGAAGAGAGAGCTAAACCAAATCAATGTGGTATGAAGGTATGAACACTAGATCTAAGTATTAATTTTATTTTAATTTATGATTGAATAGTTCTTTCCTTTCAAATTTTAATTTCAATGGTTCCTCTAACAAATTTTAGAATCAAGCATGATCGAGCTACAAACTCTATTTTTATTTGTACATTTCATCGTGGTAGTCTAGATTTGTATTTGCAATCATGTACAACTGTTCAAAAGGATTTCAAGTTAAATTGAACTTCATGTTGTGCAGGTATGATCTCTAAACTATTTATAGTCATTAATTTCTAGGTGTCCTACATGTAGACTCTAGTGTCTTAACTTAGGTCTAGACTAAGTTTCAGAAGGTATAAAGTCTAGGCATATCTTAGATTTCCTATATGGACCAACTCTAGGCATAAAGTCTACAATAAGGTATAAAGTCTAGGTGTCAAGTAGGTATAAAAATCTAGACCTGTCTTAGGTCTAGTACATCTATAAAATCTAGGTATAAATACAATTTGATAGGTGTCTTAGTTGTCTTACATCTACTAGAACAGGTGTCGTGTATGTCTACTAATATAAGTAGATAGATTAGGTAGATTAGGTAAGGCCACATGAGCTTCCACCTTCACATGATTAGCCTTGTCAGTAAAAAATAAATTTATTTTTTGAAGCTAAGGGAAGCTCAAGTTTTCTTACATGGATAGGTTATGAAATTTTTTTATTAATACATCAATATGAAAAGGCAATTAATCTTTCACTTGCAATAAATGGACTCTTACAAAATTAATCCAACATATGCTAGTGATGCTTTCATGGATTGGAACCTTATGGAAGTTAGAATTAATTATGTAGAAAATGGATTTGTATCTTACTTAGGAAACCATGTATGTTAGGAGACGTATAATTTCATATTTTGATAAATTTGTACCAAAACTTACATGTGTTATTGAGTGGTTAATATGGTTTTTCAATATTTATATTTGTAATCTATCATGGAAATAGGATGGGTAATCTTTTGGACCTATGTGTGTCATATTCGGACCTTATTTTCCATGTCATGTCTTTTATGCGAATTTGACTAAGTTGCCATAAGATGTGAGGGCTCTAGATTAGGATGGAGTGGAGTCTCATTTCCATATTGATGCAGAGTGCCAGCAGAAGCGAGTGAAGATTTGACTATATCTTCCCTATCGGCAAGAGGTCCTCCAGTGTTTCGCCGAAGTCAAGGATGTCTTCGCTATTGGAAAGACATGAACTATCGGCCGTTCCTTATTCTTTTATTCCGATGGCCAAGTTCTCACCGATAACTCCTTAGTGGTTCGTTGCCTATCGGCAACACCTCATACTATCGGACCATGCGAGATTTCTTAGGCCGATATACTCCCGTCACTCCGATGACCCCTCGAACAATTTTCGTCGGCCAGACTTCCTCCTTCAGCGAAGCTTCCTTCACCTACGCCGATACCTTGTTTCTCACCGATACTGTCAGGTACATCGGCCAGACCTTCTGCTTCGGTAAGACTCCGGTTCGTGGCCCCAATGGTTCATCTCATTCCGACGAGTCCTTTGTCGCTGAGACTTCTTGAACTCCTTCCGATGAACTTCTATTGGCGGGACTCTAACGGTCGCCGTGACTTCTTCGGCTTCCCCCGACAAGGTTCCTCACGCCGATACTCTTTATCGGCGATACTCTGAGGATGTCTCATCGATCGGTGAAACCTTATACCGTTGGCTAAGTGTATTTTCCTTAGCCCGATATCGTTTCTCTCTCCGATGCGAATAACAATGGTATGTGTCTCCGACACTATACCAATCTTCGGTAAGACGGAGAGTATTTCACGCCGATGTCAGTTTCATCGGTTAGACATAGTTTATCAGTGGTCCTTCAAAAAGCTATTCCGACACTTGATCTCACGCCGGTAGACTCCTGACTATTATGAGACGCCGAACTCGGATTCCTTTCGACAGAACAATGGAATTTGGCCGTTTCATATATCAAACCCTCGATCACTTGTAGCAATCTGATCCCACATCAAAACTATCCAATTTCACTCCGATTTCCTGACTAGCCACATGACGATGTCTAGTCAAACTTGACTGAGTTCGCTGGCTTCCTGGGTAAGAATTCAACAAGAACAAACGTGAAAAGTCTTTCCCCCATCACACTGATACTATACAGGGCTTCAGTGGACAGAGGAAAGGGCCTCCATGTATGAATCAAAACCCTACTCCTAGGTTACGAACTAGCCACTATGGAACCATGGGTTTTACACCATCTGAACACTACAGAGTCACTATGGATTGACAGATAGCATCCGGTTAGGGTTCCATTTACAAACTCAGGATACAGATATCAAATCACTAAGAACAACCAAGAAAATCAACACAGATCATACCCAGAACTCTCTTTATTCAGTTATCAAGAAGAACTTGTTGTAATACACACTTCTCTCTCTGCTCCGTGTGACATACAACCTGCCTCTAAAGAAGATGTAGAGACAGCAGTTATCCCCTCCAACCGTGCAAACTAATTTTCAAATCAGTTAGCCGTTGGGTTACCCTTCATACAAGCAAAACTACATGTGTGCCTTGCACAATTACATTCATGGGACCAAATTGACCCTTATTACAAAATGAAATGGCTTAAGAGCCTTATGAGACAACAAAAGAAAATATGACCCTGCACTACAGAGAATGTGCTCCTGCACCATACTCCCCCTGCAGGAAAAACTCAAGTCCCTTGAGTTGCTAACTGCTGAAGTGTCTTCCCATGCTTTAGAATATCTGCTTCACTCATCTAGGTTGCCTCTGAATCAGGAAGATCCTGCCACTTGACCAAGTAGTCTTTGTATACCCCTTTTCTTGTCTTCTTGACAATTTTGGAATCCAAAATGCATTCCAATTGCAAAGGCTTACTTGGAGGTAAATCTCTGATCCAGTCTTCATCTTCAATCACAGCATCTGAGCCATCTTCAGCATGTAATGGAGGTCAAAAAGGGAACAGGTCTGCAACATTGAAAATGGGAGAGATACCAAGGCCAGATGGTAATTCTATCTCATATGCATTTGGACCAAATTTATGCACTATCTTACAAGGTCCTATCTTCTTCATCAACAATTTGGTTGGTTGCCCCTTAGGGAATCTTTCCTTTCTGAGGTAGGCCATCACCAAATCTCCTACCTTGAAGTGTACCTCCCTTCGCTTCATATCTGCCCTATCCTTGTACTTGGAGACGGTTTTCTCCAACTGAAGCTTGACCTGATCATGTACTGTTTTCATGGTAGTAGCAAAGTCTTCTCCTAGAGCACTCCTTTTATCCCATCCTTGGAGGTCTTTGAGTTCAAGTGGTCCTCTCGGGTGGAAACCATAAACTATTTCAAAAGGGCTTTTCCCAGTACTTCTGTTTCTTGAATCATTATAAGCATATTCAGTGTGACTGATCACTAAATCCCATGCCAATCCATGCTATTTGGTAAGGCATCTCAAAAGGTTTCCCAAGGACCTATTAACAACCTCAGTCTGGGGATGGTAGGCTGATGAAAAAGACAACTGAGTGCCCAATTTTCTCCATAGGGTCCTCCAAAAATGACCAACAAATTTGGAGTCTCTATCAGTAACAATTGATAGGGGTAAACCATGAATTCTGACCACCTCTCTGAAAAAGAGACCAGCAATATGAGATGCATCATTTGTGCATTTGCATGGCACAAAATGAGCCATCTTACTGAATCTATCCACAATGACAAAAACACTGTCTACACCCCTTGCTGTCCTAGGAAGACCAAGCACAAAGTCCATACTAATGCTTTCCCAAGGTTTGGTGGGAATGGACAGTGGTTGGTACAAACCAGCATTAGAAGACATACCTTTGGCCTTTTGACATATGGTACAGCTTGCAACATATCTCCTTACATCTGTCTGTACCTTGGGCCAATAATAGAACTTGGTGACTTGTTCCAAAGTCTTGTCCAACCCAAAATGTCCTCCTAAGGCTCCATTGTGCTTCTCCTTGATGATATTGTCCCTCATTAAACATTTAGGAACACACAACAAACTACCTTTAAATAGGAGCCCTTCTTGCAGCACAGAATCAGAATACTCACCATGAAAAGTGTTAGCCAAACTTGCACACACTTCATAGGCAGCCTTGAAATCTGCATCATCCTTGTACAACTCCTTCAGACATTCTAGACCCATATGTTCCATTTGTACTTCCTGTATGACCAGTATCCTTCTACTCAAAGCATCTGCCACTTTGTTGGCAACACCTTTCTTATGCTTAATAGTGAAGGTATAGGCCTGCAATTGTTCCATCCACTTGACGTGCCTATGATTCAATTTTTCTTGACTGTTTAGGAAGCTAAGAGCATGGTTGTCAGTAAAAACAATGAACTCTTTTGGCAGTAAATAATGTCTCCATTTTTTCAGAGCTTGCACCATTGCATACAACTCTAGGTCATAGGTAGAATACCTCTGTTTGGCCTCATTCAACTTCTCTGAAAAGAATGCTACTGGATGTCCTTCCTGACTAAGAACAGCACCTATAGCCTGTTGGCTTGCATCACATTCCACAACAAATACTTTGTCAAAATCAGGGAGTACCAACGTAGGTAACTCAGCCACTTTCTGTTTCAACAGTTCAAAACTATCATCTGCTTGTTTTGTCCATTGAAATTTACACTTCACTCCTCCCTTGATGGTATTGAGAATAGGAGCACTTATGTGACTGAACCCTTTAATGAACTTCCTGTAAAAAGTTGCCAAACCATGAAAACTTCTTACATCTCCCACTGTCTTAGGAGTAGGCCAATTGAGAATAGCCTCAACTTTTGTAGGATCCATTTTCAAACAGCCATTGGAAATCACAAATCCAAGATACACTAGTTCAGTTTTCATAAAATCACATTTATCCAAGTTGATCATCAACTTACTCTCATGCAATTTCTTTAACACCTGTCCAAGATGCTTCACATGCTCTTCTTTGGTCCTGCTGAAAATCAATATGTCATCAAGATAAACAATAACAAATTTTCCAATAAATTCTACAAGTACCTCATTCATCAACCACATGAATGTGCTTGGAGCATTACTGAGTCCAAATGGCATGACAAGCCACTCATAGAGACCTTCATTTGTTTTGAAGGCAATCTTCCATTCATCTCCCTGCCTTATTCTGATCTGGTGATAACCAGATTTCAAATCAATCTTGGAATAGTAACATGAACCACCAAGATAGTCCAACAGATCCTCAATTCTTGGCATAGGAAATCTATACCTTATGGTAATCTTATTGATAGTCCTTGAATCTGTGCATAGTCTCCATTTGCCATCTTTCTTAGGAGCAAGTACACTAGGGACTGCACATGGACTAAGACTTTTCCTAATCAAACCTTTCTCCAAAAGTTCTTGAATCTGTCTACCTACTTCTTCATTCTGTTGTGGTGTCAACTTGTAGGCAGCTTTATTGGGTAATGTGGCTCTAGGAATCAAGTCAATCTGATGACTTATGTCCCTCATAGGTGGTAAGGAGTTAGGAGTATCCTCTACCACAAGATCTTGGTACTTATCCAGTAATTGTTGCACTTCCAATGGAATCTCCTTCTGCTGTTTGCTTTGCTGATTGGATACAGGCTTCATCATCAGTGCATACCCTTGGGTATCCTTCTCCTTCATGAGTTGTAGGAACTCTTTGCCACTTACTAACATGACACTGTTGTCATTGCTCTTCTCTCCAACCTGCTCTGGTAAGGGATCCATCTGAAAATTCTTACCATTCTTGGTGATCATATATGTATTCTTTTCACCATCATGCTGTGCCTTCACATCATACTGCCAAGGTCATCCAAGAAGAAGGTGACAAGCATCCATAGGAATAATTTCACATAACACCTTATCCCTATAATCACCTAGTTCAAATTCTACCCAAGTTTGTTCTTCCACCAAATAGTTCTGATTCTTATTCAACCAAGATATTTTGTGAGGATTAAGATGGGGTAATCTTTTTAGTCTACACTTTTCTACCATTTCAGTAGACACTACATTTTCAGTAGAACCTGAATCAACAATGATTTTACAGAGCTTACCATATGCTATTCCTTGGGTTCTGAAGAGATTCTTCCTTTGTGGGGGCTCCTGCTTCAATGGCAACTTCACGAGGGTCCTCTTAATCATCATATTCTCTCCTTCAAGTACTGGTGCAGCACTACCAATTGGTGAGTTTACACTCTGACAATCATCCTCCTACAATAGTCGGTTCCTTCTCCCACCATCATGAGAGCTAGATGCCTTCTCAGGGCACTTACTTGCAGTGTGGCCTACTTGATTGCAGTTGTAACATCTTCTAGTGAAGACTCCACATCCTCTGCCTGCACCACCACCTCTTCCTCTACCATTAGGTCTCCTCCAACCTCTGAAACCACCACCTTTTTGTTCTGTATCAGAACATGATTCTTGTTGACTTGAACTTTCACCTTTGTTTGGCTATCCTCTGCCAAAATTACCTCTTCCTCTATTGTTCCTGCCACCTCTTCCTCTGTTATTTTGATCACCTTTCCTTTTTAGTTTATCCTCTGCCCTAGAGGCTAACTGAAAACATTCATCCACAGTCTTGGGAACCACCATACTAAACTCATCCTGTATATTGTACCTCAGTCCATCCAGGTATCTGGCCACCATCTCTTTTTCTTCTTCTCTGTGATTGGCTCTCATGCTCAATCTGTGGAATTCTTCAGTGTATGTAGCCACGTCCATATCTTTCTGCCTAAGATGATTAAACTTTCTGATAGTCTGCAGATCATAATCACATGGTAGAAATTTGGCTCTCAGCATGGCCACCATTCTGCTCCACTTGGTGATTGGACTCTTTCCAACCTTCTCCCTTTCACATTGAGTGTAGTTCCACCAAACCAATGCAGAACCTCTCAGTCTGGTCTTTGCAAACTTTACTTTCTTACTGTCACTATACTCTTTGAAGTCAAAGTAATTACTTAGGGCTTCAATCCAGTCCACAAGAGTATCTCCATCCAATTTCCCATTGAACGTGGGAACATCCATTTTCGGATCACCACTATCTCCATGACCCTTAAGTGCGTTCAAAAATGCCGTTTGATCAGCAGTCATACCTTCTCCTTGAGGATTCTCCCCAGTTTCTCCTTCTTCATCCTCCTCTGACTCAGAAGTGCTTCCATCCTTCTCTTTGGATATTTCTTCCTTTAGTCTCTCTTCGAGCATTTCTTCCACCATCTTCTGGATGGCTGCTTTACTCATCGTCTTGGGAGGCATTGTGCTAGCCTCTGTTTCTATCTCCAATTCTTCGTCTGACATACACGGTTGTGATTCAGAATATTGGCTCTGATACCATTTTTGATGCAGAGTGCCAGCAGAAGCGAGTGAAGATTTGACTATATCTTCCCTATCGGCAAGAGGTCCTCCAGTGTTTCGCCGAAGTCAAGGATGTCTTCGCTATCGGAAAGACATGAACTATCGGCCATTCCTTATTCTTTTATCCTGATGGCCAAGTTCTCACTGATAACTCCTTAGTGGTTCGTTGCCTATCGGCAACACCTCATACTATCGGACCACGCGAGATTTCTTAGGCTGATATACTCCCGTCACTCCGATGACCCCTCGAACAATTTTCGTCGGCCAGACTTCCTCCTTCAGTGAAGCTTCCTTCACCTACGCCGATACCTTATTTCTCACCGATACTGTCAGGTACATCGGCCAGACCTTCCGCTTCGGTAAGACTCCGGTTCGTGGCCCTGATGGTTCATCTCATTCCGACGAGTCCTTTGTCGCTGAGATTTCTTGAACTCCTTCCGATGAACTTCTATCGGCGGGACTCTAACGGTCGCCGTGACTTCTTCGGCTTCCCTTGACAAGGTTCGTCACGCCGATACTCTTTATCGGTGATACTCTAAGGATGTCTCACCGATCGGTGAAACCTTATACCGTCGGCTAAGTGTATTTTACTTAGCCCGATATCGTTTCTCTCTCTGATGCGAATAACAATGGTATGTGTCTCTGACACTATACCAATCTTCGGTAAGACGGAGAGTATTTCACGCCAATGTCAGTTTCATCGGTTAGACATAGTCTATCGGTGGTCCTTCAAAAAGCTATTCTGACGCTTGATCTCACACCGATAGACTCCCGACTGTTATGAGATGTCGAACTCGGATTCCTTTCGACAGAACAATGGAATTTGGCCGTTTCATATATCAAACCCTCGATCACTTGTAGCAATCTGATCCCACATCAAAACTATCCAATTTCACTCCGATTTCCCAACTAGCCACATGACAATGTCTAGTCGAACTTGACTGAGTTCGCTGGCTTCCTAGGTAAGAATTCAACAACAACAAACATGAAAAGTCTTTCCCCCATCACACTGATACTATACAGGGCTTCAGTGGACAGAGGAAAGGGCCTCCATGTATGAATCAAAACCCTACTCCTAGGTTACGAACCAGCCACTATGGAACCGTGGGTTTTACACCGTCTGCACACTACAGAGTCACTATGGATTGACAGATAGCATCCGGTTAGGGTTCCATTTACAAACTCAGGATATAGATATCAAATCACTAAGAACAACCAAGAAAATCAACACAGATCATACCAGAACTCTCTTTATTCAGTTATCAAGAAGAACTTGTTGTAATACACACTTCTCTCTTTGCTCCGTGTGACATACAACCTGCCTCTAAAGAAGATGTAGAGACAGCAGTTATCCCCTCCAACCGTGCAAACTAATTTTCAAATCAGTTAGCCGTTGGGTTACCCTTCATACAAGCAAAACTACATGTGTGCCTTGCATAATTACATTCATGGGACCAAATTGACCCTTATTACAAAATGAAATGGCTTAAGAGCCTTATGAGACAACAAAAGAAAAGATGACCCTGCACTACAGAGAATGTGCTCCTGCACCACATATGCAATACTTAATGAAGGATCCATACAAAGTTGGCTCTAGAATATCTCATCTCTGAAGTAGTCACACAAAATGGGTTCCCAAGTTACTAAATCAAAACAAGCTCCCTAGTCACTACTTTAGACAATCTCTTAAGTATTTCAGGAAATTCTATAAAGCTATCTCCTAAGTTCAAGATTATCCCATGTAAATGCTAAAAGAAAGTTTATTTTTTGACTTATATGAAGAGATTTAAAAGGTGTTGTGCTACATTCAAGTTTTTTTTTATATGCTAATGGGGGGAGCTAAAAATTAAGGTGGATGCTGTTTGCAGTTTGAGTTATTCAAAAATCTAGGCACCACATAATATGTAAACTTGGTGTGCTTGTGTCATATAAATATATGCTAAGTATAAATGTATATAGAGGGATTGAGTATATATGAGTGAGGTTTTTTTAAAATATGATTTTATGGGTTATTATGTTACTTGCAAAGCATATATTATGTAGATTTGATTTTCTCTATTTTAGTACTATTTTAGTAGATTTTGTAAAATAGTTCAAAATATATATTTTAAATAGATCCTTTTAATATATCCTATGGATTTACCTTGAGAACAAGTATAGATATCTTAAAAAAAACTTATGCTTTATTACGAATGCTCACGATTTATTTGAGGGGATGTATCAGTTTGATCTTAGAGCTTAGGTTACGATTTTTAGATACATGCTTCATTCTCAATTTTGAGTTTATTCATATGTTAGTATATGAGGTCTTATGTTTGAATATGTTTTCCACTAGATTATACCACTAACTCTTAATAGTTTATCATACAACCACACCATTTCAAAATATGAAAATGATTATTTCATTGTCAAATTTAAAGTAGAACTTTATAGTCCTTGTTCTTCTCCATATGCATAAAACTATTTTATAACTTTCTCATACCTTCAATAAGCCCACATTTAAAATATTTTTAGAGGTCTATGCATTTGGATGTCTTACCCACTTGTGCAAAATAGCAATATAACCTTTGTTGTATCCTGAGATGCATTCTTCTTACCCTTATTTAGATATTTACACAAAGTATCTTTTTATTTGTTTTTATTGTTTAAACTCTACCTGAAACTATATTGGATCTCTAAAGTATTGTACATTCTAGCACGTAAATGAGAAAATAAATAAATCATCATAATTAATTTAAATAAATCAGCATAAATATAATCTAATCATTTTGTATTAAAATCACATAATTCAAGAGAGGTTTTTAAGAATGGAAAGAACCGATGGTTTGTTACAAAGCTCTGCTTTTGAATTTTTCTTGCTTTTCTATAGTATTCCCTACAACTATAGAAACTATATAGTATTTTTCAAACTGGTAGAATTTAACATGCTAGATGAGAAATTATTGAGAGTCATACAAAGACATCAAGAATACATAACTTTTTTAAGAAAACAATATAATAAAAAGGTCATGACCATACTAGGGTACAAGGTTAGAGATGTTGTACTTAGGATATACAACTTTATTGATAAAATTAGGGTTCAGGGATATTGATTCCCATAATCAAAACTAAAGCAACGTGCAACCTACTTTCAAACTTGATACTAATATCATCCTTATATAGTTGACTGAATTTTACTACAGTCCCTTCCTAGGGTAAAAAGGACACCACTCCACATTGGAATTTAATGAGCAAATTAGATAAGGAGCTTATTCCAAGGTTCTTGTCCAAATACAGAGGCCCACTTATCATTCATAATATGACCAACCTCATGTTGGGATTAGGTGTGTCATACACCTTGCAAGTTCTAATATTTGAAATATTTATTTATTAGTATTTATTATGCATGCACATATTTTGGGCATCTCACTTGGAGTGGCACTATGTGTCACTTGTAGTTTGTATTTTGGCAATTTGTTTTTTATCACTTAGTGTCATGGAAGTATCTAAATCCAACTATGACAACTTGTAAGGTGTGTAAGAGTTGCTAAAATGGAAAGAGCTTGAAAAAGGAAATTACAATTGGAAACTTGAAAAGCAAGATTTTAGGAGATTGTGAAAGCATGATTTTAGGAGTCAAAAATGGAGTACAATATTTGGAGAGTCAGTTATGATTTGAGTAACTTTCTATATTACGGTGGGTTTGATTCTCCATGACTAGGCATTGTAACTCATGGTTTTGAGTTTCCATTTTGGTGGTTTCTTGTATTGGAACTCCTATAAATTGAAGGCTTGAGGAGAAGTTTGTGAGGAGAGTTTTATGCGGGGTTATGTTGTTAGTTTTTCCTCTAGAGGAGCAAGAGGTAAATCTCCATGTTAAGGATTTGAGCCTACAAGTGTATTGTAACATGTTTGTTGTTGTAGATTAATACATTGGTTCGATGCTTTGGAGTGTGGGGTTTTTTTATCAGAAAGGGTTTCCCCATGTATATTGGTGTCTCTTCTCTTCATGTCTATCTTTCTTCTCTTCTTCTTCTTTTCATGTTCTTAAAGTGTTAATTGATATGCCGTTATGACGCTGAAATTTATTTAGATCTGTAAACTACATTATCTTTCCTCTAAGGGTTAATGAGATGGAAAATCAACTATGTCTATTTCCACTTTAAGGGCATAGTAGTATGTGATTGCATCAAGTTATTAAATATCCATTTAAAGTAAAATAAAGGATGTTGTAAGGTGCATGTTGGGTTCTCCTTTCCCTTTCAATTGGTATCAAATCTATGGTGGTTCCATGGTTGCATGAGATTGCATGTGTTGGTTCCATGGTGTTTAAGGTTCTTGGTATTTCTTCTATTGTGATTCTTAGCCTAGAAATCTTGAGGGAATCTGTAGGAAGGAATTGGCTAATTATTAATCCTTGTTTGAGTGGAAGTCTTGCAGTTGATCTTGTTTTCAAGTTGCAGCAGACATTTGAAGGATGGAGAAGATGGAGTATTATGGAGTTGATCTTGTGGTTAGATTTGATATGTTAATGATCTAGAACACCTGTTTGATAGTATGAAATAACCCTCATGCATGGTAGTTATGTTCTTTCATTCTATGGTCGTCTATAGCAAAGTCTTCATGTTGGGTGTTTATTCTTGGCTACCTAATCACATGGAGAAAATTGGGTTATTAGGACTATGGTTTGGTGTGTTTATGTTGGGTGCTTGGTTTTAGTCCCTAGCATTGGAAGACATTATTTTGTTAACCTCAAATGCATGTAGGTTGTAGAGTTGATCATTGGATGATCTGAAAGTTTCTAGAATAACCTAGCTCCTCCGTATGCTTGTACATGGTGGTTGTGGAGTTGGCCTACAAGTGGACCTAGAGTTCCTGGACCTTTATTCCTTTTCATTGGTTGTACTTGCATGTCTCAGTTTCGTATTGATTTGATCTAAGGGTTTTATAGATTTTTTGTTCAAAATCTATGGTTATGCTTATCTGTGTTATCCCATTGTTCTAGTATAGCTGTTATGGTAATTTTTTAGACTTGTGGGTCTTCCGCTGGTGTGAGGAGGTTTTCATATTTATCCATGTGGAGATGCTGGTATGTGATTAGTCACTCATTATTTCTACAATATTTGCTTGATGGGTTCCTTGACTATGGTTACTCATATATGGACTTATTTGGTAAATCAGATCTGCAGTTGATTTGGAGTTTGAGTCTTGTGGTCTACATGTTATCTTCTTGTTATCTGAATTTGTAGGTTACTAATTTGATGATGAGTTTGCATGTTTCATGTTTGGGATCTACAAGTTATGCAATTATGTGGGCTGATCACCTATTTGATTATAATGGGATGACTCGGATGTGGATTGTCTATATCCACAAGATTGATTCAGTATTTTTGAAAGCTTTGTTAGTTGGCCTTGTCTGTGGTCATTTGTGCATTGGTATGTTGCATTGGGATGAGAGTATGGATGATTCTAGTGCTTGGATAGTTGGTTATTGGGACTTGTAATATGTTTATCGTGATGTCATGGATAGCTTGGTTACACAGTTTAGTGTGAGCTTTTGACAGTGATGATTTTATCTTCTTGACTTGGAGATCTTGGTTCTACTTTATTCTTTTGTACTGCTAATGTTGTAGGTGAAGTATTTGATTGTGTTAGATCCATGGATTATCTTCATTGAGAGGATGGTTATCATAATGTCTTGATAAGCTCAGTATCACCGTTTCAGTGGGAGCTTTGGCAATGATGTGAATCTATCACTTGGTGATGGATGATCTTCTATAGTGGTTGTAGGTGTCATTGTAAGACTTTTGAATTAAGATTCTTATATGATGTGAAATTATTTTGACATCTTGAGTTCCATTGTTAGAAGATAGTTACCTTCTTATGATTAGAGATGGTATTGTACCATGATGGATTCTTATTTCTAAGAATGGAGTTTTAGCATGATGGTGCCCCTTTGGCAAGATATGTTCATTGGAGTAGGTAGTGATCTCCTAGGAGGAGATGTTAGATCATGACGTCATGTGTGTTCCTAGATTTTGTAGACGTGCAGTGGGAGCTTTAACAGTGGTCTGGTGAAGTTCTCTTTGGTTTTGAGTATTAATCATTTGCTTGAAGCTTCATGATTTTGCAGGATGCATTTGAAGTTGGCATGTATTGGTTGATGGATGCTCATGGACACTAGAGAGACTTGAGGTGAGGCTAGAGATCTCTTGTTATGGGGATCATGTGTTGGAATGGTGAAATTCTAGTAGAAAGACTAAGGATCCTTCACTTGTTATGGACATTAGTTCATGTTTGAACTTGAGAGGAGATTATTCTTGGAGAGAGTCTATGAGACTCAGTAATCTTAGTGGATCATTTTCATTCCCCACTCTGAGTTCACTCGGTAGAAAATAATCTGATAGGTATTGCCCATGTTATTTCAAATTCATTTTGTTTTATGCTTTGATTTCTCATGGATATGGATCTTGAGCTATAGTTTCTAGTTCTAGAGGGTTCATTTAAGGATTACTTGGCATGGTTATCTCCTTAGGTATATGGTTTGATTTATGAGAAGTTCTGGAGATGTTATTGGGCTGAATTCCTAGTTGTGGAAGGAATCTTTTAAGTTTGGTCTTCCCTGGTTAGACAAGCTTACATCCTTTTTTGGTTATTCGAGATATATATGTTTTGTTTGATCTTTTGAGATCGAATAATTGGGTGTTGTTAAGGCTTTTCAGTTGGGGTTTTGTGAAGGAGATCTTACTTGGCATAGCTTAGCACTTGGTGGTGTTGGTAGTGATGAGTCTAGTTATTGGCTAATTTTCTTATGTTTTTATGCAAGTTCTCAGACATTCTCAGACATTTGTCCTATACATATTCCTACACTTTACTATCTTTTATGCTTATTATGTAGTCCTAACCCTGATTATTAAGTATATGGAATATGGTTATAATATGGTGATTATTTCATGATTATGTTTGGATATGTATGGATTCTAAATGATATATGTGCTTAGATATGGTTGTTAGTATTGTGTGCATGTTTTGTGAACTAACTCTTGCAGATGAATGAGATGGACTGTAGCCCCTAGTAACTGCAAGGTGCAGCCCATGGCTAAAGAGTTCCAAGACAGCAGAGCAAGGGAAGTTCCAAGATAAATTAAATGCAGTAACCACATCATGGAGGCACTTGATGAAGATGGTTATGCATCATGAGAGAAATTAATAAAGACAATTGAAGGAGAAAGATTCTATTACAGCGAGGAGTCTAACGTGACTGATTCAACCAGTCCACATTCCTCTATTTTAGCATGAAGTTCCAACTTCATTAGGACTCTTCTTTCTTTCTTTTTTAGTTGTTGTTGTTTGGCATTTATCACACTCTGGTTTGTACTGAGTGGTAGTTTATGATTTTAGTTAAAAGACCCTTTTCTAATAAACTCCCCCGTGCCTATATGTATGGCTCGGTGGTTGAGGTAGTTTAAGTTTTTTTAGTTGGAAGTTAGTCAAGTACAAGTAGTTACATTCAATTCATGGATATAGCTATTCGGATCTTTTTCCATTTATATGCAAACAATCTTTGTTAATTCAATGATGATTTCATGAATAATATATTTCAGCAAGACCTTATGTGATTTAAAAAAGATTGTGCAATGAATGAACTAGAATCAAGTATGATTGTGTCAACCTAAGGAGCTAGTTTTGACTTAGATCAATGGAGACAACCACCTGAGCAAGGGCCACTTAGAGTAACTATCCCTCACTTCATTTCTTGTATGTTATCATTACTGTAGCAATTATTGTTGGAGTACAATACCACTGAGAAGGGGGGGTGAATCAGTGGTATACTAATTTTAACAAGACCTTGAGACCTTGAAATAATCTTCCAAAACTTTGAAACAAAGGCAATTTCTATTGAATGGAGATGAGGCATCATATTAACTATGAACATTATGATAGCATTGGTTAAGTTAAGATAGGTATCATGACAACTAAAACTTACATATCAATGTCAAGAATGCATCAACACAATATTACGATACAATCTATGATAAATATTGACTCATGATCCTCAGACTTAAGAGTAAGGGTATTCACATATTAGACATACAAACATATAGTGATTAACTTGTAAAGTTTGATTGACCATAAGGAGGATGAGCAGAGAACATCATTTCAAACAATGATATATGATGAATATGTCTTCATGCAGACCAACATTAAAACTGGATGACACATGATAAGCAAATGAACATGAGGATCATACACATTAGTGATAATAGAAACCCATAACACAAATATTGTCCTAAGTGGCAAACCCTAGTGGAGAATAAAAACCACTCAAAATGCCTCACTAGCTTATTCAAAAGTCTTGCCTCACTGGCTACAGAAAAGTGTCTCACGGACATACATCAATGCTTCAGTAGCTTATACATTTCACTGCCTCACTGGCATACCACAATCAAATGCAATGAAGAATATGAAACAATATAGAGGGTTACTCTATTTCACTAAAGCTCAGTTCTTGATTGTCTCATTGAATTTGGAGACCTCAAGGATCACATAACTAAAACTGTGCACATCAACAACACAATAGTATTGTCTTAATGATAGTGTAAGATACAATATCATCAACACCACATCAGATGTTTACAATACATGTCATTTTATACATTTTCAAAAAACCTTCTTTCTCTCATGAAACAGTTTGTGTCTGTAACTGAACATCTTCAACTGTTTCAGGCAGTTTGCAACTATACAAGTAACTATCACAGGAGCATAGTCAAATAGACCCATGAAGACCAATACACAATGCCTTTGAAGTAAAGATTTAACCATAGTTTGAGTCTTGAAACAATAAATTTTTAACCATATATCATGTCCAAACTATGTAATGAACTAGAGAATGCTTGACAAATTGTAAAACCAACATGTAACCATGCCGAAAATATGGCATCATGAAACTGTCTCAATACACGTGCAAGAAACCCTAACTCCTTCAAACCCTAACCGTAGGTTCAAGTTTGCAAACCGTCATTTCAGTTTATGCTGTCTACAACTGAATGATGCAGTTTTATAACAGAATGTCCACATTTCATATTAATGAAAACTCTCAAATGTTTGTGTCACACCACAGAAAAAAACCATAGTTTGCTTTTGGTTACATAACTACCTTTCAACAAAACAACATAGTATTGTAACCACTAAGCAACAATACAAATGCATGATAGGATGAGTCATCTCGGGTCAAGATTCTTCAAGGCTTAGACCATTAGAAAAAAAAATTCTTTTAATACTATTTCAACCAAGAAATCTTATACCTTTGAGATAAGAACCACTATTCTTCAAATAGAAATGCAAAGGAACAAAAACACCTGATGAGCCAACACAAAAAACCTTTCTGCACTGTGACTTGGAGTCAACTGAAAATGAACTAGCTCAACCAGTAGAAGTCAGCACTGTCCAATCACAATGATCCCCTAAAATCATGACAAAATCCTCTAGAAGCTTGCATACTAATGCACAGGTATTGGTACTATTTGGTTTTGTCCACACAATAAACCTAGACTTCTAGGTTTCCTTCACAAGATTTTTTCAAACCCTATGCAACACAAGCCTATACAAGGCTATTCAAGAGACTGACCTAGTCTAGGACCACAACCTAGAGTCCACCCACATAGACTACTCAACTCTCTTTTGGGGAGTCTCTACTCAACCCAACTAACACACACACACACACCTTCTAGATCAACAACCAAACTACCAATATCCCTACCAATAGGATCGCATACTACAACCAATACAAATTTGTCAAGGACATGACCAACACATGGTCTCTGACCCAATAACTTTATTCTGTACCTACAAGGATAGTGAACAGCAATCTAAAGTATGACTGCACTATGACAGTGCTTAAAGTGACCTATTCCTTGTAGCCTTAGAGATCGACTAACCAAAGGATAACTTCACAAACCTCCAAAAGATAAACCAACCTCTTTGCACATTTGGATACCCACTATGGACATACAAGAGTCTACCAAGTTGTAGGGTCGTACTCTATTTCAGGCGTCCAATGATAATGAACCCTTCTACTTAGGAAATAGGCCTAATTTGGTACCCTTACAAAGGAAGTATGTCAAAATCTCTTTCTCAGGATCAATCAAACACATTCATAGGTCTGTTTACAACCACCAACCCCAACCACATCATCCATTAGGTCATTCTCTAGACTGTTCTTTGAAATCACACCGATTTCCACTATTTACACACTAACTAGTCACTATGCAGACTAGTTAGAATCATGCCAAGTGCCTTGGAGTGAAGAGTACAGACCCTACAAGCAACAAAAACCTGTAATCTACTCTATCTTCCTCCATCCTACTGAAAATGGTTGATGCTTCTCAGAGGATAGAGGAGAAATCACTCATTTTGCCACAAAACCCTAGTTTTGAGGGTTTTCAAACCAATTTGCACAAATCAATTTGGTTCTCATAGCACAAGAGGTTTCAAGAGGCCTAACTACTTTCAAATGAAAGGTATTTCAAAGCACTAACACATTTCATAAGTTTCAGAACCCTTACTATCTGTACAGAGCCATACTGAATGACTGTTTCCAAAAAAATGTAGGAATTTACAGTTTTTGCACTCCAAAACTTCAATTTTTCATTATTGTTGGCATGTCATTACATTCAACTACCTATAGAAGGATTGAGGACTGTTTCTCCTCCTCCACCAACTATACAACTGCTATCCAAGGGTAGTTAACCATTGGGTATTACTTCCTTCACAAGAAACCACATGTTTCTTAAGTGTAATTACATTCAAATCGACCATATGAAGGTCTATATTAGACAAATCAACCAAATGGACCAAGTCCTTATTACAACCTATGAAAATGGATTTCAAAGCCTTAGGGAGAGCAATATAACATGACAACCAAACATGACAAATCAAAAAAATGACTAGAATAGGGAGCTCCTACACCATACTCCCCCTGCAAGAAGAACTCAAGTCCCTTGAGTTGCCAATTGTTGAAGTGTCATTCCATGCTTCAAGATATCTTCCTCAGTCATCCAAGTGGCCTCTGAGTAAGGAAGATCCTTCCATTTCACCAAGTAGTCTTTGTAGACACCTATCCTAGTCTTCTTGACAATTTTGGAATCTAGAATACATTCCAACTGCAAAGGTTTGCTTGGAGGCAAATACTTGATCCAATCAGCATCTGTATCCACCACATCTGATCCACTTTCACCATGCAATGGGAGTCTGAAAGGAAAAGGATCACAAACATTGAAAATTGGAGAGATACCAAGACCGGATGGTAACTCAATCTCATATGCATTTGGACCGAATTTGTGCACTATTTTGCATGGCCCAATCTTCTTCATCAAGAGTTTAGTTGGCTGGCCTTTTGGCAACCTTTCTTTCCTCAGATATGCCATAACTAAATCTCCAACTTTGAATTTCACCTCTCTTTTCTTCAAATCTGCTCTTTCTTTGTACTTTGTGACTGTTTTTTCCAATTACAACTTGACTTGATCATGGAGGCAGAAAAATCTTCACCAAGTGCACTCCTTTTATCCCATCATTGGAGATCCTTTAGTTCAAGTGGCCCCCTTGGGTGAAAGCCATAAACTACCTCAAAAGGACTTTTACCAGTGCTCCTGTTCACTGAATCATTGTAGGCATATTCAGCCTCACTGATAACCAAGTCCCATGCCAAACCATGCTATTTCGTAAGGCATCTTAGAAGGTTTCCAAGTTATCTATTAACCACTTCAGTCTAACCATTAGTTTGTGCATTTACATGGCACAAAATGAGCCATCTTACTAAATCTATCAACAATAACAAACACACTATCCACCCCTCTAGCTGTCCTAGGTAACCCAAGTACAAAATCCATGCTTATACTTTCCCAAGGCCTGTTGGGAATGGGAAGGGGCTGGTATAGACCTGCATTTGAAGACACACCCTTGGCCCTTTGACAAATTGCACAACTAGCAACATACCTTCTCACATCGGATTGCACCCTTGGCCAAAAATAGAACCTTACAACTTGTTCTAGTGTCTTGTCTAAGCCAAAATGTCCTCCCAAAGAGCCATTATGCTTCTCCTTAATGATATTGTCCCTCATGGAACACTTAGGGATACACAACAAATTGCCCTTAAACAAAAGGCCTTCCTGCAATACAAAATCTGCATATTCTCCATGGAATGTGTTAGCCAAGTTTACACAAACATCATAAGCCTCTTTGAAATCTGAATCCTCTTTATACAACTCCTTCAAACAGTCAATGCCCATGCTTTCTAACTAAATTTCATGAACAATAAGCACCCTCCTACTTCAAGCATCAGCCACCTTGTTAGAAACACCTTTTTTGTGCTTAATTGTGAAGGTATAAGCTTGTAACTATTCCATCCATTTAATATGTCTATGCTTCAATTTTTCTTGACTGTTTAGAAAGCTTAAAGCATGATTATCAGTAAACACAATAAATTCTTTGGGTAATAAATAATGTCTCCATTTCTTAAGAGCTTGCACCATTGCATAGAGCTCTAGGTCATAAGTAGAGTACCTTTGCTTGGCTTCATTCAACTTCTCTGAGAAGAATGCCACAGGATGTCCTTCTTGGCTAAGAATAGCACCAATAGCTTACTTTCTTACATCACACTCAACAACAAACATCTTATCAAAATTAGGAAGTACTAAAGTAGGCAAATCAGCCACCTTTGTTTTCAACAACTCAAAACTAACATCGACTTCCTTTGTCCATTGGAATCTACATTTGACTCCACCCTTGATGGTGTTGAGGATGGGAGCACTAATGTGACTGAAACCTCTGATAAACTTCCTATAAAAAGTCACCAATCCATTATAACTTCTCACATCTCCCACTGTCTTAGGAGTAGGCCAACTGAGAATAGCATCAACCTTAGAGGGATCCATCTTCAAACAACCATTGGAAATCACAAATCCAAGGTATACAAGTTTAGTTTTCATGAACTCACACTTGTCTAAGTTGATCATCAACTTGTGCTCATGTAGCTTCTCCAACAGCTGACCAACATGCTTCACATGCTCTTCTTTTGTCCTGCTGAAGATTAGTATGTCATCAAGATAAACAATAACAAATTTACCAATGAATTCAACTAATACTTTATTCATCAAGCGCATAAATATACTTGGAGCATTGCTAAGACCAAATGGCATAACAAGCCATTCATAAAGACCCTCATTAGTCTTGAAGGCAGTCTTCCATTCATCTCCCTGTCTGATCCAGATTTGATGATAACCAGATTTTAAATCTATCTTTGAGTAATAGCATGATCTTCCAAGATAATCCAAAAGATCTTCAATCCTTGGCATTGGGAACCTGTACCTTAAGTTGATCTTGTTTATGGCCCTTGAGTCCGTACATAGTCTCCATTTTCCATTCTTCTTAGGAGCAAGTACACTTGGAACTGCACAAGGGCTTAAACTCTTCCTAATCAGCCCTTTCTCCAAGAGATCTTGAATTTGCCTTGCCACCTCTTCATTTTGCTATGGGGTCAGCTTATAGGTAGCCTTGTTAGGCAATGTGGCACCAGGTATTAAGTCAATTCAATGACTTATGTCCCTCATGGGTGGTAATGAGTTGGGAACTTCCTCTACCACAAGATCTTGATACTTGTCTAGAAGTTGTTGTACTTCCAATGGAATCTCCTTCTGTTTTTGATCTTGCTGATCTGATCCACTCTTGGGCTTCATGACCAAGGCATACCCTTGGGTATCCTTCTCCTTCAAGAGGTTCAAAAACTCTTTGCCATTCACCAACATGACACTGCTATCATTATTCTTCCCCCCGGTCTGCTCTGACATAGGATCCATCTTGTATGGTCTTCCATTCTTGGTAATGATATAGGTGTTCTTCTCACCATCATGCTGTGCTTTGACATCATATTTCCATGGGTGGCCAAGAAGCATATGACATGCATCCATAGGGATGATTTCACATAACACTTTGTCCTTGTAGTCACCGATTGCAAATTCAACCCAAGTTTGCTCTTCCACCATGAAACTTTGGTTCTTGTTCAACCAAGAGATTTTGTGAGGACTGATATGAGGCAACCTCTTCAACTAGCACTTCTCAACTATCTCAGTGGATACCACATTCTCAGTAGATCTTGAATCTACTATGATCTTACAAAGTTTCCCATAGGCTATGCCTTGGGTTCTAAAAAGATTCTTTCTCTGAGGGGGCTCTTGTTTCAAAGGCATCTTCAACATAGACCTCTTAATCATCATACTCTCTCCTTCTAGGAGCACTTCCCATAGGTGAACTCACACTCTCACAGTCATCATCCTTCACTAACTGATTTCTCCTTCCACTATCATGAGAATTGTTGGCTTTCTCTGGGCATTTGTTCATTGTATGGCCAACTTGGTTGCAGCGATAACACCTTCCAGTGAAGACTCCTGGTCCTCTACCTCCTCCACAATTTCTACCCCTACCATTAGGTCTTCTCCAGCCTCTAAAGCCTCCCCTATGTCCTGCCTCAGTCTGAGATTCTTGCTGACTGTTATTTTTAGTTTTGTTGGACTGTCCACGACCAAAACTGCCTCTTCCTTTGGCACTTTGTTCACTCTTCCTTCTCAACTTTTCCTCTACTCTAGAGGCCAATAAGAAACATTCATCCACTGTTCTAGGAATCACTAAACTGATCTCATCTTGTAGATTGTATTTTAGACCATTTAGGTACCTAGCCACCATCTCCTTTTCCTCTTCATTATGGTTGGCTCTCATACTTAGTTTGTGAAATTCTTCTCTGTAGGTAGCCACATCCATGTCTTTTTGTCTCAAATTATGGAATCTCCTAATAGTTTGGATCTCATAGTCAGGTGGCATGAACTTGCTTCTAAGCATAGCCACCATTCTACTCCATTTAGTGATGGGACTCTTCCAAATCTTCTCCCTCTCACTTTGCATGTAGTTCCACCACACAAGTGTAGAACCTCTTAGCCTTGTCTTGGCAAATTTAACCTTCTTGTTGTTATTGAACTCCTTGTAATCAAAGTAGTTATACATGGCTTCTATCCAATCGGTGAGAGCATCACCATCTAATTTGCCATGAAATGTAGGCACATCCATCTTGGGATTGCCACTGTCTCCATGAGCACCCTTAAGTGCATTCAAGAAAGCTTTTTGATCTACAGACATGTCTTGCCCTTGAGGACTCTCTTCTGCCTCTTCTTCATCTGTGTCAGAAAACTTCCATCTTCTTTGGCCTTGCCCTTAGACCTTCTTTCTTCTTGCAATCTTGCCTCAACCATCTCTTCCACCAACTTCTTGATGGCTTCTTGACTCATTGTCTTGGGAGGCATTGTACTAGCCTCAGTTTCAATCTCCTCATCCGACATACACTGCTCTAATAAGATATTGGCTCTGATACCAATATGATGCAGAGGTATTGGTACTATTTGGTTTTGTCCACACAATAAAACCTAGACTTCTAGGTTTCCTTCACAAGTTTTTTTCAAACCCTATGCAACACAAGCCTATACAAGGCTATTCAAGAGACTGACCTAGTCTAGGACCACAACCTGGAGTCCACCCACATAGACTACTCAACTCTCTTTTGGGGAGTCTCTACTCAACCCAACTAACACACACACATCTTCTAGATCAACAACCAAACTACCAATATCCCTACCAATAGGATCTCATACTACAACCAATACACATTTGTCAAGGACATGCCCAACATATGGTCTCTGACCCAATAACTTTATTCTGTATCTACAAGGACAGTGAACAGCAATCTAAAGTATGATTGCACTATGACAGTGCTTAAAGTGACCTATTCCTTGTAGCCCTAGAGATCGGCTAACCAAAGGATAACTCCACAAACCTCCAAAAGACAAACCAACCTCTTTGCACATTTGGATACCCACTATGGACATACAATAGTCTACCAAGTTGTAGGGCTGTACTCTGTTTCAGGCATCCAATGATAATGAAACCTTCTTTTTAGGAAATAGGCCTAATTTGGGACCCTTACAAAGGAAGTGTGTCAAAATCTCTTGCTTAGAATCAGTCAAACAAATTCATAGGTCTTTTTACAACCACCAACACTAACCACATCATCCATTAGGTCATTCTCTAGACTGTTATTTGAAATCACACTGATTTCCACTATTTGCATACTAACTAGTCACTATGCAGACTAGTTAGAATCATGCCAAGTGCCTTCGAGTGAAGAGTGCAGACCCTACAAGAAACAAAAAACATGTAATCTACTCTATCTTCCTCCATCCTACTAAAAATGGTTGATGCTTCTCAGAAAATAGAGTAGAAATCACTCATTTTACCACAAAACCCTAGTTTTCAGGGTTTTCAAACCAGTTTGCACAAATCGATTTGGTTCTCATAGCACAAGAGGTTTCAAGAGGCCTAACTACATTCAAATGAAAGGTATTTCAAAGAACTAACACATTTCATAAGTTTTAGAACCCTTACTATCCATACAGAGCCGTACTAAATGACTGTTTCTAGAAAAATGCAGGAATTTATAGTTTTTGCACTCCGAAATTTTAATTTTTCATTATTGTTGGCATGTCATTACAATCAACTTCCTATAGAAGGCTTGAGGGCTGTTTCTCCTCCTCCACCAACTATACAACTGCTATCCAGGGGCAGTTAACTATTGGGTATTACTTCCTTCACAAGAAACCACATGTTTCTTAAGTGTAATTACATTCAAATCGACCATATCAAGGTCTATATTAGACAAATCGACCAAATCGACCAAGTCCTTATTGCAACCTATGAAAATGGCTTTCAAAGCCTCAAGGAGAGCAATATAACATGACAACCAAACATGACAAATCAAAAAAATGACTAGAATAGGGAGCTCCTGCACCACATACAAATGAAACCCTAAGTAGAGAGGGATATACACCAAAGTGAAACTTTGAACAAATGAAACCTCAAATACTTTCACAATATTCTTTCATTTACTACGTGTCTCGGTGAGCCCTAAACAACCTAGTGACTAGAAGTTTAGGCAATCAACTTTTATCTTCTGTGAAAACCAAAAACCTGCCCTATAGGTTAATAACCTAAAGTGCCTGATGAATCCTTTATGCATATCAATGTTTTTCAAATGATTTGCAACTAAATGCCCTTTTGACAAATAATATTACATAATATAATGCCCCTTCAAGTGACTTTAATCACTTTAAGAATGATGTGGTAAAAATGAAGGTTGTAAGCTATCTGCATAACCTTGCATTGTGCACAAAGAAATAAATGAAACACCATAGCACTAAAGACCTTGAGACCAAATTGTCTCATGATACAAATAATATCATAATACCAATTGATATAAAATAGCTCACTGTAATTGCAAACTAAGGCATCCACAGATTGTTTATGACCATGAAATCCACTTCAAACTAAATACCCCTACTAGTGTATGAAACCAATAATACACCTAAAGAACAAAGAATGCACCTGGAGTGTGTAGAAAGTACCTCAACCATCATGACATAGTCAAGTGCCACAATGAAATACAACCCACTAAGATCAATACAACTGAAGAGCATACCATACCAATACTAACATAGTATCATGCCATATCAAGTGTCCTGTCACCATAGAAAATGTAACATGATATCATATGAATATCATGCGCCACCTGTATATCACCATGAGAGTAGCCAAGACTTAAAATCATCAGGAGATCATGAGATCATGAGAGCATATCATCTACTATCATAAGAGCATTAGGAGATCATGAGAACATGTGCAAAGCATGTGTCAACTGTATGTGCCAACTATTCATAACATCAAAGCATGTGATTGTCATCATAGTATCACATCATTACCATTACCATATAGAACCAATAACCTCTGTCATCATTATGAGCATTAAAAAGAACATCATCAAGCTCATGAGTTCATGCATCAAATAATAAACATCATGAATACCATCCTAATGTTAGATGAATAACATCATGAATACCAAGCCAACCAAATACTAACTGTCATGATATGGATACAACTATTACTAGGCCACAAACCAGAGATTTTGTGTATTTTTCATCAACGACAACAACTGAGAGGACAACAAACTCCCCCTTTGTCCTTGATGACAAAACACAACTCTCTCTCCCCCTTTTTGCATCAAATACAAAGGGAAAAAGAAGTGTGCCAATGCCTCAAGAAGAGATCAGAAATCAAAAGCCATCATGCTATTGAAATGAGAAGTAAAATAGGAACTTTAAATCATACCATGCCTATCCAAAGATGCATAAACATCTAGAATGGCCTGAAAGACAACTGCACAGTCAGTACCATAGACATAAGCATATAAAACACCATGTATCAAAACAAGGACAACAACTAAAGATGCCAAGTAAAAACTAGAGAAAAACTATCATCTGAGAGAATATCACTGTCACCAACACTAAGAACCAACTGAAATCATCAAAATGCACAACATATACCAGTGAACAAGTATCAAGTACCAGGATAACAGCTGAATATACCACTATTCCAATGAATCAAAGTATCAACCAAACAAATACAAACTGCTAACCATATTAAAAAATAATGTCAGCAATAACTATTTACTATTCCAATATTGCTCCTCCTGATAAAATAGACAACTAGCCACCATTAGCATGAAGAGAAGGAATATGGTAGAGCTCACTGTTCTAATAGTCCTATAGCATTACCAAAGTATGTAACAAAAACCTGCACCGCAGAAGAATTGTAGAAGACAACTTTCATGTCAAACAAACTTGGTCTTCATAAGATAAAGAAGGAAACCCTTGCAGCCTCCCTTGATATTATGATTTCCATTGTTAGTCAGAAGTGACTATTAGGATCAGGATTCCATTCAATTTAAGAAGATAAACCAAACACTGGTAATACAAAAGTCAACATTGATCATACTGATAACAACATAAACTCCATACCCTGTCATGATTACATTATCAAGAACTTATTAAGGACTTATACTAAGGATCATTGTAAAACACAACTTCATTTTTTCTCTACATTGTCATCAAATCTGCACTGTCAATAAACACAAAAGATTACCGCTATCACTTTAAAGCATCTCTGTCAAGAAAACTAGATGACTATCAAAGACTTCCCTACTATGAAACCACATGTATATCATTTGTATCATGATACTAAACACCACTTCACAACAAGATAGACACAAGTGTGAAGAAGGAAGGCCATAGACATCATAAAATACTGTCACACATAAAACATAGAGATACAGTCAAAGCCTACTATCACTATCAAAGGGAAAACATGTATATCATTGTAAACATGGAAAGCTAGCAAGATGATAGTCTCTGTACTAAAATCCATTGCATTGATGTTATACCACTTTCAATACTGTCATTATATCCTTGACCACGTATATCAGTCAAAATTAAACTGATCACTGTCCACTTCCAATTCAAGCATTTGTCAAGATGATAAATGCCATAGCTTATACCTGCAACAAGATGCTTACCATCACTATGCAACATCACTGGCAAGAAGCCTCTGCAAGCAAATGAATGAAAACCAAGTCATATTATGTCATGAAGGAAGGACAATCTCATTCTTATAAATTCGTTGTTCTTCCAAAATAACTACACCATCTGTGATTCTTGCAATATCCAACAACTGCATGACATGAAACTACTGTTCTACAAACCACTGTCCTAGTCACAAAGGCATTGCCGTTGTCTGTCATGAAAGTTACTATCACTGAAGGTAAGATGAAAGTTTCGGTCATTGCATTCCTATCATGAATGCACTGTCATTGCAAATCACTCATAAATAAAGGTCTGCTAAGTGTCTCATCAACCATTCAAGACATGAAGCATACTCTAGCCTTGAGATTAAGTGACATGAATGACAAAACTTCCCTTATCACTTGCAAAAATTGATATGTTTACATGGGGATAACTGATAAGACCTTACACTTTTCCCCCTGACTTCATGGTGGTATTTAGGCAACAAAAGGTGTCTCTTGTACAAAGTGCACAAGATTAGGATTTGCTTTTCCTGGATCTAGTTTTCTTCTCCAAACTTGTATAGGTTTTTTCTTTTCTTTATCTAAGACATTCACTTGCTTTTACTTGAGCATGTAGCCAACAGTTGGTTTTATCCTTCATCTACACCATTGTGCTTTGTGCCCAAACATATTGCATTTATAACACAAAACATTGTAGTTTTGATCAAGAGAAAAATAGTTTCTTCAGAGAGAGTCATACCTTGCATTCATCCAATAGTTTTTTGGAAGGTGGCCAACTTTATTATAATTATAACAAACATTATTATAGTTCTGATTTGACCAGCCATAAAATCTATTCCCTTTATTCCATTCAAAATCATTTCTTTTACAATCTCTGGCCCTATGACCATAAACATGACATGCATAGCAATAACCATGGAATTGTGAATAATTATACCTGATAGATGGAGGTCTTAAAGATTGATTAACTTTATCTTTCACCTTAGCTTCAACCTCAGGAGTAGCAGAGTGAAATGTCAAGTCTTTCTTCTTCCTAGGGGCATCTCTTGTCTTGGAGCATTCCCCTTTCTCATAACACAAGCCAGTAGTATCCCTATAATAGCTTTGCTTGTTCAACATGTCATTTAGGCAGTCAGTACTCTTTTCAAATTGAATATTCTTTTGCAATTTTGAAGATGTTTCTTCGAAATCTTTTCTCAAAGAGACGATTTCTTTCTCTAAGTGTAGACATTCTATTCTTTTTACTTCAGATCAGATTTTGTAAGGTCAACTATTCTTTTAACTTCTTCAAATTCTATTTTTAGACTCATGACAAATTTGTTTGTCTCTTCAATTCGTACCTTTGCCTCTTTAAGTTCTAAAGAAACTTTAGCAAAATCAGGGAGTGCCTTAATCTTGGAATCGTTATCTTGTTGAAGTTGAACCTTTAATCCTTGATTCTCTTTTTCAAGATACTTATTCATTTCTAGATAACATAATAGTTCTCCTTCAACATCAACTTCACAATCATTTTCATCAAATTCCTGTCCATCTTCATCTACAAATAAATCTCCTTTTATGTCATCAATATCAACAACAAAGTCATTTTCTTTATCATACTTTGTGTCAACTTTCAAAGGTGACTTAGGAAACAACTCATCACTAAGCTTGACTAGAGTTTGTTGTACAACCTTTTGCTTCACAACTTTCCTTACTTTATTTCTTCTACACTTTCCCATAGTACTCCACTATCAGGACCTACCCAAGCCAGTTAGGCTTCTATAGGGAACCTATTCTCTGATACCACTTGATGGAGTACAATACCACAAAGCGGGGGGTGAATCAATGGTATACTAATTTTAACAAGACCTTGAGACCTTGAAATAATCTTTCAAAACTTTGAAACAAAGGCAATTTCTATTGAATGGAGATGATGCGTCATATTAACTATGAACATTACGACAACTTTGATTAAGTTAAGATAGGTATCATGACAACTAAAATTGACAAATCAATGTCAAGAATGCACCAACACAATATTATGATGCAATCTATGATAAATATTGACTCATAATCATTAGACTTAACAGTAAGGGTGTTCACATATTAGACATACAAACATATAGTGATTAACTTGTAAAGTTTGATTGACCATAAGGAGGATGAGCAGAGAACATCATTTTACACAATGGTATATGATGAATATGTGTTCATGCAGACCAACTTTAAAACTGGATAACACATGATAAGCAAATGAACATGAGGATCATACACATCAATGATAATAAAACCCCATAACACAAATATTGTCTTGAGTGGAAAACCCTCATGGGGAATAAAAATCACTCAAAATGCCTCACTAGCTTATTCAAAAGTCTTACCTCACTGGCTATAGAAAAGTGTCTCACTGACTTACATCAATACCTGACTGGCTTATACATTTCACTGCCTCACTGGCTTGTCTTTTTCTACCTCACTGGCATACCACAGTCAAATACAATGAAGAATATGAAACAATATAGAGGGTTACTCTATTTCACTAAAGCTTAATTTTTTATTGTCTCATTGAATTTGGAAAACTCAAGAATCACATAACTAAAACTATGCACATCAACAACACACTGGTATTGTCTTAATGATAGTGTAAGATACAATATCATCAACACGACATCAGATGTTTACAATACATGTCATCTTATACATTTTCAAAAAACCTTCTTTCTCTCATGAAATAGTTTGTGTCTGTAACTAAACCTCTTCAACGGTTTCAGGCAGTTTGCAATTGCACAAGTAACTATCACAGGAGCATAGTCAAATAGACCCATGAAGACCAATATACAATGGCTTTGAAGTAAAGATTTAACCATAGTTTGAGTCTTGAAACAATAAATTTTTAACCATATATCATGTTCAAACTATGTAATGAACTAAAGAATGCTTTGACAAACTGTAAAACCAACATGTAACCATGCCAAAAATAGAGCATCATGAAACTCTCTCAATACCCGTGTAAGAAACCCTAACTCCTTCAAACCCTAGTCACATGTTCAAGTTTGCAAACCTTGATTTCAGTTTCTGTTGTCTACAACTGAATGATGTAGTTTTATAACAAAATTTCCACATTTCATATTAATGAAAACTCTCAAATGTTTGTGTCACACCACAGAAAAAAACCATAGTTTGTTTTTGGTTACATAACTACCTTTCAACAAAACAACATACTATTGTAACCACTAAATACCAAAACAAATGTATGATAAGATGAACCATCTCAGGTCAAGATTCTTCAAGGTTTAAACCATCTGAGAAAAAAATTTCTTTTAAGACTATTCCAACCAAGAAATCTTATACCTTTGAGAAAAGAACCACTTTTCTTCAAATAGAAATGTAAAGGAACAAAAACACCTAATGAGCCGACATGAAAAACCTTTCTACACTATGACTTGGAGTCAACTAAAAATGAACTAGCTCAACATGTAGAAGTCAACACTGTCCAATCACAATGATCACCTAAAATCATGATAGAATCCTATAGAAGCTTTAATACAACTGAAACCCTACGTCAAGAGGGATATACACCAAAGTGAAACTTTGCACAAATGAAACCTCAAACACTTTCACAATATTCTTTCATTTATTATCTATCCCAGTGAGCACTATAAGGTCTGGTGACTAGACATTTAGGCAATCAACTTTTACCTTCTATGAAAACCAGAAACCTACCTGACAGGTTAATAACCTTAAATGCTCGATGAATGCTTTAGGCATATCAATGTTTTTCAAATGATTTGCAACTAAATGCCTTTTTGACAAATAATAATACATAATATGATGCCCCTTCAAGTGACTTTAATCACTTTAAGAATGATATGGTAAAAATGAAGGCTTTAAGCTATTTGCATAACTATCATGTCCCTATATTAGTAATTTATAATTGAATCCATTATGTATTATTCATTCAAATTAAAGATATGAATAATATTATAAATGGAATCTATTTAATATATTTAAATAATATTTATTTAAAACAATTAATAAAATATATTATTATTATATTTATAAATAACACATATAAATAATATAATATAAATCATATATCATTTATTATAATGATACAATATAAATACAAATAATATAAATAAATAATATATTATAAATATATCTAATAATATAAATCTTATATTGTAATGTAAATATAAATAATATAATATAAATTATATATCATTTATTATGATATAAATGATATAATATAAATAATATAAAAATAAATAATATATCATTTATTATAATGATATAATATAAATACAAATAATATAAATAAATAATAATATAAATAAACATCTTTTAACCTATCCTCTTATGAAAAGGGAGTTACGTATGGTTAGAACTAGTTTTACAGCAAAAGGGAATTAATATAAAATAATAAAAATTATGAGAGGGTAAGTATGTCTTTTACCAACAAACATAATAAGAGACATGCCTCAAACATATCCCTTGAAAGGGAAATAAATAAAGGTTGTGAGATAGAAGGAAAACATCATAGAAGAAAATATAAAAAGAGTATCGGATAAATACATATATTTAGATCTGCATTATATATATATATATATATATATATATATATATATATATATTTGAGTCATAAGTAGGAAAGATATCATAAATTAATATATAGAGATATGTACATCATCAGTAAAAGAGAGTGAAAGTATATATTATAAAATATATAAACAACAGCAATGCAATAAAAAATTATATTAGTTATTCCATCGAGCAAGGAAAACATTGGAAAATAGAAAGAAGACTGCAGTAGGTAAAGTTATAGTAGGTAAGTAAGTATTTATATTTACTTATTCAATTTATGATTTGTAATAATTTATATTTACTTGTTCAATTTATAACTTGTATGATATAAATGATAAGGTTATTGAGTAGGATTTGATATATGTGTTATGTATAAAAATGAAATTAAATGATAAAATATGTGTACATATATGATTTTAACAATTGACATTATGATAATGATTGATGATAGAATAATAGATTGATCTTAGATATGTGATCATGAATATGTATAGAAAGAATAGATTGATATGATAAATGAATATGATTATGCATAAGAAATCAATGATGATGAGAATGGAATATGATCATGTGATATATATTATTGGCCAATTATGATATAAGACCAAGATGACCTATTTCTAAGGCATCATGTGTGAAATGTTAATAAGGACTTAAAATCATAGGATTGTGCCATATCCGAAAAGAGGATTAGCCTCATCGTTAATCATCTCACCATCCTAGGTGTATGGGAAAATTAGGAGAATGTTATTGGACCTAGGTGACCCTCAAGAAGATGAAGTACCTCTGGGTGTGAGGTGAAGTCTCTTGGGCCAAGTGTCGAAGTACCTTCGGGTGTGAGGTAAAGCCTTGGGCCTATGGTATGATGAGCTCATCAATGTTGTGCCCTACAGTAGGTGACTCTCAAATGAATGAAGTATGATCGGGTGTAGCATGAAGTTCTTGAGCCGATTGGTGAAGTACCTCGGATGTAGTGTGAAGCCATCGGGCCTCTGTATGGGATGGTTGTGTCTCCTTAATGAACGATGCCTATGGAGTTAGGGATAGATTAATGATTGGGTGACATATGATCCTCCCAAGGATAGCACTTGAGGCCTATGAAAATGAGTATGAAAATGAATATGAATAAAATATGAATATGAATATGAATATGAATATGATTATGAACAATATGATTATGGATAATATGAATCTAATTATGACTAACATGAATAAGAATATGACTATGTATATGAATCGTGTGATTATACTAAATTTGGAAAGGAAAATGGATTTATATTAATTATGATATGAAAATAAAAAAATTGGAGTACTAATGTTTCCTTTTTGTGAGTTGAAATTGTGCAAGGTCAAGGACAATTTGAGCTTACTAGAAGGGGACACTACAATAACCTTGCATTTTACACAAATAAATAAATGAAACAACATAGCACTAAAGAACTTGAGACCAAATTGTCTCATGATACAAATAATATCATAATACTAATTGATATAAAAGAGCTCACTGTAATTGCAAACTAAGGCATCCACAAATTGTTTATAACTATGAAATCCACTCCAAACCAAATACCCCTACTAGTCTATGAAACCAATGATACACCTAAAGAACAAAGAATGCACCAGTAGAGTGTAGAAAGTACCTCAACCATCATGGCATAGTCAAGTGCCACAATGAAAGACAACCCACTAAGATCAATACAAGTGAAGTGCATACCATACCAATACTAACATAGTATCATGTCATATCAACTGTCCTATCACCATAGAAAATGTAACATGATATCATATGAATATCATATGCCAATTGTATATCACCATGAGAGTAGCCAAGACTTAAAATCATCAGGAGATCATGAGATTATGAGAGCATATCAACTGCTGTCATAAGAGAATTAGGAGATCATAAGAACATGTGCCAAGTATGTGTCAACTATATGTGCCAACTATTCATAACATCAAAGCATGTGATTGTCATCATAGTATCACCCCATTACCATTACCATATAGAACCAATAACCTCTGTCAACATTGTGAGCATTAACAAGAACATAATCAAGCTCATGAGTTCATGCATCAAATAATAAACATCATGAATACCATCCTAATGTTAGATGAATAACATCATGAATACCAAGCCAACCAAATACTAATTGTCATGATATAGATACAACTGTCACTGGGCCACAAACCTGAGAGTTTTTGTATTTGTCATCAAGGACAACAACTAAGAGGGCAACAATTATTTCATAAAGGCGTGATCAATTAGATTTTTCAAGTTATTCTAGTTTACTTGACTTGTTGTACTCTGGAGTGTAGGATAGGTTATCAATACCAAGTTAAACTCTAGTGTTCATTTCTCTACAATCATTAGTTGTACAGTCTTATATTGCAAGTACTTGTAGGAATTGTATTAGCATTACTTTCTTTATGATTGTGTAGTTTGAATTATGACACTGTAATAGATGAGTTAAGTAGTTTTGATCTTGAAAGCACACACAGTGCCAGTGCCATAACAAGATTACTAGCCCTAGTTGATAATTCAATGAAGGTCTTTCCAAAGATCCAAGTGGACCATTTAGTTATTTTTTCCTTTGAATTTTGTGATTGCCACCAAGTTTACTAGACATAGTAAAGACTCTACAGGTAGAAGGACATGATGTGGTTTGTAGTTTCAATTTTTGGTCTCATTTTCTTCCTAGAGGTTCTTATTCATCTAGTATAATCACTTGTTTTGTGGTCATCTACTTTTGTTGTACTTTATTATTTTTTAACAATAGTATGTGTTCTTTTAATGTATATCATTTGAGATGTGGTGGACTTGGTAGAAGTGGAGGAGATCAAAGGTGAGAGAGTGAGAAGAAAATTATTTGTGGAAGTATACTCTGTTTTGCAGTAGGTTGGTTGTAGTTTGCAAATCATTGTGATTGTTCTTTATATTACATGATTTGATTATAAGCCACACTTTTATGTAAGCATTGATTGGTATACTTTGTGTTGCTTTGGTTGGCATTGCTCATGTAGTTTGATTCCTGGGATTTATGTATGTCTTTGGTAGATTGTTTTTCATTGGACTGCAATATCAAGAGTCTTTAGTCTTTTTGCACATCAATGGTTTTGGTGTGTTTGTTATCATGGACGATGGTAACTTTTAGCAAGACAGTAGATTATACAGGGATGAGAGCTGCATGATGGGCTGAATATGTCATGTGCAAAAGTTATATCAATGGTGGGTTTTTTGTTGGATGTAAACAACTAGCTTTGGTTGTTGTTCTAACTATTCTGGAGTATTTTTGCTTGATCTTGTTTTGGAGGTGTTTGGACTTTAGAGTTGTGTTATGATAATGGGTTTGAAGTTGGATACATTGGTGTCTCTATGTGACATTTAGTGTTTCATCACATTTTTTTTGGAATCCTAATATTTGGTCATATTGGTGATCACTTGGAAGATGTTGTAGGTGCTTCTGTAAAGCTCGTGAGGACAGAGGAGTTCAGTTGAGGTAGTATGGTAACCTTGGTGTTCTATAGATTGGTTGTGTTTATCTTTGGCTCTTGCAAGGCATATGACAAGTGGGAGAATGTTGGGATTACGTGTGTCATAAACCTTGCAATTTCTAATATTTGAAATATTTATTTATTTGTATTTATTATGCATGCACATATTTTGGGCATCTCACTTGGAGTGGCACTATGTGTCACTTGTAGTTTATATTTTGGCAATTTGTTTTTAATCACTTAGTGTCATGTAAGTTACTAAATGCAACTATGACAAGTTGTAAGGTGTGTAAGAGTTGCTAAAATAGAAAGAGCTTGAAAAAGAAAATTACAACTAAAAACTTGAAAAGCAAGATTTTAGGAGATTGTGAAAGCAAGATTTTAGGAGCCAAAAATGGAGTGCCATATTTGGAGAGTCAGTTATGATTTGAGTAACTTTCTATATTATGGTGGATTTGATTCTCCATGAATAGGCATTATAACTCATGTTTTTGAGTTTCCATTTTGGTGGTTTCTTGTACTGGAACTCCTATAAATTGAAGGCTTGAGGAGAAGTTTGTGAGGATAGATTTATGCAAGGTTATGCTGTTAGTTTTTCCTCTAGAGGAGCAAGATGTAAATCTCCATGTTAATGCTTTGAGCTTGCAAGTGTATTATAGCATGTTTGTTGTTGCAGATTAATACATTGGTTTGATGCTTTGGAGTGTGGGGTTTTTTAATCCGAAAGGGTTTTCCCCATGTATATTGGTGTCTCTTCTCTTTTGTCTATCTTTCTTCCATTCTTCTTCTTTTCGTGTTCTTAAAGTGTTAATTTATATGTCGTTATGCTGCTGAAATTTATTTAGATCTGTAAACTACATTATCTTTCCTCTAAGGGTTAATGAGATGGGAAATTGACTATGTTTGTTTTCGCTTTAAGGGCATAGTAGTATGTGCTTGCATCAAGTTATTGAATATCTATTTCAAGTAAAATATCGAATGTTATAAGGTGCATGCTAGGTTCTCCTTTCCCTTTCACCTCAAGTATTATAACATCTATGAATTTAAGGTTCACTGGTTTCTACTAATTGGTTTTCCCTTTAACTAAGATGAAAACAACCTTCGCTTCTATAGATGAATGAGTAAAGGCACTTAACCAAGAATTGCAGCTTGTAAATATCAGTCTAGAAAGATTGTTTGGGCAGTACACTATATGAGGTGTTAATTGTTCTCACTAGGATTTACAAAGTCTTAGTTTTCACTAGATCAAGTGCCATAAAATATTATAAGTATCTACATATTTTAATTCATAACTTTGTTTCAAAGGATTTAATGTCTCATCTAACCTTGCTAAGGTCAGTCAAATTTCACAACTTCATTGGTGATCACATTTACAGGATTACATAGTAAAGGAGATAATAAAATTCATAGTATAATAAACAAGAAAAGGCCTATCAAAGTGCACTATGATCGACAGTAGCTAGTCATATTGACAGACATACTATTGAAGTGTAGATACTACCTCAAAGTGAAGGGGACATCTTCTACAGTCTTGAAGTTTATTAAATAGTCATAAAAACTTTTTTACTCCCAAGGATTGGTTGTGTGTCCATGATAAAGTGTTAAGATCCCCAATAAACACACTGTATAAGGAACGTAGATAAACATTGCAATCCAAACCACTTTTCAGTCTTCTAAAATCCGAGTTTCCAAGAAGAACTAATAGCATTTTCTTCCTATCAAATGAACAAAAGAACTTACATCAAGATATCAGATGTAGTCTTTTCATTTCCAGAGTGTGATAAAACTGTCATGAATATCTTGTCATTGGTTTAAAAAGTTTTTTTAAACAAAAACCCAAAGTCCACTTCTTTTGCCAGCGTCCTCACTTCCTTTGCGCGTATGTATGGTCATCCATCAATGCAATGGTGGGGAACTTTTGTTAGACATTATAGATGTAATTGCTCAGGTAGACATGTATGCAAAATGTGAGTTATGGACAGAGACATCGTAAGAACTGTTTGACTGAATGCCTCAAAGAGATGTTATAGGAAGGGACGCAATGATTGTAGGATAGGTACAAAACAGTTTTGTTAAAGAGGATTTAGAAACTTTCAATTAAGTACAAGTGACGGGGATAAGGAAGAAAAAAATTGCATCCACTATTAGTACCCATGAATTTTACAATAATTTTACATCTTGTTAACAATTACAATCAAACACATAGCGATATGGTTGACCCTTACTTAATGTACATATTTAGTTAGTTTTTAGGAAGAACGATAATTTCAGAAGAATATGGTGTTGAATGTGAGAAATAGAAGTTGGTTGTTGAAGGGACGTCATTAACGTTCAGCAGTACCCTCCCTCTTTAAGGAGAATACTCGTGAACTGTTTGACAAAATGTCTCAAAGAACTCAATTCTGGAAATGTAGTGCACAAAATGTAATCGATAAGAAAAGATTTAAAACTTGCAAGCCACTGTCACACTTTTGAATTGACATATCACCCTTAATTTGGATCCATAACATTCCTTTTTCGACACACATGCTGAAGTATTCATTACACTCATGACTGAATGAGGAAGAGTTATGGTAGGCTAGGGTTTGATCGCCTAGGGCAATCTATCAAACCCTAGATGGGAAGATTCTCATTATGGATTGAAAAGAGATCAGGGAGCAATGCAGTACCTAATCCCTATGTCTTCAAACCCCAAGTGATGTCCAAATGAGAATGGTGAGAATGTTTTCTAAATGAGCACAATGAGCAGTCATGAGAGGTGTGTAGCAAGGGTATCATAATGACATTTGGAGGATTTGTAAGAAGTGAAACATTGCCTTGAACGCTTAATACATCTGTGAGAAGGTTGTAATGTTATAAGGTATAAAGGATAGTCAGCAAAAGGAGATGTTTTAGCACTGTCAAAGACCACTATATGAGGACTGTTTATCATACATAAGTTGCATGATAGTAGATTGTTTTCAATTGGTCCTTATAAACCTCACAAAGCTCAAGGGAATGGCCATCTAGGTATTGGGACCTAATGAATCAGTCCAAAGTAGCCCTTCAATGTAGTTAGGACTGTTATGATAGAAATGGAAGGCTACTACATCAGTATGTTGTTGTCATTGGAATGATCTAATAAACCCCCTTTACCACGGTTATGCTTCTATCATAGTCAAGACTGTTTACCAGTCATAGTCTCTTATGGTCAGAGAAATACATTCTATGATATGGAAAGGTTAGTACTAAATCACCTTTGCAGGGGTATATTGGGACTCAAACCATACAGGGCCTTCATAAAAGTCATGTTGATGAATAAAATGGCAAGAAAATATTATAGACACTGCTGCTTGAGGGACTGACCTACTTTATAGTAACTAGGAATAAAGGGGTTGTATCTAAGCGGTAGTCCTCATGCCTTTTAGGATTGTTTTCCTAGGTTTGAAATTGTGGTGACGCCAAGCGTGTATTGAAAGTCAAGCAGATTTAGGAAAGGAAAGGACTGTCACAGTCTAGAAATAATGAAGAAGATGGTCCTCGTGATTTATTTGGTTTACACAATGGACCTAATCAAGGTGATGAGAAGAGTGGCATGATTTCCAATTGTAAATATAAAACATGCCTCATAAGAAGAACGTCTAGATATAAAACATAAGTGTACATATATAATGTCCAAAGGTAAATATAAAACATGTGAATAATAAGAACATCTAGCTATAAAACATAAGTGTATATATAATATCCAAATGTAAATATAAAATGTGACTCATAATACTTGAATGTCTAGATATAATGAACTACATGCATAATCTACAACTCATAAATGTTTACATGTGTCTATGAATGGATTGATCCTCACTCTATCTCGAGCCCTGTCTTGAGTTGTGTGTAGAGCCCTACACATGATTAAGTAGATAAAATTTTAAAAATCTATATATAAAATGTACATGTGTATATGTATGTACATATATAATGTTTAATATTAAATAAATTAATACTTGACAAGTAAATTCCCTGACATCCACGGTCTGGATCATGTAGAGGATGAGCATGCACAAGAGTCTGAATAGAAGTATGACCTCATCCTAGAACCTATATATGACATGTACATGTATATATGCATGTGTAAAGTTAGAAAACTTGTACATGATGTGTGTATGTAAAAAGTTAGATATATATGTACTTAAATTGTATGTATGTGATAGGTGGTTTTTAAATACCACATGATGATGTCTAGGATTGCCAACATACTGCAAATGTCCATATCTAGGTGGGTAAACATCAACATGTGTCTAAACACATGGTTCATGTACGTGATTTCAATCAAAAATTAGAGCTTAAACATGAGATTTAATTATTAAAATTAAATAAATAATTTTATATATAATATATTTATATGAATTTAGATTGTAATTTAAGTAAATTACCTCAATTACAGCATCGAGGACCCTCCCAATCTCACTGAGGTTAGAAAAATGGAGTGACAACGAGATACGTGTAGATGGTGCAATCTCAGTACCAAAAAGAAGTCTACTATACTCACCTCCTACAATCATTCAGGTGTAGTAACCTCAACCTAATCTAGAACATGCTGAGAGGTGGAGCCTATAGGATGATCTGGAACATGCTGAGGGTGGAGCTTGTAGGACCTTTTGGAACATTTTGATGTCCCCCAAACCCTATGTGTAACATCCCGCCCGGTGAACCCCGAAGGGTAAAGGCCAAAAGAGAACAAGATAATTTTTTTTTAAATAACAAGTGATAACATACATAGATATAGTTGCCAATTAGATAGATCGACAACATCCATGGCCAAGTATGGATGAATGCACAACCCACAAGAGATGACTAAATCACTCTCCAGAGAAACATTAATAAACCACATTCATTTTAAACACCAACCCAAATGTTCCTATAACCCATTCCAGATTATAAACATGAATCCAAAAGCATCATAGTATAAGTGGATCCGATACCCACACCAGAATCTGTAAACCAAATAGGAACATCTCATTTCTTCTCATTAATTAGCATGATTACATCTTCTCTCTTAAGAGAGTACAATTACCTAAAAGAATATACATATACAATAATAGAGAGATGAATATGGAATACAAGTATAATAAAATAGTCCTGAACATGATACAATGACTAAATAGGTACAACAACAGGTATGATAATAGAGAGTGAGAACATCCCCAATCTGGTGCTCCAAAACTTGTTCACCGGTCCCCAATGGTGATGGCAACGCCTCCCAACCATTTGGACTCATAAGAGACCACCCCACCATGCTCAGAGGTAGTCACAAGGCCCAAATAGAAGAATAAAGGCAAGGGTATACATGATGGCCAACACTCACATCAATCACAGAGCAAACACGGAAAATAGTGCATAAGGCCAAAGTCAACACATAGAGATGCTCATCAATATAATGTCGGGTGCTACTCATGACTACAAAGGTACAAGACACTAGGGTGTTGCGTAGAATCAATCATGCCCAAATCAATGCCCCGCAGATGGATAACTCAACGCCCCATAGATGGGTAGGCCTTCTCGTATGCATCCTTAACCTTTACAAGTGCTCAAGGCCATGCATGAGGACTCAATGTCCTAGACCTAAGCTCATCTCATTTAACCAAATGAGGTCTACAAAACCCAATTAAAGACAATCCAATAACCAATCACAATCCCCCAACAACTCTAAAAGACTCAGAGTTACCAACATGCATTCATGCACAAGAGGTAGATCACTTTAAAACCTTACTATTTTACACCTATAACGTACTTACTATCACAATAATAAAGTGGTCAATGTAGTCACATTGATACCAAGTCAAGACATATAACAAAATATTCATATGTGCATTATAACTAGAAAATTATTAAAGGTGAAAACAAAGTTGATTCTTTCATTAGTCCCACATAAGTCTCAACTCTGGGAATTGGAGGCCATTATCACTAAAGCATTCGAATGGTATTGTCAATCAAAACATGTTCAATCACATGGTTTTGAGGACTTCATCACAACATTTGAGCAAGAGTTTCAGAATGAATTTCTGCTAGAAGATGACATGAGAGAATCCATCAATGCCAACAGCTAGATCATTAGAGTGCACAATTTCATTAAATGCTGGAAGAGTTTGACATCAAAAAATAAGATACTTAACCAAGCAAGAAGGTAGGATGATCTTATGAACATCTACTAGGTAGCTACAGCTGATAAAACCATCCATAAATTTATTTCTTAACTAATGAAAGCCATATCAAACCAAGCAATATCTAGGGCAACGAGAGGGCACGCAAACTGTTTGGCAAAATGCTCCAAAGAGGCATCATCACATGCAGTGCAATGATTGCAAGATATACTCGAACTGGATTTGTTAAAAAGGCTTTAGAAACATTTAAGAAAAATTTGTTGGTAGGTGTATGGCCAAATACCACAGCCACGGCCAGCATCCTCCTTGATCGCCCAAAATGGGAACTTGGGAATAGGGTACGGGCATTCATCAGATCATAATGGAAAGGGGATATTTTGTCAAATGTTGTAGCTACAAGTGCCCAGTATACATATATGCAAAAGTGGAAGCATAGACAAGGCACGATCTGTTTGACATAATGCCTCAAAGCATGCGGTCTCATGGACTATAGAACTTACAGCATACGCACAAAATGGATTTGTTGAATAGTCTTTAGACTTGTAAGCAATTGCAACTAGTAGATGCAAAGCCACGTTCCACAAACATAGCCAGCATCCTAACTGCCTATGCCAAAATGGGAGTGATGGAACAAGGGATGGATATCTATTAAGGCATAATGGAAAGTGGATCTCTAATAGAAATTATAGTTGGAAATGCTCTAGTATACATATATGTCAGAAGTGCAAACACATATAAATGCCCCATTTTATCTACGTGTGGCTGTACTCATATATTCTCTATAGGATCGAACCCCTATTTTGCCCAATGTTATAACTCAGCAGTCACCTAATCTTTTCTTGAAAACCCATTTATCTAAGAATTAATAAAATAGTTATGCATATAAAATGAAACTAAGGGAAGAGGCGATGGAAAAATCCTGCATTGAAATAAACTTTGGCATATTTTTAAAAAATAGTGATGGGTTTTCAATTTTCTATGTTTAATGAAATAGAAGCAAGTGTATTTTAGTTTTAATGTTGGGAAAACCAAGAACTGCAGCAAATACCTTTCAATCCCAAGCACATTTCTTAATCTTGCAGTTTGATATGCTCGCCCGAGCCTTTGTGTTCCTCCAATTTTCCCCTTTCCTCCAGTTTTATCCATGGACCAGCCTGGATGACAAGAGATTTGTCTAAGGGCATCAATCCATGCTTCAACCTCTTTTCTCGGGTGTCGATTCTAGTGAAAATGTTTAAGAAATGATTGCTTATAGGGACTGGACTCCTTTAAAGGATATATAACATCAATTCAATCCACATGATAAAAGAGGGGAATAATCAAGCCAGGGGTGCTCAACATTGTAGCAACCTCCATGAGACACCATGCTGAGTCTGCATATCTTTTGGAAAATATAGGATTGAGAATAGCATCTGCTCTCGATTGTTCTTTCCAATCTGAAAATTCCTCGCCTTTCTAATTGGTGACTCTCTATGAAGACATCCAGTCCTACTACAGAGAGAGCTTTAAAGAGATGATCAACCAAAGTCTTTCTTACATCTTTTCCCCTGAAACTTAGAAACACATCATACCTCTTATCTCTTCGCAAGGCAAACTATAGTTGTGGGAGGCTTGTATTCTTTCATCTTAGAGTTGGATCTCAAGAGGAAAGGTTACTAATACTAGAATGAAAACAGAGGATTGAACACAAAATTTTAGTTGAACTCAACCATACAAATGTTTCAACTCCCATGAATAGAACTATGCACACCGCAGCTCTCTACATAATCTCACCCATTCTCATTCTGATAAGATTTTGTTTATTTATTCCTCCAAGATCCCACTCAATTACTCACCTCCTGCAGAGATATTTTCTTTGCTACCTTTTACAAACTCAACAACTTTTTCCTTGAAGATATAAATGTTTTTTTGTGATCTATATTCGCTGCATAGAAGTTTCTACCTCCACATATATTTTCTCCACTCCCGTCCTTCACCCTTTTCTTTGATATTATCCACTCTCTTACTCTACCCAACACCACTACATTTATCCCTCTACCCTGGTTAGAGTCACCCACTAATCTACCCATAAAATTTATTACAGTCAAGCTAAAGCAGGTCGTCCTTCACTTCCTTCCAATGCCTCCTTATGGGCTCTTTACCAAAAATAAAATAAAGAATGCAGATATTTCCTCTTGCATTAATCAACTCACCAACCTTTTATTCAAGAGCCATCGTATATGGAAAAGGTGAGAGTTGTTACATCCTACCCCCCTAGGACTAGGCTCACTCCTGGAAGCCTACAAATGCTAAGATGCAGCCAAAGCACACACTAGTCCATGAAACTTGATACACTTATAAAATTAGGTTATCACATGCACAAATACATACAATCAATCCCAGAACATGGGTAAGGAATAGGCAAGGCACTCATTCATACAAAATATACCTTAGAATCAAATAATTTTCTCCAATCAAAATAAGGAATGATACTAAGGAAACCACATCAAACAATCAATGAAAACCAAGGAGAAAAGTCTCAACCACTACACTGGTAAACTACACATGACCAAAAGGGGCAATCCATAAATTACCGTTAGGTAACTGGATGATAAGACAACAACACGGGAACACTGCACTAGTAGGGTACAGTGGCTAGGGTAGGAAATATGGCATGTGACTATCTCTAGTAACCACCATTGGGGATAATAAGAGTACGCTCAGGCCTATGAGTCCAGTCGGAGTCGATACCTAATACCTGCATCACTCTGATCACACGTCAAAGAACATCTGCATATAACATACATCATAGCTGAAGCAACACTAAGCATGTAATCTGGTATGATAACCAATCATGTCAACATCATAATAATATCAAAATCCATCAAGTAAATGAAACAGCCATCAATTTGCAATATATACCAGCATAAACTACACAATTTTCTCATAAATTGTTGCAAAATGCATTTTAATATACAAAATTTCTAGTTCTCTAACTTTCCATATGTAGCTATCTATAAAATGGAGCATACATATAAATATACATAATTTCAACCTCTGATTTCATAGCATGCATGACATCTCTTTACATATAATGCAATAGTTTGTCACTTTTCAAGCCATAATGATGCAAATTTTGTTCTCTTCTATATTTTAATATGCAACTACATACATGACAATTGTACCACCTACATATACATACATACTCATTCTCATCACAAGGCTACATAGGGGTTCACATGGATGTCATAGTACCATTCATATCTAAAGTAAGGATGAGTCCATAACCAATAACCATGTCCAAAATCCATAACCATGTGTCTTGGTGGCATTGACCCGCCTGGTGAGCCCTTCCATACAAGCCACAATGACATATCTCTTGTTTGTGTAAGGCTTTTAGCCTCCAAGAGATAGTCAAATAATAGGAAGGTAGTGAATTAGAGATTAGAACAGCTCACACATACCCCCATCCTAAAGGATTTCCCTACGTCTTCTTCCTCGTATACACTCAAATGGGTGGATTTCACCATACTCGATGAGGAATCACATCACAACACAAGACCAACATTTGAAAACAAAAATTCAATTAGTTTAGCCACCAAGGATATAAATAATAAAGAATAAATCTCAATTCCAACAGTAAAATAAGAAAAGTGTGCATAGTTTCAACAATAAATCGAATGTAACCACAAGAGTTACATGCCAAAGAAAATCATTCATGGCTAAACTAATACAAGCAAGATAACCAAGGTGCCGGTCCACACAAGCAATGTAAAAGTTACCAATAACTGAAAAGAAGATTCACAGTCTTTGAAATATACACATTACAACACTACGTGACTATTGCTAGCCACCACACGAGGAAGGAGGGAAATAAGCGTGATTGTCTCAACAGTCCTTCATGTGGGTGCGGCTAGCTCATGCAACCCTCACATGGAAAGGTATTGTGTCGACCACCTAGGTCACATACCTCATGCGGCATGACCTTGCATGGTATATGCCAAGCGGAGAAAGCACGCAATGGCCATATACCACATGGCAATGTCCTACTCATAGGAACATCCCACATAGTATGTACCCACAGATAAAGCACGTGTGGAAACACACTGAGCCAGAGGTGCACATGGCTAGATTCCACTCGCATGCCAACTGATTGGAATCGAGGCCCTCTTGAGCAAACCCTCTACTCAATATGAGCAACCACTCCTCTCAGCACAAGTAGGAACACAACACATATACTACTCCTTCATGCATCTAAGTATGTGGTATCGTGTCCTCAAACTCGAATCGCTATCCTCATTAACAAGGCATGCCCACCAGCACTATGTCAGAACACTAGTGGGGGGTGGCATCATAAACAAAACAATCACATTAGGGTAAGATCATAGCTGTCACAAGTGCTCATACCACAACTAATATCATCCTCAAGTACTATGCAGATAGGCTAACACTATATGAACCAAGTATCTGGTCCATTAATAAGGGGGAAGTAGTGAGTATTTTCCTAGGAGGTTGAAATGATCGTCGTCATTTTGCACTGCCATTATACGTATGCTGTGCAATTCCCTCCCAAGGAACTTTGTTGCTGCTACTACCCCTCCACATTTTGACTTATCAACAACCCTTGGGTTGGCAGTCAATAGGGTGACAACAAAAAAATACATAGGTGGTATGGGTTTCCCCCATACAGATAATCCAAACATATCCTCCATGGATGGGTATGCAGTATCACCATCCCATGGGTACACATCTCAAGAACTGGCTAATCACAACACTAAATAGGAATATATCAATGGATGCTCACAACACAAGGAATACAATCACAATTTCTCTTACCCAGGCATAACCATAGCAAGCATAAGTTATTCTTCACTAATTCTTTTACTCATTGCAACTTTCACATACTAATTAAATCCATAAGCCATCAGTCTAACATCTTGTCAACTATTGACAACTAAGAAGAGGAGAGAAAGATAGATTTCATCTCAAGTCAAGACATTACATGCCATCCAATATCCAATATACAAACATACAAATTCTACTAAGGGAAATTTTAAGGCACCATTAGTATTCCAATGACTTCTATATGTTATCAAGGATGATAAATTGTAGCAACTCTAGCACATTAAGAGGTTATAAGAAAAATCAACAATCATCCAACACTTACAAGAGAGCATGGAGCAATCAAACTAATCTATCCACATCTGCAAACAGCTACATCCTACCATACTTTACATCTATAGCACAAAGCTTACAAGAGTAGTCCAAAAAAGGGTATTTAGGCAATCTAAGTTACCTTTAACCCACAAACATACAAGACTCAACACTCTAGTCCCACTAAGTAATGTAAGGCCAAGGAGGCTATTTCCTCCACGATTTCTATGAATGGGGTTGTAACTTAACCCAATAATGCCATGCTAAGGCATCAAAGAAATCAAGGCTATAAGAATGATATAACAAGCTCATGCCACACACACCAAACACAGCGAAACACAGAAGGCTCAAGTATACCAGAGTTCCCAGTGTGTAAACATGGGCTTTGATACCAGATGTAACATCCCACCCAGCAAACCCCGAAGGGTAAAGGCCGAAAGAGAACAAGATAATTTTTTTTTTAAATAACAAGTGATAAATACACAGATATGGTTGTCGATTCGATAGATCGGCAACATTCATGGCCAAGTATGGATGAATGCACAACCCACAAGAGATGAATAAATCACTCTCTAGAGAAACATTAATAAACTACGTTCATTTTAAACACCAACCCAAATGTTCCTATAACCCATTCCAAATTATAAACATTAATCCAAAACCATCATAGTATAAGCGGATCCAATACCCACACTGGAATCGGTAAACCAAATAGGAACATCTCATTTATTCTCATTAATTTGCATGATTACATCTTCTCTCTTAAGAGAGTTCAATTACATAAAAGAATATACATATACAATGATAGAGAGATGAATATGGAATACAACTACAATAAAATAGTCTTGAATATGATACAATGACTGAATAGATACAAGAACAGGTAGGATAACGGAGTGTGAGAACATCCCCAATCTGGTGCTCCAAAACCTGTTGTAGTGCCCCTCCGTATTCACTTTGGTTGTACAGGTAAGTATTGGTTTGATTACTAATTTCTGGATTATTATCTATGATTGTAAAATTGATATACCTTTTAGGGTGATCTTAAACTGCAATAGTTAGAGATATTATGTCAAACAGTTTGTGTGCATTGTCTAAACTCCCACATTTTGTATAAATATTTACTAAAACACTTCTAACTTTAATATTTGATAATCCCACTGGAGGTCTAAGATAAACTATAACACTCCCTTTTGGGCACTTATGATAGAATCAAAGATTCATAATGTTTGACTTGCCTTTTTCCAGGCATTAGATTTTGCATAATATTCTATGTATTAAACTGTCAAATGATGGTGGCAGTTTTGCATTAATATTTATGTTTAAAATAACCATTCGGTCTATTTTGAGACAGCTGACGTTAATTCCCGCCATACACTAATAATAAATCAGTAAATATATTCCATGCATTGAGAATGGGAAAGCGAGGGGTGCTACACAGAAATTGGGGGGGGCAAGAAATGGAAGGGAGATTAATATTGATGGAAATGATTTGGGTAGAGAGGTCATGTGAGACAAAGAAAATGTCAGGAGACTTTATTTTTTTGAGCTCTCACACAGGAAATTCAAGATATATGAGTTCAAACCCGTTGCCTTCGAGGGGAGATGGCAGATGTTAGGGGGCGGCTCCTCCAAATCGTTGCAGTGATACATGTTAAATATCTTCCCACCCTTCGCATTAGCTTAGAGATAGTTTGTCTAATTTATGTATTACTTAAATCTGTTTTAGATGTAAAGAATATATATCAAAGGTATTGTAGCTTCAATCATATTATATGGTCTATATTACATTATCTGTGTGTATAGAGACAAATTAGGCATTGTATGGTCTATCAGTAAGTATCTCCTATTTCCTTGGTAAGCTCAGCTCCTTCATAGGCATAGTTAATGTCTTTCTAGATTATACTGTCTTGGCATCCCAAATATATTGCCAAATCTCACATTTCATCATGCTGAGAAAAGTATAACTCAAAGGCATTTCCATAAGAGATTGTGTGTTTTATCTCAATGATTCCATAAATTTCACTTATGTCTACCAGAGCATTATCAACTATAATATTGGTTGCATCTCATCCACACTCTGTGCTGTAAATTTGGAAAAATACTATGCTATGAATCTTTATTTGCATTGTTCCTTTGAATCTGATATAATCTGTGTTGTTGAGTCATTGTACTTGTCGCAGTTTATCCATAGTATTCCTGTGCATTAAAAGAAAAATGTATTAGTCAGTTGTGTCTCATTTCTATCGTAACGGTAGCACCTCAAATAACCTTTTCTTTCATTAAAATCTTTTGAAACGTCTTATTCCGTTTTGTTTCTATGAAACCTAATGTGCATCTTAGTTAATGACTTTTCTTTTTTATCATTATTATGGTAATGCATTTTGTATTCTCACTAGCGCAAAAAGATTTGTTTGGTATCGTTGTAGGTAGTGATATTTATACCAATTTTAGTTTAATCTGACAGCTTCAAAATATGTTAATGAAACTTTGTTTTTTATCATGGATCGTTGTTATATGAATTTTAATCATCATTCCAATTGATATGTATTTATAGGTGCATATAATCGGCTTGACAAAATGATGAAGGTTTTGTAATAAACTTATGTTCTTTTGATAGAATAGCGAATCTTTATATGATGGAGTATGATTTTAATAGGAAGTTAAGTATTTGTTGAATATTATTATTTGATTATGTTACCAAAAAAAAAGTTATTTACACCTTGAAAGATAAGTGCTGAGTCATGGATAAATAGATAGCATTAGAATTATATATAAGATAAAATAAGTTTACTGTAGAATGGATATAGGATGCCATAAGATGAGGTTATTGCATTTTGAAATACAATTATTGTTATATGTTAATACTGGTTGTAGAGAGTTATTGTCCTAACAAGGAAGTTCCTTAGTGTTGGGTGAGAGGACTTAAAAGAAATGTACCATTTAGTTTCTATTGCAGATTTTGTACATTCTACTATTGTCTATTTGAAATTCCAATATTTTTTTATGGCCTGTGACCATGTTTATAACTGCTTGCATGTTTCAATATAGTTCTATGTATCTCTTTTCGGTCATGTCTTGGAGGATATCAACGGATGTATAGTGCAAAAATCAGAAATAGCAGTTTTACTTCTCTACACAGTAATGTTCAACAGAAATATCCAAATCAAGTCATTAGCTTTTATAAATAACCATTTCATAAAATCATGTTGAGTGTCCATTTTTAGCCTTGTTTTATTTTACATTTGGTAGTCATCAGTAATTTCTTCAGTGATATCAACACATAGTTATGCATGTGGTTATCTGGATCTTATCGTTGTGATGTCTTTTGAAATAATAATTGGACTCTCATTGTATTTTTTTTATATTCTGTTAGATTTAATAATAATTACGGTGTAGTATTTTATCATAGCGGGGTATAGAATGCCCATAAAAGTCACTAAGTTTAGCTCACCTTTTTAGATTTTTCTCACATGTTATCTATAATCATTTATATCCATTTCTTACTATAAGCTTGCTTTTGCATACTCTTTAGCTACAAGATATTGTTAATTAATAATTTAATTACCAATGATTTTAGCGTATATATATCTCTTGGGTTACTTCAGGTTTTAGTATTCAATTGTGAGCTCTTGTATGCAATGTGATATGTTCTATGTTAATATTATAAGTCATGTACTTTAATTCTTAAATGGTAACTCTTTTCGTAAAATCATTTCTCTTTAGTATTTATTTTAATAAGAACTTTTTCCTTAAAAGGGAATCTTACCTTTATAATATTTAATTTAATAAGAATTTCTTTCTTATATTTAAATCTGAAAGTATTCTATATGTTTTGAAAATAAAGAAATATATATATCTGTGTGTGTGTGTGTGTGTTTTTAAGAATGACTTTGATTATAGATTTTGAAAATTAAGAAATAGATTAATTTTAGAATGGATTGTTAATTTAATGGTTTCTAGTTATGGATTTGTCTAGTTGTATTTAAGGATGTTTGAGGACCCTTCATATTTTGTATGACAAAGATATCTATTTATTGGAATTGTTTATTATCATTACTATAAGAAACCATTTTGTGGTTGTAAACTCAAGTCCCCGAACTTAGAAGTCTCTGTGCTACACGTATGTAGGCAAGGCCATTAAGGATGAGCCCTCGAGATTTTAGGTTGGCCCTTAGGGCCTTAGGTTGTCACTTCATGGAATTGATTTTTGTGTAATCATGCAAGACTAATATTTTTTTAGATGTGCAATATGAGACCTTTAGCCATGTAGGACTCAGAAGCTAAGGAAGCACCTTTCCAATTGGCTTATGGATGATCATCTGGCACCAGGGTAAATGGGTATACATATGTATAATTTAAATTTGATATATTGTATCTAACATTTCAAATACGATAAATGTGATATACTTTGTTATGTAATATGAGCTTTACTAAGTTAAGATTCGTAAATTACATCTATCACGCAATTAATTTCATTATTGTTATCTATTAATATTTTCAAAGATAAGCATTACAAAAAGTGTGTGTGTATGTGTTCAATTGATACATTTAGACTTAGAACAAACCATTGTTATTTTGATCGTGTTCGTGTGTAGTAATGAGTTTTTGTATATGGTTGAATGTTGCTTAATTTTCAATAATACAATCATGTTATCCCTGGAGATGTTAGTTAACTTGTTGAGTCAGACTATGTTATAGCTTGTTAACATTATTTTTATTTTTAAAAAAATCTACCTTTTTATTGCTTTAGTTGACTTATCTCTATGGTTGCATGGCAGGGCATTACACCTGTTCACAGGTCCCTAATGGCAGTGGCAATGCCTCCCAACCATGTGGACTCATAAGAGACCACCCCACTATGCTTGGAGGTAGTCACAAGGCCCAAACACAAGAATAAAGGCAAGGGTATACATGATGGCCAACACTCACATCAATCACAGAGCAAACATGGACAATAGTACATAAGGCCAAAGTCAACACGTAGAGATGCTCATCAATATAATGTTGGGTGCTACTCACGACTACAAAGGTACAAGACACTAGGGTGTTGCGTAGAATCAATCATGCCCAAATCAATGCCCCACAGATGGATAACTCAACACCCCACATATGGATAGGCCTTCTTGTATGTAGCCTTAGCTTTTACAAGTGCTCAAGGCCATGCACAAGGACTCAATGTCCTAGACCTAATCTCATCTCGTTTAACCAAATGAGGTCTACAAAACCTAACTAAAGATAATCGAGTAACCAATCACAATCTGCCAATAACTCTAAAAGACTTAGAGTTACCAACATGCATTCATGCACAAGAGGTAGATCACTTTAAAACCTTACTGTTGTACACCTATAATGCACTTACTATCACAACAATAAAGCCAACTATGTAGTCACATTGATACCAAGTCGACACATATAACAAAATATTCATATGTGCATTGCAACTAGAAAATTGTTAAAGATGAAAACAAAGTTGATTCTATCATTAGTCCCACGTAAGTCTCAACTCTGGGAACTGGAGACCATTATCACTAAAGCATTCGAATGGTATTGCCAATAAAAACATGCTCAATCACATGGTTTTGAGGACTTCATCACAACATTTTTTTTTGTGCCTGGTAAACTTTTTTCACGTGACCGGTGACACTGGCACGATACCATGGAGACGGGGGAGACTAGACCTCATGACCATCTTTACTGCAATGGAATTACTTAGTTAATCGAGCCAGGGCCCCCGCCCTAGCTTCATCACAACATTTGAGCAAGAGTTTCAGAATGAATTTCTGCTAGAAGATGACATGAGAGAATCCATCAATGTCAACAACTAGATCATGAGAGTGCACAATTTCATTAAATGCTGGAAGAGTTTGATGTCACAAATAAGAGACTTAGCCAAGCAAGAAGGTAGGATGATCTTATGAACATCTACTAGGTAACTACATCTGATAAAACCATCCATAAATTTATTTCTTAACTAATGAAAGCCATATCAAACCAAGCAATATATGGGGCAACGAGAGGGCACGCGAATTGTTATGTGAAATACTCTAAAGAGGTGTCATCACATGCGGTGCAATTATTGCAAGATATACTTGAACTAGATTTGTTAAAAAGGCTTTAGAAACTTTTAAGCAAAATTTGTTGGCAGGTGTATGGCCAAATACCACAGCCATGGCCAGCATCCTCCTTGATTGCCCAAAATGGGAACTTGGGAATAGGGTACAGGCATTCCTCAGATCATAATGGAAAGGGGATATTTTGTCAGATGTTGTAGCTACAAGTGCCCGGTATACATATATGCAAAAGTGGAAGCCTAGACAAGGCACGATCTATTTGACAGAATGCCTCAAAGCATGCGGTCTCATGGACTGTAGAACTTGCAGGATACGCACAAAATGGATTTGTTGAATATTCTTTAGACTTCTAAGCAATTGCAACTGGTAGATGCAAAGCCATGTTCCACAAACATAGCCAGCATCCTAACTACCCGTACCAAAATGGGAGCGATGGAACAGGGGATGGATATCCATTAAGGCATAATGGAAAGTGGATATCTGTCAGAAATTATAGCTAGAAATGCTCTGGTATACATATATGTGAGAAGTGGAAACACATACAAATGCCCCATTTTATCTCTGTGTGGCTACACGCATATATTCTCTATAGGATCAAACCCCTGTTTTGCCCAATGTTATAACTCAGCAGTCACCTGATCTTTTCTTGAAAACCCATTTATCTAAGAATTAATAAAATAGTTCTGCATGATAAAATAAAACTAAGGGAAGAGGTGACAGAAAAATCCTGCATTGAAATAAACTTTGGCATATTTTAAAAAAATAGTGATGGGTTTTCAGTTTTCTGTGTTTAATGAAATAGAAGCAAATGTGTTTTGGTTTTAATGCTGAAAAAACCAAGAACTAAGGTAAATAACTCTCAATCCAAAGCATACCTCTTAATCTTGTAGTTTGATATGCTCGCCTGAGCCTTTGTGTTCCTCCAGCGCTCCCCTTTCCTCCAGTTTTATCCATGGACCATCCTGGATGAAAAGAGATCTATCGAAGGGCATCAATCCATGCTTCAACCTCTTTTCTCAGGTGTCAATTCTAATGAAAATGTTTAAGAAATGATTGCTTGTAGGGACTGGACCCCTTTAAATGATATATAACATCAGTTCGATCCACATGATAAAAGAGGGGAATAATCAAGCCAAGGGTGCTCAACATGGTAGCGGCCTCCATGAGATACCATGTTGAGTCTGCATAGCTTTAGAAAATATAGGAAGGAGAATAGTATCTGCTCTCGATTGTTCTTTCCAATCTAAAAATTCTCCCCCTTTCCAATTGGCGACTCTCTATGAAGACATCCAGTCCTAATGCGGAGAGAGCTTCAAAGAGATGATCAACCAGAGTCTTTCTTACATCTTTTTCCCTGAAACTCAGAAACACATCATACCTCTTATCTCTTCACAAGGCAAGTGTAGTTGTGGGAGGCTTGTATTCTTTCATCTTAGAGCTGGATCTAAAGAGGAAATGTTACTAACGCTAGAAAGAAAACAAAGGATTGAATCCAAAATTTTAGTTGAACTCAACCATACAAATGTTTCAACTTCCATGAATAGAACTATGCACACCACAACTCTCTACATAATCTCACCCATTCTCATTTTGATAACATTCTATTTCTTTATTGCTCCAAGATCCCATTCAATCACTACCTCCTATAGAGATATTTTCTTTGCTACCTTTTACAAACTCAACAACTTTTTCCTTGAAGATATAAATGTTGTTTTTGAGATCTATATTCACTGCATAGAAGTTTCTAGCTTCCCAGATATCTTCTCCACTTCCATCCTTCACCCTTTTCTTTGATATTATCCACTCTCTTACTCTACCCAACACCATTGCATTTATTACTCTACCCTAGTTGGAGTCACCCAACAATCTTCCCATAAAATATATTACAGTCAAGCTAAAGCAGGTCATCCTTCACTTCCTTCTGATGCCTCCTGATGGGCTCCTTACCAAAAATAAAATAAAGAATGCAGATATTTCCTCTTGCATTAATCAACTCACCAACCTTTATTAAATAGCCATCGTATATGGCAAAGATGAGAGTTGTTACACTATGAATCTTCTTCACCATGGCTCCTTTGCCTACTAAAATATCACCTGACATCTATGGATATAGCATCAAGTGAGATCCCATGCTCATCATTGGTGAACTGGTATGCATCTAATAAATCACTAGTGAGGCATCTAGTCATATTATGTAAAGCACTCTCTCCACTAATCCATGCCACATCATTCGGTGATGGTATATCAGCATGAATGTAACAATCATAGCTGGTCGATGTCGCCTCAATGGGAGTAATGTCAATCTACAGATGTAACAAATATCTACCAACACAATCAGATGACAACTAATCAACCTCACTGGTAATAGTCGTGATGCTCTAAAAAATCTTACATCTCGAAGGGATGAGTGTTGATCGTGTAGCTTCTCATAGTTTCACATGTTTTGGAAGAACTAAAAGGCTTGGACCAACTAAGGACCTCTTATTCAAGGAGGTGGCAAATCTTCTTGTCTATACTCAAGTTTGTTTGCAAACCTCCCTCTCCCCTACCTAGCATGTGTAGGGAAATCTGTATAATCAACATCTAAATGTAAATGAAACTCTACATATAATTGTTTACAAAAATACAATGGAAACTCATCATTGTTAGGCCATTTGTGATGTGCTTCCAAAAATCTAGGATAAATAAAAGGACCCACAACTAGATCCTCACACTTGGTGGGGGAATAGCCTGTCACTCTATCTCATCTCAAATAAATGGGAACATGTTGAGAACATTATCTACTGAAACCCACCTAGAAACAGATAACCATTTCTCATGGCCACCAACACTCTGAGAAAGTGAAGAATAGAACATGTCAATGCTAATATCATCATAAGGGTTGTATGATCAAACAACGTCAATCATACATGTAATCTCATCTCAGATAGTGACCAACTTGTCTCTATTTTTTAGGTTTGGGGTATTATGTATTGTTCGGTCTAGTTGTGTCAAGGCATTTTCAAACCGTTCAATTGTCTCAGCATATAGAGTAGATCTATCAGGAGTGCTAGGATGATTAGACTGATGAGAAGTCTGATCATCCATGTGTCAGAATATCTACAGCATGATAATTAAAACAATAAGTTAAAATTTTGTTCTTTGTTTTTCTAGCATGAAAACTAAAATTTGTTTGCTTGCTGCAATTTCATTAAGCACAAAAAAACTGAAACCCCGTTACTGCCCTTTTAAATGTTATGTTATATCATAGAGTTGGGAACTAAAAAAAGGAACTCTTTTTTTTGGCATTCTTTTTATTTTTGAAAAAGAATAGAACTTTTTCAAGTTGACAATTTAGTAACTTTAGAAGACTCACCTTTATCACAATTCTCAAATTTTAGATTTGTGGAAACAAAAATTTGCATCAAGAAAGAGAACATAAATCCATCTACTAACACTAAATAATGGGCATTTAATAATAACCTAAAATTTGTTGCAATAAAATCAATTGTCAGATGAGGGGACAAAAATTGACTTGCATAATCAATTTGAGTCAGCTGAAGGTCACAGAGGAGAAAAGGTAATCAATTGGAATTTTGGGGGTAGAGAGTGGGGGGATTTGAACCTTTCTTCACTTACAATTCTTCTTATCAATATGGTAATATTGGTTTTATTACAAACATGGGATGATATGTATCTATAGACACTTAAACGAATTTCTACATAAATTCTCGTAAGACCTGGATGCCATACATATTTAAAGTCAAAATTACAAGTCTTGTAAATTTCTTCACAAGCATAGTAGCGACAAGAACAACATGGTTCCATTTATTCACATCACAAGATAACAATCCAATTTTAAGGGATATTTTATAATTATAATGTTCTTGAGTGAACTTACGTTTAAGTTAGCATACACAAAGTTGTAATTTACAAACTGTATAAATATATATGTATATATGCATATAAATACAAAAATATGCACACTCCACACACACAAACATATTTACACATACATATATAAGTATATACGTACGAATATATACACTATATTATATATCAATACATTTTGTGTCTTTTTACCTCGAGCTTGAAAAAAATCTAAACAAAATATGGAATAAGAAATCTTTAAAAGAAAAACATGGTTCATTACCTTAATGAGGTCCAAGTTGGCTTCACCTAAAATCCTTGGTGACTTTGTCCTTATGTAATTTGTGTAAATCAACTTTCCTCTTTTTTTTTGTTAACTCAAAGGTGTCCCCGCGACTCTGCCTAGTGACCTCCCTCACCTTACCTTGGGCTTACAGATTTCCAAGTTGGGATCTGAGAGGGGCCGAGCAGAGGTGAGACTAGTCCTCTAGGGATGAGTGCAATAGCCCACAAATGTTTTCCTACAAAACATTGCAAAGACAAAATTGATTACAAAGACAAGTAACTCAATCATAGTGATGATATTTCCAAATTCCATATAAATGACTTAAGAGTGTTTCTAATAATATTAGTTTAATTTATCATCAGAAGCATTCGTCATCATGATAGTGGTAATTTAATAAAATAGTCAAATTAAAATATTTGGATGCAAAAGTCATGGGTAGTACCTAACCATTTATGAAAAGAAAAAGATTACTGATAGATGAATACATTTGAGGCATGTTGACTATATGATAGATGAGAACATCTAAAGCATGGTGACTACATGAACTTCGTGGATTTTTAGTTGTTTCTATAGGATATATTTGTGTTGCACTAAAATTTTACTTATGTATCATTGTACTTGTCGTATATTTGTGTTACCCTTGATATATCAATAACAAATCATAAATTCTCAATTTAAAAGAAACTCTATAAGACCAATCAGAAGTAAACCCTTATGTTCATTTCTTCTCTTCACCATTAATGCTATAACTTATATTTAACTTATCAAGTGCTAAGTTTTTTTAAAAATGATAATGCTCGGGGCTATTACATAATTAATAATGTTTTTTTTTAAATGATAATGCTCAAACATGGTCATCTAACAAATGTTTAACTAATAACAAACAAGTAAAACTTACCAGTTTCTATTGCAAATTCTTGAGCTTAAAAACCTTGTAGTGGAATTTAATTGCTAAAATGAAAGAGCACCTGATAGTAAAATTGATCATTTTACTTCTTCAAGTATTAGTGTCAAAAAGAGAATAATGGTTTTCAAATACTTTTCAAGTAGAACTTCCACTAACCACCATAACAATTTATTATAGCTAAGAATATTGGCCTTTCTTGTATGTTTCTTGTATGTAGAAGAGAGATTTAGTGGGTAGTTTCCACTAAATCTTGTATGTTTCTAGTGTAGAAGGGAAGAGAGAATTGTAAATTTGTTACACAATCAAACTACCATGACCTAAAAAATATATAAATGGAGATTTTGATGCCTATAGATAAAGAGAGTATGTCAGGCATTTGTAATAGTTTAGATGCACGTTTGGGACACCTCATATGATAATGAATCCAGACATGGTTAAGATGCATTTAAGCTAATACATGTTTCTCATTCAACATATAAATAATCGAGACATGGTCATTGTTGATTGGTCACTTACCTAATGCTGAGAATTCGTTGGCAACTATTGAAGGTGGCAGAGAATTGGTTGCAAAAAAAAAACCCCTGTCATTGTTCATGTTACTATCTTCCTGCTTACCTACTATAAAAAGTGCCTACCACAAAAAATGCAAAAAATACTTTTTTTTGTTTTTAATTACTTAGTTTCATGTGAAACTGAATCACCCAAAAATGATTTGCTCAAAATTGCTTTGCCATGTATACGCCACATAGTCGCCACATAGTTTCGAGCTAGATTTACTCACCCAAAAATGAGTTGCTAGGAACCCTTTTGCTAGCCCAAAGTGGGACACAGGTTTTTGTTTTACCCTGTGAGCTAGACAAAAGTAGTACATATCATATCTTCTTCCATTAGTGCCATTATAGAATGTTATGTGCCATTATTGGGGCTACACCATATTCATATAAATTTCTTCTTACTTCTTGAACAAAGAATATGGCCTATGCCTCTAATTAATAGGTAGTGTCATACATTTGCTTGTCTAAGAAGCCATTTCATAGGTGCATTATTTTATCATAGAGACTACCACTCTTGTTTAGATATACCACATAGATATACAAGAGATGTCCCATAGTCTATGCTAGAGTTAGTATTGTCTAATAAGCATGTGGGAGGATACCAATCTTGTGGAAACCCACCAAAGTTATGCATAATGTTGTGTCCCTTGATACTGGTATGATCCTTGATATTGTCCTATCCATAGAAAACTTGATGTTTGTAATGTTGTGCAAATATTTGGACAACAAAACCCATAGAACAAAACTTTCCCCAAAGAGGGGAAAAGAGACATACCATGCATCCCCCTCCCAAAGTGTAGTCTCGTGCACCAATGGTATATGCTCAAGATTGAATGCCAAATAGAACGCATGATTTCCAAATAATATTTCTCTTGTTAGGAAGAAACAAACACAAAGGTGTATGCAATATATCTTCCCATTTCTATAGGAATATTAAAGAGGAAAAAATAGTCTATATAATGTCTCTATAATCTTCTCAAATGTCACCATATAAGTTCTGAGAGGTGCCAAAATTAAATATGGAGTCTCATGCTAACTAAAGAATGTGACAATCTAGAACCTTATGGAAATTTATGTAGAACAAGATGCAAGGATGATGAGAGAATGACTATATTGGAACTATCGTCAAAGAGGGTATGGAGGTCCTCATGGTCTCCTCCAAGTCTCCTCTAAAGTTTTAAAGTGGGACAAAAAAACCTAATAGATAGATCTAGTACTTATTCCAAGAGGCTATGTCCTGAACATTATAATTATGATCCTACTAAGTCAATAATCACTAGAAGCCGCATTGGACAAAACAATAAACCTTGAAAAGTAGGAGATGAAGGAGATGGAATATCAACACATCTTTAGAATCTTAGATGATCAAATTATACTAAGGTTTAGGTGACCATAATATATGTCCTAAAAAGTGTCCACACTAGATGCCTAAGTGTGAACATCAACCAAGGGAACATTAGAAGTAAAATGTGAGAAGTTGTATAATCTAGAATTGTCACTTGCTTCCCCAACATTAATAATATCTCTTGTTTGTAAATCATGAATGACCACAAGGTTTGGTGTTAACTCAAAATTCTTCCCTATCCCATTGTGAGTGACCATAGAAAGAAGATTGGTTTACAACAAAGGATTGTAAAGAACATCATGAATGATCTTTCACCCGTGTCAATAGACTTTCTCCTACAAAACACATCTTTATGTTATTACCCATCATGATGTGTGGTGTAGAAGAAAACTCAAATCAAGAGAACATTCTCTATGATGAATTCATATAATGCAAACCTCCAGAATCAAGGAACCATCTCCTTAAATTAAAATCTACATTATGCCCTGGTTTCTTGGAACATGCATATTTGGGCTTCTCCTTCCTAGGTGGTTCTCCTTTGGAAGAGGAATTTTTATGCTCTTATATGGATTTTGATGTGGATTTTTATTGTGTGTTCTTCTTAGTCTTATTCTTTTTCTACTCTTTTCCACTAGAAGCCTTCTCATCTTTTACAAGAAAATATTATGGTTTTGAAGACTTAAAAGTGCCCATTTTAATAAGCTTATCTTGTTCCCTAGTGAGTGACATACTAAAATCCTCAAAGGTAATAATTTTAAACTTACTTCCTTAATAACTCTTTGTGTCATAGAAGGTATGCACAAACACTTAATAGTTAGGTATTAGCTAAGAGATAACACTTTATATTAACAATTTATCTAATTTTTAAATTTGACAATCCTTCAATTGATCTCTTAATGAATTGAAATTGGTGATGAATCCGTGTATGTTGTCAAAATTGCATGTATTAAAATTTATTAGCTTATTTTATAAGAAATATCCATAGATTTTATCTATTTTCTAAAACAAGTTTAATATGAATGAAAATTTATAGCCATAAAGAAAATGTCCATATAACCCTATGAGAGATATTTATGCAAACAAGTATTCAAAAACCCATATGTGAAAAAATAGAAAACATACCATCAAGGTGACACAAGATATACCTTAGGGAAACCCTCTTTGAGAGGAAAACTCAGCCTCCAAAAGCATCCACATCCATTGTATTATCTCATGAACAAAGATTACAATACATGGCCTCCACGTATACTTTTGAATCATCAAGATCCATAATTACACTCCATGTGAATAAGAAAATGAGAATCATGTAAACACACATCCCAATACATGCTTCCTCTCCTCACATATGCAAGAGAATCTCAATACAATGATAGCCCACTCAACAAGCCAACTAGCCAAGAAGCTAACAACTAAAACAACCAACCTCATTAACTACTCATGTTCTTACTTTTATAGAGATAAGCTCACACAAATATAGGATGTAGTATGGTAAAACTATGTATCCCAAAACCATGAGTACACAAAACCATTGACCTCCACATTTAATTACTAATACTAAGTTTTCCATTTTTCCCAATATTGAGTAATTTTCCAAATAAATAATTAAGTTGTATGTGTCCCACACACATAAAATAAATAAGCCAATATTACAACTTTTACAAGTTGCACCCAAATAAATATTTAATGTGGCTAAACACATCACTTAAGATGCACCACAAATAAATATTTATTTTACAAAATTTAAATAATTAATTTTTATGCAAGGTGTACAACACACCTATTTTCTAACATTCTCCCACTCATTGTATACATTTCATAAGAGTCAATCAAAGGAAACTCAAACATTAAGGAAACAATCCATATTCCCAACATGTACCATGTAAACATCCATGTGCTCCATGTGCTCCATCAAGATACCTGCAACAATAATCAAGGTGACCACCATCTCAAACAAGAATCATCTCATCATCCATCATGATAAACAATGAAAGATAAGATCCTCCAAAGAGATGTCACTAAACTATCACATAGAAGCAAGAAACCTGCATCAACTGATATCCAAACACAAACACCAAATCTAATGGTAAAAAGGCTCCAATCTATTGTCAAAGGGAAAAAGCCACATGATTGGAAATAGCATCCACAACATATGCTAATACATCCAACCATCCATACCTCCAATGTATACCAATCATAACAAGTAGACCTTATGCCATCAACATATCTAACCCAAACCATAATGACCAAAAGTCCATGTATATACTCTATACTACATACATAACTCCTCCAATGTAACAACACAAAAACATGTGATAACAAACCTCAAGACCCTCAACACCACAGTATAATGAGAACATCCAACAAAGGAAAAATATGCATACTAGAGCTCAAACTTCATGTGTAATTTCAAATCAGAAATAAACCAAGGTATATAAAGATCTACTAATAGCACTCACATAGAAGATGTGGCTAAATCCTCTATCACATAATGTCAAAGTACACACACAATGATATATAAAACTTGCAAACTAAAATAACTGCAACATAACTCTCACCTCAAGTCCATATCTCTCTCAAATCCTCCACATCATAAGAGAAAGAGATCAAAGAGTCTCACAATGGCTCCAAACCAAACCTCAACTCTAATGGCATGTGAACATTCAAACATCCCGCAAGAAGCGTAAGACCAACAAGAGAGAACCTGCAAATCAAAATAATGTCCTTCTACCAACACCAATGTGCTATAGCTATGAAAAGTATGATCTCCTTCCTAAAACTTGAAATGAAGAAGCCTCCTCAACATCTAACTAATCTAGATGTAATCTGCTCAAACCAAAGTTAAATCAAACAAAACCTCCATTCATCAACAAGGAATATGCCCAAAGCTACTAACCATCTCTTTTACACACAATGACCTCAAAAATATTAGGATCAAATATAAGGAGATGAGAAATCATAAACATGCATCTACTCCTTAAACAAGTCCTCAAAACTAACATCCATAGCTCAAAACTTAATCATAAATGAAAAGACAAGACACAAATAAAGAATGCATTTAAAAATCAAGTGGGCAATACCTCTTAAATCTTTCACTACCGAGAGGACCAAGACTAGGGAATGAGATTGCTTCTCTAGGATGCACCAAGCCTTAATGACTCTCTCCAAGAACAATCTCCTCAATAGGTCCCTATTGAACTTACGTCTAATCTAGGTGTAGGCTCCTTGGTCTTGCTATTGAAATCTCATCGAAGAGTAATCATATCAACACATGATCTCCAAGATACAAGAGATCTCTAGTCTCACCAAACTCTCCAAGTATCCATGAGAACCTCCATGATAAATCCATGCTAAACTCTAAATGCAACACTGAACTATCATGAAGCTTCCAAACACATGACCAATGTACTCAATTCCAAGAGAACCAACAAGACCATTGTCAAAGCTACCACTGCATGTTTGCATCATCTAGGAACATATCATGACATCATGATCTAACATCTCCTCAAAGGAAGATCAATGTCTCATAAGAACATATCCTGCTCCAAAGAGTACATGTATCATGCCAACACTAATGTGCAATCAAGAGTAAACCAAGACACAATACCATCCATCCTATAAGAAAGAATCACCTATCAAACCTAACAAATCATAGCCAATACCTCAAACAAAGACTCCAAGAGTCCTCCATGGTACTAAGATGTCAACATCTCCATATCACATGAAGATAACCATCCCCTATCAATAGAACGCAAGATGCCAAAGAACTCTCACCGCATACAAAAATATGATCCAAGATCTCCTCCATGACACCAACAACCACTATAGAAGATCATACATTACCAAAGTGATTAATCCACTGTTGCAAGTATGTGCCTAATCGGTGTTGTCATTGATGTCAACAGATCCTTGTTGTCATTAGTGTAAACTGTATCTTATTCTATTACTTGTTTAGAAGACTTGTATGTTGAGGATATTGAAAAAATTAGCCTCTTAGGAAGAAACAAGTGAGTTACAGAGAAGTGCAGTACAAACAGTGAGTTGTATGCTAAAGAACAGTCTGGTAAACTACTTTACATTTATTTCTGCTTGAAGATCTTGGTCTATGGATTGGAAGTAAGTTAGAGATATGTATGAGGATGCTACATTCTAGGTTTGAGCCATCTGCATGAAGATCTGAGTGATTTGTGTTCACCAGTGTGAAACATGCTTTTTCTTTAAGTACAGTTGGGATAGGAAGATAGTATTTGGCTCTGCATTCCACCACAATAAAGTATTTGGCTCTGCGGCTCTAGAGGGAAGTCTAGGATGATGATAAGTGCCTATAGTTGCAATGGTTCGTGGTTTGGTGGTCCGCAAGCTATCTTTCTTTTATGACAGTGAAGATAGTAAAGTTCATGTGTTCTGGTGAGAAGATTCCTATGGATAAAGTGGTTAAGGTTCGTACAGTTACTCCTGATGATTATAGTGTTCTTGTGGATGTCTCCTAATCATGTTCCTATCTGGATTTTGGTCCGTGTTAAGAAATTGAGATGGTGTGTGAAGATTGTTCCCAGATAATGTAGCATGTAACCAGTCTTAGCTGACCTGGTTGATCCCAGTGATTACGAAGATCTTTGGAAGATTGTGGAAGCGTATTGTGGTGTGGAAGATCATGTTTGAGTCCTAACTAAGGCATGGCATGATTTGCATTTCATTCCCTTTGCATGATGTTGCAATAGGTCAGGACCTATTTTGTAAATGTTTGTAATTATACCAACCTTGGAGATTGCTCCAATGGTTGATGATTGAGATGCCGACCTTGATGATCACTCCAAGGTTGATGTAGTGTATAAATACCTATAATTGAGTCATGGAAAAGGTGTCCTTGAGTGAAAAAGAAAAGATATTAAGAAAGATGCAAAAGGTAGAGCAGAGAAGAGGAAGAGCAAAGTAGAGCAAGAGCAGAGCAGGGGAATTATTGTACTTCATAGAAAGGTGTTGATCATGGCAGTTAGTCTGGCAGTAAGCCACCAGTAGGGTTTAACAACCCTTATTGTAATCTTGCTAGGTTTAGGGTTGAGGCAGTAAGCCTGCTAGACCTAGCTGTTCTTCATGGCAGTAAGCCAGTATGTTTAGGCCCGTGGAGTGACCAAGCCTAAACATCATTATTTCAAGATTGCAATATATATGGAGAGTTAATCTTCTCCATCATTTTTCCCCACCTTGGGGTTTTCCACATAAATTTGGTGTCTCTTGTGTTTGATGTTGTATCTATGGTTAAGATTTTCATTTCATGCACTCATTGTTAAACTATAATAATTGTGGATAAGTGATGAATGTTTTAATTGCAGAAAGTGTTTAAGTTTTTGTGACAACTGATTCACCCCCCCCTCTCAGTTGTCTAGCACATATTAACAATTGGTATCAGAGCCAAGTTCCTCAGAAGAAAGTATAACATCTTGAGGAAGATCCAAAATGTCTTACAAGAAGGAAGCACCACATTTTGATGTAACAAATTATGTTCTCTGGAAGGCTCGGATGAAAAGCCATCTTCTTTCTCTTAGTTTCAAAGTTTGGAAAGATGTAGAAACAAAATACACCATACCTCAAAATGGACTGATGACTGAAGATGAAATTAAATAATATGAGATAGATATCAAGGCAATGCTCTACTAACCTCATTAACTAACTCAATATTGATGAAAGTGGTGGATCTTGAACTCCAAATAAGGTATGGGAAAAGTTAAAAAATATATATGGAGATGATTCTGTGAAGGAAGCCAAGTTACAAAGTCTGAAAGTGAAATATGAAAGCTTGAATATGTATAATGATGAAAATGTATCATCTTTTATGCAAAGAGTTGATGAACTTGTTATAGGGATAAAAGCCATAGGCAGAACTCTCAAAGAAAAGGAAATTGTTATGAAAATTCTCAGATCTCTACCCAAGTCCTACTGTCACAAGGTAGCCGTGATTGAAGAATTCATGCAAGTAAAAATCATTAGCAGGGATCAATTGCTTGGTAAGCTCACTGCTTTTGAAATGAGGGAGTTAGATGATGCTTTGCCGAAAGATGAGACGGCCTTCAAAGCTAGTACTCCTGGAAGTACTTCCAGATCAAAAAAGTTCAAGGTAGAATCCGATGATGATTTAGATGAAGTTGAAGCCAACTTTGTGGATAGACTGCAAAGAGGATCCAGTAAGTATAAAGGCAAACTACCTTTCAAATGTTTTTCCTATGGTAAAGTAGGTCATTTTGCTTCCAAATGTCCTGAAAGAATTGAAAGAAATAGAAGAAGATAGGAGAACAGGCCTAGGACCCAAAAGAAGTGTTATTATGTTGAAGATTTTGATGATGATGAAGGAGTATCAGATAATGGTGAACCAAATAATGCTAGTTCCTCTGTAAATGAATGCTTGTTCATTGCTATTAAGGAAGATCTCGTGTCTACTAATCCATCTAGTCGTGTGAAGGAAGAAAAACCATTGGAAAGTGCTTTGGCTACTCAGGTCATTAAGGACAAGGATGAATGAGTTATTGATAGTGGCTGCTCTCACCACATGACTGGTGACAAAAGTAAGTTTGTAAGTTTGGAAAGATATGATGGTGGACTGGTTAGGTTTGGAGATGATACAGCTGGTAGGATTTGTGGAAAAGGATCTATTTCTTTTGATGGCAAGCATAATACTGAAGATGTCTTATATGTGAGAGGATTAAAGAATAGTCTTCTGAGTGTGGGTCAGATGTGTGACAAGGGCTATGACTTAATCCTCAAGGATAATGGATACAAGATTAGGGAAAGCTCTGGAATAGTCATTGCAACCGGTAAGAAGACTAGAGGTAATATCTATCACTTGAAAGGAACTGAGAACTATTGCTTGTTGACTCAGACTAATGAGAGTTGGTTATGGCATAGAAAGTTGTGTCACATAAATTTTGATAATATTATGAAGATAAGTACTGCTCAGATTGTTAGAGATTTACCTAAGCTTGTGAAGCCTACTAATCTGGTTTGCAAGGAGTGTCAATTTGGGAAACAAACAAGAACAAGTTTCAAAAGCAAGGAACAATCAGCTGGAGGACTACTTGAGCTGGTGCATACAAATTTCTGTAGACCTACTAGAGTAAGAAGTTTGCAAGGAGATAGGTATTTCATGCTGCTCATCAATGATTATTCTAGAATGATTTGGGTCACTTTTTTGAAAGGAAAATCTGAAGCTCTAGATAAACTCAAGGCATTTAAGGCAATGGTTGAAAATGAGATGGATTTGAAAATCAAATGCTTGAGGTCTAATTGAGGAGGAGAGTTCACATCAAATGAATTCAATTTCTTTTGTGAAGAACATGGAATAAAGAGACAACTATCTGTGCCCAGAAGTCCACAACAAAATGGAGTTATTGACAGGAAAAATAGAACAGTTCAAGAAGCTGTTAGAACCATGATGAAGGAAGCTCATCTTCTAGAAGCATATTGGAGAGAGGCAATCCACACCGCAGTATATATCCTAAACAGAGTTCAAGTAAAAGGTAACAATTCAAAAACTCCCTATGAGTTGTGGCAGGTAGAGTTCATACTGTGAAATATTTCAAAGTTTTTGGTAGCAGATGTTATATCAAAAGAGAAGAAGATTTAGGGAAGTTTGATACTAGATGTGATGAAGGAATTTACCTTCATTACTTCACCAAGAGTAAGACCTACCGGTGCTATAATAAGAGGCTGAATAAGGTCATTGAAAGTGCAAATGTTAAAGTTCATGAATTTAAGGAAAGGTCTTCAGAATCAATTGGATATGAGTCAGATGATCCAGATGTTTTCAAAGTGGTGTAGCATGAAGACAACATAGATGAAGAAGAACAAGCTCCGATAAGTGCTACCAAAACTCCAAGCTATGTAAGAATCAATCACTTTGAAAATCAAATCATAGGAGATAAGACCAAATGGATCTTAACTAGAAAAAAAGCTACAGAGGAACAAGTAAATTTCTATCTGATTTCTAAGATTGAACCTAAAACTATGGATGAGGCTTGCAAAGATGGGAATTCGATAAAGGTTATGGAAGAGGAATTGATGCAGATAGAGAAGAATCAGACTTGGGATCTATGGTGCAGGAGCATCGAGAAAATCATGTTTTGTGTTGTAATAAGGTCTTTTTGACCAATACATTTTCATTTCTATTTGTAAGTCCCAAGTGATTTAGGTCACATTTATCTAATTGTTAGTCACAAGACTGTTGGTCTCCCAGCTGCTTGGAATCGGTTGGTTTTTCTCCCAACCGTTTGGAATCGAGTCGGTTTTCCTCAAGGTGAGTTTATAAACCCAGAGGAACAAACCAATTAAGCATTATTGGTCATCAGATCATAGAAGAGATTGAATGTAATTGTGTATTGTGCTAAGGAGAAATAGAATGATTCTGTTCCATCATTTTGATTTCCGCTTCCTGTAATTGCAAATTGTATAGCTGTAGATTTCCATTTTTCCTATGCCTTCTGTTATTGCAATATGTCGATGTGAAGCATTGCACTAGTAAGATTTCTATCAAAATCAGTGGAATGGCTTTGTTGTACAAATATTCATTTTTGTTTTCTATTTTGTTTCGTTGTTCGGCGGTGCAAAGGATCCAGACAGTGCGAGGTGCATAGTAGGTTGACCTAGCATCTCCATGTGCTAGGGTTCGGGAGAAGGTAAACTGTTCATCAGTGTATCAGTGAAGTAAACCCTAGAGCGGCTGATAGTAATTGTCATGCTGATGGGAGAAGGTAAAAGGTGACATCGGAGTGATCGGTGTATTGGTAGCTTTGGAGTAAGTCCCACTGATGGAACAAGTCTCACCGAAGGTAAATGCCATCGGCGCATCGAGAGACAAGCTAAGATTTTTGCCGATGGGAAGGGTCTCACCGATAAGGTAACGCCAATTGGTGTGGAAGCCGTCATGGTTGAGACGAGGCAGAACTTAACCGTCATTGGGCATCGACAGAAGGATGAAAGACTTGACCGATAGGAGTAAGTCTCACCGAAGATCAAGTGAAGTTGACTTACCGGTGTAAGGTAGACCGACGGAGAGACTTTGTAAAGTCATTCTAATTGACAGTTGTCTGAACGATGGAGATATATCGGCGGTTCATTTGTTAGTCTTGCTGACTGTGAGCAAAATAGGGAACTAGTTTGTGGTTTCCGCTATGTGCTCCTCATCAATCTTGTTCCCAGACCAGCAGACAAGAATGTAATTGGTACAAAGTGGGTCTTCAAAAACAAAATGAATGACAATGGTGAAGTTGCGAGAAACAAAGCAAGGTTGGTATGCAAAGGATATGCTCAAGTTGAAGGAATAGACTTTGAAGAAACTTTTTCTCCAGTAGCAAGGATTGAAACAATAAGGATGTTTCTAGCTTTTGTAGCATACAAAGATTTCAAGGTTTATCAAATGGATGTGAATTCTACGTTCTAAAATGGAGAGTTGGAAGAGGAAGTCTATATTGAACAACTGAAAGGATTTCAGTAATCACAACAAGGGGACATAGTATGCAGATTGAAGAAAGCATTGTATGGATTAAAACAAGCTCCTAGGGCATGGTATGCATGGATGGACAGGTACCTGACATAGATAGGGTTTAGTAAAGGTACTATAGATGGTAATCTCCATTTGAAGATCAATGATGAACAAACCCTGATTGTTGCAGTTTCTGTTGATGATATTATTTTTGGAGGAAATGAAGGTATGTGCTCAGTTTTTGCTAAAGAAATGCAAAGTGAATTTGAAATGTCTATGTTTGGAGAGACGAACTTCTTTTTAGGTTTGCAAATAAGTCAACCAGATAAGGGTATCTTCATTTCTCAGTCTCAGTATGTGAAAGAGTTGTTAAATAAATTTGGGATGGAAGACTCTAAACCAGTATGTACACCTATTAGATAACTAGTTGTAAGTTGAGAAAAGATGATAACTCTCCCATGTCAGACCAGAAAAAGTATAGATCTATGATTAGAGGATTACTTTATCTAACTCAAACTAGACTTGGCATAATGCATGCAGTGTGTCTTATGTCAAGATTTCAGGCAGAACCCAAGAAATCACATGTGATGGTAGTCAAAATAAATTTGAGATATTTAAAAGGTACAATAGATTATGGTTTGTGGTACCCTAAGGACCGTGACTTTACTCCCAGTGCATATATTGATGTAGATTGGGCCAGAGATGTGGATGACAAAAAAAGTACAAGTGGAGGTGCATTCTTCTTGGGAAAAAGATTAGTATCTTGGCTAAGAAAGAAACATGATTCAATATCCCTATCCACTGTAGAGGCAGAATACATTGCAACAGCATGCAGTTGCACTCAAGTGTTATGGATGAAGAAGACTTTGTAGGACATCAAAGTTATGTACATGAAGAACCTATTGCAATCTTTCATGACAACACAAGTGCCATAAACATATCAAAGAACCCAGTGATGCATTCAAGGACCAAGCACATATCCATTAGGTATCATTTCCTAAGAGAAAAAGTGACAGAAAATGAAGTCAAGTTGGAGTATATTTCTACCAAGGATCATATTGCAGACATTTTTACCAAGCCTTTGCCTAAGGATACTTTTGAGTATCTCAAGGAAAAGTTAGGGGTCATCACCCCTCCTTCTCTAAACTAAGATGCACAATAGTGCATCAGTTAGGAGGTGTTCAGAGGTCTAGATTGATGCTTTTTAGGGATACTTCTAAGGGGGAGTAGTTAGAGAGTTCAGAAGAGAGATTTGATCAGAGTTGAAGAATACAAGTATGTGCCCTTTGCCATTGATGTCAAAGGGGGAGATAAGTCGTGTGAAAAACTTCGAGTGCAGATGTGTAAAAGAAAGGGGGAGAACCTTGGAGAAAGAAAGAAGTGTGGGTGTGTAAAGAGAAAGGGGAAGAATCTTGTCTTGAGGGTTGTAGTTTTTCACATCATATGTTGCCATCAATGACAAAGGGGGAGATTGTTGCAAGTATGTGCCTAATTGGTGTTGTCATTGATGTCAACATATCCTTGTTGTCATTAGTCTCAACTGTATCTTATTCTATTACTTGTTTAGAAGACTTGTATGTTGAGTATATTAAGAAAATTAGCCTCTCCAGAAGAAACAAGTGAGTTACAGAGAAGTGCAGTATAGATAGTGAGTTGTATGCTAAAGAACAATACGGTAAATTACTCTGCATTTATTTCTGCTTGAAGATCATGGTCTGTGGATTGGAAGTAAGTTAAAGATATGTCTAAAGATGCTACATTCTAGGTTTGAGCCATCAGCATGAAGATCTGAGTGAGTTGTGTTCACCAATGTGAAACCTGCTTTTTCTATAAGTTCAGTTGGAACAGGAAGATAGTATTTGGCTCCACATTCCTCCGCATTAAAGTATTTTACTTTACAATTCTAGTGGTAAGTCTAGGATGATGATAAGTGCCTATAGTTGCAATGGTTCGTGGTTTGGTGGTTTGCAAGCTATCTTTCTTTTATGACAGTGAAGACAGTGAAGTTCATGTGTTCTGGTGAGAAGATTCCTATGGATAAAGTGGTTAAGGTTCGTATGGTTGCTCCTGATGATTATAGCGTGCTTGTGGATGTCTCCTAATCATGTTCCTATCTATACTTTGGTCCACGTTAACAAATTGAGATGGTGTGTGAAGATTGTTGCTAGATAATGTAGCGTGTAACCAGTCCTGGACAACCTAGTTGATCCCAGTGATTGCGAAGATCTCTAGAAGATTGTGGAAGCATATTGTGGTGTGGAAGATTGTGTTTGAGTCTTAGCTAAGGCATGGCATGATCCACATTTCATTCCCTTTGCATGATGTTGCAATAGGTCATGACCTATTTTTTAAATGTTTGTAATACCAACCTTGGAGATTGCTCCAATGGTTGATGATTGAGATGTTGACCTTGATGATCATTCCAAGGCTGATGTAGTGTATAAATACCTATAGTTGAGTCATGGAAAAGGTGTCCTTGAGAGAAAATGAAAAGATATTAAGAAGGGTCCAAAAGGAAGAGCAGAGAAGAGGTAGAGGAAAGAAGAGGAAGAGTAGAGAAGAGGAAGAGCAAAGCAGAGCAAGAGTAGAGAAAGGGAATTATTGTACTTCATAGAAAGGTGTTGATCAGGGTAGTGAGTCTGGTAGTAAGCCACTAGTAAGGTTTAACAACCCTTATTTTAATCTTGCTAGGTTTAGGGTTGAGGCAGTGAGCCTACTAGACCTAGTTGTTCTTCATGGCAGTAAGCCATTATGTTTAGGCTTGTGGAGTGACCAAGCTTGAACATCATTATTTCAAGATTGCAATATATATTGAGAGTTAATCCTCTCTATGGTTTTTCCCCACCTTGGAGTTTTCCACATAAATCTGGTGTCTCTTGTGTTTGATGTTGTATCTATGGTTAAGTTTCTAATTTCATGCACTCATTGTTAAACTATAATAATTATGGATAAGTGTTAAATATTTTAATTGCAGAAAGTGTTGAAGTTTTTGTGACAACTGATTCACCCCCCCTCTCAGTTGTTCAACACATATCAACATCCACATCATTGTCAAAGCTCCCACTAAACCGCGATATCGAGCTACATATGGCATCGTGATAACCATCTTCTAAATGAAGATCATCCATTTACCCAACACAATCAATGAATCCCACTATAACATCAATAGCTCTAAAAAGGTTAAGTAAACCATGTTCTCCAAACCAAGAAGATAAATAGCCACCTATAAACCAAGAACCAATCCAACACCATGGACAATGCATCTACATAACACCCATATCATTCCAAAGTCCCAACCAAACAAGGAACCTCCATAACACCATGATCACCACCCAATATACCTACACCAAACTCACACTGAGTTTCCACAGTTATACCATATAGTCAACAAGTCTAGGTCCCATAAAACAACTATATCAGGTAAATATTGGTGATTGTTTTGATGCAATCATAACAATAAGTTAAAATTCACATATAATGAACTGAAACTATACTTGAAAGATAAGAAGGAATCATTTAAGATTCAGTTAATCCCAAGTCTACAATGGTACTGTTGGTCAAATTCAGTTGGTCAATGTGAAGCTGTAATGTTCAAGGGGCCTTACGTAATTTAGGGTTGTTTATGGTTTTCTGGACTCAAACTTATGCAAAAAGATCATGAGATGTGTCAATACTTTACATTCCTTTGCATAAAAGTGTTACTGTGCTACAAAGCCTTAGATGGTTTTCTTGAATTATTGCAGCTTTTTCCTTTATACATTTATGAAAACTGTCTACCTTAAACTCTGTTATGCATGCTTCTTCAAATTTGAGACAACTTCCTTTAGATTTCTACGTTTTCAGCTAAATATTTCAGATGGGTTGAGAAAAGTTAGAAAGATCTAATCTACACCTCATTTACTCTACCGAAGGATCTAATTGTTCTGTTATGCACTAGGTAAATCCTACAGTAATTTGATCAAATCCACAGTGAAAAACCTTAAATGCAAGTTCTGAGCATTTTCACAAACATACATTTAAAATTGCAAGCTCTCAAAGAAAATATTTCAAAACACAAAGAAGAGCAGGAGAACACTCAGAAGATAGATGCAAAACGCCAAATTCTATTGTATTAGAAACAAACAGTCATACATGATTTACAATGTTGGAATGACTCTTAGTTTCATTGATCAAATTACAGAGAACTTACAAGCTTTACAGATACAATAAGGAAGCCAGACATTCCATGCACACCTTACTGTAGACATAGGTGACCTCCTTCTTCTACTTCTAAACTAAAAGGTCCCTCTATTCTAAATGTTACTTCTACAAATTCCTGCTGCTACAAATCTCTATGTATCCCCTATGTAAAGTATTACAATGTAGAGAGGCACAATATAAAGACTTTCTAATTGTCCTCACTATAGCAAAAACCTAACTAAACCCCTGGTTCAAACCACTGGTTACAGCAGTAAATGCAAGTGAACCAGTCCTCCAAAATATCTCTGAGCAGTGTCAAATCTGGGCAAAATATTGCCCCCTCTGAGAAGCTCTGGCAGCTCAGCAATAACTTCTGTTTGTCTGCTGCAGTAATGTTCTCAGCTGCAACTTTGTCCTCCATTTGAATGGCCTTGACTTCTTCGCACTTTATCTTTACTTCTTGCTCCTGAGATTAGATTTTCTTCCTCCATGATGTCACTGTGATCAAGTTCCAGCTGCTTCCTCAACTGCAAGCCTGCAAAACAAGACAAGCAATAAGTATCAAATTTATCAAATGAATAGCAGGAAACTAAAATATCTGTTTAAAACAAGGTGACTGCGCAAAAATGTGGAAATCAGGTCCAAAAAACTCTAAAAACGTGTTCAAAATGCACACAGGCTATTCAAAATGTCACGGGTCAACTATCGCTGACCAGAAAAATGCTACGGGTGCCAAAAAATGTGTTCAAAATTCCCATCGCCCTCCACTTCCCGCCCATCAGCATAATAATCACCATCGGTGAGTCCAAAAATACCTTGGCTGATGTTCGTTATTTGGCCGATGGCCTTTTGTTTCGTTATTTCCTCCATCGGCGTGTCTCATACTATCAGCGTGACAAAAAACTTCTCTACCAATTTCCAATGTTTGGCCAATGGCCTCCTGCTTCATTCCATCGGCGAGAGTCCTACCGATATAGCCCTATCGGCTTGCATTTTCTTTCTCATCGGCATGAGATTCACCATCGGCGAACTCCAAATCTCCTCTACCGATCACTATTGTTATGCCGATGCTGCCACTATCGGCGTGACCTACGATATCGGTGAAGCTACTTAAAACTTCACCGATCACCATTCTCTAGCCGATACCCCTTCCTCCTTTCTTCCATTGGCCTGACTTTGCCCATCGGCAAAGGTTTGAAGCGTTGGGCCGATTGTTATTGCTATGCCGATAGCCTTTCATCGGCGAGAGTCCTGTCGATGACTCCTTTGACTTATGCTTTCCTCCCATTTTTCCCGCTAAATCACCAAAGCCTTGAACTTGAACCATTGAACCCCGCCATAGTGTACGAGTGGATGGTTCAATGAGGTGGTTCAATGATATATCCCATATGCAAGGCAATGCCATGACATGACAAGCTAGAAGAAAATGAACCCCGCGAACCTTGAACCATTGAACCTTTAAGGAAAAGGTTCAAGCGGATGGTTCAACGCAGCAGTTCATCGATATTTTTCAAAACAACAGTTTGCTTTTGAGACATTTTTGAACATGCAGAACCATTTGAACCCTGAACCATTGAACTATTGAACCATTGAGAAAAAGGTTCAATCGAATGGTTCAACGCGGTGGTTCAAAGCTTAAAAACCTTGCCAGTAAATAAATAATGGTGACTCAAAAAAGGTAACAAAGTGCGCTGATGCACTTTCTGCCAAACAGATAACTTGTGAGATATAGAGTGGAACCCAGACAAAATTCCCCTTTAACCTGAAATGTATATTCCAAAATTTTAAACGAATGCCAACAAGGAAAAAGGCAAACAACTGACTGTTTATCATGCAAAACCTGATAGTACATTTTACCAAATTGATCATAACTTGCAAAATATGATGAATTTTAAGATGGTTCAAAAAGCAACCCTAGCTCATTTTTCATAAGGAATCCAACCACATCATGCAATGGTACTAAAACGGCAATTTTCTATATTTTTAACAAGGTTTGCAAATTTGACTCCCCTTTTCCCTTACCACCAAACAAAAAACACAAGCAGAAGCAAAAAAAGCAAAGCAACAGCAGGGGTCCTCATTTTGCTAAGGGGCAAAATGGGGCGTGTTGTGAACATCACAACAACTAGCAACCAAACAAAGCAATTAAATTCAAAGTGTTCAAGAAAACTAGGTGAAATAAATTCATAACTTCCGAATATCCTTCCTGCAAATTACTTATTTAGCTTGAGACTTAAGGTATTCAATAAGGGTGCATGAACTTCCATTTTCAATTTAATTGTGTGTACGTGATTAATTATCCTCATCTTGAAGATCGGTTGAACAAACCAGTGACTGACATTAGCCTACGTAAGTGAGGATATTCCCTCATAGCTGACCAGATAAAGCCTTGCTGCCAGCGAGCGTCCATAGCCCCGGCAAGGTTATCGTTACAATTCTTCTAAGTAGAGCCCCACTGCCAGCGAGCGTCTATAGCCCCGGTAGAGTTACTTAGATGGCTTAATCTGGATTTTCAGTATAATCCGCTTTATTTAGTTTTATTTATTTTTAATTTTTTTTAATTTTTTTTATTTTATATTTTTATTTTTTGATTTTGAAAGATTTCACAAGATATAGCAATTTGTAACTTTATGATGTAAGGATTGGACACTTGCTTAAATTAAGCTGAGAATTGTAATGGTAGCAAGGGTAACCTCAGATTTTTCACCTAATATCCACACTGGTAAGTTCAACAAACCCAAGGATTTAGGTGTGTCATCGTGAGAAACTTGCTTCGAATTCTCAATCACATTTATTGAATACAAAACTTCAGAAGATAAATAACTCTCTACATTCATGACAGTAACAAGTTATGTGTAAATTGCAAATGATTAATTTGAATATCCTAAATTTTATACTATTTTGGATGGTTGCTATTTTGCTCCTTAATACTCTAATGTAAAACAAAGATCCCTACTGAGGAGACAACAAACAAACCAAACAAACAGGATGTACAAAAAGCAAAAAAGTAGAAAAAATGTACAAACAGAAAGAAACAGAAAATAGAAACAAACAGAAGACAAACTATACAAACAGCCAACCCAAAAAAGAAAACAGCAAAAGAAGAACTGTACATTACTTACAGCACTTTACACCAAATTGGACTGCCCTTTACCTCAGGCCTGGAAGTAGTGTTTCAAATGTTGGCCCTTAACTGGTAATGGCACATCTTCTCCAGTCAAGGTCTTAAGTCTGAATGTGTTATCTCCTATTATTTCTGAGACTTGTAATGGACCCAACCATAATTTATTGAATTTTCCATGGCTTCCTTTCTTTTCATGTGCTTTGTCCCAGCACAGCACTAAGTCTGATATCGTAAATGTTTTGACTCTTGCCCTTTTATGAAACCACCTCTTAACAACCGCTTGGTGTTTGGCAAACTTCTCGATGGCTTGACCTCTTTTCTCATCTAATTGTAGCATTTGCACTATTCGAGCTTCCCTATGGTTATCAAAGCCTAGATACTCATTGGCAAACTTCCAGGTTGGTATTCTCAAATTTACTAGAAGTATGGGATCAGTCCCATAAACTAAATGATAAGGTGTGCTACCTAAAGCTGTTTTAAACTTGGTCCTTTCTACCCATAATGCATATCTTAACATGGTATTCCACTCTCTAGGACTCTTTGCAATTAACCTCTTGATTATGTCTAATAAAATTTTGTTCGTTGATTCAACCAATCCATTACCTTGAGGGTAATAATTTGAAGAAAACTTTACAATGATCCCGTATTCAAATGTCCATTTAGAAAACTTTAAAGAAGAGAAAGCAGGGCCATTATCACATACCAATGAATAGGGAGTTCCAAACCTGGTGATGATGTTTTCTTCAAGAAACTTGATAACTACCTCAGTTGTGGAAAATTTGTAGCAGGTGGCCTCAGTCCACCTTGTACAATAGTCTGTTACCGTCAGTATAAATTTGTGTCCTGTAGAAGATGGGGGATTGATGACTCCAATAAAATCCAAGCCCCACTGTGCAAACGGTCTTGATTCAATCACAGGTTGTAGTGGATTGGCCTGATTTCTCCCTTTGTCTACTGCAGTCTGACAGGTGTGGCAACTTCTGATGTGACTCTTAGTGTCTTTGAACATCGTGGGCCAGTAATAGCCCACCCTCAGTATTTTGTGTGTTGTAGCTAAATGGGAACCATGGCCGGTTCCGTACTTGTCATGTAGTTCTGTCAACACTTTATCAGCTTCAGCTCTGTTTATACATCTCAGATAAATTCCATCATGGTTCTTCCTGAATAGAATACCTCCTTGCACCATATATTTTTGTGCCTTAATCTTCAAAGCTCTCCTCTGAGAAGCTTTCATCCTGTTTGGGTACTTCCCAGCTATCAAGAAGGTGCTTAAATCATCATACCAGTCTGATGCGTTCTGGGAATTCAATACGTACTAGTATTTTATCAAATCTAGATCCATATTTGCTATTGTTTGCACCAACACCCGCCCTTTGACTAGCTTCATGGGAATGATTTCCATGTCAAACTCTTGCAACGTGGCGATCCACTTGGCTCTTTTTTCTCCAGGCTCGTTCTGCATCAGCAACATTTTTACTGCTGCGTCTAGCACTATGGCTTTGATCTGGCTGCGCAGAATGTAGTGTCTAAATTTTTTCACTGCCTTTACTAATGCAAATGCCTACCTCTCGATGTCTAGATATCTCAGCTGTTCATCCTTCAGAGACGCGCTCATAAATGCTATGGGCCTCTCTTCATTGTTTTCACCTTTCTGTGTCAAGGCAGCCGCAACTGAATGAGAAGATGCAAAGGAGTAGATGTAAAACAAGCTTGTGTAGTCTAGACCTACCAATACAGGGGCATTAGAAATTGCCTCCTTGATATCTTCAAATGCGGCTCTGGCCACTGGCGTCCATTCCATCTACACATCCTTCTTCAACATGGCATTTAACGGCTGCACGATCTCTGCAAAACCTGTTATAAACTTTCGAACAAAGTTAATTTTGCCAAAAAATGATTTCAACTCTTTCCTACTGTTTGGTATTTGTAAATTTTTTATGGATTCTATTCTATCCGGATCAATTGAAATTCCACCTTCAGAAATGACATGGCCTAATAATTTACCTTCAGTTATGCCAAATATACATTTATTAGGATTAAGGGAAATCCCATACCTTTCACACCGCTTGAGTATTTTCCTGAGATCTTCAGCATGAGTGGATGCATCCTTGGAATACACGGTTAAATCATCCATATACACAACAATGCACTTACCTGATAATCCACGGAATGCAATGTCCATGGGTCTCTGAAAAGTAGCACCTGCATTGATCAGACCAAAAGGCATTCTTCTATATGCATAATTTCCCCATTTACAAGTGAAGGTGGTTTTTAGTCTATCTTCTCTATCAATTAAGACCTAGTTATAACCTGAAAAACCATCTAAAAAAGACATCATCCTTGCACCATTTACTACTTGCAGCACTTTGTCTATCGGAGGCAGAGGATAATTATCCTTTTCAGATGCTTTGTTCAAATTTCTAAAGTCTACACATAACCTGATGTCTCCATTTTTCTTCCTTAATGGTACTAAGTTAGCTACCCAGACAGAATGTCTGACTGGGAAAATTATTCTAGCAGACAGCAATTTTTTAACTTCTTCAAAGATTAAAGGCTCTAGAATGGCATTCACAGGCCTCTGTTTCTGCCTAAATGGTTTAACTTCTTTTCTTAAAGGTATTACGTGAGTTATGATGGACTCATCAAATGTTTTCAAGTCTTCATACGTCCATGCTATGACATGTTTATATTCTTTCAGAACGTCTAAAACCACTTTTCTAATTTTCTTAGAGCAAGCTTTCCCAATTAGTACATTTTGTGGATTTTGCTCTGTCCCTAAGTTATGTAAATCACACTTACCCCCTTCTGTTTTGGGCAAGTCCTTCTGTCTCATTACTCCATCGAAGTCAAAGATATGTTCTAATTCAATTACTCCTTTTGGTAAGAAGTTGCTCTTCAAGTTGATTATATCCTCTCTGTCCCATGTTACTTCAGGCCTTTCTTGTTCATCAATGATTTGAGCCTCAAATGCCTCATCACAAGTCAGAAAATCAATAATTTGTTGATCCTCTCCAAATACCTGAAAATGTGTAACGTTGTTTGGTATACTGGGCACGTTAACTAGCTCAATAGCAAATCATCTCAATTCTGACAGTGTCAATGGTTCTAATGTACTAGCAGCAACTACTAGCGCATCTAGCCTATGGTTCAACTCTCTGGGCATGTGCTCTATGCTAAAAGCATCAAACGAATCTATTAAACCCCATACTCTATGTCTGTAACTAATCATTTTCTTGTAATTGCAGGCATATAGTTTCCTCACTTGTCTGACTACTAATTCAGAGTCTGAAAATACTCTGATTGTTTTCACCCTTTTCTTGATGGCCATGACAAGTCCTAAAATTAGGGCCTCATATTCAGCAATATTGTTAGTATAGGAAAATTGTAATCTATATGCTGCCAGATGTGATTTACCTTGAGGATCTATGAGTTTAACACCTGCACCTGTGCCCTATTTTGATTTGGACCCATCACATTTTAATGTCCACATGCCATCTTTACTTTTTTGGCCTTTTATCTTAGCATGCATTGTCTCTTTTATTACCTGTGGGGTGTTGTCCTATTTATTCATGGATTTTTCTATTTTTTGGTTAACTTGCATATGTGTGTTTTTAGTTTGCAACTCAGAAAGACAACTACCCTTGTCCTTTATTTCCTTTCCTAAATCTAGAATCAAGGCATCTACATCATCCTGAACATATTTCTGTGTTGGATCAGGATTCTCATTTTCTTCTTGTAATTCTACCTTCCCTATGCATTTTTTGTATTCATATTCAATGATGTCTTTGCATATTTCACAGCTCTCCTCAAAATGTTGCCTATCATGGACTCTACACCTATTTTTATATAATTTACATTAGACCGGGAGATTGTGTTTAATGCACTCTTCCACCTCCTGTCTAATGGCATGACCAAATTTGTCTATTGCATTGTTTTCTTCATCTGAAGAATTTCCATCAGACTCAATGAATAATGCTGTCCTATTGTTGACACATTTTTTTCTAATGTTTAACATCATGATCTCTTTAATTTGCACCCCATTGTTGGTAATTCTATAGACACCCGGTTCAACAGCAGCATATAATATTTCATTAGTTCGGTTATACTCTGTTATCATATGTTTCATTCTGGGCTCTGCCTCTATTCTGATCTGGTTTGGCACACCTCTCTAAGGTAGCCACATATGTGAAAAGTCAGTGGCCATATATCCGTTTAATGTCTTGGACCAATCCCTACTCAAAACATTCCATAATTTATGAGTATATCCACTACTTGAATATCAATGATTTGGCTTACCCTAGGGTCTGAAGCTAATTGCATTTGAATGTTCATGAGTTCTCCTATCACGCTAACCTCAGTCTTATCTAATTGTGTGACAACCTTGGCAGATTTGGTGGGAGTTAGCCCAAGAGTCTTACATAATCCTAAGGGCATTATATTGGCTGAGGCACCAGAATCTACCATGCAATTGTGTATGTTCTTCCCACATAATCTAATAGTTAACAAGAAAGGGGGAGTATCCCTCTTATCCGCATGTATTACTACATTTGTATTGGAAGGTTGCTCAACTTTCTTATTCTTCTCTTTAGGCGGTGAATGTCTATTAGGAACAGTTATATCAGCAGAAACCTCATCTGTCATGGATGTATCCAGAGATTTTATAAAAGCATTTCTTATCCCTGGGGTCTTCAATAATTCATTTAGAGGTATACTGACCTTAATTTTCTTTATTTCCTCTAACAAGTAACTCATTAACCTTGTTGTCTCTATTGCTGCAGTTTTACTTGTTTGATCCTCTTGTACTGCTGTTCCATTATTTATGTGCTGATTAGCCTTAAGTATGGCAGGATTGTTGCTAGCATTCTGATCTGGGGGTGTATTGAAGTTATTCAGAGGAATGGAAGTGGTAAAAGGTCCTCCTGGCCTAGGGTTGTTCCTCAAATTGTAGGTGTGGTTTTTATTTGTCTGTTGAAAGGCCTGCACCTCTTCTGTTTCATTTAATATCTCATTTTCAGATTCAAAGAGAAACTAAAAAGCATTTAACACAAAGGCTGATTCAGGATAAAGGTCTTCACAACAGTATGGTCCATCTTCTAGCAATTCATCCTCTTTCTCTTCTGTAGTTGCAAAGGTAAACATTTCTAAGACTAATGTTGTGTCATATCCTGAGGGTACTACCTCATTACCCTTGGGAATGAGAAATTTAGAGGTAGGAGGCTGTACATCTATATTAAAAATGCTAGCTACTAAGTGGAACTATGGACAGTCGTGCTCAGCATGGGCATTGGTATTGTGAAATCTGCACCAATTTTTGGGTGCTGTACTGGTCATTTGTACGCTAGCCGTTTGTTTTGCAGCATGATTATCTATATTCTCAAAAGGAGAAGCTAGAGTACCGTTGTTGGGCCCAGTGTTCCATGTCTTGGGTGGCCTAGGTTGATTTTGATTTCTGTTATTATTGCCCCAGGTCCTATTATCTATCACTGGCCCTCTATTTTGCATTGGTTGCCCCTGGTTGGGGCCTTGATGCTGATTATAGTTTTGGTTCTGATTGTACTGCTGATTTTGATTAAAACTATAGTTCTGATTTTGGCCTTGGTTGTGATTCTGATGTTGACTACAGTTTTGGTTGCCTCTTCCATAGAGGTTCTCATTTCTTAGTTGTGTCACTTCGGTGGTTAACCTTTTCAAATGTGCAGTGATCTCTTTGATTTCTTCCCTATCCTCTTGTGCTTTTGCCACAGTTGTATCCCTAGGAGGTTGGAAGAAAGGCTGACCATTATTTTGACTGTTATTGGAAGTGCTAGCCGTGTAAGGAGTTATAGCTTGGATTGGGGTAGGACTATACATAGGTGTGTAAGAAGGAACTGGATTTAATAGTGGAGTGTGCTGCATAGGGACTCCATTCCATGGTTGTGCCTGATTCTGTACCCCAAAATTTCCTCCATTAACAAATGGGCTATAAGTTGTATGCCTCATCTCTTGGTTTATTGAGGCTGCCTCTTTATAGGCTTTGGATATTGAATCTATGTCAGGTTTTCTTTTGACAAACATGGTAGTTAAAGGATCCAAGGCTGCATAGTACATAGCCAACAAGGGATCATCATCTACGGTATAAGGGGCTACCAGCCTAGAATAGGCCTTTTGAAATCTGTCATTGAAATTATCAATCAGCTCTCCCTCACCTCGTTTTATAGTAGCCAATTTATGATACAAAGCGCAAGGGTGAATGGGTCCCCTAAATCTTGACAGAAATGCCTCTTCCATAAGTGACCAGGAAGAAATGTAACCGTTGGGTAAGTTTACATACCAGCTAGAGGCTTGTTCATTAAAGGTGTAGGGAAACAATCTACATACCACATCCTCATGCTCTAACATAGCCCTAAAACATGCTTCCTTAAATATTCTAATATGATCTTCTGGGTCCTGATGCAACTGGTATTTGGGACATATCTTCTCTAGATTTTTGGGCATCTCATGATAATCGTTGAAGAATATGGGAGAATTGACATTAAAATAAGCCATTGCAGGTGTTTGAGCTTGACCTGAACTTGTAGGAATACCTGGATTGATTGGTGGATTAGGATTTACAGGAGGATTGAGACCTCTAGGAGTGCCTAAACCAAGATTTAAAGATTTGAACAATGATCTATCAGGACTCACAATACTACGGATGTTAAAAGGTGACCCAGGAGGTGTTCCAGATGAACTTCCTGCTTACGATATTTTTGGATTCCAAACTAAAGGGTTCTTACTTTGCCTTATATCAGGTAGTTGCACAAATATATCTCCTGAATTGGATCTAGACCTACTCACTCTATTACTATTATTAGCCAGTTTGAAACAAACTCTAACTCAAGAGGGCCCTCCTTCTAGCACCAGAAAACTGTTGGTGATTATTTTGATGCAATCATAACAATAAGTTAAAATTCACATATAATGAACTGAAACTATACTTGAAAGATACGAAGGAATCATTTAAGATTTAGTTAATCCCAAGTCTACAATGGTACTATTGGTCAAATTCAGTTGGTTAATGTGAAGCTGTAATGTTCAAGGGGCCTTCGTAATTTAGAGTTGTTTGTGGTTTTCTGGACTCAAACTTATACAAAAAGATCATGAGATATGTCAATACTTTTCATTCCTTTGCATAAAAGTGTTATTGTGCTGCAAAGCCTTAGATGGTTTTCTTGAATTATTGCAACTTTTTCCTTTATACATTTATGAAAATTGTCTAGCTTAAACTCTGTTATGCATGCTTCTTCAAATTTGAGACAACTTCCTTTAGATTTCTACGTTTTCAGCTAAATATTTCAGATGGGTTGAGAAAAGTTAGAAAGATCTAATCTACACTTCATTCACTCTACCGAAGGATCTAATTGTTCTGTTATGCACTATGTAAATCCTATAGTAATTTGATCAAATCCATAGTGAAAAACCTTAAATGCAAGTTCTGAGCATTTTCACAAACATACATTTAAAATTGCAAGCTCTCAAAGAAAATATTTCAAAACACAAAGAAGAGCAGGAGAACACTCAGAAGATAGATGTAGAACTCCAGATTCTATTGTATTAGAAACAAACAGTCATACATGATTTACAATGTTGGAATGACTCTTAGTTTCATTGATCAAATTACAGAGAACTTAAAAGCTTTACAAATACAGTAAGGAAGCCAGACATTCCACGCACACCTTACTGTAGACACAGGGGACCTCCTTCTTTTACTTCTAAACTAAAAGGTCCCTCTATTCTAAATGTTACTTCTACAAATTCCTACTGCTACAAATCTCTATGTAGCCCCTGTGTAAAGTATTACAGTGCAGAGAGGCACAATATAAAGACTTTCTGATTGTCCTCACTACAGAAAAAACCTAACTAAACCCCTGGTTCAAACCCCTGGTTACAGCAGTAAATGCAAGTGAACCAGTCCTCCAAAATATCTCTGAGCAGTGTCAAATCTGGGCGAAATATTGCCCCCTCTGAGAAGCTCTTGCAGCTCAGCAATAACTTCTATTTGTTTGCTACAGTAATGTTCTTAGCTGCAACTTTGTCCTCCATTTGAATGGCCTTGACTTCTTCGCACTTCATCTTTACTTCTTGCTCCTGAGATCAGATTTTCTTCCTCCATGATGTCACTGTGATCAAGTTCCAGCTGCTTCCTCAACTGCAAGCCTGCAAAACAAGACAAGCAATAAGTATCAAATTTATCAAATGAACAACAGGAAACTAAAATATCTGTTTAAAACAAGGTGACTGCACAAAAATGTGGAAATTAGGTCCAAAAAACTCTCAAAACGCGTTCAAAATGCACACAGGCTGTTCAAAATGTCATGGGTCAACTATCGCTGACCAGAAAAATGCTACGGGCGCCAAAAAATGTGTTCAAAATTCCCATCGCCCTCCACTTCCTGCCCATCGGCGTGATAATCGCCATCAGTGAGTCCAAAAATACCTTGGCTGATGTTCATTATTTGGCCAATGGCCTTTTGTTTTGTTATTTCCTCCATCAGCGTGTCTCATACTATCGGCGTGACAAAAAACTTCTCCACCGATTTCCAATGTTTGGCCGATGGCCTCTTGCTTCATTCCATCAGTGAGAGTCCTACCGATATAGCCCTATCAGCTTGCATTTTCTTTCTCATCGGCGTGAGATTCGCCATCGGCAAACTCCAAATCTCCTCTGCCGATCACTATTGTTATGCCAATGCCGCCACTATCGGCATGACCTACGATATCGGTGAAGCTACTTAAAACTTCACCGATCACCATTCTCTAGCCGATACCCCTTCCTCCTCTCTTCCATCGGCCTGACTTTGCCCATCGGCAAAGGTTTGAAGCATTGGGCCAATTGTTATTGCTATGTCGATAGGCTTACATCAGTGAGAGTCCTGCCAATGACTCGTTCGACTTATGCTTTCCTCCCATTTTTCCCGCTAAATCACCAAAGCCTTGAACTTGAACCATTGAACCCTGCCATAGAGTATGAGCGGATGGTTCAATGTGGTGCTTCAACAATATATCCCATATGCAAGGCAATGCCATGACATGACAAGCTAGAAGAAAATGAACCCCGCGAACCTTGAACCATTGAACCTTTAAGGAAAAGGTTCAAGCGGATGGTTCAACGCGGCGGTTCATTGATATTTTTCAAAACAACAGCTTGCTTTTGAGACATTTTTGAACATGCAGAACCATTTGAACCCTGAACCATTGAACTATTGAACCATTGAGAAAAGGGTTCAATCGGATGGTTCAACGCAGCGGTTCAAAGCTTAAAAACCTTGCCAGTAAATAAATAATGGCGACTCAAAAAAGGTAACAAAGTGCGCCAATGCACTTTCTACCAAATAGAAAACTTGTGAGATACAGAGTGGAACCCAGACAAAATTCCCCTTTAACCCAAAATGTATATTCCAAAATTTTAAACGAATGCTAACAAGGAAAAAGGCAAACAACTGACTGTTTATCATGCAAAACCTGATAGTATATTTTACCAAATTGATCATAACTTGTAAAATATGATGAATTTTAAGAAGGGTTCAAAAAGCAACCCTAGCTCATTTTTCATAAGGAATCCAACCACATCATGCAATGGTACTGAAAAGGCAATTTTCTATATTTTTAACAAGGTTTACAAATTTGACTCCCCTTTTCCCTTACCGCCAAACAGAACAACACAAGCAGAAGCAAAAAAAGCAAAGCAACAGCAGGGGTCCTCATTTTGCTAAGGGGCAAAATGGGGCATGTTGTGAACATCACAACAGTAAAATCATCTATATCTATCTCATAATAAAAACCATAACAATAAACCAGGTGACCAAACCAAGTCAACCAAATATAATCTGCATAAACACTAAAATATGTATGGGTATAGACAACCTACATCCAATCTATATATGCAACCTATAAGTATAGATAGCCTACAACACTGCACAACTTGTAGATCTCGTAATGTAACATGCAAATTCAACCATACATTGGTAATCATGTCAACTAAGGATAATAAGAGATAAATATATATAATTTTTTCCTCACTTAAACACTAGATCATCTCAGATTAGATTTTCCACAAACTCACAAAGTACTATGGTCAAAGGGAACCATCAAATAGCTCAAACAAAAATACAAGTAAAAAAATCACATAACAATATCTCCAAACTTGGTCCATTGTGTAGTGCTCATAAAATCCATTCCATCTCCTATAAGAAGTCCAAAATTGGACACCATATGCACAAGATATGGCCATCCAAGTCTGAAAATCAAACCTAGCTTCCAACTATAATTTTCTATCCAAAATAGAAAAATAAGGAAGAATTTATGACACCACTGTGTAGTACTTAGAAAGAGTTTTTTGTTGACTATAAGAAGTTCAAAATTTTATATCCTAGGTAAAAGTTATGGATCCAAAAAGAAAATGCCCTCCAAGGGCTAAAAAGGTACCCATAGGGACCTATCTGTATAGCTGGCACAAGCATGACATTAGCATTGTACAGGGTGATGTCAGTGGTGGCACACTGGTGGCAGGTTGGAGGCGATGGCACCCTCGACAACACTCAGGCTGGTGAATGGTGGTGGAATCCAAAAAATTATTAGATTCATTTTAAGGTTTCAAATTATCCATGGTACAAAGGTTGACCTAAAATCACATTTGAATCTATTTAATTGTTTTTAATTTTGAAAGCCCCATGGTGGGGCTCAACTCTAGCTCACTAAATCGGGGACTGAGATCAGGGGCTTAGCCCTGCTAACCTAGTGACCATTAGTCAGAGGGACAACAATGATCCATTTGGTGCTAAAACCCCAGTATGCTGATGGTCAACCCCTGTACTCCGTATTGTGTTGTACCTGTCATGGTGTGGGGTCCATGCCAATGGGCACTGCCCACCCATTTAAAAATTCTTTTCATTTAACTATTAAACTCTACAAACACCCTACATCATGCTAGTGAAATACCTGCACAAAATAATATAGTAAGAACCTATGACTATACCTTCATCCTATTTTATGTAACTACATCGTACAACCGTACGGACGGAATATAGCTGCCATAAATTCCACTAGGGTAAAAATGGATCAAATTTTTATATCACAAAATATAGTTGAGTTGTATATGAAAATATAGGTTTTTAGCCCTTCTAAACTCAATGGTGATGTCCGTTTTTGCCTAGGAGGCATCCAAAAAAAAGTTAACCTCCAAAACCCCCATAAAAAGAGCCCTAACTGAAAACCCATCAACCAAAACTTAATCAAACCCCATATCTGCAACAACCCAAGTCTGAAAACACACCCGTAACCTTGGAAATACCTTCATTTCTTTCCTACAAATCCATGGATTCAACTATACACAAAATCTACTCATAGCAAAGGTTATAAAACTAGGGATATCTTCTCCCATAGCCATAGCAACTTGGCTCTGATACCAAATGAAGGGAGATTTGTAGCCATGAAAATAATTTTCACATAACCCTATGAAAGATATTTATGCAAACAAGCATTTAGATGTCTATATGTAGAAAAATAGACAAACATAGCATTAAGGTGACACAAGATATACCCTAGGAAAACCCTCCATGAGGGAAAAACCTAGCCTCCAAAAGAATACACCCATTGTATTATCTCATGAACAAATATTACAATACATAGCCTCCATGAATACTTCTAAATCATCAAGCTCCCTAATTGCACTCCATATAAACAAGCAAATGAGAATCATGTAACCACACATCCCAATCCATGATTCGTCTCCTCACATATGCAACCTACAAGAGAAGCTCAATTCAATCACAACCCACTCAACCTACCAACAAGCCAACAATTGAAACAACCAACCTTAAAAACTACTCATGTGCTTGCTTTTATAGAGATAATCTCACACAAATACAAGATGTGGTATGGTAAAACCATGTATCCCAAAACCATGAGTATATAAAACCATTGACCCCCACATTTAATTATTGGTAATAAGTTTTATCTTTTTACCAATATTAAATAATTTTCCAAATAAATAATTAATTATCCTATGTGCCCCACACACATAAAATAACTAACACTATAATGTTACATACAAATTTTACAAGTGGCACCCAAATAAATATTTAATATCGCTAAACACATCACTTAAGATGCATCACAAATAAATATTTATTTAACATAATATAAATCATTCATTTTTATGCAAGGTGTACAACACACCTATTTTCTAGCATAACAATGTTTGGTCCACATATTCATTGGTGCAACAATGTGCTCAATATGAAAGAACAACTTAGGAGAGACATACAAGTGCAAATAGCTAATGGATTCTTCACAAGTACTCAACCAATTAGTCAAGTTACACACTAATATTTTAGTTCTCCATCAAGCTCATGAAGTTGTTGGAGTACAGAACAACACTAAGAGGGGGGGTGAATCAGTGTTGTATAAACTTTGTAACTTTTTGCACCTTTTAACTGTTGCAAATATGTGCCTAAGTGGTGTTGTTATTGATGCCAACATATCCTTGTTGAAATTAGTGTCAAGTGTATCCTATTTTGCTGCCTGTATAGAAGACTAGATTATTGAGGATATTGAGAAAATTAATGGAGATCAATGTATGCGGACCATATGGCTATGTAGAGGTTTGTTTGGAGAAGCTCCAGTTAAGATTTGAGAGGTTCACATTAAGATATGAAGAAGTTATAGCCATCTAAGTAAAATCAGTTCCTGCATTATTCAGGAGAGACAAAGTGAGAGGAAAGAGGTCCGGATTGCTCCAGTAATGTAAAATGATGATCTGCAGATCTAGAGGCATGTTTGGGAAGTCAGTGTGCATCATCCATTTAAGCAGTTTGTGGTTTGGAGGTCTGCAAACAATCTTTCTAGTGTGACAGTTATAGCAGACAGTGTTCTTAAGGTTATCGGATGAAGATGCAAATGATTCTGATGATTTGGAGGAGTGCAGATGTTTATGTTGAATTCAATGTGCTTGTGGAGATCTTTGGATCATGTAGCTCCTGTGTTGGAGGTCCACATTGAAGTTTGAACTTGTTATTGAAGATTTTCCTTTTTGATGATGATGTTCTTCCCAGTCTCAGCTGACCAGATGATCCTAGCATGTTGCTGATGATCTAAGAGCATTCTATGGAGTGTAGCATGTTTAATGAGGAAGATTCAAGTCTCAATTGTGATTAGTCGACAATGCATTGATCCACGTCAAGTTTAGCCGACCTTGCTATTCATTCCAAGGTTGATGAAGCGTATAAATACTTGTTGAAGAGTTGTTGAAAATCATCCTTGAGAGAAATGAATTAAATCTGAATAAAGGATCAAAAGCAGAGCAGAGAAGAAAAGGAGCAAGAGCAGTATAGAGTGAAAAGTTAGTGAAGAAGAATTTAGAGATAGAAGTAGAAGTTTTGTGAGAATTCAATGAAACTGAACAAAGCATGAAAAGATGCTAATTATCAGTTAGTTCTTTTTGTGTTAAACATAAATTAGTTGTAGGCAGTGAGCCTCCTTTTGAGTAGTAAGCTCTGGGCAATGCGTCTGAAGGCATGTGCCTTCTATTTTTCTTAAGTACTTTTAACAGGGTACAAATCTTTGTGGGTTAACCCCCACCGTGGTTTTCCCTTAACTGGGTTTCCATGTAAAAATCTTGGTGTTCTGTTTTCATTTGTTTCTACTCATGTGTTAATGATTCATGTTTTAAATGTTTACATCATTAATCAGTTTTGTGTGATAAAGAAATGTTAAAGATTTGGGACAACTGATTCACCCTCCCCCCCCTCTCAATTTTCGGCCTAATTCCAACAATTGGTATTAGAGCAAGGTTCCTCTAGAAGAAACTTAACCTCTTGAGGAGATCCGGGATGACAACCTACAAGAAGGATAGCTTGAGATTTGACGGAACAAATTACTCTATTTTGAAATGTCGCATGGAGTTCCATTTGCAATGCATGTGTGATGCTTATTAGGCAATAACTAAGGATAAGTATGAGCCTCTAGAGAAACCTTCAACTTCATATGAAGTCAAAAATGTTGAAAATAATCTTCAAGCCAAAGAAGCCTTGCTAAGTGCCCTGACTAATTCAGAAATGAAAAATGTCTTTGGACTAAAAACTAATCATGAAATCTGGAAGAAGTTGGAGAATCTTTATGAAGGTGATGAATTTGTCAAATGTGCCAAGATACAAAGTCTGAGAGGAAAATTTGAAAATCTAAGGATGACTGAAGATGAAAACATCACAATCTACATGCAAAAAATAAATGATCTTGTGTGTGGTATCAGATGTGTTGGTGGGACTTTGGAAGAATTAGAGATTGTGGAAAAAGTGCTCAAATCTTTACCTGATTGATACAAACATAAGGTTGCTTCTATAGAGGATATCAGGACTGTCTCAAAAGTTACAAGAGATCAGCTAGTTCGCAAAATTTTAGCTTTTGAATTAAGTGAGTTTGGTGATTCCCTTCCCAAGTCTAAATCTGCATTTAAGGCCAGTGTATATATGATCTGGGTGAAAGCTCTTCTACAATATCAAACAGATTTGCGAAGACAAGGAAGGATCTTGAAGATGTTGAAATTGAAACTATAGATCTTGAAGATGTTGAAATTGAAACTATAGATCTTAAAGCTCTTATTGCCAAAAGATTGCCAAGAGGATCTGGTAAGTATGAAGGAAAATTAACACTCAAATGTTTTGCTTATAATAAGATTGGTAATTTTGTCTCAAGATGTCTGGAGGGGTTTTCAAAACCAAACCCTAACAGATACAAAAATCAAAAGAAATGTTACTATGTCCAAGAAGCTGGAGAAGAAGGAGTCACATATGATGTATCTGATTATGGAGGTTCCTCTAAAAATGATTGGGTGTTCATTGCTATCAAAGAAGAAGATCCGGTGTCTACTGAATCTGCTAGCTATGCAAATGTGGAAAGTGCCTTGTCTGCTTAGGTTATTAAAAAAGATGAATGGGTGATTGATAGTGGATGTTCTCATCATATGACTGGTGACAAGAGTAAGTTTGTGAGTTTTGAAAATTATGAAGGAGGGCTTGTGAAATTTGGAGACAACTCAGCTGGTAGAATCTGTGGCAGAGGATCCATCTCTTTTGATGGTAAGAATAGCACCAATGATGTTCTGTATGTGGAAGGACTGAAACATAATCTTCTTAGTGTTGGACAATTGGTTGACAAAGGTTATGATCTTTGATTCAAGGATGGAAAATACAGAATCTTGGAGAGCTCTGGAACTAAAATTGCATCTGGTACTCAAACTAGAGGTAACATTTTTCATTTAAGTAGTTCTGGCAAAAGTTGTTTGATTGCTTAGACAAATCAAAGTTGGTTATGGCATAGGAGAATGTGTCATGTGAATTTAGATAACATTGTCAAAATAAGTACCACTCAGGCTATAAGAGATCTTCCACAACTTGTGAAACCTAATAGCATGTGTAGAAAATGTCAATTGGGGAAACATAACAAAATTTCATTCAAAAGTAAGGAACAAGCTTCAAGTGGAGGATTGGAACTGGTACATACTGATCTTTATGGTCCTGCTAGAATTAGGAGTGTGCAAGGAGATAGATATTTCATGTTGCTAATTGATGATTACTCCAGGATGATGTGGGTAACTTTTCTAAAAGAAAAATCACAAGCTCTTGACAAGTTTAAGGTGTTCAAGGTGATGGTTGAAAATGAGATTGGTGAGAAATTAAAATGTCTGAGATCTGATAGAGGTGGAGAATTTACTTCCAGTGAGTTTGATGCTTTCTATGAAAAATATGGCATAAAAAGACAGTTATCTGCTCCTAGGACTCCCCAGCAAAATGGAGTTGTGGAAAGAAAGAACCAGACCATTCAAGAAGCTTCCAGGACCATGATGATGGAAACAAATGTTCCTCAAGTTTATTGGAGAGAAGTTGTGAGTATTGTTGTCTACACTTTTAACCAGGTGTAGATCAAAGGCAATTCTGGTAAGACCCCTTATGAACTATGGTTTGGTCATCCTCCTACTGTGAGATATTTCAGTGTTTTTGGTAGTAAATGCTATATCAAAAGAAATGAGGATTTAGGCAAGTTTGATGCAAGAAGTGATGAGGGAATATTTTTGGGATACTCTACTCAAAGTAAGGCTTACCAGTGCTTTAACAAGAAGTTGAAAAAGATTCTTGAAAGTGCTAATGTTAGATTTGATGAGAGCAAGGATGGACATTCCAGGTTCTGTGAATATGATTCAGATGAAAATCAAAGTCAAGGAAGGCTAGTTCAAACTCAGACTTAGATTCAAATTGATCTGGAAACTCCAGGAACTCAAGAGAATACTACAAATGTTGAGAAACAAGCTCAAGAAACATAAGTTCAAGTAATTCCCAAAACCCCTAGGTATGTAAGGTTGAATCATCTTGAAGATCAGATCATAGTAGATAAGAGTAAAGGTGTTTGAACTAGGAGAAAAAATTCTGAAGATCAAGAGGAAATTTGTTTGATTTCAAAGATTGAACCTAAATCAGTAAGTGAAGCCTGCAATCATGAAAACTAGGTAAAAGCAATGGAAGAAGAATTGATGCAAATTGAAAAGAATCACACTTGGGATCTTGCTCCTAGACCTGAGTATAAAAATGTGATTGGAACCAAATGGGTCTTCCGAAACAAACCAAATGAAGATGGTGAAGTTGTCAGAAATAAAGCAAGGTTGGTATACAAAGGCTATTCTCAAGTGGAAGGAATTGATTTTGAAGAAACTTTTGCTCTAGTGGAAAGAATAGAAGCTGTCAAATTATTTCTTGCATTTAGTGCCTTCAGAGATTTTAAAGTTTATTAGATGGATGTGAAATCAACATTCCTAAATGGAGAATTAGAGGAAGAAGTTTACATCTAGCAACTAGAAGGATTTCAATTGTCTGATCAGAGAGATATGGTCTACAGACTATGAAAAGCATTGTATGGACTCAAACAAGCCCCAAGAGCCTAGTATGCAAGACTAGATAAGCATTTGCTTAATCTAGGATTTAGAAAAGGTACCGCTAATAGTAATCTTTACTTTAAGATTAATCATGATGACATCCTGATTGTTGAGGTCTTTGTTGATGATATCATTTTTGGTGGAAATGAATGTATGTTTAAAGCATTTGCTGATCAAATGAAAAGTGAATTTCAGATGTCAATATTTGGTGAGATAAATTTCTTCCTAGGTCTACATATTGTTCAGTCAGATAAAGGTATCTTTATATCTGAGTCCAAGTATGTGAAAAAATTGCTGAAGAAGTTTGGAATGGAAGATTCAAAGCTAGTAGGTACACCTATAGTAACCGGATGTAAGTTAAGCAAAGATGATGACTCCCATAAGGAAAATCAGAAAAGGTATAGATCAATGATTAGAGGATTACTCTATCTGACTCAGACTTGACCTGACATCATGAATGTTGTTGGACTTGTTGCTTGATTTCAAGCTGATCCAAAAGAATCCCATGTTGTGGCAGTCAAAAGAATATTCAGATTTCTCAAGGGGGCAATTGATTATGGATTGTGGTATCCAAAGGATAATGACTTCATGCTTCATGCATATACAGATACTGATTGGGCAGGAGATGTGGATGACATGAAAAGTACTAGTGGTGGTGCATTCTTCTTGGGAAGAAGATTGGTCTCTTGGATGAGAAACAAGAAAGAGGCAATATCTCTATCTACTGCGGAGGTGGATTATATAGCAGCAACAAAAAATTGTACTCAAGTTCTGTGTATGAAGCAAATGTTGAAGGACATCAAAATTGTGTTTGAGGAGCTAGTCAGAATCTTCTGTGATAATTCTAGTGCAATAAGCATCTCAAAGAATTCAGTTTTGCATTCAAAGACAAAACATATATCTATCGAGTTTCATTTCTTGAGAGAGAAGGTAAATGAGAATGAAGTCAAGTTGGAGTTTGTGTCTTCCAAAGATCAGATTGTAGATATCTTCACTAAGCCTCTTCCCAAGGATACTTTTGAGTATCTCAGAGAGAAGTTAGGGGTTATTACCCCTCCAGATCAGAACTAAGATGCACTAAGGTGCATCAGTCTGCTTGAATTCACAGTCATATCTTGTGATCTGGATTGATGTTAAGGAGATACTACTCAGGGGGAGTAGTCAGTATGCAAATGTTGGGATCAGTCTGAAACAAAAAGTGAGAAAAGATTGCAAATATGTGCCATTTGCCATTGATGTCAAAGGGGGAGAGAAGTTCATGTGAAAAACTAGTTGCTGATAAAAGGGGGAGTAGTGAAGAAAGTAATTGTAGAAGTGAGAAGAGAAAGGGGGAGAAGTTCTTGTCTTGATGGTTGAATTTAGTTTTTCACATCATATGTTGTCATCAATGACAAAGGCAGAGATTGTTGCAAATATGTGCCTAAGTGGTGTTGTCATTGATGTCAACATATCCTTGTTGCCATTGGTGTCAACTGTATCCTATTTTGTTGCCTATATAGAAGACCAGATTGTTGAGGATATTGAGAAAATTAATGGAGATCAATGTATGCGGACCATATGGCTATGTAGAGGTTTGTCTGAAGAAGCTCCAGTTAAGATTTGAGAGGTTCGCATTAAGATCTGAAGAAGTTATAGCCATCTGAGTAAAATCGGTTCTTGCATTATTCAGGAGAGATTGAGTGATAGGAAAGAGGTCCAGATTACTCTAGTAATGTAAAATGATGATCTACGGATCTAGAGGCATGTTTAGGAAGTCAGTGTGCATCATCCATTCAAGCAGTTCATGGTTTGGAGGTCCGCAAGCAATCTTTCTAGTGTGACAGTTATAGCAGATAGTGTTCTAAAGGTTAGCGGATGAAGATGCAAGTGATTCTGATGATTTGGAGTGCGGATGTTTTTATTGAATTCAATGTGCTTGTGGAGATCTCTAGAACATGTAGCTGATGTGTTGGAGGTCCACATTGAAGTTTGAGCTCGTTATTGAAGATTTTCCTTTTTAGTGATGATGTTCTTCCCAGTCTTGGTTGACCGAATAATCCTAGCGTGTTGTGGATGATCTAAGAGAATTCTATGGAGTGTAGCATGTTTATTGAGGAAGATTCAAGTCTCAATTGTGATTGGCCAACAGTGCATTAATCTGCGTCAAGTTTAGCTAACCTTGTCGTTCATTCCAAGTTTGATGAAGCTTATAAATACTTGTTGAAGAGTTGTTGAAAATCATCCTTGAGCAAAATGAATTAAATTCGAATAAAGGATCAAAAGTAGAGAAAAGAAGAAAAGGAGTGAGAGCAGTATAGAGTGAGCATTCAATGAAACTGAACCAAGAATGGAAAGATGCTAATTATCAGTTATTTCTTTCTATGTTAAACATAAATTACTTGTAGGTAGTGGGCCTCCTTTTAAGTAGTGAGCTCTGGGTAATGTGCCCGAAGGCGTGTGCCTTCTATTTTTCTAAAGTACTTTTAACAAGGTACAAATCTTTGTGGGTTAACCCCCATCATGGTTTTCCCTTAAACGGGTTTCCACATAAAAATCCTGGTGTTCTGTGTTCATTTGTTTCTGCTTATGTGTTGATGATTCATGCTTTAAATGTTTACATCATTAATTAGTTTTGTGTGATAAAGAAATAGTTTCAAGTGTTAAAGAAATGGGACAACTGATTCACCCCCCCTCTCAGTTATCCAGCCTAATTCCAACATTAACTTACAAGACAAAGAGAGAGGAAGACATCAATGATCTCTCTTAAACACGTATGTAAAAGTATGATAATGAAAAATATGAATCAAGATTTTAAGAATAAATCATTAGAGCACATGAACACATGAAGACAAATAAGAACCATGACACCTGATTTGATGAGTGGAAAACCCTCTAGGGGAAGAAAAACCACTCTAAAATGATTCACTAGCTTAATCAAAAACCTCAGTGGTTACAAACAGGTCTCACTGACCATACAAACCTCACTAGATACAAAGAGGTCTCACTAACCATACAAGACTCACTAGCTACAAAGAGGTCTCACTGACCATACAAGCCTCGCTGGCAAATACAATCACCATCATCAAAACATAAAGCTTAATGTGCAAGAAATGATTGTAAGTGAATCTGATTTGCACAATTACATAACATGTGATTCATCACTCACACAAAGATTCAAATATAATCACTACACAAAAAATACAATAACTTTCTTCCCTAAGTTTGTATATCCCTTTGCAATCATACTCAATTCAATCTGCATATTAGTCTCATGATCTCTGCACAATCAATTCACCTGATGCACAATCAATTGCATATTGTCTTCATACTTGACATGGTTCAATCTGTAAGTTTTTTTTGCATAGTGTCTTCATCCTTCCTGCAAAAGCATGATCTCATACATTACATACAAAAATCATCTAATTCATCTATATTTTCTCTTCAAAAGTATCTTCACAAAATGTCTTCATCACTGCATATTTCAGACCTTCAAAAATCATATTCCCAATGCACTTGCAAAAACATCATACAAAATAATGTCTTCAATGTATCATTTTTGTCTTCAATAATAATCACAATGAACCCACAAAAATTGACCTTTTATTTCTTACTTCTTTTCAATCACCTCCTAAAAAAAATTTCTTCAAAAACTACATATATACATGTTCTCAAAGAACTCATTTGTAGGAGAAAGGAAAAAAATAAAATCATAAAAACCCTTCACATTCCTCTTCTCTCTTCATTTTCCATCTCCATCTTCCATCACAAAAAAAAATTTCAATCTGTACAAAATCTCCTCAGAAAGAAAAGAACGTTATATGTCCATCTTCTCTGCTCCAAGAATAAATTCTTCACTCTGCTTTTATTTCTTTAATATTTGCCTCAAATAATAATAAGAAACTCTTCATATGCTATCTAAAAAAAACTTCTTGTTAGTCTTCTATGTCACGAATCAAGATGATAAAAATTAGAATAAATCTCCCAAAAATCAGTGCTTTTAGAAACACAACAATCTGCCTTAAAAACTATCTGAAAATTGTCTTTGAAAAAGCAAATCCTCTGCAGTCTAGTAGACATTATATCTAGAAGCACGTCAAACAGCAAGCACAGTGAGTGGAAGTCAAAGTTTAAATAGCATCCATTGATCTTTCATTTCATGCCCATCAAAGTTTAATCATAATCCATTGATCATGAAGTTGGCACCAATGCATATAAAAGGTGACTGATGCAGTTGATTTGACTAGGAGGAAGGGTCGGTTGCCCGACGGTGGTGACCTCCATAAGTTGCAACTTCAGTTGGATATAACCGCTGATTAGAAGTCACCACTTATTTAAAACAAAAATTGCATTTTAATATGGACAGGAAAAAGAGGGTTTTAAGACAATGATATAAATTAGGATTTATTAGAGTTGTAAACAACACACACCCTAACCTTAAGAAACTTCTCAAAAGTATGCAGGGCATAAAACATAGTGATGCAGATCTGCCAAGAATATAACTGTCATTCCTAAAAAAGCACTAAAGATGACATAATAGAGACAACTCTAACCCTTATAAGAATACCAAAAAGTCAAAACAATAAACTCTCTCCATATCATGAAGAAGTTGATCATGAAGATATGAACAATGATGGCTTGAAAAAACTATTCCACCTATTTTATGATGTAAACAAACTGCACCATGACTTGAACAAACCATTATCCTTCTTTTCCATCTTCTCAGGACTGACAAATCATGAATCAACCTCTTAATCAACCAATCTCCTAACAATGAAGTAACAAAGGATAAAGTGTGTGAACTCTGTGAGTATGTCACAAACCATAAGCCTTCTATGCAGACACGGTTCTTGAACATAATGAATAATACATCTAAAGACATATAAGCATCAAATCCATAATATTAACAAAGACATGGTGATCCTTATTGAAGACGTGATCAACATACTTATCCTGATTGATGATCCTGATTGAGTGAACAACACTATCCCATGTCATCACCCAACAACTTCATGTAACCTTTAAGAAGATCAATGAGGTCTCCTACACCCAACCATCATGACTAACATCAACTCCTTCAATGAACAATACACAAACTCCTTAATCATGACATGAAGCATTCTGATAACATCCTCTCCAAAACTTTTGTCTCTGCACACCAGCACTCAATATGATACCTTTTGCATGTATACCAAACCAAACTCAACACATCATGGCATAAGCTCCTGACAAAGTGAGATCGTAAAATTCTGATTACTAACTTGTCACCATTTTAAAATCAATGACAATTAACTTCCATTAATCTCCCCCTTTGCCATTGATGGCAAAACTACATGATGCATTTTCTTTTTCTCCCCCTTTTTGACATCTAATGACAAAGGCTATTATCTCCCCCTGTGAAAAATAACTCATATACAACATTAGCAAGAGATTAACGAACTATGCTGATATCAATCAACTACTTATTTATTTTTTGGATCACAGGCACCATTACTGACCTTGTTATCTATACCAACCAAGAAATGAGATACCACCTACCCAAATATTTGATACCACTAGTCTCCTTTGTCATTTGATGTCCTAAACTTATCCTGAAAGCACTGTCTTTGTACATATGCATATTGAACAACTTTTCAACTTGAGAGCAACAAGTCACCATGAAGCACACATCTGAAAACATAAATCCTGAAGCACAGGACCTCATCACAATACCACTTCTTGTCACAACACAAATATGAAGACAAAGATGAAAACTGACATCAATGAGATCCTCTGATAACTTCTTTTGACAAGATGAAGGCTAACATATCTCTGCTATCAAATACAAAATCTTGATGACATCACTTGTGGTTGCAAAACAAACTTTTCATGACACACAATTCTTTCACAATCATCAACCCTTTTTGACCTAAATGACAAATCTTCAAGATCTCCCAAAGCATAAAGTATGAAATATGATTATGATGGCATAAAAATTACTCCTTTGACATAACAAATATGAACTTGAACTTCATGCAAAGACATCATAAACACTTCAATAGCCATAAACACCAACATGAAGACTAGAATTCACAACTCATGATGACAAGATGACCACTCTAGAGATGACCTTGCCAAGACTTCCATGATAGTGTCAACAAGATGGAAAATCAACCTACAATAATCTACAACCAATCTACTTCTGCACACACTTCTTGACATGAAAAAGAATGAAGACCATCTTGATTAAGACCATCCTCCTATTCCTACACAAGACACTTTTTACAACACATTGTCAACTCTGATATACTACAATCAAGAACTGTTGCCTCTTGACTTTATTATTCAAATCAGCCCATCAAGACTACACATCAACAAACTAACTGCACCATCATGACAACTCAACCTTTGTAAGTATCAACATGATATGAACAAGATACAAATAGGATTAACTATAAACCAAGTCATGTGCATTGAATCCCTGAACATCTTATCAACATGAACCACTGATCTCCTGTATCATTGTCACACACTGAAGATCAACATAGTTATCAACACCATTAAGAACTTCATTTCACAAGACTGATATGAATAGCATCTTAGCGACCATTATCAGGCATGAATCCAAAAACATAATAAACAAAAATAAGATCATCATATTGACAAACATCAAATGATCTCCTCCCTAAAACTTCTTGGGGATAATTGATAGGACATGGACAACTCCCCCTAACTTCATGCCATATGTTATGCAACTGATGATGTGACTTGTGCAAGATGCACAAGTTTAGAATTTGTCTTCTCTTTGCTTTGTTTTATTCTCCAAACTTCTACATGTTCTTTCTTCTATTCAGGTTTCTTCTTCTAAACCTTTTCAGCCTCTTTCCTTTTCAAAATTTTCAAACCAGGTGATGTTATTCTTTCATACATTCTGCAACTATATGCTTTGTGACCAAGAGAATTACACTTGAAATACACAAGATTAGTATTCCTTATTGAAGCAAATTGACTTCTTCTACAATCACCTACTTTGTGTCCAAGATGATTATAGGTATAATAATAACCATTAAATGAATAATTATACATGTACATATATGCTTGTCTTACTGGAGCAGTTCTTCTAAAATTTCTTCTTTGATTGTGCATTTTTACAAATTCATCTTTGGTCTTCATTTCATATTCAACTTTCTTTTTGCCTTTAGGAGCAGTAGCATGATAACTCAGATTAATTTTCTTTCTAGGAGTCTCTCTAACTTTGGAACACTCTCCTTCTTCATAACCTAGACCAGTAGGGTCCTTATGATACTTTTGTTTGCCCAACATTTCATGTAACTTGTTTGTGCTTTCTTCAAACTCCTAATATTTCTTGGACAGAACCTTGAGACCTTCATAATCTTTTCTTAGATTGACAATTTCAGCCTCTAATTTCAGATTTTTAATTCTTTTAACCTCAAGGTCATACATTGTTACATCTATTATTCTCTTGGCCTCTTCAATCTCAGTCTTTAGGCTAATAATCAATTTGTCTAATTCATCAACTTGTGTCCTTAAATTCAAAATCTGATTTCTTGCCTCTTCAAGATCAAAAAATACTCTTTCAAAGTCTGAAAGTGCTTTGTCTTTAGAATATTTTTCTTGTTTTAGCTATAGCTCTAATCTATGATTCTCCTTTTTATATTTCTTAATCTCAATTAGAGCACATATGAGCTCTCCTTCAACATCAACCTCACATTCTTCTTCATCATACACCTAATCATAATCACTCATAACATGATCTTCTTCTTCTAAATCAGATTGTACCTCATCTTCTTTATGTTAATGACTTCCATCATTGTCACTCTTCTCAGATAACAAGTTGTCCTCACCTTCAAGTGCATCACCTTGATAGATTTTATCAATTCCTTCCACACATACTAAATTGTTTCACAATACATAACTTTACAAGAAACTTCATTAGATAAACCACACAGAATAGCCTTCTTTCCTATATGATTATATTCATAAGCCTCTTTGTTATTTGCAGTATTAGGTGATTGAGAGGAAATTAAATATACATTCTCAACAAACATCCATACACCATACCCTAAAGAGGATAGATAAACTTGCATTCCAATGCACTAAACAGAGAAATCTGAACCATCAAAGAAAGGAACTCTTGACTCAACTTTTAATTTAATACTTGATTCAACTTGTGAGACATTTCTATCAATAGATTCTATATCAAAATTTGAATTGATAAAGATGGTGCCTTTTGATCAATAGGAGACTTGACATTTTTCTTTTCTCTATTTCTTTTGCACTTACCCATGGTACTCCACACTCAGGACCTACCCAAGCCGATTAGACTTCAATAGGGAACTTATGCTCTGATACCACTTGTTGGAGTACAGAACAACACTAAGAGGGCGAGGTGAATCAGTGTTGCATAAACTTTCCAACTTATTGCACCTTTTAACTTACAAGACAAAGAGAGAGGAAGACATCAATGACCTCTTAAACACATGCAAAAGTATGATAGTAAAAAATATGAATCAGGAATTTAAGAACAAATCATTAGAGCACATGAACACATGAAGACAAACAAGAACCATGACACCTGATTTGATGAGTGGAAAATCTTCTAGGGGAAGAAAAACCACTTTGAAATGCTTCACTAGCTTAATCAAAAACCTCATTGGTTAGAAATAGGTCTCACTGACCACACAAGCCTCACTAGCTACAAAGAGGTCTCACTAACCATACAAGCCTCACTGGCTACAAAGAGGTCTCACTGACCATACAAGCCTTGCTAGAAAATACAATCACCATCACCAAAACATAAAGCTTAGTGTGCAAGATATGATTGTAAGTCAATCTGATTTGCACCATTACATAACCTATGATTCATCACTAACACAAAGATTCAAATACAATCACTACACAAAGAATACAATAACTTTCTTCCCTGAGTTTGCATATCCCTTTGCAATCATACTCAATTCAATCAGCGGGTCGTCCCACAATAATGGGTTACACTTTTTGGCCAAACTTGACATTGAAATCAACATTTTGTACTAAATCTTCACTTTCTAACACCTATTGCCTCTAAACTGTTAAGAATTTGAAGATGATGCGAACTAGTGATTTCTGAGATTTTCTTTGTAGATTCTAAATATATTTAATTAAAAATATTTGGAGTTAAATTGTAAATTTTTTTGCTTCTCCTTTGATAACTAGTTTTTAATAGTAAACAACATCTTTTTAAAGTGATGTGTATTCTGTAGCACATAACTTTTTTCTACAAAGGATAAAATTCTGATTCTTTTGAATTTAGATTGGTAACACTGATATATAGGGCATGCATTTGGTTTCATAATGTTTTGTTGAATATTTTTTTTAATTAAATTTTGAAGTCAAACCAATTGTAATTTATACATAGCCAGATTCCGTAAAACATAACTTTTTCTATATGTATCGAAATTCAATATTTTTTTGTTGAATAAAGGACATCAATACCTATGGCATAGATATTTTTAAGAATTTTTTTTCACTAATTTACTAATTTTCCATGTGTGTAGAATAGAGAACTTGATGTTCGGTGAAAAACCTACATTCATAAGAAATAAAAAAATAAATATATTAATCAAATTAAATATATTTAGAATTATACTTTTTGGGAAGCTTATAATAAGGACTACATACTTACAAAACATAAATTTTAAATGAATTCATTTGATCCCCCAAAAGGTAAATCAAAAGTGGCTTTTTATCAACATTTTGATAGGTGTAGAGGAAACTCCATTATAGGTATGGTTTAAAACTAGTGGGGTTATATCCAAGGGGGTTTGAATCTAAGGGGGTTTGATCAAACCCTCTTCAATTAAAATTCTTTAAACAAAACCTTTCAAGGATTAAATCATTATATTTTCTAAAATATGTGATTTCAGCAAAAATCAGGATGTCCCAAAGAGTGTAACCCATTATTATGGTAGCACCCCTGCATATTAGTCTCATGATCTCTGCACAATCAATTCACCTAATGCACAATCAATTGCATATTGTCTTCATACTTGACATGGTTCAATCTGTAAGTTTTCTTTGCATAGTGTCTTCATCCTGCTTGCAAAAACATGATCTCATACATCATACAAAAATCATCTGATTCATCTATATTTTCTCTTCAAAAGTATCTTCACAAAAATGTCTTCATCACTGCATATTTCAAACCTTCAAAAATCATATTCCCAATGCACCTGCAAAAACGTCATACAAAATAATGTCTTCAATGTATCATTTTTGTCTTCAACAATAATCACAATTAACCTGTAAAAATTGACCTTTTATTTCTTACTTATTTTCAATCACCTCCTTAAAAAAAAATCTTCAAAAACCGCATATATACGTGTTCTCAAAGAACTCATCTATATGAGAAAGAAAAATAAATAAAATCATAAAAACCCTTCACATTCCTCTTCTCTCTTCATTTCCCATCTCTCTCTTCCATCACAAAAAAAACTTTCAATCTGTACAAAATCTCCTCAGAAAGAAAAGAACATTATATGTCCATCTTCTCTACTCCAAGAATAAATTCTTCACTCTACTTGTATTTCTTTAATATCTGCCTCAAATAATAATAAGAAACTCTTCATATGCTATCTTAAAAAAAACTTCCTTCTTAGTCTTCTATGTCATGAATGGAGATGATAAAAAATAGAATAAATCTTCCAAAAATCAATGCTTTTAGAAACACAACAATCTACCTTAAAAACTATCTAAAAATAGTCTTTGAAAAGGCAAATCCTCTGCAGTCTAGTAGACATGACGGCTAGAAGCACGTCAACAGCAAGCACAGGAAGTGGAAGTCAAAGTTTAAATAACATCCATTGATCCTTCATTTTGTGCCCATCGAAGTTTAATCATAAGCCAGAGATCATGAAGTTGGCAACAACGCATATAGAAGGTGATTGATGCAGTCAGTTTGACTAGGAGGAAGGGTCGGTTGCCTGACGGTGGCGATCCCCATAAGTTGCAACTTAAGTTGTATATAACCGCTGATTAGAAGTCACCATTTATTTAAAACAAAAAGTGCATTTTAATATGGACGGGCAAAAGAGGGTTTTAAGACAATGATATAAATTAGGATTTATTAGAGTTTTAAACAACACGTACACCCTAACCTTAAGAAACATCTCAAAAGTACGCAGGGAATACAACACAATGATGCAGATCTGCCAAGAATACAACTCTATCATCCCTGAAGAAGCATTGAAGATGACATAATAGAGACAACTCTAACCCTTATAAGAACACCAAAGAGTCAAAACAATAAACTCTCTCTGGATATCATGAAGAAGTTGATCATGAAGATATGAACAATGATGGCCTGAATAAATTGTTCCACCTATTTCATGATGTAAACAAACTGCAGCATGACTTGAATAAACCATTATCCTTCTTTTCTATCTTCTCAGGACTGACAAATCATGAATTAACCTCTTAATCAACCAATCTCCTAACCATGAAGTAGCAAATGATAAAGTGTGTGAACTCTGTGAACATGTCACAAACCATAAGGCTTCTATGTAGACACAGTTCTTGAACATAATGAATAATACATCTAAAGACATATAAACATCAAATCCATAATATTAACAAAGACATGGTGATCCTTATTGAAGACATGATCAACATACTTATCCTGATTGATGATCCTGATTGAGTGAACAACACTATCCCATGTCATCACCCAACAAAGTTTCATGTAACCTTTAAGAAGATCAATGAGGTCTCCTACACCCAACCATCATGACTAACATCAAATCCTTCAATGAACAATTCACAAACTCCTTAACCATGACATGACTTGCATTCTGATAACATCCTCTACAAAACTTTTATGTCTCTGTACACCTGCACTCAAAATGATAACTTTTGCATGTATACCAAACCAAACTCGACACATCATGGCATAATCTCTCGACAAAGTGAGATCCTGAAATCCTGATTACTAACTTGTCACCTTTTTGACATCAATGACAATTAACTTCCATCAAAAGTATCATGTACAACCTTTCAACTCTTACATTTTTAATTTTAGATTTCCATGCAAAATAGTTATATGGTGGTAGAATTGGAATAGAAAAATATTCCATGATTAATCAAGAAAAATGGACAAAAATCAAGAGGAGTACAAGGAGAAACATAAGAAACCCCTATACAAATTCATTCAATAAATGATCATCCCAACACAATATGATCTAGGCAATTTATATCTAGTGCAAGGAAAATTACTACTTCAAAATATCACGAATTGGACTTGATCTCAATAATGTACAAATATCAAAAAGAGACCCAAAAATGAAAATATAGATTAAAATCAAATTAGAATAAACTAATAATACTAGTGTGTAAAACTCAAAAATTTATGCAATTTCAAAAAATACACCCATAAAGGAGCTTATATGACCCCAAGTAAGGCCCTAATATGTCCCCAAATTGGAACTATACAACAATACAGAGTTTACAATTTATCTAGAAAACCATGCATCAAAATAAAAGAAATTATGTACACCACCATAAATCATGTAGAAAAACAACCCAAATAAAAAATATTTGAGAAAAGGAGATTGTATGCTTAAGATATAGCCTCCCAAATAACACGTGCAAAAGGTAGAACTCAATTGACGCAGCCTCCTTCACTAGCAAAGTTTTTTTTTTTCACTAGCAAAGTTAACTATAGCGCTAAATTTGTAACCTCCACCACATTTAGTAGATTCTATAAAAATGATTTGAAAGTTAGAGAATTGACAAATAAAGAAAAAAGGGGACCTTTAGATCTAAATGAATTATGAAGTTTGGAATTAGCCACAAAATATGTTGCTAAAAATAGCTAAGTCTTGCTAGGTTTGGAGATCTGCTAAATCTGTCACCAAATGGTGGTCTCTATGTGAATATAGGAGACTATAAGCTATTTGAAGGAGTAGTAAACTAGGAAGCTCCACTAAAAATAGTAGATTTATTATTTATATAGTGAGGTCATAAAATTATAAGGTCATGTAGGCCTTTGATTTAAGGGGCCTATATACCTTATACAATGTTGTGATAGGCTTTAAAAAGCTTCTAATAGCCCCTAAATGGACCAAAGAGCTTATAAATTGCCATATCTTGGTATCAAAGATAGCCATGATATTTATAAGGCCCATGCCTATACAATGCCCCCAATTAAATATATAACCTACAATATCTGTAATACAAAGTTTATACTAGGATTAGTTTTATTATATTTTATTTTTAAATGAATGGAAGATATTTTTCAAATGTAGAATATAATTCACCTATGTAGGATACTTGAGTTAATGAGAAAAAGAAATGGATTCTACAATATCCATGGTACAATCTATATGGCCATGGAGGTGGAATTTTTCTAGAGGACCTAAGGCAAAGTGTTCTAATTTTAATGATTTAATAGTAAACCTATGATAGGGTCAATTTTATCACAAATGCTTTGAATGATGAGTGATCTAGAGATGCCCAATAGAAAAGCATTCCTTTAATCCATTGTATATCTAGCGTCATGTGTCTAATTTAGATGCAACAAAAGGGAAAACTAACAAATTTTTAGATACTTTGGACTTAACAGTATGTTCAAATTTACTCCATCAATCTCTAAAACAAACCTATAATATAAAGTCACAAATACAAACCCCCTAGAATCTAGTATTGTTATTGATTTTTTATGATTTTCTAGTTCACCATTCAATACAAGAGAACTGCATACTAAAGTTTTCAAGAAAATACCAGATCTACAACCTAGGTCTCTCAAAAAGACTGTCAAGAATCAATCTCACAAGCTCTTATACCATGTAAATTTGTCTATGGATAAAGCCAAACAAGATCAAGGAGCTCAATCAAAGCACAAAGAATACCAAAATGAGAGAAATATTATATTTTATCAAAGCATGCAAATATACATATGAGATTGCTATACAAGAGTACATTGAGGTGGGTATATTTAAGATACAACACCAAAAGATGTGAATGTACAACTAGTGTGGGATATATGAAATGTACTCACATGTTTGTAGAAAAACATCCACCAAAGAAGGAAAAGGCAAATCATGTGTACAAATGTAAACTACCTAAGTAGATATCTACCTAAGAAATCTTATCCCATTATATGTACAAAAATGCAACAAAATATTTAACTAAATGCAAGAAAATAAATATGCACCAATATAGTTAAACACTATTGCAAGATTAATTACTTGTGCAATGCATGATGCATTAGCCATTGAAAAATAATGAGATTCAAGTGTAAAATATGAAAAATGTGTAAAATTAAACAAAATAAAATGCATGATCATGGAAAGAGCTCGCTAGTGACTATAATTTTTTTCTAATAAAAAAAACTTTTGAAGTTGTGTCTACTTTCATAAGAGTATTTGAAAAATATTAAAAAGAGACTTGAGACAATATTCAAGTAGAATATTAAGGAAAGGAAAGAATATTTGATGTTGGAAAATATTTCTTTGTGGTACTATTGGACTATGAAGAATTGTGGAAAAAGTGTACTTGTGCTTTTTGAAAGCCCTCTAGTGTTTTGTAATGAAAAGAAACTAGGAAATAGTTAGGTAAGCCCTTATATAAAACAACAAAATACTCAAATCCATATAATGTTTGAAAATATGTAATGGAATGGACTATATAATTATCTCAACTACAAACTATTGTAGACTTTTGAAGTAAAATTAGAGAAAAGAAATTATCTATCAAGAATAGACAAATTTACAATCAACCTTCTTGTCTTAGGCCTCCTTAATATAATGTTGATGATTCTAGAATTGAACCAATAAGCTCCTAAAAATATTTTACTATAAAAAAATCTAAAATATTCAAATTAATCAAATGGGAACCAAAAAATACCCAAATTTTAAAAAATCAACAAAGAAGTTTATGATACCAATTGAACTAAATTCCTAGTGTGTGAAAGCATAATAGTGAGTTCTACCTTTGGCTCATCCTAATTTTGGTTTAAAATCAATTGTTCCATTGAGCCCTCTTAAACAGAACCCTCTAGCCATAAATTGAACCCCCAATGGAGTCTTCTTTACACCTATCAAAATGCTGATAAAAAATCAAATCCGCAATGAAGTCCTTTGTAGGCACCAATTTGTAAGTAACGACAATTTTAGATTTATAAAAAATATAATATGTATTATATTCTCTTAATATTATAATTTTTAATGTTATAATGAACTTATGTTACACTAAAAAATAACAAATTTTGTTAAAAGTCTAAAAAAATACACTATACTCAATATAGATTTCTATGTATACATATATGTACGTATGCACACACACACACACACACACACACACACACACACACACACACACACACACACACACACACACACACACACACATATAAAATTTTTTATTGGGTGACATTTTACCTTTATACATAACTTTCAATACAAATATAATCTATGAAAAATAATACAACTTATTAGTATAATTGATATAAATTAACATTTTTTTGTTAAAAGTTAGGGTTTTTAGCCTAGTCAGAGCCCATAAAGACCCTTACGGGGATCTCTTCTCACCACTTTATCATCGACACCACAACTGGGGGGTCTCAATCCCCAAGGCATTATTGCCAAGTTCAAGCCTGTCGACTCATTGGCCCAACAAAGGCCCACAACCTACAAGGCACATATCCTATGAGCATGCCAGCTTAGCAAAGGCACAAGGCTTGCCAACACCACAACTAGGGGGTCTCAATCCCTAAGGCATTATTGCCAAGTTCAAACCTGCCAGCTCATTGGCCCAACGAAGGCCCACAACGTATGAGGCACATATCCTATGAGCACGTTAGCTCAGCAAAGGCACAAGGCTTGTGAGCTCTTTGGCTTAGTGGAGGTTTGAACCTTGGTGGCCGCCACAACAACCGTGCAACTTGACCATCAAACCACACCCTTATCCGCAAATTGACATTTTTTTAAATAGTAATTAGATTTATTTGAAGATGGTAATATTTGAACTGCATCCCATACATCACATCTAACATCAATACAAGAAAATGTTCTCAGATAGTTAGTTAGAAGTTAGTTTGATTTGTTCTATTGCTTGAATCATTGATGGAAAGTGTTGATTTTTTCAACAACATTTTTTTTTTCAATTGACAATTTTTTAAATAGTAATTTTGGTGGCTTGTAAATATTAAAAAATAGAACACAATATTATAGAGAAATCTAGTCAGACTTATTTGAAGATGGTAATATTTGAACTGCATCCCATACATCACATCTAACATCAATACAAGAAATTGTTCTCAGATAGTTAGTTAGAAGTTAGTTTGATTTGTTCTATTGCTTGAATCATTGATGGAAAGTGTTAATTTTTTCAACAACAATTTTTTTTAATCTTGAAGTTCGTTCCTTTGGTCCAATCTCTATGATAACTTTAGAGTTTAACCAATATTCTGAATGCACATTTGATTGATTGTATTTATTAATTAATTGAAAATTAGAATATAACACCACTTCTTCAAAAACCCACTTATACCTTATTATTAATAACTCTTGGCATAAGCATAACTCCCCCTTCCATGAAACCTCTAATGTGATATCTAAGCAGACAATAGACTCTTTATCGTACTAAAATATAAAAATTGAACTGAATTAAAAGTTTTCAAATATTAGAACCAACATTTTAAATATATAACACACATAAGAGAGAGATTATAACATTTTAAATAAAATAAATATAAATTGACAATCTCAAATAAACCACTTATATATATGAAAATATTACACCTAACTTTATAAAAGAACTATTAACCTGAAGGAGGATATTTCCACATTCGATGAAAGTTTTAGTAGTTTCTTTGAAGGAGGATATTTACACATTCCATGAAAGTTTTAGTAGTTTCTTAGATTAAACTGTGTTTTTCTGAATTTAGTTGAGATCAAACGATCCATCTTCAGGACAATGAGAAGAGATTGAAAATAAATTATTGTTTAACATATCCACCAAAACTACTCACAATTCTCCTCAAAATAATCAACCCAAAACTTAAAAATTAAAAAAATATTTTATGAAAATATTAATAATAGTTTATTGATTAACGAAGAAGTCATCCCTGCGGGAAGAGATTTCAACATAACACGTAGGTGTTGAAATTATTCCATGTCACTTAAGAGAAGAAAGGCAATGAAATATTTTGCTGTTCCTCGGTATCTAAGCAGGACCCTGATTGAGAAGCGAATTCGAAAGATCATAAGTGAATTTGATAAGTTGAGAAAGAGTTTGAGCATCTCCTGCGACTTGATACCTGAACACCCTTTGCCATGGCACCTTGTTCAATAGATTCTGGCACCTGTATGGCTCGCTCTCGAAATTCTTCAAAGCATGCACGACTTGAGAAACTTGAGCTTTGTCTCCAGATAAGTCATACAATTTCTGTTCTGCAATTTGCGCCCGGAGTCTTATTGAATTGAAACTTCCAAGGCACTTCTCGTAAGGGGGGTTCCGTAATGCTAGCCCATGAACACGCTTGAACACATATTCGGCTTTATCCGCCAATTCTTTGGCTTTATTGTAGGCTTGCTGGGCCAAACTGTCTTCTGCACGTGTAAACAGAGTTCCAGGCCCATTCATTACTAAAACCAGGGCTATTGCAACTTTTAACAATAGATAACCCATCGTTTCTTCAAATTCAATCGCGACTTCATCTCTTCTGCTGTCTTATACTCGGTATCGGTAAACGAATATATATATTTTTTTCGCCCATAAATTGAGTATTATATAGTTAACTTTCTTTGTAACTGACAATGCTTTAGTGGTACAAAATTTATTACATATAACTTTTTTTAAAAATTTTTGTTTGGTAGAATCACAAACATTTATTATCAAACAAATATTTGTTACAGGGTGACAGTAATCCATTTTTAGCATTTTCTACCATTTGTCTTTATATGCTCTCTTAGATATATTAGAAATACATTTACAGATATTTACAGATATTTGGTTGGATAAAGTATTAGAAAATCAGTTAAATGATAGTATAGATATATTAAATGCATTTATCTAAAAGAAATTTAGAATTAAGTTTAGAGTTCCTATATTAAATTTGTGTTGTTAAGAAAAATATATAGGCAGGTTTTTGGAGTTTTTAATTTTTATACAGATGTATTTAAAGATATTTATATTAATAAATATTAAATTCTCATAAAGTAAATCTAAAATAAAATTTAAATTATTTTCAATTTTGATATCCATAGTTAGTAATCAATTGTTTGTCAACATTATGCCATTGCAATAGTAACCACTAAGTCACATGCTCGAAGCTTATCTATGTAGGAGAACTTCCTAAGTAAACTCTTACCTATGCAATTTATCTTATTGTTCATAATAATGCTAGGATAACAAACCAAATCCATAAATAAAATATAGCAATGGAACTAAGAATGATGCCAATTCAACCAAGCATATGAATATTTTTACATCCTACCTTAAAAGTGTGATCTCCCTATTAGGCCAATACATCTAGTTGTGTTTGGTCTCTATTCTATTACAGAATAGTTTTGTGCATTCATTACAAATTTGGGATTGCGAATTTAGAAGTTCAATAAATGTCTTAAAATACTAGCACATAACATCAAATCACACAAGTTTGTATTTGGTTGGCTTCTAATGAGAAAGGTAAATGGGGTCCATTGGCCAAATTTAAATCTCTAAATTTTATTTAGGGTCACACAAGTTTGCACTCCCATACACATCCTTACAACCATGATCCCATCTTGGATTAGCTCAATTGCAAGATCAAAGTGCATAATGACTAGATGATCATAAATGTGTGCATAGAAGTGATAATTAGATTGATACATTGAATGTATGGGGATATGTACATAGGCATAAAATATGACTATATGCATATGAATGTGTGCAAAGAAGAATAGACAATAGCTAGGTAAATGTATCCAACCTTGTACAAGATTGTGCCACTTATCACCATCTACATGTACAAAGACATTTCCCCAAAATGTGAACAAAATTAAAATGTGAAATGATATGGTTATGCAAATTTAACCATTACATTTTTCTACCACTTTGAGGTGCATTTAAATCCTAAAAAATAATGCATCACAAGGTATGTAGCACTCAAAAAAATACATGTACACAAAAGTAAGTATTAAGACAATCAAAGGATATGACCCATGAAATCCATATAAACTAATGGAACCTACAAGATGTGATCATGTCTAGACACACCTATAACGTGTGTTATCTAATGAAGGCCTATAGGATAGAGAAAAAATATTCTATGATTAGCTTCCACATCACAAGTAAAAATCAAATACAAAATAGGAACATTAGTGAGCATTGTATGCCACTAATTGATTTCAAAAATGGCTTGAAGGAATTGGCAAAGGGAGATTATGCATGATAGTAAATTTTATCCAAAAATAAGCATGTGAGTACATCATCATATAACATATGAGAAATAACAAATACATCATTAAAATATCATTTACAAACATATGAATAATGAATCTCGATAAGTATTAATGGACTAGAGGTTTGATCATGTGTAAGATATGAATGTTGCCTACATCATGGGCAAGGTAATTGTGATGTGGCCCTCAATGGCCAAGAGCACTCATATAGAATGATGACATATCCATAATTGTGATGGAACCAAATGAAAGGTGATCACTCAAGATAAATCATACTAGCAATGATCAATGATGATAAAAATGATGCCAATAGGAATAAGCCACACCAATGTTGATCAATACGGATAAACCATACCAAATGCGACGAATGGAGATACACCATACCAATGCTGATCAATGGAGACAAACCATATTGATGGTGGTTAATCTAATCAACAACAATTTTTTTTATCTTGAAGTCTATTCCTTTAGTCCAATCTCTATCATAACTTTAGAGTTTAACCAACATTCTGAATACACATTTGATTGATTGATATAACACCACTTCTTCAAAAACACTCACTTATACCTTATTATTAATAAAAGTTTTCAAATACTAGAACAAACATTTTAAATATATAACACACATACAAATAAAATAAGAGAGAGTTTATAACATTTTAAATAAATTAAATATAAATTGACAATCTCAAATAAACCATTTGTATATATGAAAATATTATACCAAACCTTAAAATAGAACTATTAATAGGAAGTAGGATATTTCCAAAGTCCATGAAAGTTTTAATACTTTTCTGGATTAAACTATGTTTTTCTAAATTTAGTATGGATTTTTGGGATCAAACTATATGATCCATCTTCAAGACAATGAAAAGAGATTGAAAATAAATTTTATCAAAATAATCAATCCAAATAAAATTTAAAAATAAAAAATAAAAAATATTAATGTTATTCTATTGATTAAAAAAAAAACATCCCTGTGTGAAGAGATTTCAACATAACACGTAGGTGTTGAAATTATTCCATGTCACTTAACTCAAGAAAGGCAATGAAATATTTTCCTGTTCCTCAGTATCTAAGCATGACCATGCTGGAGAAGCTGTTTCGTAAGATCTAAAGTGCACTTGATAAGTTCAGCAAGTGTTTGAGCAACTCCTCCGATTTGATAGATGAGGTGTTTTTTCCATGGTACCTCACTCAATTGATTCTGTAACCTGTATGGCTCATTCTCCATATTCTCCAGATCCTGCACATCTCGAGAAACTTCTTTGTTTCCAAGTAAACCTCTCAAATTCTGTTCTACCATATTTGCCCAATTTTTTATAAAAATGAAACTTAGAATGCACTTCTCGGAAGGGGGGTTCCGGAAGCTTAGCCCTTCAACACAACTTAACACATATACAGCTGTATCGTCTAGTTCTTTGGCTTTATTGTAGGCTTGTTGTGCCAAACTATCTTCGTTTGTTCCAACATTGCCCATAAACACAGCCCCAGGCCCATTCATTACTAAAACCAGGGCTTTTGCAACTTTTAAGACTAGATAACCCATCGTTTCTTCACATACAATCACAAGTTTCTCTCCCCTGCTATTTTATACTCCTATTACTGCAAACACACGTTTCCCTCTAATCATATATCTACCCGTGAATTTTGCTATGATCATGTCTCATCACCTTTTCCCTTTTTTTAGGTTTTGGACTAACACATACATTTGTTGGTTACAAGATGATTTTACATGGCTAACGCAATCTTGTTGTTGGTTGCACGATTTCCTAACTATGTGGTTTTACAGGATCATAGACTGGGGACTTCACCCTCTTGTTCGGAGATGATCTACATCCTCTACAGTATTCTTTTTATCCTCTACAATATCCTTTTTGATATCCTTTTTACAAATGTTTACTTTCCTGTATTTTAACTTGCATATGCACAGTGTCATATGACCGCTAAAGTGGGGGCTAAATATTATGTCATAAATTGTGTTCCTTGGTTGTGCAAGAACAATTTCACTATGTTTAGCACATTCCTTTAGTGATCTCTAGCCTAGTCCATTTTTAGGTTTACCCTAAAGTCCTGATTTGACCCTGAATTCATGGAAATGTTGTAATTATGGTTAAAGTTTGGTCATGACCTAGAAACTAATTTGAAATTTGGAGTTATCTCTGCATTAAATGTGGGCTTGTAACTTAATTTGTCCAAAGGGCCTAGGGTGCCCAGTGCCCTGGTCCCTCCCAAGTTTTTCGGGATGCAAATTAAGTCTATAGGTCAGGTTTTATGTTGGTTAAGCTGACCCTAAACTCAAATTTGGCTTTTAGTGTGTGTTGTCGGCTCTTTAATTTAAATTATTCATTTCTAAGTCCTTGTATATAAACAATTGACTTCCTCATTTGAAACAAGGAGATTTCAATGGACATTTTGGAATACACTCTCTCTATGCAATATTATGCTCTTGAATTACTACAGGTTGCTTTTGATCAAGTTGAAGGACTTTGCTCTTGGAAGGATTTTGTGAAGGATAGGAAGTGAGATCTTGACTCTATCTAGCCATTCCTAGGTTGAAGCACTTTGCATGATTGGGAGAATGTTGGAACCAACAACTAGAGCTTGGCTTGAGAACCCTCCTAGGGTATGGTTGCATCCCCTTCTTATTCAATAAAACTTTGATGAATCCTCATCCTTGAGGTGAAGTTGTATGTTTCCTTGAGTGAAGCATCTCTTTTATCATCCTATCTTATTTGCTTGAGTCATCTAGGGTTAGGGTTTTATATATTTGATTAGATCTTGCATGTTATTACTCACACTTTGGGTTTCTGAGCACACACAACATCTTGTTCTAATCTTGGCTATTTGTGAGGTAGGAATACCAAAACGGAAGCTTGACTAAGGCAAGTTCCTTTATATCCACAAAACATTTTTCCTTGTTTTGTGTGTGCAGGTTCATTTAACGGGTTTCAGAAGACACCAACTAGAGAGAAGAGTGATATTGTAGGTACAGATTGGGCGAAGTTTAGACTTCCAAAAAAACTCTACTTTAGGTCTAGGGTGCCTAGTGCCCTGGTACCTCCTAGTTTTTAGCTCCAAGTTATGATTTTGCAATATCTTTTTATCTCATCTATCTTTTTATAATTCTTATATCTATTTCTAATAGTCATTTATTAGTAGATCTTTCTCAATAAGGATTTCATGCTTTCGCCACTCCTTTATACAACAAAGGAACAAAACCCCTGTAGTTTGGCTATCCTTCAAAGGTAGAAGCCAAACTCGGTTTGTGTTTCAATGTTGATAGAAGATGGATTGATCTAGTTTAACCTATTAAGCTAACTCTCCCTTTTCCATCTAACAATAACTTTCACTAAAAATAATTTTTTTCATGATTTATTGGAATTAGACCATTAACTCTACTATCTAGTGCATGGATTTTTTTGGTTTTTTTAATCAAATATGTTATTTATTGTTCATTTTTGAATTAGTACTAATAATATATATATATATATATATATTCATTCAAATAAGGACATCTATGTATAGTGTAGTACATTTTTTATAGATTTTTCTAACATTTTTTGTTATTTTTCCTAGTGTCTTGAATACAAGTCATTGTTTTTCATAATAGACCTACATCCATTATGAATTTTTTTAAAAAAATAATATTAAATAAAACATACTACATATTATAATTTTTGGAAAGTTAATACTAAGGGCTAGACACTTACAAAATGAAGTTTCCAAATGACTTCATTTGATCCCTCAAAAAGTGAAGAAAAAATAGTTTTTTGTCAGCATTTTGATAGGTAAGGAGGAGACTTCATTGAGAATTTGATTTACTCCTAAGGGGTTCTATTCAAAGGGATTTGATCTAAGGGGGTTTGATCTAACCTCCTCCAATCAAAACCCCTTAGATGGAACACATCTAGGATTAAATCATTAATTTTTCTAAAAAATATGTGCTAAGCACTATTCTAAAGCCAATTTAATATGGAAAATAAAATGGAGTACTAAACCCCCTTAGATCAAATCCCCTTAGATAGGACCCCTTAGGATTAAATCATTATTTTTTCTAAAAGATATGTGCTAAGGTAATGTTCTAAAGGCAATTTAATATGGAAAAGAAATGGAGTACTAACTAGTTGTACATTCTACAAATTTAAGCACTACAAATTTTTTCCACATAAGTCTTTTATGACAAACATATCTTCATGTTCTTTGTCTCTATGTATCCTCATTCTAAGAATCTCATTTGGACCTCCTAAGTCATTCATTTCAAACTCCCTAGAAATCTAATCTTTTAACCAGACAATTCTATGCATGTTGGGACCTTCTACCAACATATCATCAGCATACAAAAGCAAAATAATAAAATTGCCATCTTCATACCTTTGAAAATAGGCACAATGATCAACCTCACATCTACTAAAACCCAAGCTCATCATGAAGGAATCAAACCACTTGTACCAACACCTTGGCACCTGTTCCAAACCATATAATGATTTGTTCAACCTGCAAACTAGATTCTCTTTGTATTTTTCTTGAAAACCTTATGATTTCTACATGTAAATTTTATCAAAAAGGTTAACATGCAAGAAGATTGTTTTTGCATCTAATTGTTCTAACTCTAAATCAAGACTAGAAAAAAGAGATAAAATGACTCTAACTATACTTAACCATATAACAGGTGAAAATATTTTATCAAAATCAATACCAAATTTTGTGCATACCCCTTGGCTACCAACCAAGCTTTATACCACTCCATGTTATCATTTATATCCCTTTTAGATTTGAAGACCCACTTATTCCTATAGCTATTCTCCCCTTAGGCAATGGGACAAGATCCCATGTTTTATTTTTATGTATAGCTCTCATCTCCTTCTCCATGGTTTCTATCCATTTGTTTGCATCTTCATCTTTACAAGCCTCTTGATATGAGCTATGCTCACCAATAGTAATAACTAATGCAAAAATTGAATTACAAGTAGGAGAGTACCTTTCTAGTGGTTTGGATACTCTAGTGGATCTACTTACAAGGGGTGATGTGTCACCTTGCATCTCATTTGGTTGTTGTTCATCCTCATCATATGACTGGTTTTTATCATTATCTTGTTGATTTTTCATGAATAGGTGGTTGATTTTCATCTAGCACCTCCATATCAACATCATACATTTCTACCTCTATTGGAACACCTGCTATCCATTGTTATCATTTACTTCTTTGCACTATTTTTTCATTAAAATAAACATCTTGAGTAATTATAATCTTGCGGACAATAATATCCCACAACCTGTACCACTTTGTACCTTCTACATAGCCAAGAAAACTACATACACGGACTTCACCTCCATCTTATTTATATCCTCTTTAGGAATATGAGCATAAGAATCAAAACCAAAAACATGAAGAACAAAATAATTGACATGTTTACTTGTCCATACTTCTTTAGCAATTTTATGATCTAGAGCTATAGTGGGTGATATATTGATCAAGAAATAGGTTGTACTAATAACATCAACCTAAAATTTATGCTCAAATCTTTTAGTGCTCAACATACATTTAGCACACTCCATGATTGTACTATTCATGTGTTCAACGTCACCGTTTTGTTTTTGTGTTCTACGAACTATCAATTGCCTTGCAATGCCATGCTCACTATAAAACTAATTAAACTCACCTAAACAAAATTCCCCTTCATAGTTTTTTCTTAGACATTTTATTGTCCTACCCTTCTATTTCTCTACCAAAGCTTTAAACTTCTTAAAATAGGAAAATACATCAAATTTCTTCTTGAGAAGATAATTTGATGCCTTTCAGGAATAATCATCTATAAATGATACAAAATATGATGAACCCCCAATAGATATAATAGCTGCTTTATAACTTTTTTACTTCAAGTACTGCAACTAGAAAAACTCAATCTATTCTATTTTCCAAACAAACAATGCTCACAAAAATTCAAATCTCTATATTTGGCACCTAGGAGAAGGATTCTATCTAGTAGTACCTTGAGACCATGCTCACTCATGCAGCCTAACCATTGATGCCAAGTTGATAAATAGTTCATATCTACATCTTACACCATTGTAGCATCTCCACTACAAGTTTCTCCAACTATCATGCATAGATTGCCAATCTTTTCTCCCTTTAGTGCTACCAATGCTCCCTTTGTTACCTTGAGACAACTATTTTCACCACTAGATTAGTAACCTTGTTCATCAAATACTCCTAGTGATGACACATTTTTGTTCAATCCTGGTACATGTCTAACATGTTGAAAAGTCCTTACTATCCCATCAAACATCTACATTCTGACCTCTCCTTCACTAGTGGCTTCACATAGGTTGTCATTTCCCATGTAAATCATACCTATATCACATGACCGGTAAGAATAAAACTAGTCCTTGTGAGAAGTCATGTGAAAAGATGTTCTAGAATCAATAATCCAAGCATGCTACAATAAACCTCTTATATTAGTAGACAAACCTCTCCATTGTCCAATGGTGCTTCATCTTCTAATTTATTTGCCTCTGATGGAAATGATCTAGGAATTTCTTTGTTTTCTTTTGGAACACTGCAATCCTTTATGACATGCCCTATTTTTCCACAATTCCAACTCTTGACTCTTTTCGACCCCTTAGAATTGGACCTAGTGTGTCCATGCTTTGTTTTATCTCTTTCCAGAGTTCTTCCCCTTGCAACTAGGGATTTATTAGAACTCCCTTGAGATGTCTTCTACCTTGAATATTTAAAAATTAATACATGGCTACTGCACCTTCAAAGACAATTTCCCCTTCGATGTTGAGTTACTAAGCGCCATTAGTAACTAGTTGATCCCAAGTTTTAGGCATAGAGAACAATAGTATAGCCAACTTATCCTCTTCTTTGATTATCATATCCATTGAATCCAACTTGCTTATTAGTGTGTTTAAATTATTGAGATGATATGTGACTAATGAACTATCATGCATTCTCAAATTATATAGCTACTGGCATAATAAAAATTTGTTTGTCAATGGTCACTTCATTTCTTAAATCTTTTTGAGCTTCATCCACAAGTCATGTGACTTTTTCTCCTCCACAACATTGAATAAAACTAAATCAGCTAGATATAACTGAATTATAGCTCTAGCCATGTCATCCTTTTCATCACATTCCTATTGCTTCATGGCTACAAGTTTTGATGTAAGCTACCCCTTTGAGCACCAAGGCACATCCATCCTTCACCAATAAGGCTTGAACCTTTAGTTTCCATAGAGAAAAATTACAACCATCAAAGTTTTGAACCTAAAATCTTGTAACCATGCTTCCTATCATTACTTCTCACAATGATGAAACGCAAAAAGAAAATAATTTTTGCACAAAACCTTCAACTCTAATACCAACTATTATGAAAATATATAGTGTAAAAATAAAAATTAACATAGTGAAAACGATAAATCGCACAAAATAACACAACACACAAATTTACGTGGTTTATTTGGAACATAACTAGGTTTCCATGTAAATTTTTGTGGTGTTATTTTGTGTGATTTATTGTTTTTCATTGTGTTAATTTTTATTTTTGCACTGTATATTTTCATAATAGCTATGTCCCATATTCTATGCTAAAGTTAGCATTTTCTGATAAGCTTGTGAGAGGCTTCCAATCATATGGAAGACTACCAAAATAATCCACAATTTTTTGTCCCTTTATATTGGTAGCATCCGTTATATTCTCTTATCCATGGAAAACTCAATATTTGTAATGTTGTGCAAATTGTAAGGAAATGAGACCATCTCAGAACGAACATATGAGAATAGTAGTGTCTTCGTAGGTTTAAATTTCTTTAGATTTCCTCAAAAACATGCACAACTATGCCACAAAGTGGAATCAAACATAGTTCATTTCCCACATTAACCCTCATAAGGAAGTAAATGCAATTTAGAAATAAACTAATTTCGGCAACAATTATTAAACAGATTCAATAAGCAAAAACACAAAACATGAAAGACAAATAAGAGAACAAGAACACAAAGGTTTACATGGGGAAAACCCTTACGGGTAAAAAACCCCACACTCTAAAAGCTCAGACCCATTGTATTATTCAGCAACAAAAGAATACAATTACAATACAACTGCAAGCTCTAAGCCTTTTCATAGAGACTTTACATCTTGTTCAATATGGAGAACACCTGGCAGTATATACTCTCACTCCTTAATCGAACCAATGCATTTTAACATTATAGCATTATAGCCCCATTCAATAGACATTCGAATAACCAACTGTTTTACATTCTAGGCTATACCAAAAACCTAATAGTTTCAGTTCATGTAGGATAACGGTCACAGTTTAGTTTAACTATCAATGCCATGTTGAACCATTGAGGAGACATGAGTCATGCTCTCCCCAAGCTTCCAACAATACACCAATGACCTCATTACATGCCAAGTCACCATTCGAACAACACTTTAATTATTATCTGCTAATACCTGCTCTCCCTTAGATTCTAGTCGGGACCCACCACAATGGGCATGGGCCAATAGGCGCTATAGGATCAAGTAGATCATAGTCATTACTGCTTTGCATAGTACAACTACCGACTGGTCTCCACCGCCAATGTGGTAGCCATGTTGTCATCGTATAGGACCATGTCAATCAGTTGACATCACTACCTACTCTCTCGCTAGGTACAGAACAGGTCCTACCAACATTTAGTGGGTTAGCGAGTTAAAAGTACAAAGCTGTGTTACACTTTCAGTCGACTTATCAGCACAAGTGAATTTAAGTATTTCTAACTAAAAATCAATTTTGGTCAAACATATGATCTTGTAAGATTCATTCTAGCTAAGTTAGATATGTCCACAACTTTTCCAACTAAAATTGTTGGCTAAACGAATATCTATCACGACTATGAGGCCAATTTACCAAAAAAATAAATTATTTGAAAAACTTGATATTTCAACAACTTCTACTCATGGAAATAACATTTTTTTAAAAATATAAAAATACCCTTTTGTAGATCTATAAGTTTAGTTTTCAAAAATATATATATTTTAATAGTTTAATTATTATTTATATTTTTCTTTCTATTTTTACTAAAAGTAGGTTATCAGCACAAAACATTAAGTCAATTACCATGTCAAGGAAAAATAGTAAAACGTATTAAAAAAAATGAAAAAATACGATGCACTAGATAAAAGAATCTATATCAAGATGGTATAATTTTTTTCTATTTTAGATAAATAGTTAATATGAAAGTTGACGTCGAATGAAATAACTACATTTTAATACATGCACATTTTATTATGTATTTAAAAATATATATTTATCAAAATTGGAAAAATATATATCTATAGACTAAAGTTTCAAATTATAAATACACACAAAAAAATTGAAGAAAAAAAATAAATTTTACTATATAAAGATTGACGTCTCATGTAGCTTCATTTTTCAACATTTTATCAGCAACTAAATTATAGTATCAATTTATTAAAAACTATATTCAAATAATTTTTAAATTTTTTTCAAAAAATACAAACATAAAATATACTAAAAAAATAAATATTTTATTAGTTTACATCATTTCAAAATTCAAAACATATATGTCACTTTTTAGTGATTCAAGTTTAAAAGTTGGATCAGGGTTGGCCATTTCCTTTATAAAAGTGTGACATAGCTTTCGACTTTTACCTGGCGGGCGTTGCTTGGTATCCTCCCCTTCAAAGTCACTAAGTCACTGAAAACCCAAACTTTAGAACCTCTTGTCAGAGGTTACAAAGTTCTGAAAACTCATGACTCGCCGACAACAAAGAGAACCTCAAAGTTGCTAAGTCAGGAGGTTATGAAACTTTAGAACCCCATAAATTAGGTTTGGAAAACTTGGAACCCCGCAACTTAGGTAACAAACTATTTCCCGCCGAAATTTAAAAGTCAGGCTGATGAAGGATTAAATCATAACAAGCAAGGAGAAGATCAAGCCAATAAATTTGAGTCACATTTTCCAACATGCTCCCACTTGACGAAGAACTCATTGGCTCCTTACAACACTAGAAGTTATGAAATATCAGGATGTTCACCATATCATACAACAGTTCTAGCCATCCTCCATAGGAAAGGAACAAGCCATGGTGTACCTACAATAGTCCTAAATCAAGACACTTGCAATAGATCTAATGGATAGCAAAGGATACAAAATATTGCCACCACTCCAATGTGCTCACAAGCTATACAAAAGCATCAAGAACATCAAACTTCAAAGCTTCAACCTGAACACAACCATGAAGTTATCCTCTAGAAACAAGATAGAATGTATCAGCTAGAACAAACAACCAGAGAATTGACTGCTTCCATCCAATTGAACAAAAAACCCACTTGACTGAAAATAGCACACAACTAGTGCTAAAACATCTAGCCAATCCATATCTCTAAGGTATCATAAAACATAGAAGACTAATGCCATAAACATAGCCAACCCATCAACTACAAATACAAGCTCCATGTGTCAACCAGTCAAAGAAGACCAAACACATCCAGGAACTCCCATTGCATGGGTAATGCAAATTTGAAAAAGATCAAGGCATACCAAGTCTACCAATATCACCAAATAGAAAGTGTAAACAACAACATGTAGTACCAAGGAAGCATCCACAATGATATGCAAAACTTGTAAAACAAATAACCTGCAAGAACAACTCTCACCACAAGTCTCCATAGCTCTCCCAAGTTCTCCACACCTAGCAAAGGAAAGAGATAAAGGAATCGCCATGTCATCACCCAAGAACATAAGTGAAAACACATGACCACAAGCTAGTGATCACAATAGCTCCAAAAAAACCTCAAACCAATGTAATGTGAAACCAACTATCCAGGAAGACAACTGAGACAAAGAAACCATCATATACCTATAGAAAATCCTCCTACATGTACACCTTCTAAGAGCTAGCTATGTCAAGTATGATCTCCTCCATAAAACCCCAAAGAGAACAACATAACAACAGCCAAAGTTGTTCAATCTCAATATATCAAATATAAAATATGTATCATGTAACTACATGGATGTAAGCTTCTCAAACAAGATTAAACTACTCCATTTCCCATTTCAATAAATTAGCCCATAACCTATCTCCTAATATTCCTCATCAATGAATGATATCTTAAACTCAAATGCACAAGGAGATAACTATTCCAAGCATCCCTCAAATGAATCCTCTAGAACTATCTACATAGCTCAAGATCCATATCTCTGAAAGATAAAGCATATAGACTCATGCTAAACCATCCTCAAATGAGTCTCCATAATCAATGACCATGAATCAACTTAATCCCATGAGAACCAAAGCAAGAAACATAACAAATCTGAAAGATATAATGGGCAAATAACTTTCAAATAATAAATTGTTGAATAGACCAAGAGTGGGGAATGAGAATGCTCCTCTAGGATATGCAAGCCATCACAACTCCTCCAAAAACAATCTCCTCATAGGTCTCTGTTGAACTCATGTCCAACCCTAGTGTAGGCTCTTCAAATTTTCTGTTGAAATCTCATCAAGAGTAACCATCTCAACATCACTTCTCTCATCTTAAGAGAAATACAGCCTCACCTCATTCTCCATGTATCCATGAGCACCTACAAAAAATCATCTCATGCTAAACTCCAAATGCATGATTGCACCATAATGAAGTTCTCAAGCATATGACCAATGCACTCAAAACATAGAGAATCACTAGACCACTATCAAAGCTCCAATTATCTAAATCAGAAACTTTTCATGACATCATGATCTTACCATCCCCCTTAGGAGATTCCATGCTCCAAGTGAACACAACATGGTCTCAAGAGCAATGTATCATGCCAAAACTCTAATGCATAAACAAGAGTATATCATGACATAAAACAAACAAACTCTAAACTAACATCACCTGTCAAGCACCACTGACATCTCAACCAAAGACTCCAAGAGTCATCCATGGGTCCAAGATTTTACACATCTTCAATATCATGAAGATGACCCATCTCCAAATAGTGTCCATGCAAATGCAAAAAAACCCTTCTACAACAATAGGATCTAAGTTCTCCTCCTTATAACATCTACAACACTAAAGAAGATCATCCATCACCAAGTGATGAATCCACATCACCACCAAAGCTCCAACTAAAACTATCATACCAAGCTTATCAAGGCGTCGTGATAACCATCCTCTCTATGAAGATAATCCATGGCTCTAACATAATCAAAATATTTCACCTATAATATCAGCAGTACAAAAGAATAAAGAAGAACCAAGATCTCCAAGACAAGAAGATAAAAACATCACTATCAAAAGCTCACACTATATCGTGTAACTAAGCTATCCATGACAAAGTGATAAACATGCTACAAGTTCCAATAACCAACTATCCAGCCACTCTATATCATCCATCCTCTCAACCCAATGCAACATACCAATGCACAAGTGACTAGAAACAAGGCTAGCTAACAAGTATGCATAAACACTGAATCAAACTGTTGGATAAAGACAGTCCACATCCAAGTCATCCCACTATAGCTTAATAGGTGATCCGTCCACAAAACTACATAACTAGTAGATCCAAAACATGAAACATGCAAACTCATTATCACATTAGTAACCTGTAAATTGAGGTAACAAGAAGATAACATGTAGACAACATGACTTAGACATCAAATCAACCACAGATCTGATCTGCCAAACTAGTCCACATATGAGTTATCCTAGTCAAGGAACCTGTCAAGCAAATAATTTAGAGATTATGAGTGACAAATCACATACCAACATTTCTACATCAAGAAAACTACAAACCTCCTCATACCATGCACAAAGCATACATGCAAAACTACAACTATCTCATCCAGCAACACTCCAAAGGCCAGGATCTAGAAAATAGCTTAGCAGCAGCTCCACAAAACCACAAGTTTCTCTTGTCCGTGTAAAACCTACAAAACTAGTGTGTTCGAGAACACCCATCCACGTCCATATCCACTTGACATCTGGACGAATCAAAAGTTTGAATCAATAACACCATAATAGTTAAACAAAAATAATGGATTATCACGAATATGCATAACCATAGGTTTTAGGAAAAAAACTATAAAAGCCTCAAATCCAAAGAACACGAATCTGAGATCATGCAAGTATAAAACATCCTTAAAAGGAAACAGTAGTTCAATCCAACTTTAGGCCCACTTGTAGGCCAACTTTACAACCACCAACATGCACATGCATCTGAGAGAGTTTGGCTATTACAGTAGCTTTCAGATCATCCAATGATCAGCTTCATAACTTATATGCAATAGAGGTATACAAAAACAATGTCTTCCAAAACTAGGAACAAACACCTAGCAAAAGAATATTTCTTCATAGCTAAACAACAACCCAAGCTTCTTCATATCACTAGGGAGCCTCTCACACAAACACCCAATATGAAAACTTCACTATAGCACAAGTACATAGAAAAAATCTCACCCCATGCATCAAGATTATTTCACTATCAACTAGGAGCATCAGACCACATCATTTCCATATGACTAGCCCTAATTTCTCCATCTTCACCATCCTTCAAGGTACATGATGTCTCCTAAAACTGAAACAAATCAACAAAAAACCATACACTTCACAGAGGATCAATCATCAGCCAATTCCTTCATATTTCCTCAAGCTTGCCAGACTAAGAAATATTCACAGAAGGAATACCCAGAACCAAAAACACCAGGATCAACAAATCTGAGAAGGCTCTGATACCATTTGTAAGGAAATGAGACCATCTCAGAATGAACATCTAAGAACATAAGTGCCTTCGGAGGTTTAAATTTCTTTACATTGCCTCAAAAACACTCACAACTATGCCACAAAGAGGAATCAGACATAGTTCATTTCCCACATTAACCCTCAGAAGGAAGTAATTACAATTTAGGAATAAACCAGTTTCAATAGCAATTATTAAACAAATTCAATAAGCAGAATCACAAAGCTTGAAAGACAAATCAGAGAACAAGAACAAAAAGGTTTACTTGGAGAAAACCTTTACAAGTAAAAAACCCCACACTCCAAAAGCTTAAACCCATTGTATTATTCAGCAACTAACGAATACAATTACAATACAACTACAGCCTCTAAGCCTTTTCACAGAGACTTTACATCTTGTTCAATTTGGAGAACACCTGATAGTATATACTCTCACTGCTCAATCGAACCAATGCATTTTAACATTATAGCATTATAGCCACATTCAACAAATGTTCAAATAACCAACCATTTTACATTCCAGGTTATACCAGAAACCTAATCAATTCAGTTCCTATAGGCTAACGGTCACAGTTTGATTTTACTGTCAATGTCATGTTGAACCATCGAGGAGACACTAGTCAAACTCTCCCCAATCTTTTGATGATACACCGATGACCTCATTACATACCAAGTCACCATTCGAACAATGCTTTGATTGTTATTTGTTAATCCCCGCTCTCCCTCGGGTTCTAGCTAAGACCCACCACAATGGGCACGAGCCAACAGGTGCCATAGAATCAAGTAGATTAGAGTTGTTACCACTTCACATAGTGCAACTACCGACTGCTCCCCACCACCAATGTGGTATCCACGTTATCACTGTACAAGACCATGTCAATTGGTTGACATCACTACCCACTCTCTTGCCAGGTACAAACTGGGTCCTACCAAAAATCCAATGGGTTGCCAAGTGTCACTTGGTATCCTCCACTTCAAAGTCACTAAATCACTGAAAACCCAAACTTTATAACCTCTTGTCAGAGGTTATGAAGTTCTGAAAACATGCAACTCACTGACAACAAAGAGAACCTCAAAGTCACTAAGTCAAGAAGTTATGAAACTTTAGAACCCCAGGACTTCGGTTAGGAAAACATGGAACCCCGTGACTTAGGTAACAAACTATTTCCCACCAAAATTTAAAAGTCAAGCCGATGAAGGATTAAATCATAACCTGCAGGTAGAAGATCAAGCCAGTAAATTTGAGTGACATTTTCCAACACAAATATTTACACAATGAAAACCCATATAGAAAAATTTCCTCAAAGAGAGGAAAATGAAGACATACTATGCAGCCCCCTCTTGAAGTGTAGTCTCTTGAACCAATGGTATATGCACAACATTGAATGCCAAAGAGAACCCATGATTTCCAAACAATATTTCTCTTGTTAGGGAGAAATAAACACAAAGGTGAATGTAGGATACCTTCCCATTTCTATAAGGAATATGAAAGAGGAAAAATTATTATGTATAATGTCTCTATAAGCTACTCAAATGTCACCATGTTAGTGTTGAGAGGTTCCACAATAAAATATGGAGTCTCATGCCTAACTAAAGAATGTGACAATCTAGAACTTTATGAAAACGTATGTAGAACAAGATCAAAAGATAATGAGACAATAACTATATTGGAACTATCATCAAAGAGGTTATTGAGGTCCTCATGGGTCTCCTCCAAATTTAAAATATGGGACACAAAAAAGCCTAAAATATATATCAAGCACTCATTCCAAGAGGCTGTCTCCTAAAAATTATGAGTATGATACTACTATGTTGAATCACTAGAAGCCTCATTGGAGGCAACAATAAACTTTGAAAAAGTAGGAGATGAAGGAGATGAAATATCAACACATATCTAGAAACTTAGATGATGGAAGGATACCAAGGTTCAAGTGACCATACTATATTTCCCAAAAACTATCCACACTAAATGTTTAAGTGTGAACATCAACCAAAGGAACATTAGAAGTTAAATGTGAGGATTTGTATAATCTATAATTGTTATTTGCCTCCTCAAATGTATTAATATCTCTTCTTTGTAAATCATGAATGAACAGAAAGTTTGGTGTGAACTCAAAATTCTTCCCTATCTCATTGTGAGTGATAATAGAAAGAAGAATGGTTAACAACAAAAGATTGTAAAGGACATTATGAATGATCTTTAACCCATGTCAATAGACCCTCTGAGCCTTCAAATACACATATTTATGTTATTACACTTTAGGATATGTGATGTATAACATAACTCAAATGAAGAGAACATTCTCTATGATGAAGCCATATAATGTGAATCTCTAGAACCAAGGAACCATCTGCTTGAATTAGAATCTACATTGTGCCCTGGTTTCTTGGAATATGTATATTTGGGCTTCTCCTTCTTAGGTGATTCTCCTTTGGAAGAGGAATCTTTGGGTTCTTCTATGGATTTGGTTGTGGATTTCTATTGTATTCTTCATACTCTTATTTCTTTTATTCTCTTTGCCACAAGAAGTCTTCTCATCTTTTACAAGAAAATCTTGTGGTTTTGAAGACTTAAAGTGCAGATTTGAATAAGCTTCTATTGTTCCCTAGTGAGTGACATACTAAAATCCTCAAATGTAATAATTTTAACTTACTTACAAAAGCACTCTTTGTGTCATAGAAGCTAGGCACAAACACTCAATAGTTAGGTCTTATCTTAGAGATAACACTTGATATTAACAATTTGTCCATTTTTTAATTTTTACAATCCTTCAATTGATCTTTTATCGAATTGAAATTGGTGATGAATCCATGTATGTTTTAGAAATTGCATGTATTAAAATTTATTATCTTATTTTATAAGAAATATCCTTAGATTTTCTCTATTTGCTCAAACAAGTTTGACAATGTCCAGTCCACATAGCCATAGGTGCAACAATGTGCTCAATATGAAAAAAGAACTTAGGAGAGACATGTACAAGTTCAAATAACCAATGGATTCTTCACAACAACTCAACCAATTAGTCTTTGCACATTGATATTTTAGTTCTCCATCCAGCTCATGAAGTATCTTGTACAACCTCATAACCCATACATTTCTTATTTTAGATTTCCATGCAAAATAGTTATATGGTGGTAGAGCTGGAATAGAAAAATACTCCATGATGAATCAAGAAATGTAGACATAAATCAAAAGGAATGCATGGAGAACCATAAGAAAGTGCCACACAAATTCACTCAATCAATGATCATCCCAACACAATATGATCTAGGCACTTTATATCTAGTTCAAGGGCAATTACTACTAGAAAATACCACCAAGTGGACTTGACCTTAATAATGTACAAATATCTAAAAGAGGCCCAAAATTGAAAATGTGAATTAGAAACAAATTAGAATGAACTAATAATAATAATAGTGTGTAGAACTCAAAAATTTATGCAATTTCAAAAAATACACCCATAAATGAGCCCATATGAGCCCAAATAAGGCCTTAAGATGCCCCAAAATAAGAACTATACAACAACACCATGAGAATCTACAATTTATAGAAAACCATGCATAAAAGTTTTTAAAAAATACCTACACCACCATGAAACATGTAGAAAAATAGCCCAAATAAAAAGTATTTGAGAAAATGAGATTGTATGCCTAAGATATAGCCTCCCAAAAAACACGTGGAAAAGGTATAACTCCATTGGTGCACCGTCCTTCACTAGAAAAGTTTAAAATACCACTAAAATTTTAACCTCAACCATATTTAGTAGACTCTACCAAAATGATTTCAAAGTTAGACAATTGACAAATAAAGAAAAAAGAGGACCTCTAGATCTAGAGGAATTATGAAGTTTGGGATTAGCCACCAAATATGTTGCTAAAAATACCTATGTCTTGTTAGGTTTGGAGATTTTCTAAATTTGCCACCAAATGGGGGTCTCTGTGTGAGTAGAGGAGTCTAAATGCTATTTGAAGGAGCCATGAACTACGAATCTCAAAAAAAATAGTAGATTTATTGTTTATATAGTGAGGTAAGAAAATTATAAGTCCATATAGGCCTTTGATTCCAGGGGTCTATAAGCCTTATACAATGTTGTGATAGGCTTCAAAATGTTTCCAATAGCCCATAAATGGACCACAAATCTTATAAATTCCCATAGCTTGGTGGAAAAGCTAGCCATGATAGGTATAGGGCCCATGCCTATACAATGCATGAATTAAATCAATGACCTACAATGTCTATAATACAAATTTTATACTAGCATCAATTTTATTATTTTTGTTTTTAAATGTATAAAAGATATTTTTTAAATGTAGAATATATATTCACCTACGTAGATTGCTTGATGTAAAAATCAAAAGAAAGGGATTCCACAATATTCATGGTACAATCTATATGGCCAAGGAGTTGAATTTTTTCTAGAGGACTTAAGGAAAAGTGCTCTAATTTCAATGATTTAATAGTCAATCTATAGGCTTTTGGGCCTTTCTTATGCAATTATAGGATTAGTTTTATCTCAAATGGCTTTGAATGATGAGTGATCTAGAGATGCCCAATAGAAAACTCTTCCTTTAATCCATTGTATATCTAGCATCATGTGTCTAATTTAGATATAACAAAAGGAAAAAATAACATTTTTAGACACTTTGGACTTAATGGTATGTTCAAATTTACTCCATCAATCTATAAAATAAAGTTACAATATAAAGTTACAGAGATTAACCACCTATAATTTATTATTGTTATTATTTTTTTATGATTCTCTAGATCATTATTGATACACGAGAAAAGCATACTAAAATTTTCAAGAAAATACAAGATCTACAACCTAGGTCTCTCAAAAAGATTATCAAGAATTAATCTCACAAGTTCTTATACCATGTAAATTTATTTATGGAGAGAGCCAACTAAGACCAAGGAGCTCAATCAAAGCACAAAGCGTGCCGAAATGATAGAATTATTATATTTTATCAAATGATGTAAATATACAAATTATATTGCTATACAAGATTACAAGAGGTGGGCATATTTAAGATACAACACCAAGGGACGTGAATGTACAACCAGTGTGGGATATATGACATGTACTCAGATGTGTGAAGTATAACTCCGCCAAACAAGGAAAAGATAAATCACATGTACAAAAGTAAACTATCTAAGTAGATATCTACTTAATAAAGCTTATCTCATTCTGCATACATTAATGCAATAAAATATTTAACTAAATGTAAGAAAATAAATATGCACCAATAGTTGAATACCAATGCAATCTTAATTACTTGTTCAATGCATGATGCATTAGCCATTAAATAAGGAATGAGATTCAAGTGTAAAATATGAAAAATATGTAAAATTAAACAAAATAAAATGCAAGATCATGGAAAGAGCTTTCTAGTGACTATAATTTTGTTATTAAAAGAATACTTGGGTTGAAGTTATGTCTAATTTGATAAGAGTACTTGAAAATAGTAAAAAGAGATGTCATACAATATTCTAGTAGAATATTTAGGAAACAAAATAATATTTGATGTTGGAAAATATGCAAGGCATTTCTTGGTGGTACTATTGGACTATGAAGCATTATGGAAAAAGTGTACATGTGCTTGTTAGAAGCCCTCAAGTGTTTTGTAATGAAAATAAACAAGGAAAAACTTAGGTAAGCATTTATATAAAACACATAAACTCAAATCCATCAAATGTTTGAAAATATGCAATGGAATGGATTGTACAATTACCTCAAACTACACACTACTATATAGTATATATTTGTAGTAAAATTAGAGAAAAAAAAAATATATGTCAAGAGTAGACAAATTTGTAAAGACTCTATAATGCCAATTGATACAAATACTGCGTGTATGAAAGTATAATTGTGAGTTTCACCTCTAATCCATCCTAACTTTTGTCCAGAATAAAGTTTTTGTAAATAAAGTATTTTAGTCTAAAGAGGTCCAATCTAACTTTCACAGAATGAAACCCCTTTCATTACAACCCTTAAATAGAACACTCTAGCCAAAATTTTAACCCCTAATGGATTTTTCTTTTGACCTATCAAAATGATAAAGAAACAAATTTACTTCACCATTTGGGAAAGCAAATGAAATTATTTACCAAATCTATTTTGTAAGTACATATCCCTTAGTATTAGAATTATATGAGTTATATATGCTAATATTATATATTTTTAATGTTATAATGAGCTTAGGTTCATCACAAAAATAACACATAGATACATTAAAAAAATAATAAACTTTGTCAAAAATAAATAAAAATACACTATACACACACAAAGAAAACTGAAATATATTACAAAATGTATTTCGTAAAATATAGGAAGTACCAATAAGAGATTTAATAATAAATAAAATATTCAATTAACAATTATTAAAAGAAAGTTGTACAAATATTAGATTAGATATTGAAGTTAAGAACCTAAATCTAAGGAATCATGAAAACATTTGTAAAATGTCAATAAAAATAATAAAAACCCAAAAAAAAAAAAATGTTAAAGATAAAAATAATTCTTATAAAAAAATTATAAATTGAACTTTAGTGTCCTTTTCCAAAATTAGATTTTGGAATCCTTTCACTTTATAATTTTCAAACTGCCTCCAAGAATTCTCACTTTATGTCTCATTATTAATAACTCTTAAAATCCTTTGGCTTTATAATTTTCAGACTACCTCCAAGAATGGTTACTTCTGCCTCATTATTAGTAACTTTGAGGCAGGCATAACTCCCCCTCCAAAAAGACTCTATGAACTGAATTAAAAGTTTCCAAATACTAGATCAAACATTTTTAAATATTTAGCAGACATATAAATAAAATGAAAGAGAGTTTTTATATAGAATAAAACTAAATTGACAATCCCCAATAAATTACCATTTGTATGTATGAAAATATTACACCCAGCTTGATAAAAGAATTATTAATTGAAAATCAATTATTGTATAAGATATTCACCAAAATTACTCACAATGTATCTTATAAAATAATCAACAAAACACATTCATAAAATTTTATTGATTAAAAAAGAAGTCATCACTGCGGGAAGATATTTGAACATAACACGTAGGTGTTGAAATTATTCCATGTCACTTAAGAGAAGAAAGGCAATGAAATATTTTCCTGTTCCTCGGTATCTAAGCATGACCCTGCTGGAGAAGCTGTTTCGCAAGATCATAAGTGAACTTGATAAGTTGAGAAAGAGTTTGAGCATCTCCTGCGACTTGATACCTGAGATTCCTTTGCCATGGCACCTCGTTCAATAAATTCTGGCACCTGTATGGCTCGTTCTCCAGATTCTCCAGAGACTTCACAGCTACAGAAACTTGGGCTTTGTCTCCAGATAAATCTCGCAAACTCAGTTCTGCCATATCCGCCCGGAGTTTTATAACAATGAAACTTTCATTGCACTTCTGGTAAGGGGGAGTAAAGAATGCTAGCCCTTGAACACGATTTACCACATATCCGGCTTTATCGGCCAATTCTTTGGCTTTATTGTAGGCTTGCTGGGCCAAAGTGTCTTGTGCACCTGTAAACAGTACAGTTCCAGGGCCATTCATTACTAAAACCAGGGCTATTGCAACTTTTAACACTAGATAACCCATCGCTTCTTCACATACAATCACAAGTTTCTCTCTTCTGCTGTTTTATACTCAGTATGGCAGTAAACGAATATATATTCTTTTCGCCCATAAATTGAGTATTATATAGTTAACTTTCTTTGTAACTGACAATGCTTTAGTGGTACAAAATTTACTATATATAACAAGAGACGCAATGCGTCATGTTCCTGCCTCTATGTGTTGAATGTTGTTGTAGTATATCGTCAAAAAGGAAGTAAGACTAATTTGAGCCCATTAGTATATGCTTTTATAAACAAGGCACTCACACACTACACTTTGCATTATGAAGCTAAGTGCATGCCAAGGGTGGGATGTTTTATTGTTTGATATGTAGCAAAGTTTTGTTAATTTAAAAGCAAACAATCCATATTTAATGTCAACTTTAGTCGTGCACGCCATAGTATATTCAATCTTTTTAAGTTGTACATGTCATTGTGCATCAAACAAGTAAATTATAAGGAATGCAATTTGATAAGTTCTCAAATAAAGTTGTTAAAACAGCTTATAATACTTCAATTATAAGCATTTCTACTACAACTATGAACATCAAGGCCTGATATGTAATGGTAGCTAGAAACAAATATCAGATAAAAAGCTACAGGTGAGAGCAACTTTGACAACTTTTACAGCAGGTTGGTTAAATGATTGTGCAACACAGGTTTTGCATGATCTTAGTGGTGGTGGTAGTTGTATATATGATGACACATCTTTAAAAAATATTCATTTCTCTCTCCGGTTTTTGCGAAATCCAATTCTATATATGCAAGTGTGTAAACACTATAAAGCATTGATTCTATTTAAGTGACATCTATTCAATGGTGGAGAAGAATCCATTAAGGTGTCAAGTAAGGCTGTTCTAAATTGTGGAAGAGAATGAAAGAGCAGAAATATTTAATGAAAAAATCAACTGCAGACATTATGGCCACACAACAGGAAGAAACCAACTTTTCTACCCACAAGTCTGCACACAAAATTGACAATGGTATATAATTTTTTCCATTTCATTTCTACTCACATTTCACTAAGTTGCCTTGCCTTTTATAGATTGTTAAATGCATGGATAGCTGTTATCATATATATGGTTTGTGCCATGTGTTTTGTACACAGAAATTTTCAATCAAAGAACAGAAAGTAGTTGGTATGAAATCTATGTGCTTGAAGAAACCTTGTGAAGGAATAGGCCCACATAGGCGACTGTTGAAGGAAACATCAAAGAATTCCAATCTTGTGGAGTTATTGAAATCTGGAGGAATAGGCCCTTCTAGATCATTGTGAGAAAGATCAATGTAGTTCAAATTGGACAAGAAGCCAATGCCTATGGGGATTTGGCCAGTGAGATTATTTTTGTGAAGGCGAAGGCGCTGAAGAGTTGAGTAGAGAGATAGACTGGAAGGTATTTGCCCTGTCAATCTGTTGGAGAAAAGAATTAACTTTACCAGCTTACCACCTCTACATAGATTAAGAGGTATTGTCCCTGTGAAATGGTTGCCAGAGAGATCTACTGATCTCAGCCTTTGATTCCTGCCCAGCTGCTTGGGAAGGTCTCCATTGAAGGAGTTGTTCAGGATCATAAGTGTTTCAAGATTTGGAAGGTCTGCAATTGCCCTGCAAGGGAATGCTGGAGTCAGTATTGAAGGTCACGAGGTTGAACCTCAATGTTGGAACAAACATGTAAAATAAATTAAGAAAATTATTGTATCTTAATTAAGTACTTATTCCTCATTATGATGATGGGACTTTTATTTTCTTCAAATAAAATTAGTTGGTATGACCTTATTAAGATGTGACAATATGTTTACAATTCTTAACAATCAAATTGATGTAGATGAGCCCTAACCTATAACAAATGACCTTTATAATTTTATTATCTTTAGTTTTAGTTATAACAGTTAATAGTTATACAGAAAGTTTCATCCAACATAACTGTTAACTTACAACAGTCCAAAAGTAAACACAAGTACATTTTGTACTAAACACATGGTTGTTATATTGTTAGATTTCATGTATCAGTTTTTCTACTGTAAATGCTTATATAATTGTGCCTAAAATATGTGTAATTAAACTCTTTTATAGCTATTGGATTTTTTAAATTCAGACACTAATATTAGCTTGCTTACTATGGCTTATACTCTGTTTCAAACTTTTTGTGCAGCGAATGAATTATCTGCACAATTGTCTTACATTTGCATGTAAATCTGTGACTCTTGCCCATGCTCTGGTCAATTCTTTTCACGTTGAACCTGAACTGGCTAGATTATAAGTGTTTTGGCTCAGTGCATGATAATTTAACATAAATGAAACTGAGGCTGTACCCTGCTTCAACTTTTAGTGGAACCTAAATATCTTTTGCAACTAGGAGCTAAGTTTGTTGAAGACTTGAGGCATGCTCCGAGGGTTCCCTAGATTTGACTGAAGGAGATCTGGTTGAGCTTAAAACTTATCCACCAAACACAGGTTTTTATCAAAATAATTTTACTGTTTCCTTCAGCAATGTTGGCAGCAATGAAGGGTGACAGCGAATCCATCATGAAAATGATAAATTTGCAGTCTTACCAATTGCAAAGGTATTCAAATCTAGCACCCACAATTTTAATCATTGTAAACTAATCACAGACATGTTTCCTCAAAGTCTGTTATCCAATTCTATATATGCAAGTGTGTAAACACTATAAAGCATTGATTCTATTTAAGTGACAGCTATTCAGTGGTGAAGAAGAATCCATTGAGGTGTCAAGTAAGGCTGTTCTAAACTGTGGAAGAGAATGAAAGAACAGAAATATTTAATGAAAAAATCAACTACAGACGTTATGGCCACGGAGGAGGAAGAAATCAGCTTTTTCTACCCACAAGTCTACACACAAAATTGACACTGGTATATAATTTTTTCCTTTCATTTCTACTCACATTTCATTAAGTTGTCTATTATGCATGGACGTTGGCTAACTCTGTTTTACGTGTATTCTCTACTTTATAGTGCTTGAAACAATTAAAAAAAAATAGATGTGGGTTTTCTCGCCTGAAAGATTGCTTCTCAATTGAGGCATCTTTTAGTGTCTATGTTAGGGTAGAGGATTGGAATTTTATTTTTTTAAATGGAAAATATTTGAGGATTGGCAAAACTTTTAGTGTTCCTACTGGAGTGGAGTACAAGTTTTAGAGTAGTGGCTTTAATCCTTTACCAGATGAGGAGTATGGTAGGGAACCAAAAAGAACATTATAAACTAAACACACTATGCAGTTGATACTAGTAACTAGAAGAAAATTGCAAATGGGAAAATTATTTTGCTATTTTCCAATTTCAAAAGAAATGTTAACTCTCTGTTTTCAATATTGATACTCTGTGTTTCCTTACTTGGGTATCCTCCCGCTCGTTTTGTTGATCATGAGGTTCATCAACTTCAAGTTTTTGAGGCCTGCAAAGGACCTGGGAATGGAGCCTGTGATCATGTTTTGTGACAAATCAAGCAACTGCAAATTGATAAGCTCTCCCAACTCATGAGGAATGGGTCCTATAAGATTGTTTCTGAACACAAACAGCGTGTGAAGCTTTTGGAGATTGCTCAGCTCTGTTGGGATTGTACCTGAGAGGCCAGAGGATGCAATGTCTAAATATTCCAGCTTGGTCACATTTGCAAGCTCAACTGGAATTCCACCAGAATAAGAATTGTAACCAATTTCCAAGCGCCTAAGCTTTTGCAACTTTCCAAGCTCTGGAGGAATGGGTCCACTAAGATTATTGTCGGTTAAATTCAGATATATGAGACTACCCATGGAGCCATACTCTGCCGGGATGGATCCACTAAAGTAACTTCCAGCCAAATTCAGGCGCCTGAGACGAGGAAGTCCGGCAAAGTCAGTTGGCAAGGAACCTGTGAAATTGTTGCTGTAAGCATTGAAACTCCCCAGGAATTCCAGAGCCGAAATGCCTGTGGGAAATTCACCTGAAAAGCCATTGTGGTTGATGTCCAGAGCCCTAATCTTGCGTAGGCCGAAGACCGCTGCTGCAAAGGCACCGGCAAACTGGTTGTTGCTGAGATTGAGGCTTTTCAGATGGTACAAGGACTGAATGTCATTTGGAATGAAGCCAGAGAGGTTCCTATGTGAGAGATCCAAGCTAATAACCTTGGTCTTATTCTGGTCACATGTGACCCCCGACCAGAGACATGGAGAACATGGGCTGTTCTGTTCTTTTCCCCAGTTCCCGAGACCTCCTGTGTCAGATTTTAGAGTAAGAAGTGCCCGTGTTTCAGCCTTCAGTGGATACCTAGATATAAAATTTAACTGAATATCTAGGCATACTAGCAAAAACAGAGGAGTAACCAAATAGAACCTTCCCATTAGGAGATTTCATTTTCCTTTTTAAGTTTTTGAATTGGAAAGGCTCAAGACTGAAATGCTAACTCACACTTATTACTAGTTTTGGGGAATTGGAGCTTTGCAATCAAGAATTCCCCACCTGAGTCAACCCTATTGGATCATGGGGATTGCATGAAACGTTAGAAGAACAGCCTAAACCATGAATTACCCAACTTCAAGCTAGAGCATAAATTGCAGAAGGAATCACCCCAGCCTTGCAAATAGTAAGAGCTTGATAGTCTCGCCTTTGCTTCTTGGACATCTACAGAATTGAGCATCTGCTCAAATTCAAACTTGTTGCAACTATCTTCTTATCTGGAGAACTTTGCCAACTGGAGATGAGAAGTAGAACACAGCCAGAATTACCCAGTCCAATGACTAAGGTTTACAGCTAACCTTCCAAGAAATCATGTCAGCTTCAAACCATGATTGACTTGAATTGCAGTGAGTAAATGGTAAATATCAAGATATTTTAGTTGTAAAATCAATTTCAAGAAGGAAATCGAAAGGAGAGCACTAGACCTCCAGAAGGTCGAAGAGATTGAGGAACTCCATTGATGTTAGGTCGACTATCTATAGTTTGACCACTAGCCTGAGCGAGCTTAGCACTGAATTTCATGCTTAGCCTCTCCGAGTTACCTGAAACGGCTATCTTGAAAGCTCTGAAATTTGCTTGTTCCGTCCACCCCAAAATTATAACACTTGCAGAGTACGACTTGCGCGGTGGACTTGAGATTGCATTTCACTACTTCTCTGTGTGTTCGAGTCGTTGCAGGGAAAATTTTCTGCGGAGCGCGAGATGGCGGAGAAGCTCTTGTTTACAGACAACATCAACAAATTTGTTGCAGAAAATAACATTTGCGTGGAATGGCGTTCAATGTAGATTGATCTGTTACAGTGCCAAGTTGCCAACTTGGTACTTAAAGACATATTAAAAAGAAAAACTTAAATTTTCAATGCTGAATTTTAATATAATTAAAAAATTAAAAAAATTATTTTTCACCATTACTATTCACCCATTTGACCAATAGTAGATCAGATAAATTACATTTATTAAATCATAAAATAAAAAAATTAACTTTCAACTATACTATTTTACTTAGATTTTTTGTTGCTGCATGCCTATTGGCTAAATAAATTGAAATAATTGCATCCAAGGGATGCATAAGTAATCCTGCCAAAGGCAGGAACTAATAACACCAATAATAAAAAACATTAATAACTATTAAAAACCTAACAACAACATAAAATGATAGGCATTAAATATTTACACCCATCAACCAATTTTTATTGACAGGCTTTTAAATATTTACAACCATCAACCAATTTTTATTGACAGGCTTTGAAATTCTCAACCTGCGCACCACATTGTTGAAGTTTGAAATCGCGTGGTTTTGGAGGTTCTGGGCTTGTCAGATCTGGTGGTAATTCTAACTTTGTCTGGGCGATCTATGACACTATTTTATTATTTCTTAAACTCGAGAATCGGTTTTTATCGTAGATGTGACCTCTGACCTCGATTAAGAAAAAACATGGGCCCTGAGCTTGGCCACGCCCAATCTCTTAGGGACTTGTGGAGTTTCGATTCGTGGTTCTGAGCACATCACAGATAACCCAAGGTGAAAAAGTCGTGTCGTGCAGTAGTAGAAATCGTCGTAGGCGGTGTTAAATGAGAATTTGATGGACTCAACGACCCGTGTCTGTGGCTTCAGACGATATAACCCGTGAGCAAGAAGGAAAAGACTCAGATTTTGGAGTTTGTTGGAGTTGGAGTTTCAACAATGGCGACGGGTGTGGTTTCAGTATTGATGTCCGGATTCGCCCTTCTTCTCACGGTTGTCTACTTGATATACCGCGGGAGGAAACAGAAAGGAAAGCTTAATTTGCCGCCTGGTCCGCCGGCCTGGCCGGTTTTGGGCAACCTGGTTGAAGTGGCCCGGCGGAAGAAGCCATTTATGTGCGTTGTAGACGAGCTACGAAAACAGTACGGCCCAATTTTCACTCTCCAGATGGGGCAACGCACCATGATCGTAGTCTCAAGCGCAGAACTTGCGCACGAAGCCCTAATTGACAAAGGCCACGTCTTTGCCAACCGGCCACCGGAAACCCCGACGCGAAATGTCTTCAGCAGCAACAAATGCACTGTCAATTCGGCCGAGTATGGAGCTCTCTGGCGAGCTCTTCGCCGGAATCTGGTCCCCGAAATGCTTACAGCCACCAGCGCCAGCAAATTCTCGCCGGCGAGAGAAGCCGCAGTCCGCCGCCTCATTCGCGGACTGCCAAGTTGCCAGATTGATCTGTTACAGTGCCAAGTTGCCAACTTGGTACTTAAAGACATATTAAAAAGAAAAACTTAAATTTTCAATGCTGAATTTTAATATAATTAAAAAATTAAAAAAATTATTTTTCACCATTACTATTCACCCATTTGACCAATAGTAGATCAGATAAATTACATTTATTAAATCATAAAATAAAAAAATTAACTTTCAACTATACTATTTTACTTAGATTTTTTGTTGCTGCATGCCTATTGGCTAAAAAAAATGAAATAATTGCATCCAAGGGATGCATAAGTAATCCTGCCAAAGGCAGGAACTAATAAGTTTTTTAATTTTTGTTTGTTAGTAGAATCACAAACATTTATAATCAAATAAATATTTGTTGCAGGGTCTAGCTTTTATCTTTATCTTCATATGCCTTTTTAGATATATTAGAAATACATTTACAGATATTTACAGATATTTAGTTGAATAAAGTATTAGAAAAAAAAATTAAATGCTTGTATAGATATATTAAATGCATTTATCTAAAATAAATTTAAAATTAAGTTTAGAGCTCCTATATTAAATTTGTTTTGTTAAGAAAAATATATAGGCACATTTTTAGAGTTAAAGATATGTTAGTAAATATTAAATTCTCATAAAGTAAATCTAAAATAAAATTTAAATTATTTTCAATTTTGATATCCACTATTAGTAACCAATTGTCTCTCAACATTATGCCATTGCAATAGTAACCACTAAATCACATGCTCGAAGCTTATCTATGTAGGAGATAACACTTACCTAAGTAAACTCCTACCTATGCAATTTATCTTATTGTTCATAATAATGCTAGGATAACAAATTAAATCCAGAAATAAAATATTGCAATGGAAGTAAGAATGATGCCAATTCAATGAAGCATATGAATATTTTTACATCTTACCTTAAAAGTGACATCTCCCTATTAGGTGAATACCTCTAATTGTGTTTGGTCTCTATTCTATTAGAGAATAGTTTTGTGCATTCAATACAAATTTGGGATTGCAAATTTAGAAGTTAAATAAATGTCTTAAAATACTAGCACATAACATCAAATCACACAAGATTGTATTCTGTTGGATTCTAATGAGAAAGGTAAACGGGGTCCATTGGCCAAATTTAAATCTCTAAATTTTATTTAGGGTCACATGAGTTTACACCCCCATACACATCCCTACAACCAAGAAAGGTAAATGGGGTCCATTGGCCAAATTTAAATCTCTAAATTTTATTTAGGGTCACACGAGTTGACACTCCCATACACATCCTTACAACCATGCCCCCATCTTGGATTAGCTCAATTGCAAGATCAAAGTGTATAATGACTAGATGATCATAAATGTGTGCATAGAAGTGATAATTAGATTGATACATTGAATGTATGGGGATATGTGCATAGGTATAAAATATGACTATATGCATATGAATGTGTGCAAAGAAGAATAGACAATAGCTAGGTAAATGTATCCAACCTTGTACAAGATTGTTCCACTTATCACCATCTACATGTATAAAGATAATTTCCCCAAAATGCAAACAAAATTAAAATGTGAAATGATATGGTTATGCAAATTTAACGATTACATTTTTCTACCACTTTGAGGTTCATTTAAATCCTCAAAAATAATGCATCACAAGGTATGTAGTGCTCACAAATATACATGTATAGAAAAGTAAATATTAAGACACTCAAATGATATGACCCATGGAATCCATATAAACTAATAAAACCTACAAGATGTGATCATGTCCAAACACACCTATTATGTGTGTTCTCCAATGAAAGTCTATAGGATAGAGAAAAAAATATTCTATGATTAGCTTCAAAATCACAAGTAAAAATCAAATACAAAATAGGACTATTAAAGAGCAATGTATACCCCCTAATTGATTTCCAAAATGGGTTGAAGGAATTCAAACAAATGGATATTATGCATGAGAGTAAACTTCATCCACAAATAAGCATGTGAGTACATCATCATATAACATAAGATAAATAACAAATACATCATTAAAATATCGTTTACAACCATATGAATAATAAATCTTGATAAGTATTAATGGACTAGAGATTTGATCATGTAAGATATGAATGTTGCCTACATCAAGGGCAAGGTAATTGTGATGTGACCCTCAGTGACCAAGAGAACTCATATAGGAATGATGACATATTCATGATTGTGATGGAACCAAATGAAAGGTGATCACTAAAGATAAATCATAACAACAATGATTAATGATGATAAAAATGATGCCAATGGGAATAAACCACACCAATATTGATCAATGCAGATAAACCATACCAATTGTGATGAATGGAGATCAACCATACCAATGGTGATCAATGGAGACAAACCATACTGATGGTGGTTAATCTAATCAATGGGAGATCCCCCATTGTAAAATATTTATGATCAGTAAAGGAATCTAGATTTTTGATATGTTGATATAAGATTAATATACAAATGATGGATCAATGTAGGATCAATAAAGGATGCTAGATAGTTATTTAGTTATAAAGTGACATGCTTCCAAATCTAGTTGGGAATCAAAAGTCTAATTCATCTCTTGAAAAGAGATTAGCAATCTCCCTAAGGTCTTTGAGTTGTTGGTTCTTAGCTTTGTAGGATAACTCAAGGGAAAATGTTTGTTGTTTTAGAAGTGGCCTACTCCAGGAACCTTTTGAAGCTCAAGGGACTTTTCAAATTAAGCTTAGTTTTGTGTATATGTCAAGGCCATCATGCACATTGATTAATGAAAACATTCTAGCACACACATAGGAAAGATTTACAACAAACTAAATGTTAAAATCTAATCTACTACTCAAATAAAAATAAAAATAGACAAGTTAGATAAATAGAGCCTATGCTTCCAAGAAGGAATGCTATTGATGTAGGAGCATCCCAGGGACAAGAGTAATCTTGCGTCAACCAAAGATATTTTCTTTCACTTTGTTTGTTTGCAAGTTTTTGTTAGGAACCCGTGTTTAACCCTTCTCTTTACTTTGTTAGTATATTACATTTGGACGCATGTGCTTTGTAAGTCATCCCCTGAGTATATTATATTATCCCACATTCATGGGAAGTAATAGTTGTCTAGATTAGACTTCGTATATAAGTACGTGTTGCGGCCAATGAAGGCATCTATGAATTTATTGTATTGAGCTGGCTCAAAGGAGGTTGCCCACTCGAAGTGGTATGTGATCAATAAATTCCTTCCGTGTTTTTGTTATTTACATCTTTATATTATTTCATGAATTTCTCATTATATTGTTACAGGAGGTTCCTCTCATCTAGTATCAGAGCGCTATCAGAGCGCTTTCTTGGCTCGCTGGGTGGAATTTCTACCAAAATTTTTTTCTGTAGTGGCCTCTAGGCACTATGATTATTGAAATGGTTCTTTTTTTTTCGCATCTGTATTATTTATTTTGATTGCAGTTTCAGATCAGGGAATATTACTATCCACTTAACTATGGGAAGTGCCTGGGCATATAGCCCTAAAACTCATTGTGAGGAGTACCACATGAACCTCGATGTAGCTGGCCCATTAAGAGGACTTGCCAACAAAAAGGGCAATGGCCCCTACCTAATTGACTAGTTCCCATCCATGAGGTAAACCAAGAACTATCATTTATGGAAAAGTAGTTATTAGTTTTTCTGAGCCATGGAGTGAGGGGTACTACCCCAATATGCAAGTCGTTAGACAGCATTGGTCGCCGAGTGACTCCCCTGAACCTTTAGGAAGCTAAACATACCTAGGGTCCATATCTATTGAAAGATGGCAAATCACATATTGAATCCATTCATAGCAGTTGGCAAATTATTTCTAGAAAAAAAATCATTTTTTCACCATACCCTTCTTGTTTTAGCTCTGTTTCCTCCCAAAATACGCTGGAACACCTAAAATTTCATTCTGCACATTTCCTCCCTTAAGGACCCTATCCTAAATTCCACTTATCAAAGCCAAAAATTCCACATTTATCTAATTTTAGGGTTTGCCATAACTTCTTCAATTCTCAGCCAATCGCCTTGAGATTTTACCACAATGTTCCTTTCATATTTCTTCTCCTTTGTCTCTCTCAGAAAAAATTTCCCATTCTTTCACCCTCTTCTAAAATCATCATTTTCTTCTTCCATTTCCATTAGGAAGTGTCCAAAAGCTAGTCAAACCCTAGTTACACATCGCAATTTTCCCCAAATCAATATTTTTCTTTATTAAAAAAGTTTTAGCACATGTTTTTCTACCCATTAACAAAAAAATTCTCCTAGCTATGGTTGTAATCTGCACAAGAGAAAAAAATATGGGGGATGAAATTGCAGCCCTCAAGACCAAACTCCAAGATCTGGATGTAAAAATTCTTGGCCTCAATCTTCAGCATTCAGCCACAAACAACAAATGGTATCCAGAGTCTTGTACAAACACTAGGTTTTCTTCTTGCAGCAATTTTTGTGGGTCGAAGCTCAAGATTTTCCTCACTTCAATGGTGATGATCCGACTGGATGGATATACCGAGTAGAACAATATTTTAGTTTGCATAATACTTTTGATGTCAACAAAGTCTCACTTGCATCCTTTCACTTGGAACATGAAGCCCTTCAATAGTTTTGTTGGTACATCAAGGCTCATGACAAGCTAAAATGGACAGATTTTTACAAACTCATTTTGCAACGATTTGGCCCTAGTGCTTTTGATGACTTCACAAGAGTGCTCACTAAACTGTGCCAAATAGGCACTGTGAGAGAATATCAAATAGAATTTAAAAAACTAGCCAATCACATAGAGGGATTGTCTGATAAATTCTTTAGGAGTTGTTTTGTCAGTGGTCTGAAGGATGTAATTTGCTCTGAGGTTAAAATGTTTCATCCCAACACATTGGCTAAGTTGACGGAGTACAAGATCACAACTCAACAACAATCCAAATCCAATTTTGTTCCATTTAGAATTATGGCTTCCCAAAGACCTCAAATAATGCCAGCTCCTAGAACAACTCCTATCAAGCATTTGACTAAAGTAGAGATGCGGGCATGTAGAGAAAAAGGGCTTTATTATAATTGTCATGAGAAATTCACTTAGGGACATAGATCTGTTGAGCAAAAGCTCTATCTCTTGGATGTGGATTCTCTTCCCAAAACTAAAGTTTATATAGATGCTTAGGATACAGTGGATGATCAAGTCAAAACTCAGCAGCCGCTTGTAAACCTTGCTTCTTAGGAAGACCACCCAGAGATCTCTCTCCATGCTTTAGCATGAGTCACCACCCCACAAACCATGTGGGTCAAGGGTTACTTCAAGAAGCTCCCTCTTACAATAATCATTAATTCTGGTAGCACTCGTAACTTCATTGATCCTTGGATCGCCAAACAGGCTGATTGTTTTGTCCATCCTTGCTCTAGCTTTGAAGTCATGATTGCCAATGGGGACACATTACCTTGCAAAGGGAAGTGTCACAATGTGTGTATCTCTATTGGAAATTATAACATGTGCTTCGACATGTTTGCCTTACCCTTAGGTGTATGTGATGTGGTTTTGGGCGCCCCATGGTTACACACACTTGGACCCATCTTATGGGATTTTGCTAAACTTTGGATGTAGTTTTCAGACAATGGGCAAAAACACACATTGAAGGGCTTACAACTGGGGTCTCTCAACATCATAAGTTCACATCACATGGAAAATCTTCTTAAGAAGGATTCATATGGTGTCATTACTCAGCTTCATTCCATTCAAATGCAACCATTAGTGGTCTCCACTACTCCTTCTGATGTACAATGAATTTTGGATAGGTATGCATGTGTCTTTACCGAACCAGTGGGATTTCCACCTTCATGACTAGAGGACCATCGTATTCATCTCCTTCCTAGAAGCATTCCTCCCAACATCAGGCCTTACTGCTACCCATTTCACCAAAAGATAGAGATTGAGAAGCTCGTTTGAGACTTACTGAAGCAAGGCATTATTCGCCCTAGTACTAGTTCCTTTTCTTCACCAATTCTTCTAGTCTAGAAAAAAGATGGGTCATGGTGCCTCTGCATTGAATTCTAAGAACTTAATCACATCACAATCAAGGATAAGTTTCTGATTCCTGTTGTTGATGAGCTTTGTGGTGCTCATTTTTTCTCCAAGTTGGATCTTCGTTCTGGGTATCACCAAATTCGAGTTCATGAGGATGATATCCCTAAAATAGCTTTCCACACGCATGATGGCCACTATGAGTTTTTGGTCATGCCCTTTGGCCTCACTAATGCTCCTTCAACATTCTAGGCATTGATGAATAAAATATTTCGGCCCTACCTGCAGAAATTCATTCTGGTCTTCTTCGATGATATCCTCATCTATAGTAAAACATGGGTTGTGCATCTCCAACATCTGGATCTCGTACTGCAACTTCTCTCTAATCATCATCTCTATGCAAAACAATCTAAATGTGTTTTTGGCTAGGAGAAAGTGGAGTATCTCAGGCATATTGTTTCAGCCCAAGGAGTTTGAGTGGATCCTGCAAAAATAGATGCCATGAAAAATTAGCCACATCCTTAGACACTCAAGAGCCTCTATGGTTTTTTGGGGCTGACTGGATACTATCACAAGTTTGTCAAGGATTATGAGAAGATTGTAGCTCCATTAACAACTATGTTAAAAAATGATGCTTTTACCTGGACACATACTGCTAAGTGTGCATTTAAAAAACTAAAACAAGATATGTGTACTACACATGTTCTAGTTATGCCAAATTTTTCCAAGACCTTCACTATTGAGAGTGATGCTTACGGAAATGGACTTGGTGTTGTTCTCCTTCAAGAAGAACATCCCATTGCATTCACCAGTAAAGCCCTTTCTGACAAGAATTTAGTACTCTCTACATATGAGAAGGAAATGATGGTTATTTTGCATGCAATACAGAAGTGGCGGCCATACCTACTAGGGAATCATTTTTGCATCAAGATTAATCGCCAGAGTCTAAAATATTTCCTATAACTTGTCTCCTCCCTTGCACAATAGAAATGGGCCAGCAAACTCACGGGTTATGACTATGAGATCACTTACAAGAAGGGTAAGGACAATATTGTGGTGTATGCTCTTTCTCGCACATTTGATGACCAAGCTTCCCTTTTAGCTATTTCTATGCCTATTCCAAATTGGTTGGAATCTATCTAGTATGGATATGTCAATGACTCTTCATTATCTCAAATCATTCAATAGTTGGCCAATAACCATTCTGTTGTACCACATTACTCTTGGGATGGTGCTTCTTTGTGATACAAGGGTCATTTGGTGCTTCCCTAGAGTACAGATCTCTAGCAGGCTGTCTTCTATGAACTCCATGCTTCTCCATCGGCATGGAAATCTAGGTTCCTCAAAAGTTATGAGCGGGCATGGCATAACTTCTTTTGGAAGGGAATGAAAAGGGAAATTCAACAAATGGTGGTTGAATGAGATACCTACCAATGCAACAAGGGTGAAATGACACTTCTTCCTAGACTACTCAAACCCTTTCCCATCCCTACATGGATTTGGATAGATATTTCTATGGATTTCATTGAGGGGCTCCCTAAATCTGGACGGAAGATAGTGATCTTGGTTGTGGTTGATCGCCTGTCCAAATATACTCAATTTTATGCCCTCAACCATCCCTATACAACCTCCTCAGTCGCATAAATTTTCATGGACCAGATCTTTTGTCTTCATGGCATCCCTTCTTCCATTGTCTCAGATCGTGATGCAACTTTCACCAGTCATTTTTGGATAGATTTATTTCGACACATTGGCACCAAACTGAAGATGAGTTATGTGTATCACCCACAAACAAATGGTTAGACTAAAATTATCAACAAATGTTTGGAAACTTATCTTTGTTGCTTCACCTCAGAACAATAGCATCAGTGGGCAAAGTGGCTCCCTCTCGCTGAATGGTGGTACAATATCTCCTACGACACTACATCTAAAATGACTCTATATGAAGCAGTCTATGGTCAGGCACTGCCAGTGCTCCTTCCATACACCCCTAGTAGTTCACTAGTTTAGGAAGTTGACACGGTTCTCCAAACTTAGGATCAAATTCTCTGCATCTTACAGGACAATCTTCACATGGTAGGAAATTGAATGAAATAACAAGCTGATCAGTGTCATTCTAAGCGCACTTTTCAAGTAAGTGATATGGTTTTTCTTCGTCTACAGCCATACAAGCAATCATCCCTAAAACTCAAAGGGTGTCATAAGCTGGCTCCAAAGTTCTATGGGCCATATAAGGTTCTTTAGAAGATTAGGTCAATTGCTTATAAATTAGAGCTTTCTCCTTCTTCCCGCATTCATCCAATATTTCATATCTCTTGGCAAAAGAAAGTTCTTGGCACCAACATCAAAGCACAAACTGTTTTACTAGAACTAGATAATGAAGGATCCATCATTTTAGAGCTGGAGGCAATCCTCGATAGGTGCACTCATCATCTTCGCTCCTGGTCCATCACCAACCTGTATTAATTCAGTGGCACAGAATGCAACCAAAGGATGCTACATGGAAACCACTCCTTCAGATTCAGCAACAATTTCCACATCTTAAGCTTTGAGGACAAAGCTTTTCTAAGAGGGAGGGGATGTTAGGAACTCGTGTTTAACCCTTCTCTTTACTTTGTTAGTATATTACATTTGGACGCATATGCTTTGTAAGTCATCATGTGAGCCTATTGTATTATCCCACATTTATGGGAAGTAATAGTTTTTTAGATTAGACTTAGTATATAAGTACATGTTGAGGCCAATGAAGACATCCACAAATTTATTTTATTGAGCTCGCTCAAAGGAGGTTTCCCCCTCGAAGTGGCCTGCGATCAATAAATTCCTTCTGTGTTTCTGTTATTTCATGCATTTTTCATTATATTGTTGCAAGAGGTTCCTCTCAGTTTTCATTTGACAATTAGTTCTAGAACAATCTATCATATTTCACCATAATTTGAGATCTAGAATTGTGGTTTTTATATTATGTTTGATTAAGGTGCATACACATCATATCCATGTTTCAAAAGAAATAGATCACCATAGAGGGATGACTTAGTTTATGAATATTTGTCAAGATGAAAGACATGCACAATTTTACCTAATCCTACTTGCACCTCGATATACATTTTCCACTACTAAAGGAACACATGCAAAGATACATTAAACCTAAGAGGATGTACATTGAGCATTGCATGGGGATTCCCCATTCTATTATCACCACATTGATCGAAGGACTTGTTCACATTGGTTGAGTACATGTTTCATGTATCCTAGAGATTTACACCACCTCGAAGCCAACACAAATCATTTTGGAAGTCTGAGATTATTATATATGTCACTCATTACCGACGTAGCCATTAGGGATCATCAAGAGGGAGTTAGAAAGAATTTAGTAGAGGGTAGGAGGTCTAAGTGCAAATATTAGGATAAAGGTTTAGAATGTAGTCTAATAATGAGGATTTACAGACACATAATGTATTGAGATTTATTTGAATATAGTAAAGTTTATATTAGTAATCAAATGGTTATGACCTATAATGGAAGAAGCCCCATTTCAGCAAATTGTAATCATTCAAATATGTGAAATCAATAAAGTCTATATTGTTCATTGAGTTTTTACTATGTATGTTGTGTATTTGAGTTGGTTGCATGGTTGGATAATTCTTTGTTGGATCCTCCATCCATGACTACATCAAGTGGTATCAAAGCATAAATTTTAAATCTTGTGGAGAACAATCTAGTATTCTGAAGATATTTATGTAATATAAAAAAATTAAGTTACTTCTAACTTCTACATTACATTCATATGACATGGGTAGAAAAATGTTAATTTACAGAAAATTCAAATAAAGAATCAAAAAAACTAAATTGTAAATTGTAAATTGTATAAATAAAGGAACCTAGCACCAAAAGATGGAGGTCATTGTCTTGAATGCCAGTGCAACATGTGAATGTCTGCATGAAGCATTGTAGACTAACTTCCATGCTATCATCCTAGAAATTTGCAAAACATAAGGTTCTCCACAAATTTTAAACTCACATGCACAACAGAAAACAATGACAACAAAAATAACAAACTAGTTGATACCAGATAATATAGAAGTGGTTAAAAAGAGCTAAACTAACTAAATCAAATGAAATAATATAATGAACAAGAGAAGGGAAGGGATACTAGAAAAAAATTGTATGGTTGAATATATCCTCTCAAAATACCTATAGCTAAAACAAGAGAAAATGTTGGCCCGCTATTTGGGGTTTTGCCTTATGTCAAACCCCTGCTTTTATATTTTTATCTCTACAAAAGCCAATAGATAGATAGGTAGAAAATATTGTGTTCTCTTAATCTAAGTCCATTTAGAAATAAGAATAGTAACTAAAATGGGAGATTTAAAGGATGTGAGTATCCCAAGGTGCTCAAAGACACAATAAAAGAAATGCTTGTAATGAAACGAGAATAATATCACCTACAAAGGATTGACAAAGCCAAGAGGACAAGAGAGCTGAAGGAGAATGTTGTAGGAATGCTCTAGTATAGAGTTGTATAGGTTGAGGGAGTTGTATGGGTGTAAGAGAGAGTCCGGAAGAGAGCCAAGAAGGTGTAACCATGAAAAGATAGATTCATAAAAGAGAGGAGGGAAGAGGAAGAGGCTGATGATTTGTTTCAAATTATTCTAAAATGCTACCACTAACCTAGAAAAGAGGAAAGTGGAAAATGCTTAGAAATGGCTATCAAAAAAGAAAATGTCATGGGATGCTAGCACATCGCATGAATGTTTGCATGAAGCACTAGTGTCCAAAAAAATTAAGCTCAAAACTGATGAGACACTAGGAAATTATAGGGATAAAACAAAAGTGACAACAAAACTTGGCAAAAAGATAGCATTGGAAATAAGGCCTAAGAACCATGGGAATTAAAAAGGATAATACAAGAACTAAAATGATCCTAAAAATAAACTAATGGAATGGATGGTAAAATGAGCAAAAAATATAGCGTGAAATTACAAGGGTATGCAATTTTTGATGTTACACTTTCTTATGAATAGATCACTAAATTGAGGCAGCCTACAAGAAACTTGTCAACAAATTGATGTCTGAGAGGTAGTTACAAGGGGTGATTGTAGGTGGATCACTAACCTAAAGCATTTTGCAACCAGTCCCAAGAAAGATGCTACCCTAAAGAGTCTAAGGTGTTGTTAGGATTGCTAGAAAGTTAGATGAGATATTGAAATAGGTAAGAGAATAGAATCAATTTCAAAGCTTTGGAAGAATATAATAAAAGAGGTCAAAGTACAAGAGATGGTTATGAAAGTGATGTGGAAGAAGATGCAAGAGAATATGTGCAAGAACTAGAAGACCTAGAAGAAGAATTTGATTAGGTGAAGGTTTTGAAGGTCATTTCTAAAATTGGTAAGAGACCTAAGATTGAGATTTGTAACTATTGCAATAAGTTAAAAGGACATGTAGTTGTTTGGAGGAAAGAAGTATAGTTCAAAAGAAATAGGGGAAGAAAGGAAAGAATAACAAAATGGGATAGGATGGTTAAAAAATCAAAGAAAAATATTAGACCAATGGATTATGAATTAGGATTGTTTTAAAAATAAATTGCAAAGTCTGAGACAAAGGGATAGGACCATGAAAGAGCATACTAAAGAATTTCATAAGTTGATAATTAGGATAGGACATAGTGAAGGTATAGCGAAGAATTTCATAAGTTGATCATTAGAATTTCAGAAGTTTGTGATTAAGGTGGAAGACAAACTGAATAGAAATTTTGAAATAAGATTGAATCAATAAAGAGGAAGAGATCATGATATGATGATAGAAGACCTTACAAGTAGGAAGGAAGGATTGACAATACCTACCACAAGGATAACTGTACTTACCACAACAAAAGAGGGAGATGTCATACCTACCACAAAGATAAGGGAGGCAATGATACATACCACAAAGATGGATAACAATAATGCTAAGGAAATGAGAGTAATGAGAGAACTTTTAGAGGAACATGTTTCAAGTGTGGAGAAAAAGGGCATCAAGAATTTGAGTGTTCTCAAGGTGAAGGAAAGTGAATGAAAGGTATTAGAAGATCTACACTTAGGTATGAGGGACCCCAAATATCTTATGAATCATAATATGACCTTGAACGCGGAGAATCACTAGTCATGAGGAGGGCCTCGCTAAAGTTCCCTAAGGAAGAAGGACCAATACAAAGAAAGAATTTGTTTAGAACTATATGTAAAATTGGGGTAAGTGTTGCAAAGTTGTCATTGATAGTGGGAGTATAGATAAATTGGTATCTAAAAGAGATGGTTGAGAAATCAAATTTGAAGAGGTTGAGACACCCAAACCTATATGCAATTGCTTGGGTATAATGAGAACATAAGGTGTGGTCAATGTATAATGTTGGGTAATGTTCAAGATAGGGGGTTATCATAATGAAGTCGTGTGTGATATAATGTTCATGGATGTATGCCATCTACTATTGGGGAGACCATGGTAGTTTGATTGGCATGCTATACATGATGGAAGGGAAAACACCTACACTATAACAAGGAATGGTCAAAAGCGTAGGCTAATACCACTAAAAGATAGATAAGATCAAGTTTGTAGAAATTCTATAATATGATTGGTGGATGGAAGAAAGTCCTTGGATGGATTAAGACATGAGAATATTTGTTTTACATTGATTCCTAAGGTATGTAGCATTGCAGATGTAGAGAACACCACAAGTGATGAGGAGGTTATGCAAGAGATCTCAAAGTTATTGACTAACTACAAGGACATTGAATATCACACAACATGCTAGAGGTATTGCCACCAATAAGAAGTATTATTCATCACATAGATCTAATTTTAGGAGCTATTTTACCAAATGAGGCACCACATAGAATGACACTAGTAGAAAATGAAGAATTGAATAGAAAGGAGTAGGAGTTTCTAAGGAAAGGTTTGATAAAGGAGAGTTTGAGCCCATGTACGATACTCATGGTACTAGCACCCAAGAAGGTTAATGAGTGGAGAATGTGTATTGATTCTAAATTAATCAATAAGAACATAGTGAGGTATAGATTTTCATTTCCAAGGATGGATGACATAATGGGTTATTTGAGTTGAGCAAGGTACTTTATAAAGATTGATTTGAAAAGCAGTTATCACCAAATCCAAACAAGGGATGGAGAAGACAACATTCAAGACTAATGAAGAACTATATGAGTGATTAGTTCTACCTTTTAGATTGACTAATGTGCCAATTAAATTCATGAGGTCGATGAATGAGGCAGTACATAAATTTGTGGGTAATTTCTAGATTCTTTAGTTGGATGATATTTTGATTTTAGTAAGACTAAGGAAGAACACCTCGAGTATATTTGATTATACTATGGAGATTGAGCCTGGAGAAAAGTTGATGATCAGTTTAAAGAAATGTAACTTCATGAAAGAGGAATTGGTGTATTTAGAATTTGTTATCTCAACTAAAGAATTGAAGATGGATTTAGAGAAAGAAAAAGCCATTGTGGAGTGGCCTACACTAGCAAATGTTTGATAGATAAGACATTTTCATTGGTTGGCAAGTTTCTAGATATAACATTTGTCAGAAATTTTAGTAGTATTTGTGTGCCACTGGCTAAGACAATGAGGGAAGATAAGATAGAATTCAAGTGGACTATTGAAATAGATAGGAGCTTTGATTTGCTAAGGAAGAAGGTGCTAGACCAGCCAATACTAGCCTTACTGAATGCCAATAAGATATTCAAAGTGGATTGTAATATAGGTGGAAATACAATTGGAGTTGTACTAAGCTAGGAAGGAAGATTAGTAGCATACTTTAGTAAAAAGATGAATGACTTTAGAAAGATATTGTAGACACCTAAAATTGACCATGTCATTATGACAGCTAATCCCACTTTTGACACCTTGTCGACATCGCCTTGTACCATTTTACGACACCTTGTCAATATCACTTTTGACACCTTGTGACACATTTGTCCTAGGTCCCCCTTTATCCCAAATTAATTAAATAAATCTTATTTATTTAATTAATTAATCTATTTTATCTATTTCCCAAATTAATTAAATAAATCATATTTATTTAATTAATTTAATCTATTATCCCTCTTAGCCAAAAATTATTTAAATTTAAATATTATTTATTCAATTAATTTATCCTCCTATGTCACATGTCTCTCATAATTGATTAAATAATTTTATTATTTACTCAATTATCTCCCACTTGTCCTCATCCTTATGCACTTGAATAGCTAGAAGATTTCCTCTTATCAGAAGATAAGGATTATCTGTGTAAGCTAAAGAAAACACTTTGTGGGTTGAAGCAAGCTCCTAGAGCCAAGTACTCAAGACTGGACAAGTATCTACAATAGCAAGGCCTCAGAAAGGGAATTATTGATAGCAATCTTTACATCAATACTGAAGGTGATGATTAGTTGATTGTTGTGGTTTATGTGAATGATATCATTTTTTGAGGAAGTAGTTACAAAATGTGTTAAAAGTTTACTATGGAAATGAAAAAGGAGTTTTATATGTCCATGCTTGGTGAGTTATTATTCTTCCTTGGGTTACAAATTTCTCAATCCAACGAAGGTATTTTCATCTAACAAACCAAGTATATCAAGGAGATGTTGAAGAAGTTTAGGATGGAAGATTGCAAACAACTGAGCACACCCATGGTCACAAGATACAAATTTAGTAAAGATGATGAATCCTTAGAAGCAAATCAAACTCTATATAGGTCAATGATTGGAAGCCTACTATATATGGCAACTTCAAGAATAGATATTATGCAAGCAATATACATGGTGGCATGGCTTCAAGCATCACAAAAATAAACTCATGTGCAAGAAATTAAAATAATATTTAGATATCTAAAGAGCACTTTGTACTATTGTTTGTTATATCCAAGAGGTGAATATTTCACCCTAACAACATATACTGATGTGGATTAGGCAGGAAATGTTGATGATAAAAAAAGTATAAGTGGAGGAGCATTCTTTCTTGGGAACAATCTAGTGTCTTGGTTAAGAAATAAACAACCTTTAGTTTCTTTATCCATGGCAGAGGCCGAATACATAGCAGTTGCATCCTATTGCACACAAGTTCTTTGGATGTGTTGGTTAACAAATTTGTCACCTAACTCTATATTCTCATGCCTGGACAGATGATAAATGTAATCAACAGTTGAGCCTATTATATTGGTATTTTATAAAGGTGATCTTCTTATTTTACAAGGCACAACTACCTTCGATAGATATTCTTATGAATGAAAACCAAGATTGCTTTTAACCAGAAAGAAGAAATAAAGGCAGAGATTTTAACTAGAAAGTAGTAAAGGCATAAATTTGTTTTTTAAATAATTAGAAGTATAAAGACTTCCACCACCACAATATTCAGAAACTCAAATAAACATGATATCATACACAATATAATCACCACTCTAAACAATATATCAACAGATAAACCATTTACAAAAGTGAGCCAAACTAAAGATATCCAACCACTTCAATGCACAAATGCCACCAACACCAGTAGTAATACATTCAAAATAGGAAGAACATAAATTCAAATAACCATAATACAAAGTCAATGATCACTTAAATGTCCACTGCATTTATTCTCATTATATGCATAAAAGCAATTGAAAAACAGGAAGTATCAAAATTTTCTATCACCAAAACAAAATTTGCCAAAAAGATCACTACATAGACTTGCACATCAAATTTATAGCAAGCCATACGATAACTGTCTTTAACCCTAACAACTTCTTGGTGATAGCCAATTTAAAAGAGAGTTTAAACAATAAATATTTAAAGGGCCCTCCAGAGCCAATAGTTTAAGAGCATGTAATATATTTTGCTAAAACATAAAAAGAGAATTAATTGAGGATTGCCACATCCTCATCGCTGGCATCATCACCATTTTGCGTCACATCTTCATCTTCCACCTATTTTGTTTCCTTACTCACATCCTCTTGCTTTGCTTAAGTTGCTTGTGCCCTTCGTCTAGCCTTGTATACTCGATACCTGGTGAGAAAAGGGGAGAGGGAAATGCCACTTGGAGTGCTAGTCATGCTAATCCTGCACTTCTTCTTGTGAACTGCCCTATCTGTATCATTAATCTTTTGATGAATCCCATCCAGCCCATTCTTGATAGTTTTGATGTAAGTGGCATTCCTTGCCATCTTCTCAAGTGATTCACTGGTTATGACATTATAGTCCATTATCTCCTATGTCACTAGCTTCTTAAAGTTTTGCTTTATTTCTTTAACATCCAATAATTTGTCCTTATTTTCCCCAGTCGCTTCAATTTCCAAGAAAACAAAATTAACCTTAATATTTCTCATTTCAGCATAGTAAGTTGCTATCACATCCCTCATATCATCCTCAGCCAATGTCAACATAATTATTCTCCATTCAAGGACATCTGTCCAAGCTGGTGCATCAAACTCATTTAGGGAATTTATAATCTATTCATCTAATAGGACCTTTACATCCATTTTGGCCATTTCTTTAATTTCCATTGAGGCTAAAGAGAGGCTATTATGATCACTCCTAGCCTTTTAAAACTCTGTAATTAAGGCCTCTCTTTTACTGGAGATAGAATCAAACAACTTAATAGCTTCTTCAACAAATAGGAGGCCATCAAAGACTACCTTTTTCTACATTGAATCATAGCATCATTCAAAGCCCTAGATTGTTTTATTTATTGTAAAAGATTGGGATCTAGCACACTTACACTTAAATCTGGCATTGCATCTAATGAGGACATTGTAATTCTTAGAACTGATTGAATAAAAGAGGATAAAGCACTTACTTGAGCACGTAGTTTGTGATTCTCCTCATGTTCTTTCTTGACCCTCTTTGATAAGTTGTTAACTAAATACTCTGCATGATAATAATCTCGTTCAGTGATAGAAGGTCCCATATCCACCCTGCTCACGTTAAAATTCACTTCAATCACTTCGCCATCATTCTTATTTCCCACAGGGTCTGCAATCTCAAGGAATTGATTGCATGTAGTATGGTCTGTGATTATTCTTGACATTCTCCTTGCACACTTGGGCTTTGGAGTCTCTTGCAGCAACTTAGCCACTGTATCAATACCAGTGTCCACCATTGGAGTATATCTCTTTTTTCTTTTCAACTACTTTCTTCAACCAAGAAGGAGAGGAGCTGGAAACACTAGTAGCATTAACCATACTTGCAATACGATCAACATGAACTGATGAAGAATCAGGTACAGGAGGATTATTCAAACTAGGAGAATCTTAGGCACTCAACAAAGACTAAAAAGTATTATCTTCTTCCAACTGTGTAAAAATCAATGAATCACTATCATTAATAGGGTCATTAGCTAGTGGCACATGGTCTGCTCTCTCTGGAGAAATAGACAATCTGGCATCATCTTTCACTGGCTGACCATCCATCTCTCACATGGATTTTAAATTATTATTCTCCTTAGGGGGTCCTTCACCATCCTCACTCAATTGTGAGCCAACTCCTTGCATAGTTGGGTCTAAAATAGATGTCTTCCCCTAAGAGTGCAAACTTTGGACTTACCCTGTCTCTGAGCTGATGTTTTTTTAGCTATATTTGAACTAGCTTGCTTTCTAAACTTTTTCTTCAACCATTTCTCTGCTCTCCTTATGACACCAAAAGAATGAAGTTTAATGTCAGTGACTTCTTTCTCTGACCATCTCACAGGAGGTAGAGATTGCAATAAAACCTCTTGAAATCTGGTATCCAAAATGTCTGAACCATCATCCACAATATCAGGCACTTGCATGGGGAGATCAAAGGCATGAATTTGATCAATTGTTAGTCTCATCCAACTTCTCCTCTAGACTTTTCTTTCATTCATACAATCCTCCCATTAATCTTCCAGTTGAGTCTTGTGCTGATAAGACCCACCCCAATGCATATTTTCCTTTACAAAATTTTTACTATCAAAAGGCACTCTAGTCCGTGAACTGTGAAGACCAAATTCAAACAAAGCCTTACCTATATTTCTTGGAACATCATTACTTTTACAAGAATAAAATGACAGAGTCATAGGGAAGGAATACCCCTTTTTCTTCAAAGCATGAAATTTAAAATTCACAAAAACCATTTGTCTACATACCTCCAAAAGCATGAGATACTCAGATGAATGCCGTGGGAATTTCAATGGGGCATTTTCATAACCCCCAATTCTTATATATGAAAAATAATCAAACTACACATTAAAACTTATGAAATTCATCACAAGTACAGCTACACCCGCCAAGAATCTCTGTTCTAATGTGCCATCAATTCTTTTTGTCAACCACATTGTAAAAGAATCAATGATTCTTCAAAAGTATTTAGCAGCTTCCTCTTTCTAAAGTTGAAAGAAAGTGTCATACACAAGCGTGCTGATGGCGAGTAACCCTTGGGACCTTAAGCCAAGCCTAACAGCCTATTTGTGAGCCAGTAGATATATCAATTGTGAACCCATGTGAAACACCTTATTCCTCAAAAATTTTAAAAATTGCTCATGCATACTATCTCTAATTATTTTGGCCCAATCAATCTGATGATCTCCATAAATTAATAAAATGAAATGGCACATCCATAAAGTGAAAGAATTAGATTGAGAATTTCCCACCACATAGTTCAATAGCATAATCATGTCTGAAATTTCCTCTTTAAAATGGCTTCTTTTGAGATTGGCAAGAAGTTGTGACTTCCCCTTTCTCCCTATCTCCAACCAACTTCTTGCAATGCAATTCTGGCACCAATCTCTTCTCTCATTGTAATAAGTCCAATCTAATGACACATAAACATCTACATTCTCCTCATACTAATCTAGATTCAACGTAAGAGCAATTGATGTAGAATCAATCTTTACAACCACAGAACTATCAAAATCTCTTATTTCCTACAACTCTGGAAAGTAATTGTTTACACACGTGATTACCAACTCAGGACAACGCACTACTGACAATAAACCTCTAGCTTTGTCTAGGCTGATATTCATAATTTTGGTAGCTAGGACCATCCATCTTTTAGGTCACATTCTTAGCCAAAAGTCATCAAAATCAATGTGTCCCAGCTCTGTGTCTTTCACCCCAAACAAAGTGTTTTCTACTACAGGACCTATGGGATTGCCTTAAAACTTAAACTTCATCTTTATCAACTTCAGAAACTAGTTCATGGGAAGCTCAGAGGGAAATGTAGGTGAAATAGATAAATGCAAAGGACTCACAGGGTTTTCACAACACAAACTCATGAAGCTATGTGATTTTTACCTCCCAAAGAACGTAGTGCTTTATATATCAAAAAGAAAGAAATTGAAAATAATGGCCGATCGTCCTAACTTGTGAACCTTGAATCTTGTGCACTCTTCACACATAGTGGACTTACTTTCCTTTGCTCTGTAATGCTTCTCCTTTGATGAATGGATGAACACTTCAAATGAGATAGTGAATTGGTTTAAATTTGTAATGTCACATCTCATGTAATGTTCATAAATGGCATTAATTTCTGGTGGCATGTCAATCTTTGAAAATCCCATAATATGCCATAAGTTGTCTCAAGAAAATGCACCATGGTGTTTGCACGTACTCCAGCTTAAATGTGGCATGACATCTATCATTTCCTTGCACCATATACCAGCTTGGATGAAAGTACCTTGGGAGATGCAATCCACTATAGTCAGGAAATCAGGAAGGAAATGAACTTTTGAACTGATGACTTTGAAGTTTAGAGTTTCAGAAAATCTCTGACCTTTTGATTAGACTATAGGAAAGAGGATTAAGACTGACATAAGAAAAACTTGATGCTAGATTCCAAAGCATGTCGGGAAGTCGGGCGGTTCGTGAACTTTTGAACCCGTCAACTATGGTTCAAAAACAAGTAAGATCTCTGACTAGACAAGGAAAACAAAGGAGAAATGACTAAGGAAAATAAGAAAGGGAAAGGGAGTGGAAATGAAGATAAAGGGTACATGCTTTAGCAAAAGTTTGAATACTAAGCAACAACAGGCTCTGATTGGAGACAAGGACCAAGAGGGATGCATAGAATCCAAACAAACCATGGAAACAAAGCCTTATTCTAGAAGGGCAACAAAGTCAAACCAAAAACACAACCACAACCAAAACAATAAGATGAGAGGGAAAGAAAAGAACCATGGTACAAGGTAGGACACCAGAAAGTTACCAATTGAATAGCTTCAAGTCTTGCCCATTATAAGAAAGAGGCAATGATGTTCCATCTGGATACAGCAATAAATATGCATTTTCTCCAATAACCTATCTGATCTTGAAAGGTCCTCTCCATAGTGAATCGAACTTCTTATGAGCTCCTTTTGGTTCCCTTCTCTTATCCCACAGAAGCACAAAATCCCCTTCAACAAAACCTATCTACCTAGCTTTCTTATCAAAGATCTTTTTAATAGACTATAGATGCTTGGCTATCCTATCCACAACTACTTCTCTCTATTCTTCAAACTAGTTCAAATACATTACCCTCTTCTCCAGATCTGTATGAAATTGTTCATCTTCGATTGCCTTCTACAAATTTAGTGCAAATAACTCCAGGGGAATGGAAATAGCACTATCAATACCATACACTAACTAGAATAGGGACATGCCAATAGCTCTCTTGTAGGTTATTCTATCAGCCCAAAGAACATCATATAGAATTTTGTGCCATGTCCTTTGATTTTCATCGACCAGTTTCTTGACAATCATGATGAGGTTTCTATTACTTGATTCAGCTTCTTCGTTGGCTTGCGAGTAATAATCAGAAGAATGAGCAAGGATGATGCCATAATCATGTAAAGGGTGGAATTTGGATGTTTGGTTTTTGGTAGTTTCATGTGTATATCCCCCTTTCACCCTTAGATTCAAGGACCTAGGGTCAAGTTGCAACGTACTATCATACCGTAAGTCACTATTAAGATGTAGGGAAACTTGGATTTTTAGGATTAGATTGATAATTTCCTTCTCTTATGCTTAATTATACCTTAAAACCCTAATTATGCAACTACGACAACAAACAGATGAATTATGAAAAATGCTTCTGTAGAAGGATGTAAAATAACAAATAGCTATGCACCTATTTTCAGGGTTCTGAGGTAGAAAAGTTGAGGACTAAAGAGTGGGCGCTCAAGTCCAGTGCCCTATTTTTTTTAGATCTGGAAACTCAGTCTGCAACCTGTATCTACTATATCAGAGATTTTCCCATTGTGGAGCTTTGAGGACTAATGAGTAGGTGCCCAAGTCCAGGTAGCTATTTCTTTCACTGATCTGCAATCCTGACACTCTGTTGTACCCTCCTACAACTTCACTTTGTCTGCAACTCCAACCTGTAACTTGCAATCATGAAAACTTGGGGAGGGGGTTGTGGTGTTTAGAGGCTTGCCTCAGTCAAGTCTCAGAGAGGCATTCAAGCCTTTTGAACACCATTGTCAGATAGAAAGTGCATGCCTTGGGAGGGTAAGGCAAAAACCAAATGATAAATACTCAATAATCACAATAGATATCACCTTGTAGTGAAGATCTCATGGGAGAAAGAAGCTCTTCATTCCATGATGAGATGGATGCTCAAATCTACAAACATAAAAACATAGACAAAACAAATATGCTCTTGAAACACAATGAAATCCTTGAATCACCTTTAGGATGCATAAAGTTCACAATCACAATCTAGTCTACAAATGAATGCCTAAACATGCTTTTATATGCAACTACAAACATTCCCACCAAGATTTCATAAATTCAAACTTATCATGTCAGCCTAGGGACCAAATAATGGTCATAAACTAACACTAGAAATTTGGGCCTGACCTAAAATAGGGCAGGACTAGGGCATAGGTGCCCAAGTCCTCCCCCCTATTTTGGGAAGGGTTAGGTTCAAGGGGTCCCCCTAGGCCCCATTTGTCATGATACCCAGGGTTCATTCCACCGAGATGTTGAATTATGATGCAAGATGTCCTAAATGCACACTAGAGACCCGGGAGCTAAACCTTTTGAGCGAAAATCCCCCAAGGGGACATTTTCTAACATTACAAATCATAGCAGAAAAGAGTAAACTCAGAAGAAGAAAAACTAGAAGCATTGTCATCTACAAGTTTCTTAGGCACCCCGAACCCTAACTAGTATATTCTCCTTGAGAAAACTACAGACAACTTCAGAAGTCATGTGTTTCAAAGGAATTGCTTCTACCCATTTAGTAAAGTAATCTATAGCTATCAAAATATGAGTGTGTCTGACACTGGAATTAGGATTAATGGTTCCAATGAATTCTAATCCCCATTGCTAAAAGGGTCCATCCATTACCATTGGTTTTAGAGGCAGTGGAACTAGTTGAGGTCTACTCACAAATCTTGAACATTTCTCACACTTTTATACCTAGTTATAAGCATCTTTGAACATGCCCAACCAATAAAAACATTGACACAATATCTTAAATGCAGTTACTGAGGCTAAAAAATGTCCCCCACAAGCTTCGTTATGGAATGTCTCTAGTAATTTCCTTCGCTACTCTTTATCAACACATCTCAGAAAAAGTGCCATATATTCCCCTCTTATATAGATTTCCCTCCCACAAAACATATTTATAGGCTTTGAGTTTTAGATTCCTCTTTTCTTTAGTAGAGAGATGAGGAGGACAATCTGCATAAGTTAGGAAGTAACATCTAAAAACCACTCATCAATGGTACTAGTAAATAAGACTAATGGCAATTCCTCATTCTCACTCACCTAATTTTTTGCAATCATCTTACACAACCCTTTACCTCTCACCAAGTTAGTGGGCCTAATTTTGATATCATATTCTTGAACTTTTGCTATCCAAGTCCCCCTATTATTGCATCCAATCTCCTTTTGTGTAAGTATGCTCTTAACTGCAGATTCGGGAACATACACAACTACATGTGAATGTAAAACATAAAATCTAAAGCTCTTAAGGGCTTTCACCACTGCATACACATGTTTTTCAAAAATAGAGTATTTCAACTCATGTTTCTTTAGTGGCACACTCATGAAAGCTATCGGATCCTCTATCCCCTGGTTATTTTTTTGTAGTAGAATGCTTGATAGAGTATATTCAGAAGCGTAGCAATAAATGATAAAATCCTTTTGGAAATTAGGATGTACAAGCGTGGGCACATTAGCAATAGCTATTTTAATATTTTCAAATGCTTTCTTACCTTTAGCATTCCACTTAAAAATAGGGTGATGCTTCATCATCTCAGCAATGTGCCAAGTTAGTTCAGCAAAATCTAGAACAAATCTCCTCAAAAAATTCACCTGGCCAAAGAATGACCTTGTGTTGCTCTTAGTGGTAGGTAAGCTTAGCTTCTAAATTACCCTAACTCTTTCTAGATCAATCTTTATCCCATCCTTAGAGATGATATCACCTAGCAGTTTCCCTTCAGTAACAGCAAAAATAGACTTCTTGGGGTTGAGGGTAAAACCATTCTCCGTACAGTATTGCACAACTATCTCCAAATCATGTAGGTGATCAGCCCTCATTTTAGAAAAGAGTGTTAGATCATCCAAGTAAACAACAATGATTTTGTTCTTCAGATCTCCAAAGGTTAAATCTGTCACTCTCTGAAATGTGGCCCCTACGTTGATAAGGCCAAAAGGCATCCTATTATAGGCAAAAACACCAATGGGGTGGTGAAAGCTATTTTGTGTTGATCTTCAAGAGCAACCTCAACCTGATTATAACCTAAAAAACCATCAAGCATGGACATCATCTTAGAACTAGATATTGTTTGTAAGATATGATCTATAACTGGCAAAGGATAATTATCTTTCAGAGATACCTGATTTAGTTTCCTAAAATCAACACAAATTCAAATTTCTCCATTCTTCTTCCTAATTGGGACAATGTTAGCTACCCAGGTAGAATGGTGGATAGGATAAATGATCCTTTCCTTCAACATCTTATCTATCTCATTGAAAATAGCTTATGCCACCTTTGGATTATAATTCCTCTAATTTTGTCTAAAAGATAAAGCTCCAGTTTATAATGGGATATGGTGATGTACTTCTCCACTTCTAAACTTCTTTAAATCTGCATAGCACCATACAAAAACATCCTTATATCTAATCAATAGAGAAGTTAATTGTTCCCTTTCTTTTGGAGAACATCATTTTCCAATACAAACAATCTTTGGATCATCTTTATTTCCAATGTTCACTCTATCATAATCAGTCGATGAATTGATTGAAACTTTGTTCTTCTTTTTAAGATATTGATCATGTCGATTAAAAAGGTCTTCTAATGAAACTAGGCCTTTAAGGATTTTATTTCCTTTCACCTGAATGACTTCAGAATTCAAACCATCTTGAGAAATAATTTCATCTTCACTTTGAAAAATATGTTAACAAAGGCTTCTACATTTTCAAGAAAAGAAATTATCTACTTGTTAGAATTGAACACTTGCCAATGGTTAACGTTATCTAGAATGTTAGGTCTATACACCACTTCAATTTGATATGACTTATCCTTGAAGTCAGGATGAGGTAAGAGGAGGGAAGCTGAGATAGTTAAGGAATCAGCTCTAGTGTTGTGTTCTATGGGTATTACTTCTATAGAAAAGGCATCAAAAACTTCAATTTGGTCCCACACTCTATTTTGGTAATGTCTATCTTTCATTCTTAACTGTGTACAATTTCCTTACTTGTTTCACAATCAATTTAGCATCACCCTTAACCTTTAACTGTTTAATTCCCTTTTCTCTAGCCAATTCTGAGCTTAACAACAAGGCTTCATACTCTATATTGTTGTTTGTCTTTTCAAATTCAAGCTTAAAAGAAAATGGAAAGACAAATTTGTCAGGAGAAATCAAAACAACATCAGCCTCAGATCCAACAAAAGAACAACTACCATTGAACTCTAAAGTCTGTATCCCATCTGCTAGGTTTGGGATAATTAGGCTTGCATTGTTATCCTCTTTTGACATACACATATAGGTGCCCAACCCAGTTTCTACAAACAAGATATCTTCCCTAGGGTGTCCAAATTCTAGTACAGTAAACTTGGCCTTCAGTTCTGGGTTCAGGCAGACCTTCTTCCCATCTATAGGTATCAAAGTATGTGACCAATCCATCTAGATTCCCCACCTAAGTATTTACAAAAACTATGACTTAGCAACATTTCATAGGTTGCAGGTATGTTGGCCACCAATATAGTCAACTTTGTCCTTTTCTTAGGGAAAGCAGCTAGGGTGGCTTCTGCATCTTTTATCTGACCAAGGATAGGCACTGGAGAACCATCCATAGAGAAACACTTACCATGGGAGCACATGTAGAATAAACCTAAGGCCTTTGTAACTTGGGTTAGCATTACATTGTCTGAAGCTCCAGAATCAATAACACAATTACTCAATCTATATCTAGAAATCTACAATGACACATGGAAGGGTTCTGGTTTTGCAAGAGGGTTTTGAAGTATTGATTCTTGGGAGTGAGGGTTTGAATAGTTTTGCTTCTCAACTTGAGCTTCATTAACATTTGACACCCGGGCATTGCAATGAGAAGGGGAAGGTTCTTGTTTCACATACTTAATCAACCTATCTAGTTCTGATGGATTGAGTCTTAGATATTTAGCCTGGGAAATTTGAATTTTTGTATTCCCAAATGACTCAATAATATCAAAAGAACTAGATACAAGTACTTTGGGAGAAGAAGTACAAGGTACCTCAGCAGATACTGGTTTAGTGGTGGTATTGTCCATCTTCTTAGCACTTGAATTATTCTACCTGGTCAGAATGTACTTTGGAGCAGAAGAGAAAGAGCTAGGTTGGTTCTTGGGATCATATCCTTTCTGGGCATGGTGTCCTCTTGTGAATACTACACAATTTAGATTGCTAACTTTGGTATAAACATCTCCTGCATCTTCATCCTCTAATTCATATTGGAAAAAGTTGACACTAGAATCACCAAGTGTAGGAGGTTCCTCTACATAAGGTTCTTCCCCATGTTCATTCATCGAAAGCATCTACATAAATCTCACCATCTCAAGGAAAGAACTTCCATCATGGTCTAATGTAAGGTGAAAATTGCACATCATGTGATTATTTTTACTGTTAGATGGTCCTTCAATTGCTAACCTCTAAGTTGGACTAGATAAGGGAAGAGATCTGTTCAGATTTCCCACTGGGTTATGATCTTTTCTTATCACATTACGATAAAAAGATTGTTGATGACCCTTAGGCATCTGTCACTTCAACATAACAATATCATTAGCTAATCTCTGGATAACTGGGTTGGTAGAATTTACACCCGATGGCCTACTTGTCTATAATTCTCTTTTCCATCTACCAGCAGTTATAAGGTCATATTCTACTACTATAGCTTTGGTATGGGCTTCAACTAGATTGGCAGCACCTTCCCTTTTTATTGCATAACTAACATCTGAGGGAAGTGCGTTGATAAAGAAACATTTCAGTAATCCATTTCCAGACATGACTTCATTACGGATTCTGTTAGCAATCTTGTTGATTTTTTCTACAAATTCTCTCATTTGCTCATGGATTTCCTTTTTCATTGAGGAGAGCTGGGCAACTAACGTATGTTCATTATTGATAGACTTAAACCTTTCTTCAAATTGGTGCCTCATAGAAGCCGAATCATTAATGGATGCATTTGGTAAGTGATAGAACCATTCAGCAGTAGCTTTAGTGAGTGACTCAACAAAGAGTCTGACAGACACATCTTCATGTTGCACCCCTAGGATAGAATAGGTAGAAAAGAAAGCATTTATATTCTCTTGAGGAGTGACCTTCCCATCACCCTTAAACTTAGGTACAATCTTTCCCAAGCCCCTGGGTAAGTCATGCAAATTTCTTCCAAGATCTAAAGGTCCAATGGAAGCACCCCGTGGGACAGGTGGAGGTTGAGCCATGTTGAAGGGAGTATGGAGTGCAAAATTAGCTTGTAACAGAAGAACATTTCCGTCAAGAGTGAGAACTTGATAGGATGAACTAGTAGATTGCTTTTCAGGAGGGGGAGAGGATGGCCAACTTAAAGACTTAACTCTCCTTGTAGGAGGGAAAGGAGAAAAATTTAAGGACTAAAGTAAATCAAAATTAGTATCAGAAATTCCCTTTTGTTTATCACCCCGAGTGTATCTTTTCACAGCCAACCTTTATAAATATATAAAATAATGCAGAGTCACCAAACCACTTATTGATTATTTTGATGAATGGCTAGTTGGTTACATACTCAGTTCTCTCCTCTAAAGACTGGATTCCTCCTATTATCAAAAGCTTCTTGAATTTGGAAGGGTCTCTCTCTTCTAGGTATAGGGATAACTCCTTCAACGAACACAACTTCCTAAGCCTCATCAAAATGACATGCATTTTCTCTTAGGATATCACCAAGCTCCTCTTCTTCTTCAAGAACTTTATTCACTTGATGATACTGCTAATTTTTCCTCCTGGTTTTCCAAGAAACCAATCGCAAACCAGTGATAATATCTTCTTGATCACCAACTAACTAGTCTACATTAGGCTACAGAACTAGTGAATGTCTTCCTTCGAGAACCATGCAATAATAAAGCAACTTACTAAAATTAATATTACAAATGTCCCCAGTCACCAAAAATCTGTTCATTAACAAATTTGTCACCTAACTCTATATTCTCACGCCTGGATAGATGACAAATGTAATCAACAGTTGAGCCTATTATATTGGTATTTTATAAAGGCTCTTTGCTTATTTTATAATGTGCAGCTACCTTTGATAGATATTCTTATGAATGAAAACCAAGATTGCTTTTAACCAGAAAGCAAAAATAAATGTAGATCTTTTAACTAGAAAGCAATAAAGGCATAAATTTGTTTTTCAAATAATCAGAAGTACAAAGACATCCACCGCCACAATATTCAGAAATTCAAATAAGTTCATGATATCATACACCATATAATCACTGATCTAAATAATATATCAATAGATAAACCATCCACAGCAATGAGATAGACTAAAAATATCTAGCCACTTCAATGCACAAATGCCACCAACACCAGTAGTAATAAATTAAACATAGGATGAACATAAATTCAAATAAACATAACACAAAGTCTATGATCACTTACATCTCCACTACATTGACTCTCATTATATGCATAAAAGCAATTGAAAAATAGGAAGTATCAAAATTCCCTATCACCAAAACAAAGTTTGCCAAAAAGATCAATCAATAGACTTGCACATCAAATTTATAGCAACTCATACAATACTTATCTTTAACCCTAATGGCTTCTTGGTGACAGTTGATTTAAAAGTGAGTTTAAATAATAAATACTTAAATGGACCTCTAGAGCCAATAGTTTAAGAGCATGTAAAATATTTTGCTAAAACATAAAAAGAGAATTAATTGAAGATTGCCACATCCTCATTGCCAACATCATCATCATTTTGTGTCACATCTTCATCATCCACCTATTTGATTTCCTTACTCACATCCTCTTGCGCCACTTGAGTTGCTTGTGCCCTTCATCAAGCCTTATATGCTCAATACTTGGTTAGAAAAGGGGAGAGGGAGATGCCACTTGGAGTGCTAGTCATGCTAATCCTACGCCTCTTCTTGCGAACTACCCTATCTATATCATTAATCTTTTGATGAATCTCATCCAGCCTATTCTTGATAGTTTTGATGTAAGCAGAAGTCCTTACCATCTTCTCAAGTGATTCACTAGTTATGACATTATAGTCCATTATCTCCTCTGTCACCAGCTTCTTAAAGTTTTCCTTTATTTCTTTAACATCCAATAATTTGTCCTCATTTTCCCTAGTCTCTTCAATTTACAAGACATCAAAATTAACCTTAATATTTCTCATTTCAGCATTGTAAGTTGCTATCACATCCCTTGTATCTCCATTTGAGGACATCTGTCAAAGTTGGTGCATCAAACTCATTTGGGGCATTTATAATCTATTCAGCTATTAGGACCTTGACAACCATTTTTCTCATTTCTTTAATTTCTATTAAGGCTAAAGAGAGGCTATTATGATCACTCCTAGCCTTTTGAAACTTTGTAATTAAGACCTCTATTTTACTAGAGATAGAATCAAACAACTTAACAGCTTCTTTAACAAATAGGAGGCCATCAAAGTCTACCTTTTCTACCCATTGATTCACAGTATCATTCAAAGCCCTAGACTATTTTATTTGTTGCAAAAGACTTGCACTTAAATCTGGCATTACATCTGTTAAGGACGTTGTAATGCTTAGAAATAATTGAATAAAAGATGATAAAGCACTTACTTGAGCACGCAGTTTGTGATTCTCCCCCTCTTCTTTCTTAACCCTCTTCGATAAGTTGCTGACTAAATACTCTACACGATAAATATCCCATTCAGCGGTAGAAGGTCTGTATGATAAAATCTACTTTAGTCACTTCGACGTCATTCTTATTTCCCATAGGGTCTACAATCTCAAGGAATTGATTGCCTATAGTATGGTTTGTGACCATTCTTGACATTCTCCTTGCACGCTTGGCCTTTGGAGTCTCCTACAGTAACTTAGCCATTGTATCAATACCAATGTCCACCATTGTAGTATATCTCTTTTTCTTTTCAACTGCTTTCTTCAACCAAGAAGGAGAAGAGGTGGAAACACTAGTAGCATTAACCATACTTGCAATAACATCAACCCAAACTAATGAAGAATCAGGTATAGGAGGATTATTTGAACTAGGAAAATCTTGGGCACTCAACAAAGACTGAAAAATATTATCTTCTCCCAACTGCGTAAAAATCAATGAATCACTATCATTAACAGGGTCATTAACTAGTGGTACATGGTCTACTCTCTATGGAGAAACAACTAAATTGGTATCATCTTTCACTGGCTGACCATCTAGCTCACACATGGATTTCAACTTATTATTTTCCTTAGGGAGTCCTTTGCCATCCCCACTAGATTGTGAGCCAACTCCTTGCATAGTTGGGTCTGACTAGATGTCTTCCTCTGAGAATGCACAACTTTGGACTTACCCTAGCTCTGAGCTAATGATTCTTTAGCTGTATTTGAACCAACTTGCTCTCTAAACTTTTTCTTCAACCATCTCTCTATTCTCCTTATGACACCAAAAGAATGAAGTTTAATGTCAGTGACTTCTTTCTCTGACCATCTCACTGCAGGTAGAGGTTGCAATGAAACTTCTTGAAATCTGATATCCAAAATGTCTGAACCATCATCCACAATATCAAACACTTGCATGGGGAGATTAAAGGCACAAATTTGATCAATTGTTAGTCTCATCCAACTTCTCCTCTAGACTTCTCTTTCATTCAGACAATCCTCCCAATAATCTTCTAGTTGAGGTTTGTGCTGATAAGACCCACTCCCATGCATATTTTCCTTTACAAAATGTTTTACTATCAAAAGGCGCTCTGGTCCATGAACTATGAAGACCAAATTCAAACAAAGCCTTATCTATATTTCTTGCAACATAATTACTTTTACAAGAATAAAATGATAGTCATAGGGAAGGAATACCCCTTTTTTTCATAGCATGATATTTCAAATTCATAGAAGCCATTTGTCTGCATACCTCCAAAAGCACAAGATAGTGAGATGAATACTGTGGCAATTTCAATGGGGCATTTTCATAACCCCCAATTCTTATATATGAAAAATGATCAAACTGCACATAAAAACTTCCAAAATTCATCACAAGTGTAGCTGCACCTATTGAAAACCTCTGTTCTAATGTGCCATCAATTCTTTTTGTCAACCACATTGTAAAAGAATCATTGATTCTTCAAAAATCTTTAGCAACTTCCTCTTTTTGAAGTTGAAAGAAAGTGTCATACACAGGCATGCTAAAGGCGGGTAACCCTTGGGACCTTAAGCCAGGCCAACTAGCCTCTCTGTGAGCCAATAGATATATCAACTATGTGTTGGATCTAGGGCATACAACTGAGAGGGGGGGGTGAATCAGTTGTATACAAACTTGCTTCCTATTTCAAACACTTGATTCGTCTTGTTAGTTAATAGCATATCAATTAATCATCCATGAAAGTAAAATGCACAAACACAAGAGTAGATAAACATCAACACAATGAACACCAAGATTTTGACGTGGAAAACCTGGTTAAGGGAAAAACCACGGGGTGATTAACCCAAGGATTATTCTCTGTTAAAAGAATAAGAAAAGAATGGCACTTGCCAATTAGGGCTCACTGCCCGAGCACACTACTCACAAAGAGGCACACTGCCTACAAAGTGATAAGAATCACGGTCTTGAACTAGAGAATGACACCTTTACCATGTCCAGATCAGTTCCATTTAAGCCCAAAAACCTCTGCTCTACCTTCCGCACTTCTCTTCGCTACACCACTCTCATCCACACAAATCCACACTTCAAATGAACTCACAAACCTTTATTTATACAAGACATCGACTTAGGACCAATCATCTAAGTCGGCAATCAGCCATAAGAATATTCGCAAGATGAATAACACATCCGGTCGGCCACCACAAGAACATTCGCAGGATGAACAACTCATCCGGTCAGCTAGTCTGAACAAGAACTTCATCTGGAAGAATATCTTCAATTCTGGGCTCTACTATCAATGTGGACCAACAACACAACCTCAACATGATTCAAGAACCTTCACAAGCCTGCCTGAATGACCAGGTACATCCAGACTTTCTCTACGTACTGGAATCTTTTCTCTTCCTCATTCGGAACTTCAAGAACACTGTCTGTCACCACTGTCATAATGCAAAAGGTACTTCCGGACCTCCAAATCATACACAACTCAAGATGACACATCACAAGGATATCCCAAACACTCCTTCCAATCCGCAGATTGGGATTATACAGTTCCAGACCTCACCGGACCTTTCTGTGATCCACTGTCACCTCTAAACACTTGCCGGAACCGGTTCTACACCGACAGCCACAACTCCTTCAAATCTTCATGCGGACCTCTGAAATCTTAACTGAAGCATCTCAAGACTCATATATACAAACCCTTTAATCCGTATCCTCTGATTCGCATCCTATACAATACATTTTCCTTCTTCTTATCACTGATCTTCACTGTTCCTGACTGAGGTTAATTTTCTCAATATCCTCAGCACACTGCTCATCGAATCCCTCTTGTCAATGCAATATGAGTATGTTGACATCAATGACAACACTGGTTCAGCTCATACATGCAACAATCTCCCCCTTTGTCATTGATGGCAACATATGATGTGAAAAACCATCAAGACAAGAACTTCTCCTTTCTGTCACAACTCCCCTATCAGCAACATGTCTTCTCCTCATTTACTGCTCCCCCTTTGATCATTAGCTACTTGTTTTTCACATTTCTTCTCTCCCCCTTTGACATCAATGGCAAAGGGCTCATACTTGCAATTTTAACACATCAGAATCATAGCAGCTACTCCCCCTTAGTAGCAGCTCCCCATCATCAATCCGGATCACAAGATATGACTGTGATATCCACCGAACTGATGCACATCAGTGCATCCTAGTTCATCACTGGAGGGGCCATGACCCCTAACTTCTCTCAGAGATATTCAAAAGAGTCCTTGGGAAGAGGTTTAGTAAAGATATCTGCAATCTGATCCTTGGAGGGAACATACTCCAACCTGACTTCTGCCTTGTTCACTTGTTCTCTCAAAAAGTGAAACTTGATAGATATGTGCTTAGTCTTAGAGTGCAATACCGGATTCTTGGAAATATTAATTGCACTTGAATTATCACAGAAAATTGTGATAGGCTTCTCATATTCAACTTTAATGTCTCTTAGCATCTGCTTCATCCATAAGATTTGAGTGCAACTACCTGCTGCTGCAATGTATTCTGCTTCAGTTGTAGACAGAGATATTGCATCTTGTTTCTTGCTTAGCCAAGAAACCAATCTCTTCCCCAAAAAGAATGCTCCACCATTGGTGCTCTTCCGGTCATCCACATCTCCTGCCCAATCTGCATCTGTGTAAGCATGAAGAGAGAAATATGGATCTCTAGGGTACCATAGACCATACTCAGCTGTTCCTTTCAAGTATCTGAAAATTCTTTTGATTGCCATAACATGAGATTCTTTAGGATCAGCCTGGAATCTTGCTACAAGAACAATAGCCTACATTATATTTGGTCTGGTCTGAGTGAGATACAACAATCCACCAATCATTGATCTATACTTTGTCTGATCTGCCTTTGGGGAATCATCATATTTGCTCAACTTACATCCGGTTGCCATGGGAGTGTTCATTGGCTTTGAATCTTCCATACCAAATTTCCTTAACAATTCTTTCACATATTTGGTCTGAGAAATGAAGATCCCTTTCTTTGTTTGAGTAATTTGCAGACCCAAGAAGAAATTCATTTCACCAAGCATAGACATTTCAAACTCACATTTCATCTGATTTGCAAACGTTTTGCACATACTATCTCTTCCTCCAAAAATGATATCATCCACAAACACTTCAACAATCAAAATGTTTTCATGATCAATTTTGAAATATAAGTTACTGTTAGCAGTACCTTTGCTGAATCCAATCTGCACAAGATGTTTATCCAACCTTTCATACCATGCTCTTGGGGCTTGTTTTAATCCATACAATGCTTTCTTCAACTTGCAGACCATATCATCATTGTTAGACAATTGAAATCCATCTGGTTGTTCAATGTAAACTTCTTCTTCCAGATCACCATTTAGGAAGGCAGACTTGACATCCATCTGATATACCTTGAAGTTTTTAAAGGAAGCAAATGCAAGAAATAATCTGACTACTTCAATTCTTGCCACCGGAGCAAAGGTCTCTTCAAAATCAATTCCTTCTATTTGAGAGTAGCCTTTGCAGACCAATCTAGCTTTGTTTCTGATTACTTCACCAGCTTCATTTAATTTGTTCCGGAAGACCCATTTGGTTCCAATCACATTCCTGTCTCTAGGTCTGGGAACAAGATCCCAAGTATGATTTTTCTCAATTTGCATTAATTCATCTTTCATTGCTTTGGTCCAGTTTTCATCATTGCAGGCTTCATTTACTGTTTTAGGTTCAATCTTTGAAATCAGACAACATTCATCCTGATTTTGAGTAACATTCCTTCTAGTTTGCACACCTTTGCTTCTGTCACCTATGATCTGATCTTCAAAGTGGTTCAGTGTTACATACCTTGGAATTTTGGGAGTATCCTGCACTGCTGCTTCTTGATCAGGCTCATTCAAACCTATCTCTACTTCCTGATTTACCGGATCAGGCTGACTCTGACTTACCGGAGAGGATTGAGTTCCTTGAACCTAAACACCGTCTTGGTCATCTTCATCAAACTCATAAAATCTTGAGGGCTTCTCAATTCCTTCATCAACTTTCACATTAGTGCTTTCTATCATCTTCCTCAGTCTCTTATTGTAACACCGGTATGCTTTGCTTTGAGTGGAGTAACCCAAGAAAATTCCTTCATCACTTCTAGCATCAAACTTTCCTAAATCTTCATCTCTTTTAATATAACACTTGCTACCAAATACTCTGAAATATTTCACAGTAGGAGTGATGCCAAACCAAAGTTCATAGGGGGTCTTACCGGTATTGTTTCTGATTTGAACTCGATTTAGAGTGTAGACTGTAGTGCTGATAGCTTCTTTCCAGAACATCTGAGGAACATTTGCTTCCAACATCATTGTCCTGGCAGCTTCCTGGATGGTCCGGTTCTTTCTTTCAACTACTCCATTCTGCTATGGAGTCCTAGGAGCAGACAATTGTCTCCTTATACCCTGCTTCTCACAAAAGTTAATGAACTCACCAGATGTAAATTCACCACCTCTATCAGACCTTAGACACTTTAGTTTCAATCCGGTTTGATTTTCTACCATAGCTTTGAAGATTTTGAACTTCTCAAATGCTTCTGATTTTTCTTTTAGGAAGGTAACCCACATCATCCGGGAATGGTCATCAATTAACAACATGAAATATCTATCACCTTGCAGACTCTTGATTCTTGTCAGACCACAGAGATCAGTATGTACTAATTCCAACAATCCGGTAGAGGACTGATCTTTGCTTTTGAAAGAGACTCTGCTCTGTTTACCTAGCTGACATTCTTTGCACAAACTATTTGTAGGTTTCATCAATTTTGGAAGATCTCTTACAGCCTGAGTATTGCTTATCTTGATAATGTTATCAAAATTTACATGACACATTCTTCTATGCCATAACCAACTCTGATCAACTTGAACAAACAGACAACTTTTATTTGAACCAACCAGTTGAAAGATATTACCTTTTGTCTAAGTACTGAATGCAATTTTAGTTCTGGAGCTTGTAAAGATTCTGCATTTTCCATTCTTAAACCGGAGATCATAGCCTTTGTCTACTAACTGACCAACACTGAGAAGATTGTGCTTCAATCCTTCAACATATAGTACATTACCTATTTTGCTCTTTCCATCAAAGGAAATAGTTCCCCTACCTCTGATTCTGACAGCAGAATTGTCACCAAACTTTACCATTCCTCCTTCATACCTTTCCAAATTCAAGAACTTATCCTTGTCACCAGTCATATGGTGAGAACATCCACTGTCAATAACCCAATCATCCTTTTCTTCCACTTGAGCAGCCAAAGCTTTTTCCACAACCTTGTGATTGACAGATTCAGAGAGTATTTAATCTTCTTCCTTGATGGCAATAAACACCCATTCATTTCCGGATTTGCTTCCTAGTTCTGATTCATCATCTATTACTCCTTCATTGTCATCTTCTTCATGAACATAATAGCAGTTCTTTTGAAACCTTTGTCTGTTAGTATTAGACCTTGCAGATCTTTCAGGAAATCTTGAAGCAAAATGACCAATCTTATTGTAGTTGAAGCACTTAAAGGGTAGTTTTCCTTCATACTTACCGGATCCTCTTGGTAGTCTTTTTGCAATGAGGGCTTCAAGTTGAGCTGTTTCTGCTTCTTCTTCTTCCATCTCTCTTCTTGCTTGATCATACCATGACATCTTCCTTGAAGAGTTTTCTACTGGATCAAATCTCTATTTGCCTTTCACATAGGCACTGGCTTTGAAAGTAGATTCAGTCTTGGGAGGATCATCTCCAAACTCGGTCATTTCAAATGCAGCTAGCTTGCCAGCCAATTATTCTCTTGTGACAGTTGTGTGGGCTCTGAATTCATCAATTGCAGCAACCTTGATTTTGTAGGTAGCAAGAAGGGATCTGAGGATTTTGTAAACAATCTCATTTTCATCCAGAGTTCCACCAGCATTTCTAATTCCACACACTAGTTTATTCACTCTTGGCATAAAAGTAGTGATGTTTTCATCATCTCTCATCTTCAATCTTTCAAATTTCCCTTTCAGACTTTGCAACCTTGCACTCTTGACAAACTCATCTCCTTCATACAGAAGTTCCAGTTTAGTCAGGATCTCATATGCAGTTGGTAGGTCAATAACATTTGAGAGATCTGAGTCATTCAATGCACTTAGAAGAGCTTCCTTGGTCCGTAGATTATTTTCAGCATCTGTGATTTCATTCAGAGTTGTCAGACCACCTTGTGGAGGTACATATGGTTTTGAAACCATGGCCAAGTATGCTTTTCCCATACATTCCAAGTGACATTTCATGTGACCCTTTCAAAGAGTGAAATTGGTTCCATCAAACTTCGGACTATCCTTTTTGTATGACGACATCCTGGATCTCCTCAAGCGGTTAAGCTCCTTTCAGAGGAACTTGGCTCTGATACCAATTGTTGGATCTAGGGCATACAACTGAGAGGGGGGGTGAATCAATTGTATACAAACTTGCTTCCTATTTCAAACACTTGATTCGTCTTGTTAGTTAACAGCATATCAATTAATCATCCATGAAAGTAAAACGCACAAACACAAGAGTAGATAAACATCAACACAATGAACACCAAGATTTTGACGTGGAAAACCCGATTAAGGGAAAAACCACGGGGTGATTAACCCAAGGATTATTCTCTGTTAAAAGAATAAGAAAAAGAATGGCACTTGCCAATTAGGGCTCACTGCCCGAGCACACTGCTCACAAAGAGGCACACTACCTACAAAGTGATAAGAATCACAGTCTTGAACTAGAGAATGACACCTTTACCATGTCCGGATCAGTTCCATTTAAGCCCAAAAACCTCTGCTCTGCCTTCCGCACTTCTCTTCGCTACACCACTCTCATCCACACAAATCCACACTTCAAATGAATCACAAACCTTTATTTATACAAGACATCGACTTAGGAACAATCATCTAAGTCGGCAATCAGCCATAAGAATATTCGCAAGATGAATAACACATCCGGTCGGCCACCACAAGAACATTCGCAGGATGAACAACTCATCCAGTCGGCTAGTCTGAACAAGAACTTCATCCGGAAGAATATCTTCAATTCTGGGCTCTACTATCAATGCGGACCAACAACACAACCTCAACATGATTCAAGAACCTTCACAAGCCTGCCTAAATGACCAGGTACATCCAGACTTTCTCTACGTACTGGAATCTTTTCTCTTCCTCATCTGGAACTTCAAGAACACTGTCTGTCGCCACTGTCATAATGCAAAAGGTACTTCCGGACCTCTAAATCATACACAACTCGAGATGACACATCACAAGGATATCCCAAACACTCCTTCCAATCCGTAGATTGGGATTATATAGTTCCGGACCTCACCGGACCTTTCTGTGATCCACTATCACCTCTGAACACTTACCGGAACCGATTCTACACCGACAACCACAACTCCTTCAGATCTTCATGCGGACCTCTGAAATCTTAACTGAAGCATCTCAAGACTCATATATACAAACCCTTTAATCTGCATCCTCCGGTTCACATCCTATACAATACATTTGCCTTCTTCTTATCACTAATCTTCACTGTTCCTGACTGAGGCTAATTTTCTCAATATCCTCAGTAAACTGCTCATCGAATCCCTCTTGTCAATGCAATATGAGTATGTTGACATCAATGACAACACTGGTTCACCTCATACATGCAACACTATGAACCCATGTGAAATTCCTTATTCCTTGAAAAATTTACCAATTGCTCATGCATATTATCTTTAATTATTTTGGCCCAATCAATCTGATGTTCTCCACAAATTAATAGAATGAAACAACACATCTAGAAATAGAAAGTATCAGATTGAGAATTTCCCACCATGCAGTTCAACAATGTAATCATGTCTAAAATTTCCTCCTTAAAATGGCTTCTTTTGAGATTGGTAGGAAGTCGTGACTTCCCCTTTATTCTTATCTCCAACTAGTCTCTTGCAATGCAATTTTGGCACCAATCTCTTCTCTCATTATAATAAGTCCGAGCTGATGACACAGAAACATTTACATTCTCCTCATACTCAACTAGATTCAACGCAAGAGCAATTGAGACAAAATCAATCTTTGCAACCACAAAACTGTCAAAAGCTCTTATTTCCTATGACTCTAGAAAGTAACTATTTACACATGCAATTACAAACTTAGGACAACGCACTGCAGGCAAAAAACCTCCATCTCTGTCGAAGCCGCTATTCACAATTTTGGTAGCTAGGATTGTCCATCCTTCAGGTTGCATTCTTAGCCAAAAGTCATCAAAATCAATGTGTCCCAGCTCTATGTCTTTCACCCCAGTCAAAGTGTTTTCTACTATAGGACCTACGAGAGCTCCTTGAAACTTAAACTTCATCTTTACCAACTTCAGAAACCAATTCACGAGAAGCTCAGAGGGAAATTTAGGTGAAACAAAGAAATGCAAAGGACTCATAAGGTTTTCGCAACACAAACTCATGAAGCTATGTCATTTTTACCTCCCAAATAATGTAGTGCTTTTTATATCAGAAAGAAAGAAACTAAAAATAATGTTCAAACGTGCTAACCTATGAACCTTGAATCTTGCGCACTCTTTGCACGTAGTGGACTTACTTGCCTTTACTCTGCAATGCTTCTCCTTTGATGAAAAGATGAACTCTTCAAATGAGATAGTGAATTGGTTTAAATTTGTAATGTCACATCTAATGAAACGTTCATAAATGGCATTAATTTCTGGTGGTATGTCAATCTTTTAAAATCCCACAATATGCCATAAGTTATCTCTAGAAAATGTGCCATGGTGTTTGCACATACTCCAGCTTAAATGTGGCATGAGATCTGTCATTTCCCTACACCGTACGCCAGCTTGAATGAAAGTAACTTGGGAGATGTGATCCACTGTAGTCAGGAAGTCGAGAAGGAAATGAACTTTTGAATTGATGACTTTGAAGTTCAGAGGTTCAAAAAATCTCCAACCTTTCAACTAAACTATAGGAAAGAGGATTAAGACTAACATAAGAAAAAATTGATGCTAGATTCTAAAGAAAGTCAAGAAGTTGGGCAGTTCATGAACTTTTGAACCCACCGACTATGGTTCAAAAACAAGTAAGATCTCTGACTAGACAAGGAAAACAAACCAGAAATGACTAAGTAAAATAAGAAATGGAAAGGGAGTGGAAATGAAGATAAAGAATACATGCCTTAGAAAAAAGTTTGAATACTAAGCAACAGGATGAAGTAAACACTGAGAGATATTAAGGTAGAATATGATCATCCAATTTCAATATTTTGTGATAACACAAGTGCTATAAACATTTCAAAGAATCCAAATGCACTCTAGAATGAAGCATATTCCAATCAAATATCACTTCTTAAGAGAATTGGTAGAAAAACATGTCAAATTGGAATACATTGCCACACAAGAACAAACTGCAGATATTTTCACAAAGCCCCTTCCAAAAGAAACTTTTGAGTATCTCAAATAGAAGTTGGGATTGATATCTCTCTTCTAGTCACTAAGGAGAAGCACTTTGTCAAGGGGATCACATCATTGCATTATCTTTCATCTTTACGATGTATTTGCCATTGATGTCAAAGGAGAAGAATTACAGTAAGGGGGAGAATTATAGTAAGGAGAAGAATTATGTTCAAGTTTCCATCTGTCATGCCCAAAACATATGAACATAGACACAACACAAACAATCAAAACTTACAACAATGTTGAACCAAATTACACACACACAATGACAATAAACATAGTGTAATGAACATAGATGCTAGTTTCCATACAATAATACATACAAAATTTCCAATAATCTAGTGTATAGTTTCAAACGTTTGAAATGTAATATGGGAAATAACATGATTCAATGAATAGTGAAGAAAACAAGTCCTAAGGGCCTGACCTAGGCCTCAGGGGCTCATCCCAGATGGTCTTGCCTACGTATTGTGTAGAGGCTTTATAGTTCGATAACTTGGAATTCCCAACTCAACTTGGTTGTCCAATAAAAGGTACAATAATATCAACATTAGACATCTTTACACACATATCCTTAGTTTCACAATCACACAATAATATGAGAAATAAATAGTTTGAGGTCAAGAATATCACGACACCCACATAAAATCATGCAAGGTTCAAACATAAAACATAATTTTTTTTGCAATCTAGAAAAGCAGTAAGCTTCAATAAATAAATCATGAATTATGGAGAGTGGTCAAAATTTTATTAATGCTACACTAAAAGTATAGTAGTAAAATACCTAAAAATCACTAGGCTTCAATAAACAAATCACAAAATACACCAATGGTAAATATCCTATTAGTGTTGTGGGCAGTAGGGTGGGCAATCTACCACACAGGCTTGTGTGGGAGGTTCAGGGTCTGGGGTCTTAGCCAATTTCTGAATGCCATGTGGCAGAGTATGAGAAGCTACGATACTTCTCAATTCATCATAGCCAAGAGAGGATGTCTAGACAGGAGTTGGTCATAAATATTCATAAATAGCCATGCACCAATTCATGCAGAAGGAGTTTGTTTTATGATAAGACCATGGGAAGCTTCAAGAGGGAGTTAAAGGTTTTATTTAAGTTCGGGCCCTTTTCATTCCAATTTCATAGACACAGAAATGACAGGGAAGACGCAATTCATTGTGAAGGTGTCTGCTGAAGCGATGGTTAGCTTGGGTCAGGCGACGCTGATCTAGTTGGATGGAGCGACCCATCAAATGGCATTTTGTGGCCCCATCACCGATCATCAGCTCAAGCGGTTTATCAGACTTCATGACGATCTAGTTTTGGTGGTGGTAAAAGTGATTATGGGGAAGAGCTTTGTGGAGGATGGGGAGTTCTACAGGGTGGGTTCCTCCATCCCTTCCTAGTTTCTCGCTTCTCTGCTGGACGCAGGATTTACGAAACCAGTGGTAGAGAACATGGTAAGGAAGTTGTTCAAGGACAATGTGTTGATGGGCCTGAATGAAACATTAGCAGTGGCTTCTCTTGGCTATGGGATTCCTCAGCCCTATGATTATAAATTGGTGAGGGATCCTGATGAAGTCATTAGATACTTCTCGTTTCTCCTTGACATCATAGATGAGGCCCTCATCTCGCATAGGGAGCAGGTGGTATCAAGTATAGATTTCCTCAAGAAGTGTCTACATTTGGATTTGTTTGTTGGGGGTTTCGAATGGGTGGAGGAATTCTATAAATTGTCCTCGAACCTAGGGTTTATGTAATAGGGTATGTTTAGTTTTTGTTTCCTTTTTGGCTCTGTTGAATGGGGCTTTCAATTTTGTTTAGTATGTTCAGTCGGCTCAGTTTACTGATAGGGGGGTTGGGTTAAGGGCAAAGAGCAAGTGGCTTCCCTACAATTTTGATTTACAATCTGCAGAAGAATGTAACACTCTTTTCTTATCAATACAATATCTATCGATTATGCAGGAAAAAAAATATATCCTATTAGTGTTGCACTAAAAAATTATAGTAGTAAAATACCTAAAAAATGACTAGGCTTCAAAAAATAAATCATGAATTACATCAGTGGTAAATATCCTATTAGTGTTGCACTAAAAAAATATAGTAGTAAAATACCAAGGTAATTCCTGGAAAGTAACAACTTTATCAATTATTTTCACACAATTCACTAGCCACAATAAAATGTCCAAAGACACATTTTAACAATAATACAAAGTTTTCTAATCCAAAATTAACTTGTCTACACATATCATAACACTTACACTCTTACCATCATACAAATATAGTTTATGCTAAGAGATTTAAATTAAAATATCATTATATTGAATTAGGCATTCTTCTATGCCATTAACATAATAATTCTTACTCTTGAGCCTCAATTTAATTGTCAATGTATGGATTCACTGACTCAAGATTATTTACTATTGTTTCGCATCACCAAAATTCATACTCAAGTATAATATAGAGTGCTAACTACGAGTACTACACCTTGATTTTAAATATAGATACTAAAGACTGATTACTTAACCACTTATTTTCAAATTAATTCAAGATATTGAAACTGAATATCATAAAAAAAGCAAGACACAGTGTTTCCAGAAGCTTTACATTGAATATTTCTATTGCCAACAATCCTAGTCACAATACTCAAGATTAATATTGTTGTCAAGTTACTATATTTGATTAAAAAAAATCCTTCTTTTTTTCGGATTAAAGATGGTTCATTTATACTACCAAAAAAGTTGTATAGCTACATAGATAGTGGCCAAGCTGGCCACTATAACAGTGCTCAAAGATTATACAACTTATCTCCATAAAAAAAAAAAATTCAAAACTATTCTAATTCTTCTATATCACAACTTGTTTTACTCCTAACAACTATTTGACATTTAACAACATAAATTTACCATTATAATTTTAATTATGGGTGTGCATGAGACACCCACAATCAAAAGTAAAACTAATCATGTACTTAAAGTAACATTATTTCCCTATTGTTGTTTGAAACAAAGGATAGTTCCAAAGTATGGTAATTTGTTTGACAGAGGAAAATAAGGTAGATGGATAATCCAAATCATTGGTATTAAAGACATGCCCACATAGTAAGTATAAAAATGATTAAGAAAGATTGGACCCAATTCACTCAATTATGAAAGTACATATTCTAGGTTATTTCAAACATGTAGATTAATACAAACTACTCAAGTCCTCTAGATTACAAATTTAGGTTCAATCCTAATTGCAAGTTGCTCTTTTCTCATTATAGAACACTAAAAATTATCATTTCATAATCTAAAGCCATTTTTAAGATAAAAATTGTCCAACTAATTTCTTAATAAAGAAGATGCACAATTAAATGAAGTTTTCTCTAAGGGCCTATCAAAATCTATATCAATCAAAATCCCCTTTATTACAAAGTCTAAATAAATAATTTATTATTTCATATTAAAATTGGTTTGGTAGATGGCAGCAACAGGGTATTCTACATATTTAAGATATTTACTTAATGTTGTGGGAGAGGAGGAAAAAAATTATTTCTCTGCCATCATAGTAAAAAGTTGGCAATTACATTTGGTTTGCTAACATGCCCCATAGATCAATTATTAGATTTGTTAAGAACCTTGGTATGCATTGATTACCATACCACAACGAAACTATCTCCAAGATTATTGCAAAAAATGTTGTGAGAGATGTGAACCATTTTCATCATTTTAAACACATGCTGAAAGAAACTTATAATATGTGTAGTATTAAAAAGAACCAAAACAAAAAAAATAGCATACCTGAAAATAATCCTAAGCCTATATTCATATATGGTCCTCATGCACCAAGAAAACACTACCATGCCTGTTTTTGACAAAAAAAAACATTGAAAGAAATGTGTTATGCAATAATGGTAGGATAAGCATAAAAAATAGGTTTGCAGACAACACTCTAGATAATCACCACGTAAAGTAAGGATAACACAACATGGATTTATTCTGAAAGAAACACACTAAGGGGATATTTATTATATGTTATAATTGTGATTGTTCCATACAGTTGTATTGAGGCTTCCCAATTATGCTTCAAAATTTAATTCAGGATAAAATTGGAATGAAAACAAAATTCATAGTAAAAGGTTGAGTAATATGCCCCCCTTAATCAAAAATAGATGTGGAATCTTTCATAGGATTCCTATAAAAATACCATAGTTTAGAGACTACACATTAACCTTATTTACCATTGCTCAAGTTACAATCCCCTTACCCATAATTACTCTTTTCGTCTTCCGAAACATATCATTTACTATAGATGATATGTTGAAGTATTCAACCGTTTTAAAGGCGTTGATAAAAAGAAATTAAAAGCTATTAAGCAAATGCAAATTTACTCCCATTTCATGAAAAAATCCCTACTTAATACATCCTCCATGACTTAAATATTTTAAAATGTTCAATAATTCAGTTAAACTATTTTAATATATCAACAATGGAATATAATGAAAAAACTCTTTCCTTCGATAAAATTAATATGGTATTTGTTTTTTTTTACAATGTTCAAATCTATGAATAACTAAGTATAAAAGAAGATAGAACTTATCTCCAATAATCCTTTCCAACTTGCTATTGAACCCCTTGATAATTCATGGTTCCTTTCTCAGCTTTCATTCCTTCATTTCTCCTCTGCTAGCCATTCTCACTCGTCCTTCCCTAATCATCCTTGAAATAATAATGCCCTTTCCCTCCTTCCTCCACACACTCCCCTGTAATCACTAGATTTGTTCAAATTTTCTAAATTAGAGGAATTCTTTAGATGTTGATATTATAAGTGCCTTTTATACATTTTATGACTGAAATTACAACAAAAACTACTCATAATGTTGTGACTCATAAAAAATTAGATAAATGAAGGTGAAATTGTGGTACGGATAGGTGCTAGGGTTGCCAAAACCTTAGTTTCAAGAAGTTCTTCCTCCATCCCCTCTCACACCCCCTACTCAAAATGATACATAGATATTGTTTTTGAAAAAGATAAAATAACATTGCACAACCCCCAAAACTACCAAAAAAAAAAAGCACCAAGCATGTGTAATATCAATATTCCAAAATCTTGCCAGCACTCCCCCAATTGGCATGAAAAGAGAACTTTTTAATTCATAGTTGGACATCTATTAGTGCATAATTAAAAAAAGGTGTCTATTTCACAAATATGTAATTAGAACCACTCAGATACGCACATGAACTGAAGAAGCATAAATAATTAAAAAAATAGATTTATGTCTCTTTTTTAAAAAATTTAATTGATAGCATGTGTTTTAATAATAGAGCTATGAAAATGCTTCCCCATGAATTCCTTCAAAATATAATATTTTCTAACCTATACACGATCATCTTGCACTAAACAATCATATAAAATTTTCACCTATGACATAATAAACATTTTGAAAGTCCTCATAAGAGAATTTCATTAAGGAGCAAGGACGAATCACCATGATCACTAAGATTAAGCATAACAAAAATTATAATATGAACCAATATCCCTAGAGTCATTAGGAGTAGATTAGGGAACCTTACACTTAAAACAATAAACCTAGATATAATTGATTAATAGATAAGCAAGGATGAATCGCCATCATTATTAAGTGTAACAACATTATCACATAAATCAAGATCAATAGATGTGTTAATAAAAGTAGATGTAGGTGTGTTAATAAAAGTAGATGTAGGTGGGCCTTACATTCTACCCCCCTAAGTATAGACTTCCTCTTGGAAGTCCTTGATTGGAGCGAAAGCCCACTTGTTTTAACAACAACAAGTCTAAGAACAACTAAGATATATACATATGTCACCACTTCATAAAATAATGAAACAAAAATCCTAGGCAATTGAATTCTTACAAGCCATAATATATAGTCGCATCCATACATGCTAGTCCACATATCTCACTTCTATTATTAACTAGGAATATTACCATTTATCAAATTCATAGCCAAAATCATTTCTTCGTAACAATGTTGAATAATCACATACAAAAGAAACTTAACTCCACATATATCACATCATTTACATTAGAGGTCCATCCATATCACATACCTCTCATAGGTAAAACACATGCGATGAAGACCATACTCACAGGTACTAACTACATACATCACAAATGACTTCACATGACTCACACCACAAGGCTCAACAAAAATGGGTATTACAAGGAGGACTAGGACCAATATACCACTAAGAAATCCATAATTCCACAAAGCCATATATCCAATAACTAAATAACCATATAAATGTAGAATCATTGTGTCAATATCCAAGTAGCCATACAACCATATAATCTCATCTCCAAAGGAAATCGATATCATCCGTACCATAGTCCCAAGTAACCAAATAGGAAAGATGGTCTCGGGGCCCCCTTCAAAGGACCCCTCCATACATTTCCTAGTACCTTGCTCTTGTTTGTTTAAGGGGGTTAGTTTCCAAGAGTAAGGTATGCAAGAATCACATACACAAATCTAGGTGGAATGAATTACAACTGTCCCATACTAGTCTCATTTCTAGCCCGCATCCTCACAAAAAGAATTCCCCAGACCATCTACTCTACCATACAACCTATTAGGGATCCCTTCTGGATATGATAGTTTACAGAAGTCACATTACTTCATACATATGAGCAGTTGCCAAATTAAAATGCCTCAAACAAGAAAGATTTAAGGAGAGTTCATAAGTTGAATCCTCGATTAAAATACAAAAAAATAAAATAAATCATAGAAGTAGAAATAAAAAATAACAACCATTGCAAGATCTCAAATTTATCTAAGAACAAGTCCTTGAGGAAAAAGGGCCATCTCAAAATTAAAATAGCTAGTTAGTGCAAAGAAGCAAAACATTGTTGGCTTAATACATAAGAAAAATCTTCAACACATAAATAGATAATCTAACAGTCTCATAGAAATTACACATTACAATCACCATGCATCCTTGTAACAAGGCCACCAAAGGGGAGGAGAGGAATGGTGGTCTCAAACAACATAAAATGATAGCATGCATACCATGGTGGTCTCAAACCACATAGAAATATATATAACTATACTATGGTGGTCTCAAACCATAGAAATATCACAGGATGAAATACCATATTGAACCATCACATGTCCCACACAATGCAAAGTGTTCTCTACAATAACTTCTATGTACCATGTGTCTAAAATATCACATATATATAAGGTCATCTGTAATTATCCCAAGTTGAGAATAATACACCACATGCATGCACAAATAGCCACATCAAAAGTCAATTCATCCATGTAACAAACTGTCAAATTACTATTGTATCATTATACACATATTGTCACTTTATCCTTGATATTACCATGTCAGACTATCTCAAATCATGAAGTTATCATCTCTCTAAAAGTCTCAAGATAAAATATTATGTGCCAATGCCAGAAGTTACCAATCCCACTTGTTCACAACTAATCTCAAATTATTGAAATCAGCAGCTATAACAACTATATGTATCCAAAGGTAGTGCTAGCATCCTACAAATGATAGTAGCTTCCCAACTAGAAATTCATGATGACATCAAATACCCAAAAGTCAATAGTTGTCTCTATTGTTCATGCCATATGAATTGCTAAGTGTCTGTAACTAGAAATGAGTATAGGCTCAGGGCACATTAGCGTCCATCCTCAACCCATGGAACAAATAAGAAAGAAAGGGTTTGCACTATGAACAAACTAGTGTGGAGAAGAGGGACTACACTCCAAGGGATACATTCAAATAGGGGCCTCCATAGCTCACCCTAAAATAATTTATATCCCAAAGGAGGCCTTCACTCCTCCCTCAACCCCTAGCTACACTAGTGTGTTGAAGAATGATTGTCATTGATGTCAAAAAGGTCTTGCAGTTGGTTTTAACAGGAGTTGTTCTCAGAATGGATTCTCATGTTTAGTGTGTATATTGGTTCATATCTTCAAAGGTCACCTTTCAGGAGGTAAGTGCAAAAGGTTGATGCAGAGATATGTGTGTTCATCAAGAGTTGTGTGACACCTTTCAGGAGGTAAGTGCAAAAGGTTGATGCAGAGATATGTGTGTTCATCAAGAGTTGTGTGAAGTTAATAGAGCAGGAGACATCATCTTGAGTATCACAGCTTGTTCAGTATGGTAAAGTGTTTTTATCTTGTTATCATGTTGAAGTTTGAGTGTGCACTCATTTGGAGGATAATGTTAGTCAAGATGATCACAAGTCATCACAAGCATTGCTTATCTCATGATTGCTTCATGGTATTGAGATACTAAGGAATTCAGTTGAACCAGTTGTTGCTTTTCCTTGGTAATGTTGATCATATAGGAGTTCAAATAGTTTCACATGCATGATGCAGTCCACAATCAATGGACACATTTGATGTTGGTTTCATTGAGTTATATGAATATAAGGATATAATGTGGTATTTGCAGCCTTGGTTCTCACAGGTTTTATTTGATCAATTTGATCATAGTTTGATCACAATCAATAGTGATAGTAATTATCAAGTTCACACAATGCATGTTCTTGGTATAGACTGTGTTCACAAGTTAGAACTTGGCTTGGAGTTGCTTTCATGAAATTGATGTTTATCATCTTATAATTTCACTCATTTGTAATCAAGGCATTTCATTGTCATTGATATTCAATGATTCTAAGCCTTAAAACTCTAAAGTGCTTCCATGATGTTTATTCTTTCTATGCCTGTCATATAACATGTTACACTTTTTGTCTTATTGTTCATTGACCTGGTGGCAAAGGTAATCTCACTTATTGTAACCTGCTAAAGGGGTGTTGGAACATTGTTATAACCGGTCCTCCTCTCCTTGACACCGGTGGAACCGGTCTTCTTTATAACTGCGGTGGGCGCGAAAGTCTATGGTTCTATTTGAATCTCCTCATGAGCGCGTGGGTTGCTTTTTGAAAGATTTTTAAAGTTGTTTTAAATCTTCAAAATGTGGTGTTGAAAGGCTATGTATATGACACGGGTTTGTGAGTAGTGTTGGGGAGCTCGATGCATTTTGTGGAGAGTGCAATTTTATAGCAAAAGACTTTCAAAAGAAGAAATTTCTCAACATTGGTCTTAATTTTTTCGAAGGAAAAAGGCATTTTTTTGGAATGCTTTATTTATCTAAAGCATATGTGTGGGTGCGAATTTATGCCTTGATTTTAAAAGTTTTTTTTTTTGGAAATTTGTTAAATTTCTATTTTATTTAAAAGGCATGAATTTATTATAGAAAGTATAGGAGTTTTTTAAGGATTTGTTTTTTTGGAATTGGTTGATGCTTTTTAAAAAGCAATATTTTTGGAAAACTATTTCAAGATTCTATTTCATGCCTTTGAAGAATTGAGTAAAGATTTTTTTTTGAGAAGATTGGTTTATTTTTTTTAAGATACAGAGAAGGTGAAAGGTTTTCGTGAGGATAATTTTGTGAGAAAGATCAACATGATTGAATGATGTTTAATGGAGATAATTTGTCTTGTGAGAAAGTCATGAATTTTATTTTTATGAGAAAGAAAATATGAATCAGGGAGAAGAAGAAAATAAATTGAAGATTTATTTATTATTTTTGTTAGAGAATGTATTTTCGTAGGAATATGAATCAAAATTGAAGAGTTTATTTGTAGGGGAGATGAAGAAAAGGAAATGTTTTTTTTGCAAAGAAGTGAAATTCCAAGAGTTCTATTGTTTATAATTGCAAATATTGTGTGATCAGATGTAGGAGAAATTTATGAAGGAATGTGAAAGGTTCCAAGGCATTGAAGAGACAAATTTGTTTTGCACATTAAAATAATCACAGAGATGAAACATATAGAAGATGAAAGGTGAAAAGACATTCAACTTGTTTAAATTTGTTTTTCAGGTGCATTGATGGTATGAATTAAAAAGGATAAAGATGAAACATACAGCGTTGTGCAGTGTTGTTGAATGGATTAAAATACAGGATTGATATGCAGTGTTGTTGAATGAATTAGAATACAGGATTGATATGCAGTGGTGTTGGTTGGATTAGAATAAAGGATTGTTGAGTGTATCCGGATGTCAGATTGAATAGAATGGGTATTTGATAGACATATGTTTTGTATTGAATGGAAACAGAGTATCCCTCTAATTTGCTTATTACATTTGTTGGTGATTTGGTTTGCCAGTGAGGCACAGTATGCGAGTGAGGCTTGTGGTCAGTGAGACCTTTCTATGCTAGTGAAGCTTGTGGTCAGTGAGACCTCTGTGTATGTCAGTGAGACATTTGTAAGAAGATTTTTCATTTAAGCCAGTGAGGCAGTTCTTGAGTGGTTTTTCTACCCCTGGAGGGTTTTCCACTCGTGCAATTCTTGTGTCTTGACTCATACTTATCTTCTCTATGTGGTTGTATGTTTTACTCATGAGTTTTGTTTATGTGTTTGACAAAGTTATGTGCATATGTTTTGACAATTCAATGATAACTTTCTCTCCTTGTGCTCTCCAAGTTAAAGTTTGTAAAAAGATTAAAAAATTCACACAACACTAATTCACCCCCCCTCTCAGTGTTGTCCTTAACTCCTACAATTGGTATCAGAGCCAGTTTCCCTCTTGCAGCTTAATCAGCTTGGGTAGGTCCTGTGTGTGGAGTTCAATGGGTAAGTGCAGGAGAAATAAGAACATGAGAAATGTTAAGATTCATTGTAGTCAAAAGACACAAAAGACATCATTCATATCAAATCCAGATGTTGATAAACATGTTCTCCATGTTAAGTCTAATATTATCTTAGAAGAAAAGGTTTCAGATGTTCCTCAGTTTGATGGTTCAAATTTTTTAGTTTGGTATGTTAGAATGCAAGTGTATTTATCCTCCTTAGGATATGATGTTTTAATGTCAGTTGAGAATTGTAATTCTACAAATAACAAAGAAGCTCTTGAATGTAATGATATTGCAAAGAAGGCTATATTATCTGCTCTGTCTAATGATGTTATTTGTAAAGTTATGGATTGTGTTACAGCTCAGGATATGTGGAGGAGATTGAAAAGAATTTATCAAGATAATGATAAAGAAGGGGACACTCTGGTGTGTGAAGAAAGTAGCAATGAAAAGAGACTTTCAAATGAAGGAGTTGAAGTTCAATCCCAATCAAATTCAGAAGAAGCTAGCATCACAAGTGATGATGATTAGGATTATAATAAACAAGATTGTGAGATTGATTTGGAAGGAGAGCTCATATATGCTTTGAGTGAGCTCAAGAATTATAAGAAGGAGAAGAATAAATTAATGATGCAGTTGCAGCAAGAAAGTGAATCTAAAGATAATGTACTTTCAAAACTTGAAATTGTATCTACAGATCTTGAAGAGGCCAAATGTCAAATTATAACTTTAATGACATATATTGATGATTCTGACAAACTAATTGATAGATTGAAGACAAAAATTGAAGAAGCTAAGAGGATAGCAGATGTTTCAATATCTGGCCTTGAAGTTAGAAGGATTGAAAATCTAAAACTAGAATCAGAAATAGTCTCTTTAAGAAAGGAGTTAGAAAAGGCTTCCTCTAAGTTGCACAAAAATCTGCTCTTTGAAAAGAGTACTGAAGAAGGGGAATGTTCCAAAGCTAGAGAGACTCCTAGAAGGAAAATAGATTTAAGTCATGAATTTGTGCATAATCAAAGAAGAAATTTTAGAAAACCTACATCTATAAGACAAGCTTACATGTACAGGTATAACTATTCATTTAAGAGTTACTGTTATACTTGTAATCATTTTGGGCAAAAAGTAGTTGATTGCAGAAGGAATACTAACCTTGTATGTTACAAGTGCAATAATGCTGGTCACATTCAAAGGAACTGCAAAATGAATAGAATGAATGAATTTGTAAGGAAGCATAACATAATTGCTTAGGAGATGTCAAAAAGGTACTATCAGTCAATTGATTTTGATTACAACATAATTTGTTATAATTGCAACTCTCTTGGTCATAAAGCACACAGTTGCAGGAGAGCATCATCTAATTTGAAAGGTGGGGAAAGGAAAAAGGTTGAAAAGGTTTGGAGGAAAAAAGCACCTGTAAAAGTTTGGAAGCAGAAAGAAAGTAAAGAGAAGCAGAAAGAAAGTAAAGAGAAGTCAGAATCTAAGATTGTGCAACTTGCACAAGTCATTTCATCTGTTGCATAACATAGCATGAAGTAAGGGCGAGGTATCAAATGTTCTATCAGTTAACCCCAAGAAGTTTCAAGAAGAAGATCATTTGATATGTTGATCTTATCTGTCTATCATTCTTGCCATGCTTTTAAATTGTTGATGATGATATTGCTAACAATGTTGATGTTTAGTATACGACTGTGTTTCAGGTGTTCTTTGACTCTTTATGCTTTCAGGATTTTGAAAAGGTGTTTCAGGTGTTCAAATGCACAAATTGTTCCTGATCATGTTTATGATTTGTATTGACATGATACTGCAATTCAAAGTTGGCTGATTTGTATCATAGAGTCAAAAGGCACTAATTCTTGTTGATTGCAGTATGTTTCAGATGTGGTCATGTATGTATCAGTTTTGACAGTGTGTTGTAAATAGTTGTGCAGAAACAACAAGATAGTCTTCATTTTTCAGATGGTTTTCATTCTTTTCATGTCAAAAAGGATGTGCAAGAATAGATTGGTTGCAGAATGAATGTTCATTTAAGAAGTGATCATTGGTGTAATTTGACATGTTCTTTGTTGGTTTTCCTCATTAATATGGTTCAGGAAGGTAGCACAAATTATGTTTTTAGAGTTTAAGTTCATCAAAGGAGCTAGTATTTGAGTGCAGAATTATGCCAAGTTTTCATCATCATATTTGTATCAAGAATTGGTATTATGTTGAGGTTGACATACATGTTTCTTTCTACCAGGATAGTGCTTCTGGTGTAATAGTGATGTTTATCCTTGTAAATGATTGACAGTGGTATTTATGAACAGTGTTTTGTTTGTAAACCTTAACACATGGGAGATCTTGGAGATTTGTTATTTCAGGTCAAAAAGTGTTGGTTCAAGGGTTTGTTAAAGGAAGTAATCAAGGATCTCATTGCTGTCAGTGTTTCATCTTCATCTACATATTTGGTTTGATGATTTGGTTGGTGTGCCTTACATGATGTTTCTTTCAGGTCCTATGCTTCATGGTTTCTTATTGCTCACAAGTTGAAAAGTTGTGCAGTATGTAGATGTGTAAGAAGAGCTTTCAGAATAACAGCAAATTGTAAATATGATTAGTGCCTTAAATTTTTAGAGGCTAGTGGTATCAAAGGTTGGGTAAGTGATTTTTCTATTTCTTGGTTGGTATGAAAGATAACAAGGTTAGTGATAGTGTTTGTGATCCAAGAAATGTGTAAACAGTTGATTGATATCTTTCTCATGATTTATATGAGTTATTTTTCTCAGGGGGAAATATTTGTCTTTGTCATCAGCTGTCAAAAAGGGGGAGAATGAAAAATTGCTTCAAGTGGTTTTGCCATCAATGACAAAGGTGGAGATTGATGAAGAATGATTGTCATTGATGTCAAAAAGGTCTTGCAGTTGGTTTTAACAGGAGTTGTTCTCAGGATGGATTCTCATGTTTAGTGTGTATATTGGTTCATATCTTCAAAGGTCACCTTTCAGGAGGTAAGTGCAAAAGGTTGATGCAGATATAAGTGTGTTCATCAAGAGTTGTGTGACACCTTTTAGGAGGTAAGTGCAAAAGGTTGATGCAGATATATGTGTGTTCATCAAGAGTTGTGTGAAGTTGTTAATAGAGTAGGAGACATCATCTTGAGTATCATAGCTTGTTCAGTATGGTAAAGTGTTTTTATCTTGTTATCATGTTGAAGTTTGAGTGTGCACTCATTTGGAGGATAATGTTAGTCAAGATGATCACAAGTCATCACAAGCATTGCTTATCTCATGATTGCTTCATGGTATTGAGATACTAAGGAATTTAGTTGAACCAGTTGTTGCTTTTTCTTGGTAATGTTGATCATATAGGAGTTCAAATAGTTTCACATGCATGATGCAGTCCACAATCAATGGACACATTTGATGTTGGTTTCATTGAGTTATATGAATATAAGGATATAATGTGGTACTTGCAGCCTTGGTTCTCACAGGTTTTATTTGATCAATTTGATCATAGTTTGATCACAATCAATAGTGATAGTAATTATCAAGTTCACACAATGCATGTTCTTGGTATAGACTATGTTCACAAGTTAGAACTTGGCTTGGAGTTGCTTTCATGAAATTGATGTTTATCTTCTTATGATTTCACTCATTTGTAATCAAGGCATTTCATTGTCATTGATATTCAATGATTCTAAGCCTTAAAACTCTAAAGTGCTTCCATGATGTTTATTCTTTCTATGCCTGTCATATAACATGTTACACTTTTTGTCTTATTGTTCCTTGACCTGGTGGCGAAGGTAATCTCACTTATTGTAACCTACTGAAGGGGTGTTGGAACATTGTTATAACCGGTCCTCCTCTCCTTAACACCGGTGGAACCAGTCTTCTTTATAACTGCGGTGGGCGTGAAAGTCTATGGTTCTATTTGAATCTCCTTATGAGCGTGTGGGTTGCTTTTTGAAAGATTTTTAAAGTTGTTTTAAATCTTCAAAATGTGGCGTTGAAAGGCTAAGTATATGACACAGGTTTGTGAGTAGCGTTGGGGAGCTCGATGCATTTTGTGGAGAGTGCAATTTTATAGCAAAAGACTTTCAAAAGAAGAAATTTCTCAACATTGGTCTTAATTTTTTCGAAGGAAAAAGGCATTTTTTTGGAATGCTTTATTTATCTAAAGCATATGTGTGGGTGCGAATTTATGCCTTGATTTTAAAAGTTTTTTTTTTGGAAATTTGTTAAATTTCTATTTTATTTAAAAGGCATGAATTTATTATAGAAAGTATAGGAGTTTTTTAAGGATTTTTTTTTTGGAATTGGTTGATGCTTTTTAAAAAGCAATATTTTTGGAAAACTATTTCAAGATTCTATTTCATGCCTTTGAAGAATTGAGTAAAGATTTTTTTTTGAGAAGATTGGTTTATTTTTTTTAAGATACAGAGAAGGTGAAAGGTTTTCGTGAGGATAATTTTGTGAGAAAGATCAACATGATTGAATGATGTTTAATGGAGATAATTCGTCTTGTGAGAAAGTCATGAATTTTATTTTTATGAGAAAGAAAATATGAATCACGGAGAAGAAGAAAATAAATTGAAGATTTATTTATTATTTTTGTTAGAGAATGTATTTTTGTAGGAATATGAATCAAAATTGAAGAGTTTATTTGCAGGGTAGATGAAGAAAAGGAAATGTGTTTTTTGCAGAGAAGTGAAATTCCAAGAGTTCTGTTGTTTATAATTACAAATATTGTCTGATCAGATGCAGGAGAAATTTATGAAGGAATGTGAAAGGTTCCAAGGCATTGAAGAGACAAATTTGTTTTGCACATTAAAATAATTACAGAGATGAAACATATAGAAGATGAAAGGTGAAAAGACATTCAACTTGTTTAAATTTGTTTTTCAGGTGCATTGATGGTATGAATTAAAAAGGATAAAGATGAAACATACAGAGTTGTGCAGTGTTGTTGAATGGATTAAAATATAGGATTGATATGCAGTGTTGTTGAATGAATTAGAATACAGGATTGATACGCAGTGGTGTTGGTTGGATCAGAATAAAGGATTGTTGAGTGTATCTGGATGTCAGATTGAATAGAATGGGTATTTGATAGACATATGTTTTGTATTGAATGGAAATAGAGTATCCCTCTGATTTGCTTATTACATTTGTTGGTGATTTGGTTTGCCAGTGAGGCACAGTATGCCAATGAGGCTTGTGGTCAGTGAGACCTTTCTATGCTAGTGAAGCTTGTGGTCAGTGAGACTGTGGTCAGTGATACCTTTGTGTATGTCAGTGAGACACTTGTAAGAAGATTTTTCATTTAAGCCAGTGAGGCAGTTCTGGAGTGGTTTTTCTACCCCTGGAGGGTTTTCCACTCGTGCAATTCTTGTGTCTTGACTCATACTTATCTTCTCTATGTGGTTGTATGTTTTACTCATGAGTTTTGTTTATGTGTTTGACAAAGTTATGTGCATATGTGTTTGACAATTCAATGATAACTTTCTCTCCTTGTGCTCTCCAAGTTAAAGTTTGTAAAAAGATTAAAAAATTCACACAACACTGATTCACCCCCCCTCTCAGTGTTGTCCTTAACTCCTACAATTGGTATCAGAGCCAGTTTCCCTCTTGCAGCTTAATCAGCTTGGGTAGGTCCTGTGTGTGGAGTTCAATGGGTAAGTGTAGGAGAAATAAGAACATGAGAAATGTTAAGATTCATTGTAGTCAAAAGACACAAAAGACATCATTCATATAAAATCTAGATGTTGATAAAGATGTTCTCCATGTTAAGTCTGATATTATCTTAGAAGAAAAGGTTTCAGATGTTCCTCAGTTTGATGGTTCAAATTTTTTAGTTTGGTATGTTAGAATTCAAGTGTATTTATCCTCCTTAGGATATGATGTTTTAATGTCAGTTAAGAATTGTAATTCTACAAATAACAAAGAAGCTCTTTGGTGCAGGAGCACCTACCTGACAGCTGGCCTTCATGAGGCAGTTAGTTGTTTTAGGTCTTGTTTATGTTTCCAAGAAGGTCTGATAAGACCAAATGCATGTAATAAGGTCATGCTGATCATGATAAGATCATGCTGACCACGCTTTGCTATTTTTAGGAAGTTTGTTAGAACAGCTGTCATGATGTATGATCGGTTGGATCTCCCAGCTGCCTGGAGAGTTCCCAGCCGCTTGGAGTCGGGTCAGTAGTACTCGTAGGAAAATCTATTTAAGCATGAGGATCGGTTGACTGTATATCATAAATCGATCGAGCTAGGTTGCAGAGAGTGAGACTGAGAGAGAAACTGATCATTGTATTTGCATCTTTTGAAATCAAATAAAGTGTTCCTGTTTGTGTTCATCCTCTGTTGAATTCCATTGCTTGATCGATTTGCTAGTTTGGTGGCTGTATGGATTCACTGATCCATTCCACCAGTTGATTCATCTGATCGGTGGAATGGTTATGTACAGTAGGGTAGGTGTTAGTTTGTTTGTTTGCATGCAGGTGTGCAGGATCGCGACTGAAAGGTGTTGAAGACCCTAGCATGGGCATGTGCTAGGTCGAGTTGATAAGTTTGAGTTGGAAGATCACCCTGAGAGTAGATCGGGTCGTCCCTGGAGGATCGGCGAAGTGAAATTTCGCTAAGGCTAAAAGTTCATGGAAACGGCATCATCAGGATATTTCTGCAAATATCCTACAGTTGCTTTGGGCATCGACATCCGGATAAGTGGAGGAGATCGGCATGATGCAGTCGAGTGCATGAAGCGCAAGTGCGTCGGGGTGATCAACATCTGGAGGAGCCGAGGAGGAGCGTATCGGCATCAGGTAGAAGATCGGGTCATGAAACTGTTGAAGTTTGCATGTTGCAAGTGCATCAGGATGTTTTAAGTCAGATATATACTCAGCGTATATATCGCCGTCAGGATCATCTCTCGGGAGTGCCCATCATCCGCGTATCGCTAGCAGATGCGGGAGTGAAATTTTTTTTTGACTAAGTGTTGAAGAGGTCATCAGGATATTGGGTGACGTCATCGTCATCAGGATATGATGTCATCGTCATCAGGATATTGAGATATCCCCCTATGCAAGTTTATCCTACTGTCGTTAAGTGCTTAGGTATCGGCAGAAATTTGTGTTAACATCATCAGGAGGTTTCGAGAGAACCGGATAAATCATATCATGATGTTGTTGCTTGTATCGTCGGCTATCGGGGTATCGAAGGGGAGGTGCTGAAGGTGATCATCATCAGGATCTTTGGAGCAACCGGATATTGGATATCCTGCAGACGAAAGGGGTGTTGCATATCATGATGATGCCAATGGAGCTTGGCGCCCGATGAACAGTGCAACAGGAGGATGTTTGCGCTAGTTGAACATCATGATGATGATGATAGGCGGAAAACGGAGGAAGTGAACAGTAGTCGGCAGGAGGATAATTGTGCTCGTCCGAAATATGATGATGATGCTGACAGTGTAAAGCAAAATATGATGATGATGATGATGGGCTGCAGACGTCCATGCTGTATTGTAAGGTTATAGTGTGGATGCCTCTACATCATAGTGGTATCAGAGCTCAGCAAAACATCTGGGCTGTTGTGTGTTGATTCTGTCACCAAAAGGGCAAAGGTAGAGTTGAATTGTGTGTTGTGTGTTGATTAAGAGGTTGACAAAATGCCTCCGAAAGGTAGTGGTACTGCAAGGGAATTGCAGGAAATGAAGGAGAAACATGCTAGAGAGATGAGGAAGATGAAGGAGCTTGCTGAAGCACTTCAAGCCAGGCTTACAGCCCTGGAAAAGAACAAAAAGAGGGAAGTGGAAGACAGTGAGTCTAAAGAAGATGAAGATACTATTGAAGAGTATGAAGAGGTAGCTGAAGATCTGGATGCTGAAGACCAGAGATTGGAAAAACTGTTAAAGGCAGTGCAGAATGATAAAACTAAGGTAAAGGTTGATGTTTCCAAGTATACTGGAAGTTTGAATGAAGATGAGTTGCTGGATTGGATTGCTGCACTTGATAATCACTTTGAATGTGAAGATGTTGCTGAAGATCAGAAGGTAAAGATTGCAAAGACCAAGTTAGGAGGTCATGCTTTGGTATGGTGGGATTATGTACAATCTGAGAGAAGGAAACAAGGGAAGACAAAGATCACTTCATGGGATAAGATGGTAGCAAGGATAAAAGGTAAATTCTTGCCAAGGGATTATGAAATCCAGATGTTTAAGAAGCTGCAATTTTTAAAGCAGAAGGAAAGGGATGTGAAGGCATATACAGAGGAATTTTATAAATTGAGTATGAGATCTGGTCATCATGAGAATGAGGTAGAAAAGGTGGCTAGGTACTTGGCTGGTTTGAGATTTAACATACAGGATGAGTTAGTTTTAGCTAACCCTAAGAATGTGGAGGATTGTTATCAAATGGCAATCAGGATTGAAGAAAAGATGAATAGAGGACCTGATAAGTCCATGAGAGGAAGAGGAAACAATAGGGGAAGAGGAGCAGCCCCTACACAAAAGCAAACCAATGAGGGTCAAGAAGACACTGGTAAAGGACAGGGACAGTCTGATTTCAGAGGTGGATGGAAAGGTAATAGAGGAAGATTTGGAGGTGGTAGAGGTTCTACTACATTTTCAGGAAAATGTTACACCTGTGGTGAGTTTGGTCATCCATCTTTCAAATGTCCAGAAAACAAAGGTTCATCATCCAGAAATGATAGAACTAATGACAAGAGAGTACAACTTGTACAGGAAGAGACAGTAGAGCAAAGTGCACAGAGTTCAAACACTTATCACAAGGATAAGGAGCCTGATAATTATGCATACCCAGAGAGTGGAGAGTCTCTGCTGATGAGAAGAACAGCAACTACCATGAAGGTACAGGACAAAGAATCCCCACAAAGAAGAGCTCTTTTCAAGACCATATGCAAGAGCAAAGGTAAAAAATGTAAGGTTGTCATTGATACTGGTTCAACAGACAACATGGTATCTCAGGAGATGGTGGATAAACTGCATTTGGAAAGGATTCCACATCCACACCCTTACAAGGCATCTTGGGTGAGTGATAGTCAATCACTTTTTGTCTCTGAACAGGCATATGTGGATTTTCAGATTGGAGCATATCATGATAGAATTTTGTGTGATATTTTGCCCATGGAATGTTGTCACCTACTGTTGGGTAGACCATGGCAATTTGACAAAAGGGTACTGTATGATGGGTATTCTAATACCTATACCATCAAGAAAGATGGGAAGACTATTAAGTTGATGCCATTGCAGGCAGATGCTGCAGCACAGGGGGCAGCCAAAATCATTTTGATGGGAAAGAAGGAGTATGTGCAGATGCCCAGAGGAGCAGGCATGAAGGCAGATAAGGATACTGCAGGAAAAGAAGTTGTTCAGGACAACAGATTGAAGAAAGTTTTAGTTTTGACTGACAGAGGTCAGCAGCAGGTGCAGAAACAGGTTTGCAAACAGCAATCAGTTGAGAGGAATGACAAGGATGTTGTCATAGTTGGGACTATTGCTTGTCCTATACAGGTTGAAAGGAAGATAGGATTGAACATTGTAGAAGTTCAAGAGGCAGTTCAGACAGAGGTTCTGGTCAGACAACCTGGCAAACACAGGGTATGTGAGAGAAAGGCCTACATCAACAGGCATGAGGATTTACTTGCCAGAAAGCAAGTTACAGTTTAGAAGTCTTGGAGCAGCCAAGAGCCAGCAGAGGACAAAGCTGGAGCAGATCAGCATATTTCAAAGGCAAAGTGTAAAGGTGGAGGACTTCCACATACTAAACTCATGGGACATGAGTTCTTTTCTGTTGGGGAGTATGGTGCAGGAGCACCTACCTGACAGCTGGCCTTCATGAGGCAGTTAGTTGTTTTAGGTCTTGTTTATGTTTCCAAGAAGGTCTGATAAGACCAAATGCATGTAATAAGGTCATGCTGATCATGATAAGATCATGCTGACCACGCTTTGCTATTTTTAGGAAGTTTGTTAGAACAGCTGTCATGATGTATGATCGGTTGGATCTCCCAGCCGCCTGGAGAGTTCCCAGCCGCTTGGAGTCGGGTCAGTAGTACTCGTAGGAAAATCTATTTAAGCATGAGGATCGGTTGACTGTATATCATAAATCGATCGAGCTAGGTTGCAGAGAGTGAGACTGAGAGAGAAACTGATCATTGTATTTGCATCTTTTGAAATCAAATAAAGTGTTCCTGTTTGTGTTCATCCTCTGTTGAATTCCATTGCTTGATCGATTTGCTGGTTTGGTGGCTGTATGGATTCACTGATCCATTCCACCGGTTGATTCATCTGATCGGTGGAATGGTTATGTACAGTAGGGTAGGTGTTAGTTTGTTTGTTTGCATGCAGGTGTGTAGGATCACGACTGAAAGGTGTTGAAGACCCTAGCATGGGCATGTGCTAGGTCGAGTTGATAAGTTTGAGTTGGAAGATCACCCTGAGAGTAGATCGGGTCGTCCCTGGAGGATCGACGAAGTGAAATTTTGCTAAGGCTAAAAGTTCGTGGAAACGGCATCATCAGGATATTTCTGCAAATATCCTGCAGTTGCTTTGGGCATCGACATTCGGATAAGTGGAGGAGATCGGCATGATGCAGTCGAGTGCATGAAGCACAAGTGCGTCGGGGTGATCAACATCTGGAGGAGCCGAGGAGGAGCGTATCGGCATCAGGTAGAAGATCGGGTCATGAAACTGTTGAAGTTTGCATGTTGCAAGTGCATCAGGATGTTTTAAGTCGGATATATACTCAGCGTATATATTGCCGTCAGGATCATCTCTCGGGAGTACCCATCATCCGCGTATCGCTAGCAGATGCGGGAGTGAAAGTTTTTTTTGACTAAGTGTTGAAGAGGTCATCAGGATATTGGGTGACGTCATCGTCATCAGGATATGACGTCATCGTCATCAGGATATTGAGATATCCCCCTATGCAAGTTTATCCTGCTGTCGTTAAGTGCTTAGGTATCGGCAGAAATTTGTGTTAACATCATCAGGAGGTTTCGAGAGAACCGGATAAATCATATCATGATGTTGTTGCTTGTATCGTCGGCTATCGGGGTATCGAAGGGGAGGTGCTGAAGGTGATCATCATCAGGATCTTTGGAGCAACTGGATATTGGATATCCTGCAGACGAAAGGGGTGTTGCATATCATGATGATGTCGATGGAGCTTGGCGCCCGATGAACAGTGCAACAGGAGGATGTTTGCGCTAGTTGAACATCATGATGATGATGATAGGCGGAAAACGGAGGAAGTGAACAGTAGTCGGCAGGAGGATAATTGTGCTCGTCCAAAATATGATGATGATGCTGACAGTGTAAAGCAAAATATGATGATGATGATGATGGGCTGCAGACGTCCATGCTGTATTGTAAGGTTATAGTGTGGATGCCTCTGCATCACTCTTGAATGTAATGATATTGCAAAGAAGGCTATATTATCTGCTCTGTCTAATGATGTTATTTGTAAAGTTATGGATTGTGTTACAGCTCAGGATATGTGGAGGAGATTGAAAAGAATTTATCAAGATAATGATAAAGAAGGGGACACTCTGGTGTGAAGAAAGTAGCAATGAAAAGAGACTTTCAAATGAAGGAGTTGAAGTTCAATCCCAATCAAATTCAGAAGAAGCTAGCATCACAAGTGATGATGATCAGGATTATAATGAACAAGATTGTGAGATTGATTTGGAAGGAGAGCTCATATATGCTTTGAGTGAGCTCAAGAATTATAAGGAGAACAATAAATTAATGATGTAGTTGCAGCAAGAAAGAGAATCTAAAGATAATGTACTTTCAAAACTTGAAATTGTATCTACAGATCTTGAAGAGGCCAAATGTCAAATTATAACTTTAAAGACATATATTGATGATTCTGACAAACTAATTGCTAGATTGAGGATAGAAATTGAAGAAGCTAAGAGGATAGCAGATGTTTCAATATCTGACCTTCAAGTTAGAAGGATTGAAAATCTAAAACTAGAATCAGAAATAGTCTCTTTAAGAAAGGAGTTAGAAAAGGCTTCCTCTAAGTTGCACAAAAATCTGTTGTTTGAAAAGAGTACTTAAGAAGGGGAATGTTCCAAAGCTAGAGAGACTTCTAGAAGGAAAATAGATTTAAGTCATGAATTTGTGTATAATCAAAGAAGAAATTTTATAAAACCTACATCTATAAGACAAGCTTACATGTACAGGTATAACTATTCATTTAATAGTTACTGTTATACTTGTAATCATTTTGGGCATAAAGCAGTTGATTGCAGAAGGAATACTAACCTTGTATGTTACAAGTGCAATAATGTTGGTCACATTCAAAGGAACTGTGAATAGAATGAATGAATCTGTAAGGAAGCATAACATAATTGCTCAGGAGATGTCAAAAAGGTACTATCAGTCAATTGATTTTGATTACAACATAATTTGTTATAATTGCAACTCTCTTGGTCATAAAGCACACAGTTGTAGGAGAGCATCATCTAATTTGAAAGGTGGGGAAAAGAAAAAGGTTGAAAAGGTTTGGAGGAAGAAAGCACCTGTAAAAGTTTGGAAGCAGAAAGAAAGTAAAGAGAAGCAGAAAGAAAGTAAAGAAGTTAGAATCTAAGATTGTGCAACTTGCACAAGTCATTTCATCTATTGCATAACATAGCATGAAGTAATGGGGAGGTATCAAATGTTCTATTAGTTAACCCCAAGAAGTTTCAGGAAGAAGATCATTTGGTATGATGATCTTATATGTCTATCATTCTTGCCATGCTTTGAAATTGTTGATGATGATATTGCTAACAATGTTGATGTTTAGTATACGACTGTGTTTCAGGTGTTCTTTGACTCTTTATGCTTTCAAGATTTTGAAAAGGTGTTTCAGGTGTTCAAATGCACAAATTGTTCCTGATCATGTTTATGATTTGTATTGACATGATACTGCAATTCAAAGTTGGCTGATTTGTATCATAGAGTCAAAAGGCACTAATTCTTGTTGATTGCAGTATGTTTCAGATGTGGTCATGTATGTATCAGTTTTGACAGTGTGTTGTAAATAGTTGTGCAGAAACAACAGGATAGTCTTCATTTTTCAGATGGTTTTCATTCTTTTCATGTCAAAAAGGATGTGCAAGAATAGATTCGTTGCAGAATGAATGTTCATTTAAGAAGTGATCATTGGTGTAATTTGACATGTTCTTTGTTGTTTTTCCTCATTAATATGGTTCAGGAAGGTAGCACAAATTATGTTTTCAGAGTTTAAGCTCATCAAAGGAGCTGGTATTTGAGTGCAGAATTATGCCAAGTTTTCATCATCATATTTGTATCAAGAAGTGGTATTATGTTGAGGTTGACATACATGTTTCTTTCTACCAGGATAGTGCTTCTGGTGTAATAGTGATGTTTATCCTTGTAAATGATTGACAGTGGTATTTATGAACAGTGTTTTGTTCGTAAACCTTAACACATGGGAGATCTTGGATATTTGGTATTTCAGGTCAAAAAGTGTTGGTTCAGGAGTTTGTTAAAGGAAGTAATCAAGGATCTCATTGCTGTCAGTGTTTCATCTTCATCTACATATTTGGTTTGATGATTTGGTTGGTGTGCCTTACATGATGTTTCTTTCAGGTCCTATGCTTCATGGTTTCTTATTACTCACAAGTTGAAAAGTTGTGCAGTATGCAAATGTGTAAGAAGAGCTTTCAGAATAACAGTAAATTGTAAATATGATTAGTGCCTTAAATTTTCAAAGGCTAGTGGTATCAAAAGTTGGGTAAGTGATTTTTCAATTTCTTGGTTGGTATGAAAGATAACAAGGTTAGTGATAGTGTTTGTGATCCAAGAAATTTGTAAACAGTTGATTGATATCTTTCTCATGATTTATATGAGTTATTTTTCTCAGGGGGAGATATTTATCTTTGTCATCAGATGTCAAAAAGGGGGGGAATGAAAAATTGCTTCAAGTGGTTTTGCCATCAATGACAAAGGGGGAGATTGATGAAGAATGATTGTCATTGATGTCAAAAAGGTCTTGCAGTTGGTTTTAACAGGAGTTGTTCTCAGGATGGATTCTCATGTTTAGTGTGTATATTGGTTCATATCTTCAAAGGTCACCTTTCAGGAGGTAAGTGCAAAAGGTTGATGCAGAGATATGTGTGTTCATCAAGAGTTGTGTGACACCTTTCAGGAGGTAAGTGCAAAAGGTTGATGCAGAGATATGCGTGTTCATCAAGAGTTGTGTGAAGTTCTTAATAGAGCAGCAGACATCATCTTGAGTATCATAGCTTGTTCAGTATGGTAAAGTGTTTTTATCTTGTTATCATGTTGAAGTTTGAGTGTGCACTCAATTGGAGGATAATGTTAGTCAAGATGATCACAAGTCATCACAAGCATTGATTATCTCATGATTGCTTCATGGTATTGAGATACTAAGGAATTCAGTTGAACTAGTTGTTGCTTTTCCTTGGTAATGTTGATCATATAGGAGTTCAAATAGTTTCACATGCATGATGCAGTCCACAATCAATGGACACATTTGATGTTGGTTTCATTGAGTTATATGAATATAAGGATATAATGTGGTACTTGCAACCTTGGTTCTCACAGGTTTTATTTGATCAATTTGATCATAGTTTGATCACAATCAATAGTGATAGTAATTATCAAGTTCACACAATGCATGTTCTTGGTATAGACTGTGTTCACAAGTTAGAACTTGGCTTGGAGTTGCTTTCATGAAATTGATGTTTATCTTCTTATGATTTCACTCATTTGTAATCAAGGCATTTCATTGTCATTGATATTCAATGATTCTTAGCCTTAAAACTCTAAAGTGCTTCCATGATGTTTATTCTTTCTATGCCTGTCATATAACATGTTACACTTTTTGTCTTATTGTTCATTGACCTGGTGGCGAAGGTAATCTCACTTATTGTAACCTGCTGAAGGGGTGTTGGAACATTGTTATAACCGGTCCTCCTCTCCTTAACACCGGTGGAACCAGTCTTCTTTATAACTGCGGTGGGCGCGAAAGTCTATGGTTCTATTTGAATCTCCTTATAAGCGCGTGGGTTGCTTTTTGAAAGATTTTTAAAGTTGTTTTAAATCTTCAAAATGTGGCGTTGAAAGGCTAAGTATATGACACGGGTTTGTGAGTAGCGTTGGGGAGCTCAATGCATTTTGTGGTGAGTGCAATTTTATAGCAAAGGACTTTCAAAAGAAGAAATTTCTCAACATTGGTCTTAATTTTTTCGAAGGAAAAAGGCATTTTTTTGGAATGCTTTATTTATCTAAAGCATATGTGTGAGTGCAAATTTATGCCTTGATTTTAAAAGTTTTTTTTTTGGAAATTTTTTAAATTTCTATTTTATTTAAAAGGCATGAATTTATTATAGAAAGTATAGGAGTTTTTTAAGGATTTTTTTTTTGGAATTGGTTGATGCTTTTTAAAAAGCAATATTTTTGGAAAACTATTTCAAGATTCTATTTCATGCCTTTGAAGAATTGAGTAAAGATTTTTTTTTTGAGAATATTGGTTTATTTTTTTTAAGATACAGAGAAGGTGAAAGATTTTCGTGAGGATAATTTTGTGAGAAAGATCAACATGATTGAATGATGTTTAATGGAGATAATTCGTCTTGTGAGAAAGTCATGAATTTTATTTTTATGAGAAAGAAAATATGAATCAGGGAGAAGAAGAAAATAAATTAAAGATTTATTTATTATTTTTGTTAGAGAATGTATTTTTGTAGGAATATGAATCAAAATTGAAGAGTTTATTTGCAGGGGAGATGAAGAAAAGGAAATGTGTTTTTTGCAGAGAAGTGAAATTCCAAGAGTTCTGTTGTTTATAATTGCAAATTTTGTGTGATCAGATGCAGGAGAAATTTATGAAGGAATGTGAAAGGTTCCAAGGCATTGAAGAGACAAATTTGTTTTGCACATTAAAATAATTACAGAGATGAAACATATAGAAGATGAAAGGTGAAAAGACATTCAACTTGTTTAAATTTGTTTTTCAGGTGCATTGATGGTATGAATTAAAAAGGATAAAGATGAAACATACAGAGTTGTGCAGTGTTGTTGAATGGATTAAAATACAGGATTGATATGCAGTGTTGTTGAATGAATTAGAATATAGGATTGATATGCAGTGGTGTTGGTTGGATCAGAATAAAGGATTGTTGAGTGTATCTAGATGTCAGATTGAATAGAATGGGTATTTGATAGACATATGTTTTGTATTGAATGGAAACAGAGTATCCCTCTGATTTGCTTATTACATTTGTTGGTGATTTGGTTTGCCAGTGAGGCACAGTATGCCAGTGAGGCTTGTGGTCAGTGAGACCTTTCTATGCTAGTGAAGCTTGTGGTTAGTGAGACTGTGGTCAGTGAGACCTTTGTGTATGTCAGTGAGACATTTGTAAGAAGATTTTTCATTTAAGCCAGTGAGGCAGTTCTGGAGTGGTTTTTCTACCCCTGGAGGGTTTTCCACTCATGCAATTCTTGTGTCTTGACTCATACTTATCTTCTCTCTGTGGTTGTATGTTTTACTCATGAGTTTTGTTTATGTGTTTGACAAAGTTATGTGCATATTTGTTTGACAATTCAATGATAACTTTCTCTCCTTGTGCTCTCCAAGTTAAAGTTTGTAAAAAGAATAAAAAATTCACACAACACTGATTCACCCCCCCTCTCAGTGTTGTCCTTAACTCCTACAGTGTGCTCTAATCTAAGTAGGAAGGCTGACACTAGGGATGACACAAAGACATCAAAACACATAAGAACATGGAGGGTGACTCATGCATCTCTAAATAACACACATCCAAACACATTTCTTTTACATTTCCATGCTAGGCCAACACAATTATTCACATACACATCTTTAATTATCACAAAGGGCATACATATGTGGATTGTACATTATGTCCACAAAATCCTTCTCCCCAAGATGGATACCTTGTATCACATAGTTGGGGTACAACCACAACATTTAGTGTTATTTGCATATCACAACACATATCCACATTACACATGTACATCACCTCAATATCATCTAAGATAATCACTCTGGTGGTTGGTCACATTCACAACATGGTACAAGAAACATCATTCCTTTCTAGTTCATTACCGAATGTTGGAACCAAAATTTTTACATACAATCTATTATGCAAAGATTTTAAGATTTTAAGATTTTACATACAATCTATTATTTCGAACAACATATGGGAATCAATCCTACAAGCACTTCTAGGAAACCTCTTCCCTATCATCTTCCTCATCTCCCTCTCCTTCCTCCTCTGCACAGGAACAACCAATATTCCTACAGGAACTACCAACACTCCCACTCTCATTCATTTTCAGCAGCTCTGACATAGTCTACTGAAAGTAATAGCTTTCATTCATATTGATGTTAAACACATTCACAAAACTTATACAACTGACTAGATAAGAGAAAATAAAATAAGAAGATCAAGTCGCATCTGATTTACCATCTAATAGCTAATAGGAATATGATTCCCATTTCTTTATAAATTTTCTAATCTAACACTATATAGTTTGAATGCTACAAAATTACCTAATAATTTTTTTATCACATCAATACACATTATCCTTTCTAAACATGAATAGAGTGAATTCACAATATACTACACAAAACATCTTCATACAATACTTAACTACAAGAAATAAATGTGGTATAATGGAGTTACCCCTAGTAACATGCAAAGCATCATAAGATACATATAGTGACAAATGAGTCTTCGTATCTAGATACCATCCTACCTACTTATATCAACAAGATGCACACCAAAGGTAAGACCTCACAACACTTCCCAGAGTTCCCAGTCTAGGGAAACCCTACTCTGACACCTAATGTCATACCCAAAACATATGAACATAGACACAACATAAATAGTCAAAACTTACAACAATGTTGAACCAAATTACACACACAACAACAACAATAAATATAGTGTAATTAACATAGTTTCTAGTTTCCATTAAATAATACATACAAAATTTCCAATAATCTAGTGTATAGTTTCAAAAAAATTTAATTCAATATGGGAAATAACATGATTAAATGAAGAGTGAAGAAAACAGGTCCTAAGGCAGGACCTAATCCTTGAAAGAAAGCTAGGTGTGTAGAAAACGCTTCCTACACTAATTTAATGAGGAGAGAGCTATGCAAATTCAACTTTATCCTAACTATTACAGCAATGTTAAACTATTAACATGAGATATTGTAGAAAAACACAAGAACCAGAAAGCAGATAGAAGAAGAGAGACAAAGATTTATGGTGGGGAAAACCCTTATCGGGTGAAAAACCCCACACTCAGAAACCTACACAATTTATTAACAAATCTGAAAGAATGTTTACAATACACTTGCAATGCAAGCCTCAATGGCCTTCGACACTCGTGTCTAGAGTCAATCTGGCAGCATAACAGTACCTGTAAACCTATGATACAAAATCCATCTCCAAGCACCTGTATATAAAGAGAAGTAGTACGAATGGAGGTAGCTTCTAGAGAAACTCACACAAGGAACTCATCCAAATCCATGTGGCCCAATTTCCAAGGCCATAAAAAATGTGTATGACACATGTAAGTGATTCTCTTTCATCCCTTACAACCCCCCAACTTGGGCACCCCAAATTTACCCAATTAAGGTATGACAGATGCTCTTACAATGTCATAAAATCTGTCATATATGACAACTCTTACAGTTGTAAGAGAATCTATCATAACTATCTATTAATAGAGAATTCTCTTACAACCTTGTCATAGTCAGACTTGGGTGCCTACTTCCCCATGCAAGATGCTTTCAAACACTTGTCTTCACCTGTCATATAATCTTCCATTTCTGGCCCTTACATGTCATAGATTCTGTCTTAGGAATATGTCATAACTCTTAAGCGTCATAAACCTCTTACAACACCTGAAAGATGCTGACACATGGAAAAACTCTTCTACCACAAGGTGGACCTCCTATCTTCTCATATGAGGACAAAAATACATACGGTCACCTTCCATGTAGGATGACACATCACTGTGCCAACTCCCACAAAGTGACGAAATAGGATTCGCATCCAAATTACAATAGTAGGCGAAAAATAAATGCAATTAAATAATAAATACTAGAAACTTGTAAAGGTTGAGACACCTTAATTCCCAACATTCTCCCACTTGTCGAACACCTTTCAAGAGCCAATGGAAATAACAAGGTTTAACTGCTATAGGCCGAGAGGCCCATAGACTCCAAACACCATCTAAACTTCTCTGTGCTCACTGGTTTCATCCATGCATCTGCAACATTCTTCAAAGTATCTACCTTCTCCAAATTTACCTTTCCATCCTCAACCATGTCTCTCACAAAGTGAAACTGAACATCAATGTGCTTGGTTCTAGCATGGAAAGTTGGATTCTTTGCAAGGCAAATTGCACTCTGACTGTCACAACTGATCGTGATCTAACCTGCATCAACACCAATATCAGAACACAATCTCTTAAGCCAAATGGCTTCCTTACAAGCATGAGTTGCTGCCATGTATTCAACTTCTGTTGTGGACAAAGAAACAACAGGTTGTCGCTTACTCATCCAACTAATAGCACCACCAAACAGTGTAAACACATAAGCACTGGTGGATCTCCTGCTATCAATGTCACCTACCCAATCTAAATCCACAAATCCATGAATATCAACAAAATGCGGAGGTCCTAAAACATTTCCATGATAGCAAATGGAATACTCAGAAGTATCCCTCAAATATTTGAACACTCGCTTAACTGCATCCCAATGAACCTGTCTAGGATTAGCCATAAATCGACTAAGGACTCCCACTACTTGGGCAATGTCTGGTCTTGTGCAGACCATAGCATACATCAAACTACCAACAGCACTAGCATAAGGTACTTTGCTCATGTCCTCCACCTCACTAGGAGATTTTAGACAATCCTCAATAAACAACTTTGTCCCCAATGAAACAGGAACACACAATGGTCTCTGCCATGCTAAATCTATCCAACACGGTCTTCACATACTTAATCTGGCTTAACCAAATTTTTTTGTTGGTTCTATCTCTTCTGATTTCCATTCCTAGAATGTACCTGGCTTCCCCTAAATCTTTCATTTCAAACTGTGCTAATAACTGAGATTTAAAATTAGAAATCATATTCTTACCCTTCCCAATGAGCAACATATCATCAACATACAGTGCAACAATGAGAATCTGATTACCATCAAATTTATAATACACACAGTGATCTGATTTCAATCTCACAAATCTAATTGACAACACAAAGGCATCAAACTTTAAGTACCATCTTCTAGGGGATTCCTTCAAACCATACAAAGATTTCTTAAGTTTGCAAACCAAATTTTCTTTACCTTTCCCCATGTATTGCTCTAGCTGTGACATGTAGATTTCTTCCTCCAAGACACCATGAAGGAAAGTTGTCTTCACATCCATCTATTCTACCTCCAAGTCATAAGCTACTACGAGAGACAACATGAATTGCATGGATGTCAGCTTTGCAACGGGAGAGTAGATCTCACCATAGTCTATACCCTCCACTTGTGAATACCCCTTCACAACCAATCTAGCCTTATACTTCTCAAGACTGCCATCTGCACCAATTTTCTTCTTGAACACCCATTAGCATCCAACGGATTTCCGTCCAGGAGGCAAAGGCACCAAGTCCCAAGTTTGATTCTTTTCCAAAGAAGCCATTTCTTCCTCCATGGCCTCCTTCCAAGAACCTGCATCCTTCATATCCAAAGCCTCTGATACAGTTCTAGGTTCATCACTGTTAGTAATCAAAGCATAAGCACAACTAGAATCAAGCAATGTAAAACCACACCTTTCAGGTTGCTTTCTTATCCGTGTAGACCTCCTCAAGAGCTGAGGTTGAGGTTCAACTTCTTCTTCTGAGATTTCAAAGCTGCTAGAGCTCTCCTCATCATCAGGTCCAACATTGTCTTTCTGTTCAGTCTTCTCAGGGGTGAGAGGAAACTAAACAACATCCTCTTTCTTTTCTTTTTCTTCTAGCTGCAAAATAGTGGAACAAGGAGTAAGCTCTCTAAAGATGACACTTCTGATATACAACACTTTTTCAGCCACAGGGTCCCAAAGCTTGTATCCTTTCACACCAACACCATAGCCAATAAAGATACACTTAACAGCTTTGTTCTCCAACTTTGATCACTTCTCCCTAGGCACATGTGCATATGCCTCACAACCAAAAACATGAAGATGCTTTACTGAAGGCTTTCTACCAGACCACACCTCCATGGGTGTCTTTCCAACAAGCGCTAATGTAGGAGATCTGTTTACTAGATAGCAAGCAGTGGCAACAGCTTCAACCCAAAACTTTTTTCTAGACCAACTCCACTAAGCATACTCCTAGCCTTCTCCATTAGCGTCCTGTTCATCCTCTCTGCAACTCCATTTTGCTGCAGTGTGTATGGAATTGTCTTATGCCTTTCAATCCCAAGTTCCTTGCAATACTTATCAAATTCTGTAGAACAGAACTTACCACCATTGTCAGTTCTCAAAAATTTAATCTTTTTACCAGTCTAATTTTTAGTAAAGGCTTTGAACTCCTTAAACTTGCTATAGACTTCAGATTTGCTTCTAAGAAAATAAATCCATGTCCTTCTACTATAATCATCTATAAAAGATACAAAGTATACAAATTTTGATAACGAAGGAACATTAACAGGACCAAACACATCAAAATGAATAAGGTCCAACACACCAGAAGACTTATGAGAACTTGAGTAAAACTAAACATGGTTTTGTTTTCCATAGATGCAATGTTTGCAAAATTCGAACTCAAGATTACAATCACCTAACCCGTCAATGAGGTTCTTATTTTTTAGGGTTCGCAGACCCTTCTCACCAATGTGGTCAAATCTCTTATGCCATAACTATTTCAAGTATGGGCCTAACTGGTGTTGTCATTGATGTCAACATACTCCTGTTGCATTAATGATAAGGATTGGATGAGCTGTGAGCTAAGGATATTGAGAAAATTAGTCTCAATCGGGAACAGTGAAGAACAGTTATGACAGTAAGGAAAATGTCCAAGATAGGATGAGGATTAGAGGATACAGATTAAAGGGTTTGTAGATATGTGTCTTAAGGTGGTCCAATAGAGATTTCAGAGGTCTGCATGAAGATCTGAAGAAGTTGTGGCCTCTCAAGAAAAACCGGTTTTGGCAAATGTTCAGTGGTGACAGAGTGTTACAGATAGGTCCGGTGAGATCCGGAATTGTATTTTCCTATTTTGCAGATTTGAGGGAGTGTTGAGGAAGTCTTTATGGAGTGTCAACTAGATTGGTTCATGGTTTGAAGGTCTACAAGCATCTATTCCTTTTTGACAGTAATGACAGACTGTGTTCTTGAGGTTCTGAATGAAGAGGAGATGGATTTCAGTAAGCAAATGAAGTGTGGATGTTCTTGGTGATTTCGGCAAGTTTGTGGAGGTCTTTGGACCATGTCCAGTTTGTGTTGGTGATCTGCATTGGATTTGGAGCTCGCAATTGAAGATTAACTTCTGGATGATAGTGTTCTTCTGGAGATTGGCTGACCAGATGAGTTACACATCCTACAGATGTTCTTGTTGATGTTTGCCGACTTAGATGATCATTCCTAAGTTGATGTCTTGTGTAAATAAGGGATTGTGAAGTCATTTCAAAGTTGTCCTTGTTGAGATGAGTGTGTGGTAGCAAGGAGGAGAGCAAAAGGTAGAGCAGAAGTATTGGGCTTAAATGGAACTAATTCAAGCATGGTGAAGATGCTATTTTCTAGTTCTAGTAGGTGATACTTATTTCTTTGTAGACAGTGTGTCTCTTGTAGGTAGTGAGCCTCTTGTGAGCAGTGTGCTTGAGTAGTGAGCTCTAATTGGCATGTGCCATTTTGTTCTTTCTCTTCTTCTAACAGAGAATACAATCTTGGGTTAATCATCCTGTGGTTTTTCCCTTAACCAGGTTTTCCACGTCAAAATCCTGGTGTCTCATGTGTTGATATGTTTCTACTCTTAATTTGTTGCATTATGTTTCCATGATTGATTTATTATTATACTGCTGGATTGCAAAGTGGAATTAAGTATTTAATTGAAAGAAAGTTTTGCACAACTGATTCACCCCCCCTCTCAGTTGTGTGCCCTAAGTCTAACAATTGGCATCAGAGCCAAGTTCCTCTAAAAGGAGCATAACCACTTGAGGAGATCCAGGATGTCGTATTATAAGAAGGATAGTCTGAAGTTTGATGGAACCAATTTTAATCCCTGGAAAGGTCGCATGAAATGTCACTTGAGATGTATGGGAATGGCGTACTGGACCATGGCTACAACACAGTATGTACCTCCACAGGGTGGTCCAAAAAGCCAAAATGAAATCATAGATGCTGAAAATAATCTGCGGACTATAGAGGCTCTTCTAGCACATTATCTGATTCAGAGCTCTCAAATGTTATTAACCTACCAACTACTTTTGAAATTTGGCAAAAATTGGAACTTTTGCATGAAGGAGACAAGTATGTTAAATGTGCAAGGTTACAAAGTATGAAAGGAAAATTCAAAAATCTAAAGATGAGAGAAGATGAAAACATCACTACTTTTATGCCAAGAGTAAATGAGCTTGTTTGTGTAATTAGAAATGCTGGAGTCTTGGATGAAGATGAGATTGTTGGCAAAATTCTCAGATCCCTTCTTGCTTGTTATAAAATCAACGCTGCTGCCATTGAATAATTCATAGCCCATACAACTGTCACACGAGATCAATTGGTTGCATTTGAAATGACAGAGTTTGGAGAGGATCCCCCCAAGACTGAATCTGCATTCAAAGCTAGTGCCTCTGTTAAAGGTAAACAAAGGTTTGATCTGGGAGAGAATTCATCAAGGAAGTTGTCATGGTATGAAAAAGCAAGAAAAGATCTGGAAGAAGAAGAAGTAGAAACTGCTCAACTTGAAGCCCTTATTGCAAAGAGGCTGCCAAGAGGATCCGGTAAGTATGAAGGAAAATTACCTTTTAATTGTTTTAACTACAATAAGATTGGTCACTTTGCCTCAAGGTGTCCGGAAAGGTTCTCAAGGCAAAATCCTAACAAGCCAAGGTTCCAAAAGAACTGTTACTATGTACATGAAGATGATGATAATGAAGGAGTAACAGATGATGAATCAGAGATAGGAAACAAATCTGGAAATGAATGGGTGTTCATTGCCATCAAGGAAGGAGATCCAATGTCCTCTATATCTGTCAATCATAAGACTATGGAAAGAGCTCTGGCTGCCCAAGTTGAAGAGAAGGATGATTGGGTCATTGACAGTGGTTGCTCTCACCATATGATAGGTGACAAAAATAAGTTCATAGATTTGGAAAGGTATGAAGGAGGAGTGGTAAAGTTTGGTGATAAATCTGCTGGTAGAATCAGAGGAAGAGGAACTATTTCTTTTGATGGAAGGAACAAAACTGGTAATGTACTGTATGTTGAAGGTTTGAAGCACAATCTTCTCAGTGTTGGATAGTTGGTGGGCAAAGGCTATGATCTTCGATTCAAGAATGGAAAATGCAAGATCTTTGAAAGTTCCAAAATAGAGATTGCATCTGGTACTCAAACAAAAGGTAATATCTTTCATTTGGTTGGTACTGGTAAAAGTTGCTTATTTGTTCAAGTTGATAAGAGTTGGTTATGGCATAGAAGGATGTGTCATGTGAATTTTGATAATATCGTCAAGATAAGCAAATCTCAGGCTATAAGAGATCTTCCAAAATTGGTGAAACCTACTAATAGCTTGTGCAAAGAATGTTAGTTGGGTAAGCTAAGCAGAATCACATTCAAAAGTAAGGAACTGTCTTCTACCAGATTATTGGACTTAGTTCATACTGATCTTTGTGGTCCAGCAAGAATCAGGAGTGTGCAAGGTGACAGATGCTTCATGTTACTAATTGATGACTATTCCCAAATGATGTGGGTAACCTTTCTGAAAGAGAAATCAAAATCTCTTGAGAAATTCAAAATATTCAAGGCTATGGTAGAGAATGAAACTGGATTAAAATTGAAATTTCTGAGGTCTGATAGAGGCAGAGAATTCACATCCAGTGAGTTCATAGAATTCTGTGAGAAGCATAGAATAAAGAGACAGTTGTCTGCTCCTAGGACTCCACAGTAGAATGGAGTAGTGGAAAGAAAGAACCAGACCATCCAGGAAGCATCTAGAACCATGATGATGGAAGCAAATGTTCCTTAGATCTATTGGAGAGAAACTGTCAGCACTGCAGTCTATACTCTCAATCAAGTTCAAATCAGAAGCAATACCGGTAAGACTCCCTATGAACTTTGGTTTGGCATTACTCCTACTGTAAGGTATTTCAGAGTCTTTGGTAGCAAATATTACATCAAAAGAGATGAAGATGTAGGGAAGTTTGATGCTAGAAGTGATGAAGGAATATTCTTGGGTTACTCTACTCAAAGCAAAGCATACTGGTGCTATAACAAGAGACTGAGAAAGATTATAGAAAGTACAAATGTGAAGGTTGATGAAGGAATTGAAAAACCCTAAAGGTTTTATGAATATGATGAAGATGACCAAAATGGTGTTCTGACTCAAGCAGCCCAAGTCTCTTCTAAAAGTCAGATTCAAATTGATCCGGTAAATGAGGACGAAGAGATGAGTTTTAATGAGCCTGATCAAGAAGTAAAAATACAAGAATCTTCCAAAGTTCCTAGGTATGTAAGATTGAACCACTCTAAAGATCAAATCATAGGTGCTAAAAGCAAATGTGTACAAACAAGAAGAAGGATTGCTCAAGATTTAGAAGAGTATTGTCTAATTTCAAAAATTGAACCTATGACAGTGAATGAAGCTTGCAATGATGAAAATAGGACTAAAGCAATGGAGGAAGAACTGATGCAAATTGAGAAAAATCACACTTGGGATCTTGTTCCCAGACCTAGAAACAAGAATGTGATTGGAACAAAATGGGTCTTCCGAAACAAACTGAATGAAGTTGGTGAAGTTATCAGAAATAAAGCCAGATTGGTCTGCAAGGGTTACTCTCAAATAGAAGGAGTTGATTTTGAAGAAACATTTGCTCTAGTGGCAAGAATTGAAGCAATCAAATTATTTCTTTCTTTTTCTGCCTTCAAGGACTTCAAAGTATATCAGATGGATGTCAAGTCTGCCTTCCTGAATGGTGACTTGGAAAAAGAAGTATACATTAAGCAATCAGATGGATTTCAATTGTCTGATCATGGTGATATGGTCTGCAAGTTGAAGAAGGCACTGTATGGACCGAAGCAAGCCCCAAGAGCTTGGTATGAAAGATTGGACAAACATCTTTTGAAGATTGGTTTCAACAAAGGTACTACTGACAATAATTTGTATTTCAAAATTGATCATGAAAACATCTTGATTGTTGAAGTGTTTGTTGATGATATCATTTTTGGAGGAAGAGATCGTATGTGTAAAAATTTTGCAAATCAAATGAAAAGTGAGTTTGAGATGTCCATGCTTAGTGAAATGAATTTCTTCTTGGGTCTACAAATCACTCAAACAAATAAAGGAATCTTCATTTCTCAGACCAAATATGTGAAAGAATTGTTGAAGAAATTTGGGATGGAGGATTCAAAACCAATGAATACTCCCATGGCAACTAGATGTCATTTGACCAAATATGATGACTCTCCTAAGGCTAATCAGACAAAGTATAGGTCAATAATTGGAGGACTGTTGTATCTCACTCAAACTAGACCAGACATTATGCAGGCTGTTGGTCTTGTTGCTAGATTCCAGGTTGATCCTAGAGAATCTCATGTCATGGCAATCAAGAGGATTTTTAGATATCTAAAAGGGACAGTTGAGTATGGTCTGTGGTATCCTAGAGATCATGATTTCTCTCTTCATGCATATACAGATGCGGATTGAGTAGGAGATGTGGATGACCAGAAGAGTACCAATGGTGGAGCATTCTTTTTGGGGAAGAGATTGGTTTCTTGGCTAAGCAAGAAACAAGAGGCAATATCTCTATCTACAACTGAAGTAGAATATATTGTAGTAGCAGGCAGTTGGACTCAAGTTTTATGGACGAAGTAGATGCTAAGAGATATCAAAGTGGAGTATGAAGAACCTATCACAATCTTCTGTGATAATTCAAGTGCTATAAATATATCTAAGAATCCGGTGTTGCATTCAAAGACTAAACACATATCCATCAAGTTTCACTTTTTGAGAGAGCAAGCAAACAAAAATGAAGTTAGATTGGAGTTTGTGCCTTCCAAGGATCAGATTGCAGACATCCTTACTAAACCTCTAGCTAAGGACTCTTTTGAGTATCTCAGGGAGAAGTTAGGGGTTATTGCCCCTCCAATGATGAACTAAGGTGCACTGATGTGCATCAGTCCAATGGGTATCACAATCACATCTTGTGATCTAGATTGATGTTGAGGAGCTACCACTCAAGGGGAGCAGCAGGTATGATTCTGAAGTGGAGGAATTGCACGTATATGCCCTCTGCCATTGATGTCAAAGAGGGAGAGAAAACATGTGAAAAATAAGTGGTTGCTGATCAAAGGGGGAGTAGTAAAGGGAGAGAAGACATGTGAATGGTTGTTGCTGATAGGGGAAGTTGTGACAGTGAGAAGTTCTTGTCTTGATGATTAAAATAGTTTTTCACATCATATGTTGCCATCAATGACAAAGGGGGAGATTGTTGCAAGTATGGGCCTAACTGATGTTGTCATTGATGTCAACATACTCCTGTTGCATTAATGATAAGGATTGGATGAGCTGTGAGCTAAGGATATTGAGAAAATTAGTCTCAATCAGGAACAGTGAAGAACAATGATGACAGTAAGGAAAAAGTCCAAGATAGGATGAGGATCAGAGGATGTGTATTAAAGGGTTTGTAGATATGTGTCTTAAGGTGGTTTAGTAGAGATTTCAAATTTCCACATGAAGATCTGAAGAAGATGTGGCCGCTCAAGTAGAACTAGTTCTGACAGATGTTCAGTAATGACAAAGTGTTACAGATAGGTCCGGTGAGATACGGAATTGCATTTTCCTATTTTTACAGATTTGAGGGAGTGTTGAGGAAGTCTTTATGGAGTTTTAACTAGATTGGTTCATGGTTTGAAGGTCTGCAAGCATCTATTCCTTTGTGACAGTAATGACAAACTGTGTTCTTGAGGTTCTGGATGAAGAGGAGATGGATTTCAGTAAGCAGATGAAGTGTGGATGTTCTTGGTGATTTAAGCAATCTTGTGGAGGTCTTTAAATCGTGTCTAGTTCATGTTGGTGATCCGCATTGGATTTGGAGCTCGCAATTGAATATTAACTTCTAGATGATAGTGTTCTTCTAGAGATTAGCCGACTGGATGAGTTACACATCCTGCGGATGTTCTTGTTGATGTTTGCCGACTTAGATGATCATTCCTAAGTTGATGTCTTGTATAAATAAGGGATTGTGAAGTCATTTCAAAGTTGTCCTTGTTGAGATGAGTGTGTGGTACCAAGGAGGAGAGCGAAAGGTAGAGCAGAAGTATTGGGCTTAAATGGAACTGATTCAAGCATGGTGAAGATGCTATTTTCCAGTTCAAGTAGGTGATACTTATTTCTTTGTAGATAGTGTGTCTCTTGTAGGCAATGAGCCTCTTGTGAACAGTGTGCTCAGGTAGTGAGCCCTAATTGGCATGTGCCATTTTGTTCTTTATATTCTTCTAACAGAGAATACAATCTTGGGTTAATCACCCCATGGTTTTTCCCTTAACCGGGTTTTCTACATCAAAATCTTGGTGTCTCATGTGTTGATATGTTTCTGCTCTTAATTTGTTGCATTGTGTTTCCATGATTGATTTATTATTATACTGCTGGATTGTAAAGTGGAATTAAGTGTTTAATTGAAAGAAAGTTTTGCACAACTGATTCACCTCCCCTCTCAGTTGTGTGCCCTAAGTCTATCAATAACATTGTCTTTTCTACAAGAAGTTTAACTTCCAATGCATGATTACAATCATCAAGACTAGAAACAACAGATTTCTTCACTACTCATTTAGATGGTGGGGATGAAGTGACTGCTACCCTCTTCCTTGAGTCAGAAGAACTATTGCATTGTGTAATGCATGCTTCCATCTGAAACTGAGTACCTCTCTAAGTACCCCTCCGTGTACCCTTAGCAAGCACCATAGATCCTCTAGTCATCTTGCATCCTTCTTTCAAAAAGACAACCTGCACACCTGCATCATTCAAACTACTTACAGAAAGTAGGTTCTATGCTAAGCTTGGGATGTGCATAACCCCAGAGATCCCCTTCACTCGACCATTAGGGAATCAGATAGAGACTCTTCCATGACCAATGATCTTCAGATGAGAGTCGTCACCTAGATACACCTTTCCACCATCGAACTCCTCATACTTAGTGAACCAATCTCGATGTGAGGTCATGTGGAATGATGCACTAGAGTCAATTAGCCACACATCATCAAATGCATGGGTTGCCAGGGCTGCGATGAAAGCATCACTATCGTCTTGTGACTTGTCAGAATTTGAATTAGGAGCTTTCTTCTTTTTCTTCTTCTCCTCTTTGCATTCCTTTCAGAAATGCCTAGTCTTGCCATAGTTCCAACAAAGAGCCTTAGACTTTCCAAGAGATTTAGATCTCCCACAGGATTTGGATCTACTCTTCTTAGCTTTCTTGTCCTTCTTCCCTTTCTCCTTGGGTCTTCCACGAACTACAAGGGCCTCTTTGGTTGCCTCAGAAGACTTTCTTTACATCTCTTCAGATAACAACGAAGAAACCACTTCTTTCATTTTGAATGTGCATGTGGTGCTTTCGATTGCCATGACAAGATGATCCCATGAGTTCGGTAGAGAACAAAGCAGGGTCATACACCGATCCTCCTCCTCCATCTTTTTACCAATAGATGTTAATTGTGCAACCAGCATGTTGAAGGCATTCATATGTTCAGCAACGGATCCTCTGTCCTCCATTCGAAGAGAATACAACTTCTTTCTTAGAAAAAGTTTATTGACAAGGGATTTGGCTTGATACACATCCCCCAACTTCTTCCAAAGTAGTTTTGTAGTGGTCTCTTCATGGACATTTAACAACATAGAATCAACAAGACTAAGTCTTATGAGACCCTTAGCCTTATGATCCTTGAGATCCCAGTTAGCTTGTGATATTGCAGCTGGTTTATTTCCATTCACACTATCCCAAAGGTCTCAGTCAACTAGCATGTCTTCCATCTTGAGCTTCCATAGCTCAAAATTACTACAATTGAACTTCTCTACTTCAAACCTTCTTGATGTGCCTGCCATCTCCTTACTACAATAAGATACAAAATGCTCTACACACACTCCCACTCAACCTAAGATTAGCTCAAAAAACCCCTACCCAACAACTAGGACCAAAGGTGATCAAGCTCTGATACCAACTGAAAGGAAGCTAGGTGTGCGGAAAACGCTTCCTACACTAATCTAATGAGGAGAGGGCTATGGAAATTCAACTTTATCCTAACTATTACAGCAATGTTAAACCATTAACATGAGATATTGTAGCAAAACACAAGAACCAAAAAGTAGACAGAAGAAGAGAGACAAAGATTTACAATGGGGAAAACCCTTATCAAGTGAAAAACCCCACACTCATAAACCTGCACAATGTATTAACAAATCTGAAAGAATGTTTACAATACACTTGCAATGCAAGCTTCAATGGTCTTCAACACTCACGTCTGGAGTCAATCCGACAGCATAACAGTACCTGTAAACCTATGATACAAACTCCATCTCCAAGCACCTATATATAAAGAGAAGTAGTACGAATGAAGGTAACTTCTAGAGCAACTCACACAAGGAACTCGTCCAAATCCATGTGGCCCAATTTCCAAGGCCATAAAACATGTGTATGACACATGTAAGTGATTCTCTTTCATCTCTTACAACCCCCCAACTTGGGCATCCCAAATTTACCCAATTAAGGTATGACAAATGCTCTTACAATGTCATAAAATCTGTCATATATGACAACTCTTACAGTTGTAAGAGAATCTATCATAATTGTCTATTAATAGAAAATTCTCTTACAACCTTGTCATAGTCAAACTTGGTTGCCTACTTCCCCATGCAAGATGCTTTCAAACACTTGTCTTCACCTGTCATATAATCTTCCATTTCTGGCCCTTACATGTCATAGATTCTATCATAGGAATCTGTCATAACTCTTACACGTCCTAAACCTCTTACAACACCTGAAAGATGCTAACACATGGCAAAACTCTTCTACCACAAGGTGGAATGCCTATCTCTTCATATGAAAACAAAAATACATGTGGTCACCTTCCATGTAGGATGACACATCACCGTGCCAACTCCCACAAAGTGACGAAATAGGATTTGCATCCAAATTACAATAGTAGGCAAAAAATAAATACAATTAAATAATAAATGCTAGAAACATGCAAAGGTTGAGACACCTTAATTCCCAATAGTCCTCTGGGGCTCATCCCAAATAGCCTTTCCTACATATTATACAAAGGCTTCATAGTTTGATAACTTGGACTTCCCAACTCAACTTGGTTGTCTAATAAAAGGCAAAATAATATCAACATTAGACATCTTTACACACACATCCTCAGTTTCACAATCACATAATAATATGAGAAATAAATAGTTTGAGGTCTATAATATCACATGACACCCACAAAATCACTAGGCTTCAATAAATAACTCACAATTACAGAGAGTGGTCAAAATCCTATTAGTGCTGCACTAAAAATATAGTAGTAAAATACCTAGAAAATCACTAGAATTCAATAAATAAATCATGAATTACACCTGTGGTAAATATCCTATTAGTGTTGCACTAAAAATTATAGTAGTAAAAGACCTATAAAATCACTAGGCTTCAATAAATAAATCATGAATTACAAGAGTGGTAAATATCCTATTAGTGTTGCACTAAACAAAATTATAGTGGTAAAATACCAAGGTAATTCCTAGAAAGTTACAACTCTATCAATTATTTTCACATATTTCACTAGCCACAATAAAATGTCATCCACTATAAAAGTAAAAAAGCTATATATATAACTTACCCTTAATCAAGACAAAGACACATTTTAACAATAATACAAAGTTTCCTAATCCAAAATTATCTTGTCTACGCATATCATAACACTTACACTCTTACCATCATACAATATAGTTTATGCTAAGAGATAATTTAAATTAAACTATCATTATATTGAATTAGGCATTCTTGTATGCTATTAACATAATAACTCTTACTCTTGAGCCTCAATTTGATTGTCAATGTATGGATTCACTTACTCAAGATTATTTACTATTTTTTCACATCATGAAAATGTTGGCAAGAGACACTATATGGATTCATGGTTGTTGTCATTGATGGCAACAAAGGTCATCCCACATATCCGCAAGTCATAATGTGTCTCTACCGGAAGTCAGAATAAAGATTGTTGTGGTCCGGTGAACAAGAACAGAGCATGTGGCAAGGTCCGACAGATTGATCCGGATCTCTCAGAGGAAGTGTCTTGGTGTAGTGCGGATTTGGGGAAGTCAAGAGGACTACCTTGAGTGGTATATTCCAAGGATTTAGCCTCCGGTGATGGACAAGGAGAAAGATATGAATAGTTGAGTACCGGATTCCTGAGAGACAGTGAAAACAGAGGAAGAACTGACTGACAGAGTATCAGACTACTTTCCGGATGTGTTACTATTGATGATAGAGGTTGTGAAGGCATGAATCATGTTTGACCAACATGATTAATGATATCTACAAGTATATGCTTGATCCGCATTGCTTGGTGAGGAAGGATTCAGCCGACAGAACAAGAGTTTGTAAGAAACTAGACTGTTCCGGATGCCGACTAGAAAGGTGATGAAATTACTTGTGCGGATATATATAGAGGATGGATTTAGTTGTGAAGGGAGCAGCAATGTGAAGATATATGCGAATAAGTCCAGAACAGAGCAGAAGTAGCAAAAAGGATCCGGTATGTGAAAGATAGCAGAATAAAGAACAGAGGAAAGATGAAGTGCAGCAGATCAGTGTACTGAGCCTAACCGGAACTGAACTCCAGCATATGCAGATGCTTCCAATCAGTTCAAGACTGTGATTCTTATCACTTTGTAGACAGTGTGTCTTCTTGTAGGCAGTGGGCCTCTTGTGAGCAGTGTGCTCGGGCAGTGAGCCCTAATTGGCAAGTGCCATTTTTTGTAATCTCCTATTCTTCTAACAGAGAATAATTTTGGGTTAATCACCCCGTGGTTTTCTCCCTTAACAGGGTTTCCACGTCAAAAATACTATGTTATGTGTTTCTTATTTCATGGTAATATTTTTTTTGTTTGATTCAATGCTGCATCAATTAATAAGAAAGTTCAATAAGGGAAATAATTAGGATAACTGATTCACCCCCCCTCTCAGTTATCAACAATTGGTATCAGAGCTAAGTTCCTCTTAATAGAGCCTAACAGCTTGAGGAAGATCTGGGAGTTCAAATGGATGCATATGGTTTAAGGGAGCAACTCAAGACTGCTCTTGAGGATCTTGAACAGTCAAATTCTGAAGTCAATGAATTAAAGGAAAGACTCAAACAGGTTGATGAATTCATGAGAGAATTAAAAGACAAATTAAGTCTCTCTATGAAAAAGAGAAAGGAGCTGCTCCAACAGTTGGCAAGACAAAGTGAAGAAAGCAATACAAATGAAGAATTGACTGAGAAAACCAAGTTATGTGAAAAATTATCAAAAGAAGTCATTATTTTAAGACATGAAATGGAATCAGGAACTATAAAGTTTACTCAAGAGATTGAAGAAAAAAGAAAGGCTGAAGACAATCTAAGACAATCTCTTAAAGAAAAATCAGCAGAATGCCACCAGATGGACAGGATTATCAGACATCTTGAATCTGATCTTGAAGATGCCAAAGATAATGAAGAAAAACTTGAGGATCAAATTGCCTCTCTCAAAAGAGACCTTCAAACAGCAAATGAATATAAAGAGAAATTCAAGATAAGTTCTGCTCAACTTGAAGTTCTTCTTGGAAGTCAAAAGAGGACAGATGACAAGTATGGTTTGGGATATGAGAAAGGAGAAAGCTCCGGATCCGGTCAGAAGAATCTTGGATCAGAAAATCCAAGGAGCAGGCCTAGAAGACCTCCGGTAAGACAGCCAAATGCTCAAAGATATCCATCCTTCAATGGATACTGCCACAGCTGCAACCACTTTGGTCACAAAGCTAATCAGTGCAGAATGAGAATGAATCAGATTAATTCATCCTTCTCCAGACAGTGCTTCAACTGCAAAAGGTATGGACACAAATCCCATGAATGCAGAATTATGCAAGTAAACAAATCATTCAAAGGTAGATGCTTTACATGCAATAGAGTAGGTCATATGGCTAATCAATGCAGATCAAGAGGATATCAGTCAAATATGCAAAGAAATGTTATTTGCCAAATCTGCAATAGGTCCGGTCATAATGCTAAAGTCTGCAGAAACAAGTATCAGGACAAAAGAGGTCCGGTGTATAATCAGAATCAAGACAAGGGTAAACAAAAGATGAATGTGGATGAAGTTAGGAATCAGATGAGCAAGATTTGGGTGAAGAAAAGTTCAGAGAATGTAGAGGTTGGATCCGCACCAGACTCTGGTGCTGATATTTCTTCCGAAAATTAAAAAGTGAGCTCAGGCTCAGGGGGAGACTCAAAGAAAATCCTGTTCCCCCAGCCAAACAAATGGTGCCGGATGTGGCACAAGATGCGGATTAAAGGGTTTGTAGATATGAGTCTTGAGATGCTTCAGTCAAGTTTTCAGAGGTCCTCTTGGAGGTATGAAGAAGCTGTGATCGATCAAATAAGACCTGTTCAGGGAGATGCTCCGGTATGACAAAGGATTACAAAAAGGTCCGGAGAGATCCGGAAGTGCACTATCTTGTTCTGCGGATTGGACAGAGTGTTTGGGATGTTCTTGTAATATGTTACCTTGATTTATTCATGATTGAAAGATCCGGATGATATTCACAGATCAGGACTAATCTGGGATACTCCAAGCTATCCAGACAAGGCAAACCAGAATAATGTAGGTGAAGCATTTATTGCAGACAGATATTAGGGTTCGCGGAGCAATATAAGGGATTTCTCAAAAGTCATTTGCTCATTCTGCACTCAAGAAGAAGTGAATAGTGGAGCTCTGCAACAAGATTCATCAAGCACACCAAGGATCTCCTGCCGAAGTCATTGCATAAAGAAATCAATCCAATCACTCCGTGCAAATCGAAGGCGCATAAGGTATTCTCCATTTTTCATTACCTCACTGCAAATCTTTGAAGAATGGCTACTCCAAATATAGTTAAGATCTCTGATAGACCTCGCCCCTCATTCAAGAAACATCCTTACAAATCATTAGAGGTAGATCCACTAGGAGCCTTCTCTAGTGTTCCTCATGGTGTATTGCATACGGAAGATATTAGGGTTTACATCCATGCGAATCTTGAAGACTTTGGAGAATCAAAACTGATGGATATCTATCACAAACAATTGATAGATGACTCCTTTGAGATCAAACCTCAGTATAAATCCATCCAGGACAAACACTTTGCACAGTGCATTCATTTCCCCTATTTTGAAGAAGATGAATGGGTCCGGTATGTACTAAGTAGAGTACATGACAACTTCCTATGGTTGAACAAGCCCTTCAAGATCACCAAGGACGCAATTAGGGCTGTAACCGGTCTGCACTCATCCGGTGGATTACCTGTTCTCAAATCTGTCAAAAATCAGACAGTCGGTGATGCAACCGGATCCAAGTTTGACAAGAGAGCTATGACAGTTGATGACATCATTAAACCGGATGTCAAATTTGCAGCTATGATAATTGGTTACAAAATCTATCACTCCAGTAGGGAAAATTCAGTACCTGGAACTGCAATCTACATAGCCTATCAGATGTTAAAGGAGAATGCAGACTATGACTTGTGCGAGCTTCTAGTAAACCAACTCTTTGAAAATCTGTAGAAGATTAAGAAGGACAAGAAAAACTCCTTCAAATATGGCAATCTGATCCTTTGTCTCTTCTTTTACTACATGAATGAGCTTCCCGGATCCAGTGGATGGGTATGGCAAAATGACAAACCGGTTGCCATCCAAATCAGAGACTATTTGCATGGACTTGGGGATGCCAAAGCAAGAAATACAGCTCTATGGGGATACTTCAAAAACTTCCAAAGCATGATGCATGCAAGAGAAAGAATACCCCAATCCCTTGTAGAAAAGTACAAAGACACAGTATGCTTCATGGTTGAAACAGATCAGTGTCTAATGCAGGCAGTAGAGCCAAGGACTGTTTGGATCATGCCCATGGGGTATGAAGTGGATGAATAGATAGTAGAGCTGCATGTTCAACACATGCTAAGCCAGCCCAAAGATCCTAAGGCAGAAAGGTTTGGAACCTTTGAGGAACTGAGTGTAAAGTTACATGTAGAACTCAGGGAACCGGAGATAAAGAGAAAGGTAAGAAAAGAAGTTGAGCATATTGCTCAAGGCCTAGGCATCTCAAAAGAGGCACTTGATGCCAGCCAGGAAAAGAGGAGGAAGGCTGAGGAAGAAGAGAAAAGTAAAGAAAGTGTTCCGGTTGAAACTCCCACCCGGACCAGATCATCAAAAAGATCTGCACCTCCCTCAACCAAAAGTTCAAAACTGGAAGTCCAGGCATCCGGTAAAAGATCCAAGACAAAAGCCACAAGGGCTTATAAAAGCCAAAAGGATGAAGAGGAAACAGAGTCAGATGAGGGAGTAAAAGAAATAAAGAAGCAGAAGAAGAAAGGATCCGGTAAACCCTCCTCAGGACAAGACAAGGATGAAATGGCAGAGGTATCTGTTGAAAAGCCCACTCTGTCTCTAGAGAATGTAATCAAGTCGGTCACGGTGGATGGAAACCTTCAACCAATGACTGAATCTTATGATGACTTCAGTGAGGCTGACCAAAAGACTCTGCAGGAAGCCACAGTCAAATATCTGAACATATATAATAAGGCTTTCATTGAGATCATATCTCTTATTCCTAAAAGCCTAGAAAAGGAATTGGAAGTAAGAAAGAACAATGCTCATGCAAAAGATCTTGAGATCCAGGAGCAGATAGCTATTCAGCTATATCCTCAAATTGATCCCAAGACAATGAACATAATCTTCAAGGACTGCAAAGATGAGTTCAGAAGTAAAGCCAGGATGAATCAACTCATGCTTGGTGAGACTGACAAAGTGGCCTAAGAGACAGAAGAGATCCTCCGGAAGGCCTTCAAAAGGTTCAATCTTCCTGTTGTAGAGGACTTAGGTGCAGAAACAGCTGCGGATTTGGAATCATCTGTTCCGGAAGAAGTGGGCCCTGAACATACAAGCATCTCTCCTCCGGTTTCCCCTACAGTCTCCGGATCCAAAGAAGAAGAGCAATTACAGGAGAAGGAAGCAGGGGTGAAAGATAAAGAGGTTGACAGTTCCAAGACTGCAGAAGAAAAGAAACATCTGTCTCCGGCAAGAGACACTGCACAAACTGTTCAACAATTTTTGAGCAAAGAAACTTTAGAGATTGATGAACCGGAGCTTCTAAAAGGCCCATTCGACTTTGACTCTCTCTCTCCGGTACAAACAATGAAGATAGCTTCATTTGCAAATGCCAAGGCAAATGAAAAACTCCTGAAGTCTCATATGGAAGACTGTGAGTTGATAGAGGCTGCTTCCGGAGTACTTGTAAAGATTATGCCATCAATCCAGATAGATCCGATAGCCTCCTCTTCCGGTAATCTAAAAACCTTAGTCAGCAGTGTTGATACACATTTTGATTCTCTAGAAAAATCAGTTGAAGAAAAGGTCCGGAAGGAATTTTTGGATAAAAGATTTTCAGAAGTATTAGAATTAATCTCTAAAGATAAGAAGATTGTGAGCATTGGAATAAAGAGCTTAGAGAATGCTCTTAAGGATGGCGGTGACATCTACAAATTTTGTATATCCTGGCCAAAGGCAACAGCAGCAATTGATAAGAAAATAAAAGAGGAACAGGACAAGCTACAAAGCTTATCTCAAAGTTTTGATCCTCTCTCTTCCTCCATAATAAATCAAGAATGTCAGACTATTACAGTCTTGAATGAAATAAAGAATCTTGAGAAGGAAAGGAAGAATATCACTAACCGGATGGGAGAACTTAGAAGGATTATAATCCCTAAGTTGGAAACTATGCATGAGGCCATCAGTGATGCTCAGACCACCGCCCAAACAAAAGATCTGACAGATCTCAAGCGGGCAGAAGCTTTTGCATTTTTGTTGAGTGGTCACATTTCAATTTTGGACAGAATGAAGCAAAGTTGGGCTACAGAAATGATCCAATTGCAGACATCCTTTGCAGACATTCTTCAGTATATGTGAGTATGTAAATATGCGGCTATGTATAGAAAATTTTTGAAAATTTTGGTGTGCGGACCCCACCCTTTGCCATTGATGTCAAAGGGGGAGTGAGGAGTAGTGAAAAATGAGGAATCCAACTAAGGGGGAGTTCCAGAAATTGTATATAAAGACAGAGCATCAGCAAAGGGGGAGCATAGTGAAAACACTTAGTCATTTTTCACTAAGTGTTGCCATCAATGCCAAAGGGGGAGATTGTTGGCAAGAGACACTATATGGATTCATGGTTGTTGTCATTGATGGCAACAAAGGTCATCCCACATATCTGCAAGTCATAATGTGTCTCTACTGGAAGTCAGAATAAAGATTGTTGTGGTCCGGTGAACAAGAACAGAGCATGTGGCAAGGTCCGACAGATTGATCCGGATCTCTCAGAGGAAGTGTCTTGGTGCAGTGCGGATTTGGGGAAGTCAAGAGGACTACCTTGAGTGGTATATTCCAAGGATTTAGCCTCCGGTGATGGACAAGGAGAAAGATATGAATAGTTGAGTACCGGATTCCTGAGAGACAGTGAAAACAGAGGAAGAACTGACTGACAGAGTATCAGACTACTTTCCGGATGTGTTACTATTGATGATAGAGGTTGTGAAGGCATGAATCATGTTTGACCGACATGATTAATGATATCTACAAGTATATGCTTGATCCGCATTGCTTGGTGAGGAAGGATTCAGCCGACAGAACAAGAGTTTGTAAGAAACTAGACTGTTCCGGATGCCGACTAGAAAGGTGATGAAATTACTTGTGCGGATATATATAGAGGATGGATTTAGTTGTGAAGGGAGCAGCAATGTGAAGATATATGCGAATAAGTCCAGAACAGAGCAGAAGTAGCAAAAAGGATCCGGTATGTGAAAGATAGCAGAATAAAGAACAGAGGAAAGATGAAGTGCAGCAGATCAGTGTACTGAGCCTAACCGGAACTGAACTCCAGCATATGCAGATGCTTCCAATCAGTTCAAGACTATGATTCTTATCACTTTGTAGACAGTGTGTCTTCTTGTAGGCAGTGGGCCTCTTGTGAGCAGTGTGCTCGGGCAGTGAGCCCTAATTGGCAAGTGCCATTTTTTGTAATCTCCTATTCTTCTAACAGAGAATAATTTTGGGTTAATCACCCCGTGGTTTTCTCCCTTAACAGGGTTTCCACGTCAAAAATACTGTGTTATGTGTTTCTTATTTCATGGTAATGTTTTTTTTGTTTGATTCAATGCTGCATCAATTAATAAGAAAGTTCAATAAGGGAAATAATTAGGATAACTGATTCACCCCCCCCTCTCAGTTATCAACAGAAAATTCATACTCAAGTATAATATAGAGTGCTAACTAGAGGTACTACACCTTGGTTTTAAATATAGATACTAAAGGTAGATCATTTAACCACTTATTTTTTACATAATTCGAGATATTTAAACTAAATTAAATCCTGCTATTGCCAACAATCCCAGCTTGTTGGTAAACAGATTGGTCGCTACAAATGAATTCTCAAGAATGACTCTGTTTCGCCTAGAAAGCAACGACGAACTGACCAATAGTTGGAGAGATCATGGTAGAGCAACAATCTTCCTCTGCATTTGAGATGGACAGCTCCCTCGTATGATCAAAATATGGGTTTTGTGGTATTTTAACCAGAAATACCAAAGGTAAAAGAAAATTAAAGGAGAATAAATTATAGAAACCCTAGTGGCAAACACACGAATATTGATTGGGATTTCACATATTTATGATAGATTATGAGGGGATTCCATCACAAAAGCTATAAACTACATTCCTAAACTTCTATGATGAATTTCTCAATAATATATGTTCTAAATCACAACATTGATAAAAGAAGGATAACGCATGGATCTCGACATACGAAGAGATAGTTTATCGACACATTCAAATTAGGATATCAAGAAGTGGATGTGTTTCTTTACATCAATTTCATGGTTTATATATGCTCTAAAAGATGACTAATGATTTCCACATAGACAAAAGAGATCACTAACTTGACATACGAAGAATTAGTAATAATAATTCAGAAGAACAGTGGAACACATGAACCAAATACACTCTTTATTATCTTTTTGAAATTATACAACTTCAAACACTCTTTTCTACAAAGTATGAGCTCAAAAGTATTTGAAAAGTTCCCCTCTCCAAACGTCTCTTCCTAAAAGTCCCCTTGACATATGAAATAGCCTTGTATTTATAGGTTTGTTCCCAATAACTACCTATAACTACCTGATAACCACTTCATAACTAACTTTTTGAAATATAATAATTTAAACATAAACTTTATTCTACTTAGATTTTACCTAACTTTTTTGGAAACAAAGCTTATTTTCTAACTTTTAGTTACAACGAGTGACATAAGTCACTTTTACAAAAAGGCAACTAAAAGCTTGTGAATTTCGCTAAGTTACTTTCCATCTCTGTTAGTTCCATCTTGGTGATCAAACCTCGTTGAATGTTGATGATTCCTTTGTATACATGAATCTTAGACTCTGGTGTTCACACATACAAAAGCTAGATGAAGAGAATAGTTACACATTTCCCTGCTTTGATACAATCACAAAATGTTACCATCATCATCTCCCAAGCTAATTTCTCCAAGTTTGCATTGATTTCTTGTGTCTCAAAATCATTTTCTCTACTTGACTACTTTGATGTATCTGCATTTTTTGTGACAATCTCCTCAAGCATCTGGCAACATTTTAGACACATTTACGTAAGAGGTGTTTGTAATGCCCCACCAGGAAACCCCAGAGGACAACACAAATAAGCTAACAAACAGGACAATTTTTTTTAAGAAAATAGAAATAACAAATTAATGTCAAACACATCCATACATATCATTAAACTATCTTGTCCTCTAAGGTTTCCATAGCTGCATTACTTACTAAACTATTTATAGGATCAAGAATTAACTAACATCAATAATTCAATTCTAATATATTGCTTCACATGTGAGAGCACATACATTTCCATAAAATGAGAAATCGACAAGATCATATAATTAGAACTACAAGTACATATACAATTTCCATACATAGGGTACATCATTACATCATTCACACTATCACTTTCCAAATTACATTGGAATACTTATAATATGATAAATCTGATACACAAAACTAGCACAAGAGAATAAAAAGCTGCCTCATCAATCTAGAACATAATCTGGAATCTGCATCACAAGATCCATTCTTCTTGCACACGAACAGTAGCAAGGGAAAATCAATGGAGAAAATAGCACTACCACCCAACCATGTGGAACCCTAAGGTCCACCCCTCCATGCTAGGAGATAACATAAGGTTCCCAGCAACAACAAACAAGAAGATAGAAGACTAACAGGTGCAAGGACTACACATGACTCAAGTACAACATGGGTCAACAAGACAACACAAGCAGCATAAACAACACTTCCACACTTAACAGAACTTCCAGAGGCATTCACACAACATAAGGAAAAAACACCAAAGAGGGAATGCTAGGCTGCAGTAGGGAGGAGTGTCATCACATAGCTTGTCATGGGTTATCCTGGCAGGTCTTCTTAGGCATTGGCCCCCATCCTAGGTTATCCTGGTAGCCTCTCCTGACTGTCGGCCCCCATACAAACTCATGCGGAACCAACATACCTTTCATGAGGACAAGGTAGCTGATTTGCCATTGCAGGCCTTCTCATCTCATCTCAAGCATAAATGAGCGCTTGAGCCATGAGTGAGGCATACTTTATCTTGATTAATGTGAAAGCTCTCCCACCCTCCAATTTATTATTAAGTTATCACTGGATTAACAAATTCCAATGGGTTATCTTGGTAGCCACTTTGGGCACTGGCCCCACATTGGAAGCCACTTTCCCACCTACATCTAGAAGACCCAATCCATTAAGCAAGACATAACGACTAGCATCCATATACCATGCAAGGTATCTACCTTCTTGCATACAAATCTCAACAAAAGTATCCAGAGCAAGGCATGGGTCCTCTTGCTCCAAAAAATTTCAATTGACAGAATAAACCACAGCATTCAAAGAGGATTCCACAACCACACCTCGAACAGGACCTCAACATGAGTTCAAAACATAACCTCAAGAATAGTTACACTGAGCAAGGCATGGGTCATCTTGCACAATCGTCACAACCACATAGTCCATAATTAGAGGAAAGTCAACATTACATAAACCAGTTCACATTCAAATAATAACAAGATTACAATATCACAAGAGACATACACATGACTACCCCTCTGGGTCTCTGGAATCTACTTGACCAACACTTGACACCATTATAACACAATAGACTCACATAACATTCACTCACAAAAGCACATCATCGTCTAATAGACCAAACTAAGATCTATCATTGCATAACACAATTCCATTACAATGCAGCCATGTACAACATAAACTAAGATTCTTCAACCATGTGATAATTATCTATCTTCATTTAAAAGTCTGAATAGCTTCTTCAAAAAGGGTAATCCATATTTCTTTTCTACCAGATTAAATTAACCCAATCATAAATCCCTCCAATTTCCTTCACTAGGTAAAAATAAACACAACTAAGATAAAATAAATCAATCAACTATAATATGAACTATTACTTTAAAACTAAATCTAGAATCAAGAAATCAACTATAACATGAACTATTACTTTTTCATCTAATAAACTATACAATTACCAAGAAGAAAGAATAAAGCTCTGAACCATTATTATTTCAACTAGATACAATACATTACTAGCATAAAGAAATATATATTTATACATTTAAATAAGGTATACTATACCTACTTTCTATTCAAAAATATGACTTTTAAAAGATGATTATGCAAATGATCACAAGACAATATTAATATAAGACTTCATGGGTAATAAATACCAAGACATTAAAGGTTTATTTACCTAATATAGACACCAAGATTTCTCCTATCATAATGAGAAAATTGATCTAATTCTCATATTTATAAAAGATATTCAATTTACTTCATACTAGTATACTCTATGCAAGCACACATTTAAATTGTTCACCTAGAAGAAATTAGATAAGTCAATCAAAAGTTACTACATCCCATAATCAAGTATTTCTTGGCCATAATAATGGATTTTATCAATACACATATTATTATCTCATACCAATTCAATATCCATGTCAACATGTCAGAAGTATTCAATTTCATAAGTACTATGCTTATTCTAAGTTGTATGTATATAAGAACTATTTCAGGTGTAACACAATCACCATGAAGATGAAAGAATTAAACACTAGGTTTAAAAATAATTGATAACACAACCTATTTGTCTTGATAAAATAACATGAAGGAAATTTATATCAGAGATTGACTTGCAACATTTTTGGTTTAAGGAAAGTATAGCTAGAATACAAGATTTCTATTTTATAAAAGATAGAACAAAAAGGCATAGTCACTTGCGTTTGGTAAGAAAACACATCCTACAGAGAAACTTTTGCCATACTGTAAAAAGGCTTTAGAAACTTTCTAACAAAAACAAATGTAAAGGCATAGATGGGCACACGGACTGCTTGATTCCAGAATATCTCAAAAATATGTTATCAATGCAATGATTGCAGGATACATACAAAATAGACTTGCTGAGTAGGTTTTAGAAACTTCCAATGCAATGGCGAAAGCATAGACAGGGCATGCAGATTGATTGATGGAATGCCTCAAAGAGAGTCATATGATGGAAATCAATGATCGTAGTATATGTACAAAATAAATTTGTTGAAAAATCTTAGAGAAACTCTATTCAAAAATATAGAGTTATTGGTGACACAACTAACTATTTTAAGACAGACGAAATTGGTGAGAGGTAGACAGTCACAAAATATTCATATCTATAAAATGACAAAGTGGGTATGAACTATTTTTGGATATGATTTAGATAACTAGATCATTCACCATATATAAAAAAGTTAGAGAAACCTAGTTCATAGAACTAAATTTATGGCTAACACAACAGACTACTAAAATAGAGATGAAATGGCTGAGAGGTAGACAGTCACAAAACATTCATATCTACAAAATGACAAACTGGGTAGAAAGTATTTTTGGATATGATAGTCACAAAACATTCATATCTACAAACCAACAAACTGGGTATAAACAAATTTTGGATATGATTTAGATAACGGAGTCATTCACCATATATAAAAAAGTTAGAGGAACCCAGTTCGTAAAATTAAATTTATGGCTGCCGCAATAGACTATAAAAATAGAGATGAAATGGGTGAGAGATGGACAGTCACATCAATCGGTGATTCCAAAAAATGCAATGATACAGACATGCACAATTGGATCTGATAACAAAGTTTCTAACCTCTCAAGCAAATTACAATCAATAGGGAAAATCATAAATCACACAAACAGAAATTAGAACCAAAGGAACCTAAAGATTTGATGCCAGGTTCAACTGCTGCAGCCACAAACCAATCTCTCCCCAAAAGTTCCATCTACTGCAGCCTGTTATGAGAGAAATCCCCCCCTAAATACAGCCCAAAAACTCCCTATTTTAGTAAAAGAAATCCCCTAAAATCTTCCATAAGATTCCCCCCCACAAGAGGCAACAACTCTTGCATGAACAATATCTTACAGTTTGCTATTTTTAACATTTTACAACTAGACCAAGATAAATATATTTTATGGCAACACATAAATATTATTTATTTATTTAACTCTATTTGCAATTACATTTATTACTATTATTATTATTATTTATTAACTTAACTTCTAGAATAATATATTTTTCATAAACTAAATTTACATAAGGAGATTTATATATTTATTTTGCAAAAATGTTTCATAACTAATTATTTTATTTTAAGGAAACAATAACCAAAACAATACCAACAAAATAACCCAACTGTCAAACCATACTTGACTACTATGCAAGATCAGAAAGCAAGACCACCACAACAATGACTGACTATCATGACCAAACCAACAACAATAACAGGGTAACAACTGGATACTCATCCTCTTCAAGGATGATGGCTAGGCTAGGGGACCATATGTTATCTCCATTCAACAACTTCCATTGGTATGAAGGCACACTCAAACCTGCCAATTCAGGCGGAGTCGATGCCTGGTACCTGCAACCTGCAGCAAACAAAAGTGTCGAATACATACATCTAATCATCCAAGAAGGCACATAGTGACAGGGAATTGCAGTGTAGTAGGGTACTCATTATGAGTATTACTACATTGTCCCTTCACAAAACACATCACAAGTATTGACGTTAAACAAATTCATTAGTAACTAAATAAATAGATAACACAGACAAATAATCGCATTAATCACGTAGTAAAACTAATTTACATAATCAATTAACCTATAAATGATCACATCATAAGCATAATGTATTAATCATAAAGTATCAACAATGTCATCATTATAAACACCAATGAGTGTCATCAACTATATCATAACAGTAAGCTTAACATCAACATGTCTATCATACCCTACGTATTCTGAGTATTTTACCTTCTTCTTCATGCTCCTTAGCCCGACCACCTACTCATCCAGGGTGAGAATGGAGGGGCACTACAGTGTTAGTATCTCACTAACAGGCATTCACAATGACAATGAATTCAAACTTGTCTAGGTTGAATACCATCTTCGATCCATCCTTGTACACATCATTCACAATGCATGTTGGGTTTGGTCTTCATTGGTAACCATGACTATAAGTACTTAAGGGCCTTTTGCAATTTCTTCTGGACTTCTTCCTACAAGGCCCCACTTGCCAAAACGCGACAATTTGTTTTAACAAGTTGTATTGCCAAAACAAATTATATTGCCATTCCAAATCCCATATCCAACTTCATTCCAAATTTGTAAGATGATAAACATATTTTGATCTTTATTACAACTAAAGAACTCCTACTATTGGCCCCATTATTGGAGTAATATAATATATATATATTTTATATTGTTCCATAATCCATTCCTTGTGAAGGTAGAGCTATGAGAGTTCATATACTAATGTTGTAAACCCTACATCCACAATGATGGCCCACAAGTTTGAGGAGGAGGCTACTCAACATAGATAGCCATTGTGTAGCTGACAAAAATGTTGAACCTTGAATTCTTTCTTGTTGCATAGCCGCATGAAGATCTGGAATGAATTTCAATCTTTGTCATATGAAATAAACTTATTAAAGTAAGACTTTAAAAATAGTTGTAATAGAGCTCATGGCCTATGATCTTAACCAGAGAAAGTTGCAGCATTGTTTGATGAAAAACATGTCACTTATACTTTGATTGATTTCTATGCCTTGATCCAAAGCTCCTATTTGAGCGCTGGCTAGGAAGAATATGCTAAGTGTTGTGGGGTTCGGCCTCACACCTGCCATTTACACTTGCTTGAAATTTTATAAACTCTTTTCAACAAATCCATTTTTTGTGTATGTTGCAATTCATGCATTCCATGAGACCGGGTTTCTTTGAGAGCTTCTGTAAAATTGTTTCAATGCCTAGGAATTTCCATACATGTCTGCCAAAGCATTTGAGATTATAATATAAAATAAATTTCCCTCTTCCAATATGCATTGATGAACGGTCATTCATAGTTCTAAAGTTCCTCTTTTGGCATGGGTAGGGAGGAATATGGTGGATGTTGTAGGGTTTCGGCCTTGTACTTGCCAAGTGTATTTGCTTTAAAGTTTGTAAAGCCTTTTTCAATAGAACTTTACATGCATATCCTATCATCTTTACAATCCATAATACCATGTTTCTTTGGAGCACGGCATCAAACAATTCATCTACATAGTCTATGGTTTGACATCTTACCTGCATATATGCCCAAAAATCTTCATTCCATTATAATTTATGCAAGTCTACCTTGTTGTAGGCCGGGAGGATAATAGCAAGGGTCTTCTTGGGGTTTTCTAAAGACTTTTTAAGGAATTCTAGATACACATACCCAACAATCATTGCATTCAATGACATGACAAATCTTTGAGGCTTCCTGACAAATAGTTATTGTGCCTTGTCTATGTGTTCACATATTTGCATATGTAAGCATATGGGTGCTATCTAAAGTCTCTTCATCCTCCACGGGCCAAAAAGATGCTAGCAAAGGTTATGGAATTTGGTTGTACACCTGCGAACTGCACTTTCTTGAGAGTTCCCAGTGCCATTTCAACAAAACCATTTTATGCACATAATGTCATCATTAGAACGTCTTAACTAGCCAGTGCGTTATGAGCGACCGGTTGGTCGACAAATGTATGAAACAGTCAAAATAGCAGAATGCAGTGTACGACATAGTGACTAGTGGATGGTCAAGAGGAAACTAGTTGAAACTATACTTAAGTTTTATCGACTATGTACGTTTGTCTATTGTATGGAAAAGCCGTATAGCTGGTCAGTACAACTCACCTATTGTTTATAGCTGGCGATCATCGTTGCACTACGTGAGACCACATTTCTTTAAGGGATTCCATAAAACATTTCAAATGTTGTGTGAAGACACTAAGCTTTAACTTGCTTAGATGGCTAATGCGCCCTTTCTCTTACTCTATTTTGTTAATGTGTTAATAAGAGAAGGGGCCCACCAACCACCTAAGGAAGCCAAAGCTTAGTATGTGTTGTTTAAGCCCAGCTGGGTTTAAGCAACATAGACTAAGCTTTGACTTGCTTAGGTTTAAACAACACAGACTAAGCTTTGACTTGCTTAGGTGGATGGTGGGCCCTTTCTCTTACTTTGTTTTATTAATGTGTCAATAGAGAAAGGGCCCACCAACCACTTAAGCAATTCAAAGCTTAGTGTGTGTTCTTTAAGCCCAGCAGCAAGTACATACATATCGGCTTATGACATGCTTTCACAACTTCATAAAAGCACTGATTGCTTGATCATTATGTAACCATTTTTGCCACAAAATTCTCCAAATGAATATTTGCCCTTGCCAGCAAAGACCATTTAAATCCATAATCTAGCTGAATAGAGAAATCTTCATAGCTTTTGATTGGTTGAATAGTTTTGCATGAAAATTTTCCAAGTTGTTCAAAATTCCATTATGAAGAAACCCATTAAGTGAAATCTGCCTAGCTTTTATGAAAATGCAGATTTATTGTTTTCATAATCTCGTGCACATAAAATTGAAGCATTAAAATATCTTAACTTGTGAAGATTCAGAACTTGAAAACTGGTCACCCTCAAGATCATTCCCATTAAACGAATTTGTACCAGATTTCACCAATTTTAAAAATTAATTGTTTTCATGAATTTCATCATTTTTTGCCATTGCACCTAATTTTAGACTTAAGACCCCAAAGTTGTTTGGATAAAGTAGGCAAAACCAATTGACATCATTGAAGAACACTTGAATTATTTTGAGGGATGATGATCGATTTGGCAAGATGCTTAGAATTTTTGGGTGATTAGAGATAATTTTTGAGTAGGAGGCTCTCAACTCGAGGATTTTGAATGAATAGTTTAAAATTTACCAAGTTTAAAAAATGGGTTAACAAAGTCATAATACTCAATATTAATATTGCTGGCAAGTTACCATATTTGACTCAGAAAACTCCTTGCAATGGCCTGCCTATATATTTATCTCCATAAAAAGAAAAAATTCAAAACTATTGTAATTCTCCTATAACACAACTTCTTTTACTCCTAACAACTATTTGACATTTTAAACAACATAAATTTACCATTATAATTATCATTATGGGTGTGCATGAGACACCCACAACCAAAAGTAAAACTAATCATGTACTTATAATAATATTATTTCCCTATTGTTGTTTGAAACAAAGGATAGTTCCAAAGTATGATAATTTGTTTGACAGAGGAAAACAAGGTAGATGGATAATGTAAATCATTGGTATTAAAGACATGCCCACATGGTAAGTAAGTATTAAAAGAAAATGATTAAGAAAGATTGGACCCAATTCACTCAATTACAAAAGTACATAATCTAGGTTATTTCAAACACATAGTTTAATACAAACTACTCAAGTCCTCTAGATTACAATTTTAGGTTCAATCCTAATTGCAAGTTGCTCTTTTCCCATTATAATGCTAAGAATTAGCATTTCATACTCTAAATCAATTTTTATGATAAAAATGGTCCAACTAATTTCTTAATAAAGAAGATGCACAATTAAATGTAGTTTTCTCTAAGGGCCTATGAAAAGCTATGTCAATCAAAATCCCCTTTATTATAAAGTCTAAATAAATAATTTATTATTTAATATTAAAATTGGTTTGGTAGATGGTGGTAGCAGGGTATTCTATAGATTTAAGGCATCTACTTAATGTTGTGGGAGAGGCGGAAAAAGAATTATAAATCCCCTTTATTATAAAGTCTAAATAAATAATTTATTATTTAATATTAAAATTGGTTTGGTAGATGATGGTAGTAGGGTATTCTACAGATTTAAGCCATCTACTTAATGTTGTGGGAGAGGAGGAAAAAGAATTATAAATCCCCTTTATTATAAAGTCTAAATAAATAATTTATTATTTAATATTAAAATTGGTTTGGTAGATGGCGGTAGCGGGTATTCTATAGATTTAAGGCATCTACTTAGTGTTGTGGGAGAGGAGGAAAAAGAATTATTTCTTTGCCATCATAGTAAAAAGTTGGCAATTGCATTTGGTTTGCTAACAGGCCCTGTAGAGCAATTATTAGAGTTGTTAAGAGCCTTGGTATGCACTGATTACCATACCATGGTGAAACTATCTCCAAGATTATTGCAAGAGAAAATGTTGTGAGAGATATGAACCATTTTCATCATTTTAAACAAATGTTGAAAGAAACTTATAAGACGTGTTGTCTTAAAAAGAACCAAAACAAAAAAAAGCATACCTAAAAATAATCCTAAGCCTATATTTATATATGGTCCCCATGTGCCAAGAAAACATTACCACACCTTCTTTTGACAAAAACCCTTGAAAGAAATGTGTTTTATAAGAAAATAGATTTGCAGGCAACACTTTAGATAATCACCACAAAAAGTAAGGATAGCGCAACATGGATTTATTATGAAAGAAATACACAAAGAGGATATTTATTAAATGTTATAACTATGATTGTTCCATATATTTGTATGGAGGCTTCCCAATTATGCTTCAAAATTTAATTCGGGATAACACTGGAATGAAAATGAAATTTGTATTGTCAATAAAGGCATGGTTCGGTCATTAAGTCGCTCGGTTGTAGTGGCGGCCACTAGAGTTCAAACCCCCATTGGGCCAACAAGCTTGCAGGCTTTACGCCTTCGCTGGGCCAACGTGTTCACGGGTTTGAAGTGTTCTTGCTAGGGGATGAGGTCCCTGTGTTGTGGCCTCACTAGTTCATTGCTCTAGGAAAAAGCATTGGCATGGAGCTGAAGGGCGTGTCGCACCAATATCACCGGTCACATTAAAAAATTTACCAGATGCATTATCTTTAAAAAAATGCAATTCATAGTAAAAGGTTGAGCCAAATATAAAGTAATATGCTGCCTCAATAAAAAAATAGAGGTGGAATCTTTCACAGGATTCCTATTAAAATACCCTAGTTTAGAGACTACACATTAACCTTATTTACCATTGCCCAAGTTAAAATCATCTTACCCATAATTACTCTTTTCATCTTTCGAAACATATCATTTACTATAGATGATATGCTAAAGTATTCAACCATTTTAAAGGCATTGATAAAAAGGCATTCAAAACTATTAAGCAAATGCAATACTCCCATTTCATGACAAAATCCCTACTTAATACATCCTCCCTAGCTTAAGTATTTTACAGCAATAATTCAATTAAACTATTTTAATATATCAACAATGGAATATAATGTAAAACCTCTATCCTTCAATAAAATTAATATGGTGTTTAAATTTTTTTCATAATGTTTAAATCTATGAATAACTAAGTATAAAAGAAGATATGGATAGGTGCAAAAAGTTGGGGGGCTAAAAAGTGGCCAATTTTTTAAAAAAACATTAAGTCATAACGCGCTCAAGTTATAACGTGAGTGCATTATGCTCTGCTATTAAAAAACTGATGTTAAAGCTTATCATTCACACAAATGCAGATGTTCATATTATAGAAGACTAAATTATATTAGAATATTAGAGATCCCTTAGAAAAATGTAATAACAAAACTGCTTTGCCTTATGTTAGGTTGTTAAACCCATCATTTTTGACACTCTTCTCTTAACAAAATAAGATGAATAAGCATAGAAGATAGAGAATTTGATCTTACTAGTTTGCATAATGGTTGGTTTACATTCCATGACTTCATTTTCATTAAATAAAAAGGTTTATCTGATATGAAATAAGGGGTAGAGTTCACTATCATGTGCTTTTCTAGATGAGTGAGTCCATAATGTCTAGGGTTCTTCCAAGAATGGCCTGTAACAAAAATAAGTTTTTGTTATACCAATCCTCCTGGTAAAGCTACAATTCAAATGCCTACTTTGAAAGTTGAAATAAATTAAATTAGACTTACAATTTTGATTTTCTTCCATTGCTTCAACATCATTGTTGTTTTCCCCATAGGAAATCAATTCATTCAGCAACTTCCTACCCATTGGTTGACTTGAACTGCATACTCTCTTAGAAGAAGGGCATCTTTTATTTGTATCAATGTTGGTATTCATAAGTTGAAGAGCATTGATATTTTTCACACACCATGTTCTTTGAAATATCTTAACCTTAAAATATGACTTGGATATGTACTTGAACACAACAAAATCTCCAATCTCCAGCCCATGATGATTCACAAAATTTTCCCAACCTTGCCTAAATTCTAGTTTATTTATGGTACCCCCTAATTGTACATACCTAAACCCTAAACCCTAATCCCTTAACCCTAAAACCTAAACCATAAATCCTAATCCCTAATTACAATTTATGGTACCCTAATCCCTCAACCCTAAAGCTTTAAATCCTCAACCATTACCCACCCCTCTCCTCCCCTATATGCCTCACCCCATCTCTCCCCTATCTCTCAACCCTTAGCCATCTAGGTCTCTCTATTATCCCTAAAGCCTCAACCCTCAACCCTTAAACCTTAAATCTTAAACCCTGTCCCTAAACCCTCAAGCCTCGACATTGTACCTTAAACCCTAACCCCGTATCCCTAAACCCTAAACCATATTCCTAAACCCTCAACCCTCAACCCTTAAACCTTAAATACTAAAACCTATCCCTAAACCCTCAACCCTCGACAATATACCTTAAATGCTAATCCCTCAACCCTAAACCCTATCCCTAAAGCCTCAACCCTCAACCCTTAAACCTTAAATCTTAAACCCAATCCCTAAACCCTCAACCCTCGACACTATACCTTAAACCCTAATCCCTTATCCCTATACCCTAAACCCTTATCTCTAAATCCTCAACCCTCAACCCTTAAACCTAAATCCTAAACCCTATCACTAAACCCTCAAGCCTTAACACTATACCTTAAACCCTAATTCCTTATTCCTAAACCCAAAATCCTATCTCTAAAGCCTCAACCTTTAACCCTTAAACCTTAAATCCTAAAACCTATCCCTAAACCATCAACCCTCGACACTATACCTTAAACCCTAATCCCTCATCCCTAAAACCTCAACCCTAAACCCTAATCCATCAACCCTAAACCTTCAACCCTAAACCCTCTACCCTCAACACTCTACTTTAACCCTAATCCCTCAACTCTCAACCCTAATCCCTCAAGGTCCTAAACCCTAATCCCTTATCCCTAAACTCTAAACCTTGTCCGTAAACCCTCAACCCTCAACCTTAAACCTTAATCCCTCAACCCTAAACCTTAATCCCTCAACCCTCAACCCTAATTCCTTATCCCTAAACCCTAAGCCCTAATCCCTCAACCCTAAACCCTAAATTCTATCCATCTTCCTAAACCCTCAACCCCTTAAACCCTAATCCCTTATCCCTAATCCCTCAACCCTAAACCTTCAACCCTAAACCCTATCCATAATCCCTCTACCCTCAACACTCTACCTTATCCCTAATCCATCAACCATCAACCCTAATCCCTCAACCCTAAATGATATCCCTAAACCCTCAACCCTAAACCTTAATCCCTCAAGGTCCTAAACCCTAATCCCTTATCCCTAAACTCTAAACCCTATCCCTAAACCCTCAACCTTAAACCTTAATCCCTCAACCCTAAACCTTAATTCCTCAACCCTCAATCCTAATTCCTTATCCCTAAACCTTAAACCCTTACATCCCTCAACACTAAACCCTAAACACTATCCCTATTCCTAAACCCTCAACCCTTGACACTATACCTTACATCAACTCTAAACCCTATCCCTAATCCCTCTACCCTCAACACTCTACCTTAACCCTAATCCATCAACCATCAACCCTAATCCCTCAACCCTAATTGCTATCCCTAAAGCCTCAACCCTAAATCCTAATCCCTCAAGGTCCTAAACCCTAAATCCTAATCACTCAAGGTCCTAACCCTAATCCCTTATCCTTAAACTCTAAACCTTATCCCTAAACCCTCAAGCCTCAACCTTAAACCTTAATCCCTCAACCTAAACCTTAATCCTTCAACCCTTAACCCTAATTCCTTATTTCTAAACCCTAAACCCTTACATCTCTCAACCCTAAACCCTAAATGTTATCCCTATTCATAAACCCTCAACCCTCAACACTATACCATAAACCCTAATCCCTTATCCCTAAGCCCTCAACCCTAAACCCTAATCCATCAACCCTAAACCTTCAACTCTAAACCCTATCCCTAATCCCTCTGCCCTCAACACTCTACCTTAACCCTAATCCCTCAACCCTCAACCCTAATACCTCAACCCTAAATGCTATTCCTAAAGCCTCAACCCTAAACCCTAATCCCTCAAGGTCCTAAACCCTAATCCCTTATCCCTAAACTCTAAACCCTATCCCTAAACCCTCAACCTTAAATGTTAATCACTCAACCCTAAACCTTAATCCCTCAACCATCAACCCTAATACCTCAACCCTCAACCCTTAACCCTAAACACTATCCCTATTCTTAAACCCTCAACCCTCGACACTATACCTTAAACCCTAATTCCTTATCCCTAAACCCTCAACCCTAAACCTTAATCCCTCAACCCTAAACCCTATACGTAATCCCTCTACCCTCAACACTCTACCTTAACCCTAATCCCTCAACCCTTAATCCTAAATGGTATGGACCTAAAGCCTCAACCCTAAACCCTAGTCCCTTATCCCTAAACTCTAAACCCTATCCCTAAACCCTCAACCCTCAACCTTAAACCTTAATCCCTCAACCCTAAACCCTAATCCCTCAACCCTAAACCCTAATCCCTCTTGACCTTAAAGCCTCAACTCTTAAACCCTAAACCCTTGACCCTTAAACCCTTAACCCTTATCCATCCCTCTCCTCCCCTATTTGCCTCACCCCCGTCTCTACCCTCCTCTACCCTCGACACTATACCTTAAACCCTAATCCTTTAACCCTCACCCCTAAAGCCTCAACCCTTAACCCTCTACCCTCTACCCTCTACCCTCTACCCTCTACCTATTACTTAATCCCTAATCCATAATCCCTCAACCCTATACCTTAAACCCTAAACAAACATTGGACAAACTTTTGCGAAAAGGGAAAAAATGCAAAACAAAACATAACGTGAGCACGTTATAATGTGAGCATGTTATAACGCGCTTGCTTTATATTTTGCTTTGAGAATCCCAAGCCTTAGCCTTGGAATTTTCTTTAGATTTCTAACTCAAAGGCTTAGAGTGTCTTCCCAACATCCAAAGACATGTTTTTGCATATTCTACATGATTTCACATAATTTTGTTCGTGCTAACCCTCAGATTTGCAAGTGTTTCAAGGTCGAACAAATCGAACACCTGGGTAATGTTAGGTTTTCTCTTAGCTATTTAACGATGTAATTTTTCTCACATTTTGACAATGTTAAGCCTTTCATCTTTAATTCCTTTTGTTTGTGTGTCCATTTTAGGGCAAAAAATAGTGTTTGTTCTTTTTTTCTTTGTAAATTAGCCATTCATTGAAATTTCAAAAAAATTACATTTTTAGAAACTAGACTCCATTCTACACATGTTAAAAAAATGATTTTCAATTAGTTTTAAAAATTTATAGGGGTAGCACGGCCAAAATTCTATTTTTCAAGATGTGTCCACTTTGAAAATTAGTAAAAAATCAAACATTCATTAAAAATTTATCAGAAAAATCAGGCATAAACTACATGCTATTAGCTACTTTCTCACTAAATCAATTTTAAAAATACCAAAAAAAAGTTAACCTTTTGACAAAGCCACGAAACATGGTATGTTATGTTTTTTTGACAGAAACAACACCAATTTTTGTGGCTCTCTCTTTTGAACCCCTTAATCTATAACATTTTTTTTTAAATAGTAGTTTAGAAAGTAGACTCGGAGCACTACGAACATTATTTTTGTTGCATCTTAAAATTTTGAGTGTAACTATTCTCAATTTCTCATCCAAGGCTAGCATTTCCTAATTTTAGAAGAAAAAAAGTGGCCACTTAAGACCCCTTTTTAGCTCCCCATCTTCTTGCACTTACCCATAGAACTTATCTAGAATAATCATTTCCAACTCGTTGTTGAACCCACTGACAATTCATGGTTCCTCTCTTAGCTTTCATTCCTTCATTTCTCCTCTGCTAGCCATTCTCACTCATCCTTCCCTAATCATCCTTGAAATAATAATACCCTGAAAGTTTTCAAATTAGAGGAATTCTTCAAATGTTGAAATTATAAGTGTCCTTTATACATTTTCTAAAGACACTTATGGAATGCCTGCTAATTTATTGTTGACTGAAATTAAGTCAACAAAAACCGCTCATAATGTTGTGACTCATAAAAATCAAAAAAATGAAGGTGAAATTATGGTACAACTAGGTGCTAGGGTTACCAAAACCTTAATTTCAAGAAGTTCTTCCTCCTTCCCCTCTCACGACCCTGTTCAAAATGATACATAGATTTTTTTTTGCAAAAAATAAAATAAAATGGCACAACACCCAAAACTACTAGAAAAAAAAAGCACCAAGCATTTGTAATGTCAATATTCCAAAATCCTACTAGCACTCCCCCAACTAGCATGAAAAGAGAACTTTTTAATTCCCATTTATGTTAGAAATGAAAGCACAACTACTTCAATGGAAATCTAATTCAAATAACTTTAATGATCTAATATCAGTGTATTATCAATGGGGATTGCAACATAGAAAAGAAACTATGCAACACAGAAACATCAAATCATAAAACTAAACATACAACACAGTGTTTAACGTGGAGAAAACCCTTTAGGGTTGAAAACTCCACATAGGTAAGATGCCCAATTCTGTATTAATCTGAAAATGATTGTACAATACAACAAATCCACCAATCTTTCCTTCAATATTCAACCTGACAACATTCCGGCAGCACCTGTGAAAGTATGAAACTAACTTGACAACATTTTACAAATGCATCACTAAAATAGTGAAACTACTCAAAATGGGCATCCAAGATGAGAATCCCAATTCCAAATAAGGAATCTTTCATGCAAGCAAGATATTAATGCCCTCTTACACACCTCTTACACCTATCATAATGCATGTTGTATGCATGGGCACCTAGGGCTAAAAATAGCTCTTACACTACAATAATAGTTGTCATAACCATCATAGAATCTTATGAAAACTTGCGATTGTCATAGATTCTCTTACAATATATGACACATGCTCAAAGTAGCATACTCCAAGAGGTGGCACCTAGATTTTCCCAAATCACCTATTTACATTTATCATGATGTAATATTTGGTAAATGTTACTCCATAACAACTTGTCCCGTAATAAATAATTACTGTTGTCGGTGAAAACACTTCATCCCTTATGGGTAATTACAAATTACAATAATAAAATAGAATAAATACAATATTGGGATTTACAAGGTTAATGTCACCTTATCCCAATATTCTCCCACTTAACATTATACATTGTAAATCAACCCATAGGAAATCAATGAAAATAATCAGGCACTAGAAACAAGGCCCATGGCCTCTCTACATGACACAAAATTCTATGTGGTCACAGGCTTGGTCAATGAATCTGCAACATTCTCTTAAGTGTCTATCTTCTTTAGCTTAATCTATCCATTTGCAACCAACTCTTGAACAAAGTGATACTGAACATCAACATGCTTAGTCTGAGCATGATACATAGGATTCTTGGCCAAACAAATAGCACTCTGGCTATCACAACTAATCTGAATGATCTTGCAATCAAAACCAGTACCTGTACATAGTCTACTGAACCAAACTGCCTCCTTAGAGACATGAGTAGTAGCCATATACTCTGCTTTTGTGGTGGACAAAGGAACTATGGGTTGGGCCACTTATTCATCCAACTCACTGGTCCTCCAAATAGAGTAAACACATAGCCACTAGTGGACCTTCAACTATCCAAGTCACCTGCCCAATCTGCATCAACAAAACCCTGTATACATCCAAAGTTTTATCAACACTATCAATACTAGAATAGACCAAATAATAATCTGGAGTACCTGCAAGATACTTAAGCACCCTCTTCACTTAATTCCAATGTTGTCCACTAGGGTTAGACATAAATCTGCTCAAAACTCCCACTGCTTGGGAAATATCTGTCCTAGTTCAAACCATTGCATGCATCAAACTCCCTACAGCACTAGCATATGGCACATTAGACATATGCTCCAAATCATCCTCATTCTTTGGACACATATCTAAAGAAAGCTTAGTACCAATGGGTAAAGGAACTCTAACCAGGTTACAGTCTTGCATACTAAATCTTTGCAAAATTATATTCACATACTTACTTTGTGACAACCAAAGCTTTATGTTACTTATGTCCCTCCTAATCTCCATACCCATAATTTACTTGGCAGCTCCAAGATCCTTCATATCAAATGCACCTAAAGTTTAGACTTTAAGCTCACTGATCATACCCTTAGTATTGCTGAAAAATAATATGTCATCAACATACAATGTAATGATCAATATAGAATCATCAATATAATGAATGTAAACATAGTGATCCTCTTCGCTCCTAACAAAACCTAATTTCAATACAAATTAATCAAACTTTTGATACCACATTCTGGGGGACTGTTTCAAACCATGGAGAGACCTCTTCAACCTATAAACCCAATGTTCTTTTCCTTTTACCTCCAAACCTATAGGTTGTTGCATGTAAATTTCTTCCTCAAGATCTCCATGCAAGAATGTAGTCTTAACATCCATTTGCTCAATCTCCCAATCATAAGCTATAGTAATGGATATAAGAAATCTAATAGAAGTCAATTTAGCAACATGAGAGAAAATCTCACCAAAATCAACTCCCTCTCTTTGGGAGTAGCCCTTGGTTACTAGTCTAGCCTTGTACTTCTCTAATGAACTGTCTATTCCAAACTTCTTCCTGAAGACCCATTTGCAACCTATGGCCTTTCTTCCTAAAGATCTAAGGTGTTACAAGAGTCTAAATCCATCATCTCCTCTTGCATGGTTAAATGCCAAGACTCACTATCATTTGCAATAATAGCTTCCCTGTAGGATCTAGGCTCATCGTCAATACTCAATAAAGAAAATATACAATAGAAATCTAGTGGGCTATACATGTCAATTGGATTCCGTTGTCTTATGGATCTCCTCAAGGGTGGAGTAAGAATCTCAACTTGTTCTTCTACATGATCATCTATAACAACAGATTCATCTTCATCAGAACTACTCGAATATTCTTCTTCTTCTTCTTCTTCTTCTTCACCCTCCAATCCATCATTCTGTTCTTCCTGAGGTGCATCTTCCCACTCTAAGTCAAAGTACACTCTCTTTACTTTTCTTCTTTTTCTTTTGGCTGCTCAGGTTCAAAAATAGTTCTAAGTTCCCTTAAAATAACATCTCTAGAATAGATAATCTTACGGGTTAGTGGATTCCAAAGCTTATAACCTTTGACATTATCACCATATCTAATGAATGTACACTTTTCAGCCTTCAGATCTAACTTAGATCACTTTTTCTTAGGCACGTGAACAAGAGCCTCATAGTTAAAAACCCTTAAATGTGAAACAAAAGGTTTCTTACTTGTCCACACTTCATAAGGTGTCGAATCAAGAACCTTACAAGAAGATTTGTTAATCAAGTAGTAAGCAGTATACACAACCTCTACCCAAAAACATTTATCCAATTTTGCATCACTCAGCATACTTCTGGCTCTTTCCATAATTGTTTTGTTCATCCTTTCTACAACACCATTTTGTTGTGGTGTATATGGAGTTGTCTTTTGTTTGATAATACCTGCATGATTGCAAAACTCATCAAATTCCTTAGAGCAATATTCCCATCCATTTTTAGATCTTAATATTTTTATCTTCAATTATTGGTTTTCAACTAAGACTTTAAAATCCTTAAACTTAGTGAAAACTTTAGATTTGTGTTTCATAAAATAAATTGATGTAAATCTGGATAAATCATCAATGAAGGTGACAAAATAACAAGATTTCTTGATAGAATCATTATCTATAGGTCCAAACACATCCATATGAATAATTCCTAACTTCTCTTTATCTCTATTGCTTCCTAAAGGAAATGATTTTCTATTTTGTTTACCAAACACACAAAGCTCATAGAAATCAAAGTGTTCATCAAAATAAGAGAACTTGTCCAACATATTTTTATTCTTGATAGTTTTTAATACATTATTGCTTGTGTGACCCAATCTGTGGTGCCACAACATACATGTAAATTCTTAGTACTAGCCTCAAATAAATAAGAGGCATTACAAACAGTAGTGGCTTCAAGCTTAAACAAGGTTCCAAATCTCTTCCTCTTCTCTACCACCAAGTTCCCTCTCACCAATCTCTATCCATGCTTGTCAAATGTTACATGCATTCCTGAATCATTCAACTTCAAAACTAAAATTAGATTTCTAGCTAATCCAAGAACATGCAAAACACCAGGGATGATTTTAATCATCCCATCACTGATACACAACAATACCTTGCCTTTCCCAACTATCAAATATGTAGAGTTGTCCCCAATGTACACATTACCTCCATCATATTCTTCATATGTGGAAAACCATTCCTTATGCGGGCTCATATGAAACGAGCATCCTGATTCAACCAACCAGTGATCATTAGAAACAACATTAAATGCAAAAAGTAAAACATCTTCACCTACATTCAAGGACTTATCCAAAGTACTCTCCCACTATTTCTTTGGGTTTTTGCACTCCTTCACATGTCCCCTTTTACCACAGTTCCAACACTTAACTTTGTTCTTCTTCCCAAGAGTATTGGATCAACCCTTAGACTTTTCCTTGGATCCCTTTTGATCTCCTTTCAGTCCTTTTTCCTTAGACCTTCCCCTGACACTGAGAGCATCCAACTTTGTACTTGTGAGGTTAGCAATTATAGAAAGGATAACATTCTCCCAAGACTCAGGTAAAGAACAAAGAAGTAAGATACATTTATCTTCCTCGTTAACATCAAAATTTATAGATGCAAGATGACTCAACAAAAAATTAAAAGAATTTAAATTCTTTGCAACTGATTCACCCTCTTTCATTTTCATGGAAAACAATTTTCGTTTTAAATAAAGTTTGTTTACCATACTCTTGCCTTGATAGATTTCACCCAACCGTTTCCACAAACTATGTGTAGTCTCTTCCTTTGTGACATTTAGTAGGATAGAATCTACAAGACACAAATGGATGGTTCTTTATGCCTTCTTATCTAGCCTAGCCCACTCATCTAGAGAGGCATCATTGGGTTTCTTCTCGTTTTGAATAGCCAAGCATTGGTTTCTTTCTTCCAACAAATCTTCCATTTTCAGCTTCCACAACTCATACCCCATTTCATTGAACTTCTCAATGTCCAATTGAGAGGTTGAAGCAATAGTGGCTACAGCCATAATATCAACTTAAAATCTACAAAAAAATACAATTGAATCTCCCACTACAGCTATAGCTTCCACACTACCACCCAAGAGTCAAAGTTGGCCAGGTTCTAATACCAAATGTTAGAAATGAAAGAATAGCTACTTCAATGGAAGTCTAATTCAAATAAGTTTAATGATCTAATATTAGTGTATTATCAATGGAGATTGCAACATAGAAACATCAAATCAAAAAACTGAAATACAACACAATGTTTAACATGGATAAAACTCTTTCAGGTAAAAAAACTCCACACAAGAAAGAGGCATAAGTCTATATTAATATGAAAATGATTGTACAATACAATAACTCCACCAATCTTCCCTTCAGTCTTCAATTTGACAACATTCCATCAGTACCTGTGAAAGTATGAAACTACAAATACTTAACACTTTACAAATGCATCATTAAAATAGTGAAACTAGCCAAAATACGCGTCTAATATGAGAATCCCAATGCCAACTAAGGAATCTTGCATGCAAACAAGATATTAATGCCCTCTTACACACCTCTTATACCTATCATAATGCATGTTGCATGCATGGGCACCTGGGGCTAAAAATAGATCTTACATTGTAATAATAGTTGTCATAACCATCATAGAATCTTATGACAACTTGCCATTGTCATAGATTCTCTTACAATTTATGACACATGCCCAAAATAGCATATTCAAAGAGGTGGCACCTAGATTTTCACAAATCACCTATTTACATTTATCATGATGTAATACTTTGTAAATGTTACTACATAACAACCTGCCCCATAATAAATAATTATTGTTGTCACTAAAAACACTTCATCCCTTATGGGTAATTACAAAATACAAATAATAAAATGGAATAAATACAATATTGGGATTTACAAGGTTAATGGTACCTTATCCCAACAATTCAGACATTTGTTAGTACATAATAGAAAAAAGGTGTCTATTTCACAAATATTTAAGTAGAACAACTTAGATACACATAGGAACTGAAGAAGCATAAATAATTGGTTATCTCTTTTTTAAAAAAAATAATTGATAGCATTTGTTTTAATAATAGAGCTATGAAAATGCTTCCCCATGGATTCCTTCAAAATATAATACTTGCTAACATATATATGATCAAATTACACTAAACAGTCATATGAAATTTTCACCTATGATATAATAAACATTTGGAGGGTCCTCATAAGAGAATTTCTTCAAGGAGCAAGGATAAATCACCATGATTGCCAACCTTAAACATAACAAAAATCATAACATGAACCAAGATCCCTAGAGTCATTAGGAGTATACTAGCAATTGCACTGTAGTGTGCAATGGGTACGTCGTGGAAAGTTGAAGTGACCAAAATTTGTTCAGAACCATTAAACTATTCGAACATGCTGAAATAAATTATACTATGACCAGTGGGGACGATGCAAAGTGAAATACGAGTTTCAATATATTGATAAGGAAGGTTTAAAAGTAGTATGTAATTTTAAGGTAGATTTGAATCAATAATTTCCATCGCATTCCTGAATCCTAAGAATATATAAGCAATACCTAATTTTTAAGGAGGATATAAGAAACAATAAGGAAACTAAAATTTGTGCATGCAAAAAATTAATTGAAAGGTAGATTGTAGTTTGTTATTTTTTATTTTTAATATCAGAATGCAAAATATAAAGTGAAAATATAAAATAAATAAAAATGCACAGATGCATTTATAAAATGGCAATTTCACAACATGTAAAATGGGATGCACTCAAGTTGTAAATCACCGAGGCTTTCGTAGGGGAAACCCATACTTAATTCTTCAAGAGACATGTTAAATGCATATATGTACAAATGTTAAGTGTTTAATTGGGTAAACTACTAATCTCAATTAATGGCAATTTCACATGATGTAAAATAGGATGCACTCAAGTTGTAAATCACCGAAGCTTGCGTAGGGGAAACCCATACTTAATTCTTCAAGAGACATGTTAAATGCATATATGTACAAATGTTAAGTGTTTAATTGGGTAAACTACTAATTTGCATATCCAAGTATTCAGTCCAACAGACAAAAATAGGTACAAGTGCTAGTAAATGTTATGTAATAGATAACCCTCAATCATGGCATTGCAAACAGGTAAAGGGTAGTTATCCTCTTTTGGTTTCCATTTTACCAATTTAATGGAATTTAAACTTTAAATGAAATCAATTCATGATATTTCAAGATATGAGTAATTTCATCTTGAAAATAATTAAAGCATTTCACTTCCAATTCAACAGGAGAAAATAAACATAAAAAAAAGTAATTCAAACCCTGCCTACACACACATGTCCATGATCTGAATTCTAGAGCTATGACATAAAAAGCAACAAATTATATCTTTATATAGAATAATGCTTGGAATATAGTAAGTGCTTGGACCTAATATTTTTATTACTATGAAGGTACATTGGATATCTGTATTGAGGATTTGCCCTCGGCTTGGGCTCTAGATAAAGCCAGACCTCATACCCAAGTTTCAGTTCAAATTGGCTAAGTGTAAAGGTAAGTTTATAAAGCTACTGTAATGATAGGGATGGCGTAAAGATAAGAGTCTCTACATGGATGAACTACTGAAGCAAGCTCTTTCAAATTGGCATGGATGAACTATTGAAGTAAGAAAGACCAGCGTGAGATGATTTTCTATTCATTCAACTACATTTATGAACATCATCTGTTTTGGTGGTCACAAGCTGTAAGTGAAATTCATTGTTTACTGACAACTGATTTAAAAAGGAGCTCATCACGAAAGAGAGCATCCATAAATTCTCTTTTTGGTACATACGATCATCTCCTTCAACCACCAACCTCCCTGTATAGTAATAACATTTAAATTCTTGAAAATAATACAAAATAAAACGGTAAAATCGCAATACCTGAAAAAAATAAAATCTGTCAAGTTCCCTCTTTATGGGTATGGATGTTCAAACTTTCATGCAACCTGATATGTTCAAACTTTAAACATCATAATGCAGAGTAGATGTACATTTACTGAATACTAAATTGTAATGTAAATTATATGCCATATTGAGATAAACATCAATACTGACAAGAACAACAGAGCCCCATTAATTAACAGCACAAGATAAAATTTAGTTTCACCTAGATCTGAATGGTCTCATTGGTCATTCTTCTGCAGAAATTGTTAACAAGTTCAGTAAAGTCTTAGAATTGCTTGGCTACAATTGTAATCAGTTTGTCTGTGTTGAAGATATTTAAAGAAGTGGGCAATCACAGGATAATGCTACCAATCCACCAAAACCAGTTTTGGTCACATAATGTTTTATATTACTCTAGCTTTGATAATAATCTAAATATTATGTCCAATAAAAGTGAAGTTTTATGAATTACAATTAAAAAAAATGAATGTTTTGACGGTATTGCATAGCATTGTCATAAAATGAAAGATATATATAAATTGTAAATCAATGTTTCTATAAGTGAATGCAAGAAAGTAATGGGAGTGGGTGAACTAACCTTTTGTGCCTTTTTTTTTTCATGATCATGCAGTCAAGATTGTGCGTGCGATAGCACTGACAAGCGTTCCTCCTCTTGTTTGCGAAGAGCAACATATGGGTTGTGTTGCATACGTGCATATCTTTGGAACGTGAAAGTCGGGCATATTCGAAGACATACAAGGCTGCAGACTCTAGAAATAGTTGTGAATGTCAGTCCCTGACAATCTATGTTGCCAATGTCGATTGTTGCTCGTGAAAGTGTAAGGCCTTGTGATTTGTGTATTGTTAAGGCCCATGCCATTTTCAATGGGATCTGGCGACGACCACCACGACTCAATGGTGCAATGGGCACATTTCTTGCATTATTGAGATCCCAAACTGGGCCTATGTATTTTTTGAACTGAACAACAACAAACAAAGGAAGTTGCGGTGGTTTATCGCCATCCTTGTATACAATGGCTTTCACCTGGCCTAGTGCACCATTCACAAGGCCTGCTTGCACCCACAAATTAGAACATAGCATAACTTCTTGGCCAACACTCAAGAGAATTTTAGCTTCAAGTTGTTCATCATCTGAATTTGGGCATGTTGCCCCTTTTAGTTGTTCTGCATTAGACAAGGCAATTGGCATTGCTAATGATTGCAACATATGCTTATTGTGTAGTGAAACCAATTCATTTGTTGGAAATAAATGTATGGAGGATAGGAATGGTGCTTGCTTTGCAAAGGTCAGTGAGGAATTTGAATGTGCCATGAGAACATGCCAATCTTCAACTGTAGGCTCTGCATTTCTTATATTTGAGAGAATTGAACGGAAGGCCATTTGTATAGGATCATCACCGATTTGCCGAAATATCTTGGTCAATGTAATAACTATGGTGAAGCTTCACCATAGTGTTCCTCCATAGGAGTTTGAAGCATACATGGGGATATCTTTGACTGGTGGGAGTTGGCCAAGGTCACCAAAGAGAATGATTGAGCATCCCCCAAATGGGATATGATTGTGGCTAGGGAATGCCTCACGCAATCGTATGTCAATTCTTTGTATCAACTTTAGGCCAATAAAGCTCATCTCGTCTATCAGAATGTAACGAATGAAGTACATGCTCTCCTGGAATGTTGCAAGTGTTTGTCCTTGTAGGGGATTCATTTCTCTGATCGGTATGTGGAGTACAGAATGAATTGCAGATGCCTGAATATTGAAAGTTGCAACACTAGTTGGTGCAAGGAGTAGCAAAGGTGATTGGCCATGTGGAGCTACTCCCATGAGTGTGGATTTGATGCTTGAGATCAAATGTGACTTTCCAGTACCTGCAGTTCCTTGAACAATTATTTTTAGTGGTGGCTAGAAACTACTGGCAGAGAAGTGCGAAACAATAATATCATATGCTTTCTGTTATTGGATAGAGAGGCTGCTTTGTGATGCTTGAGCAAAAACATGTTGGACTTGAAAGGTTGGCCGAAAAGAGTCAATGAAATCAGTAGCTGTAGCTTTTAGTATTGGATTAAAGCTCAGAGTTGTCCAGTCATTGTTCAGGTCAATGCCACGGTGACCAAGCATGTCAAGGCTATCTAATCGTAATGATATGTCTGGATGCAAGCTTGATAACACTTGCCATTCATCAAGATTTTTATCTTCTATGACATATTCATTAGTTGAAGTACTGCCATCATCAGTATCATTGGTATCTGATAATGGATCAGTCAGTGTGCGATGCACATGCCATTGATGGAAGTTGTATGAGAATCTTTCCCAATTTGCAATAATCTATGGTGTTGATATGCCAATATCATCATGAATGCTACGAAATGGGTGGTAGAGCAGTAGTTCACTCCAGCAGAACGCTTCAAAACACCTGTCATCTTTTGTCGAGATAGTTGTGAACCGTGGGATTACACGAACAATGGCTGATGTGGAGTGCTCTCTCCATTGTAAGTTTTTGCGTGATGCTTTGAAGGTCCATTTTTGTGTCATTTCAATGAGTGACGGAGCATCCAGCTCCATAGGTCGCACCATGTATGAGTCAATGAAAGTAGGGGAGGGGGTAGTGGAAGTGTTTGAGATTGTAACACGTTTGTAATGTTTTTGGCTAACATTCAAACAAACAAATGGTCTACTAGATATGGACAGGGGTAGTTTTTGCAGAAGGTGGCAAGTCTCTTGGGCACCAATGTCACGATCTACAAGGCTTTCAGATAGCATTTTGTGAAAAGCTATTGGTGCTGGCTTATCAGAGTCTGAATTGGTTGAAATGCGAGTCATCATATTGTGGTATGTTTCAGATTGGTGCTTAGCTTTTGTTGCATATTTTGCAATATATTTGAGCACTGCATTGGTTGAAAGAACACGTTGGCAATCCACATTGGCTCTCCATATAGAAAGGATATATGGGTTGTGAAGATTCAAGCGGTCATCATTGCGAGTAGGGGTGTGTTTAGGTTGCCCATTCTCAGCAATTGTAAGACTTGATCTCTCTTGTAAGTTCCAAGGGGCTTTATAATGACACGCAAGAGATGTCTCCTTCCTCCGCAAGCATGTTAGCTGGGTACATTTTGTATGGCATTGCACACGATTGACCAATTCATTGTAATCAGTGGAAGGGCTCGTTGCTTTTATCATTCCTGTGTCCATCAAGCAAGGGTCATCCAAGATAGTTTGATGGAAATTTTGGTTCTTGAGTTGAAGACTACATGGGTTCCAGGCAGAGACATATCTATCAATGTAGTCAATTGTTCTTTGTACAGATTGAAGGTTGTTCCATTGTAATTTTGCAATGTCAGGTGCTTCTTGGAGCCAGAGGAAACCGTGAATATGTGCAGATCCTCTATGTTGCCATTCGTACCTAGATTTGAGAGTTTGTTAGGAAGAAGTAAAGAAAAAAAATAAGTGATTTTGGTAAGTGGAAGGCATATACCTATACCAGTAGTCACTTGCACCGAGTAGTTTCTCCAAGACCTCTTCACAAAATGTTGTAAATCTATGGTGCATGTAGAGTGCAGCAAGGTGTGGATTGTGAATTATATTTTGTACCCTCCATCTGGAAGCCTTTGAAGGATCCGTAGGAATGGTAGTTGGCATAATGCAATGTACGTCAAGCAATTTTGTATCTGTTGCACTTAAGGTGAAGAAAAGTGTTGGGCAAGCAATTTGAATGACCATGTTAGAAAGCTCCCCTCTACATTTATTCCAAAATGGTCGTGTGCCACGAAGTGCTGAGCTAAAGCACATGAGTTGATCGGCGAGCCTTTCATCAGGTAGGTCCTTCAATCTTTGGCAGAGGTCAGCAATTGTTGTCAGAAGTGTATCATTTACCTGTTTGTTAACAAACACTGATGCTGTGGCTTGGCTACGATGGCACATGATTATGTTGAGAAGGAAATATGTGAAGCGTGGGTGTTGGCCAAATCTATTATCATGATATCTTAGTAGATGAAGAGCATATTCATGTAGCTTAATTTCTTTCATGCGGTGTTACTTGAAGGTGGCTGTGCCAGTTGGAAACAGAGCGGGGAATGCCATTGCAAACAAGCCTTCAGTGGTGTATTCATTTATTGGGGAGGTAGAAATGGGAGGCCATTCTATAGCAGGAGCTTGTCGTCCATTTCCTAGTTGTAAGTAGGCTCGCACTTCTTCCATTTCTCTACGTGACGGTGGTAGGTTTGCTACAAACGAGGTTGTACTTTCAATTGTTTCAGCTTCATCAAAATTTGTTTGTAAGGACTCTAGATTTGTGGGAATAGGATTGGAAGTTGTTGCATATATAAGTTCTGAAATATCAGTGGATTCATGAGGCAAAGATGACAACACATGCTCATTCAACTGCACATCTTTGTAGTATGGATCGTTTTGGAGCTTATATGTCAATGCCTCATGAACACGTGACCTACTAACATAGAAGCTATACTTTTGTTGTTCAACATTTTGTTTGTTTATTATAATGATGTCTAGTTCATCTATACGCCTAGGCAAGGAGGTTGCTATGCTAAAAATATCTTGTGGAAACCAGATAGTGTGACCACTATATTTTAGTTGCTCCCCCCCCCCCCCCCCCCGTGCATATGTTACTTGAAGAACCGGGCTAATCTTTGCTATCAACATCTCCTCAATTTGACTTAGTTTTTGTAAACAAGTAGGTTGATTACCAGGGTCCATGTTGTTCCACTTAGAGAAGCAATGGCCATTTTTTTCTGATATGCATCTATAACAAGTAGGGACTCCATTTAATTTCCTAGTTTTAATGCCTGGATATTTTTCCATGCAAACTAAGCATGTTGACATTTTTGAGAGGCTATCCAATCTTGACCTAAATTTGTCTCTAGCAGTGTAATAATTTTCAAGGAAACATAGAGGAGGACAAAGCTGGGTTGATGGGGTGGGTTGTATGCCATATTGTGACTGAGGGGCAAGTGTTTGAAGGTGTGGGACGTTGGAGGAAGGAGATAGTGTTGGTGCTAAGGCCTCACTCTGGAAGATATGTTCATTTTGTCTTCTTTTGTTAATATTAGTTTTCCTTGCATGATATTGTATACGCTGCATTCATTTGTACGGGTTCACTTTGCTAGCATCCTTGTATCTTCTACTTCCATTGTAGGGAATCTTGAAGATTTGAGGGTTTTGAACTATCTGTACATCATGTAGATGCAAATATATATCACATTTTGAAGCATGGGAATTGAAAATATAAAAGTATGCAAAAGCAATATTATAACATGGTAATCGACATTAATGTGTACAAAATATAAGAAACCAATAACAAGGTAATAAACATAATGGAAATTGTTTTTTGTTCGAAGAGAACTTTACAATCATTATAGACAATTTAAGAAGCAAATACATTGTTAAAAGCTAACAATGCAAATAGGAAAAATAGGGGAACATATCCCTATATATGTTTATATGAAGCTATCCATCTTTGAAAAAAGGGAAACGTACAATAGTTAGAAGTGAGCTTTACATTGTTTGAGGTACATAACATCAGAGGAGCCATTCAAACGGGTATGTTATTTTACAAAAAAAGAGTGCAGTGCATGTTTTAATTGAGTTGAATGGCTGTAACAACAATGTTGTGTGTTTCTTGTCCAGAAAATGAATTCATCTTGATAGAAAGATCAAGCAGGAATTGGCAACCAATAACACAATCTAAAATTTGTTTGGCTCTGTCAGGCTCTGCTAGGAGAAGCTGAAAATTTTCTGCACTGACACCCAACAAAGCATTCGCTGGTCCTTCAAATGCAGTAACTTTAAGAAGTTCACCAGTGTCGTCCTGCAAGTCCATTCTAAGCATGTAGCTAAAATCACATGCTAAGAGATTAGTAGAACACTTTGGGCAATGAAAATGATTGGTAGAAACTTGAATTACTTTTTTCTTACATTTCTTATTCTCAACCAACAAGGGGCAAGAAAGGTAGTAGAAGTTGTCCCAGTGGAGCTTGGAGATAATGGCCTTTACACAAGCATTTTTTTTCTTGGCAAACCTTGTAGTAACAATCTCTGAAATATTAATAGAATTTGCAAATTTGTGGGGGTTGAGCGGGTTATTCGACAAGGTAATTAGAGGCTGGAGAAGCTCTAAAGTGGAATACCATGTCTTCAATGTTGAGGCCTCTAACAAGTCTGGATTGATTAGAATTGCAGTTGGGAAGATAGTGTCAATTGATTTTCCATGCCATGAGGTAATACGGCCAGATTTCACAAGAAGAATGGGGGGGTCTGGTTTAAGGCACATTCCTGAGATTTGTTTCCCCTCAATTTGACAATGGCGACCCCATAGTGTAACATCTATGCTACAACTTGACATGTCTATGATTGTAGCAGTACATTTAATTGTTTCGGTCCCATCTCTTTTACGTATGGTTGATGTAGGTGAGATAGACAAAAGCAAACCTATGGCATCAACAAGGGAATTAATAGGCATTGACTCCAGTGTATCTATGCTCTTTATATGGTAACTATGAGTGGGTATGTTAGAGTCAATGCATGTGGAAGGAGTTATTATTGATGAGTTGTGTAGGAATATCTCGAAAGGGTTTGTGGAGCTATTATATTTTGTGTTAGCCACTTTTACACAACCATTTGATATGAGGTAGAGGGCATCACTTTGAACAACATCATAGAACTCATCAACAAGTTCATTGAAGCAAGTTATATGTATTTCAGTTCCTGCTCTGTCTATGAAATCGAAGCCAAAAACTTTACCATCACGACCAGCATTTTGGAATTCATGGATTGGAGTTTTTGCCAATGCCCTACCTTCGATGGACCATTGCCTATGGTATGTAGTCAACTTTAGAATTGGTATTATTTGAAAAGGGCCAATGTTTTGTTGGGATTCAAATCTGTTGCCTTCTTGGAGTGAACAACCTTCAGATCCATAAGGGGCTAATTTTTGTTTGAAGGTATTTTGTGGGAGGTACTCCTGAGCTTGGAGGAGAGGTACTAGAGTTCCAACTATTGTTTTACTATTTGAGATTATATCAAACTTAGTAATTATGATAGCCCTGCAACAAAAGGAAAATCAATAATTTAATAAGAAGTTATAAGTCAAACAGATAGAGCAATATAAATGAATCTTGAATGTTTGAGCATACGTGAATTTGTGGAACATCTTGCAAGTGTAATCTTGAAGACAAATAATTGAACCTTTGGCTAGGGCCTCTTCTGTAACAAGATAGTTGAACTACTCTGGAAGTATAGCATGGTGTGTGTGCATTCCATCAGAGAGTTGCAAGCGGTATTTGACAATTGCAGAGTGTTCTTGATGGATGGAGTCTACAGATGTAACTTGTAAACAAGAGTTTAGACTATCCATGCCTGCAAGTATGTTGGCTATGGCATTAGTTAACATTGTTGCCATGAAGTTAAAATTGATAGAAAGCAATTGGCCTGCGAGTAAAATGGAGTAGGAAAGTTAGGGACAAAGATTAATCCACATATTATTAGGTGAAGAGTTCAAATTTACCTAATTGCATGTTGGTAGGCAAACATATAATATGCCAATTAAAACTTGAACCTTCTTTATTTATTTCATGGTGCATTTAGATTGACAGGTATTTAAATTTCTAATCATAGGATTCAAATGCATTATTTCCTATTTTGGAGACCACTTACATATATTCGTGTAAAGAGGGCAACATTGTAAAAAAAGGTATAATACTTGTGCGTACATTTGGCAAGAAAAGTTCAAGCGAGCAAATGTTATCAGGGGTTGCATTATTTCCATAGTAACACTCATTTAGATGTACATATATATGTATTAAAGGTACATTTCAAATAGAAGGTCTATGCTTAATAGAAATATAAATAATATCTTGTTATTTAATAAAAGGTCTATACTTCAATTACATTTATGACAATCGATTTAGAAGCAAGTCGATAGACAAATTCAAATTGAAAATTATTACTACATATTTATGGTATATATTTTTAAAAATGTAAAACTAAGGTATTTAAATGCAAGATAACATTGGAAACATACCCGTCTTGTATCGGATTCAGCGATATTAAATTAGTTTGAAAAAATGTGTAAGAATGTGCCCAAGCTTAACAAAAAATAGGCATCATGTTCTTATTGCGCGAAAAGTTCAAATGTACTCAACTGCATATTGGTAGGCAAAGATATAATATGTCCTTTCAAACTTGAATTGTTTTTTTTTATTTCATGGTGCAGTTACATTGACAGGTATACAAATGTTGGATCGTAGGATTCAAAAGATGTTCTTTTCTAGTTCAGAGATCACTTACATATATCCTTGTCAAAAAGCATCATTGCAAAAATTGTATAATACTTGTGCAAACATTTGGCAAGTCAAGCTAATATGAGCAAATGTTATCAGGGGTTGCATTGTCTCCATAGTAATGCTCTTATTATAGATTTACATATATACGTATTAAAAAGCTACATTTCAAAAAGATGTAAGACTCGTCACATGTCTTTCAAGTACATCTCAAATGAGGGAATGATATGGGTGGTGTCATCTCCTCCATAGTATTTATCATAGTATAGTTCCCTAAGGAAAGTGCAGAGGCCTTCTAGCTTAGTTGAGGTATCATGGAATGTTGACATGGTGTCATATAATGTTTCAATATCCAATGTTTCTACAAAAGGTGTTGTCTCACACACTTTTTTGGATTTGCGTACAATTTCTTGGTAGCTTGATGTTACATGCGCAACAAGACGTTGGACGTCACTTCGAAAGTCTTCTGGCTTGTTCACTGATGAACATGACTCTACTTGCATGTTTGGGGCATCAAGTGGTTTGAAGGGGTTCACTATGTTGTTGCTTTTATCTCTGCTAGATATCTCAATGGTGTCATTAGCATGTATGGGTTCAGCCATTTCCTGAGAAGAGTGCATAAATAAGAACATATAAGTAGTAAAGAAAATAATTTTATTTGTAACACTAACATTATTTCATTTGTCAATTAAAACAAAATATTTATTTTAAATAAAAAAATTAACAATAATAATAATATTTATTTTTATAATATAATTCTTTTAGAGAAATTCAAAATATTTTATTGTTTTTCATGCGTACAAGTTAAAACACTAGTAATTTTATTTTGCTCTTTCATGCCATAAGATTTTCCTATAAAAATAATCTACACTTATTTAAGTTTTATTTACTGCTCTCATGTGCCGTAGCTCTTTCCAAATTTTGAAGGCATGGAACCAAAGTTATTGGAATCATTCTTCATCAAAGAAGAAGATTTCTTTTAAGAGAACCAAACAAAGTTTGAATTATCTAGGGAGTGAGTGCACTGAGTGTTTTGTTTGACAAAAGCCTACTTTCCTTATTTTGTCCAATTAGTTGCACAAGCTTCCTTGGCAAGGAGCAAGTTTGGGTGTTCTAAGTTAATTCTATTTTTACTTCCCTATTTTACAATTAAATTATCTTGTTATTAATATTTTAAAACAAATTAAAAAACTTAACAAAGAAAATCACCATCAAATCAAATTCTAATACTTATATTCTCTCATTAATTTGAATGATACTCCATACATTAGTAGAAAACCATTTCCTAATTATTAATCCATAAAACAGGAATATTAAAAAAAACATTTCATAAAAGTTATGTAACACAAAACATGTAATCTATTTGCAATATAGCAAAACTTATATAATATGTATATAGCAAAACTTATATAATATGTATATAAATCTTAAATTTTCAACCTAAAAACCATGTACTTTCATAAATACTGCAAACACATGTGATAGTTAAACAATATTTGAATTAGGCAAAGATTTAATTTAAAATTACAAGGAAGAAGTAAAAAAATAATCCCAACAAATGGATTTGAAATAAAAGGGATAAATAAAAAATAATCTCAACAAATCCATGTCATCCACAAATTGATTATATTTATCTTTAGTCTATAGTTCCAATTATGTATTTCTTCTTGCCCTATAGGTCCATGGTTGCATTAAAAATGATGTTTGTCTTGTATCCATAAATCCATTAAGATTATGATTTACAACAATCAAGGAAACAAAAAAATTACATATACCATAGGGATACAAGACAAACATCATTTAGTAAAAGACATGGCAATTAATCTTCTCATTTAAACAACTATGGATTTAAATTTCTTATTGACATTCTATATTAAAAATGAAACCCTAACACTTCAAATATTATATTATAAATTAATATTATATACCATATCAAATTAATATTATAAAATTGTATATTTAAAGTAAACATATTATATATTTAATATTTATATTTATTTATATTTCAATTGTATTTAATTTTTATATATATATATATATATATATATATATATATATTGTATATTTAAACATGCAACCTTACAACTTCAACTACAATATTATAAAATAATATTATATACCATATCAAATTGAATATTTTTAAATTGTATATTTAGATTAAATATCTTAAATATTAAATATTTATATTTTTTTATAATTTAGTTATATTTTATAGAACTAAAAATATATAATTATGAATACTATAAAATTTTAAGTTATTATACAAAGTTAATTCATTTGATATTCGGCATGCTGTATATTTCATGCATACCTTATGGCATTACAACAAAGTACATTATGTGGGTACAAGATGGTGTAGCCATCGGCATAACAATTAACGTCGACAATCTTATGGACTGTCTCCCCGAAGTAGAGTCTCTCACCGATGGCCTTTTGCCATCGGTGTAGCTTTTGCCATCGGTGGAGTTTGGATGAGTTTCCCCGATGTGTATTATCTCTCCGATGGGCTGTGCTCATCAGTATAACATTCAAAGTCAGTGGAGTTTCAAATTGTCTCCCCGAAGGGAGGTTTCTCAGTGAAAGAACAAAGGCGATTGGCATAATTCTCAACGTTGGTGTGCTTTGGAATTGTCTAGCCGAAGGGGGGTCTTTCGCCGATGGAAGGAAGAGGAACGGCATCAGGAAGAATCATGCCGACACAATGTTCATCAGCGAAACGAACAGCGATCGGAGCAAGGTTTAAAGCCTTCACCGATGGGATGGATCACGCTGATATAAGGCGATGGATGAAGTTGAGGTTGTCGGTAAGAGTCACACTGACAGGTAGTCATCGACCAGACAATAGCAATCGGTGAAGAAAATTTTTTGCCTCACCGATACCTGGTGTTACGCCGATAGGAATTTAGTGAAGGGTATCGGCGGGAGATAGGCAATGTTTCGGCGATGGAAAGTAGGAAGTATATCAGCCAGAAAATAGAGATTGGCATATAGGTTTTATATGTGAGCATCATAGTGCTCGGAATTGTCTCACGCCATAAAAAGAACGCTGGAAAATTTTCTAAACTCGTCGGTTGTTCCTATCAATGTATTCTTGAACCTCCTATTGGTGCAAGTGCTAGTCATTATAGCCAACATATGCCTTGTCCATTCATGGCGAAGTGGCAAAAGGTACCTAATGGGGGCTAGAGATGAGATGGATAAAGGATGGAGCCGATCGCTCCAAAAAGAGGGTGCATGAATTCACCAAATATATATGACTAAAAATAGAGCCTACACCAACTAATGGAGAAATCCAAGGAGAACAATGTTTAGACTGCTGACAAGATGCATTTTTTTATATTGAAATTGGTTGGTGCTACTCTCCTATAACAAAATTTTGATGTAATATCTCTTGTTGATGCTATTAGTAGTGCTGATATACTCTAATCTAGACTGGGAGTTAATTTTGATAGGTTTTTCATTGGTTATATCTGGCTCTGAGGGTGCTTATTTTTTGTTATATTTGTATGGGTTGCTGCTCATTGACCTATATTTTTAAACTGTGTTCCAATATTAAAAAAATAACCACCACAGACACAAGTGACCCTGACCTAGTCCAATAATGATATGGGCAATATCAAACATGATAAATATGATGCAAATAAGAAATCTATACAAGAATATGTACTAAATTTAGAAAATATTTTGACTCATTTGATAAATATGATCTTCACATTTGACAACCACCATGAAATTAAGGGTCTGTGTGGTTTGTGATGGCACTTAAGAGAGCAATCAAACACCAAATTTAGAAAATAATCCAAGGGAATTTGACTTTGACTTCCAAACTCTTCTTTTTGAAATGTGAAAAAGTATTGTGCTTTCAACATTCAAAGTCCTTGGTAGAACAAATGACCAAAATCCATACTCTGCATTTGCTTTGTCCCAAAATAGTAAAGAGGAAAGAGATGAAAAAAATGTATATACAGAAATTAAGGGATCTGTGTACCATTTTTTTGAAAATGCATAGGGATGAAACTCGCGCATAGATGAATCTACACTACATTTAGATAAGAAACTTGATGATTATCCAATCAATTGAAGCGACTAGAGTAAGAATTGCTAAGGATGACCAGATGGGACAATAGCAGACATGAGATCTTAGGAAAGGAAGGATTGGCATGAAATCTGGATGATCATCCCTATCTAAAGGCAAGATTGCCAGGCAAGATATAGGAGAAAACAGACAAACACGAGAAGTTTAATCAGAGCTAAGGAAGAGACTTGTGAATTAAGATTGAGCAATCCCTCCAAATTAGGAGGCAAGATTACCTTGGAAGGTCAGCCAGAAAAATGGAAATGGAGGAGAGTTAAGAGCTTGGGACTAAGGAAAACACCAGGATTCACAAATGCAACCAACCCTTGTCCCAGTAAGTCAAAAGAACCAAAAGAACCAATTTTTTACTTCCAAAAGCATTCGCAAAATTGGGTGTACACAGCGCAAGATAATCAACATATGAGCAAATTATTATCAAGTATATTTGTTGATGATCAAACACTTCCCTTCTTTCATGTTCTAATCTGTTGTTGTTTTTGGTGATATAGAAGGTTACTAAACTACAGGGATTAAGAACATAAATCTTATTTGGCAAGTACAGTAGTTCATTTCTGGCAATTGTCAAATGTCATATTACTTGTAAATTTGTAATGATAGAGAAGCCATTAGTAGAACAGCGTCAATAATGGAAACAGTTAATTTAAATGCAAGAGTGTCATGGCATGAATCAATTCTTACTCAAGATAAAAATAAAGATTCATAAAGTTAAATCTGAACTAAATATAAAAAATAATCATTATTTAGAAATTATGTTTGGTGCATTGATTTATTTTCTTGAAAGGCTCATCTCTAGGTCAAAACAAATAACATAGAAGAGTGAGGGCCGATCGGTATAACTTTAATGATCGGAACAAAGCATTACACCCACCCCGATGGAGCCAGCTCATGCCGATGAAGGCAATCGGCGAAACGGATAACTATCAGAGTAAAATGATGGGCTCACGCCGATAAAGAGTGTCATCCCGATGGGAAGGAAGGAAAAAAATATAAAAACAAAAAATAATTCAAACCCTAGCATGAAATCTATTTTCTATTTTGGCTCTAGCTCTCTGTTGCAAGAAAAAAAAATATTTAGAAGGAAAAACAATTCAAAGCCTATCAAAATTTTATTTTTATTTTATGAATTCTATCATCGGCATGACTTATACTGTCGGGAGGGCTTGTAAAGTGTTCGCCGATAGTAACATGTTATACCAATCGGCGTTTGGGGATGTCATGTCTTTGAGGCACCTTGTTCGACACTCCACGTCTTTGAGGAACCTTATTTGGCACTCCACGTGCCCACCCATGCGCCTTGTCTTAGCATGCATGCATGCAACGAAACCATTACTGGGAAGCATGCTGTGTAAAAAATGGTGAGGGTACACTCATTAAGGGATTCAATGTCTTGATGTGTCAAGTTTTTGGTGGTTTCACAGTCGGTATGCATATGGAGTAGAGATTTTCTTATGACAATGTCTATCAAAATTAAGAGATATTCTCTTTGCAAACTCAGTGCATGCTGTGGTTTCTGAACATGAACAAGGGCGTTAGGAGCAGAGGCAATACGGACAAGTATAGTCTGTCTTACCAACTTATCATAGCGTACATCTCATTTATTCTCTATACGTTCTATTTTGTGCGATTTTTCATTTTGTTTTTAATTTTATTGCATATGTTTAGTGATCATGGAGACTGTTTTAAGAGTATTAGTGAATTCTATATTAAAGGTGATGAGAAATGTTCCAATAGAGATGAACAAACATTTGGTTGGACTCGATGAAGCTGTAAAATACATAATCAATTTGTCTCAACTGAAGGTCACCAAGGAGAAAGGTAATCTCGATTTAGATTTTATCTATATAAATTTCTGTAAGACCTAAATGCCACAGATAATTAATGGGGCTCTATTGTTCTTGCAGTACTGATGTTTTGAAGGAAATTACAAGACTTGAAAGTTTGGCAAATGCAGACTTATTTAGAGAGGCAGGGATTAAGAAATTCAAATCTCTGTCAAATAGAGGCATTTTGGCACCCATTGCTTCTTCTCCTCTACACTAGAAGGGATTGTTTTTTACCAGGTATGGATTGAATAGCTTAAAGTCTTCAACCTCTAGGGTCGTACACTGGCCCTCAATGCATGGTTATTACCTATGTCCTAATTTATATCCTAGAATCAAAACCTAAAAGTTTCCAAAAAAATTACATGGAAGGAAAAATGCTAGAGTCGGCTAAAGCCTTTAGGAGGACTTAGAGTAGAAAAGAGAATTATAACAGAAAAGGCAGACCACAGTAGACAGACCACAAATTCCTCAATAGTTGAATCCATAATAGGCCAACCACAAATGCTTAGTTTATTTAACATTTTTAGTAAGCATCTAGGCTTTCTTCGTTATACCATCTTTGTTTGTCATGTTGTTAAGAGTACATTTGAAGATGCATCGTAGGTGGTTCAGCAGTTCATGAATTTCTTTAGCTACAGCCATTTGATTCTAGGTTTCCAGTTTTTGCTTTGTTAATTTGAATGTAGCTTATACATCAGATCTAACATTCATATCTAATGCAGTAGAATTTCACACCGAACAAAGTACTATTATTATCCCAATAACTACATGCCAAACTAATTATTGCCTCATAAAGTTTTTTAACCTAATTACGTATAGTTTCTAATTTAGTTTCTAATATTTAGATAGTTTAATATATTTTTTTAAAATTTTAGTTTAAAATCTTTTAACATAGTTTTAAATATTAACTTAGGTTTAATTTTAATTTTAATTTTGAACATCTATAGTTTGGTACTTTGTTCAGTGTGAAATTCTAAATATACAGAAAACTAATTATTGCCACAAAAAGTTTTTTAACCTAATTACGTATGGTTTCTAATTTAGTTTCTAATATTTAGATAGTTTAATATAGTTTTTTTTTAATTGTAGTTTAAAATCTTTTAACATAGTTTTAAATATTAATTTAGTTTTAATTTTAATTTTAATTTTAATTTTTAACATCTATAGTTTGGCATGTAGTTATTGGGATAATAATAGTACTTTGTTCAATGTGAAATTCTAAATACACAGGAAACTAATTATTGCCTCAGTTTTTTTTAACCTAATTACGTATAGTTTCTAATTTAGTTTCTAATATTTAGATAGTTTAATATACTTTTTTTTAAATCTTAGTTTAAAATCTTTTAGCATAGTTTTAAATATTAACTTAGTTTTAATTTTAATTTTAGTGTAATTTTTAATATAGTTTTAATTTTAGCATAAATTTTAATATATATATATATATATTTTATACCAATAAATAGATATTTATTAAAATATCAACTCTATATCATTTCTAATAAAATATTATAATATTTTCTACTAATAATATATTCAACTAATTTCAACAGGCACAAACTTACATTGGGGCACAGTTGTAGGGAACATGATAGGTCATAGCCATATTGCATTAGAACGACCCAAAACCTATATACAATTCAAACGGCCATTGTATACAGGGTTGAGACCATGTTTGTCAAGGCTTAAATCATATAAATTATATTATAAAAATTGGTATAGGAAAAACTTATTATTATAATTAATCATAAGTAAGAAGGGCCAATAAAGTTTTAGTTGATAAGCACAATAAATTTAAAATTCTAGGTCTCACTCCATTTCATTGTCTGTTCAGGACTGGAATGTGAGTAAAATAGAATCCATCAAAGTTTACCGAAAAGCTTAAAACAGTTCACATATTGGATGAACAATTGCAAGCTGTATACAGCAATAAGAAAAGATGAACAATTGTAAGTTGTATACAGCAATAATGTTATGTTATAAACAACTAAAGCCAACTTCATCTAATTTATAAAAGCTAAACCAAACATACAGTTCCCTTAAGACATGATACAAAGATCAAAAGTTACAACTACAGAACAAAAATATTCAAAATGAAAAGTTTGTTTTGAGAGGCCTTCCTCATTCAATAAATTCAAAATATAAGATATGGGAAAATATTTCTATCCAAAACTACTAATAGTTGAAACTTAGAAATAAAACATACCTCTATTATAAGCTTTACAGTAAAAGAGTGTAGTGATGAATGCAAATCTAATAAAAATTGTAAAACTAAGTGTATATATAAGCTTTTTTTCCAGTTTTGTCACCACCTAAAGAGAATTGATTATACCGTAGATGGTACATATGTGGCTAAACAGGGTGGCAAAAATTCATTTAATGCATAGAATAAAATATCTAAGATAGTAAATTTTGAATGGATCATAGGGTCATAGAATTAATTGCATATCTTTATCACAGATATTTTCTTTGTTGGTAGATATTATCAAATTATAAAGATAATTTCTTTTTTGGTAGATATTATCAAATTATAAAGATATTGTTATGGAATTTATACTTTAATTATATATGTTATTATACATAATAACAATATAATTTTTTTAGTGAAATTCAAAATATTTTATTGTTGGCATGACCTTCATGCGTACAGGTCAAAACACCAACAATTTCATTTTGTTGTTTCATGCCATAAGATTTTCCTATAAAAATAATCTACACTTATTTAAGTTTTATTTATTGCTCTCATGTGCCGTAGTTCTTCTTTGATGAACAATGATTCCAACAACTTTGGTTCCGACCTTTGGACTTAGCATATACATTTATTTACTTTGCATCTTTCTTTCCTCATCGGCATAACTTACATCGTCGGGGCTGTTTAAATAAGTCATTCCGATCACTAATCTCTGCCTGATATACTTTCAACATATAAAAAAATCAACTATCGACAACTTCAAAATTTCTCCATAGCGGCAAGATAATATACTATCGACAACTTCAAAATTTCTTCCAATGATGGCCCTTGTCACTCATGAATATAATTATTGTTTAAATTTAGATTCTTTTATTGAAACAAAATCTTCAATTTAATATTATAATTAAAATTACATCCATATAATTATAGTTATCTATTATATATTAGTTTATTTTATAATATAATTATATATTATACATTATATATAACCACTACTAGTAATATAAAAATATAATTAATATAACTATGTTATATTATCTTAAATTATTATAAATATATAGACATTATATTAAACAGATTGATTGCTCATGAATATAAAATATATTATAATTATGAATAGTGCTTAAAATAAAGTATTGAATATTAGTGAAGTAAAATTAATTTAAATCTATACTAAGAGATGGAAATAATAAATCACTAATTATGAATACGTTAATCTCCACCACTAAGGACTAATAAGATTACCTTGTTTAGTCATAATAAAATGTGGACAAATACTTATTACCCCTCTTTAGACTGCCTACCCACAATATGAACACAGTGAGGAAAACTAATTCACACAAACTGAATGCTAAGCATTGAATGTTGTACAACAAAACCTGTGACTCGCGTATACGTGAGTGGCGACCCTTTTGACTTGTTTAAAATATTCAAACAAGCTTCTGTAAGATGCCCAAAATGGAAACGATCCAAGAGAATTTTTCGGCGTGGGAACTATCTTGGCATTTATTGCCCATGACTGAAAAAACAGACGTTGGAGATTATTTCAATCGTCTTGGCACTAATGTGGACATTTCTCAACCCTAGATTCTAAAAGTCAGCCCTCTTGTTCACAAAGGGAACGCCTTCGGCGTAATTAGGGAACCTTACACTTAAAATAATAAACTTAGACATAATTAATTAATAGATATTCATCAAACAGAGAAGAAAGGATGAATCACCATCATTATTAGGTGTAACAAAATTAATACATAAATCAAGATCACTTGATGTGTTAGTATGAGTAGATGTAGGTGGGCCTTACATTATACCCCCCTAAGTATAGACTTCCTCTTGGAAATCCTCGATTGGAGTGAAAGACCCACTTGTTTTGATAAAAACAAGTCTAAGAACAACTAAGATATATACATATGTCACCACTTCATAAAATAATGAAACAAAAATCCTAGGCAACTACATTCTTACAAGCCATAATATATAGTCACATCCATACATTCTAGACCACATATCTCACTTCTATTATTAACCAAGAATATTACCACTTATCAAATTCATAGCCAAAATCATTTCTTCGTAACAACGCTTAATAATCACATACAATGGAAACTTAACTCAACATATATCACATCATTTACATTAGAGGTCCATCCATATCGTATACCTCTCATAGGTAAAACACATGATATGAAGACCATACTCACAGGTACCAACTATGTACATCACAAATGATTTCACATGACTCACACCACAATGCTCAATAAAAATGGGTATTATCAGGAGGACTAGGACCAATATACTAATGAGTAATCCATAATGTCATAGAGCCATATATCCAATAATGGAATAACCATATAAGTATAGAATCATTGTGTCAATATCCAAGTAGCCATACAACCATATAATCCCATCTCCAAAGGAAACTGATATCATCTATATCATAGCGTCAAGTAACGAAATTGCAAAGATGGTCTTAGGGCCCGCCCTCAAAGGACTCCTCCATACATTTCCTAGTACCTTTTCTCTTGTTTGTTTAAGGGGGTTAGCCTTCAGGAGTAAGGTATGCAAGAATCACACACACAGATCTAGGGGGAATGGATTACAACTGTGCCATACCAGTCCCATTTGCAGCCCCCATCATCAAAAAAAGAATTCCCCAAGCCATCTAGTCCCCCATACAACCTGTTAGGGACCCCTCCTGGATATGTTAGTTTATAGAAGTCACATTACTCCACACATCCCATCAGTTCCAAAATTAAAATGCCTCAAACAAGAAAGATTTAAGTAAGGAAGGTTCATAAGTTGAATCCTTGATTATATTACAATAAAATAAAATAAATCATAAAAGAAGTAGAGATAAACAATAACCATTACAACATCTGAAATTTATCTAAGAAGAAGTCCTTGAGGCAAAAGGACCATCTCAAAATTAAAATGAATGTTAGCCCAAAGAAGTAAAACATTGTTGGCTTAATACATAATCAAAATCTTCAACACATAAATAGATAATCCAACAGTCTCATAGAAATTGCACATTACAATCACCATGTAGCCTTGCAACAAGGCCACCTAAGGGGAGGAGGGGAATGGTGGTCTCAAATCACATAAAGATCATAGGATGAAATACCATATTGAACCATCACATGTCCCACACAATGCAAAGCATGCTCAACAATAACTATCACGTACCATGTGTCTAAACTATCACATATATAAGGTCATCTGTAATTATCCCAAGTCAAGAATAATACACCCCATACATGCACAAATAGCCGCATCAAAAGTCAATTCACCCATGTAACAAAGTGTCAAATTACTATTGTAGATCATTATACACATACAATCACTTTATCCCTAATATTACCATGTGACACTATCTCAAATCATGAAGTTATCGTCTCTCTAAAAGTCTCGATAAAACATTATGTGTCAATGCCAAAAGTTACCATTCCCACTTGTTCATAATTAATCTCAAATTATTGAAATCAATGGTTATAGCAACTATCTGTATCCAAAGGTAGTGCTAGAATCCTACAACTGATAGTAGTTTCCCAACTAGAAATTCATGATGACATCAAATATCCACAACTCAATAGTTGTCTCTAGTGCTCATGCCATCTGAATTACCAAGTGTCCATAACTAGAAATGAATATAGGCTCATAGCACATTAGGGTCCATCCTCAATCCATGGAACAAATAACAAAGAAAGCATTTGCACTATGAACCAACTAGTGTGGTTCTAATATGAGGGGGAGAAGAGGGACTGCACTCCAAGGGATACATTCAAATAGGGGCCTCCATATCTCACCCTAAAATAATTTATATCCCAAAGGAGGCCTACACTCCTCCCTCAACCCCTAGTTACACTAGTGTCCTCTCATCTGAGTGGGAGGGTTGTTGCTAGGGGTGACACTAAGACACCACAACACATAAGAACATGGAGGGTGATTCATTCACCTCTAAATAACACATATCCAAACACATTTCTTTAACATTTCCATGCTATGCCAACACAGTTATTCACACACACATGTATAATTATCACAAAGGGATCACATATGTGGATCACACATTACGTCCACAAAACCTTCTCCCCAAGATGGATACCTTGTATCATATACAAGTGGGGTATGACAACAACATTCAATGGTGTTTTCACATCACAACACATATCCACATTACACACATACATCACCACAACATCATCTAGGATAATCACTCTGGTGGCTGCTCACATTGACAACTTAGTACAAGAAACACCATTCATTTTCTAGTTCATTACTGAATTTTGGAACCTAAATTTTTACATACAATCTATTATGAAAATACATCTCATTTTAAAGAATATTTCATAACTTGTTACCATGTATATGTTAACTTAATTTAAGAGCACTACAAAAAAAAATTCAAGACAATCAATCTCCAAATCCCTACATTTAGTATAATTATGTCATTCCATATTCATCAACTTATCTTGCAAAAATGTCTACAAGCACTATTTACAATGACACTTCTTTTATCATACCTCATCTAACAATTGAATTTTAATTATAAGCTATCCAAGGCATCACAAAATTTAACTAAATCCCTTCTATGTACATGATAACAATTCATTCATATTGATGTAACACATTAACAAAACTTATATAGCCAACTAGTTAAGAGAAAATAAAATAAAATAAAATAGGAAAATCAAGTCACATCTAATTTACCATCTAATAGCTAATAGGAATATGATTCCCATTTCTTTATCAATTTTCTAATCTAACACTATAGTCTGAATGCTGCAAAATTACCTAATAATTTTTTTATATCATCAATACATGATATCCTTTCTAAACATGAATAAAGTGAATTCACAATATAATACACAAAACATTTTCATACAATACTTAAATACAAGACATAAATGTGGTACCATGGAGTTACCCCTAGTAACATGTGCAAAGCATCACAAGATACATATAGTGACAAATGAGTCTTCATATCCAGATACCATTCTACCTACTTATACCAACAAGATGCACACTAAAGGTAAGACCTAACAACACTTCCCAGAGTTCCTAGTGTAGGAAAACCCTACTCGGATACCTAATGTCATGCCCAAAATATATGAACATAGACACAACACAAACAATCAAACTTACAACAATGTTGAACCAAATAACACACACACACACAACAACAATAAATATAGTGTAATGAACATAGCTACTAGTTTCCATAAAATAATACATAGAAATTTTCCAATAATCTAGTGTATACTTTCAAAAGTTTGAAATGTAATATGTGAAATAACATGATTAAATGAAGAGTGAAGACAATAGGTCCCAAGGGCCTGACCTAGGCCTCGGGAGCTCATCCCATATGGTCTTGCCTACGTATTGTGCAGAGGCTTCATAGTTCGATAACTTTGACTTCCCAACTCAACTTGGTTGTCCAATAAAAGGTACAATAATATCAACATTAGACATCTTTACACACATATCCTCAATTTTACAATCATAAAATAATATGAGAAATAAATAGTTTGAGCTCAATAATATCACATGACACCCACATAAAATCATGCAAGGTTCAAACATAAAATATAATCTTTTCTGCAATCTAGAAAATCACTAGGCTTCAATAAATAAATCACAAATTACAGAGTGGTCAAAATCCTACTAGTGCTGCACTAAAAATATAGTAGTAAAATACCTAGAAAATCACTAAGCTTCAATAAATAAATCACGAATTACACCAATGGTAAATATATTATTAGTGCTGCACTGAAAAATTATAGTAGTAAAATACCTAGAAAATCACTAGGCTTCAATAAATAAATCATGAATTATAGGAGTGGTAAATATCCTATTAGTGTTGCACTAAAAAAATTATAGTAGTAAAATACAAAGGTAATTCCTAGAAAGTAACAACTCTATCAATTATTTTCACACAATTCACTAGCCACAATAAAATGTCATCCACTACAGAAGTAAAAAAACTAAATATATAACTCACCCTTGATCAAGACAAAGACACATTTAACAATAATACGAAGTTTTCTAATCCAAAGTTAACTTGTCTACACATATCATAACACTTGTACACTCTTACCATCATACAAATATAGTTTATGCTAAGAGATTTAAATTAAGCTATCATTCTATTGAATTAGGCATTCTTGTATGCCATTAATGTAATAATGTTTACTCTTGAGCCTCAATTTGATTGTCAATGTATGGATTCACTTACTCAAGATTATTTACTATTGTTTTGCATCACGAAAACTCATACTCAAGTATAATATAGAGTGCTAACTAGAGGTACTACACCTTGGTTTTAAATATAGATACTAAAGGCCAATTACTTAACCACTTATTTTCAACCTAATTCAAGATATTGAAACTAAATTGAATCTTTCCATTGTTAGCAATCCTAGTCACAATGCTTAAGATTAATATTGTTGGCAAGTTACCATATTTAACTCAAAAAACAATCTTTCTTACAATGGCCTGCCTATATATTTATCTCCATTAAAAGAAAAAAAATCAGAACTGTTGTCATTCTCCTATAACACAACTTGTTTTACTCCTAACAACTATTTGACATTTTAAACAACATGAATTTACCATTATAATTCTAATAATGGGTGTGCATGAGACACCCACAACCAAAAGTAAAACTAATCATGTACTTATAGCAACATTATTTCCCTATTGTTGTTTAAAACAAAGGATAGTTCCAAAGTATGGTAATTTGTTTGACAAAGGAAAACAAGGTAGATGGATAATGCAAATCATTGGTATTAAAGGCATGCCCACATGGTAATAAGTATTAAAATAAAATGATTAAGAAATATTGGACTTGTTATATGTTAAAAGACATCAAACACATCAGGCACATGAAGCTCTGGCATACACAAAGATTGAGGAACTATTTCTATCCCCCAGTCTAAGGTAAGCATTAGAAGACACATTTAATACACGCAAGACACAGAAAATATAGTAGAAGCATGTAAAACATGGTGAAGAGAGTGGAAGCACGCAACACACAATGATGACATGAGAGCATTCATGCAATACACAATGAATACATTGATATAACATTTTCATATAATGAAATAAAATCCTAACTAAGAGGTGGGGGGATCTCATAGCTATGCCCTTGAAACCGCCAAAAACACACAATACACAACCCAAAATGTAGGGGGAGCTCATCACTACACCCTTGATACTACACACCAGAGGGAAGACATGCCAAACAAAAACCTGAGTGTGGGAGGATCTCACTGCTATGCTCTTGACACCACACAAGGGGAAGACATAGAAAACATGAGGAAGACACATGAAATACACGAGCACTATATAGCATGTCATAAACATATTATACATCTTATGCATGACAAACACAAGCGATGGAAGGAACTTATTGCTAAGTCCCACCATCTAAAACATGCCAAACACACATGACATTTGAGCTTATTCTACAACAACCGCTAAAGACATGCTTAAGGGAGGATGGCTCAAGATCCAACCTCGCCTCCCGATGAGGACTTTGTATAAAAGGATGTGTACTAGCTCAAGAGATACACTGTCCCACCTTCTGCAAAAGGGCTTTGTATAAAAGGATATACACTAGCTTAGGAGATACATTATCCCACCTCGCGGAGAGGGATTTTTTATTACAATTTAAAAGGATGTGTACTAACTCAATAAATACAACATCCCACCTCATGGAGAGGGCTTACAAACACACTTTGTTAGTGTCAAAATAAGCATACATATAACATTATATATGCCCCCACCTTTAGGTGGTTGATGTTGTTTACCAATATCAAGCACCTTAAGGTAGAGAGAAAAAAAGCAAGGCTACAAGAGCTCTTGCAAAGCCCATGACCTCGAGGTGACATGTATTTATGATCATCGAATGTTCCCACAAACACATTGATATGAATTGCTAGGATGATTAACAAGATAGGTTAGAAATCTTACTCTAAGATAATAACCAAAGCCATGCATGAAAACAGTTACTATTAAGGGAAAATTGGAGTAAACATGAATAATCAATATATCAATATCAATAATACCCAAAACTCAATGAAATATAGAAAAAAAGAACTTCAAAATCCTTTGCAAACCTCAAAGCTTATGGGCTTCCATTGGTTTCCTATCTCAATCGATCTTGCATGTATGATTAAGGCCCTCAGTGAGTGCACTTCTTTGCTGTCCCAAGATTGTCAATGGAGAATGGCTATGATAATGCTTTGTAATGAAGATGAGCTTCACAACAATGATAGTGATATTGGTAACAAGTTGATCACAAGCAAATGGAATGACGTTGGGTGCCAAAGGTGCATTATGATTCCTGCAGAGTAACAATACTAAAAGCTTGGATGATTGAAATGGAAGAAAAGGGTTCAATTTATAGACTTGAGAGAGAGAAGATCAATGGTATAGAAGAAATAAGAAGATCAACGGTATAGAATAGTTGAAGAATGTGCATGAATAAGAAGAAGACATGTGTCTTGCTTTATTTTTCATAAGAGGAGTTAATAAAATAGAAGAATGAGTTAACTAAAGAGATAAATCAATTAAAAGAATAGATCAATCAGTTAAAAGAATAGAAGTAGAGAATGGAAATTGCATGAGGATGAGAAGATATTTTAGCTCAATTAAATATTTAGAATATTCTATTGCATGTGCACAAGGATTGAATTATATTTAGAGATAACTCAATTTAGAAGAAATAAACAACTTAAATAAATATTTGATTTATTTAAATTTAGAGAAGATATTATTGGAAGAGACAATTTAAATAATTGATATTATTTAATTTAGAATGAGTTTGGAAGAACTAATTAAATAATTGGTATTATTTAATTTGTTGGAGGAATTAGAAGAATTTCAGAATTTAATTAAATAAATTGATTTTATTTAATTGTTGGAAGAATATGAATCAAATGAATAAATTTGTTTGTTTATTTATTGATAGAGGAATTAGACTTAAATAAATATTAAGAATATTTATTTGGACAGAGGCGTGTCATTTTTAGGCGTATACATTTTTCCCCTCTTTGATGCAATGTAGTTTACGACGTTGCTTCAAAGAATAAATTTCTGATAATGATACATGCCCTAGTTTGCCCTTGGTACAGGTTTAATGACGATAGGATGCCCCCTCAGGAGATTGGATGGGAAGAAGGCAGAAAGATGTGAGACAGACAATCTCATGAAGAAGGAGGGAAAACCAGGTTAGGTTTGAAGAAAATAGGATACGTTTCAAAGAAACAAGAAAAAATGGGCTAGGGAAGTAGTCATAGTCACCACATAGCCAGTTAAGATTTGCATGCTATATATAGGAGCTGGGTCTACAAGACAAGTCATTTGCACACTTGGCTATTGTTGGTTTGTCCTTGAGAGCTAAGGAAAGCATAGGAGCATAGAGCAGGCAGCGCTAGGATGGATATTTCATGCGAGGAGCACCACTTTGAGCGAGTCCGTCGGTTCGATCGACCAGCTAAAGCAGGACCACCAGTATGTATCTCAAAAACTTTCACCTGGGTCAATTATGAGTGCAATAAATGCTAGGAAAAAATAGGCAAAACAAAAGTGTAGGATCGCAGTTCGGTGCATATACGATGTAGAACTACGTATCCATTATTTAGCAGTGCATATAGGTTATGAAACTACGCATGCACTACTGTTGCACATGCATGAGGATTGTGCGCATTTGACATGGGAATTGGTGCATGCAATTTGGTTGTGCATACATCAGCGCATGTGATATGATTCGGTGCATTTAAGAAATGTTGGTGCGCATTTGTCAGAAGTGGCGCATTAGCTGAGAAATGGCACATTTACCTTGTATTTTGACGCATATGATATAGATAATTAGTTTACTTAACAAAATTGACTCGATTGGCATCTTGCTTGATGTGTCAATCGATAAGCTATCTCTGAGATTGTAGGAATCTAGTCAAGAGATGTAGTATGTTGTTTTGATCAATTTGATATGCTAAGTTAGTTGATATGATTCTATAGATATGTTGAGCATGATACTTGTAGCTTTAGGTTGATGATTTGCCTTGCGTGTTTGTAGGAGGACATTCGAGACATACATATGTCAAGGGAGAAGTTTCCCTTAACAATGTTGCAGTGTTATATGCTTACAGAGATAGATCGAGAGGTTCTCGGTGCTATGGGCCTAGATTACATTTGCTTCATGCCCGAAGTTCGTGCGAACCTTAGTTTACTGACTGCAGCAGTGGAGAGATTCCATAGAGAGGATGGGACTTTTCACTTCCCAACTAGCGAGATGACGATGAATCTTGAGGATGTATATAGGATACTGCACTTGCTGATACAGTGTGAGCTTGTGGAGTATGATCCACAATGGGATGCAGGACTCACAGAGTGCTGACAAGTTTTTGATGACCCTAAGCTAGACTATCAGGTTATCTCCTGGCAGGATATACATGATTATTACGACTACTTCCTTGGTATAGTTACAGGATTGATCGGAGGCATTGTATGCCCCGATAGATCGCATGGGTTCCTGATTGGATGTGGACGGATCTTGGAGCAGATGATCACAAAGGGCACCCGTTATGCATGGGGTGTCTATGTCTTGGCACACCTATACCATGATATGCATCAGGTGGTATACCATAAGGGTACTAGTTTATCAGCAAGTGTTTCTCTATTGTAGTTTTGGCTATGGGAGCACATTCCCATCACTAGACTGATTTGCGTGTTTTCCAGGCAGAGAGGAGAGTCTTATAGCTATGGACACACAAGAGTGATTTCCTAGTATAGGATGGGGAAGCTAGAGTACTAGAGGCATGCACTGGATGATGTAGATGCAGTCATCTAGCGGCCATATCTAGACGGCAAACCTTGGGATGACAAGGACGATGAGCTTCCATACTACTTTCAGACTCTGTGGCTCATAGGTAGGACTCACTTTATCTTAGAGAGACAAATTGTCAACAGAGTGTAGAGACAATTTGGGAGGAGACAAGGTCGACCGCAGGGGCAGGCACTATATGCACAGATGCATGCAGAGAGATTTAGATGGGACCCAGTGGCATCCTATGAAGAGGCATTGGCAGAGTTCTGTCAGATTCCCTATATAGCCTAGCCCATGAGGAGAGAGGTAGCAGATGCAGGGATGACTCCATATTATGAGGAGTTGTTCACTGCTAACCCTTTTATGAGGTACTTGGGGCCTGAAGAGCAAGCTCCTTGCATAGACGAGGAGGATTCAGATGATGAGGGTAGGAATGGCAAGAGGAGGTAGAGGAGGAGAGGAAGATGGGGAGATGGTGGAGACTGTGGAGATGGATGAGGAGGAGGAGGTGGAGGAGATGGGGGAGGAGGAGATGGAGGTGGAGGAGACGAAGGCAGAGGAGACCGAGGCGGAGGAGACAAGACAGAGGTAGACCTAGGTAGAGGAGGATATCTAGGGAGGGATCCTCCCACCCTCAGTAGGTAGTGCAGGCATAGGTTGCCCAGCAGGTGTAGATGTCGCCACCACAACAGGTGCCCCAATAGTAGGTGCAGGGACAGGGAGATGATGTTAGACTTAGGACACATAACTGAGAGGGGAGGTGAATCAGTTGTCCAAAACTTTCTCCCAATTACACACTTAAAGCCTCTTAGTGATTAGCAGTATATTAATCATGAAAGATAATGTACTTAAATCAAAAAGCAGAAAAACATCAATACATAAGACGCCAAGATTTTGATGTAGAAAACCCAGTTAAGGGAAAAACCACAGGGTGATTAACCCAACATTGTATTCTCTGTTAGAAGAATAGAAAGAACAAAATGGCACATGCCAATTAGGGTTCACTACCTACAAGAGACACACTGTCTACAAAAGAATAAGTATCACATACTTGAACTAGAAAATAGCATCTTCATCATGCTTGAATCAGTTCCATTGAAGCTCAATACTTCTGCTCTACCTTTTCGCTCTCCTCCTCGCTACCACTCTCTCATCTCCATAAGACAACTTTGAAATGACTTTGCAATCCCTTATTTATACAAGACATTAACCAAGGAAAGATCATCTAAGTCGGCAAACGTCCACAAGAACATCTGCAGGATGTGTAACTCATCCGGTCAGCCAATCACAGAAAGAACACCATCATCCAGAAGTTATTCTTCAATTGCGAGCTCCAACTCCAATGCAGACCACCAACACAAATTAGACACGATCCAAACACCACCACAAGCTTGCCTGAATTACCAAGAACATCCACACTTCATCTTCTTACTGAAATCCTTCTCTTCTTCATCTAGAACCTCAAGAACATTGTCTGTCATCACTGTCACAAAAGAATAGATGCTTGCAGACCTTCAAACTATGAACCAATCACATTGACATTCCACAAAGACGTCCTCAACACTCCCTCAAATCCACAGAATAGGACAATGCATTTTCGGATCTCACCGGACCTTTCTGTAACACTCTGTCACTCTGAACACCCACCGGAACTAGTTTTACTTGAGCGACCACAACTTCTTCATATCTTCATGCGGACCTCTAAAATCTCTACTGGACCACCTTGACATACATATCTACAAACCATTTTAACCGTATCCTCTGATCCTCAACCTATCTTGGACTTTTACCTTTTTGTCATCATTGTTCTTCACTGTTCTTGATTGAGACTAATTTTCTCAATATCCTCAGCACACAGCTCATCCAATCCTTATCATTAATGCAATAGGAGTATGTTGACATCAATGACAACACCAGTTAGGCCCATACTTGCAACAATCTCCCCCTTTGTCATTGATGGCAACATATGATGTGAAAAATTGTTTTAATCATCAAGACAGGAACTTCTCCTCATTGACACAACTCCCCCTATCAGCAACACCCATTCACATGTCTTCTCTCCCTTTACTAGTCCCACTTTGATCAGTAACCACTTGTTTTTCACATGTCTTCTCTCTCCCTTTGACATCAATGGCAAAGGGCACATACTTGCAAATCCACCGCTTCAGAATCATATCTGCTGCTCCCCCTAAGTAGCAGCTCCTCATCATCAATTTGGACCACAAGATGTGACTATGATATCCACCAGACTGATGCACATCAATGCACCTTAGTTCATCACTAGAGGGGCAACAACCCCTGACTTCTCCCTGAGATACTCAAAAGAGTCCTTAGGTAGAGGTTTAATAAAGATGTCTGCAATCTGGTCCTTGGAAGGCACAAACTCTAATCTGACTTCATTCTTGTTCACTTGCTCTCTAAAAAAGTGAAACTTGATGGATATGTGTTTAGTCTTTGAATGCAACACCAGATTCTTAGATATATTTATTACACTTGAATTATCACAGAAGATTGTGATAGGTTCCTCATACTCCACTTTGATATCTCTTAGCATCTACTTCATCCACAAAACATGAGTGCAACTACCTGCTACTGCAATATATTCTTCTTCAGTTGTAGAAAGAGATATTGCCTCTTATTTCTTGCTAAGCCACGAAACCAATCTCTTCCCTAAAAAGAATGCTCCACCACTGGTACTCTTCCGGTCATCCACATCTCCTGCCCAATCAGCATCTGTATATGCATGAAGAGATAAATCATGATCTCTAGGATACCATAGACCATACTCAACTGTCCCTTTTAGATATCTAAAAATCCTCTTGATTGCCATGACATGAAATTCTCTAGGATCAGCCTGGAATCTAGCAACAAGACCAACAGCCTACATAATGTCTGGTCTAGTTTGAGTGAGATACAATAGTCCTCTAATCATTGACCTATACTTTGTCTAATTTTCCTTAGGAGAGTCATCATCTTTGCTTAACTTACATCCGGTTGCCATGGGAGTATTCATTGGCTTTGAATCTTCCATCCCAAATTTCTTCAACAATTCTTTCACATAGTTGGTCTGAGAAATGAAGATTCCTTTCTTTGTTTGAGTGATTTGCAGACCCAAGAAGAAATTCATTTCACCAAGAATGGACATCTCAAACTCACTTTTCATTTGATTTGCAAAAGTTTTACACAAACTATCTCTTCCTCCAAAAATGATATCATCAAAAAACACTTCAACAATCAGGATGTTTTCATGATCAATTTTGAAATACAAATTACTGTCAGCAGTACCTTTGTTCAAACAGATCTTCAAAAGATTCTTATCCAATCTTTCATACCAGGCTCTTGGGGCTTGCTTCAGTCCATACAGTGCTTTCTTCAACTTGCAGACCATATCATCATGATCAGACAATTGAAATCCATCTGGTTGCTAAATGTATACTTCTTCTTCCAAGTCACCATTCAGGAAAGCAGACTTGACATCCATCTGATACACCTTGAAATCCTTGAAAGAAGAAAAAGAAAGAAATAATCTGACTACTTCAATTCTTGCCACCGGAGTAAAAGTTTCTTCAAAATCAACTCCTTCCATTTGAGAGTAACCCTTGCAGACCAATCTGGCTTTATTTCTGATTACTTCACCAACTTCATTTAGTTTGTTCCGGAAGACCCATTTGGTCCCAATCAAATTTTTGTTTCTAGGTCTGGGAATAAGATCCCAAGTGTTATTTTTCTCAATTTGCATCAACTCTTCCTCCATTGCTTTAGTCCAGTTTTCATCACTGCAAGCTTCATTCACTGTCTTAGGTTCAATTTTTGAAATCAGACAATACTCATCTAAGTTTTGAGAAATTTTTCTTCTTGTTTGTACACCTTTGCTTTTATCACCTATGATCTAATCTTCAGATTGATTTAGTCTTACATACCTAGGCACTTTAGGAGTTACTTGCATTTCTGCTTCTTGATCAGGCTCATTCAAACTTATCTCTTCTTCCTAATTTACTAGATCAATCTGGATCTGAATCTCAGAAGAGGCTTGGGCTCCTTGAGTCAGAACACCATTCTGATCATCTTCATCATATTCATAGAATCTTGAGGGTTTTTCAATTCCTTCATCAACCTTTACATTTGTACTTTCTATCATCTTTCTCAGTCTCTTATTATAACACCGGTATGCTTTGCTTTGAGTAGAGTAACCCAAGAATATTCCTTCTTCACTTCTAGCATCAAACTTTCCTAGATCTTCATCTCTTTTGATGTAACATTTGCTACCAAAGACTCTAAAATACCTCATAGTAGGAGTGATGCCAAACCAAAGTTCATAAGGAGTCTTACTAGTATTGTTTCTGATTTGAACTCGATTGAGAGTATAGACTGTAGTGCTGATGGCTTCTCTCCAATAGATCTGAGGAACATTTATTTCCATCATCATTACCCTAGATGCTTCCTGGATGGTCCAGTTCTTTCTCTCAACTACTCCATTCTGCTGTGGGGTCCTAGGAGCATACAACTATCTCTTGATTCCATGTTTCTCATAGAACTCTATGAACTCACCGGATGTGAATTCTCCACCTCTATCAGACCTCAGACACTTCAATTTTAAACTGGTTTCATTCTCTACCATAGCCTTGAATATTTTGAATTTTTCAAGAGCTTCTGATTTCTCTTTTAGAAAGGTTACCCACATCATCTAGGAATAGTCATCAATTAGTAGCATGAAGTATCTATCACCTTGAATACTCCTGATTCTTGCCAGACCACAAAGATTAGTATGAACTAAGTCCAATAATCTGGTAGAAGACAGTTCCTTACTTTTGAATGTGACTCTGCTCAGCTTACCCAACTGACATTCTTTACACAAGCTGTTAGAAGGTTTCACCAATTTTGGAAGATCTCTTACAGCCTGAGTATTGCTTATCTTGATGATATTATCAAAATTCACATGACACATCCTCCTATGCCACAACCAACTCTGATCAATTTGAACAAATAAGCAACTTTTACCAGTACCAACCAAGTGAAAGATATTACCTTTTTTTTGAGTATCAGATGCAATCTCTATTTTCTTTGCATTTTCCATTCTTGAACTGGAGATCATAGCCTTTGTCCACCAGCTGTCCAACACTGAGAAGATTGTGCTTCAAACCTTCAACATACAGTACATTACTAGTTTTGTTCCTTCCATCAAGAGAAATAGTTCCTCTACCTCTGATTCTACCAGCAGAATTATCACCAAACTTTACCACTCCTCCTTCATACCTTTCCAAATCTATGAACTTATTTTTGTCACCTATCATATGGTGAGAGCAACCACTGTCAATGACCCAATCATCCTTTTCTTCAACTTGGGCAGCCAGAGCTCTTTCCACAGTCTTATGATTGATAGATACAGAGGATATTGGATCTTCTTCCTTGATGGCAATCAACACCCATTCATTTTTGGATTTGTTTCCTATCTCTAATTCATCATCTATTACTCCTTCATTATCATCATCTTCATGTACATAATAATAGTTCTTTTGGAACCTTAGCTTGTTAGGATTTTGCCTTGAAAACCTTTCCAGACACCTTGAGGCAAAATGACCAATCTTATTGCAGTTAAAACATTTAAAAGGTAGTTTTCCTTCATACTTACCAGATCCTCTTGGCAGCCTCTTTGCAATAAGGGCTTCAAGTTGAGCAGTTTTTGCTTCTTCTTCCAGATCTTTTCTTGCTCTTTCATACCATGACAGCTTCCTTGATGAATTCTCTCCTGAATCAAACCTTTGTTTACCTTTGACATAGGCACTGGCTTTGAATACAGATTCAGTCTTGAGGGGCTCATCTCCAAACTCTATCATTTAAAATATTGCCAATTTTCCAGCCAATTGATCTCTTGTGACAATTGTATGGACTCTAAATTCTTCAATGGTTGTAGCCTTGATTTTGTAAGAAGCAAAAAGGGATCTGAGAATTTTGCCAACAATCTCATCTTCATCTAAGACTCCACCAGCATTTCTAATTCCACAAATAAGCTCATTTACTCTTGGCATAAAAGTAGTGATGTTTTCATCTTCTCTCATCTTTAGATTTTTGAATTTTCCTTTCAGATTTTGTAACCTTGAACTTTTGACATACTTATCTCCTTCATGCAGAAGTTCCAGCTTTTGCCAAATCTCAAAAGCAGTTGGTAGGTCAATAACATTTGAGAGCTCTGAATCAGATAATGTGCTTAGAAGAGCCTCTATAGTCCACAGATTGTTTTCAGCGTCTGTGATTTCATTTTGGGTTTTCAGACCACCCTATGGAGGTACATACTGTGTTGTAACCATGGTCCAGTATGCCATTCCCATACATCTCAAGTGACATTTCATGTGACCTTTCCAGAGATTAAAATTGGTTCCATCAAACTTCAGACTATCCTTCTTGTAAGACGACATCCTAGATCTCCTCAAGTGGTTAAGCTCTTTTAGAAGAACTTAGCTCTGATACCAATTGTTAGACTTAGGGCACACAACTGAGAGGGGGGTGAATTAGTTGTCCAAAACTTTCTCCCAATTACACACTTAAATCCTCTTAGTGATTAGCAGTATATTAATCATGAAACATAATGTACTTAAATCAAAAAGCAGAAACACATCAATACATAAGACACCAAGATTTTGATGTGGAAAACCCGGTTAAAGGAAAAACCATGGGGTGATTAACCCAAGATTGTATTCTCTGTTAGAAGAATAGAAAGAACAAAATGGCACATGCCAATTAGGGCTCTTTGCCTGAGCACACTGCTCATAAGAGGCTCACTGCCTATAAGAGACACACTATCTACAAAAGAATAAGTATCACATACTTGAACTGGAAAATAGCATCTTCATCATGCTTGAATCAGTTCCATTGAAGCTCAATACTTCTGCTCTGCCTTTTGCTCTCCTCCTTGCTACCACTCTCTCATCTCCACAAGACGACTTTGAAATGACTTCGCAATCTCTTATTTATACAAAACATCAACCAAGGAAAGATCTTCTAAGTTGGCAAACGTCCACAAGAACATCCGTAGGATGTGTAACTCATCCGGTTGGCCAATCATAGAAAGAACACCATCATTCGGAAGTTATTCTTCAATTGTGCGATCCAACTCCAATGCGGACCACCAACACAAACTAGACACGATCTAAAGACCACCACAAGCTTGCTTGAATTACCAAGAACATCCACACTTCATCTGCTTAATGAAATCCTTCTCTCCTTCATCCGGAACCTCAAGAACATAGTTTGTCATCACTATCACAAAAGAATAGATGCTTGCGGACCTTCAAACTATGAACCAATTGTGTTGACATTCCACAAAGACATCCTCAACACTCCCTCAAATCTATAGAATAGGACAATGCATTTCTGGATCTCACCGGACCTTTCTGTAACACTCTGTCACCTTTGAACACCCACTGGAACCGGTTTTACTTAAGTGACTACAACTTATTCATATCTTCATGTAGACCTCTGAAATCTCTACTGGACCACCTTGAGACACATATCTACAAACCCTTTAAACTGCATCCTCTGATCCTCAGCCTATCTTGGACTTTTACCTTATTGTCATCATTGTTCTTCACTATTCCTGATTGAGACTAATTTTCTCAATATCCTAAGCACACAGCTCATCCAATCCTTATCATTAATGCAACAGGAGTATGTTGACATCAATGACAACACCAGTTAGGCCCATACTTGCAACAAAGGCTCCTCAGGGTCCAATGCAGCCAGATGCTCAGGAGAGGGCCATTGCTATGTTGAGAGGACGGTTAGGCAGCTGAGGGCACAGCTCAGGATGGCTGAGGCTTGGTGGGAGTTAGATGTAGGTGTTATCTCGGGGCTCACTAGAGAGCGAGATGCAGCTGAGGTAAGGGTATGAGCCATTCGAGTGGGAGGGACGTAGCAGTGGCAGCCCTCGGGACATATGGTACCAACATTTTTCTAGTTAGATAGGTGTAGCAGGCACAAGCATATCTTAGACAGGTACAGTCATAGCTACCATAGGTATAGGGGCAACTGGTACAGGTACAGGGTGAGCTTGCTAGAGCACAGGCTCAAACGCAGTACTATCAGGGGCTATACCACGGTGTCATTCCGGCAAAGCAGAGGGCACCTAGCTACAGGAACTAGTCTGTAGCCTCGCAGAGAGTAGGTGGATCATGGTTGGGGACCTCTATGATAGGCCCATAGCAGTCTGGGGCTTCCAGAGGAGGGGATAGAGAGGATAGTACTGGGAGTAGTGGCCCACAGTAGCAGGGTTAGCCAACACTTGTAGAGATTTTGGTTTATATGTATACACACTTTTTTGATCGCTCAGATAGCCCAACATGTATATGTACCATTTTTTGATTTGAGGCATGTATTATTATTTGAGATGTATACATTGTATATGACATTGACTCAGAGGTGGACCTTTGATATTGTACATTTCGACATGTTTTTTATTTTTATATGATGATGCAGCTATTTGATGATCTCTATATGCAGTCATTTATGCTATATCTTATGGATGCATTCTATTTTTATGATATGATGCACATGTTTATATGAGGCTATGTGATGTTTATCTAATGCAGACTTAGATGTTTACTTTGATGCTATGCAATGTTATCTAATGTAGACTTAGATGTTTATATGATGCTATGTTTTTGGATTTTTCTGTGGATATTATGTTATGATGCAAAATGTATGTGGATGACCTAATGCACTTATTATGTATGCAACTGATTTAATCATGTAAATGACTATCTCATGTGATATGATATGCAACTTATGCTATGTTTTTATTATGTCCAAATATACCCTATTGACACAAAGATGACACAATGATAGATAGAAGATTGATTGAAGATTGACTCGATAGAAATACTCACAAGCTTTTATTTTGTATTGATACTCTGCATAGTAGGATCTTTTATTGCATGGGATATGGATGTTTTTATGGATGTATAATGGTGTTTTCTTTCTCGACATCTTGATGGTGCAAGTATTTTGAAATGCTTATTTCATCATTGGGCTTTTTTGAAATGTTGTAAGAAAATACAAGCATCTAGGTATAATTGAACCAGGCTGACCGAAGTATTGCTTACATGGTATTTGATTTAGCAAGTTAATACAAGCATCGAGGTATAATTGAACCAAGATGATCTGAGTATTTCGTGTGTATCAATAGACAAGGATTGCCCCCTTTCATGTTAGACCTTTGGTGTCCTCAATGATCTTTTTGCCGATCATGTCTTTAGACAAGGCTTCACATTACTAAAGTTTAATCCACAAACAACAAACAAAGAAAATAATCATGCCCCCATCATAGCATTTCTAGATTTTGACATCCTTGAGTAGCATACAAAGACATGATAACAAAAATCAAGATGTTGTAACCTAACCTTGATCACAACCACAAAACATTTTTCCATTCAGATGTGTTTGTTTCTTGCCATAATTTAGGTAAAATCATTTAGAGTGCTTTAGGTATTTGCTTGCTTTGCTTTGGATAGGTTGAGGTGATGCATCAAAATTTCTACTTGAAAGCAGGCTTTGTTTACGCTTGCTTTCCTCGTGAAGGATTCCATAATCCTTATTGGTAAGAAGGACCCTAAGGGACTGACCTAGTGCCTTAGGGGCTCATTGCTAAATGGCCTTGCCTACGTGATGATGCAGAGGTAAAGTAGTTCAGGGTGAACCCTAATGGACCTAAGACCTAAGTGATAGAAAGTGGCACGGACCCAAATAGATGGAAGGACCAGATATGGGATGGATGGGGAAGCCTCAGGGGCGCATTGAAAATGGCCTTGCCTACATGAAGATGCAGAGGCAACGTACTTTAGAGACTTGGACCATGTGAACGCTAATGACAGACGCTACGCTAGGCTGACACTGTGGATAGGATATTGGATAAGACCTTGGTTGACAAGGCAATAAAAGAGATAGAGTATCAAGCCATGATAGGTTATCGTTAGGTTTTTATTATGAAACATATATGGATCGAATGGGACACAATTGAAGGAAGAATGAACACAAGGTGATTGGTTTCCCAAATATGGAGGAAGCGGTTTATCCCAAGTAATGCCTCTTTACCAGGTTTTCACCACTTGCTTTTATTTGCACGAAAGCTAAAAAGTACACATGATGCCTATTTTCTAGGTCTTCATCATGATACCTATCTAAGGTGCCTGTTTGCCAGGTTTTTACCAAAGGATGATTTTATTGTTATTTTTCCATTTTTATTTTTTTTGTATTTTTCTAATTTTTTTATTTTTTTGTATTTTATGCCCCTTTACATTGGGATTTCTCTTAGGTATAGAACCAGAGGAGATGCATACTGTTGATTGGGTCATCGAACAGCTCACCTTCTGATGTTGCCAACTAATATGCTCCCAATCCATAGGCAGCCATGATCACATAAGGCCCGAGCCAGTTGGGTTCAAACTTGCCTTTCTTTTCCTGATCTTGTTGATTGTGGGGATTTTCTTTAAGTACTAGATCTCCAACCTTGAAGACTCTTGGACGAACTCTATGGTTGTAGCTTCATGACATCATTTTCTGATATGCCTTGAGATGATTGAAGGCCTTCTGTCTCTTTTCCTCTAGCAGTTCTAGTTCTTGCAATCAGGAAACTCTATATTTTTCATTAGTTATGAGACCTTCAATGACACTCTTAGAGATGGTAACTCGACCTCGATGGGCCAGATGGCTTCTAATCCATAGACAAGGGTGTAAGGGGTAGCACTTGTGGGAGTGCGTATACTGGTTTGATAGGCCCACCGAGTGGGATTGAGTTGGATGAGCCAATCACAGCCAGCATCATTAACTGTCTTCTTGAGGAGCTTCAAGATAGTCTTGTTGGATGCTTTTGCTTGGCAGTTGCCTTGGGGGTAATAGAGTGTGGAGAAATGGTGTTGGATTTTGAATCAGTCACAAAGTTCTTGGACATCCTAGTTTTTGAAGGGTCTTCCATTATCTGTGATAATGGATGAGGAAATTTTGTATTTGCAGATGAGGTAATTTAGGATGAATGAGGAAATCTATTTACCTGTGACGGTAGTGAGGGGAACGACTTCAATCCACCTGGTAAAGTATTCAGTAGCAGTTATTATGAACTTGTGGCCATTAGATGAGTGGGCATGGATTTTGCCCACAAGGTCGAGTCCCCATTGACAAAAGGGCCAAGGTGTCATTAAAGGTCTCATGTCTTGAGCTGGTCCATGTATCAGGTTTCTATGTATTTGGCACTGCTTGCACTTCTTCACAAACTGATATGAATCTGTCTCCATGTTCAGCCAATAGTATCCCAAACGCATGAGTTTCTTAGCTAAGGAAGGACTGCTAGAGTGTGTTTCGCAAATCACTTCATGTACATCTCGTAAGGTGGTTTGAGATTCTTCTCATTCTAAACAACGGAGTAAAGTACCATCTAAACCACATTGGTATAGGGTGTTAGCAATAATGGTATAAGGAGAGGTTTGGCGGATAAAGGTTCATCATTGGTTTGAAGACAAGTCAGGTGGGAGAGTGTTATCCTTGAGGTAAGTGTAAATCTTACCATACCAAGGTGAATCAGATCTAACTTATAGGCATATGGAGTGGGTTTCAGGAAGATCATAAGCTGGTTGCTGAATTGACTCCACCAAGAACTTGTACCATGACTCATTCTCTGGGATCTCGAGAAGCGAGGCAATGGTTGCCATGGCATCTGCTGCTTTGTTTTCAATGCGATGTATCTGCTCAAAGGAGATGATCACAAAGTACTCTTTAAAGTCATCAACCATGCACTTGTATGGGACAAGCTTCTCATCTTTGGTTTGGTAGTCATCATTGACTTGATTGATCACTAGTTGAGAATCACCATAGACATGTAGCTCTTTGATTTTCCATTCTATTTCCATTTTGAGACCAATGACCAAGGCCTCATACTCTACTATGTTGTTTGTGCATGGAAATAACAGATGATAAGACTTTGGTATGGTGTCACCGCGAGGAGTGACAAACAAGATTCCTACCCCCAATCCATGGTTTGTGTAGGACCCATCAAAGTAGAGCTTATAGGAGTGTGTTGTGATATTGAATAATGATTCATCTAGAAACTCAAATTGCATTGGTGTGGTATCCTATAATAGTGCTTCCACTAACTGATCAGCAATGATTTTCCCCTTGATAGCCTTTATATCTACATACTCAATGTCATATTCACTTAGGAGCATTACCCACTTGGCTAGGTGACCTGTTAGAGCTGCTTTACTTAATAGATATTTCAGTGGATCTATCTTTGCAATACATTTGACTGGGTGTGCTAGCATGTAGTGTCAGAGTTTTTGGGAAGCAAAAACTATAGCAAGACATGATCTTTCTATTTGAGAGTATTGCAATTCATAGCCCACTAATGTGCGACTGATGTAGTAGATGGCTCTTTCTTTACCTTTCATAATCTTGTTGTGCTAGGAGGGCCCCAAGAGCTGTTGGTATAGCAGATATGTAAAGTAACAATGGCTTTCCTTGGATAGGAGGCATGAGAATAGGTGGATTCATAAGATATTCTGTTAGTTTGCCAAATGCCTCTTCGCATTTCTCATCCCACCTAAATGGAATGTTCTTGTGTAGGAGATGACTAAAAGGTTGACACTTGTCTGTCAGTTGTGATATGAACCGACGGATTGCTTGTAGCTTCTCCTGTAGAGACCTTAGTTGAGTAATATTCTTGGGTGGAGGCATATCCATAATATCCTTGACTTTGGCAGGATCTACCTCTATTCCATTTGTTGATACAATGAAGCCTAAGAGCTTACCTGAGGTGACTCCGAACACACATTTCTTTGGGTTCAACCTGACTTTGAATTATTCTAGTCTCTGAAAAACTTTCTCTAGTACATCCTGGTGTGATTCACTTGTAAGGATATCATCTACATAGTCCTCCATTGTGACGTGCATCATATCATGGAAGATAGTGGTCATAGCACGTTGATATGTGGCTCCTGAGTTCTTTAGCCCAAATGGCATGACATTCCAGTAGAAGGTGCCCCATGGACAACTAAAAGATTTCTTATGTTGGTCTTCTGGTGCTATCTTAATTTGATTGTATCCAGAGAAGACATCCATGAGAGATAACATGGTATGCCCTGCTATTAAGTCGACTATGATATCTATATTTGGCAACAGAAAGTCATCCTTGTGGCAAGCTTTGTTTAGATCTCTAAAATCATTGCCTAGTCTAACTCGGCCATCAGGTTTGGATACTGGTACTATGTTGGAGACCCATTCCGGATAGTCTATGGCTCTAATGAACCCTACATCCAGTAGTTTCTTGAGTTCTTCTTTTACTAGTAGTGCAATGTGTGGATGCACCTTTCTAAGCTTATGTTTGACTAGTTTCACTCCTGGATCTAGTGGAAGATGATGTAGAATCAAATCTGGATCTAATCTTGGCATATCTCTATATGACCAAGCAAAATTGACTTGCTTTTTCTTGAAGAATGGTACAAACTTAGTCTTTTTTGGTGGAGTTAAAGACTTAGCAAAGTGAATGATCTTAGGTTGTTCCTCTGTTCCAATATTAATAGGTTATGTAGGTTCCACAATGATCTGAGACTTCTCCTAGTGCATGTCATTGGGGAGAGTGTCAAGACTTCCATCGTCAAGTGCCATAGTTGGGTTTTCACCATGGGATGAATCCTTTATTTTTACTATTTTGGGATCTGATACTGCCGCAGAGCGGTTTTCACCACCAGATCTGGTTTTTATTTTGATATTTTTGCGACTGGAGGTCTTGGCACCCTCTCCAAAATAAGCCATGGTATTTAGTTCAATGGTGAATCCAAATTTATGATCTCTTGTAGGTAGGTGGTCCCTAAGTTCCATATAGTCAATGTAGGCATCATCATTTTGGAACATATCTAGTTGCGGGGTTCCTTATAGATCCCAGTCAATAATTTCAGGATGTACAAGGGGGAGGGAGTTAGAGGATAGATCTAATTCATTAATAGTTTGAATGGATATGCTAGGGGTATTGGTAGGGAGAGTGTTCAGGATGGTACGTTCTTCCAAATTATTTATTGTGATAGAACTCGAACCTTCCTCGAAAGTCGTATTCTCAGGAATTGGCAAATCACACTCTAAGGGTCTATGTGGTAGCATTTGTCCCTCACAATAGGGGCTATAAGTTTGAACGGTGTCAACTTCCTTATCATCATAAGAGTGCTCTATCAACTCATCCTACTCATATTCATTGGAATCTGAGTCACTGTCCTCTTGAAGGTTATGGATCATTTCCACAAGACAAGCATTTGCTTTTGCTTTGCCTTTGTCCTTGTATCCTAGACCTTTTGTATTTCTTGCCAATGACAATGAAGAAGGTTGAATGGGTTCTATAATTCCTTCTTTTCTTAGGTCAATGGGACCTTCTCCTTCATAACCCATTCTGTGTAGGATAGACTCAGCTCGCCCATAGATTTCCATTGGGAGCTTGGGTGGTTCTTGTTGTGTGTTCTCTTCTTCTTCTATGTAGAGCCATTGTAAGATATCTCTTTCCTCTGTTTCACCTGATAGGGTCCTCCATTTTACAAAGGGAGCTATAGGAGGTGCAGGTGGAGCAGATGACTCTGGAAAATGTTTGGGTTGCCCAAAGGATCTAGGAGATAAAGGCATTTTGGCTAGGTTGAGGCTGTGCTTGATGGAGTATTCTCCAACTCCTATTTCTTTGATGGTAATTTTCTGCTCTTTGGGCTTGGATGAGGAAGCTTTAGAGGTAAAATCATGCTGTGAGGTAGGGGATGTAGATGCTCTATTATTGGGTATGATGTAATCAGGCTTTGAGCAGACAGAGTTGTAATGTTGAAAGGGGTCAAGATCACCTTCAATGGTTATTTGTTTGTTGTTATGAGGGAATTTTATACATTGGTGGTAGGTAGAAGGTACATCTTTCATGGTATGAATCCAAGGTCTACCTAGGAGAATATTCTAGGCTAGCTCCCTATCTAGGACTTGGCAAACAATGTCCTTTATCACTAGTCCCACTTGTATGGGTAACACTACTGTTCCTTTAGTAGTTCTTTCCTCTTCATCATAGGCTTTAATATTAATCTTTTTCCTTGGATCTACTACATTTTTAGAGAACCCCAATGTAAGGACTAGCTTAAGCGTGCAAATATTTAAACTGTCTCCTCCATCAATGAGAACACCCTTTTCATACGGTGTTTATGGATGAAGGCGATGATATGTAAGGGTGTGTTATGAGGTTGAGACACTGAGAGGCCATCATGTTTGGTAAATGATATGGTGTTAGAGGAGGTTAGATTCCCTACCATGGCTTGAAACTTCTCTTGAGCCAAGTTCATGGGTACAGTCATTTCCACTAAGGCTTTATCGAGAATCTCCTTGTGGGAAGGAGATAGACGCAACAACTCTAAGATAGATATGTGGGCAGGAGTTTTCTGTAGTTGGTCTATGACACTATACTAATGGGAGTTGGACTAAGAAGGTGAGGACCTTGGAGGGAGGGTATTCAACGTGACCTTACCATTGCAGGTGATGATTCTAGAATTAGTTTTGTTGGGTCCTGATTGTTGGTTGGACGTAACCACATTGATTTGTGGGATGTGCTCCAATATACAATTAATGGTATAATCAAACTTGCATAATTAGCATTATTATTCCCATTATTCTGATTTTGCTTGTTGCAGTTATTATTGTTGTTGTCATTATTTTTATTGTTTCTGTTGTTGTTGTTGTTGTTGTACGGCCTGTCGTGATTAAGGAGCGGATCCTTGTATGCCACATGTGTCTCATTAGAGGTATGTTGTTGAGCAGTTCCTTTATTTTGATCAAGTATGTCTTGAATGACATGTTTGAGATGGATACAATTGTTGGTTGTATATCCTCTTCCTCTGTGATATTCACAAAAATCAGTGTCTTTCCAATAGTGAGGTTTTATTTGAGGTTCATAGTCGCTAGTAGGTGGTAGAGTGATCTCATTGTTAGCCAATAGCTCCCTTAACATAGATTCTTGGGACTCACCCAGCGGTGTGAACTTTCGCCTAGGATTTGAGTTGTACCATGGCCTTGACTCCTGAGAGAATTTTTTGTTGGGCATAGCATTGCTTTCCTCTCCTTTAAGAGTGAAGATTGGTTGTTGTTTGGGAGCCACCACCTTGGCATCAACTACTCCATCATTGACAACGTTTTTATTCTTAGTCCAAAAATTTGACTTGTCCATAGTGTAGTTGGAGTTAGGGGTGTCCTTGTACAACTTGATTTGCCCCTTGGTGATCATAGCTTTCTTGATAAAAAGCCCCATCTCAAAGACCTTCAAAAATGAGGATGGCCATTGAATTTGGATTTGGTAGCTTAGATCAGAGTTAAGGTTGTGGACAAACATCTCCATTAATTTCTTCTTAGGTATGTCATATGAGCATTTGCTCTCTAGTTGTCTCCACCTTTGTAAGAAGGAGGCAAATGATTCACCACTCTTTTTCTTGGTATTGCATAGGTCGAGAATGGAGACTTCATGTTCAATATTGTACGAGAAGTGTGTGATGAATTTGTTTACTAAATCATCAAATGTTTTGATACCTGGTGGAAGTCGTGAAAACCACTCCATGGCTTGACTACCTAGAGATCTAGGGAATAGTCTAATAAAGTCTCATTGTGAGCTACTTCCATGCACACAGCGTTGAATTCCTTAATGTGATCTCTTGGATCTCCTTTCCCTTTGTACTTGTCAAACTTAGGAACTTCGAACCGAAAGGGGAAGGGCACCATGTTCAAACTTTTATCAAAAGGGTATGGTGCGATGTCTTCCAAGGAGTAAGTTTTAGTGTTTGTTCCTCTTTTGAGATCTGTCATTTGTTGTGTTAGACCCTCGATTTGTTTCCTCATTTCTTCCATGGGTGTGTTCAAGTCTATGACCTTCTTTCCTTTGTCTTCCCCCATGTGGTTCTCATGAGTTTCCCCTACGGTCTCTTTTAGTTTGCTGAGATCAAAGTCAGTGGGGAGCTTAAGTCCGAGATTTGCAAGATGAATAAAATACTTGTGAGGGTCCTCATGGAGCACTTTTTCTAGCAAGTGTTGGAATTTTTGATCTTGGAGGTGTCCTTGATACTCTTCATGAGAGATTTCCTCATCACTATTGTGAGGGGTGACAATGCGATTGGATGATCTGGCCATTTGAAGTTGTCTTTTGTATTGAGATCTAGTTAAAACCATGCAAGGCAACGTGGGATGCAGTGGGATGAAATTAGAGATTTTGGTAAGGTGCTGGTGGAGATTGTTGAGAATAGGATACTTACGATGAGATTTGGACAAGGGACTCTTTCAATCAATGATTCCAAGTAAGATGGCCAACACAAGACGATAGCCACAAGTAAGGGTACTTGATACCTGTCTTACCGTGTAGAGACTAGTCGTGCACCAAGACCACTAGTGAAGTTCTGCGACCTACTGGGGTTACTTGAATCTAAAATGATCCAAAAAGCATCCTATGCTAATCTGATATAGGATACTTTGACTTTGCTTTGAGGGGACATGGTAGAAAGTGGGTGAGACGATCGACAAAAGGAAGAGTTTGATGTGAAACAGATGGCAAAAAGACTGCAAGGTAAGATCTAATCTCAGAATTTGGAACTACGCTGAAATGGGTACCCAAAAATGATAAAATTTTTCTCTCAAAGTATGTGGAAGTGCTCACTGTCACGCATGTGTAGGAACAGATGCGCAACAAAAAGGATAAAAGTGTAGAAAGTTGACACAAATGCGCAGTATTGGAAAAACTCAAAAGCACAGAAGGTCGATTCAGATGCACAGAAAGTTAGAACAGATGCACAGCAAAAAAGGATATATGCATAGCTCTAGTTTTTTTAATTTGTTTTTGCAATTTTTGGCAATTTTTCTAATATTTTTGGTTCCTTTGGCTGCAAGATGGTCTTTTTGATCTAATTTTCTTTAATTATGGCAAGAAGACATAGTAAACACAAAGAATGTTTTCATGGTTTTTTATTTTTTTGTGATTTTTTGACTCTTTTTGACTAAAAGAGAGCAAGTACAAATCCTAGACTGGTTGAGACAATATAAACTGAATTCTCCCTATTTCTAGGTGAGGCATCTTTGGGAGGTAATAATTGCCCTTCCCTGCACTGGCTTATAGGGGATTTTGACCACTAAGAACAAAGGTGTTTAATAAGTGCAACCATTTGAGTGGTTATACATGTGGTAGCACTACTCTCCGTTATGGCGTCTCCTAGCCTGCAAGGGTTGCGCCTTGGAGGGTTTTGGGGGAGGTTGGCTATCGATATAACACAACTTCACTCGTTGTTGGAAGCTTTTGCTCCAAACATAATTTATTTATAGTGGCTTGGCAGAGCTTGGCTTTAGCTTGTTACCACTTAAGATCATTCCCCAATGACGAACAAGTATCTAAGGGCAAGCCTCTCTAAAAGAAAAACACATGCAAAAATGATATGTCTGGCATTTTGGTCACCCAAGATAGGGGAGAGCATAGGTCTGGTATCATTCCCAAAACACAAAAGATAGTGGTTCTTTTCCCCTAGTTAAAATGAAAAAGAATAAATGAGCTATCTACTTGGGTACACACAAAAATTTGTTAACCTTGAAGTGATAACAAGATAGCAATGGTTCAATTTTACCGATATAGCAATGATTTGTTAACTTTGAAGTGATAACAAGATAGCAATGGTTCAATTTTACTAAGATAGCAATGACTTGTTAACTTTGAAGTGATAACAAGATAGCAATGGTTCAATTTTATTGAGATAGCAATGTGTCTAACTTTGAAAGATAGCATATAGCAATGATTCAATGATATGCAAGATAGCAATGATTCAGTTACCACCCTCCTAGTTAAGACTACGTGAGATTTGCATGAGCATCCATTTACTTTCCTTTTAGAAATTGAAGTGTGAGTTAACAAGTGCAACTATATGATCTAAACCAGTACCTAGCCTACAAACAAATCCAAGAGTGTTCCTACGAAAAGTGTTAGCATTAGCGAAAACCACAAGAAAAACCCTAAAATCACTATCTAGATCAGATGCACAGCTTCAGAGTCTGAATGTGTAGAAACAAATATTAGAAGTGTAGGAGTACAAATGTGCTTAGACAGAGGTCAAAAGTGCAAGAATACAGAGTGTATGCATAGAACTAGCAGATGCATCGTATCAGAGTTTATATGCACCAAAATAGAGCCTGTATGTGCCAAAAGATTAGATGCACTGGAACAGACATTAGATGCATGTTAGGATGGGACAGATGCACAGATTCCTCCTGTGTACAACTTCCTATCATACAAAAGCTTAGTTTTTAGGTTAAATCAGGGCTAGGCCTCACGGTGGGCACCAAAAATGTTAAGGAAAAATTGGAGTAAATATGAATAATCAATATATCAATATCAATAATACCTAAAACTCAATGAAATATAGAAACAAAGAGATCAATCAAACAAAGAACTTCAAAAACCTTTGTAAACCTCAAAGCTTCATGGCTTCCATTGGTTGCCTATCTCAATCGATCTTGCATGTATGAATAAGTCCCTCAGAGAGTGCACTTCTTTGTTGTTCCAAGATTATCAATGGAGAATGGCTATGATAATGCTTTGTAATGAAGATGAGCTTCACAACAATGATAGTGATATTGGTAACAAGTTGATTGCAAGCAAATGGAATGCTGTTGGGTGCCAAAGGCGCATTATAATTCCTACAGAGTAACAATACTAAAAGCTTGAATGATTGCAATGGAAGAAGAGGGTTCAATTTATAGACTTGAGAGAGAGAAGATCAATGGTATAGAAGAAATAAGAAGATCAACGGTATAGAACGGTTGAGGAATGTGTGCGAATAAGAAGAATACATGTGTCTTGCTTTATTTTGCATGAGAGGAATTAATAAAATAGAAGAATGAGTTAACTGAAGAGATAAATCAATTAAAAGAATAGATCAATTAGTTAAAAGAATAGAACTAGAGAGTGGAAATTGCATGAGGATGAGAAGATATTTTAGTTCAATTAAATATTTAGAATATTCAATTGCATGTGCACAAGGATTGAATTATATTTAGAGATAACTCAATTTAGAATTAGAATATTCAATTACATGTGCACAAAGATTGAATTATATTTAGAGATAACTCAATTTAGAAGAAATAGACAACTTAAATAAATATTTGATTTATTTAAATTTAGAGAAGATATTATTGGAAGAGACAATTTAAATAATTGATATTTGTTAATTTAGAATGAGTTTGGAAGAACTAATTAAATAATTAGTATTATTTAATTTGTTGGAGGAATTAGAAGAATTTAAGAATTTAATTAAATAAATTGATTTTATTTAATTGTTGGAAGAATATGAATCAAATAAATAAATTTGTTTGTTTATTTATTGATAGAGGAATTAGACTTAAATAAATATTAAGAATATTTTTTTAGACAGAATCGTGTCATTTTTAGGCATATATAGTTACATCAAGGACCAAGGTTATACTCATGGGTTCAAAGTTGAGTATAACTGTTGGGCTATACTATAGGTACCTTAGAACTGAGTGTAGCAACAAGGTGAGATACCAATCAAAGTGTGTAAGAGTAGATTGAGTGGATTGTAAAATGTTAGTCACAAGAAATTTCATAAGATGATGCATCACACGGAGTGATTCTACTATTCAAGCATTGGATATATATAAATCAACCCCATCTTCATATATGGACTAGGTCCATTTTTTCTTTCTTGCTGGAGGGACAGACGGTCCGTATTAATATTTGTTTGTTTTCATCATCTGCCGACTAGGTACGATCACTGAAGAAGGTAAACAATAAAAATAAGAGAGAAGACAAAGTGCCTTAGGAACACCACATAGGAGGATGCCCCCAAAACACCCTTCATAACACTATGCCCCCAAGGCACAACACACAACAATAAAATAGAGGAGAGGAATGATAGAAGTGTTGGCCCATGATTGTCGTTAAACCAAAAGGTCAACCTATCAATTTCTAATACAAGCACCAGAGTTAATGTTCATCCACGGGAGGTGGTTAGTCCATGTCACGAATCCCACAAGGAGCATTGACCATTTGCCAACAAACTCCCCCCTAGCATTACTCGAGTGGATTCAAACCCATGACCTTTCACTCTGATACCAATTGTTGGCCCACAATTGTCATTAAACCAAAAGGTCAACCTATCAATTTCTGATACAAGCGCCAGAGTTAATGAGTCCATAGGAGGCGGTTAGTCCATGTCATGAATCCTACGAGGAGCACTAACCATTTGCCAACAAGAAGAATGATGAAACAAATAGAAGAATGGTCACAACAGAGGTGGTCTCCTAGTGACCTTACAAGAGTATCAAGGGTCATCCTCGAAGGCCTAAACAACATATAGCATAACACGAGGGAACACAACACATAGAGGAGGCGATGTAAGTGAGTAAAAGTATGCTATGACAAAGGTGGCTAAAAAGGGTTAGCACTTACCATACAATACTTATCGGTATTAGTGCTTACCATACATCGCTAGTTTGAAAGGAGGTGTACCTTGCGTATATGAGACTCCTAGTAGGACTAGTCAAAGCTTTAAGTATCTTGTTAGATGCTCATAACATACCTATCCCCCAGATATTCACTAGAAACCTTTGTTTAGTGGCCAAAATCCTTCTATTTTCTGGTGCAGGAGGTCAAACCTCTGATGTCATCCCACGTTCTCGTAGTTCATAGTAGAGAAAGAAAATTCCTTTAGGTCTTTGGGCCTTTGGGAATTTGAAGTTTGGTGTGCCTGAGAAGTGAGTGTCATGTAAGGGGGAGCCAATGCAAGAAAACTTCTAAGCCATCCACTTTGAAGAAGTGCAGCTCAGATTTATCCGCAGTGGGAATCCAGCAAATATTTTCATTGACTAGCCTATGGTTGTGCATGTCTTCAAAGTTTTTTCAAAACTTATCAAAGCTCAAAACATCAAGAGTCACCAAAAATAGCCAATTTGACTGCCAAGTGTGTTATGATTGATGTGTGTGCTTTATCATCACCCTTAGACATTCTTTACATCCATTCATTCCAAGTCACCATATCCTTACCACTCTTCCTAAACACATTCATCCTTATCATCCTTCTACATCATCCTCTTTCTAATCCAACCTACACCATTTCAAGTCAAACCAACATCTAGTCATCCAATCATATCATATTCATCATATCCTAATCATCCTAGTCATCACCCTAATCAATCCAAGTCACCCAATCTTGTCATTCCTAATCATTACACCTCATCCTAGTCATATCCTATACATCATTCCACCCCATCCTAATCATATTCTATTCATCATTCCTAATCATTCAATCACATCCAAATCATATCCTATTCATCATTCCTAATCTATTTTCATCCTAATCAATCTAAATCATCTAAACTTGTCCTTCCTCATTGTTCATAATCATTACACATCATCATCCTATCTTTCCATCATCATCCTTTTCCTCTATTCATTTCCTTATCTTCTTTGAAATGATATTGCTCAACATAAATCTCATCATCTTGAACATCATCTCAAAGAGGGGCAAAATGTAGACACCTAAAAGTGTCCTTAGATTGCAAAACCTTAATCTCTTCCATATTCTCCTATTTTCCCTAATTTTGCCTCTATGGTTAAGTAATTAATTTGAATTAATTAATTATTTAATAATTCATTTTCCTAATGTCCCCTTTCATTAATTTAAACAAATAAAACATTTGTTTAAATATCCCATCACCTAATTGTCAAAATCCCCTTTCACATGCATCCTTTCAATAAATTAAATAAATGAACCCAATTTATTTAATTTAAAAATTGCATTCCATCTCATCATTTCTTCTAATTTAAAATTGCATTTTGTCCTCTAGTGGTGAGAAAACCCTATCTCATCTTAGATCTCCATTTGCCTCCAATGTCAACTCTCAATCCTGGCCATCCATTCAAATCAAGTCTTCTATAAAACACCTCTCTTAGCTCATTTTTTACTTCTTAGTTCTAGAATCTCCCTATTTTACTCTTAGAGACTTGAAATCTACTGCAACTCTCTGATATCTTGCTATCCATCAACTTGAGGTTAAAATCTAATCCTTGGCAATCCTATGTCCCAACCAAAGCCCAAAATCATACTTAAAGGTGGTTCTCTTTGGTGCAGAGCGCACAATGGAAGCGGACAAAACAGATCAAAACATATCAACTCATATACATCGCTTGACTTGTTATCATCGGTTCACATGCACCGATTCACCATTACACTCGGTCATTGCTTGTATCCACCGAAAGATACATTCCCAACATACATTCCTCATATGCTTTCTCAACATACATTCTCAGCATGCCTTTGCAATATACATTCGAAACTTACGCCGATGCTAGTGTCTTTGGCGGGACTCTTGTCATCGGTGAATACTCATACACTTAGTCCGATGTGCTTCGTCACCCTAATGTGAATCTTGGCTGAGATTTCCACTCGACGCATTGAGTCTTTCTTCAGCCAGACTATCCCAACTAGCCTGAGTGAGAAATGCTTTGTTGTTGGCCACGGCCTCATCGATAATGATTTCAACTTCCCCAATCCAAACCCTAGCACATGGAGATGCTAGGTTGTCTACTGTGCACAACCAAATTTGGTCCTCTATGCCGCCGAATTAGAAAACAAATAAATATGATACAACGAAGCCATTCCACTGATTTTGACAGAAATCTTATCAGTGGAATGCTTCATATCGACATATTGCAACAATGGGAAAACACAGAGGAATAGAAATCTACAGCTAACAAACTTACAACTACAGAGAATAGCAATTGAAATGATGGAACAAAATGTATTTATTTCTCTTTGAAATAATGCTCATTCACACTAAACCTCCTCTCTATGATCTGATTACATTCGATCACAATATCATATGACTAATTACAACCTCAAACCCCTAATAATAATACCTGATCTTGTTCATTTCCCTAGTTTTATAGATTCACCCAGAGTAGTACCAAACTGACTCCAAGCAGCTGGGAGATCGATTCCAAGCGGCTAGGAAACACTACTGCCTATTTTTGGCATTATTGCTATTTTTAGCATTATGCAATTACAATTGACAAATGTCACTTGGGGCTTACAAAATGAACCTAGATTTATTCCACTTGGACTCACACATGGCACTAGACCTTACAATTGGTCACTTGGACCTTATACAATGCCAAAACATCAAAATAAACATGAAATTAATTAAAGTGTCTAGGTGCCCTTGCACCATACTCCCGAGGTTAACAGAACTCAAGTGCATTGAGGAACCAAGTCTAAAATATTAACCCCATGCTTGATGATGTACTCCTCGCTCATCCAGGTTGCATCCTCATCAAGTAAGCCATGCCATTTGACCAGATACTGCTTGTAGGTTTTATGTTTGGTCTTCTTCTAAAATTTGGTGTCCAAAATACATTCCAGCTAGACTGGCTAACTCAGTGGAAAATCAAAAATCCATTCTGCATCCCCTGCTCCTGTCACATCTGAATCTGTAACATTGTCTCCCCTGAATAGAAATAGTTCTGACACATTGAAAATGGGTGATATTACTAAACCTGGAGGAAGTTCAATTTCGTATGCATTAGGCCCAAATGTGTGTACAATCTTGCATGGGCCTATCTTCTTCATAAGAAGCTTCATGGGCTGCCCCTTCAAAAGTCTTTCCTTCTTCAGATATGCCATTACCAGATCCCCAACTTTGTACTAGACATCCCTCTTCCTCTGATCAGCTCTCTCTTTGTACTTCTCTGTGCTCCTTTGAAGAGTTTCTTTTACTGAATCATGAATGTCTTTTATGCTGATAGCAAAATCTTCTCCTTGTGCACTTCTCTTCTCCATGTTCTGGAGATCCCTGAGCTCCAAAATTCCCTTGGGATGAATCCCATATACAACTTCAAAAGGGCTCTTTCCTGTGTTCCTATTAACAGAATCATTATATGCAAACTTTGCTTGTGGGATGATCATATCCCATGCTTCTCCATGTTGTTTAGTCCAACACTTTAAAATATTACCCAGTGATCTATTCATGACCTCAGTTTGTCCATCTGTCTGAGGGTGATAGGCTGATGTGAAAGATAATTGAGTGCCCAATTTCTTCCATAATGTGCACCAAAAATGTCCCACAAATTTGGGATCTCTGTCAGTGACAATATTCAATGGCAAACCATGAATTCGAACAATCTCCTTAAAGAATAGACTGGCAATGTGTGAAGCATCATTGGTACATTTGCATGGCACAAAATGAGCCATTTTACAGAATCTATCAACTACAACAAAAACACTGTCGAAACCTCTTTGAGTCCAGGGAAGACCCAAAACAAAATCCATACTTATACACTCCCATGGCCTTTGAGGAATTGGAAGTGGTTGATAGAGACCTGCATTGGATGAATTCCCTTTGGCTCTCTGGGAAATGTGACAATTGTCTACAAATTTTTTTGGCATCTGTTTTCATCTTAGGCCAGAAGTAAAACCTACTTACTTGTCCAATATCTTGTCCAGTCCAAAATGACCTCCAAGACTACCACAATGTTTCTCTTTTATGATGTTCTCCCTCATGGAACACCGAGGCACACACAGTTGGTTGCCTTTGAATAGTAGCCCCTACTGTAGAAAAAATTCAAAAAATTTAGAATGATAGGAATCTAAAAATTGTGAACAAACTGCATATATCTCCTTGAAGTCCTCATCATCCTGGTACATATTCTTGAGAGAATCCACTCCCACACTTTGCAACTAGATTTCCTGTGTAGTGTACACTCTTTTACTCAGAGCATCTGCCACCTTGTTGGCTTGTCCCTTCTTATGTTTGATAGAAAAAGTATACACCTAGAGTTGTTCGACCCACTTCATATGCCTGTGATTCAGCTACTCCTACGAATTCAAAAAACTCAAAGCATGGTTGTTAGTATAAACAATGAATTCCTTGGGCAAGAGATAATGTCTCCATTTTTTCAATGCTTGAACCATTGCATACAATTCTAGATCATATGAAGAATACTTTCATTTAGCATCATTTAGCTTTTCACTAAAGAAAGCAATAGGTCTACCTTCCTGACTCAAGACAACACCAATGGCAAGGTTACTGGCATCACATTCCACAGTAAACAACTTATTAAAATCAGGCAAAACCAAAATGGGTTTCTTTGCTATTTTTTGTTTGAGAATCTCAAAAGACTCATCAGCTGCTCTATTCCAAACAAACTTACATTTCTGTCCTCCTTTTATGGTATCTAGAATAGGTGCACAAATATGATTGAATCCTCTTATGAATTTCCTATAAAAAGTTGCCAACCCATGAAAACTTCTTGCATCACTTACTATTTTAGGTGCTGGCCAAGACAGAATAGCATCTACCTTTTCCGGATCCATTTTCAAATTGCCCTGGGATGTCACAAATCCAAGGTATGTGAGTTCTTCCTTCATGAAGACACTCTTCTCCATATTGATCATCAGTTTCTCCTCATGCAACTTCTTCAACACCTGTTCCAAATGTTGTAAATGTTCTTCTTTTGTCTTGCTGAAAACCAGAATATCATCAAGATAGACAACAACAAATTTACCAATACAATCCTTCAATACCTCATTCATTAGACGCATGAAAGTACTGGGAGCATTGGACAGACCAAATGGCATCACCAGCCACTCATAAAGACCTTCATTAGTCTTAAAGGTTGTCTTCCATTCATCCCCTTGTCTAATCCTGATCTGATGGTATCCACTCTTGAGATCAATTTTAGAAAAATATCGAGCTCCTCCCAAACAATCTATGAGGTCCTCTATTCTGGGCATAGGAAACCTATATCTGATGGTGATCTTATTTATGGCTCTCGAATTAGTACATAACCTCCATTTTCCATCCTTCTTGGGAGCTAAAACTATGGGTACAGCATATGGACTAAGACTTTTCCTCACCAGGCCTTTATCCAACAATTCTTGTACTTGTTTAGCAATCTCCTCATTCTGATTAGGTGTCATTTTATAAGTTGGTTTATTTGGCAATGTGGATCCTGGAATGAAGTCAATTTGATGACTTATGTCTCTCACAGGGGGTAGTACATTGGGCATATCCTCTACCATGATACCCTTATAGTTGTCTAACAATTCCTGCACTTCCTTAGGGATGTTTTCCTTGTTGTTTTTAGACAAATCAGAATTGTCTTTAGGTTTCAAAATTAGAGCATACCCTTGGGTTGCCTCTTCTTTCACAGTATGGAGAAACTCTTTTCCACTCATTAACATGATGCTTGAGCCTACATTCATGTCTACACCCTCTTCTGGTAAAGGATCCATCTTATACTGTCTACCGTTCTTAATGATCACAAAGGAATTCAACTTACCATCATGTTGGGCTTGCACATCATACTTCCAAGGTCTTCCTAAAAGTAAATGGCATGCATCCATAGTAATTATATCACACAAAAGTTTATCCCCATATTCTCCTATCTAAAATTCTACCAAAGCTTGTTCATCAACCAAGACTTGCTGCCCTTTGTTCAGCCAAGACACTTTGTATGGACTCACATGTGGTAATCTTCTTAAATTTAGTTTCTCTACCATTTCTACTGAAACTAAATTTTCAGTTGAGCCAGAATCAACAATTACCTTACACCTTTTTCTGGAGACTTTGCACAGAGTTCTAAATAGTGTCTTCCTTTGCGGTGGTTCTTTGTTCTGTGGTACCTTCAGCATCGTCCTTCTCATCATTAGATTCTCTCCATCTTGTGCTAGAGCTGCACTTCCTATAGGTGAGTTCACACTCTAACAATCTTCTTCTTGAATCAACTGGTTCCTTTTCTCTCCACCATGAGAGCTTGAGGCTTTCTCCAGGTACTTGCCTGTTGTGTGCCCAATTTGGTTACAATTATAACATCTTACCGTGAAGACATTAGGACCTCTTCTTGGTCCACCAAATCTGCCTCTCCCATTGGGTCTCCTTCCTCTGAAACCCTCTCTAGAACCAGATTCTCCACTGTGTTCTTGCTAACTGGACTCCCCTTGAGTCTTCTGGAACTGGTTTCTGCCACCAAAGTTATTTCTATCCCTGAAATTCTTTCCACCTTTGCCTCTGTTCTGTTGTTCTCCTTTTCTTTTCTACTTCTCTTCTACTCTCAGTACCACTTGGAAACACTTGTCCACAGTTTCTGGTGTCAAGATGGTAATCTCATCTTGTATACTATACTTCAGGCCATTAATATATCTAGCAAATCTTCCTTTCTCATCCTCACCATGTCCACACCTTAGAGATAATTTATGAAATTCCTCTGTATAGGTGGATACATCCATATCCTTCTGCTTGAGATTTTGCATTTTCCTGTATATCTGCACTTCATAATCCGTCGGTAGGAACTGAGCCTTGATCCTCTCTACCATCTGACTCCAGGATGAGATCATGCTCTTGCCACTCTTCACCCTTTCTCCTTGGGTGTAGTTCCACCATGTGAGTGCAGCACCCTTCAATTTCATCTTTGCAAACTTGACTCTTCTATTCTCCAGTACCTCCTTGTACTCAAAATAGTTATTCAGAGCCTTGACCCATTCAATGACTTCTTCTGTGTCCATCTTTCCACTAAACATCAAAATCTCCATTTTTGCCTTGGACGACTCCTTACCAAGTGATTTTATGGCCTCCAAAAATTGTTTCTAGTCTGCAGATATACCTGTCTGTTCTGGGGTTGTTTCATCTTCCTGGTCTTCTTCTTCTTCATTAGACTCCTCATCTGATTTCCTACCTTTTCCTAAGGTCTTCAACTCAGCCTGGAGTGCTTCCTTGACTCTAGTCTTGATCATCTCCTCCATCTCCTTAAATTTCTTGACCACTTCGGTGGTCATCCCCTTTGGAGGCATATTGCTAGCCCCTCCTTTGCTTTCTCTATCTGACATAAACATTCACAGACAACACCAACACTTCTACAGACCTTTTGCTGGCTCTGATACGAAAATTGATGCAGAGTGCACAATGGAAGTGGACAAAATAGATCAAAATAGATCAACTCATATACATCGCTTGACTTGTCATCACCAGTTCACATGCACCGATTCACCATTACACTCGGTCACTGCTTGTATCCGTCAAAAGATACATTCCCAACATACATTCCTCATATGCTTTCTCAAAATACATTCTCAGCATGCCTTTGCAATATACATTTAAAACTTATGCCGATGCTAGTGTCTTCGGCGGGACTCTTGTCATCAGTGAATGCTCATACACTTAGGCTGATGTGCTTCATCACCCCGATGCAAATCTTGGCCGCAATTTTTACTCAACACATCAAGTCTTTCTTCGGCCAGACTATCCCGACCAGCCTGAGCAAGAAATGCTTTGTCATTGGTCACGACCTCACCGATAATGATTTCAACTTCCCCAATCCAAACCCTAGCACATGGAGATGCTAGGTCGTCTACTGTGCACAACCAAATTTGGTCCTCTGTGCCACCAAATCAGAAAACAAATAAATATGATACAACAAAGCCATTCCACTGATTTCGACAAAAATCTTATCAGTGGAATGCTTCATATCAACATATTGCAACAATGGGAAAACACAGAGGAATAGAAATCTACAGCTAATAAACTTGCAATTACAGAGAATAGGAATCGAAATGATGGAACAAAATGTCTTTATTTCTCTTTGAAACAATGTTCATTCACACTAAACCTCCTCTTTGCGATCTGATTACATTCGATCACAATATCATATGACTGATTACAACCTCAAACCCCTAATAATAATACCTAATCTTGTTCATTTCCCTAGTTTTATAGATTCACCCAAAGTAGTACCAAACTGACTCCAAGCAGCTGGGAGATTGATTCCAAGCGGCTGGGAAACACTACTACCTATTATTGGCATTATTGTTATTTTTAGCATTATGTGATTACAATTGACAAATGTCACTTGGGACTTACAAAATGAACCTATATTTATTCCACTCGGACTCACACATGGCACTAGGCCTTACAATTGGTCACTTGGACCTTATACAACGCCAAAACATCAAAATAAACATGAAATTAATTAAAGTATCTAGGTGCCCCTGCACCACTCTTAATCATGGTGATGAGACAAAACCAAGACCTAAGCTTGTACTCCAAGGAGCCCCTCCTAATCTTAAGTTCATACTTCGATGAGGCTATCTCTTTAGTTATGATGATGAGACAAGTCCAAAACCTAGTCCATTCACTTTTCAAATCAATGCCACATCAACCTATCAAGTCACTTCACAACAAGCACATGTGATCCCAAGTCCACCTTTGCAACAAGTCAAAATACCTTCATGCTCTAATGCCACATTTGATAAGGGGAACACTAATCTAGTTCATGCACCCTATAAGTATATCATACCACCATCCAATCAAAAGCTTATCCTAAATCCATCATGTCCTAGTCCTAATCCATTGGTTCCATTGGTTCCTACAACATAATACACATCACTTTAAAAAAATGGTGTTTACTATTAAAAACTAGTTATCAAAGGAGAAGCAAAAAAATTTACAATTTAACTCCAAATTTTTTAAAAAATATATATTTAGAATCTACAAACAAAATCTCACAAATCACTAGTTCGCATCATCTTCAAATTCCTAATGGTTTAACGGCTATAGGTGTCAAAAAGTGTAGATTTAGTTCAAAATGTTGATTTCAATGTCAAGTTTGGCCAAAAAGTGTAACCCATTATTGTGGGATGACCCTTCAACCTATTTGATCCTCCACCTAATCAAAGTCAAAATCCTAGTCCTAAGCCTTCAACTTCATTCACCCATCCACCTACAAAGGATGTGATCTAAGGGCTACTAGTGAGGAATCAAATATCATCATGTCATCTAACACAGATGCTTGAGCCTACCAAAGAGTCCCCAAACATCACACCAAGCCCTTTGAACCAATCATACAGTCCATGACCCCTTGATCCTATTCAAGAGTCTCCCCCCATGATTCCAAGTCAACCTCCATCATGCCCTCATATTGTTGACCATCAAGAGCCTTCCACTTCCATTCCAAGTCAAGAGGTATGTCGAGAGCCTAATCCTAAGCACATGGAAACATCAAGTCCTCATTCTAGTCAAGATCAAATCCCTTCCATTCAACCCGTTCATAACATGTACCTTTTCCATGATCAAGACATTATTCACGATGAAGAACCTATCCATGAGAATCTTGATCCTATTCATACCTCCACAACCATTCATGAGAAAGACACCCAAGACCTACATGCTCCATTTAAGGCAAATCTTGTTGACCTACTTGAACATTCACCCCGTTTCATGGCCTTCCTTCAAAGGAAAGAAACTTCTTCTCCATCTATCCCTATTCATGATCCAACCATTGCCACTTGTCATGATGAGACATGTGCCTCCCAAGAACACATAAACATAGAAGATCAAACAAATAACTTGAATCTAAGTGAATACAATGCTAATCAAGATCCTAATGATCCTTCCACATCCACCACCAACTCCATTTCAAATCCACTATCATATCCTATCAGTTTATCCACTTTCATTCATGAGAGTTCCTCCTTAGGACAAAAACAACATTTATCCTCCATCACTTCACCTTCTCCATCCTATCATGAACTCATGTCTAGTTCCCAAAACACACCTAGTCCTATTGTCAATCACATCCTCCAAAACATGAACTACCAAAGCAAAGGTTTAGACCTTCATGAACAAGGTATTTTGGAGCCCATCCATGTCAATGTCCCCCCTTGCTCATATGGACTTGGATACACACCCCAAGGTAAACAATCTAAAGATGTTGGTAATTCCTCCATACATCCTAATTCCACCACTTTCCATCACCAATCCTATCATATTCCCAAAACATATGTCACCATTCCACCTTCATCATCCTACAAGTGTCAAAAGCATGTGACCATACACCTTCCACCATCCACTCTACCTCCACTTATTCCAACTCCTAATTCCCACCCTCCACTCTACCTCCACTTCTTCCAACACCTAACAACCCTATCATTCAGGAATACCCTAAATATCCTAATCATGACCAACAAATGCACACATCATGTAAACATAAAGCTCCCTCTCATTCCACCCACCACATGGGATTCAAAAATAAACATTTGGATGCCTCCTTTCATAAGGCTAAAAATCCTAAGGGTCCTAATTCATTAGGGTACCAATGTAAAGAATCAGAGCAAAATCCATCCAAAAAGCTATCCAAGCCCATACCTCCATAAGAAAAGTCCAAAACCAAAATGGTTTGGGTTCCTAAACAAAAAAGCAAGTCAAATGAGGCATCCACTTCTCAAGAATCCCAACCATCCTCTTCCATCCATTCCATTCAAAAGTTTTGAAAATCCCACAAGTCAAATGAAAATCATAAAAATACTAAGTCTATGTGGGTGCCTAAGTCACTAAATCATACATCTCCTAAGCAAACATCTCCATTGCTTCCTACACCACCATCCAATCAAAAGCTTCCATGTTTATCACGGTGTGTGCAATTGTTGGTCATGATTCCTTTCCATACCTCCATCACCCCATCATTCAACTATTTTTCTACATATTTCCCCCATTTATCCCTATGGCCCATGCTTTTGGATAAGTCATTCATCCATCCTTACATGAACCTTCCATAATCCACATCATAATCTGCTACCTTTTCCTACATAATACACTATCATTCCCTCCATAATCCACTATCCACCTACTTCATCTCACTTTCATGCAATCTCCCTTACCAGCATCGATGAGCATAATGACATTTGACATAGTCCATGCAACATCCTCTCTAATGGGACACTATCACCTTCATGGAACTAGACACTTGAGTCCCTCCTTTCCATATCCACCTATCCCATCCAAAAAAGTCAAAAATTCAAAAAAAAGAAATGAAAAAAGTAAAGAGAAATCCCTTCGTCTAATGATGAAAACCACCCTTGGTGGCGCCTTGCATAAGTACCACGATGAAAACCTGGCAAACAGGTGTCATGTGTAGATTGATCTTCTATGCAACATACACTTGGGGGTACATTGTCTCATCCTCACTATCATTTCCTTCCTATCATACCATTTCCATACCATTACCTATCCTATTGAGTCCATTCATTCTCCCTTCCTCTTTTGATCTTGATGAGGAAATGGGGGCAAAATCTTGACAAATTTTTTGGATATCTCTTGATATACCTCATCCTCTCCAACCAATCCATCTTATCATCCTATCGTGATATGCTTTGTCATGTCAAATCCTAACAAGAATGGGGCATGTTATTTATATGCGACATAGCATTTGAGGTCACATCCTTAATCTCCTACACGTACATCCCTTTATCACGAGTCTTCCATCTTACATCCTATCGTCCACCCTTTATTCATGCATCCAATCACATCCTTCATCCTTGCACCTAGACATGGTTCCCTATTGTCATTGGTATCTAGCACAAAGGCTACCCAAATTGTCATCCAATGCCATCAAACATTTTCAAAATCCAAAAAAATCACAACATTCAAAAATCTAAAGAAATCAAAACATGTCAAAAATCCAAAAACATCAAATACCATTAAAACTCACAAAAAATCAAATATCTAAAAAAATACAAGCAATAAAATCAATCCAACTCTTCATCAAATCATCACTTCATTTCAATCAATTCTTCCATCAATTATTCAACCATTTCAAATCAATTCATTCAATCCTTCCAAGTCAATTCATCATTCAAATCAATTCAAACCTATCAAGTCAATCATTCATCAAATCATTCATCAAATCACTTCAATTAAATTCATCTTAAAATCATTCAAATTTATCAAATCAATTCTTCAATCCAATCAATCAAATCATTCCAACCCAATCAATTCTTCTAAGTCATCAAATCACATCAATTCATCAACTCACTTCATTCTATCCAATCAAATCAAAGCATCAATTCAACTCATTTCTTAAATCAAATCACTTCTTCTAATCAATCCAATCATCGTATCAATTTAAATCAATCATTCCAATCAAAATCATTCATCCAAACATTCACATCAATTCCTTTAAATCAAGTCATCAATCCTTCAAATCAATTCAATTCAATCAATCCATTCCAATCAATTCATCCATATCAATCAAATCCATCATCAATTCAAATTCTTCCAATCAAATCCAATTCATCATTCAAATCCATTCATCAATTCATACCAATCAATTCAATTCTTCAATTCATTTAAATCCAATCACTTCATTCATTCTTCAAATCATTCCAAGCAAAATGCAAGTCATACTTTATCCATACCAATCAAGCTAATCAATTAAGTCAAATTATCCAAATTACATTCAATGGTCTTCATCCTAATCTTGACGTAAACCAAAACAATCAATCAATCAAATCTTGGTGTTGATTCATATGGCTAACAACACTGGTATCAATCAATCAAATCAATTGTCTTAGACAGGATGTTACATTGTTGAAACCAGACCAAGCGTCTTAGATGACATGTTTCATTTTCTGAAACTAAACATTAATCAATGAATCACTTAATCATTGGTTCATTGCTTGACAAGGGCAATACCTTGTTTGTTTTTGAATAATTTATGCATGCTTGCTTACTTGCTTGTGTGTGTTATCATTTTTTCTTTCATATGAATCAAATCCAAATCCAATCTAGCTAATATTCATATCTTGTATCCAAACAAGGTTGTATTATGCTATGGCACGAGACACATCGTCACCCTTGTCCTTATACCTTGGTGCATAATGTCTAGTGCTATATCAAACATCATGGTTGTTCACCTTCATTGCAGCTAACGCATCATTCACTTCTTCTATCCATTCCCTTACCTTTTGCCTTTGATCGATCCATTTCATTTCGAGAGCCTACCTGTGTTTGTCCAACTCGCCTATCCTTTTGAGGGGGCATCATCATCCTATTCTTTCATCGTCATCATGTTTCCTTATCTTCTTTGAAATGATGTTACTCGATCGCAACATCATCTCAAAAAGGAGCAAAATGTAGACACTTAAATTTGTACATGTCTTGCAACATTACCTAGTGAGACACCTTGTAATGTTTTTCCCTAGGTCATTGCATTATCCCACTCATCTCACTTTCCAATTAGTTGAATAAATCCCCATTTATTTAATTAATCCCCTTTTCAAATGTCTCAAATAATTCAAATTAAAAATTTGAATTATTCCCTCACCTCTCACATCATGCAAACAAGTGTCACATGACTACAACCCTTCACATGCACAACTAATTTAAATAAAACATTATTTAAATTAGATCTATCCTACACATGTCACATGACTACAAGCCCTCTTGAAGTGGGAAAACCTAATCAATCTGGACCATCCACATAGCATAAAATAACTTTCAATCTCAATCGTTTGTTCAAATTAGCCTTTTCTATAAATCAAGCCCTTCACAAGCCATTTGACGATGAAGTTTTCAAGTACTATTATGCTTCTACAATGTTGAGCAACCAAGACTTCTCCATAATCAACCTTCAAAATCTTGCATGCATATGCGAGGTTGACAAGAACAATGGAGATAGGTCAATACTAGCTTAGATTCTTAGTTACTTTCATGTTTGTTTGACTATTTTCTAGGCTAGATTGCACTCCATTGGGAGCTAGGGTTAGCTGTGATTTTATTTCTGAAATGTTAGCTAGCTTTTTCCTTATCTATAGATATAATGTTGGAGTTAACTGCAGTGTTAGAGATGCATGAATTGGATATTGCTTGCATGTGGTCAGAATAGCTTGCATGGACTTGCATGTTTTTGCATGTAGCTTGCATGTACTTGCATGTTGTTGCATGTTACTTGCATGTACTTGCATGTTGTTACATGTTGATGCATGTTGTTGCATGTTTCTCATATGGACTTGCATGTTGTTGCATGTCACTTGCATATGCTTGCATGTTGCTACATGTCACTTGCATGTGCTTGCATGTTGTTGCATGTCACTTGCATGTGCCTACATGTTGTTGTTGTCACTCCTATGGACTTGTATGACCTTGCATGTTGTTGCATGTCACTTGCATATGCTTGCATGTCATTCCTATGGACTTGTATGACCTTGCATGTTCTTGCATGTCAGTTATATGACCTTGCATGTAGTTGCATGTTAGTTTTGTGAGATTACTTGCATAACACTCCAACTCCATAAACTTGCAGGATGGTACATCTTAGTGATTCAAGAAATGGGTATCAGTTGCATGTTGTTGAAAATTCTTGCATGTCAGTTGCATGTCAGTTTTAAGATATTACTTGCAGGACGCTCCAACTCCCAAAAGTTGCAGGATGGTACATCTCAGTGTTTCAGGTAATGGGTATCAGTTGCATGTTGGATCAGGTGTTTGCATGTCACTTGCATGTACAAAACAAGATATTTTAGGATAACCTTGGGGACATCAATATTGCATGTTGTTTACATGAAATTGATGTGTCTTGGTTACTTTAGTTATTAGAAACTCATTGGGCAAATATGGACACCCAAATGGAGGAGTTTTTTATGTTGCTTTTATTTGGTGATAAGTTTGATGTTGGGACAGCTATATTTAGCCATCTTGGGTGCTTACATCATGAAGGGGTAGTTAACTCAAAGCTTGGACTTTGTTTGAGTTTAGTCTTCTCAATTTAAGTGAGCTTGATTTTTGCATGAGCTCTAGAAGCTATGTTATCAATTTTAATTTATTATAATTTGAGTTTCAAGCTTTTGAATTAAAATAGGGTTTTTTATTTAATTTTAAACTCCATACATTTTCCAAAGAGTTGATTTGAGGAAAAAAGACTTAGAAGAAAAAAGAAAAAAAAAATAAAAAAGACTTAGCTTTTTGTGAAGTGCATCAAGGACTTAGAGAAATTTCAGTATTGAATGTAATATTTCCAAAGAGATTTAATACAAGCAGGAAACATCTTTGAGTGTGGAGTTTTTTCCTGAAAGGGTTTCTCCACGTAAATATTGTGCAAGATTTTTCTCCTCTTCTCTTCTCTTCTCTTCTCTTATACATTGGATTGAATGTGTGAATCAATTGTTCATTAATTGTTACAGATTAATCTTTATTTCAACTTTGCATACAAAAAATTTTAAAGTTTATAGCAATAGTTCTACCTTCATTTTCAACACCAAGCCGTTGCCTAGAAAATAGTAGCCCACATGCTCCGCCAGCTCCATCACACCTCACAAAACAGACATTATGTTAGAGAGATGAGTAGACATTATTATTAATCTTCCTGTCTGATGTAACCAAACTTCACAACATAAAATTCAACACTATTATTACAAAAGAATACCCACAAAATTTGGAACTATTTTCAAATTTCTTCTCATTTCATTCCATCCTACCACAATTGAAAAAAAAACCAAGTTTATACAAAATGAAAATTACCATTTTTGGTAGATTTTAACAACTTTCCAAAATTGCCATTTGTTGCTAACTTCACATCCTTATCCGTATGACCATGAAAGTTTCCAAATATTTGAAACTTACTAAAAGATGACTAATCGTCAACTTTCTAATCTAATTACAAGTAAAGTTTGAAAATAAATTAGAAAAAACTTTGAAAATCCCAAAAAAAACATTAAAACCTCATTTCGAGGCCCTAGATGATCGGATAAGGTCCCGAAAAAGTGTCAAAATGGCAACCTACTGAATTTACCAATTCAATGGGATTTTTATTAAACTCTTCAAGACGCATCTACCCACTAAATTTCATCTCCAACGGACCTCCGGGTCAAAAGTTATGACCTCCAGAATTCCTGCATCATTCTCCTCTAGTTGACAAAAAAGCAGCTCCTACAAGTTGTTTTCCTGGAACTTGTGTAACTTGTCTAGATCTAGCTTCTTCACTTCCCATTCTGGAATCCATGTATTATCTTCTTGTGTTAGACCTTCCCAATGTACCAGATACTTGTTGTATTGAGCCTATTGACTATCTATAGTCTGCTTGTCCAAAATCTGTGCAATCTTTTCCCTTTTCTTTCTTGGAACCCATTGTTTCCAGTCTATTGTAGCCTTACCTTCATCATCACATGATAGTCACCGTGAAAAGCATATAAATCAAAAAAATTAAACACTCGGGAAATATCTAATTGTTCTGGTAAATCTACCTCATAAGCATTGTCATTGATTTTTTTTGTAATCTTGCAAGGGCCATGTTGATTATAAAGAATACTAAGAGGGGGGGTGAATCAGTATTCCACAAAACTACTTTTTCAACACTGCATTAATCCAATTAGCAAGATTAATAACATGAAAGTAGAATAGACATGAGAACATTAACCATAAATACATAACACATAGACACCGGGATTTTTACGTGGAAAACCCAAAAAGAGAAAAAATATGGTGAGTGTTAGCTCACAATATATTATAATAGCAATACTGGATTACATAAGGCTCATTACCCAAAGAAATGCTCACTATAGGTGGACTCACTATCCACAAAGAAAGAAAGATTGGCTCACTGCCAAGAGTTGACTGTTATAGGTGCATCTACAAAATGTTGAGGTGCAGTACCAATTAGCTCAATAAACAGATTCAAATGAATTCATATTGTCTTCCCTATTTCTCTGCCCTGCTTCACATCTACTTCTATTTTTCTACCCTTATAATCATTTTCTACTCTGCAAACTACTTTAGATCATACACATATCAAAATCACATCCACACCACACTCTCTAATAAGGAAATCCATTGAATATATATATCTGCAATGAGATTTAACTCAAAAGTAGGTCGGCAAGCAAAACATGAAACATGTATACAACTGTTGTACCTAGTCGGCTTGATCTTATGTACAAACAACAATGAGGACCCAAACAAATATTCACATATCTTCGTATAGGTCGGCATCAAACATTCAACCACTTAGATTAAATATTCAGACAATATATCTTCTATGCATATGGATCTAACAAGCCTGTCGGCTTGTCCCTTAAGAACACACTTGACCAATTCAATTGTCACATCATAACTTCTACTGCGGGCCATATGAGACTCTAAAAATCATATTCAACATTCATCATTGACCACTTAGCATACCTTCAAAACCGTAAACCAAAATATGCCATAGTAGAGGAATGTAGACCCTTTTACTATGGTAATGTGTACTTATTTTGACTTAACTCTATTCTCCTGGACTTAGATACTTCACCATGTGACTTTTGGAGGAAGTCGGGACTCGAACACTAGAACATATCATCACCAGATAGCTATGATTAACATATCTAAACCACATGTAATGATCATCAACTACAAAGGCATACTGACCCAATCTCTGACACTTACTCTGCATACTACTCATACTTAGTCATTTATTTTTTTGGAGTAAAGTCTCTTTGCCATGCCGGTGGAGTCTCTTTTCTTTATTGCCATCAATGACAACATTCAACATTCATCAGACCAGTGTCTCTTGCTAATAGGCCAATTTTCTTGTATTTCAACTTGTTGTAAGTTCTGGTGGGAAACCTCTCTCTTCTCAAATAAACCATCACTAAATCACCTTTAGTGAATAATAGATGTCTTCTACCAGCATCTACTGTAGTTTAATACTTTTCATTACTTTCTTGGAGCTTCTGCCTTACCTCTTTCTGTAATTGTTGATTATGTTCTGCATATGCTTCTCCATCATCACTAATCATATCTCCAATTGGTAGCTACACCAAATCTAAAACACCCTTAGGATTCCTACCATAAACAATGTGAAATGGTGATTTACATGTTGAGGGTGCTGCCATAATAATGGGTTACACTTTCTGAGACATCCTGATTTTTGTTGAAATCACATATTTTTTAAAAATATAATGATTTAAGCCTTGAAAGGTTCCATTTAAATGATTTTAATTGAAGATGGTTTGATCAAACCCCCTTAGATTCAAATCCCCTTGCATAGAACCCCGCTAGTTTTAAATCATACCTATAATGGAATCTCCTCTACACCTATTAAAATGCTGATAAAAAACCACTTTTGATTTACCTTTTGGGGGATCAATTGAATTCATTTAAAATTTATGTTTTGTAAGTATGTATTCCCTATTATAAGCTTCCCAAAAAATATAATTTTAAATATATTTAGTTTGATTATTATACTTTTTTTTATTTCTTGTGAATGTAGGTTTTTCACCGAACATCAAGTTCTCTATTCTACACACATGGAAAATATGTAAATTAGTGAAAAAAAAATTAAAAAATATCTATGCCCTAGGTTTTGATGTCCTTGTTTCAACAAAAAAGAAAAAATGAATTTCGATACATATAGAAAAAAATATGTTTTACGGAATACACCTATGTCTAAATTATAATTAGTTTGACTTTAAAACTTAATTAAAAAAAATATTCAACAAAACATTATGAAACCAAATGCATGCCCTATATATCGGTGTTACCAATCTAAATTTAAAAGAATCAGAATTTTATCCTTTGTAAAAAAAAGTTATGTGCTACAGAATACACATCACTTTAAAAAAATGTCATTTACTATTAAAAACTAGTTATCAAAGGATATGCAAAAAATTACAATTTAACTCCATTTTTAAAAATATATATATATTTAGAGTCTACAAACAAAATCTCACAAATCACTAGTTCGCATCATCTTCAAATTCCTAACAGTTTAGCAGCTATAGGTGTCAGAAAGTGAAGATCTAGTTCAAAATGTTGATTTCAATGTCAAGTTTGGCCAAAAAGTATAACCCATTATTGTGAGATGACCCTTGATTGATTGACTGAACTGTTATAGGCAAATTCAGCTTGTGGTAGGGCCAAGTCCCACTATCTGGGTTTCTCCCCAATGATGCATCTTAGCAGGTTTCCCAAACTCTAATTTACAACCTCTGTCTGCCCATTTGTTTGGGGGTGATAAGGACTGTTGAACTGGAGCTTGGTTCCCATCTTCTTCCACAAGGTCCTCAAAAAATGACTAAGAAACATGGTATCCCTATCAGATGTGATAGTTTGTGGAACACCATGCAATCTAACAATTTCTTTAAAAAATAACTCTACCACCCTAGTTGCATCACTAGTCTTCTTACAGGTAATAAAGTGAGCCATCTTAGAGAACCTATCAACAACAACAAAAATGGAATCATTACCTCATTGTGTGTTTGGCAGCCCTAACACAAAGTCCATGCTTAAATCGCTCCATGGTTCAATAAGAACTGGTAATGGCATATACAACCCTATATTTTGTGAATGTCCTTTAGCCATTTGACAAATTCTACACCTTGTCACATATCTTATTATGTCTCTTTTCATCTTTGGCTAGTATTATTTATCTTCTACCAGAGCTATGGTCTTATCCTTGCCAAAATGTCCAGCCAACCCATTGCTATGAAGCTCTCTTATAAAATTCTCTCTCATGGACCAAACTAGAATACATAATTGCTTTCCTTTAAAGAGATAACCATCTTGCATAAGATATTCACCTTGAATGTGGTTCATGCTACCCACTACTGAGGTTTTCAACTGTTCCACAATCTCCCAAAAATCATTGTTAGATTCATATAGATCTTTAATGGCATCAAAACCAATCACCTCATTTTCTATTGTTGTCAATAGTGTAACATGCCTACTTAAAGCATCTGCAACCTGGTTCTATTTTCCTGACTTGTGCTTGAGAACAAAGTTGTAGCCTTGTAAGAAAGAGACCCATTTTGCATGCCTACTATTCATTTTTTTTTGTGTTCAAGTATTTCAAGGTAATATGGTCAATAAACAACACAAACTCCTTCGGCACTAGGTAGTGCCTCCAATGTCTCAATGCTTGTACAATTGCATAAAATTCTACATCATAAGTTGAATAGTTTTTCCTTGCCTCATTCAATTTTTCACTAATATGGGTTTAACTTCTTGGCTAAGTACAGCTACAATACCCACATGTGAGGCATCACAATCCACTTCAAATACCTTATCAAAATCTGGCAGTGCTAAAATAGGAGCTTCTATCACCTTCTTCTTCTTCAAAAACTTAAAATCTTCCTTAGCTTCCTTGGTCCACACAAATTCCCTTCATTTGGTGCAATCTATTATGGGTGCTACAATACTACTAAAATTTTGAATAAATTTTTAGTAGAATGTCGATAACCCATGAAAACTTCTTACCTCTATTATTTTCCTTGGACTAGGCCATTCTAGAATTGCTCTGACCTTTTCTAGATCCATTTTGACACCATCTACGAAGATGACGAAGCCCAAGAAGACCAGACTTTCTTGCATGAATCTGCACTTCTTTAAGTTTGCATAGAGTTTCTCTTTTCTCAACACATCTAATACAATCCTCAAGTGTTGCAGGTGCTCCTCTTTGCTCTTGCTAAAAACCAAAATATCATCAAAATAAACCACCACAAACTTACCGATATAAGGATGCAGTACAATATTCATTGGCCTCATGAAGGTGCTGGGTGTATCAAATAACCTGAATGGCATAACCATCCTCTCACATAATCCATCCCTAGTCTTGAAGGTTGTTTTCCATTCATCCCCCTTTGAAATCTGGATCTGGTGATAACCACTACATAGATCAATTTTGCTAAAGCATTTAGCCCCTACAAGCACATCCATCATATCATCCAAATGAGGGATGGGGAACCAATACTTGATGGTGATTTTTTTGATTGACTTGCTATATGTGCACATCCTCCACGTGTCATCCTTCTTTGGAGTTAATAGTGCAGGTACATCACATGGGCTCATACTCTCCCTCACTGCACCTTTCTTTATAAGGTCTATCACTTGTTTATTGAGCTCTGCATGGTGGGTAGGGCTCATTCTATAAGATGCCTAATTAGGTATAGATGCCCCTAGGATCAAATCAATGTGGTGCTGAATATCTCTCTTTGGTGGTAGACCATCAGGTAACTCATCTCGCACAACATCAGCATATTCTTCTAGTATCTTTGTTTCTTCTGCTGGTACTGGTATTTCCTCACCATCTTCTTTTTGCACTACTAGTGCATAACAAAACCTTGTCACCTTCATTTCCTTGATAAGATCTCTTGCAGACAACATACTCTCCTTCCTTTCATCCTTAAGAGGCAATAAAATCACTTTGGAACCTTCTTTCTAAAAAGTGTATGTATTCTTTTCTCCATCATGCATTAACTTCCTGTCGTATTGCCATGGCCTTCCCAACAACACATGGCATGCATCCATTGGAATGACATCACACCATATTTCATAGGATTATAAATCTTTCCTATGGAAAACTTAAATAAACACCTCTTATCAACAGTGACTTCTTTTCCCTTTTTGAACCATGCAATATGATAAGGATGGGGATGTTTTTCACAGTGTAGATTCAATTTATCTACCATTTCTCTAGAAACCATATTTTCACAACTACCACTATCAATAATAACTTGGCATACCTTTCCTCCTGAGGCGCACCTGGTTCAAAAAATATTGGTTTGAAACCAAGAATCATCACAGCCTTGTATTTGCTCCTTTTCTAGAATCACCTTTGCTTTTCTCATCATGAGATTCTCACCCACATCTCGTGGAACCTCTAATTCTACCCCTTCTCCTTCATCCTCATCTTGAGCCAAGTTTAACCTGGGTTGTTCTCCTTGTTTCCTTTCTTCCATGTGATAGTTTGGATAGTCAAATGCCTTGTGACCCTCTTCACCACACCTATAACAAATGAAAGGTTTTTGTGGGCCTTCCCATCCTCTGCCACCACAGTAACCTCTACCCCTCTAAAATCCTCTTCCTCTTTGTTGACTTTGAGGATCTTGTCAGACATTTTCTAATTTCTCTGTTCCTTGGGATGATTCTCCCTGACTAAAATTTAAACCACCTCTCAAGGAAGATGATGTCCCTCTCCTTACTCCTCTATTCCTTTGAAAATATTGTCTACTTTGCTTTTCTTCTACCTTTAAAGCTAATTGGTATGCGTCTTCCATATTGTTAACCCTATGCATGCTCAATTCATCTTGACTAGTGAATTTTAGACCATTTACATACTTTGTAGCCATATATTCATCAGTTTCTTGATGCTCCATGTGAATGGACAACTTTTAAAATTCATTTGTATCGTCTTGCATAGTAGATAAGTTTTGTTTCAAATTTTGAAATCTACGAAAAGGTGTTAGCACATAGTCTACAGGCAAAAATTTCTCTTTTAGCTTCTTCTCCATTTTGCTCCAAGTCTTGATTTTATCCTTTCCCTTTCTAGTTCTTTCCTTTTGCAGATGATCCCACCAGATCATTGCATGACCCTTTAACTTAGTGCATGCAAACTTCACCTTCTTTGAACCTCTGTCATAATCTTCCATTCAAAGAATTTCCCCATTTCATTCAACCAATCTATCAACTCCTCTAGTTTGAGACTGCATGCATACTTAGAAACTTCAATTTTAATCCCATCATTTTTTCCCTCTAATGCTTTGAGCATCATTTCTTCAAAAGTCAGGTGCTCTAATTATGCTTCCTCTTCAGCTCCTACATGTCGAGCTTCATCTCCGTAGCCCATTTCTTCATCAGAATCATCTCTTTGTGATCTCAATCCTTGATTGGCCATCATACCTACAAGTTCTTGCATTTGTCTTTGTAGATTTTGTATATCACTATGCATGTACGCATTACCTGCTCTTCTTCGTCCTCTCCCAGCCATCTTCCCACTTTGATACTAGAGATGATGTAACCAAACTTCACAACATAAAATTCAACACTATTATTACAAAAGAATACCCACAAAACTTAGAACTATTTTCAAATTTATTCTCATTCATTCCATCCTACCACAACGTTAAAAAAATACCAAGTTTATACCAAACAAAAATTACCATTTTTGGCAGATTTTAACAACTTTCTAAAATTATCATTTTTGGTAACTTTGCATCCTTATCTGTATGACCATGAAAGTTTCCAAATATTTGAAACTTACTAAAAGATGACTAATCATCAACATTCTAATCTAATTGCAAGTAAAGTTTGAAAATAAATTACAAAAAACAACTTTGAAAATCCTAAAAAGACATTAAAACCTCATTTTGAGGCCCTAGATGATTGGATAAGGTCCTAAAAAAGTGTCAAAATGGTGACCTCCAGAACTTACTAGTTCAAAGGGATTTTTGTTAAACTCTTCAAGAGACATCTGCCCACCAAATTTTAGCTCCAACGGACCTCCAGGTCAAAAGTTATGACCTCCAGAAGTTCTTGCATCATCGTTACTCCCCTCTCTATAGACATAGTTAACTACCACACTCCTAAAGACTTCTAATATTTGCAAAGCCTCTCTCAATAATGTATTAAGTTTCCAATTTAAAATCTCCCTTTTTCTAATGGCATTTATAAAAATTAAGTAATCACCTTCAATTTCCACCTTAGACACCTTAAGATGATGGTAGAGATTGAGCCCCAAGATGAGAGCCTGAAGCTCAGCTTCATTATTTGACCCATGAACTAACTTCTTCATCGCTTTAATGATGATCTCCCCTTTCCAATTGTGCACTAGAAAACTGGTTCCAAACTCTCCTAGATTACTTTTTGATGCTCCATCGAAGTTTAACTTAACCCATCCTTTTGCTGGCAGCACCCACCTAGGCTCCCTTCTTTTCTTTAGGGAATCAACACCCCCAACCCCATTAAGAGGAGATGACTAAAATATATTAATATTTAATATTTATACACAAATAAATATCAATATTTCATTTTACTGTAATATAACATAAATATAAATACATTATAATGATAATTTTATTTATTTGTATAATCAATAATTTAATATAAATTTTATTATGAATATATTATTTTATTGATATTTCAAATAAGAATTTCATAATTAATATATTAAATAAATAAAAATTAAACAATCATATTAATATAAATATTGTACAATATAATATATTAATATTTAGATCACTACAATATTTGAATATCAATAAAATAATTAATACCACTTTTATAAAAAAAAATTATTATAACATAGTAAAATGAAATATTCATATATATTTGTTTGTAAATTTTTAATTAAATATTAATATATTATAGTGAAGGAAATATTAATTCAACCCTATAATGTCTATGGATCTATGAAGTAGAAAATTTTTCAAACTGAGAAACCAATATGAATTTTAAAATGATAATAATGCCCCATACCAAATGAAATATTTATGCCATGAAAGAATATTAAGAAAATAATGGGATAAGTATACTATGAAGTCTATCACCCAATGTGGAAAAGGAACACAATAATGTATGCCCTACAGTGCACATGTTAGAGCTTCGAGAAAAATATTTTACTTTTTATTCTGTCTTCCTCCTCTAAAACATAACTCACCTACAAATAGTAGCTAGTGTTTTATTTTTCAATTAGATATCTTCTTTGTTTTCTTTTTATATGAGATTCACCTTGTGGTAAAACAAATCCACAAATAAATATTATTTACTTTACTAGCTCAATAAACAAATTAAAAAGTCATCAATTTAGAACATGTAAATAATTAAAAAGAAGTGAAATAGTTCTAGTAAGTAAACAAGCATAAATAGCTCACCAATTCTGTGTTGTTTTTCCAACCCACTACTTCGTTGTTGGATTGTTTTCTTTCAATTTTTATTTTAAGTTAGCAATTTAGATTACTAGTATAAATATAACAATACCAAAATAATTAAACAATTGTGTTTTTACTATAATATAACATAAATGTAAATACATTATAAATTTTTATAATCAACAATTTAATATTTAGATTACTATAAATATCAATATTATAATTACAATGAAGAAAAATTAAATAATCATATATATTAATATGAATATTACATAATATAATATATTATTATTTAGATCATAAAGTATTTAAGTATTTCATTTTACTATAATATAACATAAATTTAAATACATTATAATGATAAATCCATTTATGTGTATAATCAATAATTTAATAGAAATATTATTAGTAATATATTATTATTCTATTGATATTTAAAATAAGAATTTTATAATTAATAAAAAATAGAAAAAAATATTATTTGTTTAACTTTAAAAAATATTTGTTTAGTAACCAAATTCTCATAATTTAAACAAGTTAATCTATTAGTATTGTAGCCACTTCCCTCCCACCCTACTCAAAATAGTATTTTCACAAAATCCATAGCTCAAATTTTGAGTCAACCACAATAGAGATAAATGACACATACTAATTAAACAATGATGTGTTCCATAGATCTATTAAGGCATAACATTATGATTAGAATTCATATTATAGTTTGTTTAAAATTAGGGTTTGGTTTAGGGTTCGGGTTACAATTAAAATAAGGTTAGAATTGTGTTTATGATTAGAATTAGGGCTATACCCTTGACATTTACTATATTGGTAAACAAAACCCTAATTCTAATCTAACCTTCTTTCGAAACATAACCCAAACCCTAATTGTAATCATAACCTTCAATATAACCCTAATTCTAATTCTCATTCTAACCATAACAAATTATTACACTTGGCATTGATTTATAAACCTAACCCTATATCTAACCCTATTTATAAGTCTAATCCTAAACCAATCTCTAAACAAAACCATAAATCTAAATCTAACAATCATTCGAACCTTAGAAAATAATATATAATTATTATAATATATTTTAATAATATATCCAACCTATATAATTATATAATATAATATAATTAGGGTTAAGAGCTTTAGGCTTAGTTTAGTATAAAATATGTCAAAAAAATATATTAAAATATATTATAATTATTATATAATATATTATAATAATATATGTAACCTATGTTATAATATTATATTATATAATAATAATTCTTAATAAGATATATAATATACTTAGAATTATGCTTGTTGTTGCAATGCTAGTATACCTATATTTAAAAAATATATCTAAAGTAAGCTAAGAGATATCCTTCTGAAGTGCCTATTTTCTTAATCAATTTACTACACATAAGTATACTAGTTATTAGATATATTTTTTAAATATAGGTATACTAGTTAAACAATGATGTGTTCCATAGATCTCATTTCCCAGTGCAAATATTTTATTAACAATATTTGTTTTTACTATAATATAACATAAATATAATATTAATATTAACAAATATTTTAGTTGTTAGTGTGCTTTGTTTGGTGGCTTCTTGGCCTATTTTGCTTCCCTTGTGCTTTTTTGTTACAAAAACATAAATATAAATACATTTTAAATATCCAATGAAATACTCCTCCCAATGGATTTTTAAAGATCAATACTGACGGTTCTTCTAGGGGCAATCCTGGGGGCAATCCTGGGCCTGCTGGAATTGGTGGAGTTGGTAGGGACTCAGCTGGGTCGGTGATTTTTCTGTTCTCTATACATGAGGGGGTGAAGACTGTTAACTTCATGGAGGGTCTGGCAATTCTGCATGCTATTGAGAGGGCCCTTGCTTTGGGATGGAGAAAAGTTACATAGATTTTGATTAATCTCTTGAATGAGCGAAAGATATCTGATATTAATTGGCAGTTGGCTTCAGTGGTTCAGCAGATTCTTTAGGTTAGTTCTCGGATGGAGGAAGCATCCTTTGTTCACATCCCGAGGGAGTGGAATCAAGCTGCTGACTGCTTGGCCAAATGGGCCTCTGAGCATGATAGTGGTTGGAAGGTTGAGGATTGGGATCAGGTTAACCCTGAGCTACATCTGGATTTAGACCGGTTCTTGGAGGAGGATAGGAGGATACATGGGGATAGTTGATGGGGCTTGGTTATTATTATAATGCTCTTTTTTAATTTCTAATAAAGTTTTTACCCCTTTGTTTTAAAAAAAAATATCCAATGAAATAAATTAATATTTATATCAATATAATATATTAAAATTGAATATATTTACACCAATAAATATCAATATTTCATTTTACTATGTTTCAATAAAAATTTTATTATAGTAATAGTATTAATTATATTATTCTATACATATTTATAATATCAATATTTTAATTACAATGAAGAAAAATTAAATAATCATATAAATATGAATATTACACAATATAATACATTAATATTAATATTTGCATCATATATATATATATATATATATATATATATATATATATATATATATATATATATATATATATATATATATATATATATCATTTTTACCATAATATAAATACATTATAATCAATAATTTAATATAAATATTATTTTTAATATATTATTAATTATATTATTCTATTCAATACAAATTAATATAATATTACACAATATTAATACTACAATATTTTAAATTTTAATAATATTTATACATAAAAAAATATAATGGCTATATAATAAATTAAAATTAATTAAATAATGATATTAATACGAATATTATATTAGTATAAAAATTACAAATTTTCTTATAATATTTCCATACACTTAAAAGAAAAAAACTTATTTGTTTAACATTAAAAAAAATATTTGTTTAATAACTAAATTCTTGGCAAGATTTTAGCCACTTATAATTTAACTAAACAACTTAATTTATTAGTATTGCCATATTTAGATGTTTGTTTAACTCAAAATAGTATTTCGGCAAAATCCATCATTAAGAGCTCAAATTTTGAGCCAATCACAACAAAGATAAATTATAAGCCTTATTTCATTGGTATATCTATTGATCTATAAACACAGCTATGGATATCTATTTTTATGCATAGAGTTGTTTATATTTTAGATTGGTTTTGTTTTTGGCAGAATATAAATAGGTTCCTTTAATTTTTGAATTTGCTTTACATTTTTAAGTTTGGTGTTTTGTATTAGTTGATTTGTATGTAACCTTTTTTGGCCTTTATAGATTAGGCTTCACCTTGTGCTTGGATGTGAGATAATATTTCTTTGGTTTCTCAATTTTTTAATAAGTGATGTTATGCAATGTCTATACTTTTGCATTTATATATAGTTGCTTGTTCTTATACTATTATTAGATTATTTGGTTGGAGTGTTTATATGGTGCCCTGTATTTATCACATTTTTCTTCTTTTTCTTTTTTCTTTTTCTTCATTTCTCTCTCCTCACCTCTAGCCCTTCGGTCTTCATGCCTTTCTACCTCTCACTCCTTTATAAAGTTCTAGTCTGCTATCCAATCTTCAACTATCCTATTCCTAATGATGGTGGATCATTGAGCATGATCTGAAACATTGATACAAAAATATACATGGTTGAATCCAGAAGCAATCTCATTTACTATCATGGACTGTGGAAAACTCGTGCCTTCTAAAGATAAATGATTTTCCCAATAATTATTGTTAAAATAATTTCATGTAGACTTAAGAAAAATTAAAATTTGTTCAACATCAAAAATATTACTTTGTTTTGATTGGTTTACTATAGATAAATTAATCACTAGATTAAAAAAAATCATTACAATAGTACTCCAAAGGCAGGAAATAATAAGAAAGAGAGAGAGAGAGGGAGAGAGAGAGAGAGCGCTCATAACAATTTAAATAAAATAAATATAAATTGGCAATCTTAAATAAACCACTTGTATATATGAAAATATTACACTCAACTTTATAAAAGAACTATTAATCTGAAGCAAGATAATTCCATGAAAGTTTTTAGTAGTTTCTTGGATTAAACTGTATTTTTCTGAATTTAGTTGGGATCAAACTATATAATCCATCTTCAAGACAATGAGAAGAGATTGAAAATAAATTATTGTTTAAGATATCCACCAAAACTACTCACAAATCTTATCAAAATAATCAACCTAGAAAAAAATTTAAAAAATATTTTATAATAAAAATATTCATAATATTTTATTGATTAAAAAAGAAGTCATCCCAGCGGGAAGAGATTTCAACATAACACATAGGTGTTGAAATTATTCCATGTCACTTAAGAGAAGAAAGGCAATGAAATATGTTCCTGTTCCTCGGTATCTAAGCAGGACCCTGATTGAGAAGCGATTTCGCAAGATCATAAGTGAACTTGATAAGGTGAGAAAGAGTTTGAGCATCTCCTGCGACTTGATACCTGAACACCCTTTGCCATGGCACCTCGTTCAATAGATTCTGGCACCTGTATGGCTCGCTCTCGAAATTCTCCATAGCCTGAACGGCTACAGAAACTTGGGCTTTGTCTCCAGATAAATCTCGCAAATTCAGTTCTGTCTGATTCGCCCGTTGTTTTATAACAGTGAAACTTCGAATGCACTTCTCGTAAGGGGGGTTCCGTAATGCTAGCGTTTTAACCTTCGTGTACACAGATTCGGCTTTATCGAGCAATTCTTTGGCTTTGTTGTGGGCTTGCTGGGCCAAACTGTCTTGTGCACGTGTAAACAGTACAGTTCCAGGCCCATTCATTACTAAAACCAGGGCTATTGCAACTTTTAACATTAGATAACCCATCGCTTCTTCACATACAATCGCGACTTTCTCTCTTCTGCTGTCTTATACTCGGTATTACAGTAAACGAATATATATATTTTTCGCCAATAAATTGAGTATTATATAGCTAACTTTCTTTGTAACTGACAATGCTTTAGTGGTACAAAATTTATTACATATAATATTTTTTAAATTTTTGTTGGGTAGGAGAATCACAAACATTTATAATCAAATAAATATTTGTTGCAGGGAGACAGTCTTCCATTTTTGGCATTTTTAACCATTTTTCTTTATATGTCCTCTTAGATATATTAGAAATACATTTACAAATACTTACAACTGTTTTGTTGAATAAAATTTTAGAAAAAAAGTTAAATGCTAGTATAGATATATTAAATACATCTATCTAAAATAAATTTAAAAATAAGTTTAGAGCTCTTATATTAAATGTGTTTTGTTAAACACTAGCAGTTGCACGATTGTACGTGTAACGGTTTTGCCTATAGGTGTACGTGTAACGGTTTTGCCTATAGGCATTTGTAAATTAAATGTTTTTTGAGAAGTGTTTATGTTTCATGATTGCCTGGCATTGCATTGTTTGTGAAAGACAGTGTAATTTGTGAAATTAAATGTTTTTTGAGAAGTGTTTATGTTTCATGACTGACTGGCATTGCATTGTTTGAGAAAGATAGTGTAATTTGTGGTATATAGGCATTGCAAAGGAGTTTTTGTTTGTAAAGTAAATACTTTTTGAGAAGTGATTGTGTTTCATGACTTGTTGGCATTGTATTGTTTGAGGAAACTAGTGCAATTGTGATTTATAGGCATTGCAAGGGAGTATCAATTCTCAGATTATAGTGGCTCCTCTTGTGTATATTTATATAGTCAGTTTTTTACTACATCCTTCTTGAAATTGTCTATGGTATCAGCTGTCATGCTATGTTTTGCAATTTAGAAATATGGTTTTTTAATTACATTCTATTGTGAAATAAATAGCTATGTAATATTTTGAGTGAGTACATGCTACTACTATGACAAACCCTAACACAAAATTGGACGTACCGAGCAGATTGTTGAATAGATTTTGTACGTACATATCTTTAAGAGTATGGAATTTGTACATTTCATTTGGATTCATATGTTTTGGAGTATATTTTAGCCCCATGTTTGTCAAAGAGAGGAAATCACTATTGAAACTTTAATTGTATAGTGAAATCATTATTCTTCTTTAAGTAGTGTCGTTTTGAAAAGTGTTAGGAAGGTGGAGACCACATGTTGCATTATATGGTTGACCATGCTTGTTTTCTAGTGTATCTATCTAGTTGCCTCCATTGTTTTGAGAGTGTATTAAAACGTAATTGATAGCCTCTAAGTAATTTTAGCGTGTAGGAAAAACATTTATGCAAACAATATTAACTCATCTTTATTCTAATATTTGGAGATTTAATACTATAGAGCTACTTCAACTTTGAAGAGACCAGTTTAACAGTGAGAAAGCTTAAGGAAAAAACAAATGCAAGTACAAATGGGAAGCAGCGTCAGTTGGTTCCCAACTGTCGCTGCTCTTTAAAAAATAAGAAAACCATGCCTTTATAGTCAATTAAAGAAGAATTCCTTCTGTAGAATGTGTGTCCATATGTGAAAATAATATTCACCTGACCAGAGAATAATGTGCAGAATTGGGTGCGACAGGCAGAGAATACAAACTTCTCAGAATTGAACAAAAATTGGCTAGTAGGCTCAAAATGATGTCCCAAGGTCCTTTGCAAAATTATTTCACTCCTATTTACAAGAATTGTGAATTTTTAAACTTTCTGCAAACCCATCAACACAAATTACTAGATTAAATGCTCTAAAACAGTGAGAAATTTTGCACAGATTCCTTTTGAAAATTAGGCAAACTATTTTCAAAAATCTTCCCTTAACATGGTTTTTGACCATCTCTTACAGAACTCTGGAAACATTTGTTAATGTAAAACTGCCCTACAGAGCCTCAATGCGGCGATTTGATGGAAACTCCAAAAATGCAATTTTAACCATAGGAGAGTGTTTCTGACATAGATAGATTCCAACTGAAACCCAAAACAAACCAACAATATTTTTGATTGATGTAAAGTGTACTGCCCTAATTGGAAACTATGTGGTTTATTGGAAGGAGTTATTCTCATTTGTAAAAAAAAAAAGTTTGTTTCCTTCTCCCATTTTTTTGTGAATGGAATGAAGTGGTGTATTTGCTTGTGAACAAAGGAATGGACTAACATATTTTTCCTCTTTAGTCAACTAAAGGGTGACAGAGTGAGAATGATTAGATGACATTAAAATTAAAGAGGAGTCATCATGATCAGTATTACAGGTTCCTTGTAGTACCCCTTTTTGGTTGGTTTCCCAAGTGGTGTGATTTGGTAATGATGGTTCATAAGTCCCATAGATCATATTAATTTTGATTTTAAATGTGGCAAGGTTAGTGCATGTGTTGTGGATTTAGCTATGGCATTTCTTGAATCCTCACTCTCCTTGCAATAGTTTGATAGGTGTCTTTTTTGGTTTATCTTGTTATGGGTTTGGATATTTGGGTGGTGGTGTGAGAATGATCTTGGCATGGTCTTTGATTTTTGTGAAGTGGTATTGCTTGGAATTATGGAAAGTGGTAGTAAGGCCCCCCTCAAGCATGGTTGGCTTTTCAACCATCATATGAGTAAGATCGTTTGATTCCCTAATTTAATGTTGTTGAATCTAGTGAATCTCATTTTAAGGGAGGAGGGAATTGCTAATAATAGGTCCTTAATTTTTGAGGCCACCATTGTTGTTTTTTGGAAGAAGCTTGAGCAAGTGGTTTAGTTAGAGGAAGTTCATGGTTGGTTGGAAATTCTACTCCTCTACTCTAAGAATGCAATGGTGGTAGAGGATGATTTGGAGGAGGCAGAGGTTGTCATGGGTGATTCAAAAATTTTGGTTGACACCAACATGGATAGTGTTGAACTTAAAGTGATCAAGGAAGAGTTGTGTGCAATGAATAATGGAGTTGAGATCCTTACAATGTTTGTCAAAATTTATGTTTGGTTGTTAAATTCCTGTTGGGTTCTCATAACAAAGGCACTCTTGAAGTTACCAATGCATATACTTTGCCTCTATGGTGGTCACCTACATAGAGCTTTAGAGTGCTCAAAAAATATTCATGGTATTAAATTCTTATGTCTTCTAAATGGGAATGGTGATATGAAACCAAAATTGATGATCATGGTAGTTAAGGGTTGGAACAATTGCATGTTTATTCAAACTATTTAATTCAAATATATTATTAATATTAATATATCTAAATATAAAATACATCTTATAATATTCATATTGATAATATATTATATAGTATTTTATATTTATAAATATAATTAATATATTATAAAATATTTATGAATATATATTAAATATAATATTGTATTATATTTATATTAATATTAATATATCTAAATATAATTCATGTTTGGTTGTTAAATTCCTATTGGGTTTTCATAATAAAGACACTCTTGAAGTTAGCAATGCATATACTTTGCCTCATCTTTATGGTGGTCACCTACATAGAGCTTTAGTGTGCTCAAAAAATATTCATGGTATTAAATTCTTATGTCTTGTAGATGGGAATGGTGATATCAAACTAAAATTGATGATCATGGTATCTAAGGGTTGGAACAATTGCATGTTTATTCAAACTATTTAATTCAAATATATTATTAATATTAATATATCTAAATATAAAATACATTTTATAATATTCATATTGATAATATATTATATAGTATTTTATATTTATAAATATAATTTATATATTATACAATATTTATGAATATATATTAAATATAATATTGTATTATATTTATATAAAGTGATAGTAAGGCCACCCATTATTGATACAATTAAATACAATACAATATAGTAGTGATAGTAATTGTATTTAACTGCTATACCCTATAATGGGGCAGACATTATTGAACAGTAGTTAAATACAATTAAATATAATTGTTGGCGTTTCGGCTAAGACACATATAACAGAAACCCTTAAATAATTATACTTAGCCAAAAACATAGGAAAAAAAAATGGATCTATTAAAATTAATTAATCACAGCTGGTGCTACTGCTGCATTTTTTATGAAATTGACGCGATCTGTCAACTTCTACCCAAAAAAAAAAAAAAAGTGCAGATGAGTTAAGTGCAGATGGGTGAGAACAACAGACGAGTGTAGAATTTCCCCGCGTGACGACAATTTGCCCGCGCAAGACAATTTTCAGGGACAAAAATGTCCCACATATAAACCTACCGGCTAAAATAGATAAGATAAAATTAAATTAAACATGTAAAAAGATAAACCTAAATCATATAAAAAAATGCCCTTTCCACATATATATGCATTCTTCTAACACCGACGCAAACGATATCCTCCATTTTATTTATTTATACTCTTAAAGTTTGTCCTATATTACTTTCTTCCAAGCACTTAAGGGGATGTGAACGACGAAAATGATATGGGGGATTGTATTAAATGATTTTGACGGGGAAAATAATGTGGTCACTTTCATTGCCTACATATTGACACTTTCCGGAGCGGACGCTGACAACTTTCTGATATGAGACAACTTTCGGGAACAAAAATGTCCTACATATAAGCCTCTCGACTAATAAGATTAGAGTTCTTATTTTAAATTTGTTTTGTAAATATATATATAAACACATTTTTAAAGTTATAAATATGTAGTAAATATTAAATTCTCATAAAATGTAATTAAAATTATTTTCAATTTTGATATTGATAGTTAGTAACCAATTGTCTGTCAACATTATGTAATTGCAATAGTAACCACTAAATCATAGGTTCTAAGTTTATCTATGTAGGAGATAACACTATCTAAGTATACTCATACCTATGCAAGCTTATACTATTGTTCATAATAATGTTAGGATAACAAACTAAATCCATAAATAAAATATTGTAATGGCATTAAGAATGATGCTAATTCAACAAAGCATTTGAATATTTTGATATTCTAGCTTAAAAAGTGTGAACTCCCTATTAGACGAATACCTCTAGTCGAATACCTCTAGTTGTGTTTGGTCTTTGTTCTATTAGATAATAGTTTTGTAAGTTTATTAGAAGTTCAATAAATGTCTTAAAATATTAGCACATAACATCAAATCCAAGGCTTAAATTTGACAGTTGTATAGCTGTATTTAGGCATTTTTTCTGTAAAATTCAATCAAAATTTTAAAAAGGTTCTATCATATGAAAGGAGATATTTTGGACAAACTGTCAAAATTCATATAGAATTATGATGATATATATGTTTGATTTTTATATGATTTACTTATACTAAGGCACGTCATAGCATTTGAAGGGCACCATTGAATAGATAACTATAATAAAAAAATTTGCTTGACAAGTCGACTATCAAATTTAAGCCCTATGATTCAAATCATATATATATTAGAAATACATTTATTTATTACAAATTTGAGATTGCAAATTTAGAAGTTCAATAAATGTCTAAAAATATACTTGAAATCACACATATATTAGAAATACATTTATAGATAAGTTAAATATTGGTATAGATATATTAAATGCATCTATTTTAAAGAAAATTAGAGATAAATTTAGAGCTCCTTTATTAAATTTTTTTGTTAAGAAAAATATACTAGCGTGCCTATATTTAAAAAATATATCTAAAGTAGATATCCTCCTTGAGGTGCCTATTTTTAATCAATTTACCTCATATAGGTGGAATAGGCACCTCTAGAAGGATATCTCTCGGTGTACTTTAGATATATTTTTTAAATATAGATATGCTAGTAGCATCCCAAAGGTAAGCCTAATTATAACTTTATTATATAATTATGTAATATAATATTATAATATAAATTAAATATATTATTATAATATATTATAGAATAATTAATAATTATTATATAATATATAATTATAATTATAATATATAATAATTAAAAATATATATTATATTATATTATAATTAGGGTTAGGGTTAGTGTTCAAGTTAGAATCATGGTTACAATTAGTATTAGAGTTAGGGCAAAAATTAGGGTTATAATTATGATTAGAAATAGGGTTTGGATCATGGTTAGAATTAGGGTTAGGCTTAAAATTAAGGTTAGAATTAAGTTTTAATCTAAATTTTGGATTAGATTTAGAAATAGAGTTTGGTTTAGAGTTAGGATTTGAATAAAGGTAAGGTTTAGAATTAAGGTTTTGTTTAGGGATTGCTCATTAGGATTAGGCTTATAAGTAGGATTAGATGGAGCATGTTGGCAAGAGACACTATATGGATTCATGGTTGTTGTCATTGATGGCAACAAAGGTCATTCCACATATCCGCAAGTCATGATATATCTCTACCGGAAGTCAGATTGAAGATTGTTGTGGTCCGGTGAACAAGAACAGAGCATGTGGCAAGGTCCGACAGATTGGTCCGGATCTCTCAGAGGAAGTGTCTTGGCACAGTGCGGATCTGGGGAAGTCAAGAGGACTATCTTGAGTAGTATATTCCAAGGATTTAGCCTCCGGAGATGGACAAGGAAAAAGATATGAATAGTTGAGTACCGGATTCCTGAGAGACAGTAAAAACAGAGGAAGAACTGACTGACTGAGTATCAAACTACTTTCCGGATGTGTTACAGATGATGATAAAGGTTGCGGAGGCATGAATCATGTTTGGCCGACATAATTGATGATATCTACAAGTATATGCTTGATCCGCATTGCTTGGTGAGCAAGGATTCAGCCGACAGAACTAAGTTTGTAAGAAACTAGACTGTTCCGGATGCCGACTAGAAAGATGATGAAATTACTTGTGCGGATATATATAGAGGATGGATTTAGTGGTAAAGGGTGCGAATGTGTGTAAGGATATGCGAACAAGTCCAGAGTAGAGCAGAAGTAACAAGAAAGATCCGGTATGTGAAAGGACAGCAGACTAAAGAACAGAGGAAAGATGAAGTGCAGCAGATCAGTATACTGAACCTAACCGGAACTGAACTCCAGCATATGCAGATGCTTCCAATCAGTTCAAGACTGTGATTCTAATCACTTTGTAAGACAGTGTGTCTTCTTGTAGGCAGTGAGCCTCTTGTGAGCAGTGTGCTCGGGCAGTGAGCCCTAATTGGCAAGTGCCATTTTTGTAATTTCCTATTCTTCTAACAGAGAATAATTCTTGGGTTAATCACCCCGTGGTTTTCTCCCTTAACAGGGTTTCCACGTCAAAAATACTGTGTCATGTGTTTCTTATTTCATGGTCTATGTTTTGTGTTTGATTTTATGCTGCTTCAATTAAAAGGAAAGTTTAATAAGGGAAATAATTAGGATAACTGATTCACCCCCCCCCTCTCAGTTATCAACAATTGGTATCAGAGCCAAGTTCCTCCCAATAGAGCCTAACAGCTTGAGGAAGATCTGGGATTTCAAATGGATGCATATGGTTTAAGGGAGCAACTCAAGACTGCCCTTGAGGATCTTGAACAGTCAAATTCTGAAGTCAGTGAATTAAAGGAAAGACTCAAACAGGCTGATGAATTCATGAGAGAATTAAAAGACAAATTAAGTCTCTCTATGAAAAAGAGAAAGGAGCTGCTTCAACAGTTGGCAAGACAAAGTGAAGAAAGCAATACAAGTGAAGAATTGACTGAGCAAACCAAGTTATGTGAAAAGTTATCAAAAGAAGTCATTATGTTAAGACATGAAATGGAATCGGGAACTATAAAGTTTACTCAAGAGATTGAAGAAAAAAGAAAGGCTGAAGACAATCTAAGACAATCTCTTAAAGAAAAATCAGAAGAATGCCACCAGATGGACAGGATTATCAGACACCTTGAATCTGATCTTGAAGATTCCAAAGATAATGAAGGAAAACTTGAGGATCAAATTGCCTCTCTCAAAAGAGACCTTCAAACAGCAAATGAATATAAAGAGAAATTCAAGATAAGTTCTGCTCAACTTGAAGTTCTTCTTGGAAGTCAAAAGAGGACAGATGACAAGTATGGCTTGGGATATGAGAAAGGAGAAAGCTCCGGATCCGGTCAGAAGAATCTTGGATCAGAAAATCCAAGGAGCAGGCCTAGAAGACCTCCGGTAAGACAGCCAAATGCTCAAAAATATCCATCCTTCAATGGATACTGCCACAGCTGCAACCATTTTGGTCACAAAGCTAATCAGTGCAGAATGAGAATGAATCAGATTAATTCATCCTTCTCCGGACAGTGCTTCAACTGCAAAAGGTATGGACACAAATCCCATGAATGCAGAATTATGCAAGTAAACAAATCATTCAAAGGTAGATGCTTTACATGCAATAGAGTAGGTCATATGGCTAATCAATGCAGATCAAGGGGATATCAGTTAAATATGCAAAGAAATGTTATTTGCCAAATCTGCAATAGGTCCGGTCATAATGCTAAAGTCTGCAGAAACAAGAATCAGGACAAAAGAGGTCCGGTGTATAATCAGAATCAAGACAAGGGTAAACAAAAGATGAATGCGGATGAAGTTAGGAATCAGATGAGCAAGATTTGGGTGAAGAAAAACTCAGAGAATGTAGAGGTTGGATCCGCACCAGATTCTAGTGCTGATATTTCTTCCGGAAATTAAAAGGTGAGCTCAGGCTCAGGGGGAGACTCAAAGAAGATTCTGTTCCCCCAGCCAAACAAGTTGTGCCGGATGTGGCACAAGATGCGGATTAAAGGGTTTGTAGATATAACTCCTGAGATGCTTCAGTCAAGTTTTCAGAGGTCCGCATGGAGTTATGAAGAAGCTGTGTTCGATTAAGTTAGACCTGTTCAGGGAGGTGCTCCGGTATGATAAAGGATTACAAAAGGTCCGGAGAGATCCGGAAGTGCACGATCTTGTCTTGCGGATTGGACAGAGTATTTGGGATGTTCTTGTAATATGTTACCTAGATTTATTCATGATTTAAAGATCCGGATGATATTCAGTGATCAGGACTAATCCGGGATACTCCAAGCTGTCCAGACATGGTAAACCGGAATAATGCAGGTGAAGCATTTATTGCAGACAGATATTAGGGTTTGCGGAGCAATATAAGGGATTTCTCAAAAGTTATCTGCTCATTCTACACTTGAGAAGAAGCGAATAGTGGAGCTCTGCAACAAGGTTCATCAAGCACACCAAGGATCTCCTGCCGAAGCTATTGCATAAAGAAATCAATCCAACCACTCCGTGCAAACCGAAGGCGCTTAAGGTATTCTTCATTTTTTCATTGCCTCACTGCAAATCCTTGAAGAATGGCTACTCCAAACATAGTTAAGATCTCTGATAGACCTCGCCCCTCATTCAAGAAACATCCCTACAAATCATTGGAGGTAGATCCACTAGGAGCCTTCTCTAGTGTTCCCCACGGAGTCTTACATACTGAAGATATTAGGGTTTACATACACGCAAACATTGAGGAATTTGGGGAATTCAAATTAAGAGACCTCTATCACAAGCAACTGATAGACAATGCTTTTGAGCTCAAACCAGAGTATAAGGGTATCCAGAAGAAACAATTTGAGCAATTCATTCATTTCCCTAGCTTTGAAGAAGATGAATGGGTCCGGTATGTACTGAGCAGGATGCATGACAACTTCCTTTGGCTAGATAGACCCTGTAAGATCACAAAAGAAGCAATTAGAGCAGTAACTGGTCTATACTCTTCCGGGGGGGTACCTATCCTCAAATCTGTCAAGAACAACGTTGTAACTGAGGCCACCGGATCAAAATATGATAAGAGGGCAATGACCATTGAAGATATTTCGGATCCAGATATCAAATATGCATCAATGATAATAGGATACAAGATCTATCACTCCAGCAGGGAGAATTCTGTATCCGGAACTGCAATATACACAGCATATGAAATGCTAAGAAAGAATGCAGATTATGATCTTTGTGAACTACTACTAAGCCAATTGATGGAAAATGTACAGAAAATCAAGAAAGACAAGAAGAACTCCTTTAAGTATGGTACTCTCATTGTATGTCTATTCTTTTACTTCATGAATGAGCTACCCGGAACAAGTGGATGGATATGGCAGAATGACAAACCTGTTGCAGTCCAGATAAGAGATTATTTGCATGGACTTGGGGATGCAAAAGCGAGAAATACAGCTCTATGGGGATACTTCAAAAACTTTCAGAGCATGATGCAAGCAAGAGAGAGAATTCCCCAGTCTCTCATTGAGAAATACAAGGACTCAGTATGTTTTATGGTTGACACTGATCAGTGCCTTATGGAGGCAGTGGAGCCAAGGACTGTCTGGATCATGCCCATGGGGTATGAAGTTGATGAACAGATAGTAGAGCTGCATGTTCAACACATGCTAAGTCAGCCCAAAGATCCTAAGGCAGAAAGGTTTGGAACCTTTGAGGAGCTGAGCGTGAAATTACATGTAGAACTCAGGGAACCTGAGATTAAGAGAAAAGTGAGAAAAGAAGTAGAGCACATTGCTCAAGGCCTAGGCATCTCAAAAGAGGCACTTGATGCCAGCCGGGAAAAGAGGAGAAAGGCTGAGGAAGAAGAGAAAAGCACAGAAAGTGCTCCGGTTGAAACCCCCACCTGGACCAGATCATCAAAGAGATCTGCACCTTCCACAACCAAAAGCTCAAAACCGGAAGTCCAGGCATCCGGTAAAAGATCCAAGACAAAAGCATCAAGGGCTTATGAAAGCCAAAAGGATGAAGAGGAAACAGAATCAGATAAGGAAGTAAGAGAAGTAAAGAAACAGAAGAAGAAAGGATCCGGTAAGCCCTCCACAGGCCAAGACAAGGATGAAATGGCAGAGGTAACTGTTGAAAAGCCCACTCTGTCACTAGAGAGCATAATCAAGTCGGTCACGGTGGATGGAAACCTTCAACCAATGACTGAATCCTATGATGACTTCAGTGAGGCAGACCAAAAGACTCTGCAGGAGGCCACAGTGAAATATCTCAACATATATAATAAGGCTTTCATTGAAATAATATCTCTTATTCCTAAAAGCCTAGAAAAGGAAATGGAAGTGAGGAAAAATAATGCTCATGCTAAAGATCTTGAGATCCGGGAGCAGATAGCTATTCAGCTATATCCTCAAATTGATCCCAAGACAATGAACATGATCTTCAAGGACTGCAAAGATGAGTTCAGAAGTAAAGCCAGGATGAATCAGCTCATGCTTGGTGAGACTGACAAAGTGGCACAAGAGACAGAAGAGATCCTCCGGAAGGCCTTCAAAAGGTTCAATCTTCCTGTTGTAGAGGACTTAGGTGCAGAAACAGCTGCTGACTTGGAATCTTCTGTTCCGGAAGAAGTGAGCCCTGAACAGACAAGTGAGGACTTGGGACCCTCTGCTCCAGAAGAAGTGACCCATGAACAAGCAAGCATCTCTCCTCCGGTTTCCCCTACAGTCTCCGGATCCAAAGAAGAAGAGCAATTGCAGGAGAAGGAAGCAGTGGTGACAGACAAAGAGGTTGACAGTTCTAAGACTGCAGAAGAAAAGAAACATCTGTCTCCGGCAAGAGACACTGCACAAACTGTTCAACAATTTTTGAGCAAAGAAACTCTAGAGATTGATGAACCGGAGCTTCTAAAAGGTCCATTTGATTTTGACTCTCTCTCTCCGGTACAAACAATGAAGATAGCTTCATTTGCAAATGCCAAGGCAAATGAAAAGCTCCTGAAGTCTCATATGGAAGACTGTGAGTTGATAGAGGCTGCTTCCGGAGTACTTGTAAAGATCATGCCATCAATCCAAATAGATCCGACTGCCTCCACTTCCGGTAATCTAAAAACCTTAGTCAGCAGTATTGATACACATTTTAATTCTCTAGAAAAATCAGCTGAAGACAAGGTCCGGAAGGAATTTTTGGATAAGAGATTTTCTGAAATATTAGAATTAATCTCTAAGGATAGGAAGATTGTAAGCATTGGAATAAAGAGCTTAGAAAATGCTCTTAAGGATGGCGGTGACATCTACAAATTTTGTATATCTTGGTCAAAGGCAACAACAGCAATTGACAAGAAAATAAAAGAAGAACAGGACAAGCTTCAAAGCTTATCTCAAAGTTTTGATCCTCTCTCTTCCTCTATAATAAATCAAGAATGTCAGACTATTGCAGTCTTGAATGAAATAAAGAATCTTGAGAAGGAGAGGAAGAACATTACCAACCGGATGGGAGAACTTAGAAGGATTATAGTCCCTAAGTTGGAAACGATGCATGAGGCCATCAGTGATGCCCAGACCACCGCCCATACAAAAGATCCGACAGATCTCAGGCGGGCAGAAGCTTTTGCATTTTTGTTGAGTGGTCACATTTCAATCCTGGACAGAATGAAGCTTAGTTGGGCTACTGAAATGGTTCAACTGCAGACATCCTTTGCAGACATTCTGCAGTATATGTGAGTATGTAAATATGCGGCTATATATAGAAAATTTTTGAAAATTTTGGTGTGCGGACCCTACCCTTTGCCATTGATGTCAAAGGGGGAGTGAGGAGCAGTGAAAAATGAGGAATCCAACTCAGGGGGAGTTCCGGAAATTGTATATAAAGACAGAGCATCAGCAAAGGGGGAGCATAGTGTAAACACTTAGTCATTTTTCACTAAGTGTTGCCATCAATGCCAAAGGGGGAGATTGTTGGCAAGAGACACTATATGGATTCATGGTTGTTGTCATTGATGGCAACAAAGGTCATTCCACATATCCGCAAGTCATGATATATCTCTACCGGAAGTCAGATTGAAGATTGTTGTGGTCCGGTGAACAAGAACAGAGCATGTGGCAAGGTCCGACAGATTGGTCCGGATCTCTCAGAGGAAGTGTCTTGGCACAGTGCGGATCTGGGGAAGTCAAGAGGACTATCTTGAGTAGTATATTCCAAGGATTTAGCCTCCGGAGATGGACAAGGAAAAAGATATGAATAGTTGAGTACCGGATTCCTGAGAGACAGTAAAAACAGAGGAAGAACTGACTGACTGAGTATCAAACTACTTTCCGGATGTGTTACAGATGATGATAAAGGTTGCGGAGGCATGAATCATGTTTGGCCGACATAATTGATGATATCTACAAGTATATGCTTGATCCGCATTGCTTGGTGAGCAAGGATTCAGCCGACAGAACTAAGTTTGTAAGAAACTAGACTGTTCCGGATGCCGACTAGAAAGATGATGAAATTACTTGTGCGGATATATATAGAGGATGGATTTAGTGGTAAAGGGTGCGAATGTGTGTAAGGATATGCGAACAAGTCCAGAGTAGAGCAGAAGTAACAAGAAAGATCCGGTATGTGAAAGGACAGCAGACTAAAGAACAGAGGAAAGATGAAGTGCAGCAGATCAGTATACTGAACCTAACCGGAACTGAACTCCAGCATATGCAGATGCTTCCAATCAGTTCAAGACTGTGATTCTAATCACTTTGTAAGACAGTGTGTCTTCTTGTAGGCAGTGAGCCTCTTGTGAGCAGTGTGCTCGGGCAGTGAGCCCTAATTGGCAAGTGCCATTTTTGTAATTTCCTATTCTTCTAACAGAGAATAATTCTTGGGTTAATCACCCCGTGGTTTTCTCCCTTAACAGGGTTTCCACGTCAAAAATACTGTGTCATGTGTTTCTTATTTCATGGTCTATGTTTTGTGTTTGATTTTATGCTGCTTCAATTAAAAGGAAAGTTTAATAAGGGAAATAATTAGGATAACTGATTCACCCCCCCCCCTCTCAGTTATCAACAGAGCATTAGTCTTATAAAACAATGGTAAGTGTGATCTTACGGTTATGGTTAGAATTAGGGTTAGATTTAGAATTAGGGCTAGATTTAGATATAATTATTTAGTTTAGTGAAGCATAATTTCATCTTTTATTATTAGTTTAATGAAGTTAATTTCTTAAAATATGCATAAATCAACACATCATAAGACAAACATATAATATGAAATATTACAATGCATGTAAATTGCCAACATAGCACTTGTACACATAAGAATAGTATGTATCCACATAAATCATTCATATCATGGTTGTTTGATGCGAGTAACTTAGGGTTATGAGTAACATAGTGTTATGGTAACTTAGGGTTATGGTAAGTGTGTGAAATTATCTTTGTACAAATAAAAAATAAAATCAACAAAGTTTAGTAACAAAAACTATACGTGGAGAAAGCTTTTGGGGAAAAAACACCATCAAAGAGCACCAGGTCTATATTTATTTGTATAAATAACATTTGAGAATTACAAGATATTTTTTCTATGCCCTATAGTACTATGCTTTGGTCTACTATGTTTTCTCTGCTCTACTTTGCTTTTTTTCTCTACACTTTTCTACTGTACTTTGTTGATTTTGTTCTACTCTGCTTTGCTCTACTCTATTTTCTCTGCTCTGCTTTTCTCTACTATGCTCTATTCTATTCAGTTTGCTCTACTTTTCTCTGCTGTACTCTATTCAGTTTGATCTGCTCTGCTCTATTTAGTTTGATCTACTCTATTCTACTCTACTATGTTCTACTCTACTCTACTCTATTCTACTCTACTCTACTCTACTCTGTTTTGCTCTACTTTGCTCTATTCTGCTATACTCTACTCTGTTATGCTCTGCTCTACTCTCCTCTTCTCTATTCTTCTCTAATTTGCTTTGTTCTACTATACTTTGCTTTGTTCTACTTTTCTTTTCTCTCCTCTGCTCTGTTCTACTCTGCTCCACACTATTCTACTTTGTTGTGTTCGAATAATTTGTCTTTCTTCTTTAGCTTTTCTCTTACCAAGTAGTTTTCCTTTTTTCATTTTTTCATAATGATCATATGTAAATGGTGGAATTATTTTGAGACCTTGTAATGACTTTACACAAGATATAGCCACAAATGTTAATCATGTTCTTTCTTTTTTCCCTATGTCAATTGTGGATTTTGAAAGAGTCAAACCTTGTGATTGGTGTATTGTTAATGCCCAAGCCAATCTTGAGGGTATTTAGATTGTTTGACCCTTTTTGTATTGGTGTAATTGGAACTGTACATGGAGGTTGATCTTCAAATGGTATCCCTATGTAATTATCAAACTCCACCACAACATATGTCAATGGTTCAGGTAGTGCACTTCTAGGTTTGTATATTATTTTTCGAACATACCATAAAGATCCATTTACAAGGCCTACTTCTATCCAAAGATTAGAAGTTAACATGACTCTTACATTCTTAGCAAGTAATAACTCCATATCAATTTCATCAATCTCACCTGCTTCTGATGCATTGACACTACCCACTCTTGTTGCAATGCTACGTGCAACTGGATGCCTCAATGAGAATATTTTTTTTGTTATGACTACGCACATTATCATTTGTGGCAAACAAATGAATAGTACTATCAATTTTTTCATTGGTTGGTGCATCTATGCAAACATTGGTTCTTGTCATGAACAACTTCTAGTCATCAATAGTTGGTTTTACATTTCTTAGATTTGTCAAAAGTTGGCTAAATCTTTGTTATTCAATCCTTTCCCCTTCATGTCTAAATATTTTACCCAAAGTAACAATGTTTTTGAATTCTTCTCATAATAGTTTGCCATGTCTATTACTATCATATGATAGTCTATCATTAATCGGAGGTAATTGACCTAAATCTCCAACCAGAATCATAAATACACCTAAATCTATTAGATAATAGTTTTGTATGTTTATTACAAATTTGGGATTGCAAATTTAGAAGTTCAATAAATTTCTTAAAATACTAGCACATAACATCAAATCACACATATATTAGAAATACCATTATTAATACAAATTTGGGATTGCAAATTTAGAAGTTCAATAAATGTCTAAAAATACTCGCACATAACATCAAATCACACATATATTAGAAATATATTTACAATTATTTAGTTGAATAAAATATTAGAGATAAGTTAAATATTGGTATAGATATATTAAATACATCTATGTAAAATAAATTTAGAGATAAGTTTAGAGCTCCTTTATTAAATTTTTTTGTTAAGAAAAATATATAGGTACATTTTAGAGTTTTTTATATACATATTTATGTTAGTAAATATTAAATTCTGTAAAATTTAAATTATTTTCAATTTTGATATCTATAGTTAGTAATCAATTGTCTATCAACATTATATTGCAATAGTAATCACTAAGTCACATGTTCTAAGCTTATCTATGTAAGAGATAACACATACCTAAGTAAACTCCTACCTATGCAAGTTTATCCTATTGTTAATAATTAGCATACTTATCTAAATAAATCTATGTAAAAGTCACCCAGATATCCTTGTGGAGGCACCTATTCCATTTATATACCACAAATTTATTTCAAAATAGGTGCCTCAAAAAGGATACCTATCACATCTTTTACATAGATTTATCTAAGATAGGTATGCTAGTAGCATTTGTAGTTGTAATATGCTAACAACATTATTATAAGAATTTAGTCATTCATGTTTAAGTAATAGTAGAATAATAATTTTAGAGAAGATAAAAGGAAACATAAAGAATGTTTTAAGAATCATGATAAAGTAATATTGAGATGATAGAAACTAAGAAATATTGCATCATTTCATATTGTTTGAAATAGATTTGAAAGAAGTATATCACATCATATGTAAATGGTGGCATTATTCTTAGAGCTGGCAATGATTTTACACATGATATAAGTACAAATATCAATCATTTCTGTTCTTTTTATCCTATGTCAATAATGGCTTTCAAAAAAGTTAAACCTTGTAATTTGTATATTCTTAATGCCCAAGACAATCATAAGGGTATTTGGATTGTGTGGTCCATTTTCTATTGTGTAATTGGAATTATATGTAGAGTTTCATCTTCAAATGGTATCCTTGAGTAACTTTTACACTCAACCACATGACATATGTTGGTAGTTTTGGTGATGTATTATATGTTTGTATATGAGTGTGAAACAATTGACCTAAATCAAATACAAGTATCATGTTTGTATCAAATGGACAAATCAAGCTTAATTTTAAAATATAAAATTGCTTACCTTTTCTAATTATTTTTTACTTCAAATTCAACTTTTCTTAATTTACTTTCCCACTTGTTATCTTATTCGATTTGATTCGATTCGATTTGATTTGATGCATCTTTCTTGGATTGAGAGGTCTAACTGGTGGAAGATTGATGAGAAGGTCTTTTGTCAATTTCACCACTTCGTTGGCCATGACACTGAAAGATGTACGCATCTTAAACATGAAGTTCAAGACCTCATCGACTCCAATGTCATCCAAGTTTCTGGTGTAAATGATAAAGGGAATAAATTAGTGGTGGCTCCTAATCAAAATATTCAAATATATAATGATCCTTTACCTCATCATGAGTCTAATGTTGATATTTACATGGTGGATGCTCACCCTCACAAAGAGTGAGTGGAATCAGAACCTGCTATATATTTTACTCCACATGAAACTACTATCGAAGCTCTAGATGGGCCTCTTTATATTACTATTCAAATCAATGATAAACCTATTCGGTGTTTTATGATAGATCCTATATGCATGGTGAATGTAGTAACTGAAGAGTTTCTCTACATGCATGGTTTACATCGAGATACAAATGATGTATCAAAAATGGCTATTAGAGCACATGATGGGTCTATCCTTCCAAATCTCAGAGCCTTAACTCTTGAAGTTAAGGTTGGGGCAAGAGCTTTGGATGTTCATTTTTTCATCATTTCTACATCGTATGTATTTCATGTGAAGTTGGGCTACCCATGGCTTTGCTCCATGAAGATGGTCTCCTCTATGGTTCACAAGTATTTAAAATTTCTATTTGAGGGATTGTCCATGTTGTACATCTTAGTTAGTAACGACCTGGTTCTTGTAATAGACATTTTACATTTGACTGCTTCTAGCCACAACTAGTTGGAGTCACTCGAGTTAGAGAGGATATATTCTTCTTATCATATCAAAAGTTTAAAGCAAAGAAAATAGTAGAGTTATCACTTAGTAATATTCCTCCTTGTGATGTTCCTGAGTCTCCTCGATCTTTTGAGGCTATGGTTGTAATTCCTTCTATACCACAAGTAGTGAATAAAGCTAAGCCTGAATAAAAAGTTCTCCCCCGTTCCTGACCATCTTGTAGATATGCTAAGGTTCCCCCTCTGCCATCACTCCAAGGATAATAAGGCAACCTTTATGCACAAAACAGACCTCCCCACAATTGCAATGTTACTTTCGTACCACCTTCCTCTGTAGAGACTAGTGGAAAGCATCAGTTACAGGTGCTTTACTTCCTGAGGTTTCTCAACTGCTTGAGGATGCTCATGTACTTCCACCTATTTCACAATTTGAGAAGGAAGATCAACCCACATTAAGAAACTCTTCCCCCATAGTCTTCCAGCCTTGGGTGGTTCCTCTTGTTTCTTCTAATGTTCTTGAAGCAAAGGAAGAAAATGAACCCACATTGGAAGATACTACGGTTCCTTGAACAAACATCATGAATAAAGCTAATCGAAACAAGATTGCAAGAGAAAGAAATAAGCATCATCATGCTATGGCTCGTCTTGCTGCAGGAGAAGAGAATCTCCCTCCTTGCAAGTGTTTGTCACTGATGGATGCCAAAGATACATCTACTACAATTGTGTCTCCTACAGAGAAATATGAAGCTTCACAAGCCACTATGGAACCTATTATACTATATTCTGATAGCGAATATAAAGATAATATAGGTATGGCTCTTGTTCCTTATACCTCACATGCTATAGTTTCTCTTACATTCTTTAGTTATACATCTTGCATTCATTCATATATATTGATTAGGGTTGTAGACACCTAAAATTGGTCATTCTTCATCAAATCCATAATTCATCCCTATTCTTCACTAACTATCCCTATTCATCCCTAAACCATCATTAATCATCTCTAGACAACCCTAAATCACTATTTCTACTACATTAACTAAATGAACACATGTTTAGACAGTTAATTAACCAATTCCCCTTCAATTTGTGATTTTACAATATTTTATTGTTAAAATCACTATTCATGTACTATTCACTATTCATCTGTACCTACATTTGTACCTGCATCGATACCTAGCCCTAGCCAAATGATTTATTAATCATTTATTAATCCCTATATATAGTCCAAACATTAGATAAATTTAATTTATCTAATATCCCCTTATCCCATCCCATGAATTATATAAATATTTGTATTTATTTAATTCATATTTTCTACACATTTGATTAAGACACCTAAACCTAAATTAACTAACCTAATCCCCCACTTGCACAACATAAATCTTAATCTAACCTTGGTCAAATCCTCTCCATTCCCCCAAATGTAAAAAGGCATGGGCCTCTTGTACATGTCCACATGGACGTATTACAAAAGGCATGGTCAAGGACCCATCTACAAAGGTCCTTTTGTCCTCCATCCACTATTCCTCCAATTTTAAATTGGGCATGTACTCATGCTTCCAATTTAAAATTCAAATCTAAGCCAACTCATCTCTTTTCCTCCAATTTTAAATTAGGCATGTACCCATGCTTCCTAATTTAAAATTCCAATCAAATCCAACCCATACCTCCCATCTACCAAGACAATCTCATCCATCCATCTTCCCAAGGTCAAATCTTAACCCTTCATCCTTCCTTGATCCAAGGACATATCCTCTCCAGCAATCCTATCATGACACTTGGCAAGCTCTCCTTGCTTGAGAGATCTCAAGAATCCTCATCCATTGATCTCCAAATCAAATCCCAACCATCCAATTGAATCTCCAAAAATCTATAAATTGGAGCTCACCCCTTCACAAATTAACATAACTTCTTCTTACAACATATTGTTGTCTATTTCCCTCCAAAACTCCATGAGAAGCAAGGTTATGCTACCCATTTGAGGAGTCATCCACATCAATCCATCAAGGAGCACATCCACAAGCAAGGTTTGCACATGTGTTGTTCATAGTTTAGCAACATATGTATGTCTTGCATTCCTTTATGCTCAATCCAAGGTAGCTTAGATTTTGGGTGAAATAGGTTAGTGTTTAACTTGTTCTTGGGCTCAATCTCTTGGTTATATAGGTGTTATCTAAAATTTCATTTTGTCATAATTCTAGCTTGAAAATTAATAAATTTTGAGTATGTTTTAGCTAGTTATTGGATAATATAGTTAAAGCATTGTTGTTCACACCTTGGTATATTTCATATTGTGCATAAAGAAACTCCATTTCATTCCCTCTTCTTTACTTTACCACTATAAAGTTTGAAAAAGTAGGGTAACTATGTCAGATTACTTTACTCAAGATTTTAATGCATTTGATGAGTCATTTAGTAGTGATGATTTTGACATGTCAAATGATGCCTTAGATGACATAATCTCTATAGAATCTTCCTCTATGACTCCTAAACCATCTCTATTTCAAAGAATTGTCAATACAATTTATGTTTCTGGTTCTCCAAAAGAACCTAAGAAACCTAAAATTATTATGCATCTCCGTAATGATGCTCCTCAATCACAATCTATCACAATAGGAGGTTCTCTAAAAATACCTAGACCTCCTGGTTATATCTTCAATTATGCAAAACAAATCACTAAAAATAGTCCATTCAATAAAAATGTGTCACAACAATCCATGCATCATGAATTTGTTCATGCATATAACACTAGAAACAATAAACAAAAGAGACAAATACAATTTGCTCCTACTTCTCTTCCACCTTATCAACCTATTCTTCCTCAAGCACCTCATTTTCATACTCATAATGGTAGAGATTATGATCTTATTGAGCAGCTCCGAGCTACTCTAGAAAAGATCTCTTTATGGGAGTTGATACAAACGTCACGAATCCTACGAGGAGCGCTGACCATTTGCCAACAAGAAGAATGATGAAACAAATAGAAGAATGGTCACAACAGAGGCGGTCTCCTAGTGACCTTACAACAGTATCAAGGGTCATCCTTGAAGGCCTAAACAACATATAGCATAACACGAGGGAACACAACACAGAGAGGAGGCCATGTAAGTGAGTAAAAGAATGCTATGACAAAGGTGGCTAAAAAGGGTTACCACTTACCATACAATACTTATCAGTATTAGTGCTTACCATATAGCGCTAGTTTGAAAGGAGGTGTACCTTGCATATATGAGACTCCTAGTAGGACTAGTCAAAGCTTTAAGTATCTTGTTAGATGCTCATAACATACCTATCCCCCAGATATTCACTAGAAACCTTTGTTTAGTGGCCAAAATCCTTCTATTTTCTAGTGCAGGAGGTCAAACCTCTGAAGTCATCCCACGTTCTCGCAGTTCATAGTAGAGAAAGAAAATTCCTTTAGGTCTTTGGGCCTTTGGGAATTTGAAGTTTGGTGTGCCTAAGAAGTGAGTGTCATGTAAGGGGGAGCCAATGCAAGAAAACTTCTAAGCTATCCACTTTGAAGAAGTGCAGCTCAGATTTATCCACAGTGGGAATCCAACAAATATTTTCATTGACTAGCCTATGGTTGTGCATGTCTTCAAAGTTTTTTCAAAACTTATCAAAGCTCAAAACATCAAGAGTCACCAAAAATAGCCAATTTGACTGCCAAGTGTGTTATGATTGATGTGTGTGCTTTATCATCACCCTTAGACATTCTTTACATCCATTCATTCCAAGTCACCATATCCTTACCACTCTTCCTAACCACATTCATCCTTATCATCCTTCTACATCATCCTCTTTCTAATCCAACCTACACCATTTCAAGTCAAACCAGCATCTAGTCATCCAATCATATCATATTCATCATATCCTAATCATCCTAGTCATCACCCTAATCAATCCAAGTCACCCAATCTTGTCATCCCTAATCATTACACCTCATCCTAGTCATATCCTATACATCATTCCACCCCATCCTAGTCATATTCTATTCATCATTCCTAATCATTCAATCACATCCAAATCATATCCTATTCATCATTCCTAATCTATTTTCATCCTAATCAATCTAAATCATCTAAACTTGTCCTTCCTCATCATTCATAATCATTACACATCATCATCCTATCTTTCCATCATCATCCTTTTCCTCTATCCATTTCCTTATCTTCTTTGAAATGATATTGCTCAACATACATCTCGTCATCTCGAACATCATCTCAAAGAGGGGCAAAATGTAGACACCTAAAAGTGTCCTTAGATTGCAAAACCTTAATCTCTTCCATATTCTCCTATTTTCCCTAATTTTGCCTCTATGGTTAAGTAATTAATTTGAATTAATTAATTATTTAATCATTCATTTTCCTAATGTCCCCTTTCATTAATTTAAACAAATAAAACATTTGTTTAAATATCCCATCACCTAATTGTCAAAATCCCCTTTCACATGCATCCTTTCAATAAATTAAATAAATGAACCCAATTTATTTAATTTAAAAATTACATTCCATCTCATCATTTCTTCTAATTTAAAATTGCATTTTGTCCTCTAGTGGTGAGAAAACCCTATCTCATCTCAGACCTCCATTTGCCTCCAATGTCAACTCTCAATCCTAGCCATCCATTCAAATCAAGTCTTCTATAAAACACCTCTCTTAGCTCATTTTTTACTTCTTAGTTCTAGAATCTCCCTATTTTACTCTTAGAGACTTGAAATCTACTGCAACTCTCTAATATCTTGCTATCCATCAACTTGAGGTTAAAATCTAATCCTTGGCAATCCTATGTCCAAACCAAATCCCAAAATCATACTTAAAGGTGGCTCTCTTTGATGCAGAGTGCACAATGGAAGCAGACAAAACAGATCAAAACAGATCAACTCATATACATCGCTTGACTTGTTATCATCGATTCACATGCACCGATTCACCATTACACTCGGTCATTGCTTATATCCACCGAAAGATACATTCCCAACGTACATTCCTCATATGCTTTCTCAACATACATTCTTAGCATACCTTTGTGATATACATTCGAAACTTACGCCGATGCTAGTGTCTTCGGCGGGACTCTTGTCATCGGTGAATACTCATACACTTAGGCCGATGTGCTTCGTCACCCTGATGTGAATCTTGGCTGCGATTTCCACTCGACGCATTGAGTCTTTCTTTGGCCAGACTATCCCGACCGGCCTGAGCGAGAAATGCTTTGTTGTTGGCCATGGCCTCATCGATAATGATTTCAACTTCCCCAATCCAAACCCTAGCACATGGAGATGCTAGGTTGTCTACTGTGCACAACCAAATTTGGTCCTCTACGCCGCCAAATTAGAAAAAAAATAAATATGATACAACGAAGCCATTCCACTGATTTTGACAGAAATCTTATCAGTGGAATGCTTCATATCGACATATTGCAACAATGGGAAAACACAGAGGAATAGAAATCTACAGCTAACAAACTTACAACTACAGAGAACAGGAATTGAAATGACTAAACAGAATGTATTTATTTCTCTTTGAAATAATGCTCATTCACACTAAACCTCCTCTCTATGATCTGATTACATTTGATCACAATATCATATGACTAACTACAACCTCAAACCCATAATAATAATACCTGATCTTGTTCATTTCCCTAGTTTTATAGATTCACCCAGAGTAGTACCAAACTGACTCCAAGCAGTTGGGAGATCGATTCCAAGCGGCTGGGAAACACTATTGCCTATTTTTGGCATTATTGCTATTTTTAGCATTATGCGATTACAATTGACAAATGTCACTTGGGACTTACAAAGTGAACCTAGATTTATTCCACTTGGACTCACACATGGCACTAGACCTTACAAATGGTCACTTGGACCTTATACAATGCCAAAACATCAAAATAAACATGAAATTAATTAAAGTGTCTAGGTGCCCCTACACCATACTCCCGAGGTTAACAGAACTCAAGTCCATTGAGGAACCAAGTCTAAAATATTAACCCCATGCTTGATGATGTCCTCCTCGCTCATCCAGGTTGCATCCTCATCAAGTAAACCATGCCATTTGACCAGATACTGCTTGTAGGTTTTATGTTTGGTCTTCTTCTAAAATTTGGTGTCTAAAATACATTCCAGCTGTACTGGCTAACTCGATGAAAAATCAAAAATCCATTCTGCATCCCCTGCTCCTGTCACATCCGAATCTGTAACATTGTCTCCCCTGAATGGAAATAGTTCTAACACATTGAAAATGGGTGATATTACTAAACCTGGAGGAAGTTCAATTTTGTATGCATTAGGCCCAAATGTGTGTACAATCTTGCATAGGCCTATCTTCTTCATAAGAAGCTTCGTGGGCTGCCCCTTCGGAAGTCTTTCCTTCTTCAGATATGCCATTACCAGATCCCCAACTTTGTACTGGATGTCCCTCTTCCTCTGATCAGCTCTCTCTTTGTACTTCTCTGTGCACCTTTGAAGAGTTTCTTTTACTGAATCATGAATGTCTTTTATGCTGACAGCAAAATCTTCTCCTTGTGCACTTCTCTTCTCCATATTCTGGAGATCCCTGAGCTCCAAAATTCCCTTGGGATGAATCCCATATACAACTTCAAAAGGGCTCTTTCCTATGCTCCTATTAATAGAATCGTTATATGCAAACTCTGCTTGTGGGATGATCATATCCCATGCTTCTCCATGTTGTTTAGTCAAACACCTTAAAATATTACCCAGAGATCTATTCACGACCTCAGTTTGTCCATCTGTCTGAGGGTGATAGGCTAATGTGAAAGATAATTGAGTGCCCAATTTCTTCCATAATGTGCACCAAAAATGTCCCACAAATTTGGGATCTCTGTCAGTGACAATATTCAATGGCAAATCATGAATTCGAACAATCTCCTTAAAGAACAAATTGGCAATGTGTGAAGCATCATTGGTAAATTTGCATGGCACAAAATGAGCCATTTTACTGAATCTATCAACTACAACAAAAACACTGTCGAAACCTCTTTGAGTCCAGGGAAGACCCAAAACAAAATCCATACTTATACACTCCCATGGCCTTTGAGGAATTAGAAGTGGTTGATAGAGACCTGCATTGGATGAATTCCCTTTGGCTCTCTGGCAAATGTGACAATTGTCTACAAATTTTTTGACATCTGTTTACATCTTAGGCTAGAAGTAAAACCTACTTACTTGCTCCAATATCTTGTCCAGTCTAAAATGACCTCCAAGACTACCACAATGTTTCTCTTTTATGATGTTCTCCCTCATGGAACACCGAGGCACACATAGTTGGCTGCCTTTGAACAGTTGTTCCACTTCATATGTCTGTGATTCAGCTACTCCTATGAATTCAGAAAACTCAAAGCATGGTTATTAGTATAAACAATGAATTCCTTGGGCAAGAGATAATGTCTCCATTTTTTCAATGCTTGAACCATTGCATACAATTCTAGATCATATGAAGAATACTTTCGTTTAGCATCATTTAGCTTTTCACTAAAGAAAGCAATAGATCTACCTTCCTGACTCAAGACAACACCAATGGCAAGGTTACTGGCATCACATTCCACAGTAAACAACTTATTAAAATCAGGCAAAACCAAAATGGGTTTCTTTGCTATTTTCTGTTTGAGAATCTCAAAAGACTCATCAGCTGCTCTATTCCAAACAAACTTACATTTCTGTCCTCCTTTTATGGTATCTAGAATAGGTGCACAAATATGACTGAATCCTCTTATGAATTTCCTATAAAAAGTTGCCAACCCATGAAAACTTCTTACATCACTTACTGTTTTAGGTGCTGGCCAAGACAGAATAGCATCTACCTTTTCTTGATCCATTTTCAAATTGCCCTGGGATATCACAAATCCAAGGTATGTGAGTTCTTCCTTCATGAAGACACTCTTCTCCATATTGATCATCAGTTTCTTCTCATGCAACTTCTTCAACACATGTTCCAAATGTTGCAAATGTTCTTCTTTTGTCTTGCTAAAAACTAGAATATCGTCAAGATAGACAACAACAAATTTACCAATAAAATCCTTCAATACCTCATTCATTAGATGCATGAAAGTACTGGGAGCATTGGACAGACCAAATGGCATCACCAGCCACTCATAAAGACCTTCATTAGTCTTAAAGGTTGTCTTCCATTCATCCCCTTGTCTAATCCTGATCTGATGGTATCCACTCTTGAGATCAATTTTAGAAAAATATTGAGCTCCTCCCAAACAATCCATGAGGTCCTCTATTCTGGGCATAGGAAACCTATATCTGATGGTGATATTATTTATGGCTCTCAAATTAGTACATAACCTCCATTTTCCATCCTTCTTGGGAGCTAAAACTATGGGTACAGCACATGGACTAAGACTTTTCCTCACCATGCCTTTATCCAACAGTTCTTGTACTTGTTTAGCAATCTCCTCATTCTGATTAGGTGTCATTTTATAAGTTAGTTTATTTGGCAATGTAGATCCTAGAATGAAGTCAATCTGATGACTTATGTCTCTCACAGGGGGTAGTACATTGGGCATATCCTCTACCATGATACCCTTATAGTCGTCTAACAATTCCTGCACTTCCTTAGGGATTTTTTCCTTGTTGTTTTTAGACAAATCAAAATTGTCTTTAGGTTTCAAAATTAGAGCATACCCTTGGGTTCCCTCTTCTTTCACAGTATGGAGAAACTCTTTCCCACTCATTAACATGATTCTTGAGCCTACATTCATGTCTACACCCTCTTCTGGTAAATGATCCATCTTATACTGTCTACCATTCTTAATGATCACAAAGGAATTTGACTTACCATCATGTTGGGCTTGCACATCATACTGCCAAGGTCTTCCTAAAAGTAAATGGCATGCATCCATGGGAATTATATCACACAAAAGTTTATCCCCATATTCCCCTATCTAAAATTCTACCAAAGCTTGTTCATCAACCAAGACTTGTTGCCCTTTGTTCAGCCAGGACACTTTGTATGGACTCACATGTGGTAATCTTCTTAAATTTAGTTTCTCTACTATATCTATTGAAACTAAATTTTTAGTTGAGCCAGAATCAACAATTACCTTACACCTTTTTCTGGAGACTTTGCACAGAGTTCTGAATAGTGTCTTCCTTTGCGGTGGTTCTTTGTTCTGTGGTACCTTCAGCATCATCCTTCTCATCATTAGATTCTCTCCATCTTGTGCTGGAGCTGCACTTCCTATAGGTGAGTTCACACTTTGACAATCTTCTTCTTGAATCAGTTGGTTCCTTTTCTCTCCTCCATGAGAGCTTGAGGCTTTCTCCAGGTACTTGCCTGTTGTGTGCCCAATTTGGTTACAATTATAACATCATTCTGTGAAGACATTAGGACCTCTTCTTGGTCCACCAAATCTGCCTCTCCCATTGGGTCTCCTTCCTCTGAAACCCTCTCTGGAACCAGATTCTCCACTGTGTTCTTGCTGACTGGACTCCCCTTGAGTCTTCTGGAACTGGTTTATGCCACCAAAGTTATTTCTACCCTTGAAATTCTTTCCACCTTTGCCTCTGTTCTGTTGTTCTCGTTTTCTTTTCTACTTCTCTTCTACTCTCAGTGCCACTTGGAAACACTTGTCCACGGTTTCTGGTGTCAAGATGGTAATCTCATCTTGTATACTATACTTCAGGCCATTAATATATCTAGCAACTCTTCCTTTCTCATCCTCACCATGTCCACACCTTAGAGATAATTTATGAAATTCCTCTATATAGGTGGATACATCCATATCCTTCTGCCTGAGATTCTGCATTTTCCTGTATATCTGCACTTCATAATCCATCGGTAGGAACTGAGCCTTGATCCTCTCTACCATCCGACTCTAGGATGAGATCATGCTCTTGCCACTCTTCACCCTTTCTCCCTAGGTGTAGTTCCACCATGTGAGTGTAGCACCCTTCAATTTCGTCTTTGCAAACTTGACTATTCTATTCTCCAGTACCTCCTTGTACTCGAAATAGTTATTCAGAGCCTTGACCCATTCAATGACTTCTTCTGTGTCCATCTTTCCACTAAACATCAAAATCTCCATTTTTGCCTTGGACGACTCCTTACCAAGTGATTTTATGGCCTCCAAAAATTGTTTCTAGTCTGCAGATATACTTGTCTGTTCTGGGGTTATTTCATCTTCCCTGTCTTCTTCTTCTTCATCAGACTCCTCATCTGATTTCCTGCCTTTTCCTAAGGTCTTCAACTCAGCCTGGAGTGCTTCCTTGACTCCAGTCTTGATCATCTCCTCCATCTCCTTAAGTTTCTTGACCACTTCGGTGGTCATCCCCTTTGGAGGCATATTGCTAGCCCCTCCTTCACTTTCTCTATCTGACATAAACATTCACAGACAACACCAACACTTCTACAGACCTTTTGCTGGCTCTGATACCAAAAATGATGCAGAGTGCACAATGGAAGTGGACAAAATAGATCAAAACAGACCAACTCATATACATTGCTTGACTTGTCATCACTGGTTCACATGCACTGATTCACCATTACACTCGGTCACTGCTTGTATCCGTCAAAAGATACATTCCCAATATACATTCCTCATATGCTTTCTCAACATACATTCTCAGCATGCCTTTGCAATATACATTCGCAATATACATTTGAAACTTATGTTGATGCTAGTGTCTTTGGTGGGACTCTTGTCATCGGTGAATGCTCATACACTTAGGCCGATGTGCTTCGTTACCCGATGTGAATCTTGGCCGTGATTTTTGCTCAACGCATCGAGTCTTTCTTCGGCTAGACTATCCCAACCAGCCTGAGAAAGAAATGCTTTGTCGTTGGTCATGACCTCACCGATAATGATTTCAACTTTCCCAATCCAAACTCTAGCACATGGAGATGCCAGGTCGTCTACTGTGCACAACCAAATTTGGTCCTCTACGCCACCGAATCAGAAAACAAATAAATACGATACAACGAAGCCATTCCACTGATTTCGATAGAAATCTTATCAATGGAATGCTTCATATCAACATATTGCAACAATGGGAAAACACAGAGGAATAGAAATCTACAGCTAACAAACTTGCAATTACAGAGAATAGGAATCGAAATGATGGAACAGAATGTCTTTATTTCTCTTTGAAATAATGTTCATTCACACTAAAGCTCCTCTCTGTGATCTGATTACATTCAATCACAATATCATATGACTGATTACAACCTCAAAACCCTAATAATAATACCTGATCTTGTTCATTTCCCTAGTTTTATAGATTCACCCAGAGTAGTACCAAACTGACTCCAAGAAGCTGGGAGATTGATTCCAAGCGGCTAGGAAACACTACTGCCTGCATTATTGCTATTTTTAGCATTATGTGATTACAATTGACAAATGTCACTTGGGACTTACAAAATGAACCTAGATTTATTCCACTCGGACTCACACATGGCACTAGGCCTTACAATTGGTCACTTGGACCTTATACAATGCCAAAACATCAAAATAAACATGAAATTAATTAAAGTATCTAGGTGCCCCTGCACCACTCTTAATCCTGGTGATGAGACAAAACCAAGACCTAAGCTTGTACTCCAAGGAGCCCCTCCTAATCTTAAGTTCATACTTCGATGAGGCTATCTCTTTAGTTATGATGATGAGACAAGTCCAAAACCTAGTCCATTCACTTTTCAAATCAATGCCACATCAACCTATCAAGTCACTTCACAACAAGCACATGTGATCCCAAGTCCACCTTAGCAACAAGTCAAAATACCTTCATGCTCTAATGCCACATTTGATAAGGGGAACACTATTCTAGTTCATGCACCCTATAAGTATATCATACCACCATCCAATCAAAAGCTTATCCTAAATCCATCATGTCCTAGTCATAATCCATTGGTTCCATTGGTTCCTACAACATAATACACATCACTTTAAAAAAATGGTGTTTACTATTAAAAACTAGTTATCAAAGGAGAAGCAAAAAAATTTACAATTTAACTCCAAATTTTAAAAAATATATATATTTAGAATCTACAAACAAAATCTCACAAATCACTAGTTCGCATCATCTTCAAATTCCTAATGGTTTAACGGCTATAGGTGTCAAAAAGTGAAGATTTAGTTCAAAATGTTGATTTCAATGTCAAGTTTGGCCAAAAAGTGTAACCCATTATTGTGGGATGACCCTTCAACCTATTTGATCCTCCACCTAATCAAAGTCAAAATCCTAGTCCTAAGCCTTCAACTTCATTCACCCATCCACCTACAAAGGATGTGATCCAAGGGCTACTAGAGAGGAATCAAATATCGTCATGTCATCTAACACAGATGCTTGAGCCTACCAAAGAGTCCCCAAACATCATGCCAAGCCCTTTGAACCAATCATACAGTCCATGACCCCTTGATCCTATTCAAGAGTCTCCCCCCATGATTCCAGGTCAACCTCCATCATGCCCTCATATTGTTGACCATCAAGAGCCTTCCACTTCCATTCCAAGTCAAGACATATGTCGAGAGCCTAATCCTAAGCACATGGAAACATCAAGTCCTCATTCTAGTCAAGATCAAATCCCTTCCATTCAACACGTTCATAACATGTACCATTTCCATGATCAAGACATTATTCACGATGAAGAACCTATCCATGAGAATCTTGATCCTATTCATACCTCCACAACCATTCATGAGAAAGACACCCAAGACCTACATGCTCCATTTAAGGCAAATCTTGTTGACCTACTTGAACATTCACCCCGTTTCATGGCCTTCCTTCAAAGGAAAGAATCTTCTTCTCCATCTATCCCTATTCATGATCCAACCATTGGCACTTGTCATGATGAGACATGTGCCTCCCAAGAACACATAAACATAGAAGATCAAACAAATAACTTGAATCTAAGTGAATACAATGCTAATCGAGATCCTAATGATCCTTCCACATCCACCACCAACTCCATTTCAAATCCACTATCATATCCTATCGGTTTATCCACTTTCATTCATGAGAGTTCCTCCTTAGGACAAAAACAACATTTAACCTCCATCACTTCACCTTCTCCATCCAATCATGAACTCATGTCTAGTTCCCAAAACACACCTAGTCCCATTGTCAATCACATCCTCCAAAACATGAACTACCAAAGCAAAGGTTTAGACCTTCATGAACAAGGTATTTTGGAGCCCATCCATGTCAATGTCCCCCCTTGCTCATATGGACTTGGATACACACCCCAATGTAAACAATCTAAAGATGTTGGTAATTCCTCCATACATCCTAATTCCACCACTTTCCATCACCAATCCTATCATATTCCCAAAACATATGTCGCCATTCCACCTTCATCATCCTACAAGTGTCAAAAGCATCTGACCATACACCTTCCACCATCCACTCTACCTCCACTTATTCCAACTCCTAATTCCCACCCTCCACTCTACCTCCACTTCTTCCAACACCTAACATCCCTATCATTCAAGAATACCCTAAATATCCTAATCATGACCAACAAATGCACACATCATGTAAACATAAAGCTCCCACTCATTCCACCCACCACATGGGATTCAAAAATAAACATTTGGATGCCTCCTTTCATAAGGCTAAAAATCCTAAGGGTCCTAATTCATTAGGGTACTAATGTAAAGAATCAGAGCAAAATCCATCCAAAAAGCTATCCAAGCCAATACCTCCATAAGAAAAGTCCAAAACCAAAATGGTTTGGGTCCCTAAACAAAAAAGCAAGTCAAATGAGGCATCCACTTCTCAAAAATCCCAACCATCCTCTTCCATCCATTCCATTCAAAAGTTTTGAAAATCCCACAAGTCAAATGAAAATCATAAAAATACTAAGTCTATGTGGGTGCCTAAGTCACTAAATCATAGATCTTCTAAGCAAACATCTCCATTGCTTCCTACACCACCATCCAATCAAAAGCTTCCATGTTTATCACGGTGTGTGCAATTGTTGGTCATGATTCCTTTCCATACCTCCATCACCCCATCATTCAACTATTTTTCTACATATTTCCCCCATTTATTCCTATGGCCCATGCTTTTGGATAAGTCATTCATCCATCCTTACATGAACCTTCCATAATCCACATCATAATCCGCTACCTTTTCCTACATAATACACTATTGTTCCCTCCATAATCCACTATCCACCTACTTCATCTCACTTTCATGCAATCTCCCTTACCAGCATCGATGAGCATAATGACATTTGACATAGTCCATGCAACATCCTCTCTAATGGGACACTATCACCTTCATGGAACTAGACACTTGAGTCCCTCCTTTCCATATCCACCTATCCCATCCAAAAAAGTCAAAATTTCAAAAAAAGAAATCAAAAAAGTAAAGAGAAATCCCTTCATCCAATGATGAAAACCACCCTTGGTGGCGCCTTGGATAAGTACCACGATGAAAACCTGGCAAACAGGCGTCATGTGTAGATTGATCTTCTATGCAACTTACACTTGGGGGTACATTGTCTCATCCTCATTATCATTTCCTTCCTATCATACCATTTCCATACCATTACCTATCCTATTGAGTCCATTCATTCTCCCTTCCTCTTTTGATCTTGATGAGGAAATGGGGGCAAAATTTTGACAAATCTTTTGGATATCTCTTGATATACCTCATCCTCTCCAACCAATCCATCTTATCATCCTATCATGATGTGCTTTGTCATGTCAAATCCTAACAAGAATGGGGCATGTTATTCATATGCGAAATAGCATTTGAGGTCACATCCTTAATCTCCTACACGTACATCCCTTTATCACGAGTCTTCCATCTTACATCCTATTGTCCACCCTTTATTCATGCATCCAATCACATCCTTCATCCTTGCACCTAGACTTGGTTCCCTATTGTCATTGGTATCTAGCACAAAGGCTACCCAAATTGTCATCCAATGCCATCAAACATTTTCAAAATCCAAAAAAATCACAACATTCAAAAATCTAAAGAAATCAAAACATGTCAAAAATCCAAAAAAATCAAAACATTTCAAAAAAATAAAATATTTCTCAAAATCCAAAAACATCAAATACCATTAAAACTCACAAAAAATCAAATATCTAAAAAAATACAAGCAATAAAATCAATCCAACTCTTCATCAATTCCATCACTTCATTTCAATCAATTCTTCCATCAATTATTCAACCATTTCAAATCAATTCATTCAATCCTTCCAAGTCAATTCATCATTCAAATCAATTCAAACCTATCAAGTCAATCATCAAATCATTCATCAAATCACTTCAATTAAATTCATCTTCAAATCATTCAAATTTATCAAATCAATTCTTCAATCCAATCAATCAAATCATTCCAACCCAATCAATTCTTCTAAGTCATCAAATCACATCAATTCATCAACTCACTTCATTCTATCCAATCAAATCAAAGCATCAATTCAACTCATTTCTTCAAATCAAATCACTTCTTCTAATCAATCCAATCATCACATCAATTTAAATCAATCATTCCAATCAAAATCATTCATCCAAACATTCACATCAATTCTTTTAAATCAAGTCATGAATCCTTCGAATCAATTCAATTCAATCAATCCATTCCAATCAATTCATCCATATCAATCAAATCCATCATCAATTCAAATTCTTCCAAACAAATCCAATTCATCATTCAAATCCAATCACCAAATCATACCAATCAATTCAATTCTTCAATTCATTTAAATCCAATCACTTCATTCATTCTTCAAATCATTCCAAGCAAAATGCAAGTCATACTTTATCCATACCAATCAAGCTAATCAATTAAGTCAAATTATCCAAATTACATTCAATGGTCTTCATCCTAATCTTGATGTAAACCAAAACAATCAATTAATCAAATCTTGGTGTTGATTCGTATGGCTAACAAAACTGGTATCAATCAATCAAATCAATTGTCTTAGACAGGATGTTACATTGTTGAAACCAGACCAAGCATCTTAGATGACATGTTTCATTTTCTGAAACCAAACATTAATCAATCAATCACTTAATCATTGCTTCATTGCTTGACAAGGGCAATTCCTTGTTTGTTTTTGAATAATTTATGCATATTTGCTTGCTTGCTTGTGTGTGTTATCATTTTTTCTTTCATATGAATCAATTCCAAATCCGATCTAGCTAATATTCATATCTTGTATCCAAACAAGGTTGTATTATGCTAGGGCACGAGACACATTGTCACCCTTGTCCTTATACCTTGGTACATAACGTCTAGTGCTATATCAAACATCATGGTTGTTCACCTTCATTGCAGCTAACGTATCATTCACTTCTTCTATCCATTCCCTTACCTTTTGCCTTTAATCAATCCATTTCATTTCGAGAGCCTACCTGTGTTTGTCCAACTCGCCTATCCTCTCGAGGGGGCATCATCATCCTATTCTTTGATCATCATCATGTTTCTTTATCTTCTTTGAAATGATGTTACTTGATTGCAACATCATCTCAAAGAGGAGCAAAATGTAGACACTTAAATTTGTACATTTCTTGCAACATTACCTAGTGAGACACCTTGTAATGTTTTTCCCTAGGTCATTGCATTATCCCACTCATCTCACTTTCCAATTAGTTGAATAAATCCCCATTTATTTAATTAATCCCCTTTTCAAATGTCTCAAATAATTCAAATTAAAAATTTGAATTATTCCCTCAACTCTCACATCATGCAAACAAGTGTCACATGACTACAACCCTTCACATGCACAACTAATTTAAATAAAACATTATTTAAATTAGATCTATCCTACACATGTCACATGACTACAACCCCTCTTGAAGTGGGAAAACCTAATCAATCTGGACCATCCACATAGCATAAAACAACTTTCAATCTCAACCGTTCGTTCAAATTAGCCTTTTCTATAAATCAAGCCCTTCACAAGCCATTTGACGATGAAGTTTTCAAGTACTGTTATGCTTCTACAATGTTGAGCAACCAAGACTTCTCCATAATCAACCTTCAAAATCTTGCATGCCTATGCGAGGTTGACAAGAACAATGGAGATAGGTCAATACTAGCTTAGATTCTTAGTTACTTTCATGTTTGTTTGACTATTTTCTAGGCTAGATTGCACTCCATTGGGAGCTAGGGTTAGCTGTGATTTCATTTCTGAAATGTTAGCTAGCTTTTTCCTTATCTTCAGATATAATGTTGGAGTTAACTGCAGTGTTAGAGATGCATGAATTGGATATTGCTTGCATGTGGTCAGAATAGCTTGTATGGACTTGCATGTTTTTGCATGTAGCTTGCATGTACTTGCATGTTGTTTCATGTTACTTGCATGTACTTGCATGTTGTTACATGTTGATGCATGTTGTTGCATGTTTCTCATATGGACTTGCATGTTGTTGCATGTCACTTGCATATGCTTGCATGTTGCTACATGTCACTTGCATGTGCTTGCATGTTGTTGCATGTCACTTGCATGTGCCTGCATGTTGTTGTTGTCACTCCTATGGACTTGTATGACCTTGCATGTTGTTGCATGTCACTTGCATGTGCTTGCATGTTGTTGCATGTCATTCCTATGGACTTGTATGACCTTGCATGTTCTTGCATGTCAGTTATATGACCTTGCATGTAATTGCATGTTAGTTTTGTGAGATTACTTGCATAACACTCCAACTCCATAAACTTGCAGGATGATACATCTTAGTGATTCAGAAAATGGGTATCAGTTGCATGTTGTTGAAAATTCTTGCATGTCAGTTGCATGTCAGTTTTAAGATATTACTTGCAGGACACTCCAACTCCCAAAAGTTGCAGGATGGTACATCTCAGTGTTTCAGGTAATGGGTATCAGTTGCATGTTGGATCAGCTGTTTGCATGTCACTTGCATGTACAAAACAAGAAATTTTAGGATAACCTTGGGGACATCAATATTGCATGTTGTTTGCATGAAATTGATGTGTCTTGATTACTTTAGTTATCAGAAACTCATTGGGCAAATATGGACACCCAAATGGAGGAGTTTTTTATGTTGCTTTTATTTGGTGATAAGTTTGATGTTGGGACAGCGATATTTAGCCATCTTGGGTGCTTACATCATGAAGGGGTAATTAACTCAAAGCTTGGACTTTGTTTGAGTTTAGTCTTCTCAATTTAAGTGAGCTTGATTTTTGCATGAGCTCTAGAAGCTATGTTATCAATTTTAATTTATTATAATTTGAGTTTCAAGCTTTTGAATTAAAATAGGGTTTTTGATTTAATTTTAAACCCCATACATTTTCCAAAGAGTTGATTTGAGGAAAAAAGACTTAGAAGAAAAAAGAAAAAAAATTAAAAAAGACTTAGAGAAAAAAGCAAGAAGCTTTTTTGTGAAGTGCATCAAGGACTTAGAGAAATTTCAGTATTGAATGTAATATTTCTAAAGAGATTTAATACAAGCAGGAAACATCTTTGAGTGTGGATTTTTTTCCTGAAAGGGTTTCTCCACGTAAATATTGTGCAAGATTTTTCTCTTCTCTTCTCTTCTCTTCTCTTCTACATTGGATTGAATGTGTGAATCAATTGTTCATTAATTGTTACAGATTAATCTTTATTTCAACTTTGCATATACAAAATTTTAAAGTTTATAGTAATAGTTCTACCTTCATTTTCAACACCAAGTAGTTGCCTAGAAAATAGTAGCCCACACGCTCTGCTGGCTCCATCACACCTCACAAAAAAGACATTATGTCAGAGAGATGAGTAGACATTATTATTAATCTTCCCGCTCTGATGTAACCAAACTTCACAACATAAAATTCAACACTATTATTACAAAAGAATACCCACAAAATTTGGAACTATTTTCAAATTTCTTCTCATTTCATTCCATCCTACCACAACTGAAAAAAAAACCAAGTTTATACAAAATGAAAATTACCATTTTTGGCAGATTTTAACAACTTTCCAAAATTGCCATTTGTTGCTAACTTCACATCCTTATCCGTATGACCATGAAAGTTTCCAAATATTTGAAACTTACTAAAAGATGACTAATCGTCAACTTTCTAATCTAATTGCAAGTAAAGTTTGAAAATAAATTAGAAAAAACTTTGAAAATCCCAAAAAAAAACATTAAAACCTCATTTCGAGGCCCTAGATGATCGGATAAGGTCCCGAAAAAGTGTCAAAATGGCAACCTACTGAATTTACCAATTCAATAGGATTTTTATTAAACTCTTCAAGACGCATCTGCCCACTAAATTTCATCTCCAACAGACCTCCAGGTCAAAAGTTATGACCTCCAGAACTCCTGCATCATTCTCCTCTGGTTGACAAAAAAGTAGCTCCTACAAGTTGTTTTCCTGGAACTTGTATCACTTGTCTAGATCTAGCTTCTTCACTTCCCATTCTAGAATCCATGTATTACCTGCTTGTGTTAGACCTTCCCAATGTACCAGATACTTGTTGTATTGACCCTATCAACTGTCTATAGTCTACTTGTCCAAAATCTGTGCAATCTTTTCCCTTTTCTTTCTTGGAACCTGTTATTTCCAGTCTATTGTAGCCTTACCTTCATCATCACATGATAGTCATCATGAAAAGCATATAAATCAAAAAAATTAAACACTGGGGAAATATCTAATTGTTCTGGTAAATCTACCTCATAAGCATTGTCATTGATTTTTTTTGTAATCTTGCAAGGGCCATGTTGATTATAGGGAATACTGAGAGGGGGGGTGAATCAGTATTCCACAAAACCACTTTTTCAACACTTCATTAATCCAATTAGCAAGATTAATAACATGAAAGTAGAATAGACATGAGAACATCAACCATAAATACATAACACATAGACACTAAGATTTTTATGTGGAAAACCCAAAAGGGAAAAAATATGGTGAGTGTTAGCTCACAATATATTATAATAGCAATACTGGATTACATAAGGCTCATTGCCCAAAGAAATGCTCACTATAGGTGGACTCACTGTCCACAAAGAAAGAAAGATAGAAGATAGAAGAAAGATTGGCTCACTGCAGAGTTGACTGCTATAGGTGCATCTACAAAATGTTGAGGTGCAGTACCAATTAGCTCAATAAACAGATTCAAATGAATTCATATTGTCTTCCCTCTTTCTCTGCCCTGCTTCACATCTACTTCTATTTTTCTACCCTTATAATCATTTTCTACTCTGCAAACTACTTTAGATCATACACATATCAAATCACATCCACACCACACTCTCTAATAAGGAAATCCATTGAATATATATATCTGCAATGAGATTTAACTTAAAAGTAGGTCAACAAGCAAAACATGAAACATGTATACAACAGTTGTACCTAGTCGGCTTGATCTTATGTACAAACAACAATGAGGACCCAAACAAATATTCACATATCTTCGTATAGGTCGGCATCAATCATTCAACCCCTTAGATTAAATATTCAGACAATATATCTTCTATGCATATGGATCTAACAAGCCTGTCGGCTTGTCCCTTAAGAACACACTTGACCAATTCAATTGTCACATCATAACTTCTACTGCGGGCCATATGAGACTCTAAAAATCATATTCAACATTCATCATTGACCACTTAGCATACCTTCAAAACCACAAACCAAAATATGCCATAGCAGAGGAATGTAGACCCTTTTACTATGGTAATGTGTACTTATTTTGACTTAACTCTATTCTCCTGGACTTAGATACTTCACCATGTGACTTTTGGAGGAAGTCAGGACTCGAACACTGGAACATATCATCACCAGATAGCTATGATTAACATATCTAAACCACATGTAATGATCATCAACTACAAAGGCATACTGACCCAATCTCTGACACTTATTCTGCATACTACCCATACTTAGTCATTTATTTTTCTGGAGTAAAGTCTCTTTGCCATGCCGGTGGAGTCTCTTTTCTTTATTGCCATCAATGACAACGTTCAACATTCATCAAACTAGTGTCTCTTGCCAATCGGCCAATTTTCTTGTATTTCAACTTGTTGTAAGTTCTGGTGGGAAACCTCTCTCTTCTCAAATAAACCATCACTAAATCACCTTTAGTGAATAATAGATGTCTTCTACCAGCATCTACTGTAGTTTAATACTTTTCATTGCTTTCTTGGAGCTTCTGCCTCACCTCTTTCTGTAATTGTTGAATATGTTCTGCATATGCTTCTCCATCATCACTAATCCTATCTCCAATTGGTAGCTACACCAAATCTAGAACACCCTTAGGATGCCTACCATAAGTTGTCTTGTTGGAACTAGTTTGATGGCTTGTTGATTGAGTTGGGGAGGTAAAGTTGGTTTATTTGAACAGGAATAAAAGTGAGAAACGTTGCATGCTGCGGCGGGGGCGGAGAGTACAACTACAATCTTGCGGCTGTGTGCGGAACGAGGTCTTCAAGGCGATGTGCAGAGGTGAAGAGTTGTGTACTGGGATGACTTCCATCCAACTGATACGCTTAACAAAATAATCGCCGCTAAGTTTGCGTCGGGGAGGTATCTTGAACCTCCCAACGTCTCGCTTGGCTGTTCCTGAGCAACAAGCTTGTTAACAATCACAAGGGGGACGGATACTGGGTCATTTCTTGCTAGAGCATCCATAACGGACCTCCTTAAAATAGACCAGCACATAAGAACTAGTACCATATATCTATGCTTGTTCATAAGAACTATGTTTTAGATGTAGAGATTTGGGAAATAATGAAATATCACGTTTATATTAGAAATACATTTACAAATACTTACAACTGTTCTGTTGAATAAAATTTTAGAAAAAAAGTTAAATGCTAGTATAGATATATTAAATACATCTATCTAAAATAAATTTAAAAATAAGTTTAGAGCTCTTATATTAAATTTGTTTTGATAAACACTAGGAGTTGCACGGGTGTACATGCAACAGTTTTGCCTATAGGCATTTGTAAATTAAATGTTTTTTGAGAAGTGTTTGTGTTTCATGGCTGACTGGCATTGTATTGTTTGAGAAAGATAGCGTAATTTGTGATATATAGGCATTGCAAGTGAGTATCTGTTTGTAAAGTAAATACTTTTTGAGAAGTGATTGTGTTTCATGACTTGTTGGCATTGTATTGTTTGAGGAAACTAGTGCAATTGTGATTTATAGGCATTGCAAGGGAGTATCAATTCTCAGAATATAGTGGCTCCTCTTGCGTATATTTATATAGTCAGTTTTTCACTACATTCTTCTTTAAATTGTCTATGGTATCAACTGTCATGCTATGTTTTGCAATTTAGAAATATGGTTTTTTAATTACATTCTATTGTGTAATAAATAGCTATGTAATATTTTGAGTGATTACATGCTACTACTATGACAAACCCTGACACAAAATTGGATGCACCGAGCGGATTGTTGAATAGATTTTGTAGTACATATCTTTAAGAGGAGGGAATTTGTACATTTCATTTGGATTCATATGTTTTGGAGTATATTTTAGCCCCATGTTTGTCAAAGAGTGGAAAGCACTATTGAAACTTTAATTGTATAGTGAGATCATTATTCTTCTCTAAGTAGTGTCATTTTGAAAAGTGTTAGGAAGGTGGAGATCACATTGCATTATATGGTTGACCATGCTTGTTTTCTAGTGTATCTATCTAGTTGCCTCCATATTTTTGAGAGTGTATTAAAACGTAATTGATAGCCTCTAAGTAATTTTAGCGTGTAGGAAAAACATTTATGCAAACAATATTGACTCATCTTTATTCTGATATTTGGAGATTTAATGCTATAGAGCTACTTCAACTTTGAAGAGACCAGTTTAACAGTGAGAAATCTTAAGGAAAAAACAAATGCAAGTACAAATGGGAAGCAATGCTAGCTAGTTCCCAAATGTTGCTGCTCTTAAAAAAACAATAAGAAAACCATGCCTTTATAGTCAATTAAAGAAGAATTTATTCTATAGAATGTGTGTCCGTATGTGAAAATAATATTCACCTAACCAGAGAATAATGTGCGGAATTGGGTGTGACAAGCAGAGAATACAAACTTCTTGGAATCGAACTAAAATTGGCTAGTAGGCTCAAAATCATGTCCCAAGGTCCTTTGCAAAATTATTTGGCTCCTACTTACAAGAATTATGAATTTTTAAACTTTCTGCAAACCCATCAACACAAATTACCTAATTAAATGCTCTCAAATGGTGAGGAATTTTTCATCGATTCCTTTTGAAAATTAGGCAAACTGCTTTCAAAAATCTTCCCTTGACATGGTTTTTGACTATCTCTTACAGAACTCCAGAAACATTTGTTTATGTAAAACTGTCCTACAGAGCCTCAACCTGATGATTCGGTGGAAACTCCAAAAATGCAATTTTAACCATAAGAGAGTGTTTCTGACATAGATATATTCCAACTAAAACCCAAAACAAACCAACAATATTTTTTATTGATTTAAAGTGTATTTCCCTAATTGGAAACTATATGGTTTATTGGAAGAACTTATTCTCATTTGTAAAAAAAAATGAGTTTGTTTCCTTCTCCCATTTTTTTTGGTGAATGGAATGAAGTGGTGTATTTGCTTGTGAACAAAGGAATAGACTAACAATTTTTTCCTCTTTAGTCAACTAAAGGGTGACAAAGTGAGAATGATTAGATGACATTAAAATTAAAGAGGAGTCATCATGATCAATATTATAGGTTCCTTGTAGTACACCTTTTTGTTTGGCTTCCCAAGTGGTGTGATTTGGTAACGATAGTTCCTAAGTCCCATAGATCATATTAATTTTGATTTTAAATGTGGCAAGGTTAGTGCATGTGTCGTGGTTTTAGCTATGGCATTTCCTGAATCCTCACTCTCCTTGCAATAGTTTGATAGGTGTCTTTTTTGGTTTATCTTGTTATGGGTTTGGATATTTGGGTGGTGGTGTGAGAATGATCTTGGCATGGTCTTTGGTTTTTGTGAAGTGGTATTTCTTGGAATTATGGAAAGTGGTAGTAAGGCCCCCCTCAAGCATGGTTGGCTTTTCAACCATCATATGAATAAGATCATTTGATGCCCTAATTTAATGTTGTTGAATCTAGTGAATCTCATTTTAAGGGAGGAGGGAATTGCTAATAATAGGTCCTTAATTTTTGAGGCCATCATTGTTGTTTTTTGGAAGAAGATTGAGCAAGTGGTTTAGTCAGAGGATGTTCATGGTTGGTTGGAACTTCTACTCCTCCACTCTAAGAATGCAATGGTGGTAGAGGATGATTTAGAGGAGGCAGAGGTTGTCATGGGTGATTCAAAAATTTTGGTTGACACCAACATGGATAGTGTTAAACTTAAATTGATCAAGGAAGAGTTGTGTGCAATGAATAATGGAGTTGAGACCCTTACAATGTTTGTCAAAATTTATGTTTGGTTGTTAAATTCCTATTGGGTTCTCATAATAAAGACACTCTTGAAGTTACCAATGCATATACTTTGCCTCATCTCTATGGTGGTCACCTATATAGAGCTTTAGAGTGCTCAAAAAATATTCATGGTATTAAATTCTTATGTCTTCTAGATGGGAATGGTGATATGAAGCCAAAATTGATGATCATGGTAGCTAAGGATTGGAACAATTGCATGTTTATTAAAACTATTTAATTCAAATATCTTATTAATATTAATATATCTAAATATAAAATACATTTTAGAATATTCATATCGATAATATATTATAAAGTATTTTATATTTATAAATATAATTAATATATTATAAAATATTTATGAATATATATTAAATATAATATTGTATTATATTTATATAAATATTAATATATCTAAATATAATTTATGTTTGGTTGTTAAATTCCTATTGGGTTCTCATAATAAAGGCACTCTTGAAGTTACCAATGCATATACTTTACCTCATCTCTATGGTGGTCACCTACATAGAGCTTTAGAGTGCTCAAAAAATATTCATAGTATTAAATTCTTATGTATTGTAGATGGGAATGGTGATCTGAAACCAAAATTGATGATCATGGTAGGTAAGGGTTGGAACAATTGCATGTTTATTCAAACTATTTAATTCAAATATATTATTAATATTAATATATCTAAATATAAAGTACATTTTATAATATTCATATTGATAATATATTAAATAGTATTTTATATTTATAAATATAATTTATATATTGTAAAATATTTATGAATATATATTAAATATAATATTTTATTATATTTATATAAAGTGATAGTATGGCCACCCATTATTGATACAATTAAATACAATATAATATAAAGTGATAGTAGGGCCATAGTAGTTAAATACAATATAATATAGTAGTGATAGTAATTGTATTTAACTACTATACCCTATAATGGGGTAGACGATATTAAACCATAGTTAAATACAATTATTGGCATTTCCACTAAGACAGTATAACAGAAACCCTTAAATAATTATACTTAGCCAAAAACATGGAAAAAAAATTTGGATCTATTAAATTTAATTAATCACAACTCATGCTACTGCTGCATTTTTTATGAAATTTACCTGATTTGTCAACTTCCAAAAAAAAAAAATTAAGTGCAGGTGAGTGAGAACAATTTTTTGGACAAAAATGTCCCACATATAAACCTATCGGCTAAAATAGATAAGATAAAATTAAATTAAACATGTAAAAAAATGAATCTAAATCATTATGTGAGAAGAACTATATAGAAGAACGATCTAGATTAAAAGGACTACCATGAAATAGATCTTGGTTGTTGATGTTTTTCAAAATAATATCATAAATGATACGAAACAAAAAAATCACTTTCAAACAATATCATAAATGAAACAAAAACTAGTTTACTTTAACTAAAAAACTTTAAAAAATCCTACAAATATTTAATTTTATTTTATTTTTCTCAAATCAAATATATCTTAATTTTTTTTGAAAAAATATTTATATTAAATTCTATTTATACCCATAAAAAACAAAAAATAAATATAATATATTTTATTAATTTTATTTAAAAATGATAGACAAAAACAAAAATATTAAAAAACATTTAAAATAATATAAAAATTAAAAATATAGTTTGATTGCACAAAAGTTAAAAAACTAATTATAAATTTCTTTAAATTGAATGTACATACCACTGAAATAAAGTTGACGACTAATGAGTCAAGTCACACAAGATTTAAATAGATTAAAAGTAGATTGATGTGATATTTATGGAGTTTCAAACTTGGCAGCTTGACCTCTTCGAGTCTTGTGGATGGGATTCGGCATGAATAGTGATGAATCAGTGGCATGAAATAGTAACCGAAGTGATGTTGGTGCAGAATATCAAATTTCTCATAACTCATCAATATCTATATGGTTGTATCCAATTTGATTTATAACAGTTGATCTTAAATCAAATCTGATACTAGTTGCCAACTCTACCACCACCCAAACTCTTATTATTGAATTCATCCGCAACATAGTTTTTGACTTGGTCTTTCTGGATGAACTTCAAAGCAGGTTTCCACTAACATTCTCTCATATCTCTTGAATTATTTATGAGCTTCCACATGCTATCTAAGTCTCCACACCTAATAGTTTATCATTGTAAGCATCTTCACAACAACAAGAGTTGATCAATAGCAGCAATATAGAAGCACAGGAGCAGAGCAATGCTTTTACTAGAAGGGACGACTGTCCCAATCTTGGTATAGATCATGTTGATAGAAAGGAAAGAGCAGTCTCAAACTGAAATGGATGGGTAGATATGCACAATGGTGGTGTTGATGTCCTTTGGGTGTTGTTTAGCGGTTGCCTTTCTTTCTTGTAATTTCCTCAATGTCTCTTCCCGTAGTATAGCTTCTTCCTTGTTGCAGGGAAGTTAATATAGAAAATTTAAAGGAGATTCTATATCATGGTGAAGGAATTGTGGTGGGTAAAAGACTCAGTGTGCGAGCAATTTGAATTGTCTACCTAGTATGATTCTATATCATGGTGAAGGAATTGTGGTGGGTAAAAGACTCAGTGTGCCAGTAATTTGAATTGTCTACCTAGTATGATTCTATATCATGGTGAAGGAATTGTGGTGGGTAAAAGACTCAGTGTGCCAGCAATTCAAATTGTCTATCCAGCATACTGGGTACCCATCTGACCGTATTCAAATGGGCATCCAGTATATGCTAGATAGATATTGCACCCGCATAGCAGGTTCTAGGCCCTATTATAGAAATGGACTCAGACTCTCTACACTATGACTGACTATGGAGAAATAGTGGACTTCATCAATGTTACCTATCCTCACAGTTTAGGTGCTGAAACATGGTGCATTTTATTACTTAACACAAAATCTTTTAAAGAACGACTTTTTTGTCCACTGTCTTTGTTTTTCCACCATGCCATCCCATAATTATCATTATCATGATGATGACATTATTTTTTCACAAATTTGTCAAATGCCCATCTCATATTTTAATTTTGTCCAGCACATTTATGATGGGGTTATTTGATCTCTATACAATCTGGATCATCACTTTTGCATTTGATCTCTTAAATCATTACCTGTAAAATACACTAAATTTTTGTGCTAAACCCTAATTTCATTTCATTAATCATTGTAAAATATAAAATAAATGAACTCAAAGGTCACAGGAAACCAAAGGTGAGGATGTTGCCACTGGTCTAGGAAGTAGTAGTGCCATTGTATGAAATCCCCAACATTGGAATAATCAATAATCATGAAGGTATGGATTCCCAAGGTCTGCCACAAACAATTAGCTAAAACCCATCTGTATATTTTAAATCCATCTATCAAATGGATGTAGGTTATATTGAGTGAATTTCAGAAGAGAATGTACAAAATGTAAACTTCTATTTTGGGAAGTTTCGGAATAACTCCATTTTGGTAGGCACCTATCCATGATTTGTAGGTAGATCTACAATTCAAATCTTACAATCCAAGAATATTTAAAAAGTGAAGAAACTAAAAAAAAGATCAACCTTTGTCTCCCTAACTTCAAAGAAGTCACCTCCCATTGCAGCTTCAGCTTCAGGACCTGAATTTATTTCAAATGCCTCAAGCCACAGGAAACGAAAATCAAAGCAACACAGAGATCTAATAATAATGTTCAAAACCTAATTATATATATATAATACATTATATATATGGGGGCTATTAGAAAGACCCAAATTAGAAAGATCCTATCAATAGTATTCCATCATATTTAATGTAAGCTTTTAAGGAATTATTAGGGCCATCATCAACTGTTATCTCTCCTTGGTCAATGAGATTCTGAATGAGAATTTTTAGTTTCATATAGCTAATTGTTTTATATCCTTTGACCCTATGATATTAACAATATTCGGTGTCTTTGTTCCATGAGTATTTGAATTGGGGTTGTTCGTATTGTTTGACTTCAGGAAATTTAATGAGAGTAGACTAGACCAATTTTTGTAAGATTGACTCAATGGGTTCTCCCAATGGAGTAAATTTTTGTCTAGGTGTTGAATCTGGTCTTGGTGGTTCCTTAGAAAGAGAGAAAGAGATAGAGAAAAAAAGAGATATAGAGAAACATTAGGGTTCATCCTATCTATCTATCATCTAAAAAAAATCTTTGCTTTTGTTGCGATATTTTATAGTAAATTAAATAACTACGTACTTTAAAAATATAACATCAACTAGACTAAACTACAAATTCCATCACATTAAAGGTACTTAAAAAATATCTAACAAATTCTACAATTTCTTCAAGAAAGTTATCAACGTGCCCATTGAACCTATAGGTCCAATTGCTAGTTTATTTATACTCTTAAAGTTTGTCCTATATTACTTTCTTCCAAGCACTTAAGGGGAGGTCACCGACGAAAATGATACGGGGGGATCGAAGGCTGACAACTTTCTAGTATGAGACAACTTTCTGGGACAAAAATGTCCCACATATAAGCCTATCGGCTAATAAGTTTAGAGCTCTTATATTAAATTTTTTTTGTAAAAATATATATATAGACACATTTTTAAAGTTATAAATATGTAGTAAATATTAAATTCTCATAAAATAAAATTTAAAATGAAACTTAAATTATTTTCAATTTTGATATTGATAGTTAGTAACTAATTGTCTATCAACATTATGTAATTGCAATAGTAACCACTAAATCACAGGTTCTAAGTTTATCTATGTAGGAGATAACACTACCTAAGTATACACATACCTATGCAAGCTTATCCTATTGTTCATAATAATGCTAGGATAACAAACTAGATCCATAAATAAAATATTGTAATGGCATTAAGAGTGATTCCAATTCAACAAAGCATTTGAATATCTTGATATTCTAGCTTAAAAAGTGTGAACTCCCTATTAGACGAATACCTCTAGTCGAATACCTCTAGTTGTGTTTGGTCTTTGTTCTATTAGATAATAGTTTTGTAAGTTTATTACAAATTTGGGATTGCAAATTTAGAAGTTCAATAAATGTCTTGAAATATTAGCACATAACATCAAATCTAGGGCTTAAATTTGACAGTTGTATAGTTGTATTCAGGCATTTTTTTCTGTAAAATACAATTGAATTTTTAAAAAGGCTGTATCATATGAAAGGAGAGATTTTGGACAAACTATCAAAATTCATATAGAATTATGATGATATATATGTTTGATTTTATATGATTTACTTATACTAAGACATGTCATAGTATTTGAAGGGCACCATTGAATAGATAACTGTCATAAAAAAATTGCTTGACAAGCAAGGTCGACTGTCAAATTTAAGCCCTGATCAAATCATATATATATTAGAAATACAATTATTTATTACAAATTTGGGATTGCAAATTTAGAAGTTCAATAAATGTCTAAAAATACTCCCACGTAACATCAAATCACACATATATTAGAAATACATTTATAGATAAGTTAAATATTGGTATAGATATATTAAATACATCTATGTAAAAGAAATTTAGAGATAAGTTTAGAGCTCCTTTATTAAATTTTTTTGTTAAGAAAAATATACTAGCATACCTATATTTAAAAAATATATCTAAAGTAAATATCCTCCTCGAGGTGCCTATTTTTAATCAAATTACCTCACATAGGTGGAATAGGCACCGTGCCTATTTTTAATCAAATTACCTCACATAGGTGGAATAGGCACCTCTAGAAGGATATCTCTCGGTGTACTTTAGATATATTTTTTAAATATAGATATGCTAGTAGCATCCCAACAACAAGCCTAATTATAACTTTATTATATAATTATATACTATAATATTATAATATATATTAAATATATTATAGAGTAATTAATAATTATTATATAATATATAATTATAATTATAATATATAATAATTAAAAATATATATTATATTATATTATAATTAGGGTTAGGGTTAGTGTTCAAGTTAGAATCATGGTTACAATTAGTATTAGAGTTAGAGAAAAAATTAGGGTTATAATTATGATTAGAAATAGGGTTTGGATCATGGTTAGAATTAGGGCTAGGCTTAAAATTAGGGTTAGAATTAAGTTTAATCTAAATTTTGAGTTAGATTTAGAAATAGAGTTTGGTTTAGAGTTAGGATTTGAATAAAGGTAAGGTTTAGAATTAGAGTTTTGTTTAGGGATTGCTCATTAGGATTAGGCTTATAAGTAGGATTAGATATAGCATTAGTCTTATAAAACATGGTAAGTGTGATCTTACGGTTATGGTTAGAATTAAGGTTAGATTTAGAATTAGGGCTAGATTTAGATATAATTATTTAGTTTAGTGAAGCATAATTTCATCTTTTATTATTAGTTTAATGAAGTTAATTTCTTATAATATACATAAATCAACACATCATAAGACAAACATATAATATGAAATATTACAATGCATGTAAATTGCCACCATAGCACTTGTACACATAAGAATAGTATTTATCCACATAAATCATTCATATCATGGTTGTTTGATGTGAGTAACTTAGGGTTATGAGTAACATAGTGTTATGGTAACTTAGGGTTATGGTAAGTGTGTGAAATTATCTTTGTACAAATAACAAATAAAATCAACAAAGTTTAGTAACAAAAACTATATGTGGAGAAAGCTTTTGGGGAAAACAACACCATCGAAGAGCACCAAGTATATATTTATTTGTATAAATAACATTTGAGAATTACAAGATATTTTTTCTATGCCCTATAGTACTATGCTTTGGTCTACTATGTTTGCTCTGCTCTACTTGGCTTTTTTTCTCTGCTCTTTTCTACTATGCTTTGTTGAGTTTGTTCTACTCTGCTTTGGTCTACTCTATTTTCTCTACTCTGTTTTGCTCTACTATGCTCTACTCTATTCAGTTTGCTCTGCTTTTCTCTACTCTACTCTATTCAGTTTGATCTATTCTCCTCTATTCTACTCTGCTCTGCTCTGTTCTACTCTACTCTACTCTACTCTATTCTACTCTACTTTGCTTTGTTCTACCATACTCTACTTTGTTATGCTCTGCTCTACTCTCTGTGATGTCCCGATATTAAGGTATTGTTTAAATTAAAAATTTAAACATCATGATAAAGATAGAAAAGTCACTTTCATCAAATATGATGTTTGTCATCGTCAATTTGGATAATAATCATGTACATAATAATATTTAATAAACATATATAATTATTATAAAATAATATTAAATAATATTATAAATATTTTTATATAATTAAAATATAATATATTTGTTGTATTTATAAATAATAAATATAAATATTATCAATTTAAATATTATTATAATTATAATATAATATATTATTAAATATAATATATAAAATATAAATATAATATATAAATATAATATATAATATATAAAACTAATATAAAAATAAATATATTTACAATAAATTCAATTTGTAAATATAGTAGAAAAATATGAAACATATAGTATATTAATATAAAATAAGTAAATATAAAACAATATACATTATGAAAGGAAATATAATCATATATAAGGCTGCACTCCACTAAAGAGACCAAAAGAGTTAATTAAACAAAGAATAGTAATTGTCTAATTAGTATAGTCGGCAAGAAAAAGACAAAAGACTTGGTTAATGAATGAGACAAAACAAGGTAACGATTTAATTAGCAAAAGACTAGGATTTATTTAGAGGAAGGCAACAATTTCTTTGAAAAGTTGTATTCTTTATTTTGAGACATATCCTTTCATGATAGCTACCTCCTTTGGTATGATATTTATGGTGAGAATATTTGTGATTTAAAGGAAGGGAATGATTCAAAAATAAATCTGCACAGCAACTCCAAATGTAATTAGTAATTGATATGTATTTAAATATATATGCATTTAATATATATATATATATATAGGGAATATCATTCACAAAGAAAGGAAGAAAAAAGGAATAGGAATGGAATAAAAAGGAGTATGAAGAAGAATGATTATATTATCTGAGTTTAATATATATATATATATATATATATATATATATATATATATATATATATATATATATATATATATATCAGCAAGCAATAATATAAATATTCAGATATATATAATTCTAAGAATGAAGGAATAAGAAATATCAAGGAAGGAGAATGTATATTCAAATCTGCCAATAAGATATAGAAGAGACATCAAGACAAGGAGAAGAAAACATCTAATTTATATAGAAATAGCATAAAAGGAAGGAATAAATTTCTTAAGGATTCTAAAGAATACAAAGGCAAGAATCACCCTCTTGGTATGATGTATCTAACCCTATGTCTCTTGTGATAAATGCCATGTCATAAATAATGACAAATGCATATAATTGAAAGGTCATCATTAGTATCATAAGTATTGTGAAACTTGCTATGATTTATAGATTATATTCACAACACATTTGACATGATTGTTTGCAACTATGAGTTTGATTAGTTTATTATGCATTAATGTGGATTAATAATGCCATTTGAGTTTGTTAATCATATTAACTTGATTATATTATTATAAGTATTTTCTAACTTGTTTGTAGGAATTAAATCAAGCCAAGGTACACTCTAAACCTTTGTTTGTTTGGAAATTGATAATTTAGGATAAAATTAGTATTGTTCCTATAAGGGACACTACAAGTGGTATCAGAGTATCTTTCCTGCCATCCTGTGAATGATAGTTAACTTACATGAATTTAAGTGTATACTACATGATTGTGTATGTTATTGATGCTATGGATAATGATTTGAATTTGGCAATAATTGATCAAGGAAAGGATGAGGTAGGACTGCAAGGAGGGGAAATGGTGAATGAGCCCTCACTAGGTATGCCACCTCATGATGATGGTTAAGGACCATCAATTAAGGACCACATGAGGCCAACAGAGGATAAGGTCCTACTATTGGGCCTAGGATTGAGGATCTAGGACACCCTATTTCAACCTCCTGGACTATTCCCACTTGAATCAATTATTGAAATAAATAAAAGGAGGATCTTCAATCATAAGAGGAAAGGATGGTGTGATGGAGGGGAATGGCGTAAAGCCCTCACTAGGTACGCCACCTCATGATGATGGTTAAGGACCACATGAGGCCAACGGAGGATAAGGTCTTGCTATTGGGCCTAGGGTAGAGGAAACTTGGGACACCTCATCATGTTCCACTCCCCCCTCTTTATGGTTGAACCCACTTGTTACATTGCTATATATGATCTTTCTTTTCTGTGTATACTTTAGTATTACGTGTACTCATGTGTATACTTGGTGACCTTGGGATGGTGGACAGGTCCACGGTGTAGTATGGGATGCACCGAATCCCCTTTCCAATTTTTCGATGGTATACTTACATGTATTAATGCAACTTACATGTATTCATTCCTTGTGACTTATGTGTATTCAAGTATATTCAAGGGTATACCTTGTGATTTATGTGTATTTAAGTGTATTCAAGTGTATACATTATGAATTATGTGTATTCGAGTGTATACTCTATGACTTTGTATTTGTATTCAAGTGTATACTCTATGACTTTGTACAGTGTATACTTCATGACTATGTATTTGAGTGTATACTCTATGACTTTGTATTTGTATTCAAGTGTATACTCTATGACTTGTATTCAAGTGTATACTTCATGACTATGTATTTGAGTGTATACTCTATGACTTTGTTTTTGTATTTGAGTGTATACTTTATGACTTTGTACTCAAGTGTATACTTCATGATTATGTATTCGAGTGTATACTCTATGACTTTGTATTTGTATTCTAGTGTATACTCTATGACTTTGTATTTGTATTTGAGTGTATACTCTATGACTTGTATTCAAGTGTATACTTCATGACTATGTATTCGAGTGTATACTATATGACTTTATATTTGTATTCAAGTGCTTCATGACTATGTATTCTAGTGTATACTCCATGACTTTGTGTATTCAATTGTATACTTTATGACTTCATGTATTCGAGCGTATACTCCATGATTTTGTATGTTCAAGTGCATACTACTTGAATTATGTGTGTTCAAATGCATACTCCATGACTTATGTATGTTCAAATGCACACTTCATTCATATGTATACTCCATATTCGGGTAATATGTGCGGATACTTTGTGTGTTAAATATATGCTTCGTGCCTTATGTATTACATGTACTTTATGAATTGCGTGCATACTTCATGCTTTATGTGTGCTTCATGCTTTGTGTATCAAGTGTATGCTATATATTTCATGTATTACGTGCATATACTTTTGTATTACATACTATGTTCATGCTTCATGTTTTGTATACTTTTGTATTATGTGTATGTTCAATACTCTAGGTATTAAGCATATAAGCTTGTGTATACTTCATGTATTACGTGTATTTATGCTTTGTGTTTTACATGTATACTTCATATATCACATGTACAATTCACACTCACATATATTTGTGTGTGTATACTTTGCACATTCTGTGTATCTATGTATATGCTTCATACGTGTATACTTCATGTATCATGTGTACTTGTATGTATGATTCATGCCTCGCATGTATTTAGGGGTATACTTCATATCACATATGCATCATGTATTATGTATATCTATATGTGTGATTCAAGTCTAATAACAAGTTTAAAAAAACTTGTCTCAAACATCACTAGTTACAAATTTTATTGTTGAGAGATATTGGAAAATACAAATACACGAACAAAATAAATTACCTCATACGTTGGAGAATGCTAACGTTGACAGTTGGATTGAGACAACAATTCTTGAGGAGATTGATTTAAGATCTTGATGGTTTTCGAAGTATTCTAATTATGATTGCTTGAGGACAAGCAATCTTGGGTGGGGCAGACTGTGATGTCCCGATATTAAAGCATTGTTTAAATTAAAGATTTAAACATCATGATAAAGATGGAAAAGTCGCTTCCATCAAATATGATGTTTGTCATCATCAATTTGGATAATAATCGTGTACATAATAATATTTAATAAACATATATAATTAATATAAAATAATATTAAATAATATTATAAATATTTTAATATAATTAAAATATAATATATTTGTTGTATTTATAAATAATAAATATAAATACAAATATAAATATTATCAATTTAAATATTATTATAATTATAATTATTATAATATAATATATTATTAAATATAATATATATAATATATAAAATATAAATATAATAAATAATATACAAATATAAATATAATATATAATATATTTAAAACTAATATAAAAATAAATATATTGACAATAAATTCAATTTGTAAATATAGTAGAAAAATATGAATCATATAGTATATTAATATAAAATAAGTAAATATAAAACAATATACATTATGAAAGGAAATATAATCATATAGAAGGCAGTGCTCCACTAAAGAGACAAAAAGAGTTAATTAAACAAAGAATAGCAATTGTCTAATTAGTACGGTCAGCAAGAAAAAGACAAAAGACTTGGTTAATGAATGAGACAAAACAAGGCAGCGATTTAATTAGCAAAAGACTAGGATTTATTTAGAGGAGGGCAACAATTTCTTTGAAAAGTTGTATTCTTTATTTTGAGACATATCCTTTCATGATAGCTGCCTCCTTTGGTATGATATTTATGGTGAGAATATTTGTGATTTAAAGGAAGGGAATGATTCAGAAATAAATCTGCATACAGAAAAACAGCAACTACAGATGTAATCAGTAATTGATATGCATTTAAATATATATGCATTTAATATATTAATATATATATATATAATTTGATAGTGAATATCATTTACAAAGAAAGGAAGAAAAAAGGAATAGGAATGGAATAAAAAGAAGTATGAAGAAGAATGATTATATTATTTGAGTTATATATATATCAGCAGGCAATAATATAAATATTCTGATATATATAATTCTAAGAAGGAAGGAATAAGGAATATCAAGGAAGGAGAATGCATATTCAGATCTACCAATAAGATATAGAAGAGGCATCAAGACAAGGAGAGGAAAACATCTAATTTATATAGAAATAGCATAGAAGGAAGGAATAAATTTCTTAAGGATTCTAAAGAATACAAAGGCAAGAATCACCCTCTTGGTATGATGTATTAACCCTATGTCTCTTGTGATAAATGCCATGTCATAAATAATGACAAATGCATATAATTGAAAGGTCATCATTAGTATCATAAGTATTGTGAAACTTGCTATGATTTATAGATTATATTCACAACACATTTGACATGATTGTTTGTAACTATGAGTTTGATTAGTTTATTATGCATTAATGTGGATTAATAATGCCATTTGAGTTTGTTAATCATATTAACTTGATTATATTATTATAAGTATTTTCTAACTTGTTTGCAGGCATTAAATCAAGCCAAGGTACACTCTAAACCTTTGTTTGCTTGGAAATTGATAATTTAGGATAAAATTATTATTGTTCCTATAAGGGACATTACACTCTCATCTACTCTATTCTTCTCTACTTTGCTTTGTTCTACTTTTCTTTTCTCTCATCAATAGTTGGTTTTGCATTTCTTAGATTTGTCAAAACTTGGCTAAATCTTTGTTGTTCAATGCTTTCCCCTTCTTCTAAATATTTTACCCAAAGTAACAATGTTTTTGAATTCTTCCCATAATAGTTTACCATGGCTGTTACTATCATATGGTGGTCTATCATTAATAGGAGGTAATTGACCTAAATCTCCAACCAGAATCATAGATACGCCTAAATCTATTAGATAATAGTTTTGTACATTTATTACAAATTTGGGATTGCAAATTTAGAAGTTCAATAAATGTCTTAAAATACTAGCACATAACATCACACATATATTAGAAATACAATTATTAATACAAATTTGGGATTGCAAATTTAGAAGTTCAATAAATGTCTAAAAATACTCGCACATAACATCAAATCACACATATATTAGAAATATATTTTTTCCTAGTTTTTTCCTAGCATAAAATGGTGAACCCGACGTGAAAAATAACAAACTAGGTTTACTGCTAGGGAAAAACTAGGTTTATAGTCAAAAATAGCAAACTATTAAACCCTAACTGCAATGAAGCACAAATCTAGCCTAGAAATCAAGCAATCAAACAAAAAATAAACCATAAATCTAAGCTATCATTGATTAACCTTCATTGTTCTCCTCTATCTTCCATGGTGTTCTCAGATTTGTAGATTTATGCACAATCTTGAGATGCTCAAATGAAGAATGGCAAGATGTTGGAGACAAGAGAGCATGAAAATGAAATAGGAGAGGAAAAAATGAGAACTAAGAGCCTAAGAAAATGTCTTCTAAGAGGTGAAAATGGAGCCAAATGAGGTGTTTTATAGAAGAGATGATTTGAATGAAGGGCTAAGATTGAGGGTTGAAAATGGAGGGCTGTGATCGATTAGGGTTCCTCTGCACTAGAGGACAAAATAGAATTTAAAATTAGAAGAAATTGGTGAGGTGGGATGGGATTCAAAGTAAATAAATTAGATTCATTTATTTTATTTATTGAAATGATGCATGCGAAAGGGGATTTTGTGAGGGAATTTAAACAAAGTGTTTTATTTGTTTAAATTAATGAAAGGGGGCATTAGGATATGAACGAATAATTAAATAATCAATTGAAATTAATTATTTAATTATAGAAGAAATATGGACAAATGACTAGAACGGATGAGATTGAACTAGTTGAATAATGGGATTTGAAGGGGAAATTCGTCCTGTCACATTTGTGACATAAGGACATTTTTTAGTGTCTACATACTTATATTAATAAAAGATATATTATTAATGATATAATTAGTGATTATAATAACATAGTGATCATTTATATAAGTAAATAAAATAATAGTTATAATTTTTTTAAGTTATTTTAAATAATAATAATAAATATAAAATATTACTAAATTAAAAATATATATTGTTTTAATAAAATTTGATTTATAATTTAATAGAGAGCTATAACAATTGACCTACAAATTCTCCAAAAAGGAAATATAAGGCATCATCATCCTATGTTATATTCCCACAATTGTAGTCATGTTGTGAGAAATATAATCCACTCTATATCTATAACGATCCATTATTTAACCCACATTACTAATTCACTAATGACAACATAAGGATAACTAGTATATTTATATTAAAAATATATATATATCTACAGTAGGTCGAGAGATATCTTCCAATTTGTTGGCATTTATAAATTACTTGCAGTTAGAATATTTGATATGCTCACATGAGTTAATTTAAAGAGATTATGCTGCAAGACTTTTCATATTCTTTAAACGTAATAAAGATTTCATTCCATAACTGCGCAAGTTTTTCTATTTTTCTATCCATTTGGCTTCCAAGAATTTTTTTTTGTTTAACATGATAAAGATTTCACTCCATAATTGCCCAAGTTTTTCTATTTTTCTATCCATTTAGCTTCCACAAATTTATTTATTTACACATTTTATGAATTTTGTTTACATAGAATCTAGATCTTAATTGTTTATGGGAATCTGAATCTTTCAACCCTTGCTATGAATGTAGAACACCTCTCGGTATAATTATTTGTTTTATTTAAAGATTTCTATCCACAATTATATCGTAAGAACACACATTTACCATATGGTGTAAAGGAAGCAAGAGATCATTCAAAATAGACAAAAGGGTTCTCTATGAGTCATAGTGTTATAATGGTTCTTGAGCCTTAGATTCCCTCCCTTTAGATTAGATTTCCTCCTGAAAGTCTCTAAGGTTTGGAAAACTTAAGGCCCAAGGTAGTGCCATACATATAGGTGCTCAAACCAACAACTCTCGCTACTTGGTTATAACAAATAAATCTTAAGGTAACTACCATGAAGAGAGTAATCATACCCAAGAAGAAATCAATCACACAATGGAACATTTTATACCTTCAATAATAGCTCATGATTTGTGTCAAGGCCATACAAAAGAAGTTACATGAGTATTCACTAGGATTTCAATAACCAATTGTTGTTACCTTTATTTTATTAAATCCCAACCAACAATAGTCCTCATAAATATTAGCATTTTAAATTTGAAATCAATTAGGGTTGTGACATAATTATATAATTTATTTAATTTAGTTCTATTTGTATTATTTATTTTATTATGTTAGCTATAGTCTATTATTACTTATTTAAATCATTTAATAAACAGTTATGTCTGTATTATTTTTTATGCGGGAGCATCTAGGTCCATGAGTGATCTCCATCACCCTAAAAGATTTGTGTTTGTTTGTTCATTTTCTTTGTGTTTTTCTTGCAGGAGTAGATGATCACATTCTAATAGTTCCAATTGGAATCATGGAAAAATGATAAGGTCATCTTGGAAAGGAGCCAAATGGGTATTCACAATTCAAATTTGGTGAAGATCTAATGAAAATTGATGAAGTGATACTTTTGCAGGACTTTTAGCTCCAATTGGATATTTCATATAGACATTCTCAATCAAACATCAAGTTACACTTCGACATTCATTGCATTTTGGCATCATGTTGCATTGCTTTATGTCTGACTAGACATCTTCATTTGGATGTCCTATTGAAATGATTTGTTCCTAATTGAATATTTTTTATCCAGATATCCTATTGCATTTCCATATCTAGATCTAGTTACATGTCTATATCCAGTTGCACAGTTTTACTTCCAACTGAACATTTTCCATTTGGATGTCCTATTATCTTCTCATAGCCAGATCTTCTTGTATATCCACATATGGTTACATTGCTTATTATCCAAACATATATTTTCATCTTCATATATGGTTACATTATCTTGTTCCTAACCAAACATTTGAAGTGGTTATTTCTAACCAGGCATTCCAAGCAAACATTTTCCTATTGGACATTTCCATATTTGGTTGCTTTACCTAAATCCTAACTGGACATTTTTCTTTTGGATATCCTATTGCATGACTCATTTGCATCTAGACCTTTTCAACCAAATATCTTGTTATATGCATGTCTTGATGAACATAACCTGACATTTGGTTTGTATAGAACTTCCATCTGGAACTATATATATCCAAATGCCCAAACTACATCTAAACCTGACATCTCATAGCCAGTTGAATAGAATCTGACCAGATATATCTTATTGACTTGCAGAACCATCCAAAAACTTCCAGAAGTGGAAAAATCAACTTCCTACTACAATTTTTGGTTAGTCTTGATGATGATGGTTTTACTCACAGTTAGACACTAATAGATTTTTCTACAACAAAAACCCCTATCTCTCTTGAAAGATAACAAATCCAAGAAGAACTATTTTAGCCCAAGGCTCCAGTAGTCAGGTCTTGACATGCTTGTCTCCACTCAAGGTCATCCTATTCTTGTTTTCACATAGGTACTTCCATAGATTGCATTTATTTCTCATGATCCAAACAAATTCATGTAAATAGCATCATTATCTCACACTATCTACACTTACTTTTGATGCAGGAGCATCCATGGCATAGTGGCAATCCTGTGTCAACCAAAAATATGTTTAATTTTTATGTTCCATTTTTGGAGTGGTTTGAATTTCATATTTTTTCTTGTGAAATTCATTTTTCTGTGCATTTAGATGTCATGTCATAATTTAAAATTAAAATTGCAATTTGGAGTTAATTTGGGAAAAGCATGATAGAAGAGATAGTAGAGATTGTGCTTTAAAATCACAAAAATCTAGAAAAGCAAAAATGGGTGTGGGTTTTTTGGAGGCTTCCAATTTCATTTAAAATAGAAAATTCAAGATTCCCAAACCCTAAAAAATAGGGATGGAGAGAGTGGGTGCGCAAGATAAGGAAATCAGATTTTTGCTTTAATGCATAAAAGCAAGAAAGCCAAAAATAGCACCACCACAAAGCATGGCAAGGCACAAAGTTTGAATGGCTTATTTTAGGCAATTATTTGATTAAAATAAATAAAAATTGGATTTTTTTTCAAGAGGGGGATGTTGCATTTATGAGTTGGCATGTTGAATGCATTGAAATGAAAATCAAATGAAGGAAAATTACATTTCATGCAACAAGAGAAGAAATACAAAAGGAAATTGTAATTCATTTTTTATGTGAGTTTTTCTAGGTTGAAGGAGAGAAAGAGGGGAGGCATGGTTGACCTCCAAGAGGGTTTTGGAAGTGAGTTGTTGCAGATTTAGAGCTGTTTGTACAACCATTGTGATGCCAGAAGAACCAGTTGTAGTTGCATAGCTGTTTGTTTCAATTTTGCAGGAGTTGGAAGGAGAAGTTTGGTGAGGCTTTGGTTTTCTATAGAAAACTAATTTGTTGTTGATTTTTTCATCTTTGTAAGGTTTTATTACAGCCCCACTATCCTCTTTGGGCTTTTGTAATTTCATTTTATTAAATTGGATGAATGTATGAAAGATTGGTTGCAAGTTGCAAACTAGATTTGCAATTAACTGTGCAAATATTTTCTGTAGTGAAAGCAGTTTTAATTCTACCTATGTGTGTGTGTGTGTGTGTGAAATTTCATATGAGAGATTTTTGTTACAGCCCTCATTTAATTAGTGGTATTAGATCAAGTTTGATCCTAAGTGTGTAGACAAACTGCCGAAGAGAGGTAGTTTACACCAAGACTTGTGAGTTGCGGTGTTATAGAGATGTTTGCTAGAGGAGCCCCACAAGGTAGGGGTAGAGGAAGAGGAAGAGTAGATAATTTTTTTAGAGATGATGATTTTAGAACCTTGAGAATGCAGGTAGAGACTTTGCAAGATGATATAAGAAGAGGTTTTGCAAGAATAAGAGACCCAGGAAGTAATGATGAGAGTACTGAGAATGCTAGTCAAGCTGGAAGTCAAGGTGCAAAAGAAGCAAAAATTGCTCATTATCCTTTTGTAATTGAATTATCAAGGATAGGAAAAAGGCCTAAGATGGATGTGCCCACATTCAATGGAAGTTTGAATCTAGAGGAATTAGTAGATTGGCTTAATGATATGGAGGAATATTTCAAATTTGAAGAGATAGAAGATCTTGATAAAGTAAAATTTTCCAAGACAAGGTTGAAGGGACATGCTTCAGTATGGTGGAGAGAGGTTCAAATAGAAAGAGGAAGAAGAGGAAAAGATAGAATTACCAAATGGTAAAAAATGGTGGAGAAAATGAGAAGGCAATTTATTCCTCTAGAGTATGAATTGGATTTGCTAAGGAGAATGCAAGGCTTGAAGCAAGGAAGCAAGACTGTTAAAGAATACATTGAAGAAATCCATAGACTTCTTATCAGGACTGGACATTTAGAGGCAACCAAGGAAAAGGTTGCAAGATATATAAATGGGTTAAGACCAAGCATTCAAGAAGAGATGGTACTTGTCAGAGTTGTGACAATGGAGGATGCTTACAAAACAACATTGAAATTAAAAGAGAGGATGAATAAGAGGTTTGAAAACAAGCAGGAAGGAAAAGGTCATGGAAGCAAGGTAGGAGGAAGAAATTACAAAAATTAAGACAATCGAAAAAAGAGCTCTAAGAATGAAGAGGGCAAAAATAGAGCAGAAAAATATGAAGGACAAAGTTCAAGAGACCAAAATTTTAGAGGAAGAAGTAGAAGTCGTGGTTATGGTGGAGGCCCATTCAAAGGCACTTGTTTCAAATGTGGAGAAGGGCACCAAGACTATGATTCTTCATAAGCAGAGGAAAATCCAAGAAGGAGACAAGAATATCAAGGAAGAGAAGCAAATGTTAATGAGGAAGAGGCAGCTTCCTTAGAATCTGAAGATGCTAAAGAGGGAGAGGTCTTGGTGACAAGGAGAGCACTCTTGAATGAACATAGTGAGCCCATCAAAAGAAAGAAGTTATTCAAAACAAGGTGCAAGTGTGAATGAAAAGTGTGTAGCATCATAATAGATAGTGGAAGCATAGAAAAACTTGTGTTTGATGAAATGGTGAGGAAGTTGAATCTTGAGAGGAGGAAACACCCAAATCCATACCAGATTGCTTGGGTGCAAGATAATCAGAAGTTGTTAATGAATGAACAATGCAATGTAAAGTTTAAGGTTGGGAATTATCATGATGAAATTCTATGTGATATCATCCCCATGGATGCTTGTCACATTTTTCTTGGAAGGCCATGGCAATATGATAGAAAGGCCATACATGATGGGTGTGCCAACACCTACACAATTGTAAAAGATGGAGTGAAGCATAAGTTGAATCCTTTGAAGGGGAAGAAAGTTCAAGTTTGTGGTAACGCTAGAGTTTTCTTAGTTGATGCAAGGAGATTTCTTGATAGTATGAAGCATCAGAAGGTTTGTTTTGCTCTTATTCCTAAAACTAACAGTGAAGTTGTTGAAGATGTTCCTACAGAAGTTGTAGTTTTGTTGTAGGAGTTCCAAAACATTGTGTCTGATAATGCACCAAAAGGACTCCCACCAATGAGAAAAATTAGTCATCAAATTGATCTAATTCTAGGAGAAAGTTTACCCAACAAGGAAGCCCATAGGATGTCACCAACAGAGAGTGAAGAGCTGAACAAACAAGTAGTAGAGTTGTTGAAGAAGGGGTCAATTTGGGAGAGTTTGAGTCCCTGTGCAGTGCCTACAGTATTGGCACTTTAGAAAGGAGGAGAGTGGAGAATGTGCATGGACTCTAGAACTATAAACAAGATCATAATAAAGTATAGATTTCCATTACCCAGAATGGATAACATAATGGATTGCTTGAGTGGAGTAGAATACTTCACCAAGATTGATTTGAAGAGTGGGAATCACTAGATAACGATACAAGAAGGGGATGAGTGGAAGATTGCATTCAAGATGAAAAAAGGTTTGTATGAGTGGTTGATCATGCCATTTGGGCTAACCAATGCACCTAGTACTTTTATGAGACTCATGAATGAAGTTTTGAAAGAGTTTCTTGGAAGGTTTGTGATAGTTTATTTAGATGATATTCTCATTTTCAGTAAGACACTAGAGGAGCATTTGATGCATATTAGGTGTGTGTTTGAAAAGCTTAGAGAAGAGAAATTACTAATTAACCTTAAGAAATGCACCTTTGTGAAGAGGGAATTGGTGTATTTGGGTTTTTTGGTGTCAAGTGAAGGTATTAAGATAGATCCAGAGAAGGTGAAAGAAATTCTAGAATGGCCTACACCAAGAACAATAACCAAGGTGAGATCTTTTCGTGGTTTAGCCAGTTTCTACAAAAATTTTATTAGAGGATTTAGTAGCATATGCAACCCACTAATAGAGACTATGAGAGGTGATAAGAAGGATTTTAGGTGGACTTCAGGGGTAGTAAAAAGTTTTGATTTGTTGAAGGCAAAAGTTACAAAGCAACCTATCTTAGCACTTCTAGATTTCAACAAAGTTTTTCAAGTAGACTGTGATGCAAGTGGTAGTGCCATTGGAGTTGTTTTGAGCCAAGAAGGTAAACCCATTGCTTATTTTAACTGAGAAGTTAAATGATGCTAAAAAGAAGTATTTTATGTATGATTAGGAGTTCTATGCTATTATGCAAGTATTGAAGAAGTGGAGGCACTATCGTTTGCCAAAGGAATTTGTTTTATATACTGATCATCAAGCTTTACAATATTTGAGTAGCCAAGGTAAGCTAAGTCAAAGGAACATGAAATGGGTTGAGTTTTTATAAAGTTACACTTTTATTTTGAAGCATAGGAGTGGGAAGTCTAATAGAGTTGTAGATGCTTTAAGCAGGAGACAAAATTTGTTGGTTGAAATGCAGGTGGAAGTTGTAGGATTTGAGGAGTTGAAGGATTTGTATGAGGATCTAGATTTTGGAGAAGCTTGGAGAGCTTGGAAGAATCATATTTCAGTAGATAAGACAAAATGGTTGGATTATCTTATCCAAGATGGCATGTTATTCCAAGGAGTTCTATGAGACTGAATCTAATTAAGGAGAAGCATAGTGGTGGTCTTGTAGGTCATTTTGGGATGGATAAGCTATTGCACTTGTGGGTGAGAGGTATTTTTGGCCTTAATTATAGTGAGATGTGAGGAAATATCTGCAAGGTTGCAGGGTTTGTCAAATGGCAAAGGGAGTGAGTCAAAACACTAGTTTGTATCAGCCATTACCTATACTTGAGAGGCCATGGGAGGACATAAGTATGGATTTTGTTCTTGGTTTGCCAAGGACACAAAGAGGACATGATTCCATTTTTGTGGTAGATAGATTCTTTAATGTTGCACATTTTATCCCTTGTCATAAGACTAATGATGCTATGAATGTTGCAGGTTTGTTTTTCAAGGAAGTTGCGAGACTTCATGGACTTCCAAAGGCATTGTTTCTGACAGGGATACCAAATTTGTTGGCTACTTCTAGAGGACCTTGTGGAAGAAGCTCAACACTGAATTAAATTTTTTCTCAGCATACCACCCTCAAACAGATGGACAAATAGAGGTGGTGAATAGGAGTTTAGGAAATTTGTTGAGATGTTTGGTTGGAGACAAACTGAAAGGGTGGGATTTGATCCTACCACAAGTTGATTTTGCCTACAACAACTTCTTCAATAAAAGCACAAGTAAATCACCATTTCAGATTTTTTATGGAAGCAACCCAAGAGTTGTTTCAGACATAAATTAGATTGGTAAAGATGTGAAAAAGAGTGCAGATGCAAAGGATTTTGCAGAGCATATGAAAGGCCTACATGATGAGGTGAGAAAACATATCAGTAAAATCAATTTTTCTTATAAAACTAATGCTGATTTGAAGAGGAGACATAAAGAGTTTCAGGTTTGAGATGAAGTGATGGTGCATCTAAGAAAGGAGAGATTCCCAATGGGTACATACAACAAGCTCAAGATGAAGAAGTTTGGACCGTGCAAGATTGTGAAAAGACATGATTTTGGTAATGCATATGAGGTAGAATTGCCCAATGAGTTTAATATTTCTCCAATTTTTAATATTTCAGATCTAACCATATTTCACGAAGGTGAAAATGATGAAGTTTCAGCAATTAGGTAGCCACAAGCACTTACATCTACTTTAGAAAATGAAAAGATTCAAGTAATTATTGATAACAGGGTGAAAAGAAGCACTAGAAGAAGGCAATACATGGAGTATTTGGTGAAATGGTTTGGGAGACCTATGGAGTATTCTTCATGGTTATCTGAGGCCAAAATTATTGATCTTGGATATCCTCTTGAGAAGTGATAAGATCACTTTTTTTCTACCATGGGTGTCCAATGCAGGAGCATCCATGGCATAGTGGCAATCCTATGTCAACCAAAAATATGCTTAATTTTTATGTTGCATTTTTGGAGTGGTTTGAATTTCATTTTGTTGTGCATTTGGATGTCATGTCATATTTTAAAATTAAAATTGCAATTTGGAGTTAATTTGGGAAAAGCAGGATAAAGGAGATAGTGGAGATTGTGCTTTAAAATCACAAAAATCCAAAAAAAGAAAAAATGGGTGTGGGTTTTTTGGAGGCTTCCACTTTCATTTAAAATAGAAAATTCAAGATTCCCAAAACCCTAAAAAATAGGGATGGAGAGAGTGGGTGCCCAAGATAAGGAAACTAGATTTTTTCTTTAATGCATAAAAGCAAGAAAGCCAAAAATAGCACCACCACAAAGCATGGCAAGGCACAAAGCTTGAATGGCTTATTTTAGTCAATTTATTTCATTAAAATAAATAAAAATTGGATTTTTTCCAAGAGGGGGATGTTTCTAAGTTGGCATGTTGAATGAATTGAAATGAAAATCAAATGAAGGAAAATTACATTTCATGCAACAAGAGAAGAAATACAAAAGGAAATTGTAATTCATTTTTGAGGTGAGTTTTTCCAAGTTGAAGGAGAGATAGAGGGGAGGTGTGGCTAACCTCATATAGGGTTTTGGAAGTGTGTTTTTTTCAAATTTGGAGTTGTTTGTACAACCATTGTGATGCCAAAAGAAGCAGTTGAAGCTGCATAGCTGTTTGTTGCAATTTTGCAGGAGTTGGAAGAAGTTTGGTGAGACTTTGGTTTTTTGTAGCACCTTAATTTGTTGTTGATTTTTACATCTTTGTAAGGTTTTATTACATCCCCATTGTCCTCTTTGGACTGTTGTAAATTCATTTTATTAAATTGGATGAATGTATGAAAGACTGGTTGCAATTTGCAAACCAGATTTGTAATTAATTGTGCAAATATTTTATGTAGTGAAAGTAGTTTTATTTTTGCTTGTGTGTGTGAAATTGCATATGAGAGTTGTTTTTTACAGCCCTCATTTCATTAACTTTGCACATATCTTATTTTATTTACTCATTAGAAGATAAACTTTGAGCAAATTCTTCTATATTTAATATAACTTTGATCAATTCTTCTGAAACTATCTTTGATTAACTAAACAATGATCAATTCTTTGGAAATCACTTAAAGATTTTCTTTAAACTATAAGATTCACCATCATTTCTAGTCACTTCCTTAGGATTTAATATTATTTGCACTATTTCAAACAATGTTTGAATAAAAGACAAAAGATAAGGTTTGAGAGAAAAGAGATTCTAAGAAAACTAAGTTTTTAGAAATTGCACACATACATCTTGTCAAATTCATAAATCAAAGATAAATCTACTTATACTTCACCAAGATTTCCACAGCTACATATAAGAGATGCAAATCTTCAATAGAAATTGATAACAACATGATAACATTCAAATGAACTCCAAGAGGATGTAGTAATTTGATATTTCATTACTATTCATCAATGTATGATCACTTAAGATTTACAATCTAGGAATGACCAGTGGTCTTCGATTCATCAATTTGATCAACATATACAAATGTTCTTAATGAATAACAAACAACCTTGAGGGATACAAAAGCTACAAAATCTAGGACTTATGCATCACAAGTTTCAACAATTCAATCTCCTATTTACAATAATTTGGATGTCTTTTATAGAACAAGGATCTAGAATTGGTTACGACAATGAACAGATCATATTACATCTCTCAAGCTCAATGACCAAGATTCATGGCATGTGAATGCCAATTGGCATTCAGAATGGATGACAGTTGTCATCAGAGAATAATCTTCAAGTGCTTCCAGCTGGTATCTAATTAGTACCCAACTCTAAGCATAGTCAATCACAATCTAGATGTCTTCCCATACAGCATGTGCATATGGACAATCAGGATATCTTCATCTGGGTGTCCCTATCTAGACATTCAGGTTATATCCTCATCTAGATGTCATACCTAGACCTTTAGGTTATATCTTCATCCAAATATCCCATATGGACATCCTTATCTAGATAATGGAGTTCCAAAGAATCAAAGAATTAAAGAATATATCCCTAAGTCTATTCTATATTTGTACCTACATCATCTGTCACAAGGCCTTCACCGAATATCTTAGTTTTATACACACTGAACAAAATTAATGATTTGACTATTTCACCCCTATCATATGCTCGTGCCTTACAAGTCCTTAGCAAAAATTTGGTCATCCAAGTGATTCTAGATATATATGAGCCTATCTTCTTTCTCCTTTATCTTCCCCATATACTCTTTTACCTTAGAGTATTTGTCCATGATGTCATCAATTGTTCCCCCATAGAAGTTAGTTGTTGGATCCTTCCAAATATGTTCAAAACCACTCTTAAATTGCTTCAAAGCCTCATCTTTATCATATTTATCCTTATCACTTGATAGTTATCCTACTATCTTATCTAGGATCTCTACCTCCTCCATTAACACGTCATGCAATTTCTTGATTAGATCCTTCATTTTGTGTCAACATACCTTTAGAACTTCCCTCTCAAATTTTAGTTCATTGAACCATGTGAGAAACAAAGGGAGGGTCTTATGAGTTTCTATCCCATCTTTAAGTAATACGTCATTTGTATCTTGAATAGACTTGATTTTGTTACTTACTTGCTTGTTCTCTTCAATTCTCTTTGTAGGGTAAAAGCACAAACTTGTGTTACACTTTTACAAATGAATCAGCCAACACAAACAAAAAATTTCAACTTTGACCTCATAAAAGTGGCATTTATGTTTTGAATTTAAAATTGATGTAAACTAATGAAATATAGAGCTATTGATGAATTTTATGCTTGTAATTTTTTTAAAAAAATTAAAAAATTATTTTGATATTTGTTAATAAATTTAAGCGCAGATTTTGAATTGTTGAAAATTTCAAGAAAAAGTGACATTGAGTCCATGTCACAAAAAAAAAAAGAAAACAATCTTATTTTTTCCTATTTTTTTTCCCAAATAGATTACTTCAATATATATTGCATGGAAAAAAATTAATTTTCAATACATATTTTCCTCATAATAACATTTTAAAGTCAAACTTACCAGAATTTGATAGTTTTCATTCCATGTCAACTTTTGTATAGGTTTTGTTATCACTTTTTAAAAACTAATTATACGCTTTAGGAGAGGATTCTTTCCTCAAGTGCAACATATAATTTTCAAAAAAATCAATGTGGTTTAATATATCTTTTTTATTTCTAATCAGTGTCCTCTCTGATTATAACAACCCATTTTCAATATTTTAAATCAAAAACATATTAAAACTAATCTAAATGTCAAAAAAAAAAATTAGATTGCAGACTTAGAACTCTCCAAAAGGGTATTTTTAGTTTTTTGAAATAATTCATTCTGATTGAAGAAATATTTAGTTCAAGTTGAGGCTTTCAAAAAATTCTAAAAAAGGAGTAGGTGGCTTCCAATTAGGATGCCACATAGATAGTTCCAGGCAAGTTTGTTTCTCTCAAGTCTATTTCGCCCAAGTTTGTTTTGCCCAAAACTATTTTATTTCTCCTCCATCAGCATGCCAATTCTGTTGTCCAAATTTTTTTTCTTTTTGATTTGTAATCAACTCATATAAATATGTTTTTATTTTTCTTATTTTCCAAATCAACCATTAAGGAGAAAACACACAGAAGTAGTTTTTTTTGCAATAGAGGCTACAAATTATTTTTTTGATTTTTTTATTTGAAATCATTTGGAAAAAAACAAAAGGAGTTTTTTTCACAAAGGATTTTGTTTGGGAAGAGAGGCTACAAATTATTTGTTTAATTTTCTCAATTCAAGTATTTGGAGAAAACACACAAAAGGAGTTTTTTTGCAAGAGGCTACAAATTTTCAAGTATAATGATTCCCAACTTGTCATTGATTAATTTTAAAGGTTTATAAGATTGTGAGATTCTTATTTAGTCATTTTAGTGTTTATGAGTGTATTTATTGAATTTATATATTTTTCTTGAATGATAGATTAAAACCATGTAGAAATTGAACTCCATGACTTATTTATTGGGATGTACATGCACGTGTATGTGTGTGTAGGTGAATTAAAACATGCAATTTATGATGGGGAATAAAAGGACTAGATCAGGGTTGTATGACCGAAAAAGAGATGAGAAAAACTAAATAGGGGGAATTTGACTTTAGGAACATCTAATCAAGAACAACCCATTGAAATTATTGATGAACAAGTTGAAGAGCATTTTAATGAACAAGTACAAGAAGACATTGGCACTAGTGATAGATAATTTTTTATAGAATGGAAAATCTTATGGAGATGGATGAGGATTCTCTTTTCAAGAATATTTCGCCTAGAGATATGTTACCTAAAAGCACAATAAAATTTCACTCTAAAAGAATTTGGGATGAATTTTTTGAAGATAAATCTCTAATTGTAAGAGCACAATTATGTGCAAAGTTATTTAGGTGAGAAGAATGACCCCTGTTTTGGAGTTGTTAGGGGTTGATAATAAGAAAAAAATCATCAATTGATAAGATAGCAATTAAAAACTTGCAAGAAACATTGGATTGTATTCAAACCAAGAGTCGAGCTACCAATTTAAGTGTTGCCTATAGAGCATTGATGACTGTAATTTCTAGAAAATTTTATTACATAGAAGAGAAGTTCAAGCAATTTCTCAATTAGTAAGTGTATCTAGGAGAACTGGACCTAATGATATATCAAGAAGAGAAACAAATTAGATGAAAACATTGAAATAAATTGGGTAAATATTTTTCAAGTCCCTTGGAAAGATATAATTTAAGAAGATGTGTTTGCCCCTTTTTTAAAAATTTCTAAAAATAGCAACTTACTAAAAATAGTAAGTCAAATAGCAACTTACTAAAAATAGTAAGTTAGCGGTCCCAAAATAGCAAATCAGGATCAACTGATAGTTTGGGAAATAATAATAAATTTGGTGACTTGGTTGAGATTAGAATATTATTTAAACACCAAATATATTTATGTTTAATTATTTTCTCTACGTGGGCGTGGGATCCTCAAATAGCTTGTTTTTGGCATTTAGTGACTATGACAAGCCAAAACAAGTGGCACAATGTATGGAGAATGGAAGAAATTGGTAGACACTTGGCATTAGAAGTTACATGCACTTAATGCAAGAGATTCTTCCCCTTTGTGTCATGAGTTTTTGAGTTGGCACTTTAATTGCAAATCGATGCCTTGAAAAATGCATTTTGGGTTGTTAAAAGGTGTCTTTTAAGTCCTACAATATGAAAGGTTAATTTTAGAGATGTTATAATGAATTTTATAACTTCTATAAGCCCCTAAATTTAGGAAAGAATATTTGAACATGAACCTAAATTTGGCAGAAGTTTCCATATGTTCAAGGAGTCTATAAGTATTGTTTATTTTGCATGCAGAGGGACTATTGCAAATTTTACATTTCTCTTACAAAGTTGATGCTTTTATTTTCTTCAGTGGACAAGGAAACCATTGGAGGTGAAGCTTGTGGCCAGTGGACATGAGTTTCCAGCAATCTGAGGGTAGTGTTCTTGGATTGTAGATAGCAATATTACTATAAAGGTTGCATCAGACCTGAAGGATTGGAGCAATTTTAGTGTTGTGTGTTTGTAGGGCATGTTTAGAGGATTTCAAAGTGATTGTAGAGCTTCTATTGGTGTTGTTTATTGTTGCTGATGTATTAGTAATTTGTTTCTATGTGTGATGTGCTTCATCAATCCTAGGCACCTTGGTTCAACTCCTACACATTTGGGCATTATTCTTAGAGTTTTAGTAGTGTTTAGTAGTGATTTCCATGTGTATTTTAGCCTACTTTGGTGTTGTAGCTAGCTGATTTGTTGTGGGGTGTTGTGGATGTTTTTTTTGTTGCATATCAATGATATAGGCCTGATTATGTGTTCTTTATATCAAAAAATTGAAATAAAAACAAATTCGGTGTGTTGTGTCATTCGGTGAAGACTAGTTTAGCTAATTTGGCCTATTGGGATGCATATTTGTGTTTATTTAAACAAAAACATTTTCAGATTTGAAATTCATCATAAAAAATAGATTAGGTACATTATAGTGGTATCATAGCATTGTTCTTGCTAGCCTATAGGGTTTGAAAGATTTATGTTTTCCAGTGAATGAGAAAAAAGATATTACCTACGAGAGCAAAAGAAAATAGCTGAAGGAAACACAGTTGAAGAAAGAAGCACAGAGGGAAATAAAGGGAAAGGAAAATGTCTAAGAATGATGGTGAAGCATTTAGGAAGATATTATTGGATATCCAAGAAAACCAAAAAATGATTGCAGATAGCCTCCTTGAAACAAGAGAAGTCATGAAGATGTTAGTGGAAAAATTACAAGGACCAGTCACCACACATGAGAAAGATTTTACAGGTGAAGGAAGCACTTTTAGAGGGAGGAAGGCAATATCTATGCCAAGGCCAAAAAATCCTATATTCTTACCTAAGAATGAAGAAGAAAGAGTTGTATTAGCTGCAAATATAAAGACATCAATAATTGGGGTAACAGTTAAGTGGTTTGAAGAATATGCCAAGCAATCTGAAGCATTTAAATCCATTGTGCCATTCAAGAGATTCCTACAAATTCATGAGAAGGATCAAAATAGAAGGGAAAAAGAATCAAAGCTTCAAGAAGTTGTAATGGTTGAAGTGGAGAATAAGGAAGATTCAAAAGTTACAGTAGTAGAACCAATAGAGCCACAAAAGATTGCTAAGGAAAACATTTTATTGTAGGAGGAAAAGAGACTTGAACTAGAGGTACAACAAGCTGCAATGGTTGAAGGTAAAAATTCTATCATTAATGAAGATATTCCAATGATCACTAGTGAGATCTCATATTGGGAAAATATTAATTTTGTTGAACTTAAAGAGAGATCATATTTGAATATCGTAAATAGAGGACTAGTATTGGAAGAAAATGTTTCAATGATTTCTAATGATATCCAAGAAATGCCTATTGATGTTTTAAGCATGAAGGACCCAATTCCATATGAGAATAGTTAGCAAGACATCTATATTGATAAGCATGACTTCGGGAAGGATGCCTCAATTGATACTTATTCTATTGAAGATATTCATCATGAGAAGGATGATACTATTGCAAATACCTCAAATATTTTCAAATCAGCTGATGAAGGTAAACATTTTGATTGCTTCTTTTTTTACAACTTGAGATATAATGATGTTGGTAGAAGCAAGGATTTATTGCATCATTTTCATAGGATGTCATTACAATATTTCTATCATAAAGAGAGATATAATTCTAACAATATTGAAGAGATGAAGGATACAAAGTGGAAAGGAGATCCCTTCTCTCAATGTCAAAATGCCGCATACATGAAGGTGTGGGATCTAGGAGTTTTATCCAAATCTAACATATAGATTGAAGGTAAACATTCTTTGGTGATAGAAGGTGTTTTCTTGCCCTTTAATGATTGCATGTATTAGCAAAAAGGTGATGAAGTTAGGGAAGAATGGGATTTAATCATTGGATGCAAAGAGCTCAAGATGGAGGAACATGCACCAACCTCCAAACTTCCAAAGGGTGAGATAATGATTGGTTCTCAAAGTAGCATGGTGGATGGATATGCATTTGAAGAAAATATTTTGAGTTGCAAGGATAGAAGTGTTGAGGGTATATTACCAGTCCCTACATTAGAAAAGGAGGATGAGCTTATTATTTGAAGCCTAATCAAAAAGGTGTGTATCATTCATGAAGCTTTGAACAAGATTCCCAGGGGTGAAGAACTTGTTGATGAATTGTAGGAGGTAGTTTATTCCTCAAAGATTAATTTGAGGACAAGATACCATCATATTTAGGTGTGGAATATGGATATGCATAGGATGATATTCAGGAGTCACTTAGGAACTTTGAATTCATGATCAAGCTATGTGGTTTAACTAATGCACTAACTACCTTCCAATTCAGGGTGAATTGGGTATCTAGTGATCATTTGGAAAAAATTGCTTTGATATTTTTTTATAATATTTTGATGTGTAGAAAAGTGTGAGAGGATCATATGAAGCACCAAAGTTTGATGAGCATTGGGATTCTAGAGAAACATGCTCCATTTGTAATAGAATCCTAAGGGTGAGTTTGGGTTTCACAAAGATTTTATACTTGGTCCATGCTTATATTGTTCAAGGAATGCATGTGGATCATAAGAAGATTCATTTTTTTCTAGTTTGGGCATTCCCAACCACACTACCTCTATTTAGAAGATTCTTTAGATTATACATTCATGAGAGAAGATTTGTTAAGGGACTCTCATATATGGCAGCAACCTTAACCATTGTGACAAAGAAAGGATCTCTTGCATGCATGGATAGAATATACAAAGCTTTTGATAAGCATGAGAAGGTAATCAACTCATGTCTTGTATCTTTCATTTCAGATTTCTCACAACCATTTGCTATAGAATGTGATGTTTCGGGAAAGGGAGTTGGATTGGTTACAATGCAAAGGAGGTTCCCCATGGAAATTGAAACAAGAGAATTGAAAGATTTAGAAAATGATTTCTCTATGTATGACAATAAAATTCTTGTCATCATGCATATTGTGGCAAAGATTAAAAAACATCTAGTTTATGGTAGATATATGGTCGAGAAAAATTACAATGGATTGAATTTCTTCTTGGATCAACATGATTTGAATGATGAGAAGAAAAAGGGAGTAAGTAAAATCCAATTTAATGATTTTTATATAGTATGCTTGAAGGATATAAAGAAGTAATTGTTGATAATCTACCAAAATGCATATTCATTGTTTTGTAATTCATGATGTTGGGAAGTTTTCGAACATGGTAGAACATGTCATACATGCATTTTCTGCTAATATTTTATAAATTTAGAGGAGTGATCAGTATGTGCTATTGGATTGATTCAAAGAGTGCACAATCTTCCATCAAAATGGATTGTTGTTTGTAGTTTTAAAATATTAAGAGTTGGGTGGAGTATTTGCTGTTGTTATATGATGTTAATTACTATTCCTCAAAAATATTATTTTCATTCTAAGTCAGATCCTGAAGTTGCATTTAACATCCTTCAAGATGAGGAAAAGTATGAAACAATTAGTGATGATTTTAGTAGGGTGTATCTTCACAATGCGAAGGTAAAAGAGGTAATTGTTTAAAAAAATTGTATTTGTTGTTATGGAATATGCATGGACTACTATAACAGTTCCCCACACTATAAAAATCAGAATTATATCATTGTAAGAGGTGGTAAGAGTTTCTAGTTTAACTTGTTTTGTGGCAGTGCACATACAATTTCGGAAGGACAAGCTAAAAGGAAGAGAATGTTGATGTTGGAATATGTGGTTTAGATTTGGAATGGGAGTAAATATATCAAATATTTTCATGGATATTTCTGTTGGTTCCATGACATTGTTACACAAGAATCTAAGTTTTCAGGTTTGCACAGTGTTTCTTGGCAAAAGACGCCACACCTCACAAGTATAGGATCACAATCTATTATGCAATATGAAATGTTTGGTTATTTTGGGCATCAGGGTTTTGGAGCATCATTGTTGCAATTTCTTAAGGACAAGCAATTTTGGGAAGGAGGGATGTATAATTGAGATAAATTGACAATTTTTGAAATGTTAATTTTGCTTTCCTATTAATATTAAAAATTAGGACACCCTATTATAGTGAAATCTAGTCACACTTATTTGAAGATAATGAAGTTTGAATTGCACCCCATACGTCTTTATTATGACATCCTACATCCATACAAGAATTTGATCCATCATATAAGTAGTTAGAAGATAGGTTGGTTTGTTCTATTGCTTGAATCATTGATTGAAAAACAATAATTTTCTATCTTGAAGTCTATTCCTTTGGTCCAATCTCTATGATCCTTTTTGACAATTAAACAACATTGTGAATGCACATTTGACTATATTTGTTAATTAATTGATATTTAGAATATCACATGACTTCTCCCAAAACCTTCACTTCAATCTCATTATTAATAATTCTTGGGATAAGAATAATTGCCCCTTCCATAAAACCTCTAATGTTATATCTAAGAAGACAATAGACTCTTACCATACTAAAATATAAAAATTGAACTGAATTAAAAGTATTCAAATATTAGAACAAACATTTTAAATATATAAACACACATACAAATAAAATAAGAGAGAGGTCATAACATTTTAAATTAAAAAAAATATATAAATTGACAATCTCAAATAAACCACTTGTGTTTTATTACATCCAACTTTATAAAAAAGTATTAACAAAGAAGTCATCCCTGCGGGAAGAACATAAGACGTAGGTGTTGAAATTATTCCATGTCACTTAATACAAGAAAGGCAATGAAATATTTTGGTGTTCCTCGGTATCTAAGCAGGAGCCTGATTGCTAAGCGAAGTCGCGAGATCATAAGTGGACTCGATAAGGTTAACAAGATCTTGAGCATGTCCTGCGATTTGCGAGACGAGGCCCCTTTGCCATGGCACCTCTTTCAACAGATTCTCGCACGTGTGTGGTTCCTGCTTTATACCCTCCAGAGCCCCCGCGGCTACTTTACTCTTTGTCTCCAGATAAATCTCGCAAAAGCTCTTCTGTCAGATTCGCCCGGACGCTTATCAAACTGAAACTTTCAAGGCACTTCTCATAAGGGGTGGTAAAGAATGCTAGCGTTATAACACGACGTAACACATCTGCTGCTTTATCCTGCAATTCTTTGGCTTTATTGTAGGCTTGCTGGGCCAAACTCTCTTGTGCACCTGTAAACACTACACTTCCAGGCCCATTCATTACTAAAACCAGGGCTATTGCAACTTTTAACACTAGATAACCCATCGCTTCTTCACGTACAATCACTACTTTCTCTCTCCTCTACTATTTTGTACTCGGTATTACAGTAAACGAATATATAGTTTTTTCGCCCATAAATTGAGTATTATTATAGTTAACTTTCTTTGTAACTAACAATGCTTTAGTGGTACAAAATTTATTACATATAATATTTTTTTTAATTTTTGTTTGGTTGCAGAATCACAAACATTTATAATCAAACAAATAATTGTTGTAGGGAGACACTCTTCCATTTTTGGCATTTTCTATCATTTGTCTTTATATGCATTCTTAGATATATTAGAAATACATTTACAGATATTTACAGCTCTTTAGTTGAATAAAGTATTAGAAAAAAAGTTAAATGCTAGTATAAGTATATTAAATGCATTTATCTATCTAAAAGAATTTTATAATTAAGTTTAGAGCTCCTATATTAAATTTGTTTTTAAGAAAAATATATAGGCAGGTTTTTGGATTTTTTTTATTTTTATATAGATGTATTTAAGATATTTATATTAATAAATATTAAATTATCATAAAGTAAATCTAAAAATAAATTTAAATTATTTCCAACTTTAATATCCATAATTAGTAATCAATTGTTTGTCAACATTTGCCATTGCAATAGTAACCACTAAGTCACATGCTTGAAGCTTATCTATGTAAGAGATAACACTTACCTAAGTAAACTCCTACCTATGCAATTTATCTTATTGTTCATAATAATGCTAGGATAACAAACTAAATACATAAATAAAATATTGCAATGAAACTAAGAATGATGCCAATTCAACGACGCATATGAATATTTTTACATCCTACATTAAAAAGTGTGATCTCCCTATTAGGCGAATACCTCTAGTTGTGTTTGGTCTCTATTCTATTAGAGACTAGTTGTGTGCATTCATTACAAATTTGGGATTGCAAATTTAGACGTTCAATAAATGTCTTAAAATACTAGCACATAACATCAAATCACACAATATAACTATATAATAATAAACATTTATATTTTTTATTAGCATTTTTAGAGTTGGATTAAAATGGCGATATGCGAGGAAATCAGGGCGCATGCAAGCAGCGAAATGGAGCAAAGCTGGGAGAGCAAAACGTGGATGTGAAGAAGGAAAGGTTAAAGAGCTACGAAAGGTAGTCTGAAGGTGAGGAAAATGTCGACGGTTTTGACCCTCTAGGATTGAACAGGCAAGTATGTGCAGAGTGCAAAAACTATTCAAACCCCTTCCACAAATGTGGAGTATTTTGTAAGGAACAAATTTTGGCTACTTTGAATTCTTCACCCAAATTGGTGGCAAGCTCTATGCTTGAGGATAGGGCTCAAAACCCTAGCTCTGAGTTGGATCCAGATCTACCTCCTTTGGACTCAAGCACTTGTGCCCTTGGAGATATGGAGGTGGTTTTATCAAGAGACCCTATTGATTTCCATATCCCAGAGGAATGTGTTGATGCAACAATGGTAGATGTTGGAAATCGGTCCCTCATAGTCTGATTTTGGAAAAACTGCTGCCTCTGGAGGGTTTGTTGGTATGGATAAAAGAAACTTGGAGCAATATTTCCACCCTGGAAATTGAATTCATGGACTTCAGTTTCTTTTGCCTTCGATTTTAGTCTGAAGAAGACTACAAATTTGTGAAGCTGATCGGCCCATGGTTCTTTGAACAATCTGGCATCTACCTCACTTCTTAGAGCCCATTTTTTGATCCAGCAGCCACAAGAATTTCATCTATTCCTGTCTAGATAAGGTTGTACAATCTCCCCCTGATCATGCAAAATCCAAATCTTATAATGCAGATGGTGGATCATTTGGGTTCCTTTGTTAAACTAGACTCTGAAACTCCAAGTAGATTCACCCAGGTTTGTGCCATGGTAGACATCTCCAAACCATTGCATCATTCTATCAGAATTCACTCCTTGTAGGGAACTTGGATTCAATTTTTAAACTATGAAAGGTTACCTTTGAGGTGCTTTCACTGCAACATGTTAGGACACAAAATCGTGGGATGCACGACAAAGAGACCTACTGGCTCGAAGTTCTTTAATCTCAAAAAATGGACAAAAAAGGTTGGCTCTCCTGATGCTAATTTTATCTAGCGCAACCATGGGAAGTTCATGAAGCCTCAAGGGGTGACTAGCTCAACATCGGAGTCATTGGCAGAAGCTTCAAATCCTGTAGACCCCTCTCTTGCCCCAAGCATCCACGGAAATGATCTTTATATATTTAATCAACCCTTGGATAGTGTGGAAGATTGCTCTGAGGATGAGGCTACTTTCCTAGTTTTGGATGATTTGGATGAAGATTTCCATGGTTTTTTAGACCATGATGATATGATGGTTCCATTCAAGGTACGCACTATTGCTCAATCAGCTAGCCACATTTCAAAACTAAACATTGGTAGAACAGGGAAGAAGAAAGGAAGGAAATCTAAAGCAGAAAAGCTCTGGTTAGAGGGAAGAGTTTCTATTGAGGAGGGCACCCAGTGGACCATGGATGCTCTCCTCACTAGGAGCAAAAAGAAAAGTTTAGCCAATCAGTCTTAATGGCTGCTCCACATGTTGTGGGTGACTAGATTTTTCGTGTTGGGGTTAATTTGGGCTTATGGGAGATTCATTTCTAATTTTCTTAAGTTTGTCTCTTGTGGATTTCATTAGGTCTAGTGGCTTCCTTAGTGATCTCTTGATCCTTTGAGCTCCCTTATTTTGGGTATAAAGCTTTCCTATCTTTTTATTATCTATATTTATATGGATGTGGACCCTAATCCCATTATTTACCAAACAAAAAAAACATCAAATCACACAAGTTTGTATTCTGTTGGCTTCTGATGAGAAAGGTAAATGGGGTCCATTGGCCAAATTTAAATCTCTAAATTTTATTTAGGGTCACACAAGTTTGCACTCCCATACATGTCCTTACAACCATGACCCCATATTAGATTATCTCAGTTGCAAGATCAAAGTGCATAATGACTAGATGACCATAAATGTGTGCATAGAAGTGATAATTAAATTGATACATTGAATGTATAGGAATATGTACATAGGCATAAAATATGACTATATGCATATGAATGTGTACAAAAAAAGAATAGATAATAGCTTGGTAAATGTATCCAACCTTGTACAATATTGTGTCACTTATCACCATCGACATGTTTAAAGATATTTCCCCAAGATGTGAACAAAATTAAAATGTGAAATGATAAGGTTATGTAAATTTAACCATTACATTTTTCTACCACTTTGAGGTGCATTTAAATCATCAAAAATAATGCATCACGAGGTATGTAGCACTCGCAAAAATACATGTACACAAAAGTAAGTATTAAAACACTCAAAGGATATGACCCATGGAATCCATATAAACTAAAGGAACCTACAAGATGTGATCATGTCTAGATACACCTATAATGTGTGTTATCCAATGAAGGCCTATAGGATAGAGAAAAAATAATCTATGATTAGCTTCCACATCACAAGTAAAAATCAAATACAAAATAGGAACATTAGTGAGCATTGTATTCCCCTAACTAATTTCCAAAATGGCTTGAAGGAATTGAAGCAAAGGGAGATTATGCATGATAGTAAATTTCATCCAAAAATAAGCATGTGAGTACATCATCATATAGCATACGAGAAATAACACATACATCATTAAAATATCACTTACAAACATATGAATAATGAATCTTGATAATTATTAATGGACTAAAGGTTTGATCATGTGTAAGATATGAATGTTGCCTACATCATGGGCAAGGTAATTGTGATGTGACCCTCAATGGCCAAGAGCACTCATATAGAAATGATGGCATATCCATAATTGTGATGGAACCAAATGAAAGGTGATCACTCAAGATAAATCATACCAACAATGATCAATGATGATAAAAATGATGCCAATAGGAATAAACCACACCAATGTTGATCAATACGGATAAACCATACCAATTGTGATGAATGGAGATAAACCATACCAATGTTGATCAATGGAGACAAACCATATTGATGGTGGTTAATCTAATCAATGGGAGATCCCCCATCATAAAATATTTGGGAATGATATAGATATTTATGATCAATAAATGAATCTAGATTTTTGATATGTTGATATAAGATTAATATATAAATGATGGATCAATGTAGGATTAATAAAGGACTCTAGATAGTTATTTAGTTACAAATAAATAGATTGGCATGCCTCTAAATAGTTGGGAATCAAAAGTCTAATTCATGTCTTGAAAGGAGATTAGCAATCTCCCCAAGGTCTTTGAGTTGTTGGTTCTTAGCTTTGCATATATACATACATATGTACATACTTACTTATATTTATATTTTTTTATTGGGTCACATTTTACCATTATGTACATAACTTTCAATACAAATAAAATCTATGAAAAATAATATGTAACTTATTAGTATAATTGATATAAATTGACAAATTCTTTTGGTTAAAGCTACTCAGGTTTTTAGCCTGGTCTGAGCCCAAAGAGACCCTTATGGGGGGTCTCTTCCCATGACTTTATCACTGAGACCACAACTAGGGGGTTTCAATCCCCAAGGAATTATTTCCAAGTTCAAATATATGAGGTCATTGGCCCAGTGAAGACCGACAACCTACAAGCATAATAGCCCAACAAAAGCACATATCCTACAAGCACGTCAACCCAACAAAGGCACAAAGCATGTGAGTTCTTTGGCCTAGAGAGGTTTGAACCTTGGTGGTCACCACAACAACCATGTGGCTTGACCATCAAACCATGCCCTTATCGACAAATTGACATTTTTTTAAATAGTAATTTTGGTGGTCTATTAATATTAAAAAATAGAACACATTATTTTAGTGAAAGCTAGTCACACTTATTTGAAGATGGTAATGTTTGTAACTGCATCCCATACATCACATCTGACATCAATACAAGAAATTGATCTCATATAATTAGTTAGAAATTAGTTTGGTTTGTTCTGTTTCTTGAATCATTGATGGAAAGTGTTGATTTTTTCAACATTTTTTTTATCTTGAAGTCTATTCCTTTTGTCCAATCTCTATGATAACTTTAGAGTTTAACCAACATTCTGAATGCATGTTTGATTAATTGATATAATGCCACTTCTTCAAAAATGCTCACTTATACCTCATTATTAATAACTCTTGGAATAAGCATAATTGCCCCTCCCAAAAAAACTCTAGTGTGATATCTAAGGAGACAATAGACTTTTACCATACTAAAATATAAAAAGTGAACTAAACCAAAAGTATTCAAATACTAGAACAAACATTTTAAATGTATAACACACATACAAATAAAATAAGAGAGAGAGTTCATAACATTTTAAATAAAATAAATATAAATGATAATCTCAAATAAACCACTTGTATATATGAAAATATTATACCAAACTTTATAAAAAACTATTAATATAAAGTAGGATATTTCCACAGTCCATGAAAGTTTTAATACTTTTCTGGATTAAACTATGTTTTTTCTAAATTTAGTATTGATTTTTGGGATCAAACTATATGGTCCATCTTCAAGACAATGAAAAGAGATTGAAAATAAATCTTATCAAAATAATCAATTCAAACAAAATTAAAAAATATTTTATAAAAATATTAATGATATTTTATTGATTAAAACAGAAGTCATCCTTGCGTGAAGAGATTTCAACATAACACGTAGGTGTTGAAATTATTCCATGTCACTTAACTCAAGAAAGACAATGAAATATTTTCTTGTTCCTCAGTATCTAAGCATGACCATGCTAGAGAAGTTGTTTCACAAGATCTAAAGTGGACTTGATAAGTTCAGCAAGTGTTTGAGCAACTCCTCTAATTTGATAGATGAGGTGTTTTTGCCATGGTACCTCACTCAATTGATTTTGTAACCTGTATGGCCCATTCTCCATATTCTCCAAAGCATGCACAGCTTGAGAAACTTCTTTATTTCTAGGTAAACCTTTCAAATTTTGTTCCACCATATTCGCCCAATTGTTTATAAAAGTGAAACTTAGAATGCACTTCTCAAAAGGGGGGTTCTAGAAGCTTAGCCCTTGAACACGACTTAACACATATGCAGCTTTATCGTCCAATTATTTGGCTTTATTGTAGACTTGTTGGGCCAAACTATCTTCGTTTATTCTGACATTGCCCATAAACACAGTTACAGGCCCATTCATTACTAAAACAAAGGCTATTGCAACTTTTAACACTAGATAACCCATCGTTTCTTCACATACAATCACAAGTTTCTCTCCTCTACTACTTTATACTTCTATTACTACAAACATACATTTCACTCTAATCATATATCTACCCATGAATTTTGCTCTGATCATGTCTCATCACATTTTTCTTTTTTTAGATTTTGGACTAACACATACATTTGTTGGTTACAAGATGATTTTACATCGCTAACGTAATCTTGTTGTTGGTTGCGATTTCTTACTTATGTGTTTTTGCAAGATCATAGACTAGGGGCTTCACCCTCTTGCTCTGAGATGATCTACATCCTCTACAGTATCCTTTTTGATATCCTTTTAATAATGTTTACTTTCCTGTATTTTAGCTTGCATATGCATGTAGTGTCATATGACCGCTAAAGTGGGGGCTAAATATTATGTCATAAATTGTGCTCCTTGGTTTTGCAAGCACAATTTCACTATGTCATAAATAAGGACATCAATACCCAGAGGACATGTATTTTTTAGAATTTTTTTTCTCTATTTTCCTATTTTTTCGTATGTGTGAAATAAAGACCTTGATGTTCATTGAAAAACCTACATTCACAAGAAATAAAAAAATAATTATAATAATCAAATTAAATATATTTAAAATTATACTTTTTGGGAAGCTTATAATAAGGACTACATACTTACAAAACATAAATTTTAAATGAATTCATTTGATCCCCCAAAAGGCAAATCAAAAGTGGTGTTTTATCAACATTTTGATAGGTGTAAAGGAGACCCCATTATAGGTATGGTTTAAAACTAGTGGGGTTTGAATCTAAGGGGGTTTGATCAAACCCTCTTCAATTAAAATCCTTTAAATGGAACCTTTCAAGGCTTAAATCATTATATTTTCTAAAAATATGTCATTTCAATAAAAATCAGGATGTCCCAAAAAGTGTAACCCATTATTGTGGCAGCACCCTGGGTAAGTGCAAGAAGATGGGGGGCCAAAAAGGGGTCTTAAGTGGCCACTTTTTTTCTGAAATCAGGAAATACTGGCCTTGGATGAGAAATTGAGCATAGTTACACTCAAAATTCAGAGATGCAACTAAAACAATGTTCGTAGTGCTCCGAGTCTACTTTCTAAACTAGTATTTTTTTTTTAAATGGCATAGATTAAGGGGTTCAAAAGAGGGAGCCACAGAAATTGGTGTTGTTTCTGTCAAAAAACATAACATAGCATATTTTGTGGCTCCCTCAAAAGGTCAACTTTTTTTTGGTATTTTTAAAATCACTTCAGTGGGAAATTAGCTAATAGCATGTAGTTTATGTCTGATTTTTCTGATAATTTTTTGATGAATATTTGATTTTTTAGTAATTTTCAAAGTGGATACATCCTAAAAAATAGAATTTTGGCCGTGCTACCCCTATAAATTTTGAAAACTAATTAAAAATCATTTTTTTCTTTTTTTAATATTTGTAGAATTGAGTCTAGTTTCTAAATATGTAGTTTTTTTGAAATGTCAATGAATAGTTAATTTACAATGAAAAAAAGACCAAACAGTGGTTTTTGCCCAAAAACGGACACACAAACAAAAGAAATTAAAGATGAAAGGCTTAACATTGTTAAAATGTGAAAAAAATCACATCGTCAAATAGCTAAGAGAAAGCCTAACATTACCTAGGTGTTTGATTTGTTCGATGTTGAAACACGTGCAAATATGAGGGTTAGCACGAATGAAATTATGTGAAATCTTGAAAAATCTGGAAAAACACGTCTGTGGCTGTTCAAAAGGCACTCCAAGCCTTTGGGTTGGAAATCCAAATCAAATCCCAAGCCCAAGGCTTGGGATTCCCAAAGCAAGACATAACGTGAGCGCATTATAACGCGCTCGCGTTATGGTTTGCTTTGCATTTTTCCTTTTCGCAAGTTTGTTGTTTGTCATGTTTGACATAACGCGAGCGCGTTATAACGCGCTCGCGTTATGTCCCCCTTAAATTTGTTTATGTTCAAGGCTATTAATTATGTATGTATGTATGTATGCCTATATGTATGTATGTATGTATCTATGTATGCCAAGAAGTATGTATGTATGTATGCCTATATGTATGTATGTATGTATGTATCTATGTATCTATGTCTACCTATATGTATGTATGTATAGTGTCGAGGGCAAAGGAGGGTAGAGATGGGAGTGAGCCAGATAGGGGAGGAGAGGGGTAGATAAGGATTGAGTGATTAAGGTTTAAGGTTGAGGGTTGAGCATTTAGGGATAGGATTTAGAGTTTAGGGATAAGGGATTAGAGTTTAGGACCTTGAGGGATTAGGGTTTAGGGTTGAGGCTTTAGAGATAGCTTTTATGGTTAAGGGTCGAGGGATTAGGTTTAAGGTAGAGTGTTGAGGGTAGAGGGATTTGGGATTAGGGTTTAGGGTTGAGGCTTTAGGGATAGCGTTTAGGGTTAAGGGTCAAGGGATTAGGTTTAAGGTAGAGTGTCGAGGGTAGAGGGATTAGGGATAGGGTTTAGGGTTGAAGGTTTAATGATTTAGGGTTGAGGCTTTAGGGATGAGGGTTAAGGGATTAGGGTTTAAGATATAGTGTCGAGTGTTGAGTGTCGAGTGTCGAGCGTGTAGGGATAGGTTTTAGGGTTCAAGTTTTAAGGGTTAAGGGTTGAGGGATCAGAGTTAAGGGCTGAGGGATTAGGGTTTGATGTTGAGGGTTGTGTACATTGAGGTTTGAGGGTTAAGGGTTTCAGGATAGGGTTGAGGGTCAAGGGATTAGGGTTAAGGGATAGGGTTGGAGGGTTTAGGGATAAGGTATTAGGGTTTAAGGTATAGTATCGAGCCCGTTGAGGGTCTAGGAATAGGGATAGCATTTAGGGTTTAGGGATGAGGGATTAGAGTTAAGGGATGATGGATGATGGATTAGGGTTGAGGGATTAGGGTTTAGGGATAAGGTTTAGGGTTAGGGTTGAGGGATTAGGGTTTAAGGTATAGTGTTGAGGGTTTAGGGATAGGGTTTAGGGTTGAGGGATTAGAGTGAAGGGATGAGTAGTGCAGGGCACCTAGGAGCACCTTGATTCCAAGATCATTTTGATTGCATTTTTTTTTAAAGGTTGTGATTTTTGTTTAATGTGCTCTGTAATAAGGCTTTAGCCATGTTTCTATGGTCCTATTTGTGTGGTCAAGATGATTGAGGTGACCATATAAACCTCAATCATGCTTAGTCCACTTGGATCCTTGTTGTGCCAATCAGGCCTAGAAGGTCTAAAGGATTGGTTTTTGAGTTTTGTGATTGTTTGTGTGTTTTATCATGTTTTGGGAGTATGGAGGATGTTTTGATTCCACTGGACAAGCAAAACAAATCGCCATCCTTTGGAAAATGGAAAAAACTCCATAATGTCTATTGTTGCCAATAGTGTCAATGACACATTGGACGGTTCAAAACCCACTTTGGGCGGTTGAATGCTGTTGTAGAGGTTAGAAACTGACTTGGATTAGTTGGAAACATTTGTATTTCACTCCTGTATGGCAGAGAACATCTAGTACAGAGTTTTGGGGCTTTGAAACTACAAAAAATAGCAATTTTTCTTGCTTTTCTCACTGTGTACAGACTGTACGGATTTTTCACGTGTGCAAATGACATTTTTTTGAAATTTCTTGGAGTCAGGGTTCATATGCAACTAGTTTGAGGTCTTGAAGTGGTCGGGATCAAAAGTTATTGATTTTTCTTTCAAAACAGGTCTAAAAACCCTGTTTTCTAGGGCAGCCATAGAAATCCGGCCCTAGAATGCATTTCCACAGGTGAAAATTCATAAAAACTGGTGAAATGCAAGCTATGGATGTACTCTATAAGATTCCAAAAGCATTTTTCTGGAAGATGTTGTTTTCAATTCTTAAGGTGATGCCCTAGGTCAAGTATTTCATTGTATTTGACCAAATTCATGCTATTTGAGGTTGTAGATGATAGAATCCTGATAGGGTGAGCAAATAAATGATGGATTTATGTTGTAGGGACATGGTAGAAGCATTCCAAATTCCTGCCCCTAACCTATGCACCCAAGTTTGAGCACTTGCTTTGTAACCTAGCCTAAATTGATCAATTAGGCCTAAGAGACCTAACGAGTGTTCTGGATTGCTGGAGTAGAGTTGGAACAGGAGACTTTGGATTTTGATAGGGCTCCATAGAGGGTATCTAAAACCATCATTTTCTTGCCTAGTCATTTAGGATTTTGTCAAGTTTTGTTGAGAAAACCTAGTTTGGAGGGCTAGTAGCCTTAGTAGTCAAGGTATAGGTTGAAGAGTTTTGGGAAGTTGGAGATCAAACCAACTGCATAGAAGGTGTTTGTTGATCTATCCTGAGGTGTTGGAGAACCCTAGAAGGTGGAGCCATCACTAGGATACCAAATCCTTCATACACCCTTGAATGTGCCTTTGGTTGCTTGGTTGAAGGCTGTTTGAAGTGGGTGAGTGGGCAAAGGACAGTAGAGTAAACCTTTGTGTTGTGCTTCCCTTGTGCCACCTCTGCATCAATGAGGGATTAGGATTTGACATTGAGGGTTGAGGGTTTAGGGTTTAGGGATAGGGTTGAGGGTCGAGGGATCAGAGTTAAGGGTTTAATGTTGAGAGTTGAGGGTTGAGGGTTGAGGTTGAGGGATAGGGTTAATGGTCAAGGGATTAAGGTTAAATAAGATTGTCGAGGGTAGAGAGATTAGGGTTTAAGGTATAGTATCGAGTCTGTTGAGGGTTTAGGAATAGGGATAGCATTTAGGGTTTAGGGATGAGGGATTAGAGTTGAGGGATGACGGATTAGGGTTGAGGGTTGAGGGATTAGGGTTTAGGGATAAGGTTTAGGGTTGAGGGATTAGGGTTTAAGGTATAGTGTTGAGGGTTTAGGGATAGGGTTTAGGGTTGAGGGATTAGAGTGAAGGGTTGAGGGATTAGGATTTAACGTTGAGGGTTTAGGTTTTTGGGTTTAGGGTTTAGGGATAGGGTTGAGGGTCGAGGGATCAGAGTTAAGGGTTTAATGTTGAGAGTTGAGGGTTAAGGGTTGAGGATTGAGGGTTGAGGTTGAGGGATAGGGTTAATGGTCAAGGGATTAGGGTTAAATAAGAGTGTCGAGGATAAGGGATTAGGGTTTAAGGTATAGTATCAAGTCTGTTGAGGGTTTAGGAATAGGGATAGCATTTAGTGTTTAGGGATGAGGGATTAGAGTTGAGGGATGATGGATTAGGGTTAAGGGTTGAGGAATTAGGGTTTAGGGATAAGGTTTAGGGTTGAGGGTTGAGGGATTAGGGTTTAAGGTATAGTGTTGAGGGTTGAAGGTTTAGGGATAAGGTTTAGGGTTGATGGATTAGGGTTTAGGGTTAATAGATTAGCATTTAATGTCGAGGTTAGGGTTAGAGTGTCGAGGGTAGAGGGATTAGGGATAGGGTTTAGGGTTGAAGGTTTAAGGATTGAGGGTTGAAGCTTTAGGGATGAGGGTTTAAGGCTTAAGATATAGTGTCAAGTGTTGAGGGTATAGGGATAGGGTTTAAGTTTTAAGGGTTAAGGGTTGAGGGATAGGGATTAGGGTTTAAGGTATAGTGTTGAGGGCTGATGGTTTAGGGATAGGGTTTAGGTTTGAGGGATTAGGGTTTAGGGTTGATGAATTAGGGTTTAATGTTGAGAGTTGAGGCTTGAGGCTTGAGGCTTGAGGCTTGAGGTTGAGGGATAGGGTTAATGGTCAAGGGATTAGGGTTAAATAAGAGTGTCAAGGGTAGAGGGATTAGGGTTTAAGGTATAGTATCGAGCCCGTTGAGAGTCTAGGAATAGGGATAGCATTTAGGGTTTAGGGATGAGGGATTAGAGTTGAGGGATGATGGATTAGGGTTGAGGGTTGAGGGATTAGGGTTTAGGGATAAGGTTTAGGGTTGAGGGCTAAGGGATTAGGGTTTAAGGTATAGTGTTGAGGGTTTAGGGATAGGGTTTAGGGTTGAGGGATTAGAGTGAAGGGTTGAGGGATTAGGATTTGACATTGAGGGTTGAGGGTTTAGGGTTTAGGGTTTAGGGATAGGGTTGAGGGTCGAGGGATCAGAGTTAAGGGTTAAGGGATTAGGGTTTGACGTTGAGGGTTGAGGGTTGAGGGTTGAGGTTCGAGGGTCAAGGGTTTAGGGATAGGGTTGAGGGTCGATGGATTAGGGTTAAGGGTTGAGGGATTAGGGTTTGACGTTGAGGGTTGAGGGTTGAGGTTCGAGGGCCAAGGGTTTAGGGATAGGGTTGAGGGTCGAGGGATTAGGGTTAAAGTAGAGTGTGGAGGGTATAAGGATTAGGGATAGGGTTGGAGGGTTTAGGGATAAGGGATTAGGGTTTAAGGTGTAGTATCGAGTATGTTGAGGGTTTAGGAATAGGGATGGCATTTAGGGTTTAGGGATGAGGGATTAGAGTTGAGGGATGATGAATTAGGGTTGAGGGTTGAGGGATAAGGTTTAGGGTTGAGGGTTGAGGGATTAGGGTTTAAGGTATAGTGTTGAGGGTTTAGGGATTGGGTTTAGGGTTGAGGGATTAGAGTGAAGGGTTGAGGGATTAGGAATTGATGTTGAGGGTTGAGGGTTTAGGGTTTAGGGTTTAGGGATAGGGTTGAGGGTCGAGGGATTAGAGTTAAGGGTTGAGGGATTAGGGTTTGACATTGAGGGTTGAGGGTTGAGGGTTGAGGTTCAAGGGTCAAGGGTTTAGGGATAGGGTTGAGGGTCGAGGGATTAGGGTTAAAGTAGAGTGTGGAGGGTATAAGGATTAGGGATAGGGTTGGAGGGTTTAGGGATAAGGTATTAGGGTTTAAGGTATAGTATCGAGTCTGTTGAGGGTTTAGGAATAGGGATAGCATGTAGGGTTTAGGAATGAGGGATTGGAGTTGAGGGATGATGGATTAGGGTTGAGGGCTAAGGGATTAGGGTTTAAGGTATAGTGTCGAAGGTTGAGGGTTTAGGGATAGGGTTTAGGGTTGATGGATTAGGGTTTAGGGCTTGCCCCTTCATTGTTATGCCTATCATATGGCAGAGCATCTGGCAAGCTCTTGCAGGAAACAAGAAAAGTTCTCCCTCAAAAACCTTGTGGTCATTCAAGTCTGAAGGGGAAGGTTTGGAAAGAGATGTGATCAATGCAAAGGATGTGATCAATGCAAAGGATGTGATCAATCTATAGCAGGACAAAACGTGAGCGCGTTATAACGCGCTCGTGTTTTGTCTTGCTATTGAAACGGTAAAAAAGTGTTGACCCCCATGATCTAGGCCCACATGCTCTGTTTTCTTACTGATTCTACACGTGCTCCGACAAAAAAGAAGTGCTTTCATGTTGTTGGGAAGTTCACATGCACATTTGACACATTGTACCACCTTTGCATGATCTTTCCACCACCTTTTCTGCTTTGCCAACTTGAGAAGGAGGAAATAACATAATTTTCACACCAATTTTGATATATATCTATTCAAGTTTCAATTTTTGTAGTGTTGCAATGTTAATTGTGATTCAATTTTAGGAATTTAACATTATAGATTGGTTAATAGTATTGTTGTTAGTAATTATATTTGAGTGTTATTCAATTTAACATTGAAAAGGAAGAAAGTGGTGAAAAACTTAAATTGTTGAGGAGTTTGATGCAAGAAGAAAAAAACACTACATAATTGGGTACTCTCTCCATTTGAATCTTTGTTTTTTAGGTATGTCAAGTCTTTACATGCATGTTCTTTACATTTTCCTTATTTCGGATTGAATTACTTTATCATGCTTTATCATACATGTTTAAAATAGACACATTCCCAATCAAGAAAGCAGCCTACAATCTCACATGATGCCATGTATATTTTCTACACTTGGGCTCTTTAATAATTATGTATAATAAACAAACCTTAACATACCATGATATCAAACTATACAAGAATAAATCCTTACAACATAAAAAAAATACAATCCCACTATTATCTTGTATTCATTTCTTAGGAACTAATATTGGTCTCTTTATCATGCTACAGACAAATTCTCCTTCATGTTGAGGAAACGATCAAGAATTAAACCAACACAGGAAGAGATAGAAGCTAAGAATGCAAAGAAAGAAGTGGCTATGAGGGAACTTCATGAGAAGAGGAAATTAGACACGATAAATGAAGACATACCAATTGAAGAGGAACCACAACCATCACAAAGAAATATGGTATTGGCAGCACAAAGAGAACGAATGCAAAAACTTCGTGGTACGAGAGATTTGAATACCATAGTTGGAGACACGTCCTCTACCACAAGTCAACATATAGGGACACCATCTACCACATCTCAAGTTGAGAGTACATCATCACTCACATGTGATGAAGGAGGTACACCATCATTCCCACCTCAACCTCAAGGTATGTCATCTATTCCATCTTCGATCGAAGGTATGCCATCTAACCCATCTCATTTAAATATTGATGAAATTCCTAATGTTGAGATGAATTTACCTAACTTAACACCACCTAGAATTTTGCATAGAAAGCCAAAGTATTTGATTGATATTGATGAGAATATTTTGCAGCCAATGGAAGGTAAGATTCCAAAACACACTTGTAGAAGATATGCTAATAAGATTTAGAGATTATTCTTTGAAAAGTTAAATGATACTGCAAGATGTCAACTATTCATTGAAATGATGCAAAGTATAAAGTATAGGTCTATCATGAAGATTCTTGGGTTGAGAACATCAGAGGCTTCAAGAGAAAAATCTATTGTCAAGAATCTAATGAGTGCGTATGAGAGTGTGGGTAACACCTCATGCACAAAAGATAGTAATGCAACATGGCGTGTGATTACATTGTCTATAGTAAGTAGTCAAACAAGGAAAGCTCGTCTCATTAGAAAGATAAGTCAAGAATTGAGAATAAATAGGAAAACTTTATCAAGAGCCGTTGGAAGACACCAAAGAATTAAGGACACTAATGCCAATGAATTATGGGAGTTCTCAGGGAAACTACCATGAAAAGATAAACCAATAGTTGAAGCATAGAGATCATTAATTGAAGACTTTTGGAAAAATTACACAAGGGTATCTCTGAATCAAAGGGATGTGGTAAGAAGGAGAATTAGTAGTCAGAACCGCGAGCCACATCCAAAGCATTTTTTGGATGAGACTCAAACACAGTTTTATGGTAAATTTCTAGAGAAGTATCCTCAAATTAAAATTTGTCAAAGATATTTTGAAATACTAAAACCTTTCTATGTTAAGATAAATCACACACACACTACTTGTTGTTGTAGATTACATATTGAATTTTCTAACCATTTTGATGCTTATAGGTCTATATGTTTAGATATGCATAATAACAATGATTTGTAGGGTTGTGCCATATGTGCCCCACCAATATCTTCAAAAGATTTCATATCAAGAATTTTATGTGAAAGAGAGGAAGGTCAAATATTCTATAAGAAATTATGCTTGGATGGCACATGTCATCGTTGCGGTGGCTTGAAACATTTGCCAATATGAGAACATATGGAAAGAACACATGCAGTTGGAAACGAACTAGTAGAGTTTGGCAAGTATAAAATAGTGCAATACAATACAAAAGATGGTAAAGAAGCAAAGAGGTGTGAATTGGTTATTGAAAAGATTCCAGTGTATCAGTTTATGCCTATATTTCGTGACAGCATAGTGTATGAGTATGCAAGACATGCCCATAGAGCTCGACAGTTGGACTTGCAATTCAAGTTATGCAAGGACACATTTTCGGTTGGTAGCATTGTTTCAATTGTCGACTTTGCAGAGAACTACAATCTATAACCACAGCGTGAGGTGCAATCACAATATTACAACTCCACATAGGTTTCTATATTTGTGCACATCGCATTCATTCATGCAAATGATAGTACAGAGGATGACAGAAAGATCATAAGGGAGTATAATTTCTATATTAGTGATGATTGCACACATTCTACAGAGTTTGTACAAGGTTGCTTTCAGGTGTTCTACAATGATTTGGCTAGAAGAAGCATATCATTCAGTCAACATATCATATAGTCAGATAACTATGCGACACAATTTAAGAACTCGCAGAATTTATATTGGCTGAGTAGGAGGCATAATTTTACAGGTATTCAACATATGTGGAACTTTTGTGAGGCCGGGCATGGAAAGGGGGAGCATGATGGTGCAGGAGCATGTATCAAAAGAGCCATAGCACGAGAAGAGTTAAAGTATAAAGACAATGCAAAGTTGACAGATGCAAAATTGATTGTCGAGTGGTGTAATGCTTCCATGGGTCCAGGTAATGAAGGTAAGTCTTCAGTTCGTAGATTTTTTTGGTTGATAGATGATACTAACATTGCACCATATGAGGACTATTGTACACTGACAGGATCAAATGAGATGCACTCTTTCAGAAGCTCAATTACAGGTTCATGGAGTATCCATACACGAAAGATGTCATGCTTTTGTTCTTCCTGTACAATTCAAGTTTGGGATGAATGCGAGTCAAAGGAGTGGGTTGACGAATGGCAGTTAAGTTATCTTAGCCCACTTGACACATATCGACCCCCGACGGCACTGGAACTAACACAGATGGAATCATCAATTGACTTTGACCACATATCAGATTTAGTTCAACCAGGTAATATAGGGCACGTATATTCATCTAATTTCATCTAGTTCAACCAGGTAATGTCATCTTACTTTGTAGTGTTTTTGTAATGTTGACTAATTTCATCTAATTTGCTACACATATTAATGTAGGGCACGTATATGCAGTTATTGTAGATGAAGATAATGAAGAGGGAATAGATTATTATTTATGTCATTGTGTTGAGGCCAAAAAGAAATTGGAGGCCCCTGTTACAGATGGAGAAAACATCGAATACCCTACAAGCTCAGTGGTTATTACTAGAACATGGCTTAGAAGGTACCCACATAAGAGTGTTAATATTTGGCTATTTCAGGACTTTGACATGCATCGGAAGATTCTTCATTACTTGAACCTTGTCGTGGCATCCAATGTTCATTTGATAAAGTATCGGGGTAGACCTTTGAACAAAATCTTGTGGAAGGTGAGTGAGTCTGACCATGAAGCAATACTTGACACAATAAAGAGTAGAGCAGACCCGGATGGTTCATTGGATTAATTTGTAAGTATTCACATTGATTTTGTAAAGTCATGTTACATTGAGTTGTAAGTATGCACATTAATTTGTAAGGTTTGTCTTTTTTTAATTTCCTCCTGCATTTTTACACATATACACATTTTTACATCATCATGTTATGCATTTTTGGTGTCCTGTTCCTGATGCGACCAAACTCATAACTCACCCTACTTCCTCTAGACACCATTTGATAATCTCTCCAACACTCTAGATCCAGGGTGCCTAATCATGATGATGACCTATATATCATTCTCCCAAGGTGCTCATAATGAATGACAAGAAGACCAAGGGCGCCCAAGCTTAATAGACTTATTTCTTTCAATTTTGATGATCCAAACTCTTGCAAAACGACATCCACTTTCATGCCTTTAGATCTTCCTTCACATACAGGGTGCCAAATCAAGTTAAAAAATCTACATAAGGGTGCCAAAATGGATGAAAGGAGACATGAAGTGTGCCTTAGGACTATGCTAAGGTTTGAGCCATTAAAATCTCTTGATATTAGGTGCTCATGATGATGAAACTTAGAGCTTTTTCCTTTCCTATGCGCTCATCTAAGATGTTTGAATGATAAAGAGTGCCTTGACCTCTATAATGTACATTGGGTGCCAAAATCAAGGTGATTTTAAGTCACTTTGAGTCATTTGGGGTCAGTTTGAGTCTTTGAGTCATGTTGCAAAAAAGTGTTAATGTTGTCAAGTTACACAAAGCAACTTTTGCATTTTTGGTGTCCTGCTCATGATGCGACCAAATTGACTATTCCAACGTGTCTGGATGGGTACATTTATGTTAGGCATGGTCCTATTTTTCACCCAAACATGTCAAAATAGTCCAAGCTATATTGTACCGACGATATCCCTAAAGAGTCCAAAGTGCAAAAAGGTAGCAATCTTTGACGAGATGTTACTCGAAAACTGTGTCACTTAGAAACATTCCATCTGAGGAAATGCGATCACGTAGAGTGTCTCTACAATAATCTCTCTTGGTTTTTTATATCTCTGAGGCATTTGCCTGTGGTGAAAGGTTTTCTGCTACCCCAAAAATCGTCAGAAGGAGGCAGTGTAAAGTTGCAAAGGGGTGTAACTTTCATCCTGCTCGTGATGCGACCAAACTAATTGTTCCAACACATCCAGATGGGTACATTTACACTAGGCATGGTCTTGTTTTTCACCCAAACATGTCGAAACAGTCTGAGCTACATTGTACCCATGATATCCCTAAAGAGTCCAAAGTGCAAAAAGGCAGCAATCTTTGACGAGATGTTACTCAAAAACTGTGTCACTTAGAAATATTTCATCTAAGGCAACGTGATCACATAGAGTGCCTCTACAATAACCTCTCTCAATTTTTTATATCTCTGAGATATTTGCCTGTGGTGAAAGGTTTTCTGCTGCCTCAAAAATCGTCAGAAGGAGGCAGTGTAAAGTTGCAAAGGGGTGTAACTTTCATCCTGCTCCTAATGCGACCAAACTGACTATTCCAACATGCCAGATGGGTACATTTACGCTAGGCATGGTCCTGTTTTTCACCCAAACATGTCGAAACAATCTGAGCTACATTGTACCCACGATATCCCTAAAGAGTCTAAAGTGCAAAAAGGCAGCAATCTTTAACGAGATGTTACTCAAAAACTATGTCACTTAGAAATATTTTGTCTAAGGAAACGCGATCACATAGAGTTCCTCTACAATAACCTCTCTCAATTTTTTATATCTCTGAGATATTTGCCCGTGGTGAAAGGTTTTCTGCTGCCCCAAAAATCGTCAGAAGGAGGCAATGTAAAGTTGCAAAGGGGTGTAACTTTCGTCCTACTCCTGATGCGACCAAACTGATTATTCCAACGCGTTTGGATGGGTACATTTACGATAGGTATGGTCCTATTTTTCACCCAAACATGTCAAAACAGTCTAAGCTACATTGTACCCACAATATCCCTAAAGAGTCCAAAGTACAAAAAGGAAGCAATCTTTGATGAGATGTTACTCGAAAATCATGTCACTTAGAAACATTCTATCTAAGGCAACGTGATCACGTAGAGTGCCTCTACAATAACCTCTCTCGGTTTTTTATATCTCTGAGGCCCCAAAAATCATCAGAAGGAGGCAGTGTAAAGTTGCAAAGGGGTGTAACTTTCATCCTGCTCATGATGCGACCAAACTGACTATTCTAACACATCCAGATGGGTACATTTATGCTAGGCATGGTCCTATTTTTCACCCAAACATGTCGAAACAGTCCAAGCTACATTGTACCGACGATATCCCTAAAGAGTCCAAAGTGCAAAAAGGCAGCAATCTTTGACGAGATGTTACTTGAAAACCGTGTCACTTAGAAACATTCTATCTGAGGCAACCTGATCACGTAGAGTGCCTCTACAATAACCTCTCTCAGTTTTTTATATCTCTGAGACATTTGCCCATGGTGAAAGGTTTCTGCTGCCCCAAAAATCGTCAAAAGGAGGTAGTGTATTAAGTCAGGATGAAAGCCTATTCACTCTAGGTGCCAATCTCAAGTTGCACAATCATGAATGGGTGCCTAGAGCAATAAGGAGCTACATCATGATTCCAGGACCTTGAAATGGCACCCAAGCATGTAGGAGGAATTTTCAAGGAGCCAAAATATTTTTGAAACTCTAAGGAACTAGTCCAAAGACTCTATGGCGCCATCTTGATACCGTTGAATCAACTTTGGAACTCAAACATATTGAAACAAGGTCTAGGAAGCTAAGCGCCATCTCTTGCCAGTTCAACCTCTCAGATGCGCCAACATTGGAAAGACTCTTAATGAGCACCTAAGTTTGAATTGATCTTGTGATTGAAAGTTTGGTGATGTATTGGTGCGAGATGATCTTCAGTTGAAACAATCTAAGTTCCAGGAAGGGTTTAGAAGTTATCAACCTCTTCACTAAGTTAGGCGCACTTTATAATCTTTCTTACCCAAGAGTTGCACCTCATTAAGACAAGGCGCATCTTAACCTCCGAGACTTTTCCAAAGAAGCGCTTCAGTTTATTAGCACCTTTGGACCTTGTTTTGCATTCTAAAAGAGAAGGCGCACTTTGGAGGCATTTCTAACCCAGATTGACGCCTAGGTATAGTCATCTCTCTGGAGCATTACAATGTGTTTTAAAATGAAGGAGGACATTTCATAAGTTGGGGAATTGATCACTGAAGACCTTGGAGTGTTTGAATTATTCTAAGCAAGAAGGCACACTTTGGAGGCATTTCTAACCCAGATTGACGCCTAGGTATAGTGATGCAGAGGTAGGAGGACCAAAACTATCCTCAATAACATTAACAAATCAAAGAACTAATCCAATTGATATGGTCAGGTTGAAGAGAACATTAATACAGACTTTTCATCTAATTTTTATAAAGATCCAATGGTAGGAGAGAAAGTTATGACTCTTCTCCCAAAACTACAAACCCTAGGCAGCGTTCAGACCTGCCCTCACCAAAATTGCAATATCTCTCACAAAACTTAATTAAATTATACCAAACTAAAATAATTATAAACTAGAAACACATATCTTTCCATCCATCTATTATATGCATCAATATGAGGCAGTACCAAGTCGTGCCATGCATATTTTCAGACTATATTTGTAAAAAATTAAACTCTGCAGACCTACCCTCAATAAAAAGGCCATAACTTATTCAAATCTTAATAAAATTTTATGCAACAAAAATAAATGGAAAGTAGACTCAATACTCTTTCCAACCATATATGGCTTGCTCCTGTATATGTCCGTACAGAACCATACCAAAGGCTGCAATGGGACTATTGTAGGGAAAATCAAAAAATTACAGTCCATAAAACACTCATATCTTTCACAAAACTAAATAAAAATGCATGGGACAAGAAGAAAATGAAAGGTGGTTGAAGGATCTAGCATTTTCAATCCATTAGACATCCATTCAATTCCATAGAGGGCCATACAATAGAAAAAGATAGAAAATTTCTGAAGGAAAATACAGGAAAACATTGTTTTTTCTCATTCCATGCTTAAATCTTCAACCACCCACGAATTCTTCATGGTTACAAGGCCTTTTAAAGGCATTAAAACATGTCTCTTTAGTTCATAACTGATTTGGAGTGAACCAAGAGCCAAATGACTCTTCACCTTCCAACTTTGCATCTTTTTTCTAATTTTACATTGACAACCTTTACATGGTTTACAATATTTTGCATTTTTGAAACTCCTAATGACCTAAACACATAAAAATGACTTGATAAACCTCATTAGAATGTGGAAGCATACAAATTTAATCAAACTCAAATATTTGTCCAAGGCAATATTAATTTGCCAAGGTGCTCCTGCACCATACAACCAACCAACAAAATTTCTAAGTCCCTTGGAAATGTATCTGCAACAAAAGTCTCTTTCCTCTATCTTTATCTTCAATCTTCTCAGCTATAATCTTCCAATCTATAGAAATGGTGACCAACCAACCAACAAAACAAACTACCATCTTCACAGAGCATCCTCAGGTTCCTTCTACTCCCATCAGTGGAGTACTCTTCAGGCTGCAACCTCAAGTGCTTCTTCAGATGTCCACCCTACACGCTGCTTCACAACCAACCAAACCATTCATCTCACCCAACAGAAGATCTTGGTGATGCACCTACCACTCTCTCCTCAGTGGTTTCTCTATGCATCCTTCTCTATCCAAATCTCTATTGGAGAATGGTCATGACAGACCTCATCTTGTCTGCCAACACACACAACCTCAGAAAATATCCTTCTTGCAGCTAGATGGAACAAGCACCTGCAACCAAACAACTGAGCAACACAAAATCCAAAAGGTGTAGATTGCCTCCCTCGGTGATCTATCTACACAATCAAGATCTTCTCGCTCTTCACCTGCCTTCTCAGTGATAGGAAAAAAATACACACCACCCAAATCTTTCGCCAGCTCTGATACCAAAATGATGCAGAGGTGGGAGGACCAAAACTATCCTCAATAACATTAACAAATCAAAGAAATAATCTAATTGATATGGTCAGGTTGAAGAGAACATAAATACAAACTTTTCATCTAATTTTCATGAAGATCCAATGGTAGGAGAGAAAGTTATGACTCTTCTCCCAAAACCACAAACCCTAGGCAGTGTTCAGACCTGCCCTCACCAAAATTGCAATATCTCTCACAAAACTTAATTAATTATACCAAACTAAAATAATTATAAACTATAAACACATATCTTTCCATCCATCTATTATATGCATCAATGTGAGGCCGTACCAAGTCGTGCCATGCATATTTTCAGACTATATTTGCAGAAAATTAAACTCTGCAGACCTACCCTCAATAAAAAGGCCATAACTTATTCAAATATTAATAACATTTGATGCAACAAAAAGAAATGGAAAGTAGACTCAATACACTTTCCAACCATATATGGCTTGCTCTTGTATATGTCCGTACAAAACCGTACCAAATGCTGCAATGGGACTGTTGCAGGGAAAATCAGAAAATTACAGTCCATAAAACACTCATATATTTCACAAAACTAAATAAAAATGCATGGACAAGAAGAAAATGGAAGGTGGTTGAAGGATCTAGCATTTTCAATCCATTAGATATCCATTCAATTCCATAGAGGGCCGTACAATAGCAAAAGATAGAAAATTTCTGAAGGAAAATACAGGAAAACATTGTTTTTTCTCATTCCATGCTCAAATCTTCAACCACCCATGAATTATTCATGGTTACAAGGCCTTTTAAAGGATTAAAACATGTCTCTTTAGTTCATAACTGATTTGGAGTGAACCAAGAGCCAAAATGACTCTTCACCTTCCAACTTTGCATCTTTTTTCCAATTTTACATTGACAACCTTTACATGGTTTGCAATATTTTGCATTTTTGAAACTCCTAATGACCTAAACACATAAAAATGACTTGATAAACCTCATTAGAATGTGGAAGCATACAAATTTAATCAAACTCAAATATTTATCCAAGGCAATATTAATTTGCCAAGGTGCTCCTGCACCATACAACCAACCAACAAAATTTCTAAGTCCCTTGGAAATGTATCTGCAACAAAAGTCTCTTTCCTCTATCTTTATCTTCAATCTTCTCAGCTATAATCTTCCAATCTATAGAAATGGTGACCAACCAACCAACAAAATAAACTACCATCTTCACAGAGCATCCTCAGGTTCCTTCTACTCCCATCAATGGAGTACTCTTCAGGCTGCAACCTCAAGTGCTTCTTCAGATGTCCACCCTACACGCTGCTTCACAACCAACCAAACCATTCATCTCACCCAATAGAAGATCCTGGTGATGCACCTACCACTCTCTCCTCAGTGGTTTCTCTATGCATCCTTCTCTAGCCAAATCTCTATTAGAGAATGGTCATGATAGACCTCATCTTGTCTGCCAACACACACAACCTCAGAAAACATCCTTCTTGCAGCTAGATGGAACAAGCACCTGCAACCAAACAACTAAGCAACACAAAATCCAAAAGGTGTATATTGCCTCCCTCTACGATCTATCTACACAATCAAGATCTTCTCGCTCTTCACCTGCCTTCTCAGTGACAGGAAAAAAAATACACACCACCCAAATCTTTCGCCAGCTCTGATACCAAAATGATGCAGAGGTAGGAGGACCAAAACTATCCTCAATAATGTTAACAAATCAAAGAACTAATCCAATTGATATGTTCAGGTTGAAGAGAACATTAATACAAACTTTTCATCCAATTTTCATGAAGATCCAATGGTAGGAGAGAAAGTTATGACTCTTCTCCCAAAACTACAAACCCTAGGCAACGTTCAGACCTGCCCTCACCAAAATTGCAATATCTCTCACAAAACTTAATTAAATTATACCAAACTAAAATAATTATAGACTAGAAACACATATCTTTCCATCCATCTATTATATGCATCAATGTGAGGCCGTACCAAGTCGTGCCATGCATATTTTCAGACTATATTTGCAGAAAATTAAACTCTGCAGACCTACCCTCAATAAAAAGGCCATAACTTATTCAAATATTAATAAAATTTGATGCAACAAAAAGAAATGGAAAGTAGACTCAATAATATTTCCAACTATATATGACTTGCTCCTGTATATGTCCATATAGAACCGTACCAAATGCTGCAATGGGACTGTTGCAGGGAAAATCAGAAAATTACAGTCCATAAAACACTCATATCTTTTACAAAACTAAATAAAAATGCATGGACAAGAAGAAAATGGAAGGTGGTTGAAGGATCTAGCATTTTCAATCCATTATACATCCATTCAATTCCATAGAGGGCCGTACAATAGCAAAAGATAGAAAATTTCTGAAGGAAAATATAGGAAAACATTGTTTTTTCTCATTCCATGCTCAAATCTTCAACCACCCACGAATTCTTCATGGTTACAAGGCCTTTTAAAGGCATTAAAACATGTCTCTTTAGTTCATAATTGATTTGGAGTGAACCAAGAGCCAAATGACTCTTCACCTTCCAACTTTGCATCTTTTTTCTAATTTTACATTGACAACCTTTACATGGTTTGCAATATTTTGCATTTTTGAAACTCCTAATGACCTAAACACATAAAAATGACTTGATAAACCTCATTAGAATGTGGAAGCATACAAATTTAATCAAATTCAAATATTTGTCCAAGGCAATATTAATTTGCCAAGGTGCTCCTGCACCATATAGTCATCTCTCTAGAGCATTACAATGTGTTTTAAAATGAAGGAGGACATTTCATAAGTTGGGGAATTGATCACTGAAGACCTTGGAGTGTTTGAATTACTCTAATCAAGAAGGTGCATTTCCATGGAGTAGCATACTCTAGATAGCGCCTAATGCCATCAAGGTGCAATTCCACCCTCACTTTGGTGCCTATCATCAAGAAGGGGCATTGGGCATTCCTTGAACAATTCTGAGCGTTTGAAATTCGTGAAATCACCAAGGAATGTTGGGTGCCATGTGTATCCTCAACAAGTTTGAGTTTGTGCCTAGACAAGTTGGCACTTATTCATGTTTTAACTTCCCTCTTGAAGCGCCTAACTAGGGAAAAAGTTATCTTGTTGTTAGTCAAGTGTTTGATGTGTTTTGGAGACTCCAAAAGACTTCCTCTTGCTAGGCGCTCTTCTTGGCAACTACAACCTTCAACTAGCGCCTAGATCCTGAAGAAAAACACTTAGACTTCAATTTTCATGCACTTAGACTTCAAGGTGCCAAAACTAGTAGGAAAATATTTGGGGAGAAACCACACTGATAAAAGTTGGGTAAATTTAACCACCGAGTCTGATAAGGCTCCATATAACAACAATATTTATATCATGTCCCTTTGCTTTATGAAACAAGCAGTATGTGTCAAGTCATAGGGATAACACTTTGGTCCTTAGAAATTTCTCTGTGACTTTTGATAAGATTATCTACTATTGTGTGGATGCTTGATAGTATTATCTTGATCCATTGGACTAATGTGGCTATGAGGTTGGAAAGTGTTGCAACCTCCATCTTTTAAACTTCTCCACCTTGTTATGGGTTGTTTTGAGTATTTTCACTTGCTTTCTCTTCGAGAATATTTTCTAATGATACATGATGTGTCATAGATCATTCAACTTGATAAACAACATGGAGGGATTCTCATGCCTCCTATACTTCTTGCAAGTTTCTTTATAGATAGATCACATCATTGTCCATCTAGGTGGTCATTTCCCTAAATATTATGATAAGATAATCCTGTTAATGAACTTTGGATTGAATGAGAATCAACATGCTTTGTCTTGACTAGAATAGTTGGGATGGACAAAAATCTATTGATTCTAGGTTGGGTTGTTAAAGGTCAAGAAGTTTTGGTGTCTAATGCCCTCTAAATCTAAATATTCAAAATCATAGTGGTTCAATAAGTTACAACAAACAGTCAGGTAGACAATAGACTATAAAGGAACAAGGACTACACATGAATCCAAAACAACACCAATCAATAAGGACATCACAAGTAACTAAACATTACTTCCGAAGGCATTCACAAAAACAAAGGGGAGAACACAACTAGAGAATGCTAGACTGTAGTAGGGATGAGTGTCTGATGCAGAGCACACAGTGGAAGCATAGAATTATCAACTTTTGAACCTTCAAACTCACTATTGACGAGACAACATACCATCGGCGAGCTTAAAATTTCATTGGCCGATAGGCTGATGCCACCATGACTCTGTTTGATTTCACTTCTGACAAACATCCCATCATTGACTCTTATCGGTCAGACAGACCACTATCGGTGACTTTATATCCTTTCACACCAATGTCTTTGTCACTCCGATACGAGACTCTAAGTCCCTCGCCTATCGGTAGGACTTAATACCATCGGCACACTCAAAAACTCTTCTACCGACACACCGATCTCACAAATGACAACCTTCAGACCACACCCATCAGTGAGACTCCAAACATAGGTGAACTCTAATCTCGTTGGGCCGATACACTAATGGATTTCGACTGTTGGTGTGACCCCCTTCATCGGCGAATCTCTCAACTGCTCTTTCGATGCGCAGATGGGATTATTTTCTGATACACCGATGTCTTCAACTTTGAACCACACTTGTCAGCAAGACAGACCACTATCGGCGAAACATAACCAAGGTCTATCGATACGTTGATACAACCAACTCTTGACGTCGATACAAGGTTCTTTTGCAGGCAAAGGGCGCCTAGGCTTATAGGGCTCAATTTGATGTATTTATTGAAAGCTCAAGGTGAATTGATGCTTATTGAAAATGCCACTTAGTCCTTCATTTGCATTATAGGCGCCATTTCCTATTGACTTATATACTCCTCCTCATGTTAGGGTGCCATAATGAAGTGGTTTAGACAATAGGTGCACTTCACTTACTAGAGGCTTGTTCTCCTTCCACCTTAGGCACACTTTTATGGTGGAACAGGTGTCAATGGGCACCTTGTCTTAAATGAATTCTCTCTCTAAGTTGGGCGCCCTTTTGAGGCTTTATGAGTTGCAAATTGCGCCTTAACCCTTCATGCTTGTTGCTCAATGTTTGAATGTTTAAGAAAGTCTCCTTTAGGCGCTCATCTTAATGACTTTTTCTCAAGGCGCAATCATCCTAATGACTTGGATATTCATCCTAGTGTTTCAGGATATCAAGCTACCAGACTTAGTCATTTTCAGGATCTCAAACATAAAGAATAACATGATGATTCATTTTTTTGTATTACATATAGTTGACATTCTATGCTACTCATAAAGAATATTAATATTTTATGTTCAACATGATGATTCATTTTTTTTAAAATACAACTTTTATCTTTTAGTTCCAAAATGAGGTTTAGGTGATACTTGAATAACAATAGCTAGCTTATTGGATCAACAAACATCCTATGTAATACAATTGGACTTTAAATATTTGAAGTAGCCATCTACAAATATTCATTCAAATGTGGATTTATAATGCAAGTATGGATGCCATCAATAAAAAAGATTTGTATTAACCAAATATCCATATAGGCATACATCAATATCTATTGATATAAATATAACATATATAAAAAATAGCCATGTAGGCTTACAAGAATGCCATATAGGCATACAGTGTCAACTATATACAATACAAAATATATGTCCACAAATGCCATATAGGCATACAACAAAGGAACACAATAAAAAGTCATTCCCCTCTGGTTGGTGAAGAGAATAGATCATGGGCAGCCTTTGATCTTCTAGGGGATGGAGACGCGCATGTGGGTGGTCTACTACGAACCTGAGGGCTGCTCCTCCTATTTAGTTCTTCCTGCATCTTTACCTATTACAATAAAAAGTATGGACATTAATATATAGAAATTACATGTTATAAAAAATGAAACATTTAACAAAATAATCACTTACCGCTAACATATAATCTGTCTCCTCACTTGCCTCAGTAGCAGGAATAGACCATGGTGATGTCATGTCCTATAGAAACCATCCAGATAGAAATTAAACTTCAAATCAATAATCTTTTGATTTTTCAAAAATAGACAACTATAACAATGAATGCAAATTGAAATTTACTAATCTACCTCATACCCCTGTCAATGCCATGGAGCTATGAATCGTAGAGGCCACACCCTGCTCCATTGCCCTATGAACATGGGGAGGTGTCTCCGCAGCCTGCATCATCTGGAAATAAAACAACATTATTCAATTACGAAAACTATAATAGTGATGCAAATCATGGCTCCTAACATACACACATGTTCATCTAAATATGGAAGTACACACAATAAAGCACACAAGTCACATACAAAAATCTAGTAAGTACAATTCATTCATTAAACTATTTATTTTATTACCTCCATAAAGCTTTGAAGTCCACCACCACTGGTAGGTGTTGCCGTGAAATCTACAATATTAACCTATTCAACATCCAAAATCAGATATTAGAATACCATTCATATAACGATGCTATTCACATGTAATATTTATAATTTTTTACTAGTTACATACCTCGACAGTAGATGATCTAGTGTAAAATGCAGGTGGAGAACCATTGAAAACTGCATCGACGCTATGACCCTAAAATTTCATTAAAATCATCAATTTAAATTAGTTAATCTTGCATTTCAAAAATGAAATTTAATAAATTAAATTCAATAAACTTGCTAATATTTACCTGAGTATCAAGGCCGAAAGTCTCACTCAGGAGGGTATCTGTCATCACCATCTGCTCAGCTACAGATGTAGCCTATGCACCTACATCCTGACTATCCATGGGGTCATAACCACAGGCTGACCTGCAAGTCTGACAAGTATGGGGTGGGACCCTGCTCCTTGCACTATCTCCCAACCCACTCTGTGTTGCAGGACCGGCATGCTCTATGATGCTCTGGGTCAAGGCACTAATGGACTAAAGTGTATCGACCTTAACACTCTCCTTCACAATGGAAGGGATAGAAACATGCTTGTGGGCTAGTCTGTTGATTACTTGTCTCACTACCCGCTGTGGGTCAAGACATGCCCCTGGTCTATCTTGTGCTGACCCCCTACCTCTACCCTGGAAATCCCACATATCAAAATAGTTTGGCACTTTATTGAGGACAAACTCGTAGTAGAGTTTCCTCAAAAAGTATTGTGGGATCTCATTATTATTGCATGGAGGATGGTCAAAAACCATCCACCACCTCTGCCCAAAATTGTCCCTTATCACTTGGTTGTTGCACCAATGGATAGGGAACCTCTTGCATGTAATGGGTGGAGGTTGATTTGTTTGTGGGTTTGTGAAAATGGAACACAAGTCTAATTTTGTGATTTGTAATTTTTTCACATCTTGGTATGATAGCTTGTCTGCATAATAATCTCTAAACTCTCTCCTCTTATCCGTCCAACTAGTTATTTGCTTGCTAATTGAATCTACATTTGATAACATAGATTCAAGAGATTCAGCAAGCGTGGACCTATGCAAGGTTGAAGTGGAAGGATCTTTCAACCTTGCAATTATATCTTCAATTTCTTTTTTGTTGTTTTCAATTTGCCCCATTATATTTTCTTATGTTCTAGGGGCATGTTGAGGAATGGATGGAGGAGGTTGTTGTTCTGCAAGTATTTCCTCCTCAGGATTTTGTGGATTTTGAGGAGGAGGAGGAGGTGCATTAACATTTCCTGACAATTAACAAATTATACATCAAAAATCAATTAAAACCTACCTATTTAGAAACAAATTCAAACAAAAAAACAAATATAACTCACTCCTTTGGTGTGCTCGACGTCGTGGCGGCATTTTGGTGACGAATCGATAAGCTTTTTGTGTTGAATGGAGTTTTGCAAAATGCAAGCACGCTTTCTAGGGTTTGCAAGTTGCGGGCATAGAGGAGAATGAAAGAAATGAAATGAGATTACAAACCTTTTTTTTTATTTATAGCAAGTCATAACGCAAGCGCGTTATAATGCGCTTGCGTTATGGCTTGGTTTTGACAAGCCTTAGGCTCGTCATTACCAAGCCATAATGCGCTCGCGTTATGACTTATTTTTTTTTTAAATTAATTTGGCTACTTTTTGGCCCCCCATCTTTTTGCACTTACCCCCTATTGAGTTAATATCCATACTCATCCAAATATCCATATCTATCCATACTTTGACATCCAAATATTTTACACTGATTTGCGACTAGATATTTTACACTTTGCCTAATATCCATACCTGAATGTCCATATCCTTATCCTTTTTGGAGTTTTATGATTGGGCCTTCCTTTTTGGGCCTTTCTTATCTTTTCAACACAGAGAACGAGTAGGGATGAAACCCCAAACTCTGATGAACTCTAGAAAGAGTAAGGCTGCAACTCTAAACTTTGAAACACTTCAGAAAACAAGTTTATCATTTAGTCTAATTAAACTTTTGGTCTTAGATGCATCAATGACAACACTTGAACAATTTCCTCTGACATTAATGACAATAATTCAAAATGATCTTATCTTATACAATGTATTTTTGGTTCGTCTTAGTCTTTCTCTTTGTCCTTGTATTGTGTCTCAAGTCTAAGATGAAAAAAACCCACAAAAATGACTAAGTCCAAATTCTAAGTGTTTTCCTTGTGTTTTTGCCTTTTTCAGAGTTCCTCTTTCAATGAACTCAATGTTTTTAGGTTTTCTTTTCTACAACCCCTTTGTTGTTAGCATTTTTGAGTTTCCTGGAACTTGACTTATTTTCTATGTTGTCAAAAAATTTCTCTATCATCAAACTTTGTCAAGAAAATCCTAAGTCTATGAACCATATTGGCAAAACTTCAAGTTTTCTAACCCCTAAATTTCTTGACAAACCTTTCATTAGGTAGAATTTTGCTACTTGTTTGTCACTTTTTTCTGTCGGTCAACTTTCTTTACTTTTCGTGAACTTTAAAACCCATGAGTCTTTATCATTTTCTTAGTTCCCAAGTTGTGAATTTCACCGATTCCCCAATTTCCTGATTTCTCGATAACCTGATGGTGGTATCTAGTTCATGTCAAGTCATACCCATTGATAAAAGAAGAAAGGTTTTCTATTCATAACTTTGCTTGAAAATTTTGTGGAAAGTATATTTCACTGATCATCAACATTTCCAAGCTTCGTAAAGGTTGTCGGGTAACTGCATGGTTCACAAAACCTTGAAATCACCGATAAAGCGATAAACACATAGAATCAAAAATATATGAGGTTCGTGAAGTTCAATTTTTATCGACAAAGTAAAACAAAAGTTGGAAGCTCAATTCACCAAATAGAAAGTTCACCAATAGCAAAATTCTACGATGGCCAAATTCACTAATAAAGGGAGATTAACTCTTAATAAAGTGTTTTAGTATGACAAGTCAATACGACATTTATTGTAAGGGAGAGTTTAATGTCTTAACCCTACCCCATTTGTTCACCTTATAAAATAGACTTCTCTTCATGCATTTTTTACAATGCTATTGAGAAAGTGATTTTGGGAACCAAACTACTGTCTGTCTAGTCATCACCTTCTCATAAGCATTGCATCCGAGGTAAGTGCACTGCTTACTTCTTTTAAATTGAAAATTTTAATTGTTAGCTTGTTGTGGGTGTGTACATTGTGGTTGTTCCTACCTTTCATGACTTGTGAAACCCTTCTTCTTCCAACTATTAACCATAGCTCCCACTTGCCCAACCTAAAACCCCTGGTCATTACCACAGTTGATGGTGTCACTCATTAGGTATTCAGGTCCATCAAAATGAAGTATAAATACCAAGAGATGGACATCTCTTTCATCATTGAAAATGAGTTGGTGGGAGTAAAAGCTATAGACTTGGTTTTCCCCCAGCAGTCAAATACACTGACCTAGTCATGGATTGCATTCAGAACTATCATGCTGAGACCTGGGAGATAAGAACAGTGAGAGGAAAAATAATTCTATAGATTAATGCCAACACCGTTAATGACAGGTTAGGTTTACTAGTGCATGAGAAATATGCCAAGGTATCGCAGGAGACCGAGTGGAATTTCTATATAGATGGGAAGAAAATGTGCAAAGACTCTATAGCCACCCCTTGGTTAAAGAAAGAAAAGAAGGGTGGTTCCTAGTTACCTAAGAATCTAGTCAGAGCCCTTTTTAAGGATGATATTTCATATATCATCACCTTGCTACATAGAGTGATGGGCAGTGAAGAGTGTAATGACTTTGCCAATTGGATGTGCCAGTTCATCCTTTTCATTTGCACTAGGAAACAGTACATTGGCTGGTGCCAAATTATTAGTGATCATTTGCATGACCGATTGGTCAATTTCTAGAAGAGCAAGAAATTTCACATGTGCTCTTATTTGATTTTTTTTTCCACAACCTAGCAGGTTTGGTTGAAGTTGGACATTGCTAGCCCCATGATTCAAGATACACAGGTTCATGATTATTTCCCTTAGTTGCAAGAGGAGAATGGCAATAAAGTCTACAAAAGGGTAAATGATGCCTTACTAATGTCAATGGTAAAGAAAATTTTGGAAAATCCTGAAGTTAGGATTTCAACTGAAGTAGCTAATTGGATAATGGGATCTGTGAGTTATTTCATTCAATTTTATAAGTTCACATACGTCAAAATAGGTGATTTTGACTTCCGTCTCCTGAAATTACTAAGATATGCTTCTGATTATTTGATATTTGTGGAAGTATGTAGGCAGGCATACTTGGCTGGTAAAAGATATTATGATTCCAAGAAGAAAGGGTATCCATTCCCACTAAGATTAACTCGTTACACATGTACAAAGCTAGATAATGCTAAAAATGTAGACAGACTCTTAGCTCAGTTTCATTTTTCATCCTTTAGCTCTAGAAGCTTCTTTGACAATAAAGATTTTGTGAAGAAAAAACTCTATTTTCCCATGTTAAGAGAACATAGGCCTCACTTGGAGGATTTCTAAGTTAATTGTGTTGATGAGTTTAAGGTAAGAAGGAGAGATTGGTCAAGGCTAACCTTGGACAAGATGAGTATTTATCAACTTGGCTGGAAACTCCCTAATGTATTAGATGATTACACTGATTTGGTTGATCCTACCTTTACTGTTGAAAATTCTAAACCCCAGTGTAATGTTGATTGGAATAAAGATGAAATGATAGATATTAAGACTAGGTCTTATTTTGTATTGCATATAAGCTAACTATGGTTGAATTCTAAGTTGGATAGTGGTGGTGTAGGTTCTCCTTCTCATAAGGAGCACGTCATGGAATAGCAATAGGTATATATAGGTACCTTTAGCCCTAGCACCCCTACCACTATCCAGGCCACCATTTTCTAACCTCTAGTTACAGATCAGGGTGAGGTAGAAGGGCCTCAACAGAAAACAAATTCAAAGGATTCTGGTGAGGAGACTATTCAAACTCCTAAAAATAAGAAGAGAACTAAAAAGTTCATGAATCCCAGGCAAACAAAATGCCAGAACAAAGACAGAGATTACAGGATGAAGAGGATGGAGGGACAACACCCCCTTCAAAATAGGGTGCAACTCCTCCTCCCAATTCTTAGGATGGAGTATTTCAAACTCCTCCTTCTCCCCAACAACAACAAGGAGTGGATAATACTCCTAGAACAGACAGGGTATCACATGCACTTCTTTAGGTGATAGTTCAGTGATAGCAACTCCTGCTTGGCTAAATACAGAGGTTGGGTGTTAGCAAGTTACTTGACAGAGAACAAAGCCGATTGGAGAAGATTATACAATATGTGGAGGCTGAAGCTGACATAAGGCACATCCCTATGTAATAGATATAATATATATAAATATAAGAGATAGTAGAATGTAAGTAAGCATGATAGGAGAATAGGAGTATATTCTGATGTAAACCATGACATAGAAGTCATATATGTAACTGGTGAGGTAGAGACTTAGACCTGTCAAAGGATGGACTGATGTATATCTTTGATTGCTATTAATGTATATATATAGAGATGTGTTGGTACCAGGTAATTTTGTGTGTTATCTTGTTTTGATGTATATGTGATGCTCTATTTTGTTTATGTTTTTCTATCAATCTCTAGCTACCTGAATGGGGTATAAATTGACTACAAAGACTTTACTGAGGACCAGATCTCTAGACCGGTATCCCCTCTACATTTCTTTCTAACATTTGGTTCCATTATCAAGACCCTTGAAGAAGGTAGTTAAATATTGAAAGGGAAAAACATCCGAAGAAGTAGCGCAGAGTCTCAGAGAGGAGAAAAGGTGAGATTGGTAGGAAATTTTTTCAAATTACATAGAAATTCAAGTCTCCTTAAGTTTCTACCTCTATGAGAGGGGGTAGGCACTTAAGGGGATGGAAAGTGGGAAGGGGGTAGGGTCCGCAAGGACCTTTCAAATGATTTGACTCTTCAAATAATGATTCCATGGGGTATAAAAGGACTAATGGAACACCAAATCTAGCAAACCCATGGTGAAAGGGACTAGTGAAAGAAAAAGAGGATCGGCGAAGAAATCAGGACCAAAATAGAGATAAGCAAAGAAGAGAGATTGAAGAAAACTTATGAAAGATAAGAACATTACTGTAGAAGAATGGAAAGGGCACAAATGATGGAGGAAGAAAGGATGGTAGAAGTTGTGGAAGAAAAGACAAAAGAATTTGAAGAGCGCGCCACTAAGGGTGCTACTGAAAAGAAGGAAAAAGACAAGTGCATCATGAAGGATGTTGTTGAGCATGCCAAGGAGGGTGTTTCTAGAGAAAGGAGGGTATATGGTGAAGGCATAGAGGATTTTATGGAGAATTCTGAGGAGTGTTCCACTATGGGTCCTACCGGAGAGGAATGTGGAAGAGAACGAGAAGGAATAGGTGAATTAGGGTCTATGCCACAAAGTGCCAGAGAAGATAAAGTAACACCCAAAATTTTGAAAATAGATGAGGAATATATAAAGGAGCTAATTTGTCAAAGCATAAAGAAGATAAGAGAAGAAGGAGAAGATGCAGTAAATATTGAGAGGAGTTTTGAGGGTTTTGAAAGATTATTTCAATCATCATTGGATGCTAGCATGATGTCATTCACAAATGGAAGAGTATCCCCTAATTTGAAGATAAATTATGAAGAGACACAACCCTTGGATCATGAGACCCCAAGTGTCATATAAAGTCAAGAGAATTTTAGTAGAGAAGGAAGATATTCAAGCAAACAAAGAAGTAGAGAGAATAGCAAAGATCTGAAATAATTTTGTAGAAATTTTAAGAGAAGAGTACTTTGAGATCTGACTACAGAGAGACAAAGGAAGAGAAGGAAAGAAAGTTGATAGAAGACAGTTGAACCGGAAGACTGGACCAGAGGAAATCTACCACAAAGTATTGAAGAGTTGGAGGAAAGCAATCATGGATACCCCAGTTAAGTTACCTGTATTTAAGAAGGATACTACTGAAGCAGTAGAGCACATTTTTGTTTTGGAGTCTATTTGGAATTAGAAGGGAGTAATAAGGGGTGAAATTAAGTTGTTTGACTTCACAGGCACCTTGCAAAAAAAGTATTGAAGTGGTATAGGAATACATGCCCAAACAGTGACAAGGAATGGGATGATATCATGAAGCTATTCTTGGAGAACTTTGGAGTTTTGGATGTTCTGATAGAAGGAGTAAGTAAGATGAGATATTTGATGCAATTGAAGAAAGAATCAATAAAGGAGTCTGATAAGAGATTCAAGGAGATAACTAGGAGATTGGAGGAACCATTGACTGAGAAGTAAAAGATAGAATGGTTTATTTCTGAAATAAGCCCTGAAATAAGGTCAACCCTAGATGGAAGGATTTTTGAAACATACACAAAAGCAGTGACATTAGCATGTCGAATAGAGTCTCAATCATGGTGTAGACAAGATAAGATGAAGGACAACCTAGAATTTGAAAAGCTAAAGTTGGAATTGGAGCAATTAAAGCTGAGGCAAGAGATATTAGCTAAGTAGGAGGAGAATACACAAAAGGAAAGACCTAATATTTAGTGTTCATACTACACAAGAGAAGGCCACTTGAGAAATGAATGCCCTAGGATGAAAGGGGAAATAAAAGCTACTACAATAAAAGCAGATACCAAAGCAACAATGAAAAATTTAATTTAGTATACTGTGGATTATGCAAAGAATGGGATGACCATGAAACACTGGATTGACCTTCATAGAACTTCTAGAGGAAAAGAGACTTTCCTGATGAAGAAGATGAAGCTTGATATGGCGGAAATACTACAAACTCTATAGAGAGAAGTAATATGACATACATGAAAGAAAGAAATTTATATGATCAGGACTACAAGCAGCCAAGCTAGAGAAATTAGAGGAATGTCAATGCAATACAAAATTCAAATTCTGGTGGTCCATCATATGGAAATAGCTATAATAATGATGATAGAGAATGATTTGGAGGCTACAAAGGAGGAAGATGATGTGGAAGAAGTCAAAGGAGGGAGGATGCAACATGCTTCAATTGTGGTAAGTTGGGACATTTTTCTAATGAATGTTGGGTTGAAAAGAAAATACAATGTTCATTTTGTAATAGCACAGAGCATGATCTATTCTCTTGTGAGAGAGCACAACAATACTTCTGCAATGCACAACAACAGTCTAAGAGTGATGAGTTATGAAACCTAAATAATCAAAAAGAAGCTAGGATCATAAGAAGGGAACCTAAGAAGCAAGGAGAAAGAACTTGCTGGAAGAACAACAGAGAGGAGACAGACATATCTTCAACTGAATCCATAGAAGAAGAGGAGTACTATCAAAGAAGCACACTGAAACATACCAAAAAGGAGAGAAGGAAGAGGAAGGAGCAAGTTGTGGTAGTAAAAATACAAGGAACCAATACCATAAGGCACTATATCATTGAGACAGAGGAGGAAGACAGTGAGGAGGATGAATAATTTGTTTCGAACAAGAAACAACATGAAGTAGTGAAGGAGGCTAAACAAACAATAATGAAGGAGCAAGAGAAGGAAAAGCAATACAAGTAGTTTTTCATTGAAGGAGAAATGGATGCTCTCAAGTAGTTAGCCCAATTGACACAATAAAATAGACTAATTGAGAAACTAAAACAATTCTCTAAGTACTAGAATAAGGAAAAAGGTCAAAGGAGTCAACTCTAGAGGATGGGAAGAATAGATAGAGAATGGAAGACAAAACCACTTATGGTGGATGTTCAAATCAATCATAGAAAGGTCTAGAATGTCATGATAGATTTGGGAGCAGATGTCAACATGATCACAAAGAAGTTGTGGGAGAAGTTAGGAAGACCTAAGTTGTCAGAAACCACTTACAACATAATCTTGGCGGATGGATCTCATATGCAAACAATGGGAACATGGAATCAAGCTGAAGTTAACCTGATGGGGATCAAACATGTCTTAGATTTTATTGTGGTAGCCATGAAGGATCAAGGGGAATCTTTCAATGTACTTTTAGGCTTGATATGGTTTGTAGACGTAAATGGTGTCATAGACTCTTGGAAATAAGAGTTATCATTTGCCAATGAGAACAAAATTGTCAACATCCCTCTGGGATCATTAATGGAGGAAGCATATATATAGAAGAAACTAATAAGGATGAATAAAGTGGTAAGGATGCAAAGAATTTCTATACAATTACCAGGTTGGATGCAGGGGAAACAATAGATGAGCCTAATTCTGAGGGAGAAGTGGAGATAGAGGAGGATCACTACAGTACAGATAGTGAGGAGGTTTTAGAAGCTTGGATGAGAGAAGAACCGGAAATAAAAACAAGGAAAATGCTTGGTGGAGCATATTCCTTATCAGGAAGGATTAAGAAGACACACTGCAATCTTCTGTAATTCATCAGAGCTCACCAGAGACTCCCTACAGCACATTCAAGGAGGAGAAGGAAGATATGGAGCAAAGATATCATTAGGTAAGTCACATTTTCAAAGGAATTTCACATATCAAGTTGCCTAGGTTTTCAAACGTGCATGACCTACATAAATATCTAGCAGAAATGGAGATAGTTTTTTCAAATGAAGAGATAAGATTACATGCTACACAACACACATTGGTATGCAATGCTACAAATTGGTGGAACACACACAAAGATACAATTGACTGGTGGTTAGAATTTAGGATATTCATCAAGACAAGATATTTGTCAGAGGAAGGAGAATATGACATAATACCTAAGTATTCAAGTTAGATCTCCCCACAAGAACATTGTCCATGTGTATAATGCTATGGAAAGGAATAAATTAATATAATGAGTTACTATATACCCACTTATTGTATTGGACACTCTCACCAATTGCACAAACATGGTATATAAATCAAGAATGAAGGAAAGAAACTAGATATTGGGAAGAATTGCAAAAAGACTTCATTCATGCTTTCTCATTTTTTGATCCAGAAAAAACATACACACAACACTCATCAGAATTAGGGAGATCGCTTTTCAACAAAATGTAGAAGAAGAAGAAGCCAAACCAAAACATAGCTCATTATCGACAAAAATAGAAGGCATTTGGAAGTTCATAGAATGGATGAATAAAGAATCATATCTAGAGAAACACAAATGCTACAAAACATCACAACATGAAGAAGAAGAGAATAAAGAACCTGAGACAAAAATAGAACAAGGTGAAAGAGAGATGGCAGAATCAAAAAACATCAAGGAAAATTACTACAACAAGCCCATCTGGCTAAGGGAAGAAAACTTTGCCAAAGAAGGAGATCCGAAGCTAGCCAAGATAGGAGACTATTGGGATGAGAAGGAAGTGGCACAAGTAATAGAAATATTTTCTGAGTATGAGGATTTGTTCTCCAGAAAGTTCACAAAGATGAAGGGAATTAAAGAGGAAGCCGGAACAATGAGAATTCAACTAAAAGAAGGCTACAAACCAATCAAGAAAAGGCCATATAGGATGAATCCAAACATGAAGAAAAAAGTCAAAATAGAAATTGACAAGATGCTAGAAGTACAGATAATAAAGCTAGTGAAGGAAGTGGAGTGGATCAGCCCAATGGTAGTACATAATAAGAAAATAGGAGAAATTAGGATCTACAAAGACTACAAAGAATTGAATAAGGCTTGTATTCATGATCCTTTCCCTACATAATTTACTTAGGAAATCTTGGAATCAGTTGCTGGCAGGGAAATCTATTCTTTCACTAATGGATTCTCCTAATATCACCAAGTAAAAATTAGAGAGGAAAATTATGTTAGAGTTGGCTATGATTGGAGCCACCCAAGATCTAGGACTTCATGAAAGCATAAGAGAGATCTGTTGGTGTCAACCACCAAGCCCAGGATCACAACCTGCAAATAAATCTTCACAGACGAGAGAAGAAACACAGGAGAAGCTATTTCACCAGAGATGAAAATATTGAATGAGATGATAAATTACATAGGATGATAAATCTCTCACAAATTAAGAAAAGGAGAAAACCCATGTGGAAAAAAATCCCTCTCCAAAAGAGAGAAAATAAAATAAAATGATGCATGGATAGAGGACTCAATAACAAGATCAAATAAGAGAATAATTTTATTCTGTCAATGAATGCAAAAGAAAGATACAAGATTGTTATTACAATGTACATGGCATGCCTTGCTTATAAAGATGAGTATGAGAGATAAGATGTTATAGTCATGTGACAAGTGTCATAATCCTGACATGTGACAACTATAGGATAAGATGACAACTATCAACAATTAGACATATAGTAGACTTACAAAGTCAACTTAACATGTGAATTATGTGTGATGTTTGAATATTATTTAACTAATAAATAGTTAAATAATATGAATTATTCACACAAGCGTAAACTGGTTAGGTAATAACCATGTTCACACTAACACCCCCCTTAAGTGCACAACTTAGGGAGTAGCTGACTAAAGCAAACATTTAATGATGGATGGGTCCCAGCTACTAGGCCATGTTAGGTGCCCATGTACAACAAATCTCAAGTGGAGAAAAGGAGAAAACATCATAGGACAAAACTCCTCTCCAAAAGTGAGAATGCATAAAACAATGAAAGTGAAAGAAGTAATAGTAGGAGGACTCAACATGATCCCCCAAGGACTCCTTATATCACATATGTACAATCAAATACCCCCATAGGAAAGCAAGAGTAAGACTATAGGTCCCCCCACAATGAAGTAGCTCTTATGTCATTGGTAAATTTATGAAGAAGAATGTTGAAGAGAATCTTGTGCCTGCAAACAACATTTCTCCCCTTAGGAAGAAACTAATTTAAATGCTGATGTAGAAGAAACTCCATCTCCAAGAAGAGAGATGAGGGAAGAAATCTCATGATGGATGTCTCTAAAAACTTCTCAAGTGTCCACATGTTAGAATGAAAGGATGTCACTATGCAATGAGGTGTGTCCAATCCAAAATCATGGGTAGACTCATGAAGAGCAACCTTCAAAGATGAAGTAGATGGGATAATAGTTGTGATGTAATTGTCATAAAAGAGGACAGATATCCCCTCAAGTGTGTCCTTCAAATCTACAATATGAGACTCACAAAATAAATCTGATATATCTACCAAGAAAATATCCCACAAAGCTATGTCTGAAAGACTTGAATGATCTTGCTCAACTGAAGTAGAAGAAACCATGTCAATGTCAATCTCTGAAGAAGCAAGAGGTTGAGGTGATGGAAGCTCGACACTAGTCTCAATAACCAAAGTGGATGAAAGAACACCAAGGTTCAAGTGACCAACTTCTCCTTAGAAACATGATTCACACTTGATGCATTAGTGTGAATATCAATCAATGGATCTACATCATCAGAAGAAGAAAAATGGGAGAATGTATACAAGTGAGATGCATGATCAACCATCCCAACAACAATGATATCTCTACTCTCTAAGTCTCTTATGATCACTGAATCAGGAGTGAATTCAACTATCTTTCATGCACCACAATGAGTAATCTGGTAGATGGAAAGAAGATTGGTTGACAAGGAAGGTACACACAACACATTATTGAAGGTGCCCTCACCAATATCAATAGTTCCTTTTCTAGTTGCATGCATGTATGTATTTTTACCCATAAAAATAGGTGGTAAGGTACATGACTCAAATGAAGAGAACGTCCCTTGTGAAGATGCCATATGATGAGAAGCTCCAGAATCAAGAAGCCATCTCTTTGACTGAAAACTTGTATAAGCAAAGAGTGCTTGTCCTTTTCCCTTATTTGTCCCATTAGCAATGCCTATTGTCCCTGACTGTGTAGATGATGATGGTGTCGAAGAAGAGGATGCACAAGGTGATGATGATGGCATTTTGATATTGTTCTTTTGAATAATGTGAGTCAACTCATCAATTTTTTTCTCATAACACTTATGTTCATATTATCCTAGTTTCTTGCAACATGCACACTTTGGTCTCTCCTTCTTAGATTATTCCTCTTTGGGAGATGATGAAGACTTAGATGAATTATTTGACTCATTTTCTTGCTCATTGTTCTTGAAATCCTTTTTTTTTAGTTTTTTTCTTTTTCTAGTTGAAGCCTTTTGATCCTTAGTGCCTTGATTAGCAAGAAGTGCTTGAGGTCTAGGAGACTTCAATGTGCCCATGTGTACTAACTTAGCTTGCTCCCTTGTGAGTGATTTGGCAAACACATCAAGTGAAGGCATTGTGAAAGTTTTCCCAATTGCATCCATAGTAGCATAAAAGGTAGAAACAAAAACTAAATAGTTAGGACCTAGCTTGGAAAGGATTGAAAGAATCAATTGAGTGTCCTCTTTCTCAATTCCACATTGTTTGAGCTACAATCTAAGTGACTTTAGCTTTGTGAATAAGTCTTGGATGCTTGCAAAATTAGTTGGATTCAAGCCAATTAGTTCATTCTCCAATATGAAACCTCTCATATTATCTTGCTTACCAAAGAGATTCTCTAAGATAGTCCACACTTCATTAGGTGTTTTACAAGATTCAATATGATAAAGAAGATCAGGAGAAATAGACAAGCATAGTGTTCCATAGGCTTGATCACATCTATTGTACCACTTTCTCTTTTTTGCAATTGCTATTGGTTCAACTTTTGTACCCATTGTTACTCTATGAATTTCTAAACTTCTTAAATGAATCTCCATTTTAGTTTTCCACTCATGATAGTTATATGGTGTCAATAGAGGAAGTTTGTTTGGATCCATGATACAAGAGTACAAAAAAAAACACGAGCACAACCCCCCTGTTACTCAACCAAAGATATCACCCCCCAAAAAATAATGATTATCAGACTTTATGATTCGTCCAATTACAATTGCCACAAGCCAAAACAACAAAGTGGTCTTTGATTTTGGTACAATGCAAAAGCCAAGATTAGGCTAGATCTAAAAGTACAATTTCTAAACAAAACTAGATCAAACTGATAGTGGATATGGAAATTACTCAAAAAATCATGCACTTTCAAAAAAAATTCACCAAAAAATGTTACTGTATGAGTACGAACGAAGCCTTTGAAGTTCTGAAAATGGGAACTGCTCAGGTACATGTGAGAGAAATTACAATTTCTAGACAAACTAGGCACCAAAATCAAAATCCAATTCCACCACTATGAATTTTGTGAAATTCTAGCCCAAATCAAAAAAAATTACACAAAAAATGGAGTAAAAATGAGCCATATATGAGCCTCCAAAGTCTAACTACAAAATATAAAAGCTCAATGAAGAGGAGGTCTAGCCAAGAGGGAAAAAATGTTGATGTCACTACCGATGTAGTGATGATGTCAACAAATCAATGATGGAATATGCTTTGAATCCACTGGAATATTCTCTGCAAAAACTAGAATGTTGACTCACAGATCAGAAAATGATGTCAGCATGACGTCATCAGACACAAAAAATTTCAGGCTGGAATATTTTGAAACCACTCTTCTTTCTATGAAAGCTACCCTTGTGCAAGTTGAAAACTGCTTACTATTTTGGGGGAAACCGCTTTTGGGGGAAAAACTACCTCTTATGCTGAAACCACTTGAGAAAATTAACGAAACCCACTCTTTTCTAGCAGAAACCGCCTGAGTTTCACCAAACTACTTGTTTGGATAGTGGGAAATGGTAGATACAGGGTAGTTTTCTGATTGTCATTGGGAGGGAAGGCCTCCACGGAGTAGTTTATCACCACTGGGTCGACCGATGTAGATCGTCACTAGTGATAGAACAGGTCGTCGGAGGTTTTAAGACTGTCACCGATGGATTGTTGAAAACTACCACCTACGGGCTTTAGAGGTCATTGGGGTACCTTTAAATGCCCGTCAGTTTCATGTATAGAATGCAGATGGAGATTTGTCAGTGGAGAGAATATTTAACCATCAAAAATTTGTTTGAAATGCCCGTTAGAATATATGATGATCATTGTTGAATTTTTAAACGCTACTGGTGGGGGTTTATAGGTTGTTGGTTGAATTGAAATGCAGATCGGCATTTGTTTGAACCAAGGAAAGAGCATGGGGGGGCCTCACCACATGGCACCCCCACGTTGGCTATAGATCTACGTACCATGCGACAGGGTACTATGTACCCTAGAGGGAAAAAAGCCCACAGAATAATTACTTAAACCAACAGATGTGAAATTAAACTAGCATTTGTTTTTATTACCTGATGGATAAAGTGTGCCACTGAAGATTCTGATGATGCAGGCAAGATTCTACTGTGTAGAGAGAATATGCCAAGGAATATTCCACCTACGATTCTTTACAGCACAATTGGGGAAAAAATTGCCTTTTCCTGCAACTTTGTCTGATTTGATGAATTGACAATCAATCTTCAGGTTTTTGGGTCTCCTGAGCATGATGGCAGGGTCAGATTTGACCCAAATTGCTTTGAAAGATCAAGTACCTACTAGATCAGGCATGCACCTCCCAACTTCAAACCCTCATAGATATGGCCTCCGATGTCTGATTTGGATGAAACAAAAGGTGATCTTGACTATCTTGGACCTCCTGAATGCAATGGTGTGCTCAGATTTGTAGCAGTATGCTCCAAAATGAACCTACAATACAAGGCCACAAAGAAGAAACCCTCACAAATCTGGTATTCTATCAAGTTTTTCTAATTCTCCAAGTCATCATTCGATGCAAGAGAAGAGCATACTCAACTATCAAGATCCACCATGAATTTGCACTCAAAAATCTCTCAAAAAAATGACTAACACAAAGTGATTCTTCCTAGAGCTATGATACCATGTTAGAGTTGGCTATGATTGGAGCCACCTAGGATCTAGGACTTCATGAAAGCACAAGAGAGATCAAATGAGAGAATACTTCTATTCTATCAATGAATGCAAAAGAAAAATATACAAGATTGTTATTACAATGTACATGACATGCCTTGCTTATAAAGACAAGGATGAGAGACTGTAAGATGTTGTTGTCATGTGACAAGTATCATAATCCTATGACATGTGACAACTATCAACAACTAGACACAAGTAGACATCTAGTAGACTCACTAAGTCAACTTAACATGTGAATTATGTGTGATGTGAGAATATCATTTAACTAATAAATAGTTAAATAATATGAATTATTCACACAAGAGTAAACTGGTTAGGTAATAACCCTGTTCACACCAACAGATCAACCCAAAACAACATTTGCATTTGAACTAGGATCTTTCATGTACACTGTTATGCCTTTTGGATTGAAAAATGCACCTACAATATTTAGTAGAATCATGGTCAATGCATTCAAGGAGTTTATACATGATTTTTTGGAAGTCTATTTGGATGATTGGACTGTATTTGGACTGGTAAAAGATCACACACAAGCATTAGGATTGATGTTGAACAAGTGCAGGAGCTTGCAAAATTCCCTAAATTGGAAGAAATGCACTTTTGTGGTACCATTTGGAACACTAATGGGTCATATAATATGCAAAGAAGGACTAATGGTTGATTCTCTAAAAGTTGCTATTATTCAAAACTTGCCACCACCAAAAACCAAATATGATGTCAAAACATTCTTAGGGTATATTGGGTACCACCAGAAAATCATCGAGGGATATGCAACCATCTTCACACCTATATAAGAACTACTAAAGAAGAAACAGGGAAAAAGTATTACTTAGAATGAGGCACCAAAAGGCATTTGACACTTGAAGAAGAAGATAGCAGAAGCACCAATACTCATATTTCCAAACTAGGAAAACACATTCCATGTTCATGTGGATGCATCAGGAAATGTAGTAGGAGCAGTGTTGACCCAGCCAAGAGGTTCTAAGGATCACCCTATAGCATTTGCAAAAAGGAAGCTATCAAAAATAGAGAAGAATTATACCACAACTAAAAGAGAAGCTCTAGCAATGGTATATGCATTACATAAGTTCAAACATTACCTCTTGTCAACACCTTTTGTATTATATACAGATCATGAACCATTGAAATGCCTACTCAACAAGCCAATCATCTAAGGAAGAATTTGTTTATGGCTAATCTTATTAAAAGAATTTGAATTCTCAATCATGGTAAAACTAGGAAAACATAGTCAGGGACCTGACTACTTGTCCAAAATTGAGATAGGAGAAGATCTGAAGGAATAGGAAGTGGAACTACCTGGCACAAATATTGGTGTAGGGCACCTAGGAGCACCTTGATTCCAAGATCATTTTGATTACATTTTTTTTTTAAACGTTGTGGTTTTTGTTTAATGTGATCAGTAATAAGGCTGTAGCCATGGATGTAAGGTCCTCTTGTGTGGTCAAGGTGATTGGGGTAATCATATAAACCTCAATCATGCTTAGTCCACTTGGATCCTTGTTGTACCAATCAGGCCTAGAAGGTCTAAGGATTGGTTTTTGAGTTTTTTTGATTGTTTTTGTGTTTTGTCATGCTTTAGGGAGTATGTTGGTCATTTGAGATCCATTACACAAGTTAAACCAATTGGTTTCTTTGTGTTAAGGCCAAAAATGCCATAGTGTCAAGTGTTGTCAATGGTGTCAATGACACATTGACCGGTTGCAACTTCATTTTGGTTATTAAAACTATTTGTAGAAATTGTATACCAACCTGGATAGGTTGATATGGAGGACATCTTGCTCCAGTACGGAGGAGAAAGTTTTTGTACGAAATTTGAGCACAAAAATCAAGAAAATTGACTATTTTTCCCTATTTTTCTTACTGTGTACAACCTGTACGGATTTTCCAAGTGAGCAAATGTACTTTTTCTAAAACTAGACTAAGTCAGGGTTCAAATGCAACTAGTTTGAGGTTCTGAAGTGGTCGTAGTGAAAAGTTATTGCATTTTTTAATCCGGACTGGTCTAGAAACCCTATTTTCTAGGGCTGTCCCACAAATTTGGCCCTAGAATGCATTCCCACTGATGAAATTTCATGCCACTTGGTGAAATGTAGGCTAGGAGTGTATACTACTTGATTCCAAAAGATTTTTGTTGGGAAATGCAGTCTTCTATTTTTAAGGTGATGCCCTAGGTCAAATATCTCTATGTATTTGACTGAAATTATGCAATTTGGTGATGTAAATGACAAAATTCTGATAGAGTGAGTGAATGAATGGTGGATTTGTGTTGTTTGGGGATGGTAGAGTTATTCCAAGTTCCTACCCCTGACCTATGCACCCAATTTTGAGAACTTGCTTTGTAACCTAGCCTAAATTGATCAATTAGGCCTAGAAGACCTAATGAGTGTTCTGGATTGCTGGAGTAGAGTTGGAACAAGAGACTTGGGAGTTTGTGTTGGATCTAGGGCATACAACTGAGGGGGGGGTGAATCAGTTGTATAAAACTTCTTGTTCTTTCAAACACTTGATTCTTCGTTGTTAGTTAGCAGCATATCAATTAATCATCCATGAAAGCATAATACATAAACACAAGAGCAGAAAAACATCAACACATTGAACACCAAGATTTTGACATGGAAAACCCGGTTAAGGGAAAAACCACGGGGTGATTAACCCAAGAATTATTCTCTGTTAGAAGAATAAAGAAGAATGAATGGCACATGCCAATTAGGGCTCACTGCCCGAGCACACTGCTCACAAAGAGGCCCACTGCCTACAAGGAGACACACTGTCTACAAAGTGATAAAAATCACAGTCTTGAACTGGAGAATGACATCTCTACCATGTCCGGATCAGTTCCATTTAAGCCCAAAAACCTCTGCTCTGCCTTTCGCACTTCTCTTCGCTATGCCACACTTATCCACACAAGACCACCACTCGAAATGAACTCACAGACCGTTATTTATACAAGACATCGACTTAGGAACAAACATCTAAGTCAGCAAACAATCATAAGAGTATCCGCAAGATGAATAACACATCCGGTCGGCCACCACAAGAACATTCGCAGGATGAACAACTCATCCGGTCGGCTAAACAGAGCAAGAACTTCATCCGGAAGAATAACTTCAATTCCGGGCTCTACTATCAATGCGGATCAACAACACAACCTCAACACGATCCAGAAAACTTCACAAGCCTGCCTGCATGACCGGATACATCCGCACGTCCTTTACTTGCTGGAATCTCTTGTCTTCCTCATCCGGAACTTCAAGAACACAGTCTGTCGCCACTGTAGAAGGTACTTCCGGACCTTCAAATCATACATTATCAATGCGGACCAACAACACAACCTCAACATGATCCAAGAACCTTCACAAGCCTGCCTGAATGACCAGGTACGTCCGCATTTCCTTTACTTACTGAAATCTCTTATCCTCCTTATCCGGAACTTCAAGAACACAGTCTGTCGCCACTGTCATAATGCAAGAGGTACTTCCAGACCTCCAAATCATACACAGCTCAAGATGGCACATCACAAGGACATCCCAAACACTCTTTCCAATCCGTAGATTAGGATTGTACAATTCCAGACCTCACCGGACCTTTTTGTGATCCTCTGTCACCTCTAAGCACTTGCCGGAACCGGTTCCACACAGACAGCCATAACTTCTTCAGGTCTTCATGCGGACCTCTGAAAACTTGACTGAAGCATCTCAAGACTCATATCTGCAAACCCTTTAATCCGCATCCTCTGGTTCTCAACCTATCCAATATATTTGCCTTCTTCTCATCACTGTTCTTCACTGTTCCTGACTGAGGCTAATTTTCTCAATATCCTCAACACACAGCTCATCCAATCCTTCTTGTCAATGTAATATGAGTATGTTGACATCAATGACAACACTGGTTCACCTCATACTTGCAACAATCTCCCCCTTTGTCATTGATGGCAACATATGATGTGAAAAACCATCAAGACAAGAACTTCTCCTTTCTGTCACAGCTCCCCCTATCAACAACAACTTTTCACATGTCTTCTCTTCCTTTACTGCTCCCCCTTTGATCATTAACCACTTGTTTTTCACATGTCTTCTCTCCCCCTTTGACATCAATGGCAAAGGGCTCATACTTGCAATTCTAATACATCAGAATCATACCAGCTGCTCCCCCTTAGTAGCAGCTCCCCATCATCAATCCGGATCACAAGATATGACTGTGATATCCACCGGACTGATGCACATTAGTGCATCCTAGTTCATCACCAGAGGGGCCATGACCCCTAACTTCTCCCGGAGATATTCAAAAGAGTCCTTGGGAAGAGTTTTTGTAAAGATATCTGCAATCTGATCCTTGGAGGGAACATACTCCAATCTGACTTCTTCCTTGTTTACTTGTTCTCTCAAAAAGTGAAACTTGATAGATATGTGCTTAGTCTTAGAATGCAATACCGGATTCTTAGAAATATTAATTGCACTTGAATTATCACAGAAAATTGTGATAGGCTCCTCATATTCAACTTTAATGTCTCTTAGCATCTGCTTCATCCATAAAATTTGAGTGCAACTACCTGCTGCTGCAATGTATTCTGCTTTAGTTGTAGACAGAGATATTGCATCTTGTTTCTTGCTTAACCAAGAAACCAATCTCTTCCCCAAAAAGAATGCTCCACCACTAGTGCTCTTCCGGTCATCCACATCTCCTGCCCAATCTGCATCTGTGTAAGCATGAAGAGAGAAATCCAGATCTCTAGGGTACCATAGACCATACTCAACTGTTCCTTTCAAGTACCTAAAAATTCTTTTGATTGCCATAACATGAGATTCTCTAGGATCAGCCTGGAATCTTGCCACAAGACCAACAGCCTGCATTATATCTGGTCTAGTTTGAGTGAGATACAACAATCCACCAATCATTGATCTATACTTTGTCTGATCTGCCTTTGGAGAATCATCATCTTTGCTTAACTTACATCTGGTTGCCATAGGAGTGTTCATAGGCTTTGAGTCTTCCATACCAAATTTCCTTAACAATTCTTTCACATATTTGGTCTGAGAAATGAAGATCCCTTCTTTTGTTTGAGTAATTTGCAGACCCAAGAAGAAATTTATTTCACCAAGCATAGACATTTCAAACTCACTTTTCATCTGATTTGCAAAAGTTTTGCACATACTATCTCTTCCTCCAAAAATGATATCATCCACAAACACTTCAACAATCAAAATGTTTTCATGATCAATTTTGAAATATAAGTTACTGTCAGCAGTACCTTTGTTGAATCCAATCTACACAAGATGCTTATCCAACCTTTCATACCAAGCTCTTGGGGCTTGCTTCAATCCATACAAAGCTTTCTTCAACTTGCAGACCATATCATCATTATCAGACAATTGAAATCCATCCGGTTGTTCAATGTAGACTTCTTCTTCCAGATCACCATTTAGGAAGGCAGACTTGACATCCATCTGATATACCTTGAAGTCTTTGAAGGCAGCAAATGCAAGAAGTAATCTGACTGCTTCAATTCTTGCCACCGGAGCAAAAGTCTCTTCAAAGTCAATTCCTTCTATTTGAGAGTAGCCTTTGCAGACCAATCTAGCTTTGTTTCTGATTACTTCACCAGCTTCATTTAGTTTGTTCCGGAAGACCCACTTGGTTCCAATTACATTCCTATCTCTAGGTCTGGGAACAAGATCCCAAGTATGATTTTTCTCAATTTGCATCAATTCATCTTCCATTGCTTTGGTCCAGTTTTCATCATTGCAGGCTTCATTTATTGTTTTAGGTTCAATCTTTGAAATCAGACAACATTCATCCTGATTTTGAGCAACATTCCTTCTAGTTTGTACACCTTTGCTTTTGTCACCTATGATCTGATCTTCAAAGTGGTTCAGTCTTACATACCTTGGAATTTTGGGAGTATCCTGCACTGCTGCTTCTTGATTAGGCTCATTCAAACCTATCTCTTCTTCCTGATTTACCGGATCAGGCTGACTCTGTCTCACCGAAGAGGATTGAGGTCCTTGAACACTGTCTTGGTCATCTTCATCAAACTCATAAAATCTTGAAGGCTTCTCAATTCCTTCATCAACTTTCACATTGGTGCTTTCTATCATCTTCCTCAATCTCTTATTGTAACACCGGTATGTTTTGCTTTGAGTGGAGTAACCCAAGAAAATTCCTTCATCACTTCTAGCATCAAACTTTCCTAGATCTTCATCTCTTTTAATATAACACTTGCTACCAAATACTCTGAAATATTTCACAGTAGGAGTGATGCCAAACCAGAGTTCATAGGGGGTCTTACCGGTGTTGTTTCTGATTTGAACTTGATTGAGAGTGTAGACTGCAGTGCTGATAGCTTCCTTCCAAAACATTTGAGGAACATTTGCTTCCAACATCATTGTCCTGGCAGCTTCCTGGATGGTCCAGTTCTTTCTCTCAACTACTCCATTCTGCTGTGGAGTCCTAGGAGCAGACAACTGTCTCCTTATACCCTGCTTCTCACAAAAGTCAATGAACTCACCAGATGTAAATTCACCACCTCTATCAGACCTTAGACACTTTAGTTTCAATCCGGTTTGATTCTCTACCATAGCTTTGAAGATTTTGAACTTCTCAAATGCTTCTGATTTTTCTTTTAGAAAGGTAACCCACATCATCTGGGAATGATCATCAATTAACAACATGAAATATCTATCACCTTGCAGACTCTTGATTCTTGTCGGACCACAGAGATCAGTATGTACTAATTCCAACAATCCGGTAGAAGACTGATCTTTGCTTTTGAAAGAGACTCTGCTTTTTTTACCTAGCTGACATTCTTTGCACAAACTATTTGTAGGTTTCATCAATTTTGGAAGATCTCTTACGGCCTGAGTATTGCTTATCTTGATGATGTTATCAAAATTTACATGACACATTCTTCTATGCCATAACCAACTCTGATCAATTTGAACAAACAAACAACTTTTATTTGAACCAACCAGATGAAAGATATTACCTTTTGTCTGAGTACCGGATGCAATTTCAGTTCTGAAGCTTGTAAAGTTCTGCATTTTCCATTCTTGAACCGGAGATCATAGCCTTTGTCCACTAACTGACCAACACTGAGAAGATTGTGCTTCAATCCTTCAACATATAGTACGTTACCTGTTTTGCTCTTTCCATCAAAGGAAATAGTTCCCCTGCCTCTGATTCTGCCAGCAGAATTGTCACCAAACTTTACCATTCCTCCTTCATTCCTTTCCAAATTCAAGAACTTATTCTTGTCACTAGTCATATGGTGAGAACATCCACTGTCAATAACCCAATCATCCTTTTCTTCCACTTGAGCAGCCAAAGCTTTTTCAACAACTTTGTGATTGACAGATTCAGAGAGTATTGAATCTTCTTCCTTGATGGCAATAAACACCCACTCATTTCCAGATTTGCTTCCTAGTTCTGATTCATCATCTGTTACTCCTTCATTGTCATCTTCTTCATGAACATAATAGCAATTCTTTTGAAACCTTTGTCTATTAGTATTAGACCTTGCAGATCTTTCCGGACATCTTGAAGCAAAATGACCAATCTTATTGCAGTTGAAACACTTAAAGGGTAGTTTTCCTTCATACTTACCGGATCCTCTTGGCAGTCTCTTTGCAATGAGGGCTTCAAGTTGAGCTGTTTCTGCTTCTTCTTCTTCCATGTCTCTTCTTGCTTGATCATACCATGACATTTTCCTTGATGAGTTTTCTCCCAAATCAAATCTCTGTTTGCCTTTCACATAGGCACTGGCTTTGAAAGCAGATTCAGTCTTGGGAGGATCATCTCCAAACTAGGTCATTTCAAATGCAGCTAGTTTGCCAGCCAGTTGTTCTCTTGTGACAGTTGTGTGGGCTCTGAATTCATCAATGGCAGCAACCTTGATTTTGTAGGCAGCAGGAAGGGATCTTAGGATTTTGCAGACAATCTCATTTTCATCTAGAGTTCCACCAGCATTTCTGATTCCACATACCAGCTCATTCACTCTTGGCATAAAGGTAGTGATGTTTTCATCATCTCTCATCTTCAATCTTTAAAATTTCCCTTTCAGACTTTGCAACCTTGCACTTTTGACAAACTCATCTCCTTCATACAGAAGTTCCAGTTTAGTCAGGATCTCATATGCAGTTGGTAGGTCAATAACATTTGAGAGATCTGAGTCATTCAATGCGCTTAGAAGAGCTTCCTTGGTCCGCAGATTGTTTTCTGCTTCTGTGATTTCATTCAGAGTTGTCGGGCCACCTTGTGGAGGTACATATGGTTTTGAGACCATAGCCAAGTATGCTTTTCCCATACATTCCAAGTGACACTTCATGCGACCTTTCCAGAGAGTGAAGTTGGTTCCATCGAACTTCGGACTATCCTTCTTGTATGACGACATCCTAGATCTCCTCAAGCGGTTAAGCTCCTTTCAGAGGAACTTAGCTCTGATACCAATTGTTGGATCTAGGGCATACAACTGAGGGGGGGGTGAATCAGTTGTATAAAACTTCTTGTTCTTTCAAACACTTGATTCTTCGTTGTTAGTTAGCAGCATATCAATTAATCATCCATGAAAGCATAATACATAAACACAAGAGCAGAAAAATATCAACACATTGAACACCAAGATTTTGACGTGGAAAACCCGGTTAAGGGAAAAACCACGGGGTGATTAACCCAAGAATTATTCTCTGTTAGAAGAATAAAGAAGAATGAATGGCACATGCCAGTTAGGGCTCACTGCCCGAGCACACTGCTCACAAAGAGGCCCACTGCCTACAAGGAGACACACTGTCTACAAAGTGATAAAAATCATAGTCTTGAACTGGAGAATGACATCTCTACCATGTCCGGATCAGTTCCATTTAAGCCCAAAAACCTCTGCTCTGCCTTTCGCACTTCTCTTCGCTATGCCACACTTATCCGCACAAGACCACCACTCGAAATGAACTCACAGACCGTTATTTATACAAGACATCGACTTAGGAACAAACATCTAAGTCGGCAAACAATTATAAGAGTATCCGCAAGATGAATAACACATCCGGTCGGCCACCACAAGAACATTCGCAGGATGAACAACTCATCCGGTCGGCTAAACAGAGTAAGAACTTCATCCGGAAGAATAACTTCAATTCCGGGCTCTACTATCAATGCGGATCAACAACACAACCTCAACACAATCCAGAAAACTTCACAAGCCTGCCTGAATGACCGGATACATCCGCACGTCCTTTACTTGCTGGAATCTCTTGTCTTCCTCATCCGGAACTTCAAGAACACAGTCTGTCGCCACTGTAGAAGGTACTTCCGGACCTTCAAATCATACATTATCAATGCGGACTAACAACACAACCTCAACATGATCCAAGAACCTTCACAAGCCTGCCTGAATGACCAGGTACGTCCGCATTTCCTTTACTTACTAAAATCTCTTATCCTCCTTATCCAGAACTTCAAGAACACAGTCTATCGCCACTGTCATAATGCAAGAGGTACTTCCGGACCTCCAAATCATACACAGCTCAAGATGGCACATCACAAGGACATCCCAAACACTCTTTCCAATCCACAGATTAGGATTGTACAATTCCGGACCTCACCGGACCTTTCTGTGATCCTCTGTCACCTCTAAGCACTTGCCGGAACCGGTTCCACACAAACAGCCATAACTTCTTCAGGTCTTCATGCGGACCTCTGAAAACTTGACTGAAGCATCTCAAGACTCATATCTGCAAACCCTTTAATCCGCATCCTCCGGTTCTCAACCTATCCAATATATTTGCCTTCTTCTCATCACTGTTCTTCACTGTTCCTGACTGAGGCTAATTTTCTCAATATCCTCAACACACAGCTCATCCAATCCTTCTTGTCAATGTAATATGAGTATGTTGACATCAATGACAACACTGGTTCACCTCATACTGGCAACAGTTTGATAGGGCACCATAGAGGGTATCTAAAACCATTATTTGTTTGCCTATTCATTTGGGATTTTGTCAAGTTTTGTTGAGAAAACCTAGTTTGGAGGGCTAGTAGCCTTACTAGTCAAAGTATAGGTTGGAGAGTTTTGGGAAGTTAGAAATCAAACCAACTGCATAGGAGGTGTTTGTTGACCTGTCTTAAGGTGTTGGAGAAGCCTTAGGGGTTGGACAATAGTCTGGACATCAAATCCTTCATATGCCTTGAATATGCCTTTGATTGTGTTGGATTGAAGGAGTGAAGTGGGTGAGTGGGCTAAGGAGAACAAACCAAACTTATCTTGTGTTGATACCTTCCATTGTGCCACTCTGCATCAGGTGGTATCAGAGCCATCAAAGAGATGGGAGATAGAGAAGAAGAGGAAGAAATTCCTTCAAAGGTGACAAATGTCGAATTGGCAAAGATAGTGAGAGAACAAGCAGCCAAGAACAAAAGGATGGAGGCTGAGATAGAAAAGTTGAAGAAAGACAAAGACAAGAAGAAGAAGCCAGAGGTCATCTTGGATTCAGATGAAGAGGATCAAGATGAGAAAGAAGAAGTTCCAATGGAAGAGCCACAAGGAAGCATGTCAGAGAGACAATTCCTAGATGCACTTGGAAAGTTGGGTAGGAATGACACTAAGGCAGACTTACCTTTGTTTCCTGGTAAAATGAATCCAGAGGAGTGCCTTGATTGGATTGAGGCAATGGAGAACTATTTTGAATGTGAAGAAGTGGCAGAAAATCAGAAAGTGAGGATTGCCAAATCAAGAATGAAAGGGCCAGCCTTGAGTTGGTGGAATTTTATTCAAAATGAAAGGATAGAAGATGATAGGAATCCTATCTCTACATGGAGGAAGATGGTACTTGAGATCAAGAAGCAATTTGTCCCTAAAGATTATGAGGTCAACTTGAACAAGAAGTTGAACAACTTGAGATAGAAGGACATGGACGTGAGCACCTACATAGAGGAGTTCCACAAGGTGACATTGAAAGCCAAGATGCCTGAGAATGAAAAATAGAAGCTTGCAAGGTATCTCAATGGCCTTAAGTTCTCCATTCAAGATGAATTAACTCTCTTTAACCCGGAGACAATCCATAAGTGCTTCCAAATGGCACTGAGGATTGAGGATAAGCAGAGGAGAAAAGGTGATTCTTGTAGTAGCAGTAGAGGTAGAGGAAATTAAAACTTTAGGGGCAAAGGTAGATTTCAAAATAGAGATAATTTCTCTAGACTCCAAGGTGGTGGATCACAAGAAGGCAGCCAAGGGCAGGCTGATAAAAATAGTGCAAATCAGGGTCAGTTTAGAGGGAGAGGTAATGGCAGAGGTAGAAGTGGGGGCAGAGGTCCCAATGCGTTTACTAGAAGGTGTTTCTCTTGCAATCAGATTGGACATCAGTCCTTTAGGTGCCCAGAGAAGATGGGAAACACTGCTGCAAATCAGAAAGAAAGAAGAGTACAACTCATTCAAGAAGAGGACTGTCAAAGCACCACAAGTTACCAAACAACCTCTTCCAAGTCTACAGCACCTGAGAGTGGAGAATGCATCATGTTTAATAGATCACTCATCATGCCAGCCACCAAGGAGCAGCCCCAAAGGAATAACTTGTTTAGAACCACTTGCAAGGTGAAAGGAAAAGTGTGCAAGGTAATAGTTGATTCAGGTTCTTCTGAAAATTTGGCTTCTAATGAAATGGTGACTAAGTTAGGATTGGAAAGAATGCCTCATCCTAACCCCTATAGAGTCTTTTGGCTAACCAAGGAACAATAAATTGTGGTGAAAGAGCAATGTTGGGTTGAATTCAAGATAGGTGAATACCATGATAAGGTTCTTTGTGAGATAGTGGATATGGATACATGCCACCTTCTTCTTGGAAGGCCTTGGCAACATGACATAAGTGCCCAACATGATGGTAAGCAAAATGTGATTTATTTGTCCAAAAATGGTGAAAAGTTTACAATGACTCCTTTGATTGATGATTGCAAAGAGAAGGTCATTTCTAGTTCAGTTATGTTGGTAGGTGAAAAAAAGTTTTTGGCTAACCTCAAGGAAGAGAAAGTGCCATGTTTTGTAGTAGTCCTCAAGCCCAAGGATGTGAATCCCAAGAAGGCCAAAGTGCAGCAACCTCTTAGGAGGATTGGACCAAAGGAAGTGGAAGAACTATTGGAAAGGTTTCATGATGTGATAGCCAATGAGAGTAAGGATGCTCTTCCACCAAAGAGGGAGATTAGTCATTGCATTGATCTCATCCCTGGATCCACCCTACCAAACCAAGCAGTATACAAGTTGACTCCAGAGCAAAATGCTGAAGTGGCAAGACAAATCCAAGACTTGTTGAATAGAGGACTTATCAGGAGGAGTATTAGCCCATGTGTAGTACCTGCAGTACTCGCACCCAAGAAGGAAGGAACATGGAGACTATGCACTAATTCCAGGGCCATCAACAAGATTACTATCAGGTATAGATTTCCAATGCCTAGAATAGAAGATTTAATGGATTTCTTGGGTAGGGCTAAGTATTTTACCAAGATAGATCTAAAAAGTGGTTACCACCAAATCAGGATAAGGGAAGGGGATGAGTGGAAAACCACCTTCAAAACCAATGAAGGACTATTTAAATGGGTTGTCATGCCTTTTGGCTTGTCAAATGCACCAAGTACCTTCATGAGATTGATGAATGAAGTGCTAAAACCTTTCCTTAACAAGTTTATTGTCATGTATTTGGATGATATATTGATTTTTAGTGACAGCAAGGAAGACCACATAAGGCATATCCATCAAGTGCTCAGGAGGCTTCAAGAGGAGAAGTTAAGAATCAATCTTGACAAATGTGTCTTCCTACAAGAAGAGTTGATATTCTTGGGGTTTGTCATCTCCAAGGGTAGCCTAAAAATGGATCCAAGTAAGGTTGAAGCCATTCTTCATTGGCCAACACCTACAACAGCCTCGGAGGTAAGGAGTTTCCATGGTTTGTGTAGCTTTTATAGAAAGTTCATTATAGGGTTTAGTGGCATTTGTGCTCCACTTGTTGACACCATAAAAGGGGGCAAGAAATGTGTATTTGTGTGGACAAATGAGGCCACTCAAGCCTTTGAACTGTTAAAGAAAAAAAATTTAGAAAAACCAATCCTAGTGCTACCTAATTTTGACAAGGTCTTTGTGGTAGAGTGTGATGCAAGTAAGAGGGCTGTTGGGGGAGTCGTAAGTCAAGATGGGAGGCATGTAGCCTTCTTTAGTGAGAAGTTAAATGAGGCAAAACAAAACTACTCCACCTATGATCTAGAGTTATATGCCATGGTTCAGTCATTGAGGAAATGGAGACACTACTTATTGCCAAAGGAATTTATAGTTTTTACTGATAACCTTGCATTGAGCTTCTTGAACAGGCAGCAGAAGTTAAACCACAGACATGTCAAGTGGATGGAGTACATCCAAGCATACACCTTCTCCATAAAACACAAGAAAGGAGTGGCCAATAAGGTAGCCGATGCCTTAAGTAGGAGGAATCTTGTTGTGCAGACCATATATTTGGAAAGTACAAGTATTCATGCCATCAAAGATCAGTATGTAGCAGATGAAGACTTCAAAGAGCCATACCTATCTTGCAAGGCCATGACAGGAAGGTATAACACTAATTTTTCTAATTATTTGTTACAAGATGGATATCTTTTCAAGGGTAGCATGTTGTGTATCCCAAGAGGGTCTGTTAGAGAAAATATAATCATGGAAAAGCATTGTGGCAGCATGACAGGTCATTTTGGTATTGATAAGACCCTAGAATTGGTTAGGAGGTACCATTTTTGGCCAAAATTGCCAACCAATGTAAAGAAGTTTGTTGAAACTTGTCAAATTTGCCAAAGAGCAAAGGAGCATACATTAAATGTAGGTTTATACACTCCTCTACCTATTCCTTCAAAGCCTTGGGATTCCATAAGCATGGACTTTGTACTTGGTTTGCCTAGGACAAAGAATGGACATGACAGCATTTTTGTGTTTGTAGATAGTTTCTCAAAAATGGCTCACTTCATCCCATGTAGAACCACACATGATGCCTCACACATAGCAGGTCTTTTCTTCAAAGAAATAGTTAGGTTACATGGTTTACCTTTGTCCATAACCTCAGACAGAGACCCCAAGTTCATAGGACACTTCTGGAGGACACTTTGGAAGAGACTAGGTACAAATTTGTCCTTATCATCTGCCTATCACCCTCAGTCTGATGGACAAACAGAGGTGATTAATAGGTCACTTGGCAACCTCCTAAGATGCCTAACAAAGGAGCAGGGTGCTAGTTGGGATTCACTTTTGGCTCAGGCAGAGTTCTCATACAATGACACTGTCAATAGAAGCACCAGCCTGTCTCCTTTCCAAATTGTTTATGGCACTCACCCAAGGGGTATTTTGGAACTTAGGGAGGTTAAAGGACTGGAAAACAGTAGTGCATTGGCTGAAGACTTCGTTCAAGTCATGAAAGATGTCCATGAATAAGTACAACAGAAATTGTTGTCCACTTCTCAGAAGTACAAACAGTTTGTTGACAGGAAAAGAAGGGATTTACAGTTCAAAGAAGGGGATTTGGTAATGGTCCATCTAAAGAAGGAGATGCTCCTTGTAGGTAAACATACCAAGCTACTCATGAAGAAGATTGGGCCTTGTGAAGTGCTCAAGAAATGTGGAGAAAATGCCTACAAAATTAGACTTCCGAATGGCATTGCTTTGTCTCCTATTTTTAATGTTTCAAACATTTAACCCTATAAAGGAACTGATCCTCAGACTACTGTTGAAGAAGATCAAACTAATCAGACACTCCAGGAACTCATTCCTTCATCTCCAAATCAGATTGAGTGCATTTTGGATAAGCGGATTGCAAAACAAACCAGGAGGCACACCTATCATGAATACTTGGTGAAGTGGCTAAACAAACCTCAGGAGGATGCCACTTGGATGAGTAGAGTAGACATTGAGAAGGCAAGTTTAACATTTGATAACATTCCTAACTCAGAGACTTGAGTTCTGTTTGACAGTGGGTGTATGGGTACAGGGGCACCTAGGAGCACCTTGATTCCAAGATCATTTTGATTGCATTTTTTTTTGAAAGGTTGTGGTTTTTGTTTAATGTGATCTATAATAAGGTTGTAGCCATGGATGTAAGGTCCTCTTGTGTGGTCAAGATGATTGGGGTAATCATATAAACCTCAATCATGCTTAGTCCACTTGGATCCTTGTTGTACCAATCAGGCCTAGAAGGTCTAAGGATTGGTTTTTGAGTTTTTTTATTGTTTTTGTGTTTTGTCATGTTTTAGGGAGTATGTTGGTCATTGAGATCCATTACACAAGTTAAACCAATCAGTTTCTTTGTGTTAAGTCCAAAAATGCCATAGTGTCATGTGTTGTCAATGGTGTCAATGACACATTGACTGGTTGCAACTTCATTTTGGTTATTAAAACTATTTGTAGAAATTGTATACCAATCTGGATAGGTTGATATGGAGGACATCTTGCTCCAGTATGGAGGAGAAAGTTTTTGTACAGAATTTGGGCACAAAAATCAAGAAAACTGACTATTTTTCCCTATTTTTTCTTACTGCGTATGGCCTGTACAGATTTTTCAAGTGAGAAAATGTACTTTTTCTGAAACTAGACTAAGTCAAGGTTCAAATGCAACTAGTTTGAGGTTCTAAAGTGGTCGTAGTGAAAATTTATTGCATTTTTAATCCGGACTGGTCTAGAAACCCTATTTTCTAGGGTTGTCCCACAAATTTGGCCCTAGAATGCATTCCCACTGATGAAATTTCATGCCACTCGGTGAAATGCAAGATAGTGGTGTATACTACTTGATTCCAAAAGATTTTTGTTGGGAAATGCAGTCTTCTACTTTTAAGGTGATGCCCTAGGTCAAATATCTCTATGTATTTGACTAAAATTATGCAATTTGGTGATGTAAATGACAAAAGTCTAATAGAGTGAGTGAATGAATGGTGGATTTGTGTTGTTTGGGGATGGTAGAGTCATTCCAAGTTCCTGTCCCTGATGTATGCACCCAATTTTGAGCACTTGCTTTGTAACCTAGCCTAAATTGATCAATTAGGCCTAGAAGACCTAATGAGTGTTCTGGATTGCTGGAGTAGAGTTGGAATAGGAGACTTGGTAATTTGATAGGGCACCATAGAGGGTATCTAAAACCATTATTTGTTTGCCTAGTCATTTGGGATTTTGTCAAGTTTTGTTGAGAAAACCTAGTTTGGAGGGCTAGTAGCCTTACTAGTCAAAGTATAGGTTGGAGAGTTTTGGGAAGTTGGGAATCAAACCAACTACATAGGAGGTGTTTGTTGACATGTCTTAAGGTGTTGGAGAAGCCTTAGGGGGTTGGACAATAGTCTGGACATCAAATCCTTCATATGCCTTGAATGTGCCTTTGATTGTGTTGGATTGAAGGAGTGAAGTGGGTGAGTGGGCTAAGGAGAACAAACCAAACTTATCTTGTGTTGATACCTTCCCTTGTGCCACTCTACATCAAATATATTCAAACTAATTGTGGTACCAAAAGAACTGGAAGACATAGCATACCAACTGGCTACAGGGGAATTTCTAGCAGAAATCCATCACAAGAGAAACAAAACCTAATGCAGAAGTCTTTTCCATACACATTAATTAAAGGAGAGCTACATATCTGAGGAAAATATGACATCATCATAAGGGTAGTGTATGAAAATGAAAGAGAAGAAAGTCTAAGGGAAGCTCATGGTGGGATAGTCGAAGGACATAATGTCAGAGACATGACAGCAAGGAAAATCAAACTAGCCAAGTTATGGTGGCCTACATTTTTCAAAGATGCAAAGAGATATGTGAAGAATTGTGATTTATGTCAAAGAATAGGAAGACCTACTGCAAGAGATGAAATGATATTGAGGACCAATATCAGTACAATCACCTTTTCAAAAATGGGCCATTGACTTTATTGGACCTATAAATCCATCGACAAAGAAGTCTAAAGCTAGATTCATCATTACCGGAGTAGAATACCTAACCAAGTGGGTTGAAGCACAACCAACAAGAGACTGCATAGCAAAAACTGTCACCAAATTCATCTATGAAAATATAATTACCAGATTTGGCTGTCCGTTGAGCATAATAAGTGATCAAGGTAAACATTTTGTAAACAAGATGATCTCAGAGCTACTAGACAATTTCATGATAACACACAATAGGAGTTGACCATATCATCCATAAGAAAATAGAGTAAGTGAAGCCCTGAATAAGATCATTAGATTAGCATCAACAAAGATGTGCAGTGGGAATAAAATAGATTAGGATCTGAAAATACGTACGTTACTATGGACATACAAGACAACCTTCAAAGAACCACTAAGTTCACTCCCTATGAACTGGTATATGGACTAGCTGCTACAATATGGGGTACACTTCATATTGCCAAATTTCTGAACAGTAAGGACTCTCAAATTGGGTGAAGAAGAATCTCTCACACAAAGGATTAAAGAATTGGAAAAACTAGATGAGGATAGACAGATGGCAACATATAATATGAAACTTGGAAAGAAATACATAGAAGGCCTGGCATGATAGAAACTTGAGGAACAAGACATTCAATGAAGGTAACTTAGAACTCCTATATGACAAGTTTAAGAAGCAAGGAAAACTAAAGACAAGGTGGCTAGGACCATACTACATTGAAGAATTTGTAGATTCTGAAGCAGTCAAACTAAGGAACATGGAGGGAAAACTATCAGTCGGATATGTCAATGGTGCTAGACGCTATCAACCGAAACAAGGTATGTCTTGAGGACAAGACATAATTTTGTGGGGGGATGATGTTAGCAGGTTACTTGATAGAGAACAGAGCTGAATAAAGGAGATTATACAATATGCGGAGGCTGAAGCTGATAGAAGACACATCCCTATGTAATAGATATAGTATATATAAAGATAGGAGATAGTAGAATGTAAGTAAGTAAGCATGATAGGAGAATAGGAGTATATTCTGATATAATCCATGACATAGAAGTCATATATGTAACTGGTGAGGCAAAGACTTAGACCTGCCAAAGGATGGACTGATGTATATCTTTAATTGCTGCTAATATATATATATGGAGATCTAGTCGTATCAGGTAATTCTGTGTGTTATCTTGTTTTGATGTATATGTGATGCTCTATTCTATTATTCTTTGTGTTTTGTTGTCAATCTCTAGCTACCTGACTGAGGTATAAACTGACTACAAAGACTTGACTGAGGACTAGATCTTTGGACCAGTATCCCCTCTACATTTCTTGCTAACATTGGGAATAAAAGAAGATATTCTCAAATAATTGATACAAGATTTGATGCAGTAGCCAGACTACTAAAACTAGAGTCCACTCCTAAGAAGGCCAAGAGAATGTTCAGGCTTATGGTAGACCCTATTTCAAAGCATCAATATGTAGAGATTGTTGAGCCCGAGGTAGACAAGGGAATGAAAGATGTATTTGTAGATGAATTTCATTTTAGTACAGTGAATTTGGGTCCACCTTCTATACAAAGGGATATCCGTAATGCCAAGCTTTTTGTGGAGATTTTGGCCACCCGGCTAGAGGAGAAAGAGAAGGAGAATGAAGTGTTAGAAGATCAGGTGAGTATTTTAACTTCATACATCAAATCTATTGTTGACACTATCTCCCAGCCCATAGATGCTACCACTAGCATCCCCAAAGGTGTGATCACTGAGGTTTTTAATCAAATAAATAAATACAAATTTTTGGGAAAAGCAATAGAGGAATGGGTAGAGAAATTAATAGTTGATGGACTCCTCTTCATTCATGATGCCTTCCTCTTGTATACCAAAATTTCTAATAAACAAACTTAAAATTTGAATGACTTCAAAATAATCAAGAAGGAAGAAGCCATGCTAAATGTAGCAAAAAATGGGCTTACAACCATGGTCAAGTTGGATTCTAGTGTTTTGGTTGCAGAGAAGGGTTATTGAAGAACCTGAAGAAAATGAATTTGTCAAGTGGCTAACTATTGTAGATTGGAAACTAAGATGGTAAAACAATACTTAGGTGATCTAAAGAATCTTGCTAAAAGCAACAAATCTTATCTAAGCTTTATCTCAAGAGTGCTTGTGTTTCTTTGGGTGTCGATCTTTATGATGAAATTGACTCCAACTTATTAGTTGTGGTTGTCATCAAACAGGCCTTTAAAGGTCTATTTACTAAAGAACTGAAGATTAAAGAAGATGTAGCTAGGAACTCTATGGAAAGGTTAAATAATGTGGCTTCTTATTTGATGAGTTTCAAAAAAGATGTTTTGGAGATGCATAGGAAGTATGAAGAAGCCAGTGGCATGCTACAAATGTGGAGAACAAGACTGATGATCACTAGCATTCCTAATGCTAAGGGTATCATCTTGATTCTAAATAGGTTCAAATTCCTTCAAGCCAAGCTAAATGCTTCTTAAAAATAGGGGATGAAGAAGGGAAAATTAGTACAAATGAACCAATTGGATCGAAGGCATTGGATGAGGAAGACAAAGAATTGTCTTCATAACTATTTCTTTGAATTTTTATGCTTTATTATTTCAAGATTTATGATATTATTTGAGACTATCTTTTTGGGGTTTCAAGAACTTTATTTTATTTTAATTGTTAGTAGTATAAGACAGTTATACGGGGAAGTTGGTTCCTCTCTTCTACTATATAATGCATGAGTAAAGGAGAGTGGTAGATCTCTTTTGGTGAAATTTCTTTCTCATGACTAGATCATTGGACATTACATTTTAATTTGAGGAGTAAGGGGAATATTTTATGCAATATATGTGGTGTTATTTTTGAAGAGAACAGAGTATTTTGTTCTATTTGATTTCATTAATAAAAGAGGAAGGTTGATAGTGGATCCATTGTTTCTTTGTGTATTATTCATTTATTCTTCATATGTTGGATTTATGGTGTATTGGATATGATATCTGCATTTTTCTGTGTGAAATATCGATAACCTACTTCAATTATGATTGTATTGCCATTGGAGTGTCCTTCTTTCGTATGTTAGGATATGATGCAAAGGTGGCGATCCAGTTATTGTGATTCATTCATTAGCCTTCTTCCATTCATGTATCTGTAAAAGAGCCTGGTGAGTTATTATTATAAGTAAAACTCTTACCTACAATACAGTGTGTGTTGTGGTTTTTGTTATAATTTCATAGTTGTGGAAAATTGCCTTTCCCGCTTTCAGGTCAAAAGTGTACCAAAAAATTGTTAAATTCATCTTATGAAGGGAGTTGTACCTTCTAAAATATTCAGAGGGAAATTTATGAAAATTGTCCAACTGTTAGTGAAGTTTTTTACTGCTAAACTGGGTGAGTCTTTAATAAACAAGTGGTGACAAATCTATTCACTAACACATTCAGTTCGGCCCCAAGAGGTGTGGAATGTAAAATATGGCTATTTGCAACATTATGTTGAACACATATGATGCATTTTGCAAGAATGTATCCATTGTTGGCATGGTCAAATAGTTTCAAGTGATAAAAACTAAGAGAAGCTATTATGGAGAGACTTGACTTCCAACTTTAGGTCAAAATGAAACATTCATAGGTGCTACAGACTCTAAGAACTACTTCATCAAAGTTTGGTAGTTTTTGGCTCTTAGTTCATTAAGAGACTTTGCTAGAACCATGTAGCCTAGAAGGATTGGCACACTTTGGGAATGTAATGAGGTCTCTCAAATTTCACTACCCATCCTAATGTGTTGGTGTAGTCAGTTCAGCCTTAGGAGGTGCTCAATGCAAAATTCCACTAGATGAAACTAAAGCATTTTGGAATAATGTGTTCCTTGCCACCACAAACAAATGAAACTAATTTAGAAAAAAACTAAGGTAATTAGTTTCTAGGTGGACCTAAAATCCACCTATACATGAAAACAAAACATTCTTAGGTGCCATGGTTTGAGAGAATAGTCAGTCTGAAGTTTGGCACCTTTTTTGTCTTAGGGCTTTTAAGACACTATCTCAATCCAATGTATCCCAGAATGATCAATATGATTACACACCAAATAGCCACCTCCCATAGCATTCACACCTACCCACCTCAATGTACTCACACTGTCATTTTAGTCCCAGGAGGTGTGGAATACAAAATTTTACTCCTAGCACTTTCCACTAGATGAAACTGAAGCATTTTGGAACATTGTGTTTCTTTCCACCACAAGCAAACAAAATTGATTTAGAAAAAATGAGGTAGGTATTTATAGGTAGACCTAATATCCACCTATACATGCAAACAAATCATTCCTAGGTGACATGGTTTTGTGAGAACAATCATTCCAAAGTCTAGCACCCTTTTTGTCTTAGGGCTCTTAATAGACTGCCTCGATCTAATGTAGCCTAGAATGATAAGAAGGCTTGGACACCATTGAAAATACACCTCTCCTAGCATTCACCAACCCACCTCAACATGTTCACATTGTCAATTCGGTCCCAAGAGGTACATAATACAAAATTTCACTCCTACCACATTTTCACTAAATAAAACTAAAATGAGGATAAGAAAGATTAATGAATGCACTATAAGAAGGAGACACAACAAAATATAGTGAGTCCTCATTAATTAAATATTCTCTAAACATAATTGTCATGTATGTGAACACAATATATTGGAATGTGAAGAATTTAACATGTA